>OY755038.1:66484407-67746907 GCA_963576565.1 Aspidapion aeneum
CAATATTTCAAAAATTAAAAGAGATAGATACAAACCGTTTAAAACTACCATTTCTTCAAGAAAATGTTCATAAAATATCTCCTTTCACGAAAACAAAATTTTCATAAATAAAAAAGTTATATATATACCCTCCCAAAATGCAGACTTTTTGAAAACACCCCGTAGCCTAAAAACGGCTTGCTATATCAAGATACGATTTTCATCATTAAGCTTCTCTTGAAATTTCAGCGTCGCAAAGGGGGGTCAGTTTTTTCCTCTCTCTCTCTTCTAGAAATACATGAAACCCACCCATAACATCGAATTTGGGACAGCCTGTACATGTTTGACTGTTTCGTTATTCTCCAAACAGAGGTTGCATTCGGTCTCTTCTGTTAGTCTCAGTCTGTGCATGGGTACTTTTAGGCGATAGTGACCCATAAAAAGACCATACGGTTCTCCTGTCTGGTAAATCCAATAATGTTGATGGGTCTCCTTCTGGAAGGTCCTTTAATGAACTAAGAATGAGCCAGTTCTGATAAATTTATCCAGTGGGTTAGCAACGTTATTTGCTATTCCCAGGGCTGGTTCCGGGCCGAAAAAGTGGCACATATCGCTTTTTATTGGAGGTCGAACATCAGCTTTTTCTTAACCCTCCAGTGGTGTCAAAAAAAATCACAAAGTCGGTTTCACAGACCTACATGCCCATATGTGTTTCAACTTCCAACCGAGGTTACAACAATCATTTAAATTACGAATTTAGCATATTTTATTAATTGAGTAAACTGCCAACACATTAAAAAAAATACGCACAAGTTTTACAAATAAAAAATTCACAAAATCAAGGTAGGTAGGGTGCCATAATATTTTTCGAATTCTGAATGATTTAAACTAGGGTATTGAAATTTGTCACAAATATCGGCCTCTAATTAGATTTTCCCTAATAACTTATACATATAGATGAACTAAGCTTACGATAGTTTGAACAAGACTTAGTCGTGGCATGGAAATAGGTGTTAATCAGATCTTAGATCTACAGTGTCGGCTTTCAATCTGCGTTTTTTTTGTCATCGGTCTCATACACGGTACGACATTCATGGGGTTTACCACATACAAGGCCTTTTTGTGTGGATCAGGGCAGTGGCGCACCCAGGAATATGTCTTGGGGGGAGGCCCGAGGACTCTTGGGGGGGGGGGGGCGAAGCCTCATGATGTCGAATATTAAGCTATTTTTTGTGTTTTTTTCTGAAATATGTCAAAAATATGTAAAAAAATCTCCCCCCCCTGGGGTGCGCCCATGATCAGGGTCAAGTGAATTTTTCAATTGAGTATTATTTTAAAAATTATTTTTTTAAATAATGAATTACCACATTATAAAATTCGATATACAATGAAGTCCGCATATAGCGAAGCCGTTTATAATGAACACTCGCTTATAGCAAACCCCGTTCAAAATACCCAAAAATGTGTAGGTATACAATAGTCTATATGTCTTCTTATAGTAAACCTCGGATATAGCGAACCAGTTTCCATGCAATCTTCGAGTTCGCTATATCCGAAGTTGTCTGTAATACTTTTTTTGTTTTACTACTTTAAGTCAATCTCTTAAATAATATGGAGTGCAATATTAATTTTATGACTAAAATTATAACATAAACATGCACATACACAACCATTTTACTAAGAAGAGATTCGAACATGTAGAATAAAGACTTAGTTTTTCTCGATAGGGTCCGGAACTTACCTTATCCTTATCATCACATAAGTGTTAGCCCCATTCTTTTTAAGGAAATAGTCGGTCCTGTTTCTTACAATGGGCACAAAAGGTGTGGCTGCTATATAGGTGCTAGGAACAAGGTAGGAAACGCCACGATATGTCAATAAAATAAAGAGTTTATTTCGGCGTTTTTACTACCAAGGTAGGTATGTATGAGATGCACGAGCTTATAGTAAATAGTGGATACTTGGTGAGAGAGGTCTATTCTTAAGACTTTTGTAAGCAACTTACTTGGGTCGGTAGACAAATCAAATTTGCTTTTATATCTTCGCAGCTATTGAACCGATTTTTTTGAAAGGTACAGGGTCATTGATTATATTTGCGTAGTCTTTTTTAGGGGTTAATGAAGGTGATAGAAAAAAGCTTCAAATACCAAAATTGCATAATTTTTTCCATGTTCCACTTTTTACTTTTCCAGTCGGTCAGACTGACAGAATTACAAGTCAAAATATTCTGTGTAATCGTAAAGTTTAGTACCCGTAAATAAATAAAAAAATTGTGTGCTTAAGACCACACGGCAGAAGTGTAAACTTCAACAAGGCGAAATTAATAATACTGGCCTTTATTTGCATCATCACATCGCTCGCTGAATGTTCCTCTCACAGTTAGTCGACTCGTGCCGACTTCACCCGAATGAGCGTTACATAGCCGAGCCTGACGGTTCAGTTCAATTCACTACCCACAGAAACTGCTAAACGCGCTCAAAGAAGTTTACACTTCAAAAACAACAATTTTTCGTAGCTAAGCTGGCATAGAAAGATTTTGTTTCTCTTGTATTTTTCCGTGGGAGCTCGAAAGCTGTACACCCACGGGGATCCAAGATCTAATAGACACCTATCAAGTCTTGACAGTTAACTATTTCGTCCTTAAGGGGCTCTTCAGAACACTGCATGGTCAGTGTGACACATTTGTAAAGCTATAGGGACGGTATATGAATCTCATCTTACGATATTAGTAAGAGAAATAAATAAATAATGCCTGTGATAACGTATGCTTTTACATAAGTGGCGACATCTACAAATATAAAAGAAACTACCAGAGTAAAAATAAAAGGCAGGCAGATGAAATGAAAAACATGACCGTGACATAATTTGTCCTTTTTGTCGAGTCAGCGGAGTATGAGCCAAAAATACTACAAACGAAAAGCTTAGTACCCGTGATAAAAAAGACAACAATTTTTTAAAAAATTGTTGTTTTGTTTTATGTCAAAGCTTTCAATATAAGGAATAGGGTTCCAGTATAACTTCTACGATTTGATGTCAAAATTGTGGAAAAGAGGCCGCTAAAACAAAAGATATGTCCCGTTTCCTTAAAATTAATGCTGATTTCGTGTTTCTCTTTTGGTTGTATGTAACACGGCTGGAAGAGCTGCCGTATATTTTATGCTGCTGAATATTTTTGTCGCTCTTTTTATTTCTTTATAACTCTGCCGCCGCATCTTCATGAATATGTTAAATAGCGTTTTAAGGATGGAGATCACCCAGCTTTCTTGTTTTTTAAAAGTTTCCAAATTTGTCTTTTTATTCGCCCCGGTGAGTAAATAGCATTTTTATTTTCTTTTATTGCAGTTTTAGTTTAAACGAAAATTTTTACATTATTTCATTTCTGTGGCCTTATATAGTCCTTGCCATAGGCACTTACACTTTTGTGACATTTCCAACCTCTTTATTTATGATATGCATACTGACAGCAACATAAAAAAATCTGAAAAATGACATGTCTTTGAGTTGTTTTTATCTATGCTTTTTTTTTGTCAACCTACAGGCAGCATCTTTTTATCCAGGGATTATGACAGTTTTATCTTTAATTTTATACCAACATGACATGTTTACTTTTTAATATATTTCGGGTTAGAAAATATGGTTATTTCATGTCAAAGTCACAAAAGTGTAACTGCGTATGGCAAGGACTATAGAATTTTAAATTTTTGCTGTTTAGAGGAACCCCGAGACCAGGGTCTATTGAGGATAGGTTGCCTTGTCATTCTACGGTCGAAGCGACGTGAGAGGTGACAGCGCGTCATTTGGAGTGCCATGATTTGATAAGAGCGCTTTGTTTACATGTGTTTTTCGGTATTTTAACTCTTTGATGGTTTATTTTTTACATTTGTGGTGTTTTCTCGGGCTATATTTATTTAAAAACTGTAAATACTTATTCTAGTTTAGTTATACATTCTACTTTTAGTTATTTTAATGGTCTAAAAGCTTTCCAAGTTATTGTGCCTTTGGGCAGAGAACATATAACATCTAAAGAACCTCCGCCAAATCGCTCAATCGCGAGCCCAGTTAAACTTTGCCAGAAGAAGAGGGCTCTGCGATCGTTACTTTGCGAGTTACAGTGGCGTAGGCATGCAAGGCTCCTGTTCAGATACACTATTAAGGTGACCATGTTTTAAACGTTTTTATTAACTTCACAGAGCCTGGCGATGTCTGTCATCAAATCTAGCGATTTATTTTTGACACACTTCCCGTGAACCGATTTTAATGAAATTTAGCAAAGTAGTGTAGGTCCGATGACGATACAATACTATGAAAACAGATGGGTGGTAGAAGGTGGTTAAGGGGTGTAAAAGGGATAAATCCATAACTTTGAAACCAAATCAGATATGACCATGCGGTTTTCAGATTTATGATTTGGTGTAATGATAATACAATTTTATTTAAAAATATCGGAAATACAGAAGTAGGTGAGGGGTGTAAGGGAGGGCAATTCAGAACTTTGAAACCAAAGCAGATACAAACATGCGGTTTTCAGATGTATGATTTGATCGGGTGACAATACAATTTTATGAACAAAAATCGGAAGTAGGGGGGGTAAGGGGTAAGGGCTGTAAAGGGGGTAAATTTAGAACTTTGTAAAAATACAAATAGAAACATGCCGTTTTCAGATTTATGATTGGTTCTGGTGACAATATAATTTTATGATAAAAAAAACGGCGGTAGGGGTACGTCAGGGCTGTAAAGGGGGTAAATTCATAACTAGTAATCAAAACAGACACGAATATACGATTTTCAGATTTATGATTTGATCTAGTGACAATCCAATTTTATGCAAAAAAAAACGGAATTAAGGGGTTGGTGAGAAGTGCAAAAGAGGTAAATTCTGACCTTTGATATTTAAATAAATACGAACATGCGGTTTTCAGATTTATGTTTTGTTCTGCTGACAATACTATTTTATGAAAAAAACGGAGGTATCGCATGATAAACTAAGGATTGAGGAATGGGATTGTATAAAATTGTCAGAAAAGAAACCTTGTAATCATGACGCACTACTAGAAATGGAAAGGCTGTGAAAGCCATAATTATACATCTTGCATACTTCTGTTTTTTTCATTAAAAAATTTTTTAAAAATAATATAAATCTATATTTTTAGTTAAACGATTTTTTTCGAAAATTGTACTAAAAAGTAAAAAATACCTTAGAAGATTTCTGTTGGCACATTATATATTTTTAAGTTCAATACAAAGTCGGGGTAAATTATTAAAGATATTGACACCCATCAATTCTACGTTCGGGATAAAAATGTGGCGCGTATACATCTCAATTTGATCTTTAATAATCGCGCCACCATTTTAAAAATATCTAATGTACCAGTAACGCTATTGGTACATCTAGACAGTAGTAATCTAGCAAATTATTTTTATTTTTTTGTGACATTGTATAATAAAATCGTTTAACTAAAAAAAATATATATATCTATTTATTTTATTGCAAAAAATCATGGCATTTTACTGAATCTCACCACATTAAGTTTAGACCGAACAAAATAAAGTTTTTTACTCGGAGGAGGTTTTTAGAGGAAAGATAAAATAAAAACTGTCATGCTGTACATATTAATTACTACACTAAACCTACGTCCTTAAACTCTAACATACCTACTTATATAGCGTGCGTCTCACATAAAAGTAACTATAGGGGTCTTGTTAACTAGGAGGAAATTAGCGTCATTCCAAGGCCAGTGAAATGCTCTGTTTTTCTTATTAATTATTGATTTAAAAATTTCCAACTGCGGTGGCAAAAATATTCAAAACTAACCAAAATGTTAACAATTGATACTATTTTTACCGAAGATTTTAATTTTTTTTATAATTTTCGCTTGCGGCATCAAGTTTTTCAGTTTTTACCAAAATGTTTTTTCGCGGCGCCATGTGTTATAAAATTTTCGCTACACCATTTCTTTGCAATTTTTTTTTATAAGGGCGAAACAATTAACTCTCAACACTTAATAGATCCACCAGATGTTGGACCCTCGTTAGACTAAGCTTTCGAGCTACTCACGAACAAATACGAGAGAAACGAGACCATTTTTACCCCTGTAGCTACGAAAACTTGTTGGGTGTATATAAGTTGAACGTATATTGCTAAGCTTCTTTATTTTTCGCATTATTCTTTTGCAAAATGGCCCGGCTGGTTATCCTGTCCGAGGGCTTTATCGGTGCTAACTTTTTTACTTTAAAAGGCATTGAAACATCAAATATATGCCCAGGCGATGCCCTCGAAGTCCACTAACTTTGGTGAATAACATTTTTGAGAACCCAAAAAAAGCTCCGGTCATTTTAAAGAATTTTTGACGACCTACCCAGCAATGGATCGGAAAAGCCCAGGCAACTCCCGCAAGGCCCGGGAAATGCCCAGACAAGGCCCCCGCAATGCCCCGGAAGTGCCCCTATATGTACGCCAAATTATAAGACGACGTTGCGTCGCGTCTTCGACAAGATAGACGCTATACTAGGCTGACAACGAAGCAGCCCGAATGGTCACCCTAACTTTCTCAAGCCAATAAAATTATATGAAGAGCGGGCGTGTGTTGCGAAACAATGCATGTCTCGCGAGTTGACACGGGATCATTGCGTGAACAGTTTACTCAAGAGAAAGGGTAATAAAATAGAAATACAGTGGTGGCCAAAATAATAAGAATGCCCTAAAACTGAATAAAGATCTGATCCTGCTCTAACTATAAAAAAAACTAGAATTATATTTAAATATTCAATCTATTTCTCATTTCACAAGCTAGGGCAATTTTTCGCACCAAATGTTGTAGTGCCTTTCCGTCACGTTAAAAAAAAAAGATAGTGTAGTTTTAGGCGACCAGTACTATTCGAAAGAGGGGTAAAATATTTCTATATGTGTTTTTTTTCATGGGGTTAGTTGGATAACTCTATAAAGCATTGGAAATTGTCACAGAAATATTAGCTTCTACTTTTGTCTTAAGATAATTCAGTTGTAAAAAAAGGTGAGCCTTATACCCCTCATTTACCTTACATCACTGTAATATTCTATTAATTTTTTAAGATTTAACTCAAAAAACTATCAAAGTTAACAAAGTACATAACTTAAAATGTATACCTAGCTTATTTGATTAAAAGTTAAATATTACTTACTTACATTTTCATAAACCCTGTTTTCCTATTTATTAGTTAAAAAAATAACGTTTTTCATTTGAAATAAATTTAGAAAAAAAAACTTTTTGAAAACAAGCTTTTATAAAATGGACTAAAAAGCATAAAATAATATTTTGAGTGTTCTGATATCATAATAATAAAAGCAATGTTTTTTTTTCTTAATTTATTTTTTAATTTTTAGATTTGTCTAAGTCTATGCATTTCAGCTTGCGCATCGATATTGCAGGGAGTCTTTCCTGTCAATTTTAAAATATCTGTCTTCGATGAGAAGGCCGTCCAACAAAGGCGACATATGCTAAAACTGTCGTTATTATTATGATCATTATACTGTTACGGGTTCACAACGACAAATTAAAACTCGCAATTGTTGAAAACGATACGTCAATTTATTTCGACAAATTATGTACAAAAACACGCACTTAACAACTTTATAAGGCCCTTCCCATGGTGATGTCAACTTAGGTGATCTTCCTTTCTTGCGTTGAGGATTGTATAGCCAGACTTGATCATTCTCTTTGAACCCTGAAGAGTTTGCTTTCAGGTCATATCTCGCTTTCATGCGGTCACTGGCTATTTATATTCGCTCTCTAACCACTTCATGGATATCGTGCAGCTTTTGCCTTAAACGTTCGACATAGTCATTAACCTCTAAGTATGCTTCTTCAGGTGAACCAAACATGATATCACATGGTAAACGCAGTTCTCTACCAAACAGGATACTAGATGGAGTAGCTCCTGTCGTATTGTGAATGGCAGTTCTATAGGCCATCAAAAACAATGGAATATATTGGTCCCAATCTGTTTGGTGCTCATCAACAACTTTGCAAAGATGTTCCTCTATTGTTTTATTAAATCTTTCAACCATGCCATCTGACTGCGGATACAAAGCAGTAGTCCGTGTTTTATGTATTCCTAAAAGGTCACAGAGATTCTGGAAGAGCTTTGATTCAAAGTTTCTTTCTTGATCTGAATGTAGTTCCAAAGGAATGCCAAATCGGCTGAAAACATCATTTACCAGAACTTCTGCAACTGTAGCGGCCTCTTGGTTAGGCAAAGCAAAAACTTCTGGCCATTTGCTAAAATAATCCATGACAACAAGGATGTATTTGTTGCCCTTTTTAGTTTCTGGAAATGGTCCGGCCACATCAATAGCAATGCGTTCGAATGGCAGACCTACGTTATATTGTTTCATTTGACCTCTGGACCTTGTTTTGGGACCTTGGCTGGCTGCACAAGTCGAACATCGGCGGCACCAGTTTTTCACATCTTGAAAGTAATTGACCCAATAAAATCGGTTTCGAATTTTGTCCATGGTTTTATTTATGCCTAGGTGCGCGCCTGATTTTCCACCATGGCATTCGGCCATTATATTGTCTACCATGCTCCTAGGAACCACTACTTGATTAATCACAGTAAGGCCATCGGCACTTTCCCAGGCACGTTTAAGTATGTTTTCTTCTACTATCAGTGAATCCCATTGTGCCCACAGTGATTTGAATATCACCCCTTGGTTTGCGATATCTTGCCATGATGGTCGTGGCTTGTTCTCTTCTTTCAATCGCAAGATAGGTCCTACATCTTTGTCGTTAAGTTGTGTGGTTCTAATCGAAGCCGACATCCATTCTTCATCTGGTTCTAACTTTATCTGGCGCACGTAGGTAATTCCTTCTTTCTGGTCAATTTTCCTGCAATGTTTACAATCCTCGGGGCAAGGTATTCTGGACAATGCATCTGCATTATTATGCACCCTTCCTGCTCGGTGCTTAATTTGATAATGGTATTGTTGTAGCTTTTCTATCCATCTCGCGACTTGCCCCTCAGGTTGTTTCATTTTCATGAGCCACTGTAACGCAGCATGATCCGTTCTAATCAGAAACTCTTGTCCGTAGAGATATTTGTGAAAGTGATCTACGGATTTAACTATGGCTAGGAGCTCCTTTCTAGTAACACAATAATTTCTCTCTGGTTTGGATAGCTTCTTGCTGAAAAATTCGATGACCCGTTCTTCTCCATCTTGTACTTGGGAGAGTACTGCTCCTATGCCATCGTTGCTCGCATCAGTATCTAATATGAATTTTCCTTTTGGAATGGGATATGCAAGAATCGGACTAGAACATAATGCTGCTTTTAGTCTTCTAAATGCTTTGTCACATTCGGAATTCCATTTGTAAGAAGCTTTATCTTCTGTAAGTCTATGTAACGGAGACGCTATTTTGGCGAATCCTTCTACAAATCGTCTGTAGTATGTACACAGACCCAAAAATCTTCTCAATTCATGTTTGTCACGAGGTTGAGGCCATTATTTTATTGCTTGTAGCTTCTTTTCGTCGGTATGGATGCCTTCTCGGGAAACGACGTGACCCAGGAACTCAACTTTTTCTTGGAACAGAAAACATTTCTTTGAGTTTAATTTAAGATTTTCGTTCCTGATTCTTGAGAATACTTCTCGTAAATTATCTAGATGTTCTTGAAATGATTTCCCCATTACTATGACATCATCCAAATAGACTAGGCAGGTTTTCCAAGTAAGGCCTCGTAGAACGACTTCCATTAGTCTTTCAAATGTAGCTCGGGCATTGCACAGGCCAAATGGCATCACATTAAACTGATAAAGTCCACTTCCAGCAGAGAATGCAGTCTTCTCTTTATCTCTTTTAGTTTTTGAATAAAACAATATCGAACTTCTTCGAATATTCTGGAAAAATCACTTACTGTTTTTCTGTCCAATTGTCCTATCCGGTGGTACTATGTAAGGGTAGTCTTTGCACTATTTATTTCTTTTAGTTCCACTTCTGACACCAATTTGTTACGGGTTCACAACGACAAATTAAAACTCGCAATTGTTGAAAACGATACGTCAATTTATTTCGACAAATTATGTACAAAAACACGCACTTAAACTTAGTAATAGCTTGCTAATAATTCACTACTATAATCGGTCTATTAACTTCGTGTTAATCTCACGACCACTACAGCACGTTATCTGTGACTGACTCCTGGTGCGCGACCCCGGCCCTATATATAGGATCGTCCATCTCTCTCGAACTTTCCGGCAGCCTTCGACGTCCGGAAAGTTCCCGCACTACCGCGACCGCAAGCCACAGACAACGCAACTAAAACCTAGACTAAGAATACAACCTTAAGATAAATCGACCTAATACTACACTAAACCTAAATCAATTCCAATTATAAAATTTAAATAACTTAAATTTGTAACAATACGCAAGGATTAATTAATTTTGTTCGAGATCGAACAAACTAAAGCCTTACCTCTTCTACGCCCCCCCCTTTTTAGTGAGAGAGCATGTGAATTTTGAAATCAATCAGGTACCTACGTGAAAGTCAGTTGAAAGTAATCAGCAAAATCAGTTCAGTGGTTTATAAAAAAAAAATTGTTTCAACCATTGTTTTGCATATTATACGATTGCCTTGCCAATCAAGTCTGTATTTATTTCCTTATAAATTCATTACTACTAAACCGATTTTAATGAAATAAAAAACATCCTAATGATTTTTTATTTCACTAAGATCGGTTCAGTAATAATGAGTTTTTAAGGAAATGAATGCAGGCAGGATTAGCAATGCAATCGTATAATCTGTTAAACAATGACTGAAATAAAAATAGATTTTTTGAGAACTATCAAACCGATTTTACCAGATTGTACTACTTTGTGCGAGCCAAAAGTAGTGCTTTTCCATAGATTAAAAAAAAACTAAAACATTGTCAGAAAACAAGAATTAACACGCCATCTTAAAGAATCAAGTATGATTCTGTCCGCCATCTTAAATTTTAGAATGGCTGTAAATTTTGATCATATAGTCTTTAAAAGGCAATCAATTTTGACCATTAATGAATTTATAAGGAAATAAATGCAGACATGATTGGCAATCGTATAATATTCAAAACAATGGTTGAAACAAAAATATATTTTTTTAGAACCACCGAACCGATTTTGTTAATTCGTACCTTGTTGTGCGTGGCAAGAATGCAGTTTTTTTATAGATTTAAAAAAAATAATTAAAACGTGTTCGCAACACAAGAATAAACGAGAATCTTTGAAGGGTACAATTTAATTTCATCCGCCATCTTGCATTTTGAGATGGCGGACAAAAAAATATATTTATTTAAATCTCTGATTAATTCTCTGGCAAGTGCAGTTTGTCCCATTAAAATCGATGGTATAATTCAAATGTTATAATGAAAAAAAAATTCCGGTTTTTTTTGGCCCACCCAGTAGTTTAAAAAACAAGTTTAAGACCTAGAATGTTTGTTGCAATCGCTCCTATCGTCTGTTTCATAAGGGCGTAAAACGTTTTTAGCTCCTTTAAAATTTAGGAAATAGCCTTAACGCCTTTCTGTCTGTCTGTTTAAACCGTGGATATAAATTTTTTAGTAAATTTTTGTCTCCCAGCAAATATTAACATAACCATATAAAATATGCGACATTTCTCAAATTTTCATAAAAATCCAAAAAATGGTTATAAAACTATGACCTTTTAAAAATTTAAATTTTACTTTTTCTGTTAATTTGCAATTGCATCCGCTCTGGGTTTATTTTCACGGATCACCCAAATATTATAAAACAGAAAATTAAATCGACCTGGGTAGGTACGTATTTATTAATCAGTCTACATACCTACTTCAAATATTACGCGTTTCGCTTGACCTTCGACCGGCCGCATTCGCGTTGACGACAGCCGACGTTAACACCCGATTCAATTTTTGTTTTGCACGCGCGCCTATGGTTTATCGTGGAAGACTCGATCGGCGCGGCTTACCTACTTCTTTATAAATTAAATTCGAAGAAGATATGTACGATATTCACGTTATAACAAGGGCTCGAGATTTTCTACATGCGTTGTCCTTCTTGTCCAGTTATTTCTTCGATGCTTTGGGATATTTGGTATAAGGTAAGTTTTATATTTGTGCTAGTTGATGTATTTTATGAGAATTGGTATTAGTTACACTTTAAGAAAAATAAAGAGACATATTTACATTTAAATCAATAAAGGAACACAAGAAACTTGAAGTTTTCCTACTATATTAAATGCTTCTTATTCAAATGGGCACTCCGGGTGACGTCATTTCCCGCGTTTCTGATGGCTCTGAGTGGTCAGAAAGTTACCAGGTCACCTATCCTCTACAAACCTTGCCCCTAGGCCAAGGTCTGTAGAGGCCTGGTAACTCTATGGTCGAACCGGTGTGAAAGGTGACAGCGCGTCATTTGGAGTGACAAGCTTTGATTAGAGCGCTATTTTACATGGGTTTTAAAGTATTTTTAATTTTCAATTTTGAAGTATTTTGTCGGACTATATTTATTTAAGAACTGTAAATACTTGTTCTAGTTTACTTATACTTTCTACTTGTAGTTATTTTAACGGACATGAAGTTAAAAGCTTACCAAGACATTGTGCATTTCGAAAAAAATCGCACAGAGGAAAAACTTACAATAATTTCACCGGTAGGTAGGTACACAAAATCAAGAAGTGGTCTGTACATTTGACGATACCAATAAACAAATAAAAATTTTACATTATACTTGATAAGATTAATCGAGATAGAATACAAGGAGATGACATCACGTCTCATCCCTGTACCCCCGTCGGCCATATTGTTTAGATCCTTCTGTCTATCTTCTGTCATCGCGATCGATTTGTTTGATCGAGCGCATTGACTTCTATACCCTACGGGTAGACCCGGCATGGGCCAAAATTGCCATTATATCAAGCTTTTATCGCAATTGACCAAATACAAGTAAGAATTTAATGAGCAAAATAGGGATGAAAATAGAATTTCGGTTTGGTGAGTCCGGAAACATGCAACATCGCAAAAATATTCTATTTGCTTGTCTTGGATAAAAAAGGGCAGTGGCGGCGCAAAATAAAAATTTTGAATTCCACTAGAATTTTTTTATCAACAATTTTCTGTTTGAATAATAAATAATTCATGAATACTTACTTGTGTGTGTTTACAAAATTCTCTTCAGTAAAAAAAAAGAGTAAAAAGAATTTCTAAGCATGCTAAGTGCAGTGGATGTATTAAAATTATTGTTTTCATCTTAGAACTTTACAAATGTTGTACCTTCCAGATAAAATATTTTCTTTCTTTGAACAAGGGTCTTCTTCAACTCTTCTTTTCTTGGGTGGACTACAAGTTATGCTCGAGTCAGATGAAATTTCGGAACTAAAAATTTCAATTCGGAATGGGACAACCGGGCGCCGGGCCAACTCGGCGCCGCCAACAGGGCGCCACGCCGAGCCTAATGGGCGCCGGGCCAACTCAGCGCCGGACTATTTTTTTTCGATAAAATGTGCAGATAAAAACAAAATAAATATGTTATTTATACAAAACTTTCAACATCTATTAAGTCGAGTGTTGAAATTTGGTAGGTGTAGTGTTCTGCGACTTGAAACACCGCCAAGTTCCATATTCGATACATATCGATGCATAAATAAGAAAGTCCGCCATTTTGGATGCGCCATTTTAATTTTTTTAAGTTTGTTTTTCATCTGCACATTTTATCAAGAAAAAATATTTTAGTCCGGCGCCCAGTTGGCTCGGCGTCAAGTTGGCCCGGCGCCCAGTTGGCCTGCCGCCCAGTTGGTGGCGCCGAGATGGCGGCGCCCAGTTGTCCTAGACTGCAACACATTTCAGGGGTCTGGTACGTTTTACCACCTTTCTTAAAACTACGAAGTTTTTTGAAAAATGATAATTTTAGACCATTTTATAGTGATTTCTAAAAAAAAAATTGCGGACTATCGTTGATTTTGTTAAAAAAATTGAAATTGAAACATTCTTAAAACCCCATTAAAACCCATACAAATTGCTACAAAAGAAGCATTTTCTCATTTCAAACTGAAACAAAACGGTCCCTGACGTCTATCAGCTGTCAACAAAAACTTGAAATAACTAAGGTCACTGATCGAAATCGGGTCAGTTTTTTTGGTCCTTTTATGAAAATGCACAATTTTTAAAAAAGCATGAAATTCAAAACAAAATCAAGAAAACTATGATTTCTACATTTTTACAAATAAAAATTAGTTTAATTGAACATTATATCAATTTTTATTCCTTAAAACACTAAAAATTAATAATTATTTACTTTTTTAAAATTTATCGAAGGTCTAACTGAACAAAAGCAAACTGAACCCATCCGTATCGAAATGAACCAAATCAAACCGAATCTAACGGTTCGGTTTGGTTCGGTTCGATTTGCTTAAACTGAACCGAACCTAACCGAATATAGCTAAACCTAACCTAAACAATCCTAGTGGAACCTAACCGAACATACTCAAACTGAACCAACCTAACCCAACCCAACCTAACCCAACCTAACCCAACCTAACCCAACCTAACCCAACCCAACCTAACCCAACATAACCCAACCTAACCCAACCTAACCCAACCCAGCCCAACCTAACCCAACCTAACCAAACCTAACCTACCTATTGTTAATAAATATAGTAAAAGTTGTTAGGTTTATGTCCAGGGGGTAACCATTGTCCATAATCGTCGGAAATCGAGTTAGGATTAGTGTATGCGACCATAAACATTGAGTGGCGAGTGAGTGTTTGGTCTTCAATTTTTTTAGGGAAATCTTTCAAAATCTTTTTTTGCGCACTCTGGGCACCCTAATAAACCGTAATCTAGTCACCCTAATCCATCGCAATCAAAGAAAATGGGTAATCGAAGTGTCACAAATTTTTTGTTGGTTTCTATTCTTCTTTTATATTATGTAGGACAAAATTATTAATTAATCTAAGTGACCTTATTAAGTAAGACAGCATGAAGTCAAATGACATTAGAAGGACATAAACATATGATACCGGCCTGTAGACCGGTCGCGGTGGTCATATAATAATAAATATATACTTTCGCGATGAAAGACCAAAATTTAACTTAAAATTACTGTAAAGTCCGCAAAAAACATTAAATTTATCGAAATTTATAAAAACATAGATCAGTGTGTGTAACAATTCATCAAGATGTATGAAACTCGACCGTGACATGTCAAAAGTTTGGTTCGAAAAAACAAAAACAACTGGATAAAAATCGGTATGTAAGCATTTAAAAAGAAATCATTTTTAAGAAAATCAAATACTTTTTGTTAATTTTCATGCAATGCAAAAAAAAGTGCGGGGAAGTGACACTTTCTGAATCAAAATGTGTGAGGGTAAAATCGCACGGTCGCAGAAAAAACTATCTATCGTGACGCTACTGAACTTTCTCGTGTTTTAGGAAAAACTATCCGTCAAGACGACTTACCCATGAAATGTTGTTTTTTTATGGATTTTTTTTCTTCTTTTGCACAAAAAACAATTTTGGACCATGTTTAAACTCAAATAGTTACTTCTAAACTTGTTTTTAAACGTTTTAAGATTTCTTTTTGTAATATTCCCGCACAAAATTCAAAAAAAATCATTTCCGTACTTAGACAACATTGTCTATCAGTTTTCCCTGTATACACGGACTAACAGGTAGAATCACTCAAAATACGGCAGGTGGATTAAAGGTAGCTAGCTGCTTTTCTGTCGGACTTATGCCGTCAGTGTGAAAGAGATAAAAGTACCCTTATATTATCTAGGGTATTATTAGCATGCAAAATCACCCTATCTTTGTCCGTTTCACATGTTCAATAATGTCTATCTCTGTTTTTATTGTTAAAGAAATACCCGACCATAGGAACCAAATTGGATAGGGTCAATAAAAAATGCCTGGTCTTTCCGTCTCTAACGCCCTTTTAGGGCGTTATACAACCCAATGATCGAGCGTCATTTTCGTGTAATTGTATTTTTTTTTAAAGATTCGGGCGGTATTTTTGTTAGTTTGTTTTAGAACGAACATGGTGTCTTGTGCTCTACGCAGTTGTGGAAGTAGAAGCAGTGTGGATGACAAAAAATCAAAAGGAATAACGTTTCATAGGTGAGTACAAACAAGAAACAGAACCGTACTAAATGTTTTTTATAGCACAGAAATGTTGAAAAATAATTCGTAAACTCTAGGTTACCTAAAGCTTTCAGCCTCTACACATTCTTCACTACTCTACAGCCATACTTCTTTCTTTGGCGATGGCGCCCCCTTTTTGAATTAAAGAATTGATGAATAAATCCTTCCCCCAAATATAGAAACACAACTGTATTTTTACTACAATAAAACATTTTATTTTAAAAAATAAATTACATCAGCACTTCCGCGACCGCCCCCCCCCAAATTTGGGCGGCGCCCCTAATTTAGGAACCACTGCTCTAAAGGTACACAGCCAGGATTCCCGGGGGGGGGGGAGGTACCAAAGGGGCAGCAAACATCAAAATATTTTTTATTAGCGGTTTTTGATAAATCTAAAGTGTAAAATTTAGTATCTAAAAGAGACTTTTGGCGCCGCGAGCGAAATTTTTTTAAAAATTAAGTAGAATTTGCGATAAATTTTAAATAACTGATGCTGCTATAACAAAAAAATATATTATATGTCTGGTAGGGGGAGGGGCCTCTGCCCCCCCTGAATCCGCTACTGTACCTAGCCAAGAAACACAAGGCTGGCGGGTCAGAATCGGCCCCTAGTCGCGTGCCTGGGCGCTCAAAAACGCGGTGGCGTCTCAGAAAAAACGATTATTTTCAACCTTATAATTTATACAAAAACATAAAACTTTTATATTTAGATACCAAAGTTCGATATCTCTACAAAAAAGAATAGAGAAATTAATGCTGTTTATTTGTCTTTTTCAGATTTCCTAAAGATGGATCAAGTCGGGAAGCATGGGTGAAGTTTGTAGGCAGGGGAAGCTGGCAGCCGACAAAGTATAGTGTCCTTTGTTGCAAGCATTTCTCCGAAGAACATTTTGATAGAACATCACAGTGTTATGTGCGTTTAAGAGATGGCGCCGTACCTTCCTTAAACAAGGTCAGGATAGTATTGTAAAATAGTGTATTACATAACAAGAGAAGAAAGTGACAAATTTTACACGAAAGTAAACGTTGCAAACGAGGCGCTAGCCGAGTGAAACAACACGCGAGTGTAAGAAAGTTACTCTCTATCGAGTTGTGTACGCTATTTTTCCTACGAACACTGTTGAACTATACTAATTTTTTCTAAAAATTGGTCTTTAATTTTGCACAAATCAAATTAAACTACTTTTCCGCACATGTGTGGAAAAGCACTAACCCATCTGCAGAAAAGTATTGTTAAAGTTAACGTCATCGTACAATTTTCCAAACATGTGCGGAAAAGTACTTCTTCACACATGTGCGGAAAAATTTCTGAACTTGTTGAAATTTTCATCATTTTCATGTGGTCGTCGGAAAATATAATTTTATTGCTCGTTACCTGGCGTTGTTTGATAGAGGATGTGGAATTTTTTCCTTAAGATAAAAGTAATAATTGAGTGTCAAAATTATTTATTTATTTTTATTTTCAAGTCATGCCATTATGTTAAATAAATGTATCCATGACGGATCTGATACCTTCTTAGCTAGCCTATTAGCGCACTTTATGGACTCCATGATATATCAGCTTTAAAAACAATTTTGTACATATCTTAGAAGCGAAAGTTCCTACGAAGTTTTTTGTTATAATACAAATTATTGAGAAAAATGTGGTCTACTATATTCCGAAACCCGAAAACAATTGGGATATTACAAAATACACCCAAATACTACATTCTCGGCGTTATTTAAAAAAAAGTCGTGGAAAATAAATCCTTCTATAGCCATTGCTGCGCCGGCTAGGAAGGTAATAAACATAAATGATTATCCAAAAATTTTTATTTTTTTAAACTAAATTTAATACCCAGCTCATAAAAATTAGTTGTTTTAAAATCTTACATATATATTACCTATTGCAAAAGTTATTTAACCACATTGTATCTTGTTAACCTATAATTTTACGGAAAGAAAGCAATTAAACATTTTTTGATCACAATGAATTACAAAATTATTTTTAGTTTTCTTCACCCTTCAAACTTGACAAATGATATAACTTGTAAACAAAATTTATATGAACTTTTTGTCTACTATTATTGACCTTTCCCAGTAAGAATCCCTTAAAGTTTGGTATGGTAGAATAAGTATACAAAAATTTAGCCCGGAAGAAAATATAATATTTGTTGTAAATCATGAAGTTCAATTAATCTATCATCTTTATTAATAAATGAGTAATTCTCTCCTAACGTATTCTTACTAATTTTATCACGTGTGAAGGATCTAAAAATAGTACTATTTCTTTATCACAAATGGATGGTTAAAACTTAAAATTTACTGGGTGGGTGTTTCGAAAAAATATTTTTGACCATTATTATTCTGAATAATATATAGGAAATATATCAAACATGTTTTGAATAAAAAATTAATATTTGGTTTCTTTTTGTTATAGGAAGAATCCCCAATACCTTTTAAAGTAAGGATCCTGTCCAAAGTTATAGTAAGTGCAGGGATTACTGAACAATTACCTACCACATCCGCACATGTTAATCCCATTACTCAAGAGGATCGTAGTGATCATTGTATATCTATATCACCAGTATATACACCATCATCATTTACAAGTCCTTCTTTGGCAAACATTAGTCCCTGTGAGATGTCACCAAAAAAGAAATAGTTGCTAGAAAAACTTCACCTTACCGAAATGATCAGTGCTAATAGGAAACGAAAAATAAAACTATTGAAAAGAAAAGTAATGCGTCGAAATAATAAAATTTCCAATATGAAAACTATTCTTACCGAATTAAGAAAAAAAAACTTTCTGGAGGATGAAGACCTAGACACGATTTCAAGACTTGGAGGGCCACAAGAATTATACCTCCGGCAATATAAAAAAACTGCAAAAAAATCCTTGCCAAAAAGATATTCAGAGGATCTTAAAGTTTTTGCTCTGACTTTGCATTATTATTCCCCAGCTGCTTATAAGTATGTTCGCAGGACATTTAATACATGTTTGCCCCATACAAGGACCCTTAGTAGGTGGTACCAGTCAATCAACGAAATGCCTGGGTTTACGAGAGAGGCGTTTAAAGCACTAAGATTAAAAGTAACGTCTTCTACCAGCAAAGTGATATGTTCACTAATAATGGACGAAATGGCAATTCGCCAACATGAAGAATGGGTACCAAGCCAAAAAAAATCATATGGGTATGTTGATATGGGCACTGGGTCTCAAGAAATCACTATTGCCAAAGAGGCATTGGTATTTCTCTTAAACTGTGTGAATGGAAACTGGAAAATTCCGATTGGATATTTCTTTATTGCTGGGATAAATGCTGAGCAGAAAAAAGGATTGGTTTTAGAATGCCTAAGAAAATGCTATGAAGCTGGGGTACAAGTTGTTAGTTTAACTTTTGATGAAGCTCCCACAAATATTACCATGGCAAAGCGACTAGGCTGTCAATTAAATCCTCCTGCTTTAAAAACCAGTTTTAAACATCCTTCATGTGATGAAGAAATAGTGATATTTTTAGATCCCTCACATATGATAAAATTGGTAAGGAATACGTTAGGAGAGAAGTACTCATTTGTTAATAAAGACAATAAATTAATTGAGTGGAGGTATTATCAGCAACTCCATAATTTGCAACAAAAAAAGTCTTTTCATCTGGCAAATAAATTAAGAAGCCAACATATGGACTTTAAAAAACAAAAGATGAAAGTTCGGTTTTCAGTGAAAGTGTTGCCATGGCTTTAGAGTTTTGCAAAGAAAATTTAGGCCTAGAAGATTTTTCCGATGTTGATGCTACGGCAGAATTCACTAGAATAATGAAGAATTTGTTTGATGTTTTAAATTCCAGGAACTTATTGCAATACAGTTTTAAGAAACCCTTATCAGAAACAAACTTTTCTGTCATATATAACTTTTTGGATTTAGCTGACACATATATAAATAGTTTAAAAACCCATGTTGATGGTACTTTATTATTAAAAAGCAATAGGCATACTGGCTTCTTAGGATTAAAAGTGTGTATTTCTAGTACGAAAGTATTATTTGAAAATTTAGTTTGTAAGAAAGGAGATCTAAAATTTTTACCAATGTACAAAATTTCCCAGGATAACTTAGAATTATTTTTTGGTTCAATTAGATCCCATGGAGGCCACAACAATAACCCAACTGCTCGCCAATTTCAATCGGCATATAAAAAAATGCTTGTGCATGTAGAGGTTGGTGAGAGTTTTAGAGGAAATTGCATACCATTAGAAAAATTAAGTATATTAAAAATTAATAGTGAACATAATATTAATATCACTTCAAAAGAACATTCAGTATATGGAGCAAACATTGAAAATCAATCAGAAATAATTGAAACTGATCTTAATAATTTGCCCGATCCAATGTCACCATATGCACAATATATTTTTACCTATATTGCAGGATATATTGTGCATTATTTACAAAACAAAATTGTGTGTGAAGAGTGTTTAACATCTTTAAGAAGTGACAAAAGGGACTCCTTTTTGTTTTCTTTCATCAACATAAAAAATAAAAAAGGCCTGCATTATCCATCCGAGGATGTTTTAAATATATGTTTAAGGTGTGAAAAATTTTTAAAACGCGAAATCGCTATTTCGGGTCTAGGGAGCATCTCCTTTAACTCTCTGTTCAATGCTATTTTAAAAGACTTTGTATTATCAGATGTTTTTTGTAACTTAGTTTCACACACTTTTGATCAATCTGCAATTGACAGTCACAGAGTTTTGTTAATTAAATGTATTATTGAAAGGTACCTAAATATTAGAATAATTTATTTAAGTAAAAGTAATCCCAAAAAACAAACTAGTATAAGCCATTTCAGTAACAAGATTGTACTTTTTAAAGGACAATAAATAAAAAGATTTTATAAATTCAGTTTTTTTAATAACCCTCTTATATTGTTTGCTGTCAAAAATTTTATATTATCTATATAATAAGAGTATTATTTAACAACTATCGAAAATAGCACTTTTACAGGCCTAGACAGTTTGATCCCATACAGTCAAGAAAAATCTATTTCAACTTTGCTGCACACTGCTTTTTAATAACCGCATCGATTTTTTAATGATAGAAGCCGCTGTTACTTTTCCAAACCAAATATTACCGTGACAAAATAAAATTTTATACAGCACATTTTGTTTAGAAAAGTGACTATATAAGTTTACGCTTAAACGTAGTTATAAGAAAACAACTTTCCTTTTTCTATGCTTTTTCAAAATATATTGGTATTTTTATAAACATAATTTTTTATTTAAAGTAAAAAAAAAATCTTTTCATTAATTCATAATGTTAATCCCTAAAACAATACACGCCAATTTTTTACAAACTTAAGTATTACTTTTCTCCAAGGGGAGAAGCTGTTAACTTGTATTAAAAAGAAATATAAACAAATCTATTGAGTGCGGCCCTGTTAAGCAGACAAATTGATATGACTCTAAGCCACGCCTAGGGGTACCACTTTCTGTTGCATTATACAAATGGTTGGAGCGGCTCCCCTTTATTCTATCTTGATGATAAGATTAGAGAAAATATGTCATATATACAGGGTCTCTAGATATGACTAACCTCAATTAAAAAGAGTCAGACGCTATTTGACCACTGCGCAGAACTACTTTATAAATCCATGTTTACATCATTCATCATTTGCAAGTTTTTGCAAGTTTCAGAGTTTTGCGCAACTTATTTTGTTTTCGGGAGTTATGAGGAGTCGTGCCTCAACATTTTGAACGGACTTTGGAGACAGTAGTTTGAGTAAGTTCCCACCAGTAAAGAAAAGCTCGTAATTTTGAAAAAGGGGATGGAGGAAAAACAAAAATATTCTTTATACTAAGTGCCTGTTTCCTCCTTTTTTTAGGACTTGAAAAAGGAAAAATATACGTTGCCAAAAACTTGATAGTGTTTTTTTTTGGTCCTGTCCTCTAACTTACGAATAGTCAAATAAATATAAGATAGTTAGAGTTCAAAAAATTTATATCTTCAAAACTAGACATAGAAAAAAAAACATTTTTTTTCCTAGTGTGACGCTTAGTTACAAAAATAAGCTGGTGAAGCTTAATTAAAATTCACCGAGCCGTGTTCCAAAAATAAATTAAAAATAAGGGCAAAAAATATATATATATTTTTTTTTAAAAGACTCTATGACTCAACCAAAATCTATAGTATTTTTTTTATATAATAAAAATATTCTTTGAGCTGTATTTTATTACAAAATGTTTAACAAATTAATTGTCATACGGAAAATAGCTTAAAACAGCTTTATTTAGTAAGAAAAAATACCTGCAATAAAAAAATTAATATCTATAAAAGTGGGGGCAACCAAAAACAATTTTTTTTTTCTTTAAATATTATTTAAAACTATTAATCTGCGCCAAAATAAAAAGTGCTAGTTATAAAATGCGCTAATAGAGCAGATATAAAAAAAAAGTTTTTTTGACTATCCCCCGTATATTATTTACTAAATTGAAAAGAATGACATCATAAGTGACCTTGTCCTTAGACATTTACTAAGTCACTTTTATGGCCAATTAATTTTTTTCGGTTAAAATGTAAGAGTTATTATTATTAGAACATACACAAAAACGACCATTTAACGAACTTTGACCGTTTATATCTCAAAAACTGTACATAAAAAAACTTAACTTTACTTTTTTTTTAGTTGCATATCCTAATATAACATACTAAAATTATAGCCAATTCCACCAAGCCAAAAATTTTCCATAAGGCCTGTGTAAACGGGTGCGGTGTTCTTTAAGTTAAGTTTTTCTGTGTACAGTTTTAGGTATTAGTGCAGATATATGTAAATTTTTTGCCTACCCCTTGTAGGGAAAAGGGGGGCAAAATGAGATATAGGGGTTAAACGGGATACCGCAGTTTTCACTAAACTGCACTAGAATAAAACCCCTTAATATCAGATATTTTATCCTCATGACTGGTTCAACTCAGACACTGACTTTACAAAATTTTGTTTACATTAAAAATTTTGTTGGTTTATGTATTATTCATAATTAAACAGGTTACCCGTAAAATTAGCCGTTTACTGTGTATCATTTTTGTTTCAATTTAGCTGGTCGTTTGATGCAAAACGGGGTTTTTTCATAACAAGTTACCTTGTGTTCGTGCAACTTTAATTTTAAATTCAAATTTTGCGCCAAATTCCCGTATTCGGAAAACCCACACAATTTCAATTTGATTGGCACAAGCAAAACGCCAGCGCCATCTACAAAAAATGAATCTGCGCAAAAAGGCGTAACCAAAAAAAGATTCGTCTGTCGTATTCTATCGAGATCACCACGCAGCATGGTGATAAATTCTATTAACCAAAAAATCCAATAACATTCTTAGAAAATCAAACTAAACCATTACACAAACAAGTGATTCTAGTGTGGATCGACTGCAACGACTGGGCCAGCGAGAGGAGCTCCTCTGGACGACGGAAACAGCTGAAAAGGTGAGTGCCAATCCTTTATATTGTCTTTGTGTGGCTCGGAAAAATTAATATTTTTACATCGTCCTTTTAAGGATTTTTGCACCCAGATTTTACAAAACGACCAGCGCGCTTACAGTCCCGCGGCTCTACCCCTCAAAACAGCAACATTTTCTGGTCCCACGACCCAGATAGTTTTTTAAAATTTGTTTGCTAGAAATATTAGATTTTTTCGCCTCGCCATGTTGGTTCGTTTGTTGCCGTGTCCGGTTTAGAAAGGAGGTTCCGTCCCCCCTTGCGTGGCTTAACGGTTGCTCCACCCACATTTCATTGCAGCCGAAATTGGCACTTCGTACGTCGTTTGTTTTGATTCAAAAATCGAAAGTTGTTTAAATAATAGTTATTTGTTTAAATAATATGTTATAGTTATTCAAAACAACAAAAGTGCTTGTGAGTTAAATGCTTTATTCTTATTTAACAGGTAAACAAACACATCTAGTAGAATTAGTATTTACCTGTAAATAATAAGAGAAGCGGTAGTAGGTACAAGTTGTTCTGTGTGCATTTATTTTGGGAGAAAGATCGCGACCTAGGATAACAGCTGTGATAAGTTTTTGCATTTATTCGAGAAATCGATAATAAAATATATGCTGTCGGACTCTTTTGGACTGATTAAAGTCAATAGGGGTCAAGTGTTAGTTTTATTCCTTTTTAAATATTTTTTATTTTTTTAATTAACAATATGTCGTTAAAAAAGCTTGAGAATCAACGCAAAGTTTCAATATCTCGTATTACGGAAACGTATAACTTGGGAACAAAAGCTAAATCAGATAGTTCTTCCTTGCCAATTTTTAAGGCGTTTTACGAATCGTTAGATGATCACTATGAACAATTTAAAAACATTCATAATGACATCATAGGTCTCTTGAAAGACGACGACGATGATGAATTCGAAGTACAAGACAAAATTATGAAAGATACGGATCTATTCTACCACCAAGCTAAAGTTCTTTTTTCGAGTTTATGTTCCGATTCAGTTCACTCAAATTTCACCCCCGCAACTTCACACTATTCACGTAGCGATGATCTGGGCCCTTTAAAGGTACCTTGCTTTAATGGAAACGTAAAAAAGTGGCCAACCTTTTACGATGTTTATTCTTGTTTGGTTCACGAAAACTCTAATTATTCCGATATAAGAAAATTTCAACATTTGCTAACCTTCCTTGAGGGCGAACCACTTAATATTTTAAGTTCTATAAAATTAACGGCAAGTAATTACGCAATCGCCTGGAAGGTATTAACAGATCGCTATCAAAATAAAAGACTTTTAGCCAGTACCTACTGGAACTCAATCTACTATGCAAATTCTTTAAAGGGAAACCAGTCAGCAAAGGATCTTAGAGTCTTGGTAGATACCTTTTCCGAGAATATTGCGGCGCTCGAAAATCTTGAATTTCCAGTAACGTCGTGGTGTTTTTGTTTATTTTCAATTTTATTATCAAAAATCGATCAAACCACAAGAACCGCTTTCGAATTAAAGTATAGTACTACCGAGATTCCAACATATCAAAATCTAATTCAGTTTCTTATTAAGCAATGCCGTGCTCTTGAAACAGTACAGCTATCTCCCCAAAATACGCAAATGCAACCTTCGACTTCAAAACAGCAAAAACCAAATTATTCGAATTCTAGTAACCAAAAATATAATTCTTATTCAAATAATCAGTACAAATCAAGCCCTCCATCAAATTTTTTAGCGCATACGCACTCACAAGTATCAAATAAACAATCCAATATTCAATTTCGACAAAACCAACAACCCTATAAGTGCAAATTATGCAATAATTCTTTTCATCCACTCTCGCAGTGTGGTGTTTTTATCTCCAAATCTCCTTCAGATCGTTTTACTTATGTAAAACAACAATCGTTATGTATCAACTGTTTACGTTCAAATCATCAAGTAATTGACTGCAGTAGTACCTACAACTGCAGGGTATGTCGACATAGGCACCATAGTCTTATTCATCTATCGCAAACGACAGATTCAATCCGTCAGAATTCAAGTCAATCCTTTGTTAATTCAAGCCAAAATTCAAATCAAAATTCGAACTTAAATCAAAGTTTTAATTCAAATCAAGTGGCCGTGCCTAGCACAGGCACAAACTTATCGTATCAGAATTCAAATTCAAGTCTTAGCCAACAGAACCCTAGTTTTGTTCAACCCAGTTCAAATTCAATTCAAATCAATTCGAATCCAAATACATCTACAAATCAATACTCTTCGTTATCCACCTTGACGCCCCGGACGACAGTGCTTCTAGCGACTATAAAATTAGAGGTACTGGATAGTCGGAGTAACTACCAACCTGTCCAAGCACTTCTGGACAGCGGTAGCCAAGCTAACCTGATAAGCGAAGCTTGTCTTAACAGGTTAGGCTTGCCAAGAAACAAAATTTCGATCCCTGTTCTGGGACTAAATCAATCTTCATCGGCCACTAACGGCATTTCTACTTGCACTATTCGAGCCCTAGGCCAACAAGAGCCTACCTTTTCTATTCAAGTCTTCGTTTTACCGAAACTCTGTTCGAATATGCCCTCAATACAGGTAGATTCATCCAATTGGAGTCATATTTCAAATCTAAAGCTTGCAGATAACCAATTTTACAACCCTGGTCCAATTGACTTACTCTTAGGTGCACAACTTTACACAGAAATCGTCCAATCAGGACGAATTCCAGGACCTCACGGCCTACCCTCCGCTTTTGAGACAGTTTTTGGGTGGGTCTTGATGGGCCAAACTCAAAACATAAATATTTCACCTCAAGTCAATTCTTACTTTACTTCCTGTGAGCAGTCTCTCGACTTTAATATTCGCAGATTTTGGGAACTAGAATCAATTAAGTCAAAAACGTTTCTCTCACCCGAAGAAAAAAGATGTGAAGAGATTTTCCAAAAAACTACCACTAGAGATATTTCGAGCCGATTTACTGTAAATTTGCCTTTTCGTCACATTGACCCTCCTGACCTAGGAGACACATATTCAGTGGCCTACCGTCAATTTTTGTCTCTCGAATCTCGCTTAATAAAAAATTCAAATTTCTATAGTATGTACTCGGATTTTATGAGAGAATATCTCAAAAACGGGCACATGTCTTTAATTTCAAGATCCAAACCTAGACCTCAGTTATGTTCTTATTTACCACATCACGGAGTCCTTCGTCTTGACAAATCAACGACTAAACTCCGGGTGGTTTTTAACCCCTCGATTAAGGGTTCGAAAGGCCTAAGCATGAACGAAACTCTTTTAATAGGACCAAAATTACAAGCCGATATTTCCGAAATTCTATTAAAATTCAGATTTTATTCTATCGTATTTTTGACTGATATAAAACAGCACTTTTTACAAATTCAAATCAATCCAATTCATCGGGACTACAAAAGGCTACTTTGGCGATTTGATCCCAATGAACCCCTGCAGAAATACAGGCTTAATACAGTGACGTTTGGTATTAGTTCAAGTCCCTATTTAGCTATTAGAACTCTTAGAGAACTAGCCATCCTGGAGGCTAAGAATTATCCTGAAGCATCCCAGGTCCTTTTGAATAACATTTTCATGGACGATATTTGCTGTGGAGCTAACTCTCTAGAAGGTGCTTTATCGCTTCAAAAGAATCTCATAGCGTTGCTTAAATTGGGAAAATTTGAAATAAGAAAATGGGCATCAAATAATCCGAAACTTCTTTCACATTTGTCGCCCGCTGATTGTCAGATCCCTGTTACCTTTGAAGACGATTCTTCAACATCGATTAAGGTGTTGGGCCTTCAGTGGCACCCTTCTACAGATACTTTTACCTATTCTTGTACCCCTTGTGAAAAACCTTGCACCAAAAGGAATATTTTATCGGCTATCGCTAAAATTTGGGATCCTATAGGTTTCTTATCGCCTGTTTCATTTTTAGCCAAAGTGATTATGCAAAAACTTTAGTTATGCAAAACTGATTGGGATGAAATACCCCCCGATCCAATCAAAACTCTTTGGAATCAATTCAATAATCAATTAACCACTCTTTCGAATCTTTGTATACCTAGACATATTTTTTCGAATAATATTCAACGATGTCAATTGCTAGGTTTCTGCGATGCATCCGAGCTAGGATACGCTTCTTGCGTATACGTTCGCGTCGAATTACCCAATAAAATTATCAAAACTGCTCTAGTCATGGGCAAGTCAAGGGTTGCACCCTTACACACTATTTCAATCCCACGTTTGGAACTACTTGGAGCTACTCTATTAGCTGATTTACTCGAACTAGTTATTCGCACCTATTCATCATTACTCGTAATCGATGAAATTCTTGCGTTCTCGGACTCACAGGTCACGCTTCATTGGGTCACATCTTCACCTCTCAAGTGGAAGACCTTCGTGGCAAACCGCGTAAGTCGTATTCAAGAAACAATCCCCGAAGTCCCATGGTATCACATTACTTCACTCGAGAACCCTGCCGACTGCGCTAGCAGAGGGTTGTCGCCCAATAACTTAATAAATCACCCTCTTTGGTTTCACGGCCCTCCATGGATTACCTTGCCCACTACGGAGTGGCAAATTCAAAGGTTTATAAATGGGAGTTCTTTGGGAGTTCCAGACGAGGTTCTCAAAGAAGAAAAACCGGAAAATTCAGTGGTGCTGACGGCAGAAATTCAAAATCAAAACTTTTTTGATAGATTAATCGATAAAATATCCAATTTAAATACCATTCAAAAAATCATTTGTCATTTTCTAAGACTTATTCACAATCGAAAAACCTCAGTTGACCCTTTATCCGGCGTTTTTTCCGCTTTTGAACTACACAAGGCTCTACTTGTTTTAGTTAAAAGGGTCCAAGAAGAGTGTTTTTCGGATATCATTCAAAAAATTCAAAATACTCAGCTATTACCTAAGCCGTTTCGCAAACTCGCGCCCTTTTTGGACGAATTGGGTTTCCTTAGAGTGGGCGGACGCTTACGGCATTCTCAACTCTCCTTTGAGGCAAAACATCCCTTATTATTGCCGAAATCTCATAGATTAACCCAATTGATCATTATTCAAACTCATAACGAAAATTTACATCCCGGAATAAACACAGTCCAATACTTAATTCGTCAAAAGTTTTGGTTTATGTCATCACGTCGAGCTATTCAGAGGGTTTTATTGAAATGTATTCCCTGCTTTCGCTTAAAACCAAAACCGTATACTCCGTACATGTCGGATTTACCTTCTTTTAGAACGTCACAATTAAAATGCTTTTCACACGTTTGCTTAGACTATGCAGGCCCAATCAAAACCTTTGTAGGTCAGAGACGTCGTGGAGCACAAGTTGGTAAATCATATATCGCAGTCTTTGTCGATACTTCTGTCAAAGCAATCCTAATCGAGCTGGTTTCGGTTCATTTAGCCACAGAGGCGTGCATCGCTGCTTTACGACGCTTTGTCGCTAGACGTGGCACTTGTGTCCAAATCACAAGTGATAGAGGCTCAAACTTTGTTGGGGCTATTAAGGAGCTCCATAATCCTTCGAAATTAGCTTCTGAGAGCTTGAAAATCAAATGGTGTCTTAATAGTCCGGGAGCCCCCCACCTAAATGGTCTAGCAGAAGCAGGAGTCAAATCTATAAAAACACATTTGTATCGGGTCATCGGTGACCAGATACTAACCTTCGAAGAGCTCTATACTCTCCTCGCCCAAATAGAGGCATTACTCAATTCTCGACCCCTTTGTGAGCAAAGCTCTGACCCAAACGATCTTACGTCTTTGACTCCGGGTCATTTCCTCACAATGGAACCCCTTAATTCGTGTCCTGATCCTGACCTTTCTACCCTTAAAGTTAATACCCTTAAGCGTTGGCAACTTATCCAACGAATTCATGCCGATTTCTGGAAGCGTTGGAAACTCGAGTACTTAAATACTTTACAACAGCGTTCTAAGTGGTTGGACCCTTCGGTTGAAATCAAGCTAGATACGCTTGTATTAATTAAGGATGAAACTAGGCCGCCATTGCACTGGTTGCTGGGTAGAATAGTATCTGTACATCCTGGTCGGGATAATCACATTCGAGTTGCTACTGTTAAAACACAACACGGACTTTTCACTCGTCCCGTGGTCAAGTTGTGCCCACTACCTTTAGATGCGCACTAAACTCCCAAGCAACTTCTTTGTTTCGTGTGTCGTTATCTAGAATATATATATATTTTTTTTTTCATTTTTTTTTCCTTTTAATCTATAAACCTAAAACGGATTTTAATTACCTACCCTTTAAGGTTTTGAATTAACTTATATTTTTTTTTATATAGCCATTTGTTTATTCAATTAATCTCAATGTAAAACTTCGTTTTAAGTGGGCGGAAAATGTTCGTGCAACTTTAATTTTAAATTCAAATTTTGCGCCAAATTCCCGTATTCGGAAAACCCACACAATTTCAATTTGATTGGCACAAGCAAAACGCCAGCGCCATCTACAAAAAATGAATCTGCGCAAAAAGGCGTAACCAAAAAAAGATTCGTCTGTCGTATTCTATCGAGATCACCACGCAGCATGGTGATAAATTCTATTAACCAAAAAATCCAATAACATTCTTAGAAAATCAAACTAAACCATTACACAAACAAGTGATTCTAGTGTGGATCGACTGCAACGACTGGGCCAGCGAGAGGAGCTCCTCTGGACGACGGAAATAGCTGAAAAGGTGAGTGCCAATCCTCTATATTGTCTTTGTGTGGCTCGGAAAAATTAATATTTTTACATCGTCCTTTTAAGGATTTTTGCACCCAGATTTTATAAAACGACCAGCGCGCTTACAGTCCCGCGGCTCTACCCCTCAAAACAGCAACACCTTGTTAGACCCCATTTTACCCCAATAATGTTTTTTCTTTTTGGTACCGTCACTGAAAGTTGTATTTTATGTTTTAAATAAGTATTTTAAACTTGGTTAGTACTTTAATAAATAAAACTTATTTTACACAGATATGAATACTAAATTAAACAACCACCCCGCCCGTTTTGCCACATCCCATTTGACCCCGTATGCGGGTCAAAATGGGGCAAACTACTTTTTACAAAAATAAAAATAAAATCATAATGGAGTTCTAAATCGCTTAAACTAAAAATTAAAATATAAAGATAACATATCTAGCCAACTTAATTTCAAATGGTGATCATTTAATAGTAGAGGTAGGCCTATAAAATTAGATATTCTATTTTGTTCCCCTTTCCCCTATATTGTCTAATAAAATGACAAGAATGATATTAAAAGTTACTTTTGTGACATTTTTATGGCAATTTAATTTTTAACGAATTTTGACCGTTTATATTTCAAAAGCTGTACTTAGAAAAACTTAACTGTACTTAAATATTTATATAGTGACATATTCTACTATATACTAAAATTATAGGTAATTCCACCGAGAACAAAAATTCCATCTCGTAATATAGAATATTGTGGAATTATAACTTTATAAGTAGGAGCTTCCAAACTCTGGATGCCTTTAGTTCATGAACTAGCAAGTCAAATTTGATCCAGGGAAATTAAAATCCATTCAAATTTAATCCATTTATCTCTAGTGCCTGTTTTGCAAAAATATGTCATTTAACAATCAGTTAAAGATGTAAGATTACTTACCGTAAACTTTAGTGCCTTGAGCCATCGGGGCTGACTTTGGCCATATTTAATATTTGTTTAACTTGTGCGTTAACCTTGTTGTAATAATACTTATTCACAAAAATATTTTTCGCTAGTTCTATATACAGGACTAGCTAATAAATAAGGAGGTAATTATTTGGATCTATTTTGAGAAAAAACTTATATAAGCATATCTCTTAACCTTTCGTCAATCACGAGGGTGATACTTGTCACCCACCCCTATTCCCACTTTCGTATTTTCTCTAAAAAACGTTCCGGTGCTTGTGCGTTTTAGTTGCTGTCGGGCATTTGAGATATTTGAGAAAAAGTAGGTTACTATCAATGTTCACCTTCAGGGCGTCGCGACGCTATCTACAGACGCCGAGCAAGGCACTGTTTTTTCCTACCTTCGTAGGGAGTCCATAAACACCACACCAAGTTATATCAAAATCACCCAAAAATTTGAATATTTCAAAATTGACTGCCCGACCAATATGGTTTTTATCAAGTTTTATTTTATTTAATTTATAAACATGCAAAAGGAAAAAACAGTTCTCTTAATGGACGTCATAACACTACTTTGTTTGTTTATTGTGTGTGTACTGTGTAAATGTCAACCCGATATATTATAATATTATATACTGCTTAAAATAAGAAATGAGTTTTTACAGTCGTATCAGATTTTTTTGAAATCGCATAAACAATATGATATAAAATGTCGCACGGTATACAGCCATGAAATGTCCTTAAATTACTTGTCTAGAAATGCAAAAACATCTAGAGTTTTACTTTAATTTTCATTTTCCGGCCCTGTAATGTATTTTTACCTTCCTAGCCCGCGCAGTAATGGCATAAGGAGGTATTATTTTCGACGAAAAAATTTTTTTTGAGATAACGCCGAAAAAGTGTTATTAGGGTGTATTTTGACCTTAACAATATTGTCGTGATATCTGTCTTTGTGTGTGTGTGTGCGCGTGCGTGTGTTTGTGTGTATGTATATGTCTGTCCGTAACCCGATAACCCCTACACCGCTAAATCGATTTTCATGAGACTGTTACAAGCTGATTAGTTTTTGGTCAAGATCCATTAATGCTAATGCTAAGTTTTTTGACGGTTTGAAAATTGAGAATATGCTAATTTTTAGTAGAAGAAGTAGTAGAACGCATTTTTCTCAATAATTTGTGTTATAACCAAAAACTTCATAGAAGGTTTAGTTTCTGAGATATTCACAAAAGCTGTTTCCAAGGCTGATAGAGCGTGGAGTGTGTTAATGGGCTAGGAAGTTATCAGATCTGTCATGGATCCTTTTAATTTTTTTTAGTTTGTTTCTAACGGGTGTTCCTGATATCAAATAGGAATATTTATTGTTATTATTATTGACTGTACATATAAAAGCCAATTTTTTCTCGAATCCTCTGCAATAATATTTGTAAAAAAGGTCAATTATTGTAATTAATTATTATGCATGTAATTTCTAGTTTAAATTATAAAGTATCTGCACGTTTTTTGTGGGACTTTTCCTGGGCTGCTACAAATTTTCAGCCAATAAGACGTAAAAAAATAATTATGTATCTAAATATTAATAATACAGTTCGAAACAAAATTTAAATCGGACTCGAAACGAAACCATTTTATATTTAATCGAATTCAATTTTAGTCGGAAGCATTCTTCATGAATAATTTCCAATGATAAAGTGGTCCTTGCATAAATCGGCAATAAGGTAAATAAACTAGAAACTTGATTGAGAATTTTTGAATAAATACAACCGGAAATTAGTAAGATTTTTTACAAAAGCAAACAAATAACGAAGGAAATGAAAACAAGTATTTTAGGACTAAAATAATTATTTACCTATCAAGTGTGGAATCTATTAGGGCAAAGTGAAGCAACCATGTACACTAGCCCACTTTTTTAATGTCGTCTTTTTTTTTACTACATTTGAGGAATACAAACACTGCCGTTTATTAGTGTACGGTGCAGTGAAGTATACCATCTGGTTGTTATATATTTATCCAAAATAGAATCAGTATCTCATAAACTAATAAATGTAATTTTGTGGTTTCATTTGCGTTATTTAGGCAATTTGTAGCAGAATCGAAAAATTTTAATAAAAAGGAAATAAATAAATATTAAGGACATGAAAAATACTTGATAAATTTTTGACAGAAAAATTTTTTGGACCCAACGAATCTTCAGACAATCTTATCTTATCGCTATTCTTTTTGAAAATTCTAAAGCTAAAAATAATCATCATATATTTGTGAGTAGGTTTAAGTGATCGCAAACTTTTTTGGACAATCCTCGAAGGATTTCCGTATCTTTTAATTTTTTTCGGATTTTAATATTGACCAACTGGCTAGCGGTAGAAACTCCAAGTATTTTAAAATACTTATCTCACCAATTTCTTTTCGGTTCCATAGCTTAAGCGTTTCTTAATATAATCATAATGTGAAGAAACACTTTAGGCTAAGTAATGAAAAAAAAAGCGATGAGCTTTTAGTTACATATTTGATTCCCTTTAACTAACTTCTTTAATAAGAAAGGTAAATAGAATTTTTACAAACAAGAAGAATGTTACTAGTATCTCTGAACTTGATTACGTAATAACATCAAAACCAATATATTTTGCTTGCAAAAATTTTTGGGCTGGCTTTTCTGATCTCCATTGCCAGCTAATCTATTGAAGTGATCAAAATACATGTCTGCTCATAAAAATAATGACGTTGACGTCACATGAATGTCTTGGACTTATAAACGACAATGCAGTCAACGAGTTCAATTTTTGGTTTGAAAGCGACATGGAAAAAAAGCCTTAAATTGTGTTCTAGCGCATTTTATTGGTGTTTTCAGATTAGCTGTCCATTTAAAAATACTACAATAAAAAACACACAAACAATAACAAAACAAAAAATTAAATTTTCTAGAGAACTTTTGACAAAGATGGAAAACCTAAAAAACCTACATTGGCTACGAAAACCACAGGTCGTGTTGACAAAAAAACCATTTATAAGAAATTAAAAAACAAAGTAGACCATAAAATCAGGAAAGAAAACGAAAACAATTACGCTAAAAAAATTAATACTTCCAAAAATAAAGCGAAAACAGCATGGATAATTATTAATAATCTTAACAGCTTTACTAACTTTTTATTAACGGTTGTAACTAACAAACCAAATTCCCACTTTCAGGGTGATTTATCAATCATCTGCACCACATCCAAAAAAAACTTTGATCCATTTTATTGTACAAAACCTAGAAAAATAATTAAAAAACTAAACAAACAAAAAATCAACAGGACCTGAAGAGTATACCCATAACTCTTATAAAAAAATGTTTGTATTTAATTGTTTAGCTTTCCTAATAAATATGTCGGTGCAAATGTTTAAAAAAGGTAATGAACATTTAGTTAAGAGGTATACGACAATTTCCTTTGAACAGATTCTCAAAAATATTTGAAAGTCATATATAACAACCTTGTTATATATATATATATATATATATATATATATATATATATATATATATATATATTTTATGAAAAAATAGCAAATTTTGATACCCAGTCAACCAGTAGCATTCGAACCGAGGGGTGGCTCGGTATTGCCTTTTGGTGTACAGGTTAGGGGAAATACCAGGAAATACTTGGGAAGTACTAGAAAATATACTAGGAAATAACGGGAAGTACTTGGGAAATACTAGGAAATACCATTGAAATTTGAGGAAATACCTCAGGAAAAGTATTTCCTTTTGGTGTACAAACATCGGCGATCGAGCCACCCCTCGATTCGAACCAAACAGCTACTACTGACATTGTACAAAACATCTACATTAAACTTGATAACGGTAAAAAAGTTGTAGCGCTAATTCTCTAATTCATAACTAAACTACGTAAGTTAGTCTCTCCGCACGTGAATTACATTACCTTAGACTAACTGAAATATCACAGATAAATAACGACTTGGAGATAATAGAGGACTGGGGCAACAAAAACCTTGTACAGTTCAACGCGCAGAAAACCCAAGCAGCCCTGTTTTCAAAAAAGACCAGCACCGGTGAGCCAAACATCATGCTATCTGGAAGTGCTGTCGCATTGCAGAGATAGTTAAACATCTTAGGAGTCACTGCAGAGACCAACATGTCTTGGCACAGTCACGTGGCAGATATAGCTAAAAGGGCGTCCCAAAAACTTGGGGTGCTATTTCGTACAAGACATCTGTATACACCAAGCCAACTGCTGACACTCTACAAAGCCCAGATTCGACCAACTATGGAGTACTGCTCACATATATGGAGTGCGGCACCCAAACATACCTTAATGCTTTTGAACACCGTGCAAAAACGAGCTATCAAGCTGATCAATGACCCCTCACTTACCCGTAGCTTGGATAGTCTCGAACATCGAAGAACTGTGGGCGATCTATCTCTCTTCTACAGGTATTATCACGGAAAATGCTCTGAAGAGTTGGCACGTATGATCCCCCCGGGAGTAGCACCTACTAGGCAAACACGTCAGACGGTAACCATCAATTTATTGTCAAAATAGAGGCACCAAGAACCTCATTATATCAGAATTCATATCTCTGGAGAACAGCATCGCTGTGGAATAAACTCCCTGCGGTAATTTTCCCTGCAGGTTACAATCTGAACCATTTTAAAACCAACACACACCAATATTTCCGCGCACTTGCCGCTTCTCGAGCGTGATAGGGATCTCCTTGCGAGTGCGCATACCCGTAAAAAAAAAATCTAATATTTGCTTCAACAAAACGCCTTTCTCGTTTAGTGTTAAATAAATATTCTAGTTTAACAGTGTGTTGTTTGGCATTATCACGTGGTTTAATATGCATCATGCTTTAATAAACGGTTTTCTCTAGCAGTTTTTAAAGCACGCTGAAATTCTGGCATTTTCATCTGAAAATGTCAGAGCTTAGTCAATTTTAAAATGATATTAAAAAAAAGGGCCACCTAGTCTATGGACAAATCAAGTTTCGTGTGCAAGTCGTGCCAACTTTCTGCCGATAAGCTAGCTTTGTTAAGGGCATCCCATATATCAGGTTTTGACTTGTTGTCATTCTGGTAAATGTGTTTTTTGAAAGATATGGCGGATTCAAAATGGCGGAAAGGCATATCTTTAAAAAAATTGTAACTTTTTTATTTCTTATCCGACTGTCATGGAACATAGTCTGAAATACTTGCTTTGTAATGTACTTAAAAATGTATTGGTCAGAAAATATGTATTTTTTTGTATTTGACAAAAAAATAAAAAAATTAAAAAAAAAGGTAAATTTTTTTATTTTTTTTTAATTTTATTTATAAAACTATTGAAGCTGGAAAAAAAAGTTTATATAAAAAAGATAGGTATTTTGATTCTTTATTCAGATCTGGTTCAAACGTTCCAATGCGTTAATTAGTTTTTAAGTTATGTCCAAATAACTGGAAAAAAATAGGGGTCTTTGGGGTATATTTAAAAATTATGCTTTTGATGAAAACCATAAGAACTTTTGTTGAAGCAAATATTAGATTCTTTATTCAGATCTGGTTCAAACGTTCCAATGCGTTAATTAGTTTTTAAGTTATGTCCAAATAACTGGAAAAAAATAGGGGTCTTTGGGGTATATTTAAAAATTATGCTTTTGATGAAAACCATAAGAACTTTTTTAAAGTAACTTAAATTTATTTAACATACCTAGCAGGTCAGGTCTTGACTTATTGTCATTGTGATAATCGCGCTTTTTTTAAATATGGCGGATTCAATATGGCAGAAAAGCATATTTAAAAACAAATTGTATCTTTTTTATTTTTTATCCGATTTTAATACAACAAAGCTTACATTGCTTGATTTGAAATGTTTTAAAAAAGTACTTTTAAAAAAATGTTTTTTTTTTAATATTCGAAAAAAAAAATCGAGTGAAACAAGTGACAAAAATGATTATATTTATTTTATTTTTTAATTGACCCCCACATACGGACGTCGCTGAAGGGTTTGTCATTAATTAAACCCTAGTGGCTTATACATTGTTAAAAAGAAAATTTTATTTTCTACAATAAAGTATAAAACACATTTTTGTCAATTGAGCTTAGTTTCTGAGAAAATTGGAAAAAACTTGTAACATAATCAATTATTTTGGTGATTTGTGAAGTTTTAATCTGAAGATAAATCTTACATTATTATACACGTTTAAAAGGAAATTTTATTGTCTACAATCGATTATGGGTTACAATTTTTGATAGAGAGCTTGGTTTTTCAGATAATCGGGTAAAACCTATGTGATTTCTTTATTTTTTTTTATATTAATAAACGGACGCCGCTAGAGAGTTTGTCATTAGCCTGACCCCACGGACTAATACATTGTTAAAAAGGAAATTTTATTTTATACAATAAATAGCGAAATAACTTTTTTTCCAGAAAGCTCAATTTTTTAGAAAATTGGATAAAATTTGTGATAAATTGATAAATTTAGTGATTTTTAAAAATTGATTTTATTTACGGACGCCCCTAAATTGTTATATATAAAACTACTATTGTCTTATTATACATCATTTAAAAGGCAATTTTATTGTCTATAACAAAGTGTAATTATATTTTTTGATATAGAGCTCAGTTTTTAAGAAAATCGGGTAAAACCTGTAATAAACATGTTTCTTTTTACCCCAATAAACAGACGCCGCTGAAGAGTTTGTCATAAGTCCTACTCCACTGACTTATTGAATGTTGAAAAGGAAATTTTATGGTCTACAATAAAGATTAGTACATATTTTTCCCTAAGCTTAGTTTTTAAGAATATTTGAAAAAAAATCTAAAAAGTTCAGGGCTTGGGAAATCTGGGGGTAAAATTTAAAAAACTAATATAATTTTATTTTTAAATTAGATTTTACACATTTTGGATCCATTTCTATGTCATTGTGTCTTTGGGGCGTCAACTTAGATACATTTTTAAAAATTCGAACACGACTATATAAGGAGGGGGGATAAAAAAATTGGACCAAAAACTTGCCCGGCAACATCCAAATCGTTAGTATCTGACCTATTCTTAGCTAGGATCCATTGTCAAACTGCGGTCCTCATATTTTGCATACTCAAAGATCTCTAGCACCTGCACTATATTGTAAAACTTTTGTCGATTGACATTCACTTAAATAACAATAACAACGTTGTTTGATAATAGGGACCTATTGCAATAGTGCCAGGCACAAATTGTGCCGGGCACTATATTGACAGTTTTGCATTACAAACTGACAGTTGATCTTTTAAAATTGACATACCAAAGTCGAATTTATAAATCCCGTCGTTTATTTTCCATTAATAGTGGCGACACTATTAAGTCCGGCTCGTATAATACACAAAGGCCTAATTTTGAAAGGACACAGCTGTTCTTATAATGAGAAACTGTCAATATAGTGCCTGGCACAATTTGTGCCTGGCACTATTGCACTAAAGTCCATCAAACAACGATAATAATAATAATAATAATAATCACCTGTTTTACTAGACGCCTGCGTAAAGCCGCGCGCTGCCTTCCGCGTACGGTAATACACCTTTGGTAGTCGTTTTGGTGACAACGAATGGTTTTTTTATTGAAACAAATATAAAATATACATTCATATAAGACTTGTATACACCAAATTAAATAAAAATGTTGATTCTAAAACTTTTATTTAAACTTTTTTTTTAATTTTGCTTTGTTGTTAATAAAAATGTAGGTTAAACTTTACTAGCCATACAAAAAAAAGTCAAAATTCAGTTATTTTATTTTTTCTAAAAAAAGGAAGCAAAATTTTAAAGAATATAATAGAAAGTTATTTTATTGCAGCTGTTTACTGATTCATTCATTTTTTGCAACCCTCTACAACTATTTTTAAGAAAGATACATCGTTTTAAAAAGTATCGTACAAAAAAAAGTGGTGGGGGCCTTATCTTTAAAAAAACGCATTTACCAGAATGACAACAAGTCAAAACCTGATCCATGGAGTGCCCTTAACAAACTTGGCTTATCGGAAAAAAGTTGGCACGACTTGCACACGAAACCCCCTTTTAGGCAGATTTGTCCATAGACTATTTCATTCACCCCATCATCCGCCGGGCTGACATTATTAGAGTGACTGAAACTATCGATATTGAAGCCCGGGAATCGAATTGTAAGGAGTCCCGGCCGGGGCAAAACAAAATAACAAATATATTGATCTTATTTTCGTTCTTTCTGCCACAAGGCATGTAACTTGCTAAACCAATTTGATGAATGAATTATATAATCCAATTAACATAATTTCTTAAAAAGACTTAACTTAACTTATATTTTAACTACAAATTTTAAAAACAACAACATTTAAGGTTAACAGGATCGACTTCACTAGCTGATGGCAATTGTTGGCAACCATCGATTGCATCCGAAATGTAGAACTTATTTGATGGCATAGATTACCTCATCGATAAGATAACTCCCCCAAACCATCCGGAACGTTCTAATGCGTGCGTAGTACAATCCCGAAATAGTACTAGAACAGGTTCGCTAGATGAAATGACCAAATAACGTTCAGCATTTGTTTTTGCTAGCGTTTTGATCGATTAATTTCGGTCATGTGATCATAGGTATGAAACTCAAATTGAATGTCCCCTGTCAAACCGACGACGCGACAGTTGTTTAATTTGAATCTAATCTCTACACCACCTCGAATTTTTTTATATCTTAGTCTGCCTGTTTTCGATCCTGGTATGTAGGACGAGATCAAAAGTGGTTTAGGTGATCGACTGAAACAAAAAACATTATGTCCGATTACAGTCATTTGTTTCGCTGTAATGCAAATAGGATTTTCAATGTGGCTTTTGTAAAACTTCGGTAAAGAATCGTCGTACCCTTGTGTCCACATCAAACAGCAAGGGTATAAGAAAATACAATTGAATATTAGACTTCTGTATAAAATATCAAATATTCTTTAATTAAGTTTGTCGTTTAAAAAGCCAAAAACCGGCTTTAATTTTGTCAGTTCCTCGGAGATTTTTTTTACAAGGAAAACCCGAATCCAAATCCCTTCTTCATTAAGAAAGGGATCGATTTTCGTCCGCAGAAATTAAAGTGGAAGCAAAAAATCCCTAAATTGAAACAATTTACATCTCATTTGAAAAGCGGCCAGGATTCGTTAAGTATGACAATTTGATTTTTCGACTCTTTTCTTGTCGGGAGGAATCAGTTTTGATTAAATATTGAAATAAGAGGATTTTTAATTGAAAATATTTTTTACAGATTTAGTTATTAAAAAAAGAATCAAAGGAAAAAATATATAAGTTATGGACGGGTACAGGCACAGCAAAATTAAAATTATGTATAATGTTGCATACGATAAAAATAGATACCGTTTTAGATTATTTTCGCAATATATTATAAATAAATTTTGCTGTAGCAGGTGAAACTTTGACGGTGGAACTGTCAAATCGAGTGGCCAAGGCTTCAATGTTGTAAGCTACCAATTTAGGCACCAACTTAGATGAATTATAAAAGTATTTAATTTATTATTTATTAACTCGAAAGGTTTTTTTCAATTTTGTAAACAATGTAGGAAAATCATACATACCTGTTCAATTATCTTCTTCGAAACTTCACACATTCGCTTCTTAGTATGTATTTAATTTTGTTGTAAATAAACTCTTTTTCTATTTTGCAAGTATTCAAAATCTTTATACTTTTAGGTTTTAGGAACATTTAGTAAGTTTATTGTAAATATATTTATTTAGCAACATTTTAAACATTGATTAAATAAAATTATTTTATCAACGGTTTAATTTACTTAGACTACTGTTAGAAAAACTAGAAAAACAGACACAATATTTTAAAACACTTGAAACAGCAATAATAAAAAGTTTAAAATTAAAATTGTTGACATATTTAACATTTCCCCAGTTGAAAAAAAAACCCTTTAATGAAGCAAAGTGAAGCGTACAGAAACTACCTCAAGAATGGTTTCCAACGACTTTCCTTGTCTCGGTGCAAGACACCAAGTTTGTGCCCCCAACTTACCGTTGATTGGTTTGAACTATAATGGTGAAGCGCTTGTAGAGGAAGAGATGAGATGAGACTGTGCTATAAACGCTCCAGATAAAGATAGAAAATAAAGCTCGACATCTGAGTATTTATCGGTTAAATTTATTGACCGCTTTAATTGTTGGTAATTAGCACATGAGAACGGTTAATTTCGGATGACCGCTTGGATAGAATTATAGGCATAAACATTAATACCTAGGGTCACCTATGTCGAGTGCTTCTACTGGGCAACGAAACTCGAGAAACATAGCTTCGATATCATCTAATATAAAATGTATATCTGAGTAACACAGAATGTACAATTTAGTTTTTACAGCAAAATTTTTGCTATAAAAACATTGGGGCAACACCATTTTTGCTGGCAATCAGCAGGGCTGTTTTTCACTGGCATTTTTTGCCATATAAATATTAAAGCAACCAATTTGTATGGCGAAATTACCATTTTAAAGGTTCGGTTCGGTATTTAATTTGCCTAATTTTACAAATTAAAATTATTCATAAAAGAAGCTAAAATCTGAAAACTGTTAAATAACCTCCTATTTAGCACGTTTTAGTGAAATATGAACGATAAAGTTGCCAAAACATAGATATACACTTGTCGCCCATTTAACCCGACTTTTTAAATTGTATTTGTTATCTATTTGTATTTTGTATTTTTTTTTAATAAGCTAATGTTTACTGTGCCCTGTTGAGTACATACTTTTGGATTCTGTGAGTACACATTTTAGTTGTGGATCTTTTCAAAATGCTGCCGAATAAAAATCTAAAATATGATGAATGGATTTTGCCGATATTTCTTTTGGTAAGTAGTTTTTTGGCAGTTATGTTGGGAAAGAATTGGCCATGTTTGAAAAAAAAGTAAACAAAATATGAAATTTTTCGGTGAATTGTTTGAGATATATTAGTATTTTTAGTCCATTTTAGTAACGTTATAATTAAGTCTAGGTCCTTGGGGTGTTCCTACAATTAACTGCAGGAAAAATTATGTGAACAAAAAAAATTACCTTTTCAAAAAAAAACTGAAAAACTTTATGAGCTATCAAGCCAGGTTATATCAGTAAACTAGCGAGGGATGGCTCAATCGCCGATTTTTGTACACCAAAAAGAAATCTACGGCATAATAACTGCGGTATTTCCTGGTATTTCACAGTATTTCTTTAAATTTCAATGGCATTTCCTCGTATTTCCCAAGCACTTTCTGGTATTTCCTAGTATATTTCCCAGTACTTCCCAATTATTTCCTCGTATTTCTCCTAACTGGTACACCAAAAGGAAATACCGAACCACCCCTCGTAAACTAGTCTTTGCAACAAAATTTCATGGGGTAAGTTTGCCAAAATCTGAACTTAAATACATAGTTAATTACAATTAGGTACGTTCTAATCTATATTGAGTAGTCATTAATTATTACAAGCCATATCTGTTGGAAAACTTGGTAACATATCAATTACCATTTTTATCTGTAATTGGTAAAACAGGTGTATTTTCAAACAAAATAGTGGCGAGTTAGTGGTCTCTAAGAAGAAAGCTATTTTTTGCTAAAAAAAACACTTGCCCTGATGGTTTCATGGCATATACCGTTTCTAGCTACACCAATATTTGACAGCTAAAGCACTATTGCTAGCTTTATTTATTGCACTAATGTTGGGGCAGCTGGCTTGTGTTACTTGAGTAGAATATAAAATAGTTAACCCATTGACAACATAACTGCCAAATAAAAATAAGGAAAATTTATGGTAAGATTGCTTTATTTAAAATATTTTATTTAACATCTCCTCTGAAGAACAAACACTGGTCAATAAAAAATTAATAAAATTATTAAGAAAGGTGCCAAATAATCGATCAGAGTGTTAAAGTCCAAAAGTCAATTATCTAAAAACTAAAGCTACTACCAGCCCTAAATAAATTGAAAAACTCGTAGGAAATCAAGACTTAATTAAATAGCTGTATACAATAGATACTTAACATGTCTTTTATTTATTAAATACCCAACTTTGAAAGGCCCTGGCAACTTGTCAAAATTAAAAGTAAAAAACTGGGCCATGCGACCCGAGGACCAAGACCCCTTTTAGTGTAAGGCAAAATCTATGAAAGCCATAATGGAAGAGTGGCTTGGATGTTTCTCAAAAGAATCTTCCAAGCAACTTTATTTAAGGTTAAAATCGTAATGAATACATCCAAATTTCTGATTGAAAGTTCGTATATAAAGTCGATGTATAAGTAGTAAAAATTTTCATCCAGTCTATACTTATGCTACTTGATTGTAGGCAGTCAAAACTGACAGTCCATTGCCTGATCTCTAAGTATCAGATCTTGATTAGGTTGAAGATACTTGGGGTCCATCTCACCGACTTTTTTTTCGGTTCCATAGCTTAAAGCGTTTCTTAATATAATCATAATATGACGTAATAAGGAATACTTTAGGCTAAGTAGCGAAAAAAAAAGTCGGTGCAATGGGGTATTAGTAACCGAATCGTCGTGTTGAAAATAAATAAAGACGATGCAATTCCAAAACTTTGTTCCGACCAACTATCGATGAGAAGTAGACACCTCAAAAGATAAATGAAGTTTTCCTTCAAAATATTTAAACAGTTTGAAAAAAAAATCAAAAATTAAGAAAAATGCACTACTTATACCTAAAAAAACCGACTTAATTTTTGAGAAGACCACAAATCGATGCTTAAGCGTTTATGGAATGCTTTAAACTTTGCTGGCAGCGCAATGAAGTAAAATACGAGATACGACGTTGACGGAATATTCAACTATTTTAAATTATCTTTGGTACGTTAACGAAACTCTGAAAATAGTAAACGGTGGCATGCTTTACCTTCTGTCTGCTGTCAAACGATATTATCGTAGCCTTCTAGGCTCAGAAAATAAATATAGTGGGGGTAATTTAAACAATGCACCAAATTTTAAAGGATGGTGGGGAATGTGAAAAGTAAACAAAAATTTTTACCTTTTTTCAAGTTTGAAAATTGGTGAAAACCAGTAAGTTTTAAAAATTAGAAATTTGTCAATGTCAAATAATTTTGTGATTAATCATTATTGAAAAATTTTCTAATGCTTTCTTCCAAAAAAAATATAAATTAAATAGATAAAGGATTGCCAAATAACCTTTGCAATAGGTATAAATTTGTAACTTTTTTTTATAACCTCTTAAATTTACAAATAAAAATTATTGATAGGTTGTTCTAACACATGTATGTAAAGGCCTCTTATTAAAACTAGAAAATACTTTAAAAAATCATTAGTACTTCTTTTATTTTAAAAAACTTGGTTTTTGAAAGATTTTTGATAATAATTTAGTGTATTTTTTTAAAAGATAAATTTCTATTCCTAAATATTACCTATATTTTGGGGTATAATTCCACAAATCTGTGACTGTCTGTTGTAATTTTTAAGGAAGTTATACAAAAAAATCGAAAGAAATGATTTTGACACCCCCTATCTAAAAAACAAAGAAGTGTACTGCAAAATATTACAAAAACAAGATCCTTTTTTTAACCTTTTCTGCCACCAATTAAAGTTTGGTGTGTATATTATTATTCCAAACTATGCAGATTAACTTAAAAACATAAAGAAAATACAATTTTTTATTTTTACCTTCTTGTGTGTAAATTTTTAAAATATTACCTCAATCAAAGAACCAAGTTATAATTTTTAATGTCATATTTTATAAGTCTATTACATGATAATTATCCTGTATGCTTTTTAATAAATTCTATTGATTTTTAAAGTATAAAAAAATTATTTATCTTAACTCGCATCTGTCACATTGTTAACTTAAGACTGCGCCTATCATCTGAAAAATTACAGAAGTTTACAAAATGAGATCTGTTAATATTTTATTACTTAAAACCCCATACATCCAATTTGTAAGGTATGTTTTCATTTAATTTACCACAAAAGCGCTCTCAAGTAATAGCGACTCTATAGTGTACATTATATTGGTTTGAGTTTTGTTGTTTCACCTTGCCTGTAAAATTACATCCTTACCCTGAACTTATTTTCTCGCAGATGTTTTTCTTACGTAAGGAGCTTCGTTGTTTTACTTTAAAATATTGGAGGTTATTGATGTTTAGCTTTTTTTTTGGCTAATGCATTACAATATACCACGGGCACAAAAATTTTGTTAATAAAATTTTTGGCTTTAAGGGTTTCTAATAAATTAAAACGGACAGCCGATATTACTAAAATTACATGTCACTTAACTAGTTTATACAGAGTGTCCACGGATTGAGTTTAAGTAAGGTAACAAAAAAATTTCGATTTAGAATCTGATTTTCTGAGAAGCGCCTACTTGGTCTTAAAGTAAGAAAATAAGCCGAATTAATTTAATATACAGGTTGGTTTAGTGATTAGTAGTTAATTTGATAAAAAGTGTTGAGGGTAAAGACCTTTGTTTTAAAAGATATCAGAAAATGTTATTAAGAAAAGTTGTTTAGAATTAGAAGTTACTAAATTTTCAGAAAAATCATCTTAAAATCGTCTAAACAAAATTTTAATTATCGACTTATAATGTCAGAGTTGGCTGATTTTTCTGAAAATTGAGAATCTGCCGTAGCTTTTGAATCTAAACAACTCCGCTTAATAACATATATCTTTTAAAAAAGGTATTTTACTCTTAACATTTTTATCAAATCAGCCTACTAAACCACCGTGTAGATTAATTGATTTAATTCATTATTTTATCAACTTAGTTTCAGACCAAGCAGGAGCAATTCCTAGAAAATCAGAATCCAAATCGAAACATTTTTGTCATTTATACTTTACATCATCAAATCAGCCTATTAAACCACCCTGTATATTAATTAATTTGGCTCATTTTTGTCATTTATACCTTAACAGCACTCAATCCGTTGACTAACGACGTTATTTCTAAAGGCACGATTCATTTGATGCAGAATTCATATGTAGCGAGGCCGAACAAGCATGCGTCGTTCCTTGAAGGTGTGGCCAACAGCAATCGATTGTGCGACGCAAGGACTACTTCTAAAGTTGTATATGAACGGCATTTGCTTGTACCAAAGCGCGCATTAACTTGAGCATGAATACGGACGAGGCATTCATTTGGCCTCGCAGCGAGGCATTGAAATTCTGCCTCAAGTAAGTACGCACCTTAACATAGTGTAGTTCCCTTAAAATTATTCGCTAAAAATTAATCAGTTTTTTTTCTGACAAACTGATTAATTTTTAGCGAATAATTTTAAGATTTTAAACTAAATGTTTCTGTAATTTGTTGCACGTTGACCATTGTTTTATATTTTGTCCTGTGATATATCTAGGATTAGCAATAGATCACTGATGATGGCCGTATAAGCCGAAACTGGTATGATCTAAATAAATTTAGTGAAGGACGACTTAGAGTTTTCAATTTTCTTGACTTGAACCTCCATTTAGAGATATGGATTACTTCTTCAAAAACAGTAAAGCTGCTTCGCTGCAGAAAGATCTATTTTTGGCTTACTTTGCTACTAGAATTTGTTATTTTTAATTTAACAAGTTCGGTGCTGACTGGTTTGCGGCTACCCACCCCCAGAAGCTAAAATCTTTTTTTGTGAAATAATACACAGTTTACAACATTTACTTCTAAAAAAACTCAGAAATAACGCCCTAAGGGCTAGGACGAACACAAGCCAAAAAAAGGGAGGGGGTACATTTCAAAAATTAGGGTTTAAGTGGAAATATGGCGTGTGTGATATCCAACGAGAGGTAATTGAGTCTGGACTTAAACAAAATTCATTTTAGTCTTAAAAAAAGGGTGGGGGTAAATTTCAAAAATTAGAGTTTAAGTCAAAACATGACTTGTGGGGTATCAAACGAAAGGTAATTGAGTCTGGAATTAAATAAAATATATTTCAGTTTTTAGTAATAAAAGCTCACACGTGCAATATAACTATAGTACCTAGTGTGAGCTTAAGTGCCCATAAATTTGCAGAGCATTTTTCATAGTTGCTTGCATAAAAAAATTTACGCACACCAAAATAGTTTTTTAGCTACACTGTAGGTGAAAAACAATCGCACCGCATGCTATGCTATACAGTGAAACCTCACATAAGCGGACACTCACGGTTCCGTCGATTTTGTCCGCTTATTGGAGGTGTCCGCTTATGAGAGGGAACTGCGAAATTTCAATATATATTTATTAACAATTTCCGCTGCTTGATTTTTTCCGATATTAAATTTTTCAGCGATCTTTCATGCTGATAGATGTTCCTTCTCTGAAACGTTAACAACTTCCATTTTTTTCACGTAAACTAAGAAGTTTTATACTAGGCAATATTTCAAAGAGATCTAATACTACCCAATTGAACAATAAAAATAAAATACAGCAGTCCCGCCCCCGCCGAATAAAATATGTTGTAAATAGGACAGAAGTATTTAGTCTCCGCATTAAAACGAAAAGGGTTAATTCCCCGGCTGCAGTGTGCAGATAATATTTGTGCCCATGTTGTGCAGCGCTCCGTCTCGTTGTCAGAGGTTCGCGTCCGGTTAAGGGAGGTTTCAAATTTTTTTTAGCAAAAAAAATTTTCCGCGTCTGGTTATTAGAGTGTCCGGTTATAGGAGTGAATTTTACATATAAAGAAATAAGGAAAACCGTCGTTCCAAAAAATTTGTCCGCCTAAAGGGAGTGTCCGCTTAATAGAGGTGTCTGCAAGGAGAGGTTTCACTGTATGCCACATCAAAATTGGTGTGGAAAACGCGTTTTATTCACGTAGTGTGAAAATCTTTTCTCAATCAAATGCATGCCCACCCACCTATTACACGAGGACTCTTTCAAAGCTTAGGTATTCGCCAGCAACAAATTGTTTAAATTAAACATATATGGATCAATAACAGTCTTAATAAATTAGGGCGAATCTAAACCCCACACATTACCAATAAAAGCAGAATGCATAATGAATCTAAATAAGAATTATTTATTTATGAGTATTGAATATTCATTTGTACTTGATATATTATTAAATAATAAAATGTTAAGTATTTGTATTAAAAATAAACATTTTATATTGAAAATGTTTAAATATCCTCTCATCGGGAAAAAATATAAACGGATCGAAACCTTTATGTCTGCTGGAAGCGGTCTTTTGTATTGGGACCACGTAAAATAGAATATTTGTAAAAATTGAATTGAGTACGTATAATATCTTTTATTTTATTTCTTTTGGTATTATTTTCGAAATTGAAGGTAATTTATGTACCTACCATACATACATAAAAGGTACAAAGAAGGCCAGTTCTGTTTCTTACTAAAATATTTGTTTTGACTTTATGCAAAATGGATGTCGGAATGTTCGAAAGAAAAACAATCAGCAGATATGTAGATAGGGTACATACATAACAACAGATGATTTAAAAAAAAAACTAATACGACTCATTAAAGTGTTTTTTTTTTTTTAATTTGAGCAGTGTGTCTAAGCCACCATCAGCTTTATCAAAATCTCAGTATTTTAACAATAACAAAACTGTCAATAACAAGTAAAAAAATAATAACATTGTCATCAGTTACAGAATATATAAACATAGTATTTAATCCTAAAATTGCTTAATATACGCCCAAAGAGCTAACAGCCAAAATTTTTAATAATCGGAAAATTGGACGCCAAAACCTTTCCAGCGGTAGCTCAGCATTTTATTTTACCGTAAGCCGAACAACAGTTTGTTGTATAAACAAAAGATGGATAAAAGAACAATCACTTTAGAAAGGGAACAAGGATGATCTGGCAGGCCAAAATTAAGTCAAGTTCGGAAAGATCAGGCTCGACTTCGAGTACTCTAAAGTGAGCCTTTCGAGAGAGCAAAGAATGCAAGAATATTTTTACAATTTGCAGGCAGCGCCAGCGAAGCACCCATTTACCGTATTACCGAATTCAATAATCAAACCGCAGGTGCTAAACTGTAGCAAAACAGAACGAACTTACTTTTTTAAATATGTATTGCCTATTAAGCAAAGCTAATAGATGTTCAATTCAAAAATTAAATTTAACAGAAATAAGCACATTATTTTCTAAAAACGACCAAAAATATATTTCTAGCTGGTTTTCATCAAGTTTTAGTTTATTTATTTTACAAACATGCAAAAGGAAATAAACAGTCCTCCTATTGGACGTCATAACATTACTGTAAAATGTAAATGTCAACCCGATATAATATAATATATATACTGCTTAAAATATTTTTTTCGGTCTTATTGGATTTTTTTTTAAATCAGCTGTACCTACTGTTTTGAGATTTGGCTAGCTTTAAAAAGCGAAACCAAGCGCTCTTTATAAACCACGATAGTCCAAAATTTAATACGTAATATTTTTAGTTGAAAATAAATGACGCCATACAAAGACAATGGACTGTTTGATGTCTTCCGCTTGTACTCCAGCTCTCCACCGTGGCCACGGACTGTAGCTATTTCTTAATGTTGTAACGTTATCATTATAATAGTTCTAAAATTAATTGAATTATTTATTTTGATTGATTTATATTTGTAATTAGTTTTGGGGTTTGAGTTTTTTAGTAGAATGCCAGAGGGCGGGCAGCGTTCTGCGCGCAGCTTTATGGCGATGATTCTGACACTACATCCCTTCTTGAAAATGTGTGACAAATAACCGCAAAAATAACCTAGCGCGAACACCAATTTACATACAATTGCGCAAAAATAATGATGGGAAAAATCTAAATTAAAATTAAAGATTTGCGGCCATAACCGCGCAGCTAGAACAATGCTAAACAACCGCGCTTAAAGAAAACAGCGCGGAATCAAAACCGCAACAATTACAGAGGAATTTCAGTAACCAGTACTCTAAGGAGATTATGCGGTAGGATTCTTAGAGACCTAATAGAGAATGATTTTCATAAACAACAAGAAGAAGAGCAAAGTGGGTTTCATGCAGGCAAATCTTGTAGTTATAATGTTTTTTGTCTTAAGCAAGTAACTGAGAAAAGGAGTGCCAGAAATATAGAGACTCATGTTACCTTTGTGGACTTGCAAAAAGCATATGATACCGTTCCAGTAGAAAAGTTATGGACACTGTCAGAACAAACTAATATTAATCATACATACATAAAAGCGATAAAAGAACTATACAAGGGTCAAAATCTAAAATTAAAATTGGAAATCGACTTTAAAAAGAATTCCTGGTAACGAATAGCTTCAGACAGGGACGTTGTATCTCTCCAACTCTTTTTAAAATATTTATCGCAGTAGCTCTAAAAACTGGAAACGTAAACTACACGGCACATATCAAGATTTAAAAAAAAAATGATTTTTTTGTAAAGGAATGTCCCCTTAGTTGAAACCCATGATTGTTTTTTTCAGATTTATTTTGAATTTTAAAAAATTGGATGGTGAAGTAAAATTTTATTTTTATTTTTAATTTTTTTCTCAATCTGAAACCCGTCCTTTATTTATCTCTTAAGCAAAAACCGCTTTGTCAATTTTCCTTTTTCCTTTTTATGTTTAGGGCGTATATTTAGTAGAGTGTTGTAAGCCTAAAAAGAAAAAAAAGTTTTATCCATAATTTCAAAAAAAAAATAATTATCAGAAAAAACTATGTTATTTTGATGTATGCAAATTTCTGCAGACTAAAAGTTGTCTTCCCGCAGCCTTCCGCAATGAGATTTTTTTATGGTTATAATCCACAATGCCTATGACGGCATAGGTTACAGCTGCCAATATCTGCCTATCTGTGAATTAGGTTCCTAAAATTGTTGCTTTGTTATTAAATACACACGATTACGGGTTTTAGTTAGTGTTAATATGGATATATTTTTATATTTTGAAGTATTTATTTATTTTATTATTTATCAGTCAATTTATCAGTTTGTTATCATTTATTATATTTACATTTTATATTTTTTAAGATGTAATACACAGGGTGACCGTATATAAAGTTCCACTTGGAAAACTTTTTTGTTATTTAGCAGGAAAGGATAAATCAAAAAGTGAATTACTCACGAAATAATTAATATTTTTATTACAATTACACTTTTTTAAAAAAAAATTACACCTTATACGCAAGATTGCCATTGAGTCTTTATTTTAATAGTACACCCTGTATATTTTAAAATTTTTTGATAGATCTTTTCTTTTTTATTCACCTGTGTCTTGAGAAAGCAATGTGTTGAACAAAGAATTAGCTATACTATTTTCCTTGGCTAACACATTGCCCTTATGGCGAATTATTTTTTATTTTACTCAAGAACCGCTTAAGAATTCAGATATGATCTATTTCAAAATTAAAAAAAAAACATACAGGATGTTCTGCTGCAAAAAAGGACCTCCTAGCGTGTGGAGTGTGATTAAGGAAAAAACTGAAAATGTGGCAAAAATCTATGTTGTTTCATGAGTAATTTAATTTTTGAATTATCTTTATGTTTATGTGAAAAGTAATAAAAAAGTTTTTCCATGTGAAACTTTATAAAGGGTAACCCTGTATATTGGTGGGATATAAGAGTTTTTTATTCTTGTGAAAAATAAGAGTTTAAGATATAAATTTGTGGATTACTTCCTATTGTAAAAAATATATTGATTTGTTTACTTTTGACCACACTAAATAAATTTACTAAATATATAGGAATATGTAGGCGACAAGAAATTGCCAGATTCCTTGAGGGGGGAGGGGCTAAATAATAATTTAACAAAAATTATAGTACTTTATGTTTGATTCTACAATGAAATTTAAGGGACTGCGAGGGTATTGGGGCACAGGAGCATCTAGTTCCCTCCCGTTAGTACGCCTATGTCATGACATAGTGGAGGGCGGAAGTAGTTTTTTTCAAAAAACAATCATCAATCAAACTAGTAACAATGGTTACCTTTTTATTTATATTACACAATTTTTACCCTATACCCAACACGGAAGAGGAGAGGGGCATTAGCTAAAATAAATTGTTTAATATATGTTGAATATATGTACAAAATTTCAAGTTTTTGTGATAAATACTCTTAAAGATATTAATTTTTTTCCGAAATTTAACCGTTTTAAACCACTGTGCGGCGTGGGAATACAACTTAATGACCGATTTACCATATACACACTACAGTTTGCTGACAACCAAGTAATTGTAGCTAACGATAAATATGGGAACCGTGGCCGACCAGCTTAGCGCGTTGTTTCGTGCATATGGCTGCAGTGCTTGCCATATGACTGGACCGAACACGCGTATGCTGGCGCTCTGCGTATCTTGTGGGTTTGAGTCCCACCTCGGCATATGATTGTTCTTATAACGTCCCAACAAAGCATATCTTGGCAAAAATTTGGCTAAAAAGACTGGGCGATTGATCCTAGCTATGGATGGAAAGTCCCAGTATAAAAAAAAAGCTAACGATAAAGAAGTATATGATGAGAAAGTTGGAAACATACTATGGAACAATACTAAAATTGGGGATTAACAGTGGGGGTTAACAGTGAACGTGGACAAGACACAGTACTTATGTATTGGAAACGAATCAAGTGAATTGGAACTAGAAAATGGACAAACAATATCCTCATGTAATGAGTATGTATACTTGGATGTCACATTTGATAAGACGGGAACAGACTGTAAAGAACTGGAAAAAAGAATAGTAAAAGCAAAAAAGGTTATTGGTTGTCTTAACAGTATTTTATGGAGCAGAGAGATAAAAAAGAATGTAAAATTTAACATATATGAAACAATGGTGAAAAGCACGCTGTTGTATGGAATACAGACTTGTCGCGTAACTAAAAAATACAAAACAAAAATGGAAAGTGTCGATATTAATGCAATAAAAACATCAATGAAAACATCTAGAACAATTCACATAAGAAATTAGATCATAAAAGAAAGAATAGGAATCGAGGGAAGCGTAACGGATGACATCACTAAAACTGAGATGGTACGGCCTGTACAACGGATGAACAACAAAAGATTACCAGAGCAGGTCCTAGAATGGCAACCAAAAGGGCGCAGAAAAAGAGGGCGTCCTAAACTAGAATGGTCAATCCAAAGATCAACGAGTCAAAAAAACCTGACAGAAGATGAATGCCAGGATCAAAAGAGGTGGAGAATAGGCGTCGGACAACGTAGAAAAACGTTCTAAACTGACAAAGTAGTAGTAGTATTAAAACCGCCAAGAATTAAGGAAAGTAACAAATATTTTTAAAAACCCGGTTGGTGTATCTATTCCTCAAACTAGCAAAAAAAAGGGAAATCTCCCTCTGTATCGTCGACGCAGTTAATTCTTTCCCGATTGACACAGTTGGAATCATTTTTGATTCTATTTGTCCTTGATAAAAAGAAAAAAACAATTTTTCTCATCAAAAATTATATTATTAGTATTAAAAGGGAGTGAAATTACATGCATAGACCAACCAGATCCGTGTATTTTGTCGCCTTAATGCACAACTATTGTATGTCAGAAAATTAAGTTTTTACAGGAGAGCATTTTTTTTGTTTGACTCAGTTGGAGTCGAGGTATGACCGCTTAAATTGTTCGGGCGCATGTTGGGGACGTTTTATCACTTTATCCAAAATTTCTGCATTCAATAAAGCGCGGTTGGAGGTATAAGTTTCCGCAAAAAAACGGAATATGGGAAAACTGGACATAGCATAGTTCTGCTTTAAGACGACGATTTGATGAAGATTTGTCGTTTTTTTCCCATTTTGAGAACAAAACTGTGGAAATGTGGACCATGACGTCGCCACGCTGTCTGGACGAAGGACCAACTTGGCGCAAAGCCAAAAGTACACCGTCAATTTGACGCTAAAATAAACTTTCCGTAATGTTTACAGAAAAACACAGGCGTTTTAAATATATTTGAGCCGCTATAACACAGACCAAAGCTGCGTGACCTAATTAGGTTAGTTAATTAATCCGTTTAGTTCGTTATATTAACTTTGCCTGAGGGTTGTATTGGTATATCTGTTTATTTCAAGAATGTGCAAACAATATTCTTAGAAGCTTACAAAGCAGAATAATAAAAAAAACGCCTTTCGGCAGCTGACATGACATGCCTATATATAAGAAATTATATCAAATCAGGTCAAATTGCATCAGTTCAACACATATACTACATTCCTGGAATATTGCATTGCCTCAAGGCAAATAAACCATCCCCCATTATATAATACATTTGTTTGGTTCAATGAAAAGAAATTATATTGGTATAATTCTAGAAAAAAAAAGTTCTTGCATGAAGACATTTTGTTTCTCCTTTCAAAACAATTAATGTTTTGTTTTATTAAGAAATTTTGATAAAACAAAATTTCTTGATTTAGTCTCTGTAATTATAATTATTGTTATTTTTATCTAATAGTTATTTTGTATATTAACCAAACCAAACCGTACCGAACCTACCCACATTAAACTTCTAACTAATCCGTAAAGCATTGTAGACTTTTTATTATACAAAAACTATACATTCTGAAGTTTAATACCAACTTGTGTTTGTGCTTATTTTTAGTCGGTACGTGTGAGCATAATGTTAACATCCAACACTCTATGCCCTTTATAAAGATTTTGGTTATGTGGTGATTGGTTATAATTAACAATAGCAACATAACCGAAAGTTTATTTAAGAAAAGACATAGTAAGCTTTTAATAATACAAAATATTCTAAATTGAGAAAAATACTCAATATTTCAAGTCAAGAAAAATATTTTTTTTCTATATGAGAAAATTATTGTCTTGTTTGTAAAAACCCGTACACCAGTATTTACTAAGACCTTAAGACTTAGCATTGTAGACCGGGTTTAAGTATCAAGTCTATAGACTTAATTCGTCGGTTTAATAATCGCTAACTTGTCTAAAAAATTAACATGTAAAATATAGCGGACAGCTGACACTGACTAACACTGACATTTCCTAGTGACGTTCGGAGGTTTAAATATGGCTACCATTTTTAAACAAAAATATTATATTATTTTTATTTACTTCTAACCATTGTGAGGAAATAATGTCTTGTTTACAACGAAAAAAGATGACCCATATCGTAAGGTATTTATGAACAATTTATATAAATATTAAAAACTATTGCATTCACTGCAAAAATAAGTTAAACCTGCAACCAAAATCTAGGATTGTAGCACTTAGCACTGTGGACCCTTTAGTAAATACTGGTGTTATAGATTTATCTTGAAATAATAAAATGTAGCTCTCTGTCATGTCGGAGACAATAATAATTTTATTCAAGAGAAGGAATGTCTTGTCTTAAATTTTTGAAAATAGAATGATCGCAGCCATGGTCGTCTTAATTTAAAGCATTTTATTTTACTTGATCTAGAAAATTACTGTTTATTATAATAATTATTTTTTTAATTTTTAAAATGATTTGTTTTTTCAACTAAATCAATACAATATGTTATACTTTAAAGTTTATTTTTACCTTTTTAAAAAACCTTATTTTGATTAAATATAATATAGGACTTAAACGTTATAATTGAACGTGTACTTAAGAACGATTCTAAAAATGATGACTTAACATTACATTGATTTTAATTTATATAAAGAAAAAGTGCTGATTAAGTATTGGAATAATTCCTTAATATTCTAGATTTAAAGCTTCTTAGAACTAAAGCGCAATTCGGCAGGAATGCACGTGTTGTTTATTCCATGAGAGACGCAAGTCAGCAGAATGGTCTTCTTATGTTGAAGGGTTCTGAGAAATAAAGTGCTGATTCGGCTTGAATGCACGTGTTGCTTATTTCATGGGAAACGCAAGTCAGCAGAATAAGCTTCTTATCTGGAAGGTTCACGGGTTTCATATAAGGTTCTGGTTTCTTCTAAGTGTAGGCAGGATATTTTCATATAACAGCTCCCCTCTTTTTGAAAAAGTTGGCGTTATACGGCATTGGGTTCGATTTCTTCTTCGATTTGATCTTCGATGTGTATGCTAGGTCTTCTTCTTGGTAAGATAATCGATAAATTCCTAATTATTTGTAGATTAGGCTTTGAAAATGGTGGAAAGTCGTTACCATTATCGTTATTGGTATTATTATCATTTCTTGTTCTTCGGTGTCTTCGACATTTGTTAATAATGTAAAGAATTACTAGTAGTACTATCAATGTTATTGTAATGATAGTAAACCAATCAATGTGTTTTTGAATGAATGGTTGATTGATCATTTTATCTAATTCTTCTGAATATTGGTGGAGATTATGTTGTGCAATATTCAGATCTTCGAAGTTTATTTTGCTTAACTTTAGTGGTTTTAGGCCTTGAATTTTGGGGATTTTAGGCATATCGTTACAACAAGTATATGGAATATTGATTATTGGTGAATTTATTTCTTCGAAGGTATTTTCTTGAAGTATGGTTTCAGAATGAATCCTCGTACTTCCAATAAAAGCATTGCATGTTGATTTGAAATGAATTATACTATTGGTTTCAATTAATTTCGTAATGATTTCTTGATTCTTGCATTTAGTATTAGTAGGTACTGATTCTGATGTAGTAAATAGCCATTGATTTTCTTCTAGTGGTTGAACATTGTAGCCTTGTGCATAGAAAATGGTTGTTTAACATGTTTTCGGCAGCTGAGTTTGTTGCTTCAATAGTTGAGCTTCACAAATAGCATCATTGTCGATGGGATACGGAAGTACTTTGGAACAGAGCTTCGTTCTTCATTTGATGATCTTGCAGTGGTTCACGTTGTGGAACGTGACGAAAAACATTGATTCATCGTCATGCGCAATAAATTTATTGATTGTTGATATAGTATGGTGAAGACCTGTTCGATTATCTAATTGGTATTGGGTAAAATCTGTATAAAGTATAAGTCAAAGGGTCTATAAGAGGTATTTTAAGAACAAATACTATTTTTGATTCAGTTTGAAAAGCACTAAGTTCAATTAAATCAATATATTGTGCTACCGTTGAGGTTGATATTGGTAAAGGCAAATAATTTTTTTGTAATGAATGAGAAATCTTTTCCAATGAATCTACCAAATCCGATGGTTTTATTATTGAACCATGCAATATTTTTAAACGTGCAAAATTTACTGCGTTTAACGCGTCATTTAATGAATCTTTAATAAAAGTGTAACTTTCCATAAGCGATTTGCATAAATCTAATGCTTTTATTTGTGCTTCTGCATAGGCAGCGTCATCAGAAATCGAAGTAACTAAATATTGAATTAATTTAATATCATGATTAAACGTTTCTTCATCAATTTGTAATTTTTGTAAAGTCGTATTAAAACTTTTAATAACAGAGATTGTTACTGAAATTTATTTTTGCAATAATCTTTCAATATTTTTCTCATCAGTCGATAATTTATTAACACAATCATTAAAGTATTCTCCGTCTGATGCATCTAAATTTCCTGTAATAGATTTCCAATTAGTTCCGATGCCATTAAATATTCCACGTTTTTGTCTATATGATTTTTCTTTTGTATCTGAGATAAGTACTTCGTATTTAATATTAACGTAATTGGAAATTTGTTTTAAAAGGCTAACATGCGTTTTAATTTGCGATTTGAAATTTGCAATTTGATTATTATTGATTGAAATGTGATCCATAAAGGTATCTAAAATTTTGTCATTATGCTCAATTGCTTTCTTAAAGGGTAAAAGATAAACAACAAGTGTCCATTCATTATTAGAAATTCTGATAAGGGATTCTTCATGATAAAATAGTCCTAGAGTATTATTTATTGGTAATATTGAATATTGACTGGAAACGATTGAGATTATTGCCATTAGTTTAAAATTAAAGATTTTTATTTTATTCAAAGCACGGTTTTCACCTATCAAAATTAACTTTGGTTAATTCATTTGTTTGTGGGTTTTTAAGTGTTGCAGAATTACGATGTTTTTCTAAAATTTCAAAAGTACCATTAAATAAGTTTTCTGATTTTGATTTGATTTGTGATTCTTTAAGCCAAACTTTGTCTCCTACTTTAAATTCAGGGAGATTATTTCGTACGTGTTCGTCAAATTGTTCTTTCGATTTTTGTTTCGATTGATCAGTTTTATTTCTAGCTAATTTGTAAAAATAGTGCATTCTATTATTTAAATTGCGTACATATTGTTCTTGATTTTCCAGGGGCCTACTTGATGTATGTCCGAAAACGAGTTCGTAAGGGGTAAATCCGTGTGTTTTGTTTTTTGTATTATTATAGCAAATTACTGCGTATGGAAGAACGCTAAAACAATGATCTTCAGGGTTTTCTTGTTTATTGATTCTAATCATTTCGCAAAGGGTTGCGTGAAATCGTTCTAGTGAACCGTTTGACTGTGGATGTGCTACGCTAGAAAATGTTAAGTTAACATCGTATAGGGTACATAAATCTTTTAAAAGGGTGTTATCAAATTCTTTGCCATAATCGCAATGTATTCGTAAGGGTACACCGAAATGTTGGAAAAATAGTAAAATAGTAACTACTGTACTTGCTTTTTTATCACTCATTGCGTAAGCTTGTGTAAATTTTGTTAATTCATCCCGTACCGTTAACGCGTAATTTCTGGTGGGGTATTCGAAAATATCGATATTGATTCGTTCAAAAGGGGTACGTGGTGTTTCTGTTACAACGAAGGGTCTGCTTAGATTTTTACGAACAATTTTTACTTTTTGACAAGTTTCACATTTTTTTATGAAATCTTCTACACTTTTTGTTAAACCACGCCAATTATATTTTTCTCTAATTCGTCTAACTGTTTCATTTATTCCACGGTGTAGCTTGCTTTTTCCTAAGTAATAATTTTATAAAATTATTGGGATTTCATCTTCGTCGGGGGTTGTTATTATATTTTGGCAAATTTGTAACTTTATGTCTTTATCAGAAAAGATGTAAGATATCATCTCTAAAATTGGTAAATCTAGATTGTTTTCGATGCAGTATGTTTTGTTAATTTCAAATTCATTTTGGTCTTTAAAAAGGCAATAAAATAAGTGTTGTGAACAATCGTCATTATCGAATGGTAGGGCTATAATAAAATATTTACGTTCTTTAACTGTTTTGCTAGAAACAATGTTAATTGTGGAATTCTTCAAAAATATCGTCAATGATTTTAAAATGCAAATCTTCCATTTTATTTTGTCGGAAAAAGGTTACTATTAATTTATTTGATTTATCTAATAATTGTTCATTCGAGGTTTTGATTTTAGAATAATCAATTAGGGATCGCGTCTTGTAAACTTCAACAAATCTGTTAAATTCATCTGTAATTTCTTTATCATCTACTTCATTAAAAAGTGGTTCTTGATCGTTATTTTCGTTATTTGCCAAAATTTTTATGTTTGATTTAAAGTCTATACAGTCTTTTTTATACGACTGTCTCGTAAAAGGGGGTTTTGCGCACGGAGAACACGATCTGAAAATGGCATTTTGTGCACGCTGTGTGCAAAACGTTTTGCACACGCTTATGTAATTTTTGCGCACGCCTATGTCATTTCTGCATACGGGCCTCCCGTCATTGTGATTTTTGTTGTTGTCACCCATCAATATAAGTTGGCTTAGTTCCATAGCAATTGTCACTGCTCGTATGTTTTGTTGATTAAATACGTCAAAAAATTGTTGAATTTTTAAAGTTTTGTTGTAAAAATGTCGGAAATAAAAACAAGTTAAATTAAAATTTTATTTTTCTTTCTTTATTAGCAGTCGTATAAAAAATATTGTAAAAAACTCGTTTGAAAATCTCTTTGCACACTCCCTCGACTTCTAGACCTCGCCTTCGGCTCGGTCTACCAAACTGTCTCGATCGTGTGCAAATAGTCGCTTTCAAACCTTGTTGTTTAAATAACTATTACAGGGTTTACGAATGTTTTTAAAACTATATTCTTCCAATTTTAATCGCCAACATGCCAATCTGCTACCCGGGTCTTTAATTAAAAGTAGCCAGGTTAGACGTCTGTGATCGGTGACTATAGTGAATTTTCTAGCAAAAAGGTAAGGTCGGACGTGTTTTACGGACCATACTATTGCTAATAGTTTTTTGTTTTCAATAGTGGAGTATTTAGTTTCTGTGCTACAAAGGGTTCTCGATGAAAAAGCTATCGGAAGGTCTTTACCAATTGGACCTTGTGAAAGTACGGCTCCTATCACAAATGCGCTCGAGTCTGTAGTTAAAATGAAGGGTTCTTCGAAATTTGGATAGATTAATATTGGATCAGAAATCAATGCATTTTTAAATGTTTCGAAAGCTTCTTTACATTCTTTAGAAAAAATAAATTTTGTATCTTTTTGAAGAAGTTTTGTAAAGGGTTTTGAGATTTTCGCGAAGTTCGGTATGAATCTTCGGTAATATCCGGCAAGTCCGAGAAATAATTTTACGTCAGGGGGATTTTTTAATTCTGGAAAGTTTTGAATACATTTTACTTTATCAGGGTTTGGTTTTACGCCATTTTCGGTAATTAAATGTCCGAGGTATGCTACTTCTTTTCTTAAAAACTCGCATTTGTCAGGTTGAAATAAATTTGATTTTCGTAATCTTTGGAAAACTTCGGAAAGACGTGAAATGTGTTCATGAATTGTTGGTGAATAAACGATAATGTCGTCGATATAAACTAAACAATGTTCATTTAGAATGCCTAATAAAATGTTATCCATCACACGTTGAAATCTGGAGGGTGCATTTTTTAAACCAAATGGCATACGAACAAATTCGTAATGTCAATTTTCGACAGAAAAGTCTGTTTTTTGAATATCTTTTTGATCAATTTCAATTTGGTGAAAACCGGATGCTAAATCAAGTGTTATAAAATATTGACATTTACCTAACTGATCTAATAAATCTGAAATATTTGGAAGTGGATATTTATCGTCAACTTTTACTTCATTCAGTTTTCTATAATCGATTACTACTCTCCAATTTTTTTTGTTAAAATTGGATGGAGCATTGTTAGTTTCAATTGTATTTTTGATTTCATTAGTGAAAGTTAATTGATCTCCTTCGATATAGAAAATGTCAGAAAATTCAAAACAAAGATTTGAAATTAATTCTTTCTCTTCGTAATTTAGATGTTCTAGTCTTAATTGATTTTTAATAAGGTCGATTCTATCAATGAGTTGGTCTTCATTGGTATTAAAATTCAAAATATCGTGAACACTTGGTATGGGTTCGAAAGACAAGTTGTTAAAATTTATTGTTTTAGGAATAGCATTAGGATTTATTACTGACGTATAAAATTGACCATTTTCGTTAATATAGACTAGGGCGTTTGGTAATCTTACTTTTTCTATTTCTTGACTAATTAAAATTGCATATCTGTTTTTTAAATTAGATTTTAATTTAAAAACTTGTTCGGTGCGAGGTTCTAGAGATATTTGGTTTTGAAAATTATTTTGATTTATGTTCATTCGTGGTTTTGGTATTGGTGGCGTTTTTTGATTTTAAATGAATGTTGGTTTAGGTATTAGTGTTGTGTTTTGATTTATTTGATTTTGATTATTTTCGAGAATTTGTTCAAAAGTTTTTTCTGTTACTTGTATTGTTTTAAAGTTGGTGCATAGCTGTTTTGAATTTAAATCAATTACACACTTGTAATGTTCAAGAAAATCGAGTCCTAATATTCCGTCAAATTCTATGTCTAAATTACATATATAAACTTTTAGTGGATCGTCTTTAGCGAAAGGGATTAAAACTGATTGAGTGATTGGAATTTTTTCATCGGTTATTCCTTGTACTATTACATTTTCTGCAAATCGATAATTATAATTCTCGACTGTATTTTTATATACTGAAATTCCTGCGCCGGTGTCAATTAAAAGTTTAAATTTATTTGTTGCGTCATTACTATAAAAAAGATTTTTCGAGTTTAAGTTATGTAGATTGGTATTTAGGCGAATATTTGTTTTGGGATTTGATTGATTGAGATATGTTGTATTTTCGCAGTAGTTTGTTCTAATTGGGATTCTGTTCCTTAAATCGATTGGGGTGGATGGTTTTGATTGGAAGTAATTTGAAAATTTTGGGTCTCTGGTGGCAAGATTTGATTTTGGTTTTCAAAATTTTGATTTACTCCGGGTTAATTAAAATTATATTGACTTACGTCATTTAAATATTGCTCATCAAAATTATTCGAAAATTCTTGTGAAAAAAAAGGATCGTAGTTGTCAAAATTATTAAAATATTCATCAGAATAGTTCACTACATGTGCTCTATGTTGTGGAGAATTGTAATTTGGATTTCTTTGAATTACTGATGGTCTAAAATTATTTTGTTGATTTTGGGGTACAAAATTTCTAGAGGTGCTTGGTTGATTTTGGGCAAAATTGGGTCTTTGAAAATTTTGGTTAAATTGTTGATATTGATAGTTTTTGTTTTCTCGTATTTTAAAACTTAAATTAAAACTTTTTTTGGTTTTGTTCCTTTTATTTTTGACTTTGAATTGAAAAATTCACTTAAAAATTCAAAATTGTATAAGTCAGGGTTAGAAAATCGAACATATTTTTCAAAATATCAACTTATTTGAAAAAAAATAAAACGTGATGATTCAATTGCCTTACTCACAAAAGCTTTAGCAGGACCATTTGTCTCCACGTGTTCGGCTACCGGGGGTTCACTGGGTGTTCCTTTCGTATCCGTTGGTTGCGAGGACGCTTGGTTGGTTACTGTCTAGGCTTCTTGGTTGCTTGTGTAACTTCTTTGTTGCTTGTGTAACTTCTTTGTTGCTTGTGTAACTTCTTGGTTGCTGTGTAACTTCTTGGTTGCTGTGTAACTTCTTTATTGCTGTGTAACTTCTTTGTTGCTTGTGTAACTTCTTGGTTGCTGTGGGTTCTTGGTAGCTGAAAGAGCTGGAGCTCACCACTCGCGAATTAGAATACTGGTGTTTTCGCTTGTGTTAAACTATCCAACCGACTGCGCCAAATATTATACTTTAAAGTTTACTTTTAATTTTTTTAAAAAACTTTATTTTGATTAAATACAATATAAGACTTAAAAGTTATAATTAAACGTGTACTTAAGAACGATTCTAAAGAGAATGACTTAACATTACAATGATTTTAGTTTATATAAAGAAAAAGTGCTGATTAAGCAATGGAATATTTCCATAATATTCTAGATTTAAACTTCTTAGAACTAAAGTGCAATTCGGCAGGAATGCACATGTTGTTTATTCCATGAGAGACGCAAGTCAGCAGAATGGTCTTCTTATCTTGAAAGGTTCTGAGAAATAAAGTGCTGATTCTGCATGAATGCCCGTGTTGTTTATTTCATAGGAATCGCAAGTCAGCAGAATAAGCTTCTTATCTGGAAGGTTCTCGGGTTTCATAGAAGTTCTAGTTTCTTCTAAGTATAGGCAGGATATTTTCATATTACATATATATTGAATTGAAATTAAATACTTTATGATAAAAAATTTAATATTTTTCGAAAGCACAAATCGGCGAAATCACAAACTGCCTGACGCCTTAAGTTGAGAAGATCAAGCAGTAAGCTATTTTTCAACCATGCATCGTAAAAAAATAATTGATTTTCTACATTGACTTCTATACCCTACGGGTAGACCCGGCATGGGCCAAAATTGCCATTATATCAAGCTTTTATCGCAATTGACCAAATACAAGTAAGAATTTAATGAGCAAAATAGGGATGAAAATAGAATTTCGGTTTGGTGAGTCCGGAAACATGCAACATCGCAAAAATATTCTATTTGCTTGTCTTGGATAAAAAAGGGCAGTGGCGGCGCAAAATAAAAATTTTGAATTCCACTAGAATTTTTTTATCAACAATTTTCTGTTTGAATAATAAATAATTCATGAATACTTACTTGTGTGTGTTTACAAAATTCTCTTCAGTAAAAAAAAGAGTAAAAAGAATTTCTAAGCATGCTAAGTGCAGTGGATGTATTAAAATTATTGTTTTCATCTTAGAACTTTACAAATGTTGTACCTTCCAGGTAAAATATTTTCTTTCTTTGAACAAGGGTCTTCTTCAACTCTTCTTTTCTTGGGTGGACTACAAGTTATGCTCGAGTCAGATGAAATTTCGGAACTAAAAATTTCAATTCGAAATGGGACAACCGGGCGCCGGGCCAACTCGGCGCCGCGAACAGGGCGCCACGCCGGGCCTAATGGGCGCCGGACCAACTCAGCGCCGGACTATTTTTTTTTCGATAAAATGTGCAGATAAAAACAAAATAAATATGTTATTTATACAAAACTTTCAACATCTATTAAGTCGAGTGTTGAAATTTGGTAGGTGTAGTGTTCTGCGACTTGAAACACCGCCAAGTTCCATATTCGATACATATCGATGCATAAATAAGAAAGTCCGCCATTTTGGATCCGCCACTTTAATTTTTTTAAGGTTGTTTTTCATCTGCACATTTTATCAAGAAAAAATATTTTAGTCCGGCGCCCAGTTGGCTCGGCGTCAAGTTGGCCCGGCGCCCAGTTGGCCTGCCGCCCAGTTGGTGGCGCCGAGTTGGCGGCGCCCAGTTGTCCTAGACTGCAACACATTTCAGGGGTCTGGTACGTTTTACCACCTTTCTTAAAACTACGAAGTTTTTTGAAAAATGATAATTTTAGGCCATTTTATAGTGATTTCTAAAAAAAAATTGCGGACTATCGTTGATTTTGTTAAAAAAATTGAAATTGAAACATTCTTAAAACCCCATTAAAACCCATACAAATTGCTACAAAAGAAGCATTTTCTCATTTCAAACTGAAACAAAACGGTCCCTGACGTCTATCAGCTGTCAACAAAAACTTGAAATAACTAAGGTCACTGATCCAAATCGGGTCAGTTTTTTTGGTCCTTTTATGAATATGCACAATTTTTAAAAAAGCATGAAATTCAAAACAAAATCAAGAAAATTATGATTCCTACATTTTTACAAATAAAAATTAGTTTAATTGAACATTATATCAATTTTTATTCCTTAAAACACTAAAAATTAATAATTATTTACTTTTTTAAAATTTATCGAAGGTCTAACTGAACAAAAGCAAACTGAACCCATCTGTATCGAAATGAACCAAATCAAACCGAATCTAACGGTTCGGTTTGGTTCGGTTCGATTTGCTTAAACTGAACCGAACCTAACCGAATATAGCTAAACCTAACCTAACAATCCTAGCGGAACCTAACCGAACATACTCAAACTGAACCAACCTAACCCAACCTAACCCAACCTAACCCAACCTAACCCAACCTAACCCAACCTAACCCAACCTAACCCAACCTAAACCAACCTAACCCAACCTAACCCAACCTAACCCAACCTAACCCAACCTAACCCAACCCAGCCCAACCTAACCCAACCTAACCCAACCTAACCCAACCTAACCCAACCTAACCCAACCTAACCCAACCTAACCCAACCTAACCCAACCTAACCCAACCTAACCCAACCTAACCCAACCTAACCCAACCTAACCCAACCTAACCCAACCTAACCCAACCTAACCCAACCTAACCCAACCTAACCCAACCTAACCCAACCTAACCCAACCTAACCCAACCTAACCCAACCTAACCCAACCTAACCCAACCTAACCCAACCTAACCCAACCTAACATAACCTAACCCAACCTAACCCAACCTAACCCAACCGATCCCAACCTAACCCAACCTAACCCAACCTAACCCAACCTAACCCAACCTAACCCAACCTAAACCAACCTAACCCAACCTAACCCAACCTAACCCAACCTAACCCAACCTAACCCAACCTAACCCAACCTAACCCAACCTAACCCAACCTAACCCAACCTAACCCAACCTAACCCAACCTAACCCAACCTAACCCAACCTAACCCAACCTAACCCAACCTAACCCAACCTAACCCAACCTAACCCAACCTAACCCAACCTAACCCAACCTAACCCAACCTAACCCAACCTAACCCAACCTAACATAACCTAACCCAACCTAACCCAACCTAACCCAACCTAACCCAACCTAACCCAACCTAACCCAACCTAGCCCAACCTAACCCAACCCAGCCCAACCTAACCCAACCTAACCCAACCTAACCAAACCTAACCTACCTATTGTTAATAAATATAGTAAAAGTTGTTAGGTTTATGTCCAGGGGGTAACCGTTGTCCATAATCGTCGGAAATCGAGTTAGGATTAGTGTATGCGACCATAAACATTGAGTGGCGAGTGAGTGTTTGGTCTTCAATTTTTTTAGGGAAATTTTTCAAAATCTTTTTTTGCGCACTCTGGGCACCCTAATAAACCGTAATCTGGTCACCCTAATCCATCGCAATCAAAGAAAATGGGTAATCGAAGTGTCACAAATTTTTTGTTGGTTTCTATTCTTCTTTTATATTATGTAGGACAAAATTATTAATTAAACTAAGTGACCTTATTAAGTAAGACAGCATGATAGTCAAATGACATTAGAAGGACATAAACATATGATACCGGCCTGTAGACCGGTCGCGGTGGTCATATAATAATAAATATATACTTTCGCGATGAAAGACCAAAATTTAACTTAAAATTACTGTAAAGTCCGCAAAAAACATTAAATTTATCGAAATTTATAAAAACATAGATCAGTGTGTGTAACAATTCATCAAGATGTATGAAACTCGACCGTGACATGTCAAAAGTTTGGTTCGAAAAAACAAAAACAACTGGATAAAAATCGGTATGTAAGAATTTAAAAAGAAATCATTTTTAAGAAAATCAAATACTTTTTGTTAATTTTCATGCAATGCAAAAAAAAGTGACACTTTCTGAATCAAAATGTGAGAGGGTAAAATCGCACGGTCGCAGAAAAAACTATCTATCGTGACGCTACTGAACTTTCTCGTGTTTTAGGAAAAACTATCTGTCAAGACGACTTACCCATGAAATGTTGTTTTTTTATGGATTTTTTTCTTCTTTTGCACAAAAAACAATTTTGGACCATGTTTAAACTCAAATAGTTACTTCTAAACTTGTTTTTAAACGTTTTAAGATTTCTTTTTGTAATATTCCCGCACAAAATTCAAAAAAAATCATTTCCGTACTTAGACAACATTGTCTATCAGTTTTCCCTGTATACACGGACTAACAGGTAGAATCACTCAAAATACGGCAGGTGGATTAAAGGTAGCCAGCTGCTTTTCTGTCGCACTTATGCCGTCAGTGTGAAAGAGATAAAAGTACCCTTATATTATCTAGGGTATTATTAGCATGCAAAATCACCCTATCTTTGTCCGTTTCACATGTTCAATAATGTCTATCTCTGTTTTTATTGTAAAAGAAATACCCGACCATAGGAACCAAATTGGATAGGGTCAATAAAAAATGCCTTGTCTTTCCGTCTCTAACGCCCTTTTAGGGCGTTATACAACTCAATGATTTTCTACCAGTCTAATATAGATAGGCATTCAACAATATAAAAACCACAACAAAATTCATTTATCGGTTTGTGTCATACATGCACATTAGTTAAACACCACCAAAAGTAAATATTGGTGATTAATATACCTAAAAATAATGGAAAATAATAATGTAGTAAACTGTAAATATAATAAATATCCCTTAGTTTCCACGCAAAATAACCCACATTTTATATAGGTCACACTTTATAATAATACAAAATCGTTGAGCAATTAGCTTTCTACAAGTTGCGAGTCGGGTTAAAAGCCGTTTAAAAATCAATTTGCCTTTACTTGCCCTCCAAACACTTACAAGTTTTCACCTCGATAATTACTGCTATATGTGTATTTGTGTTCGGGATATTTTTTTTCAGGATTTAAGTAAAGGGGTTTTCAATAAAATAATAGACACAACATTTACAAGCTTTAATCAATATAGCTTCCATTAACTGTGACCAAGTATAATATACTAAACAAACATATAGCTTGGGCCAAATACCTAGAATTCGCAACTAAGTCAAAAATGGTTTTTAGAAATAGACATAGACATATCTTTTGAAAGAAAATCAGTGCTTTTATCTAAATGGCTTATGAATTTTACTCAAAAGGCGTGTTTGTTTCCAAAAACAATGAAACTGTCTGAGATGGTGGGTTATATTATAGTGGTAGCACTTTACTTGGTATAGCATATTCGTTAGCGGTTTCGCTGCTTAGAAAGTCTAGTTTTTAAGAAAATTGAATAAAACAAATAAAATTTAAAAAAAAATAATTATCAAAAAATAACCTCAATGTGCGGACGCCCCTGAAGTGTCAATAATAGCATTAACATAACTTTGTAATACGCCTTTTAAAAGAACATATTATTTTCTTTAAAAACGGTATTTTAACATTTTTCCCTAAAATGCTTAGTTTTTTTGAATAACACCTAAAAAAACTTTTTCGTGATCTTAAAAAATAACCTCAATTTATGGATTCCAGTGTGTGTGCAAGTGCTAACCGTGAACTTGACCCACTGCGATACGTCGATTAAAATATAATTTAATTTCCTATAATAAAGCTGTATATATAGTTTCTGTACATTGCTTACCTTTTAAGAAAATGACATAAAACTCAATAATTTAATTTTTAAAGGTTAACTTTGCATATACTATGGAAATACATAGGAAACGGGTATACTGATAACAGTTCAGGGTTTGTATCATAACAAGAGTACTACCCAGAGAACTCGGTGCTAACTCGTTTAATAGGCCATTAGTTGGTCTTTATTTTATGTTATTACTGATTTTCTTAAAAACAATTTCGAAGTTAAAGACTACTAAATAAAAAAAAATTGTCAAAATCCAAAATGGCAGCGAAATGTTTTGCGTCATAACTCAAAACCATTCGCCTGACGAAAAAAGTGACATATCGCTTTTGTTGGAAATTTTCGGTATTGCTTGCAAAAAAGTAAAATTTTCTATATTTTTATTCCCAGGTAAGCTTGGCTCGTGGCTTTTTTCTTAGATTTCTGTTGGGCTTTCTGTATGCTCAATAAGTTCAGCAACTGCAGGTTGATGTTTCCTAAAAAAATACATACATAAGTACCTCTGGATCTTAAGGAGTCGTTAATGACCCACACATCTTTGAAAGCCTATAAGTTGACAGGTTCAGCGAAAGCCCAAAATATTAAAACCAAGCTTTTAAAATATGCTTTATAATAAATTGTACTGATTGAATATTGTTACAAATTCTACAATAAACTAAGTACTTCGCACTCACGATATGTAGTCATTGTACACACACAAACAATAACTAATTTAAAATAATTTCTGTACAGACGAAAAATCTTCTCTTTCACTTTAAAATAAAAGGCAAGACATTTATTGTGCTATATCAAGAAAATATTCTCTTGGTGAATAGGAAAGCACAAATTATTTTACTTCAATGCAATTTGCTTTGATCTAAGACAATTTTTTTACCATGTACACGCTGACATACCGTGTATTAATGTATCGTGGTTTTTCTTATAATTTATATGATCTCTTCTTCTTAGAATAAATGATTTTGAATGAAGAAAATAAGTTGCTCATGTAATCTTTTAATCTTTTGAACCAATCCGGAAATCATTGGCAAACTAAAAAATTAATTATTTTCACTAACACTTACTATTATACAGGGTGTTCCAATTTAAGAGTCCACCATTACTTACTTTGTTATTATTAAAGATTACAAATTAAATTAGCAAACTAGTAGTATTTTTGACACGTTTTAAGAAAATTTTAAAAAAATACGAACATCGTGTTTTCAAGTTTTCCAGTTTTTCAAAACACATAAAAAAATTTTTATTTGAACATCCTGTATTTTATATTTTTTTCTGATAGGTCTTTCAATTCTAAACAAAAATAGTATTGTGATTTTTTTTTCTAAAGTTAAAAATAATGAAGATAGATTGTAGAATTGAAAGACTTATTAAAAAAAAATTAAAATACATGATGTTCAATTAATTTGCTTTTTGAAAAAACGATGTTCTATTTTTTTGTTGATTTAGGTATTATAAAAATTTTACTAGTTTGTTAATTTAAACTTTTTTGCTATCTTAATAATAAAAAGTTATCAAAAAAAATTTGCCACTCCGACTATAAAAAATAAGAAGTAAGCATGTTTTCTGGTATATTCGTCTTGGGGAATGAATTTCATTAACCTTTTTCATAAATTCACTAATCTGCGGCAGGGCGGTAGTAAAGCGCGAAAAGATTGCATGTATCAGGGGCGGACCCAGAAGGAAGTTTCGTGAAACATAAAATTAAATCAAATTCGCCCGCGATGTTATTTATTGCAAATTAATTGCCGACACGATTGTTATCGTATGGAAATTTTAATGGAGGTGGTTCGTCCCGCCTTCCTTTTTGTAAATATGTTCTTTTTACTATAATTTACCCAATTGGTTCGAATTAGGCTATTTGGTGATTCACCAGAGCATTTTCTATTTTTTGTTTATTTAGTATTAATTAACTAATTAAGTACTTAAAATTACTGGGTTATTTGCATTTGAAACTCCCGCGGTTTTAAAGGCAAATATTACAATTTGCTATAATTAATTTACTTTACATAAAATGCATTTTGAATTACTAAGGTTCCTAGTTCCTTTAATATGGACCTTCGTAATCTCATTCCTTCCTACTTATTCCTTTTCTCCTACGCCTATGGATTAACGACGCCACTGGGCGACATGTGGGAGAACGAACTCAGTAGCGATACCTGCTGCAGCATTAGAGAACCGTTTCGCCTTCGAACGAGTATACACGCGTGTTAGCGACTCTCCTACCACAGGAATGTGGGGTGCAAAAACTACGGTTTAACAGCGCGTCCTCCCATGAGTTCCACTTCCTGTATAAAAATGGTAAGTGAAAATGCATTATTTTTACCTTACATACATTTGTTTATTGCTACACTAACCTAGAAGGTAAACTAGACCATTTCAGAATCCCTTGTACCAGCTTAGCCTATGACCTTATTCCCTTAAAATTACAGTCCACGCCTGACACCGTTAAATTCCAGACAACTCTCCTTTCTGGACCACCAGGGAGCCCCATTTTTGATCCTTAGCGACCCGGATTTCTGGAATCGTTTTTTTGCCTTTTTCGGTTAGTTTTTTTTACTGGTTTCAAATGCAAGAAAAACCCTTGTTTTTCCTAAATGCCTTTTTTACTGGTTGCAAATGCAAGAAAAACCCTTGTTTTTCTTACATGCCTACTTTAGAAAACCCCTAGGTTTCTAAAATACATTTTGCGATTTTTTTTTGTGTAAAAACAAATGCAAGAAAAACCCTTGTTTTTCTTACATGCCTACTTTAGAAAACCCCTAGGTTTCTAAAATACATTTTGCGATTTTTTTTGTGTAAAAATTAAATATTTTTAACAATAAATTTAGCCTTTTCATGCGAAAAACCAAACACAGATAAAATCTGTAAACTACTATGCTTTTTTTTGTTTCGAATAAATCAAGTTTTTTCGTTTCTTTTTTGTAAAAAAAAAAACCGTATGGAATTTGGGTGTTTTTTTGTTTGTCACTGGAAATAGTTTAAAATAGTGTCTGCAAAGTGCTATTATTTTAGCCGTTGTGCCTTCACATTTGTGGATTGCTATAATTATATCCAATTTGCTCGAAAAAAATCTCCAAATTGCCATATTCATTTTTGCTTATTGCAAATTGCTATGACTATATCCGATTGCGGATGCTTTACTATATTCGTTTTTGCGTAAAAATTGCTATGAATATATCTATTTCTAATTTACTATTATAATATCTGTCTGCAAATGGCTATGATTGTATCCATTTTTTGCGTGCATAATAAATTTTGAAGGAAATTTAATTCTTAACTTGAGAATTTGTTTTCGTGTAAAGGCAGATAAATAGTTTTACCAAATTAAATGCTTTTGATTTGTAGGTATTTATTTTTAAATTTAATACATAGTAGGTACCTACTTATTTGAATTCGCGAGGCGAAGATAAAAAAACTTATACACAAGTTTTTTTGTTATCATTAGTTTGCATCGGGTATTTTCTTTACTTTTGTGCGCTTATAGTTTGATTATTGTAATTAAACGTAGGACATTAATGTTTATACAGGGTGTCCAAATTTTGATTTTTTTTTCAGTTTACCTAATTTTTGTCAATTATTTTTTGGATTTTTTTTTAAATCATGTCTAGTTCGGATAAAATTTTAAAGGCTAAAGCCTTGCGCTATAGTGCGATTTCACAGCTAAATTTGACCATTGAATCCGCGACCCTCGCAAAAAATGACCCTGTCTATCACAGCGGCTTTAAAGTCAAATTTCGGACATTGTCAAAAATCAAAAAAGATTTTGAAAAGCACCATAATACTTTGTTGACGTTGGTAGCCTCTGATGAGGATCGCTTAGTAGTAGAAAACAAAGTGGCTATGGACTTTTGCAAACGCTGTGACGAGATTTTCACTATATTTTACGAACTTTTCGAACTACCCTTTGAAGATGGAGGGCTTTTGAGCAGTACGATAAATCCCATGGGCAGTCCCTGTGCCTCCACAAACCAGCATGGTTTACTGCCTAGGATAAAAATACCTCTTTTTCAAGGGGAATTTAAGGAGTTTCCAACCTTTTTGCAAGCCTTTAATGCTACCGTGCACAATAATAGGTCGCTGGGAAACTTTGAAAAATTCAATTTGCTTTTTTCTAATTTAAAGGGCCCTGCCCTGGATGTCATTTCTGACATTCCTATCCTTGCTGAAAATTATTTAAATGCCTACCACACCTTGGTGGATAGGTATACAAATAAACGATTACAAGCTTACCTTCACTGGAAGGCAATTGAAGGCTTCTCTCCTCTTACTAAAGAGAATGCTACGAATTTGAGGAATTTGCTTGATTGTTTTTCGAAAAACTTAAGTGCTTTAAAAGTCATGGGTTTTAAAACGGAGTTTTGGGATTATATTATGGCACAAATGCTCTTGGATAGGTTGGACCCAACCACGCGCAAGGCATTTGAGCAAAATTATTGCTCCAATGAGATCCCCTCTTATGATAAAATTCGTGCTTTTGTTTCTAGCCATTGCATTGCGTTGGAACAAATACAACAAACTCAAGATTACTTAAAAAATAAAGATTTGTCAATTTCAAGTCAGGAAAATCAAGCAAAGTTTCAAAATCGATCTGCTTTGTTTGCTGATACTCAGAGAGCCTCCAAAAATGCCTCCCAGTCTCCAAATGGCCAAAGTGGCTTAAATAATACTCCAAACCCTCAAAATTTTTGTTTTCTCTGTAAAAGTGGCGATCATATAATATACAGATGTCCTAATTTTTTGGCGAAAACTCCCCAGCAACGTTTTGAGATTGTTAAACAACATAAAGCGTGTGTCAACTGTTTGGCCTCAAAGCATAATTTACCCCAGCAATGCAAATCAGAAAAAAGATGTTTACATTGTGGCCAATTTCATCACAGTCTCTTACATTTTTCTCCTATTAATTCTACACCTAGTTCTGCGAGTAGCCCCTCTACTTCTGCAGTGCAACCCCCGAGGAGCCCCGTGGCTACCGAATTTAATAGAACCACTAACACCATTGTTACTGGTATGTCTTTAAATGATCGCGAAGTACTTCTCTGTACCGCTTTAATACAAATACAGGATGTTTTTCAAAATTGGCACACAGTGCGCGCCATCTGTGACTCTGGTGCTCAATCTTCATTTATATCTAAGTCATGTGCTGATAGTTTGGGCCTTCCTAAATTTAATATCGCCATGACTCTACAAAGCTTAGATCGAATGACAACTTCGGCAAAATCTGGAATTAATTGCAATATATCCTCTTTGCGTGATAATAATTTTGTTTTTAATTTTGATGCGATAATACTCGATAAAATTTGTAGTGATTTACCTCATTCCTCATTTTCGATTAAAAGTTTTCCTTTTCTCGCCAACTTAAAACTAGCTGACCCAGGCTTTAATAAAAGCGATAAAATTGATTTATTGTTGGGCGGCGATGTGTACCCTTACATTTTGCTAGATGGTCGTTTGTCTACGGGACCCAACAACCCCGTCTGCATTAATACTATTTTTGGTTGGGGAATAATGGGCAATCTTTCACTTTCACCTTCAACTACAAATCAAATTAAAACATTTTTTACTACGTCAATGAACGATTCTTTTGTCAATTTAGATAAAAATCTACAACGATTTTGGCAAATAGATGACATACCTAATGTCAAGGCCATTGACCCCGAAGATGAGTTTTGCGAAAATTATTTTTTGAAAACTACCTCAAAAAATGAGGAGGGGAGATATATTGTATCTTTACCATTTAAAGTTACTGCTCCAGATTTTGGCGACACTCGATCCATTGCCGTACGTCGTTTTTTCTCCCTTGAGAAGAAATTGCTACAAAACCCTGATTTTTATGCTGCCTACAGCTCTGTTTTACAAGATTATTTAGATAATAATCATATGCAACCGGTTTCTGCACCTTTGCCGACCGAAATTTCAAATCATTTTTATATTGCACACCATGCGGTGTTTAAAAAAGATTCTACTAGCACCCCCCTGAGGGTGGTTTTTGATGCGAGCATGCACGCCCCTGGCAAAATCTCGCTCAACAACGCTGTTTATACTGGGCCCCCTTTACAAAGGGACTTACAAAAAATTTTATTACTTTATCGTTTGCATAAATTTTGCTTTTGTTGCGACATCCGTCAAATGTACAGGATGATTTTAGTTGACCCTAGTCAAACTAATTTTCAAAGAATAGTTTGGAGGTTTGATCCTAACCAGCCTATTCAAGACTTCGAAATAAATAGAGTTTTATTCGGGGTCTCTTGTAGCCCCTTTTTGGCTATCAGAACTTTGCTGCAACTTGCTAGAGAGCATGAGGACCTTCCTCTTGCCTCAAAAATCATTGAGGAGGCAGTTTTTGTCGATGATGTGATTTCGGGAAGTGATGACTTTTTTAAGGCCACTGAGATGAAAAATCAATTAATCGAGCTACTTAGCCGAGGTGGATTCGAATTGCGTAAATGGGCCTGCAATTGTCCCGAGTTACTATCCGATCTTCCTGAGTCACACATTTCGATGAAGGCTCTTTCTCTCGATTTAGATGCTGAAAATTCAACTTTGAAAATTCTCGGTTTAAATTGGAACCCTCATACTGATGAATTTTTTTATACTTTCGACTGTTCTCTCCAAACATGCACTAAAAGAACAATTTTAAGTAATTTGGCCCGCATTTACGACCCTCTGTCTTTTTTGGCGCCAATAGTTTTAATTTTAAAATTAATTGTTCAATACTGCTGGGCAGAAGACTTAAACTGGGACGACCCTGTCAGTCCGGAAATTGTTTTTAAATGGGAAAAATTTAAAAATGAATTAAAGTTTTTGCATTCTGTTAAAATTCCTCGTCAAATAATTTTGCCTAATGCTAGTCAAATCCAGCTAGTAGGATTTTGCGATAGTTCAGAACGGGCCTATTGTGCTGTCGCTTATATTCGAATTTTTTATTCTGATGGAAACATTAAAGTTTTTTTTGTTTGTAGTAAATCTAGAGTCGCACCGTTGCGTCGTAAACTAACTTTACCAAGACTAGAGCTTTTAGGAGCTGTTTTGTTGGCTAAATTAATGGATTTTTTACTAGAAACGTTCTCGGAAAAAATTAAATTTGATAAAATTCTTGCTTTTACTGATAGCACAGTGACCTTATCTTGGATTCAGGGATCTCCTCACAAATTTAAAACATTTGTTTCGAATAGAACTGCCTATATACAAGGAAGAATTAGCCCTGAGTTTTGGCATTATGTTCCTACTGAACAAAATCCTGCTGACTGCGGTACTAGGGAAATGTATCCCTCTGATTTACAAAGATTTTATTTTTGGTTAGAAGGGCCTTCTTTTCTAAACCAACCTACAAATACTTGGGATTTTATGACAGTTACTTACGATGGGAATGCAGTTTTGGAAGAACAGCGAAAAAATATTTTTAACGTTTTTACTTGCGAACAAACAGTTGAATATTATGTAAACAACTTGTTTGAAAAATACAGTTCTCTTTTTAAAATTAAGAGAATAGTTGCTTACTTTTTGCGAGGGTTACAAAAGTTTAAAAATCCCTCATACAATTTTGCTACTGATTACCTTACAAATCAGGATTACTACAAAAGCTTACTTTTTATTTCGAAATGCGTACAATCTTTTTCTTTCCAAAAAGAAATTGAATTACTAAAAGATAAGAAACAGCTTCCAAAAGCTTTTCAAAAATTATGTCCATTTTTGCATAATGAAAGCTACGATTTGCTTCGTGTTGGAGGCCGTTTATGCCATTCAAATTTATCATACGATAAAAAATTTCCAATTCTTTTGCCTTCTAGTGCAAAATTCACTGAATTACTGATTTTAGATTTGCATCGCAGCAATCTTCATTGTGGTATACAGACCACAACTTTTTTACTAATGCAAAACTTCTGGGTATTGTCTGCTAAAAAGGTAGTGAGAAAAGTTTTAAGTTCTTGCCATACTTGCTGGAAAACTAAACCTAACTTCCTTCAACCCCCTATGGGTAACCTACCGAAATTTAGAGTTTCCGAAGCAAAGGTGTTCGAAAATGTAGGTATAGATTTTTGTGGTCCGTTCACGATTACTCTTGGTCGGACCAGAGGTGCAAAAACCATGAAAGCATATGTCTGTTTATTTATCTGTTGCGCTGTTAAAGCCGTGCATTTAGAGTTAGTCTCTGATATGACATCAGAAGCCTTTCTGGCTGCTCTGCGCCGCTTCATAGCTAGAAGAGGACTATGCTCAAAGATCTCTTCAGACTGCGGGACCAACTTCGTGGCCTCTGAAAAATACTTGCGACAAATTTTTTCTGATTGCGTGAAGGGGGAAGGTATAGTTTGGTCTTTTAACCCACCTGCTGCTCCCCACATGGGAGGCATTTGGGAATCAAACATTAAATCTTTAAAGACTCATCTTCACAGGGTAGTTGGAAATCAAATACTCACCTATGAGGAATTAAATACGGTTTTACCCCAAGTTGAAGCCATAATGAACTCACGTCCTTTATGTGCCTTAAGCACCGATCCTACTGATCTGGCGGTCTTGACTCCTAATAATTTTTTAAATTTGAGGCCTCCAGGTACAATACCCGATCCAAACTACTGCGATATTGCGTTAAACAGGCTGTCCAGGTGGCAACTGTTGCAAAGAATGCACCGCGATTTTTGGATTCGCTGGCATCGCGAATATTTGCACACTTTGCAACAGCGAGCCAAATGGCACCAACCTCTTGCTTCCATTGATATTGGTACTATGGTACTGATCAAAGATGAAAATTCCACTCCATTGGATTGGCCCCTAGGCCGCATTGAAGACCTTATTAAAGGTTCTGATAATGTTCCACGGGTTGCTATTGTAAAGACTACTAAAGGTACCTACAAACGGCCTTTGGTAAAACTATGCGCCCTGCCTACAAATTAAACTCTCTGAAATGCCCCTGGGCATTCTCAGGGGGGTGGGAAATGGTTCGTCCCGCCTTCCTTTTTGTAAATATGTTCTTTTTACTATAATTTACCCAATTGGTTCGAATTAGGCTATTTGGTGATTCACCAGAGCATTTTCTATTTTTTGTTTATTTAGTATTAATTAACTAATTAAGTACTTAAAATTACTGGGTTATTTGCATTTGAAACTCCCGCGGTTTTAAAGGCAAATATTACAATTTGCTATAATTAATTTACTTTACATAAAATGCATTTTGAATTACTAAGGTTCCTAGTTCCTTTAATATGGACCTTCGTAATCTCATTCCTTCCTACTTATTCCTTTTCTCCTACGCCTATGGATTAACGACGCCACTGGGCGACATGTGGGAGAACGAACGCAGTAGCGATACCTGCTGCAGCATTAGAGAACCGTTTCGCCTTCGAACGAGTATACACGCGTGTTAGCGACTCTCCTACCACAGGAATGTGGGGTGCAAAAACTACGGTTTAACAGCGCGTCCTCCCATGAGTTCCACTTCCTGTATAAAAATGGTAAGTGAAAATGCATTATTTTTACCTTACATACATTTGTTTATTGCTACACTAACCTAGAAGGTAAACTAGACCATTTCAGAATCCCTTGTACCAGCTTAGCCTATGACCTTATTCCCTTAAAATTACAGTCCACGCCTGACACCGTTAAATTCCAGACAACTCTCCTTTCTGGACCACCAGGGAGCCCCAGGAGGGCTCAAGTCATAAAAATTTAAATGTAACTTACTTGGGCGATACATAATGTAAGCTCTAATATTAGTCGGCAGTTTTTTATACTTCCTCTCCTACTACTTTGCTTTGGCTTTGTCTACCAGTTCGACTATCAAAATCGCCAAGCATAATTATTTCCCTGGTATTGCCGATTTTACTGATAGTCTCATCAAGTTGGTCGAAGAACATTTGTTTTATAGCTACCGTTTCGTCATTTGATGGTGCGTAGGCTATTATGCTTATATTGTATCCAAGCATCTTCATGTTAACTCGAAGTAAGTTTTCGTTAATGCACTCGTAGTCTGTAATTTTATGTTTGAGGTTTTTCTTTATTAATAAGGATACCTCTCCGTTCTTTTGGGACTCCAGTGAATAAGTGAACAAAGTTAGTTTGAAGAGCAAGTAACAAATGATAATGGCTTGAGACTGATACAATTGTGTGAAACCCATAATCTAAAAATAAATAATGGTTTTTTTAAACATAAGGATATTCATCGGTATACCTGGATTCAGCCAACAAGAAATCTTAGATCAATCATTGATTATGCTATAGGTGGACAACACTCGGAACTAAAGTGGTATGATGTGCGCACACTTCGTGGTGTTACCTGTGGATCTGGCCACCATCTGGTAAAAAAAATATTATTCCCTGTAAAAAAAACAAATAAGGACAAAAGTATTAGAGAAAATGAAAATCTAGAATGCATCGAAGACAATCAAAAATACAACTTTAGAAGTCTAGAAATCGTAAAAAAAAAGTACTCAAAGATTGTATCAGAACCGATTAGATGAAAAATTAATAAACACAGATCACTCATTTGAAGAGATATATACAAACATAGTAAAAAGCTTGAAGGAAGCAAGCAAAGAAGCTGTTGGATACCAAGATAATAGAAATAACAATAAGATGTGGTGGAGGGAAGAAATACAGGAAACGGTCAAGGAGAAAAAACGCACATACTTGAAATGGCTCAGTACTAAAGAGCAAAGAGACCTAGAAATCTACAGGCATACCAGAAGACAGCTAAGAAATTTGCTACGCACAGAAAAAATGAAATGTTCGAGCGCAAATGCCACGATATAAATACAGGAGGTAGGCAGAGTTCTGAATTATGGAAATTCATTTCTACAGTAAAAAACCCAACAAAAGAAAAAGTAAACATCCAGATCATCAAATCAGAACAATTGGCCGAACACTATAAGAGACTGCTACAGAAGAGGAGACCCGAATATCTGGCAGCCTCTCCGAGGAGTACATGGAGAGGAAGTAATCATCGAAAAAGAAATGATAAGGAATAGTATTAAAAAGCTTGAATGCTCAAATATGGATCAGAGAAACTACTCGAAAATCTCACATATATTATCAATCAATGCATGAACGGACATCCAGTACCTGATTATTGGAAATTTGCATTCATATCCTCAATACATAAAAATGGAAACAAGCTAGATTGCAACAATTACAGAGGAATTTCAGTAACCAGTATTCTAAGTAGATTGTACGGTAGGATTTATAGAGATCTAAAAGATAATGATTTTTATGAACAAGAAGAAGAAGAGCAAAGTGGGTTTCGTGCAGGCAGATCTTATAGTGATAATGTTTTTTGTCTTAAACAAGTAATTGAGAATAGGAGCGCCAGAAATATAGAGACTCATGTTACCTTTGTGGACCTACAAAAAGCATATGATGGACAGTGTTAGAACAGACTAATATCAATCATACATACATAAAAGCGATAAAAGAAGTATACAAAGGGTCAAAATCTAAAATTAAAATTGGAAATCGGCTTTCAAAAGAAATCCTGGTAGCGAAAGGCTTAAGACAGGGATGTTGTATCTCTCCAACTCTTTTTAAAATATATATCGCAGTAGCTCTAAAAACTGGAAACGCAAAGTACACGGCATGGGAATACAACTTAACGACCGATTTACCATATACACACAACAGTTTGCTGACGACCAAGTAATTGTAGCTAATGATAAAGAAGACATGGAGTATATGATGAGAAAGTTAATGGAAGAATACCAAAAGTGGGGGTTAACAGTGAACGTGGACAAGACACAGTACTTATGTATTGGAAACGAATCAAGTGAATTAGAACTAGAAAATGGACAAACAATATCCTCATGTAATGAGTATGTATACTTGGATGTCACATTTGATAAGACGGGAACAGACTGTAAAGAACTGGAAAAAAGAATAGTAAAAGCAAAAAAGGTTATTGGTTGTCTTAACAGTATTTTATGGAGCAGAGAGATAAAAAATAATGTAAAATTTAACATACATGAAACAATGGTGAAAAGCACGCTGTTGTATGGAATAGAGACTTGTCGCGTAACAGAAAAAAATAAAGTAAAAATGGAAAGAGTCGAAATGGATGCAATAAGAAGATCAATGAGACTATCTAGAACAGATCATATATGAAATGGGATCATAAAAGAAATAATGGGAATCGAGGGAAGGATAACGGATGACATCACTAAATGGCATCTGATATGGTACGGCCATGTACAACGGATGAGCGACGAAAGATTACCAAAGCAGGTCCTAGAATGGCAACCAATAGGGCGCAGAAAAAGAGGGCGTCCTAAACTGGAATGGCAAAAGTCAATCCAAAAATCAATGAGTCAAAAAAACCTGACGGAAGATGGCTGTCAGAATCGAAGGAGGTGGAGAATAGGCGTCGGACAACGTAAAAAAACGTTCTAAACCGACATAATAGTAGTAGTTTTTAATACTTATTGGAAAAATTTTGGTGATTTTGTTCTAATTTGGGACATAATCATAACTTCAGGGACCATCAAATTAATAATAGACACTGACACCAATATCTACTAAGACCTTAAAACTTAAAGCATTTTAGACCGGGTTCATATAAGTAAGCATTTCTCAGTGAGTTTCATCTCATATAAATTTAAATTAACTTTAGAAATAAAGAAAAACCACATACAAAATTTGTAACAAAATGTAATTTTTTGGAAATTAAGTCCGTGCCGTCGTAGGATCCCCGTTAAAAATACTCTCAAATTGTAGTACCACCCCTGAGGGGTGGTTTAAAGCTAGAACAGTAGAAATAATCCATGACTGATAAAAAAACTTATATATAAACATTTTCAAAACTAAATAATACATAAATAACTTAAAACTATATAATTATGTAAATGCGTTACCGTATTAAATACGTGTCAATATTTAAATACGCACAAGCACAAAATATATTAGAATCCGTTTTCAATTACACATCCACCAAAATAATCGAACCTCGGTATCGCTAGCTTACATTAACATGTAAAATAATAGCGGACAGCTGACACTGACTGTAAGTTTTCATTCAGCATTTCCTATATTTTTATTTATTTCTAACCATTGTGAAGATATAATGTCTTTGTTACAACGAAAAAAGATGACTCATATCGCCAGGTATTTATGAACATTTTATATAAATGTTCAAAGCCATTGCATTTACGGCAATAATAAGTTAAACCTTCAACAAAAATCTAGACTTGTAGACCTAGGATTGTAGCACTTAGCACTGTAGACCCTTTAGTAAATACTGATGTGAGAGTTAATATGCACTTTGCAACGTGTTTTGGTTGGTGTAACTAGGAAATCTATAATCTTATTGGTCAGAATTCCGCCGAGAGCGCACTACGTTGCTGCACTTTGCTGCTTGAAAACCGCTTGGGTTAGGTGTAGTAAAGCTACAAGTTTTCGCCCATATGAATATCCGCCAGCCACATAGGCACAATATCAACTCCCCAACTGACAACACGAACATCTAAGTACCTAGCCAGGAATCGAACCCGGACCGACCGGACGTGAAGCCCATATTGCAACCGCTACGCTACGGCGACGACTTGTTCACGATGGCTAAGCCATAAGACCAAATCAATAGGGTGTTTGACAGTAGTAAAAAATAAATATATATTTATTTTTAGATATGTCTTAAGGTCTTGGGAATGCTAAAAAACTTTTTTGTTTAATTGTTTCTCAAATTCATAGTTCTTTTAATTAAATAAATTCATTGAATTAAAACAATTAGCCACGTGATTCAAAACCGCTGCGAGTGACGTCACAAAACAGTATTAAACGCCTCGAACGAACCTATTTTCTGTGTTATTTTCTTATGGATAGTAATGTTTGCTTTGGTTTAAAGTGCGAATTATCGTCATAAATTATATTTTATTTTGTGTTTTGTGAATGGAAAACGGACTCTCCAAAGCCGATAGCTCCAACTTGCCAATGCTGAATTCCTTTATGGTGGCAGGCTTCTTTGCCAACAACAGTGATTTTTGTTCTTCGGAATTTAGAAACGTTAAAATGTTGATGTAAGTATTCGATGAGTTGTTTTTTATATAACTGAAAGTTTTTTTATGATATTCTTCGCCTACTTTTACTCATTTAGATTTTGAGGATAGGTTATGTTTTGCTTTTTTGTTTAATATGCCACTTTCAATAGTTTCAATTAAATACCCAATCATTACTATTTTAAGCATTAAGAAGCAATCAAAAATTGCAGGACAGGTAGGCAAAAAGTATACAACGACCAGCAATACTTGAAGTACTGCATTGGTTACACTGCATAGTCCTGCGCAGGTACTGCCTAGTCCTGTCTACGCACTGCCTTGTCTTGCATATGCACTGCTCAATCCTACATTTAACCTGCATGTGCACTGCCTAGTCCTGCATTTAGAGGTACTCCCTAGTTCTGCCTAATAACTGCCTAGCACCACCTAAAAATTTGTACACCTTTCTGCCTATTATAGTTGTTCACCCCTTGCTATAAACATAACCTCAAAAATTTCATCGTCATTTACGAAATAGTGATATATATTATAGACAACGAGAGAAAAATTAATAGAAACACATCAAAGTGATCTTCACAAATGTAAAGTGAAGATGTATTAGATAAGGTCTTTGGGTCTCTTCGGGCAAGTTCTAGCCACTCTTTCCGTTCTTTTACTGCTGTAGGCACATGAATAAATAGTTTTTCAGGTGTTTTTATGCTAGTATTCGAACACTGAGGCACACCACTTATAGGACATTTTTTTACATAAAAAACAGTAAAAACACAGACCAAAACCAAATAAACACTTGAATGCCGTGTATCTGTCCGCGAGTTTACTGCGCCGTAACGTCATTGCAACGCCATGCTAGAAATGAGCGTTTTAGCGGCAAATTCAAATCGGAAATTAGAAAACTTGATTTTAAATGTAGTCCTGATAAAATATACTATTTTAATAATTTTGCGTAGCAAATTAGGGATCTATGTATCATTCTAAACTCTTTTCTAAAATTTGTCAAATACCCTATTACATGAAATTTTTCGAAAGACATAAATATTATCATTATTACCACTTATTGTTGCTTAAAATGCTTGCTAAACTCCTTGTTTTCATTCATTATTCGTTTTTGCAAGAGACCCTTCTTAAGTCCCTCAATATGTCACAGAAACCCTCTCAACTATCGCATCAAACCTTAAAATTGGGCAAGGAAACGATCTCGAATGTCACCAAAAGAGAGGAAATTTTTCATGTGGAACGGAAGGAATATTTAAAGCACCAACGTGCGTGATCTGACTGCGAAACTTCGGTTTTTGTAGTACAGTTAGAAATATGTTTTCATGTCTATATAACAAGCAATTATTTAGAAACTGCGATATATCACACGTGTTAAAAATTTTAAAACTATTTTGCAAAAAAAAACACGGATCAGTGTTTTACCCAGTTGTTGATTTTTACAAAGGCTAGATCGGGATTGGTAACGTCAAGTAAGGAAAGTAAATTAATAATAAAATCAAGCAAGATATTGATGTGAATAAAGGGCACGAAATTACTATAAAATTACGAACCAGACCTGGACACTTACAAAATCAAACATGGATAGGGTAATAAAAGCCCAAAGAGCAATGGAAAGACAAATGTTACATGTAAAGCTAACGGATAGAAAAATGAATGAATGGATAAGAAATAAAACAAAAGTAAGGGATGTCAGAGGAGAAGTAGCAAAATGAAACTGGAAATTTGCCGGTCATCTTATCAGGCAGAAAGACGATCGATCGAACAAATATATTGTAAACTGGAGACCTTGGGAAAATAAAAAAAGGAGGGGAAGCCCCAAATGAGATAAGCGGACGATTTGAAGAAACACGCTAGAACTAGATGGATGACCACGGCGACAGACAGAGAAGAGTGGAAGATATTGGGAGAGGCCTATGTCCAAAGATGGATTGAAGAAGGCTAAATAGATAGATAGATAGAAGCAACATTTTTTTGTTAATATGAAGATTTTCCGGCTGCAACGTGTTACTAGAGATTTGTCAAGCTTTTTAATTCGGTTCATATGTATATAAATATTGCTTTAAAAGTGATGACGCTTATAACTGAAAGTTTTTTTTTATAAAAATTTGATAATTCGAAATTTGAAACATACTAACAAAACATATTTTGTTATATTTTATTCATAGAAAATTAAATAAAAATTAAAATAGATAAAATTGTCAAGTGACAGTAATAATTTGTGGCCATGAATTTTAAAGAGTAAGTTCTTATAAATATATATTCTTCTATTAAAAAATATATATGTTAATAAATGAAAAAATATTATTTAAGTGTTGCTTAAGTTTGTTTTTATTTTATATTTTGGAATACTACAGACCGCCAAAAAAAATTTCAATCAAACATGAAAAAATTATAGTGCGGTTTTCTGCCTTTTTGGAAAGGCGAAATAAAATGTGGGGTGTTAGTCAAATTCTTGCACATAATAAATAGACTTGACTATTTTGCACTACTATTTTTTTTTCGAATTGGCGCGGCGCCTATTTTGCGGAAAACAAATAAGGAAACTAATTACATTTTCAATAAGAAAAAACAAAATGGTCCGGTAGCGCCATGTTGGATTACTTTTAAACATGCATACTCCACAAGTTTTAATTTTTAAATCCAATTAAATACAGGATGTTTCAGATAAAAATAGCTACATGAGATCTTATTGGCATTTCGGAAACGGTAAAACATATATTTTCGTTAAACTGAAAAAAATGGTAGTGCTATTTCGAACCTAATCAGATACTTCTTCAAGGGGTTTTCGTATTATTGAGCAATAAATCAAAAAAAATTGATAGTAAAGGCGATCAAACAAGTTTCATGGCTAATCGGGCAAAAAGGAGTTTTTTGTTTCCCTTATATTTTTCCGTGAGTAGCTTGAAAGCTTAACCTCACGGGGGTCCAAGATCTAATGGACACCTAATAAGTGTTGACAGTTAACCGTTTCGTCCTTATGGGACTCCTCAGAACACTGCTGGTCGAGTGACAAATCTTGCGAAGTTAATCAGACGGTTTTGTCTCTAATTAACTGTAATTAGTGAGCGAACTATAGCAAGAGGCGCCATCTACCGAGATACGAGAGAAACAAAAAACCAAAAGCAGGGAACACTGCTATACAATATCGATCAATGAAAAGATCGAATGCAAATAAAAGAAAACAACTATAGTCCGTGACCTACGACAGCTCTTTGTCTTTTCAGGCCGGATCAACGCATTTTGCATTTTTACCCGTCATCAAGACAGTGAGCGTCAATCAACGGAATTTTTAAGCCAAATAATACTAACAAACGTGAAATTTCATACCCGTGAATTTAAAAATCAAACAAGTTTCATGGCTAATCGGGCAAAAAGGAGTTTTTTGTTTCCCTTATATTTTTCCGTGGGTAGCTTGAAAGCTTAACCTCACGGGGGTCCAAGATCTAATGGACACCTAATAAGTGTTGACAGTTAACCGTTTCGTCCTTATGGGACTCCTCAGAACACTGCTGGTCGAGTGACAAATCTTGCGAAGTTAATCAGACGGTTTTGTCTCTAATTAACTGTAATTAGTGAGCGAACTATAGCAAGAGGCGCCATCTACCGAGATACGAGAGAAACAAAAAACCAAAAGCAGGGAACACTGCTATACAATATCGATCAATGAAAAGATCGAATGCAAATAAAAGAAAACAACTATAGTCTTTTATTTGCATTCGATCTTTTCATTGATCGATATTGTATAGCAGTGTTCCCTGCTTTTGGTTTTTTGTTTCTCTCGTATCTCGGTAGATGGCGCCTCTTGCTATAGTTCGCTCACTAATTACAGTTAATTAGAGACAAAACCGTCTGATTAACTTCGCAAGATTTGTCACTCGACCAGCAGTGTTCTGAGGAGTCCCATAAGGACGAAACGGTTAACTGTCAACACTTATTAGGTGTCCATTAGATCTTGGACCCCCGTGAGGTTAAGCTTTCAAGCTACCCACGGAAAAATATAAGGGAAACAAAAAACTCCTTTTTGCCCGATTAGCCATGAAACTTGTTTGATTTTTAAATTCACGGGTATGAAATTTCACGTTTGTTAGTATTATTTGGCTTAAAAATTCCGTTGATTGACGCTCACTGTCTTGATGACGGGTAAAAATGCAAAATGCGTTGATCCGGCCTGAAAAGACAAAGAGCTGTCGTAGGTCACGGACTATAGTTGTTTTCTTTTATTTGCATTCGATCTTTTCATTGATCGATATTGTATAGCAGTGTTCCCTGCTTTTGGTTTTTTGTTTCTCTCGTATCTCGGTAGATGGCGCCTCTTGCTATAGTTCGCTCACTAATTACAGTTAATTAGAGACAAAACCGTCTGATTAACTTCGCAAGATTTGTCACTCGACCAGCAGTGTTCTGAGGAGTCCCATAAGGACGAAACGGTTAACTGTCAACACTTATTAGGTGTCCATTAGATCTTGGACCCCCGTGAGGTTAAGCTTTCAAGCTACCCACGGAAAAATATAAGGGAAACAAAAAACTCCTTTTTGCCCGATTAGCCATGAAACTTGTTTGATTTTTAAATTCACGGGTATGAAATTTCACGTTTGTTAGTAAAGGCGATTTTCCACGATATTTTCAAAACACCATTAGATATTTTAATTTTAATACAGCAATTAATTGAGCTCAGAATAGCGCCAATGTTTTCCATTTATACAATTTGAATGTGTTACTATTTCAGAAATCCCCATAAGACCACATGTAGTTACTTTACATGGTATAGAGTAATTTATTTAAAAAAGCGTTTTTTTGCTGCCATAAGTTTATGATTCACCCTTAATACTTAGATAGATAGAAAATAATATATAAGATTGTCAAGTGACAGTAGTAATTTGGGCCATGTGTTTTAAAGAGTATGTTAGGTAGCTTATAAATAAATATTCTTCTATTAAAAATGAATATATTAGGAAGTAAAAAAATATTATTTAAGAAGTGTTGCTTAAGTTTGTTTTTAATTTAAATTTTTGAATACTACAGACTACCAAAAAAACTTCAATCAAACATGAAAAGTGCGATTTTTTGCCCTTTTGGAGAAAAGGCGAAATAAACTGGGGAGTGTTAGTTAGAAATAACCTTGACTATTTCGCACTACTAATTTTTTTTCAAATTTGTGCCAATTTTGCGGAAAATAAATTAGGAAACTGATTACATTTTTATTTAAAAAAAAAGAAACTGGTCGGGTAGCGCCATGTTGAATTACTTTTTAACATGCATACACCACAAGTTTGTACGATCTTGTTCAAAATTCGATAAGATGGATCATTGAGGATGAGGACTATGAATTTTCAGTTCTAAATAAATAATCTAATACGTTCAAAATGGCCGATTTGGTGTTCATTTTTATATGTTAAATAAAATTAGAAAATGGGCACTTGTATGTTTTTTATCCAGTTATGTTTTGCTTGACATTAATTTAAATGTTTAAATGTAATGAAATACAGGATGTGTCAGATATAAGTAGCTACATGGGGTCTTATTTGCATTCCGGATTTCGAACTTAGTCAAATACTTTATCAAAATTTAAGATATCTTGAAGGGGTTTTCATAATATTTAGCTAATTAAAAAAAAAATATGGTAAAGGCAATTTTTATTTCTTTCTCGATATTTTCAAAACACCATTAGATTTTTTAATTTTAATACAGCAATTAATTGAGGTCACAATAGCGCCTCGGTTTTCCATTTATATAAATTGAATGTTTTACCATTTTGGAAATCCTCATAAGACCACATGTAGTTACTTTACATGGTATAGAGTAATTTGTTTAAAAAAGCGTTTTTTTTTGCTGCCATGAAACTGATTCAGCCTTAATACTTTACAAATATTTATTCATAAATATTAGTGCTCTTGGAAATTTAAAATTTGATGGTTTAAATCAAACATATTATACAAGGTACGTCCAAAATTGTGTTCCTAACTTTGCCGGAGTTTATTTTGAACACCCTGTATATACAAACAAAACCAGAAAAAGCTCTAAAAATTATTATTATATTAAATTTTATACTTATAGCTTGTAGCTTTTGTAGAAAAGCTCAAGCTCAAATATATAAGGTTTTGCAATTAAAATTACATTTTGTGAAACCAACAGAAACAACTACTCCGAGGGAAAATACCCCTACCGGCATTGAGTTATACTGATGGCTTGATGCTTTCGTTGGGAACTTGTTAAAACTGTTTGGTTTTCACTATCTCCTATGTCGATCACAAGGATACGAATGATCCCCGTCTGGAACACGTCCTGAAAATCAGGAACAAGTGGTCCATGCCAATCCACGACCGGACCGGTTTCGACCTTTTGGGCCATCCTCAGGTGAATGTAGGCGAATGCTCCGTGTAGAGCATAAGTTTTGTGAAACCAACAGAAACAACTACTCCGAAGGAAAATACCTGGCATTGAATTATTCACTTTATTTACTAAGATGCTACAAAGGTTCTTATCAATAACAAAAAATGTTAATTCGTTTTTGCGTTTCCAATAAAAAAAAATGCAAATCTTTATTTCGCTTTGCCGAAAATCAATTTACTGTGTTCTATAAATAATGTGTGTTGAGAATGAATAATGATGTACTTGGAAGGAAGTGGTTAGGTCATTTACCTTACTACAAGAAGGACATTCCCAGAAATACGCAGCTTGATTTCTCCAAGTCAGATAACCTGCAATAGATCGTTTATGTAATAGAGCTGGGGAAATCAGGATTACCCCTAAAAGACCATCTACTGCCCGCTAGCGTGTCACTACCCCTCGTAAAGATCGTCATTTGGTTAGATTCTCTTTTGCACACAGGTATCGCACAGCTAAGAAATTTATATTTTAAGGCATCAGATATTTAGTCCAGTCATTATAGAGTTTTAGCTTGCAGAAGGTGGTATAGTGGCGATTTTGACATATATTCTTGACATTGCAGTCCTAAAAAGGAATTTAAGTTTTTGACCTTCGGGGGCGGCTCTCCCCATCATCTTGGATTTAGTGTGCATAAAAAGGTTTTTTTTTTAAATTACTTCGTTACTGTATGATGTAGAAAAAAAAGTTATAAACAAAACGTAAATGCAATTAAATTTTCTACAAATATGCATTTGTATGTTTTTTGTCAAACGAATGGTTTACGAGTTATGACGCTAAATATTTCGCCGCTATGTTGGATTTTCACCCATTTTTTTAAAGAAAACCTGTAATAACGTGAAATAAAGATCATTTAATAGCCTATAAAATGAGATATCACTAAGTTCTCAGTGTTAGCAATATACCCGTTTCCTATGTGTGCAAAATAAACCGAAAGTATTCAGTTTTATGTCATTTTCTCAAAAGGTAAGCATTTTACCGAAAGTGCGTATATTAACTTTATTGTAGGAAATTAAATTATCTTTTAAATGATATAACACCTTAGTGGACCAAGTCCACGGTTAGCACTTAATAGGGATCCATATATTTGGGTTATTTTTTATGCCCCGGGGCCTAGAAATTCTTGTGATCTCAGATTCCGATTCAACTTTGAAATATACATAGAAATACCCTATCATTTAAAACTGAGTTTTTTAATTTAATTAGACGTAGTTTCTGAGCCCGACGGTAAATTAGGGGTTTAGATTTTTTTTTGGCAAAAGCGTCAAAAAGCGTGTGACTACCACTCGTAAAATCGTCATTTGGTTAGATTCTCTTTTGCACACAGGCATCGCACAGCTAAGAAATTTACTTTTTAAGGCAATAGGTATTTAGTCCTGTAATTATAGAATTTTAGCTTACAGAAGGTGGTATAGTCGCGGTTTTAATACATATTATTGACATTGGAGTCCTAAAAATATTTTTAAGTTTTCGACCTTGGGGGGGGGGGGTCGGCTCTCCCCGCCATCTTGGATTAAGTGTGCACTAAAAAGTTTTTTTAAATTACTTGGTTACTGTATGTTTTAGAAAAAAAAGTTTTAAACAAAAGGTAAATGCAATAAAATTTCCTACAAAAACGCATTTCGTCGTTAATTTTACTAAGTGGCGTATATTAAATTTCCAAATTTTTCAGGAGAAATGATATCCGGCTCTTAGAAAGATACATATTTGTTGTTTGAAGACATATGGCATAACTCGGAAACTACTGGGAATTAGTATAAATTAGATATTTTGCTACATACATTCTCTGAAAACCGAAAATCGCATTTTTCTCACATACGCCACTTTGTCAAATTAACGACAATTTGTACGTTTTTTGGATTTTGAGCAATTTGTTTTAGAGGCATTTTACTTCAAAACAGCTTATTTTTAAGAAAACCTGTAATAACGTGAAATAAAGATCATTTAAGAGCCTACGTATTTCCATATTATATCCAAAATAAACCGAAAGTATTCAGTTTTATGTCATTTTCTCAAAGGGTAAGCATTTTACCGAAAGTGTGTAATTAACTTTATTGTAGAAAGTTATCTTATAAACGATATGACACATACGTGGGCCAAGTTCAGGGTTAGCACTTTATTGAGATCCATATATTGGGGTGTTTTTTTAAGCACGGGTGTAAGTTTAGATCTTTTTTGGCAAAAGCTTCAAAAAATAAATAGGAATGCTATGGTTAAGCATCAAACATTCAAAATCCCTGGAGAAAATTCTTAATGTCAACGGACCAATCCCTAGATTTAGATTTAGCGTCAAAAAAATATAGAGGAATATCATGGTCAGTTTTAAAGATCTTGACAGTCCTATTTCTGAGGCTGTGTTAAGCAACTGATTACTTCTTTTTTATCAACTCTGTGTTTTAGTTCTTAATAATTTTGAATACATTTAATTTAAATTTAGCTCAACGCTAATCTAGGTTTAAGAGGTAAAGTGATATTGATTGCAATTTTCCTTATAAGAGGGGTTAAATTTGACTAAAAGCTTCATGGGCGCACCCAGGAAGGGGGGGGGGCGGAGCCCGGCCCCTCTTCAAGCCTCAGATTTTTTTACATATTTTCTACATATTTCATGATAAAACAAAAAAAATAGCTTAAAATTTTACATCATGACAGACACATTCCTGGGTGCGCCACTGAAGCTTAGATAATTGAATTCCGTCCTACAAAAGTCATAGAGGTCCATTTTTTAAAGGTAAATTTTCTAAGCCAAAACTGATAAATGAGCACAAGGAACAATTCTTCTCAAAACGTGTTACTGTTTTAAATCGACCTAATTTCTATCTTTAATTACGTTTTTAATATTAGACATTAAAATGCGCATATTTTTCATATCATCTTTCATTTTTTTTCCAAAAAGAAAAATTTATTAAACGGTAACATATAAATTAAGCTGCTTTTTATTTTCGCGTGTAAAAGAAACGCAAAAATTATATTTTTTAAAGTATTTATTTTTTAAAAACAACGTGTTTATTTAACTGCTGCTTGAGGGCCGTGTTTTATTTTAAATGTTATTATGAAAATTAAAACGGATGTGAACGTTTTGAAAAATGCAGGTATTTTACTAGAGAATTGCTTTGCTTGCAATGCCGTTTTATAAAAGAGAACAAAACAAATATTTTAGAGTAGATGACCAGTTTTCTCTTATTTGCATATGTGAAAATGAATTTTTTTCATTACTATAAGCCATATTGACTTTTTTTTTAACAAAAGTTTTAGTTGAAAGATTAATTTTTTATTATTAATTACTTACCCAAAATCTACAAAATGTGTTAAAATATGCCTTAAATAAGAAAGCCAAAAAAAAAACACAGAGCGCAGTAAGTTTATTATACTAAAAATATTTCTAAAAAAATTTTGGTTAGGTATTTCTAGTGTTTTTTTCCTCACAAAAGAATAAAATACAAATTATCTGAAAAATAATTTATTCTTTTACTTAACTTGTATTTAAAGACAGTTTAGTATTTAAAAAAAATTACTTAAAGTTACCCTGGACTTGGACACGTGTAACAGACGGTAGGTAATAGGACAAAAATTAAAAAGCACATAATTTATGGCACAAAACAAAACTACAAAAATAGATAATGGTCAAGAACATCAAGGCAGATTATAAATACAACTATCCCGATTTGTAACACAGGGACAATTTCTGTAACATCGAAAAATAGTGTTACCGAACGGGGCAATAGATTTTTTTTACAAATTTAGCATTTTCCGGACACCACAACTTTTTTTTTCAGTTTTGTTCAAACTTCAACGGTTCTTTTGTTATGTTTCCTTGGGTATAGGGAACGGAATGAGAACCAATTTAGCTTATGGCGACGTTTCGACCTTTATTTGATCTTTTTCTACAAAGAACAAGCTTTGTTTACAATTTTGAAAATGGAAAATGTATAAAAATAAGGAGAGTAAAATAATTAATATATAAATGAACCTTTATAGGCAAAAAACATAACTTTATCTAAGGAACCACACTTACTCAGATTTGATGGTTCATTCAGTTAGATGTCTGGTGAGTAGGCAGCATAGCATTCTATCAGTAAAATTCACAGTCACAACAACTAATTAATAACAATTTTAAAATGTTTCTTAGGCGGCAAAAATTTTTTGGCATTGTAGATTTTTTTATTTGTTTATAAGTTTATGTTGTTGTTTATTTTAGAATCAGAGCTCTTTTTGAGCAAGCATATCAGTTATGTGTACGTGGTATTAAGTTATATTTTCGCGAGAAAACCAGATCCAAGTCCGAAAGCAAACAAATCCTGGTGTTCTAGCGAGAAGACGATCATAGAACGCTATGGGGGGGGGGGGCGTGCTTAGAGTGTACTTCGATCAAATATTACAGCTATTTATCCTCAGGTTAAAATTTGACAGAAAGCATACTCTCCTTGTTTTTATACATTTTCAAATTTTAAAATTGTAAGCAAACCATGTTGTTCCTAGGGCTTGAAAAAGACCAAATAAAGGTCGAAACGTCGCCATAAGGTAAATTGGTTCTCATTCCATTCCCTATACCCAAGAAAACCTAACAAATGTCATCTCCAGGGAACAAAACAGATTCTTTCAACAGTTTTATTTGAAAAAATTTTGCTTTTAAAACTTTAATCAAGTTATACGTCAGATTATCCACGTTACAGATAGGACTACATCATTTGCCTCACATTTATTTAACAAAAATAAACATAAAACCATTTATTATCAATAATTTAAAAACTTTCCGATATTGTCCGTCACGGTCGTCTATAACCCACTGCTTCTGTTTATACTAAAACTCAAAGTTGTCACGTGGAATGAATTTACTTCGCGGAAAATTTTTGCTTTTACCGCCTGGGACAGAATTCTTGTGACAAGTTATTATATTTTTTTGTTTGATTTTCTATGGATAAAATATAACAAAACCTATATGTTTACAAATCTAGAAACTTCTAGTTATTATAAAAAGTAACTTTCAGTTATTAGGTCCATCACTTTAAAGGCAATATTTGAATTCAAAATTTTAACAAACCTCTAGTGACACGTTACCGCCGGGACATGTTTCAAATGTTTTTTTTTATGCTTTCTACTAATTATCTGCCGACTTTATGTGGTTTTCAGTCCTAAAATGATTAGTGTTATAATGTGTTTTAGATAAGCTTCTAATTAATATGTTTTTAGACTGTGACAGCTAAAAGAGAGCTACACAAAAAGCCATTATGTCCCAATATTAAATTTGATTTTATTCAAACGCACAAGACTTCCACCTTTTTAAATATTTACTGTGTAACGGCAGAACAAAGAGAAATTATTATGTTAAATTACTTGGACGGTACTTTTTGTTTCTCTTTTTTCCGTTTTTCAAAAAGAGCCTGCTTATAAAACGAATGAATATGGATTTACCGAAAACCTTTTTTTATCTATACTTGAAAGAATGGCTAGGATATTTCAATATGAAATTAAGGGCTGGTTTATCAATGGAGGATTATCCCTATATTAAATTATTTCGCGTTCTTGTTGCGGGTTAACCAGTTCTTCTATGGTTAATTTGTTTTACACATCAAGTGTTATGTAGGCTAACCTACACCAAGCGTCAACTTATTAACCTTTCACAAAGGTACTGGTTGATGCTAACCCGATGCTATTCCCATTGATAAACTTGCCTTAAGTCAGCCTTTATTTATGTCTTGAAGCAAATCGTTTTCTGTCCCTAACCTCCTAATTTAACAAGAAAAAATCTGACCACTTTGAATTTCTGAAAAGGCTCTTTTTATATCGCCTTACAATATATTTCGTCTTAAAGAAAACGTTTAAACTGATTTCCCGTTTTTTCATTCGCAGAAAGATTAGATTGTGTATCAAAAAGAAGAGTAACGATATTTTGTATGAAAACCATATAGCTTAGTTACACAAAATTAAAGATGTTTATTTATAAAGTATTAAGAAGAAAGGCTTAAAACTAATTAAAATATCTATAATAAGATACGTCAATTCCAGGTTTTGGTTTTTTGTCACTAAATTTTTTCATTCCGCATTTTAGTGATAAAAGTGCCACGTTTAAATAAAAAGTAAAAAATCTAAAAAAAGTCATGAAATGAATTGAATTAAAAATTAACAATAACAATGTAAAAAACTAAATAAAAATATAAATAAAATAATGGTAAAAATCCACATTAAAATACATACATATACATCCTCACACCCTTCGACAAAATAATAAAATTATAATAAATCTATTTCATCCAGACTGGGGTGCACTGGAATAGTCCCCCCTGCTGCAGAAATTCCTCTTTGTATGGCCAAACTTATCTTCTGTGGTATCAAATTACTTACACGTTTATTTTTTATTTTTAATTTACCTTCGCCCCGAAGGACCAAAAGATTTCACAGAGAATGGTATAAAGTAAAATCTATCTTCAAGCTTTTTATATTTTTGTTGTTTTAACCTTTCCCTATTTCAGCTGCTGAACAAGCTTTTATAGATGTTTTGGTAATATATGATTCAGCCAATGTATCCCTACAGGTAGCATCCAACAAGAGTGCTTTACCTTTCTTCCATGGAACTAAAGTTAATCCGTCAACCCGTTTTCCGTCACTACGAAAAATATTCTGTGGTTCAAGTAAATCTGGAATGTCAACAGAATTTAGTGCACGTTTGATTATACCATTCAGTAACCTATGTCTTGCCCAACGATTCTTGTTGCAGCATAGTCAATGCAGACCCTATTTATCAACTTTTTTGACGCAAATGCAATCGGGTGGTTCAACAACAGGTTTTCCAATTCGCAGTGACACAGAAAGTCAAAATGAAGGATCGTCAAGAAGATTGCCTAAAGTAGATGATGGTAAAGCTTTTAACCATGCAGAACCTTCCTATTCTTGCAAAGCCAAGGGACCCGCTTTCATAAACATTGATTTAGAATTTAAAATAATTTTATCAACAAGAGATTTACAGAAAGTTGAATCTAAATTTTTTTGGTCAGGTTTGGAATTAATTTCACAAAAGTTTCCTATATTTTTATATATATTTAATGCCTCAGTGTAGATATGATCATCTGCAGATAATATACGTGAAGGAAGAATTCATTTTAATAAAGTTGAAACGTCATTCACGCAACCGAGAACCGTAGAAAAAAAAAGACTTGTAATATTATTAGGGATAAAAAGCAATAATCGGGCAAAAATTGGCATAAGCATTAATTAATAAATAAAAGTCCTAACAAATACGTCAAAACCTACAAACAGAAAAAAAAGAAAAAACTCGAAAAAAAAAGTCAATTAGCAGTTTGTGATAAAAGTGTATTTTTATCCCTCGACTAACGAACTTTGGCCTCTTGATAAAAAGTATAACTTTTATCCCTTGTCATATAGGTAACATACTATTTCGGCACAATTAGGTGTTTCGCGTTTTTTGGTTAATATTAGGTGTGGTACTAGCTCAACAAGAACTCTAAACACAGAAACATGAATTTTTTCTAAGTAGGTTAGGTATAATCACTCGCCACGCTACAATTTCAGCCTTTTGGCAAATGAAACAAATTTTATGAAACTGGATAACTGCTTTTTAATAGATCTTTAAATGTTTCTATTAGGACAGCTTAACCATTAAGATATTATAATTTGTGAGATGTGTCATACTTATATCTATATATGTTTTTCGAAACTACGAGATGTCCCTAAGATATTAATTCTGTGGTAGGAAGTCAAAAGTGGGTAGAAAAGCCTGAGTTACCCCCTTTTGACTTCCTTTAAAATTGATACCTTTATGTTATTTTTAAGATATCTTTGTTCATTTTAAGTAAAACAACCGGGATATACTAAAATCCTAACTTTTAAATTTTGACCGACCAACACCGTACCAGCTCAAAATTTTGATAGTCACACTCCGGACAAAAAAACTTAATTAAGTTTGCTTTGTGATGAGGAAATCTTTTATTGCGCCTCTATTTTCTGACAAGTTTTAATAATGACGTTTTTTCTTCGGTGAATTATTATTTTTTCATTTACTTTCATTTGGTTTTGCTTTGTTTATATTGAATTTGTTTTAGTTTGTTCGAAGTAGGAGACTTATCTTATTTGGTAGTATAAAAATATGCCAAAACTAGTGATTAAACAATTAATAGATATTTTAATTTCTTAAAATATTTCTAAATTGAATTCGAATAATTTTTTACATAATCAGTCTTGTCTGTCTGCTGTGGTCTAGCACGAGCAACTCTCTCCTTTCTTTTATGTATACTGGTTCGGTCTTCTCTCATACAAATCGGTCTCATGGATGTATGGCTGCAAATTTAAATCGGGAGCAAATAATATGATTGTTTTCGGACCCAAAAATATATAGAAAAATAAAAATGTCTGTTTTCTCCTTTAATTAGCTCCCCGGTCCTTGTTTTGAGAAGTCGAAATCGGTGTTAACCGAACCGAACCTCTTGGTCAATTAATTGCAGATGCATCGCATGACCTTTTTTAAGGATGGACCTTGCCCAATGAAAATGCCGTATGTGCTATAGCAATAATCCCTATTTAGATACGGCGTTTTCTTAAAGCATTACATAAAAGAAATTGCAGTGAAGGACGCTCCAATTGCATAGCAATTTTAGAACCGCTCTTCTACAGGTGAAGTTCACAAGCTAGGCTCGTCCCCTTTTTATGATTTTGTCCTTTTTGATTTTGTCCGGTCATGATAAAAAGTTATATGTTTTGTTAATGCGCGGTTATTAATAATTCCGTTTTCAACATAGGACTGTTATGGCATTTAACTTTATGATCCTAGACTATTTTTCATTTGTCCTTTATAATAAACTATGGGAGCCCTCAAAAAAGAATTCATAAATCCTTACTTTTTAAGGTTAAAAGAGCTTACAATCCTGCAAAAAAAAAGAAGATTGAAGTAGACACTTAAAATGTTTTTAACGCGATCTACTAAAATTAAATATACGTGGCAGATTGTTAAATAAATTTTGGCCAATTCTGCTCATCTAGGTTTTTAGAAAATATCAAATTTTGGTTCTTTGCTTCATGTTCAGTATAGTCTCTGTATGCTCTTTATTTGGTGGATATCGGTTCTTCGGGACTATGTAAGGTCCGATTTTTTCCCATTTTTCTGAAGGGTATAAAATCTTCGACGAGAATTTCGCCCGATTTTTGCAGATTTAAGTGCTTATTGGAAAAAATATATTTTCAATATCCGCTCTTGTAAGTCGCGTAGAGATAAACTTAAATTCATAAAAAAGTAAGGAATTGAATAAATGATCAAAAGCAAACTGAATTAACTAATTGAAGTTTAGTGTTTTTTTTATTTCAAACATCCAAAACTTATCGAAATTATCCCGGGCATCTGCCATTGAAATATTTCCATATAAAAGAAAATACAAAAACTTGATTTTGAGCAACAATTGTTGAGTTATATACATTTTAGCTTACGTGTATATAACCTATATTTCATAATCTATACTCATACCAAAAAGAAATTATTTAATTTCATAATTTGCGACTCGGCGTCGGTCGGTCGGGGCTCCCTCGGTCGGTCGGTCTGTCTGACTCTCGGTATATTTGTTTCTCTTAATGTAGTTAGCGCTCATAACTCAAAGAGTGCGTCACCAATTGTGATGTGAGGTGCATAGCTCATTAATAAAATATTTTTTATCCATTACTTGAGGTAGAATAAGTATCTGTTATAAAAATATATTCAGTTTTATATTAAGTCAAAAATTTTATATCACAAACTATATCGAGGGCTACCATTTGCAATAAATAAATAAATGGATCGATGACGGATCGGATACCTTCCTAGCCCATTAGCACGCTCCACGTTATATCAACCTTGAAAACTGTTTTTTGTAAATATCTTCGAAATGAAAGCTCCAACGAACTTTTTGTTTATAACACGAATTTCGAAAACCGCATATTGATACAAAGCTCCGTTAAAAAGTTAGCATTTTTGAAAACTTTTGACTGAATTTCGACTAAAATCTAATCAGTTCGTTGCAGTATCTATTTTACCTAAAAATTTCATGCGAATCGGTTAAGGGGTTTAGGAGCTATCGCGTTACGGACAGATATACACACACACACACACACAGACAGACATTACAAAGATATTGCTAGGGTAGGTCAAAACTTCTCTAACCATTGCTGTGCGGGCTAGGAAGGTAAAAATCCGTTTTACCATGATGATTATACGCCATAGTCGCGGTCGGCTCTTTATATTTTTTTTATTATATTCTTTTGTTATAAAAAAATTTCGGTAACATGAGGATTTGTTGTGAATTTTGATGATCTTTACATAAGTGAGTGGCAAATTCGAAGTTTTTAAAAATTCTACTTTACTGCTTTATGGAAGTAGATGAAACTTGAAGGAATTATTGGCTCTATCGGGATCCACGACTTGCAACTTTTAAGTTTCGTAGCTTATTCCGAAGTAGAGTTATAAGTAGGTCGAATATGGGCTGAAATATTTCAAGAAAAGGTGGTACATCAGGTTGCGTAAACTTGGCGGGGCACTGCAGTACCAGTCCGGAGCCTTTGTTGTGAATAAACTTGTCCATCATTCTCATAAAATTTGTTACTAATAAATGGTCGGCTCAGTTTATTTTGAAACAATTCTAAAAGCTGACAGCTCGACTTTTTAACGTATGCTCGGTGTCCTTTGCTGCCAAGAATGGCTCTGGAACGAAATAGCGATGTACAATATAGCGACTATTAAAATAGCGGTATCGAAATAGCGACAATCAAAATAGCGATGTAATGAAAAGGCGACTATCAAAATAGCGATGTAACAAAATAGCGATGTAACAAAATAGCGATTGTAACGAAATAGCGATGTAACAAAAAAGCGATGTAACAAAATAGCGACTATCAAAATGGCGATGTAACAAAATAGAGACTATCAAAATAGCGATGTAACAAAATAGCGACTATCAAAACAGCGATGTAATAAAATAGCGACTATCAAAATAGCGATATTTCGGTTTTGTTTTGGCATATAGCTCGACTAAAGAGTTTCTTTCTAAGAAATGCTTCCAAAAAAAAAACTTTCCTGACTTCTTTCCCGGGATCCTAAAGGGTGTGAATCCGAACCGAACCGAACCGACCCAAACTGAACCGAACCGAACCGAACCAGCATATTTTTCAAAAAAAACTCTCCAGACTTCTTTTCCGGAATCCTAGAGAGTATGAATCCGAACCGAACCGAATTCGGTTCAGATCGGTTCGGTTCGGTTTGGATTCACACCCTCTAGGATCCCGGAAAAGAATCAGGAAAGTTTTTTTTTTAATAAGCTGGTATAGTCAAAATAGGATATAAAAGCGCATTTCGGTTCTTTTCGGTTTGGATTAATTTGATTCGATTGAGTTTGGTTTGATTCGGCATTTTGTTACATTGCCATTTTCATACATCGCTATTTTGATACATCGCTATTTTGATACATCGCTATTTTGATACATCGCTATTGTGATACATCGCTATTTTGATTGTCGCTATTTTGGTTGTCGCTATTTTGATATATCGCTATTTTGATTGTCGCTATTTTGATACATCGCTATTTTGATATGTCGCTGTTTTGTTACAAACGCTATTTTGATACATCGCTATTTTGATAGTCGGTCTTTCATTACATCGCTATTTTGATAGTCGCTATTTCATTACTCGCTATTTTGAACGTCGCTATTTTGTACATCGCTATTTCGTTCCAGAGCCGCCAGGAATATATCAGATTTTGTCCTGTTTATTCTTGCCAAGGATACCTAGAAACTTGGGTCTCAAAAGAAGAGATTGGATTCTTCATTTTTATAAGTTGTCTTAAATTAACTAAAATAAAGATCTGTGTTAAGATGGTATCTTTTTGACTTCCTTAGTAGTAAAATGTATGAGATTTGTAAAGACGGGGATAGAAATGTGACCAAAAGACGGTAGCCATCTCTTTGTGATTCAATGCTTTTGGGGTCCTTGAGACACATAAACATTTCTCAAGATATGTATAGTGTGAAAGTTAACATCTCTCGGAGATTGAATAAAAATCAAAAGATGTTTATGTGTTTGTAGGGTCCTATAAAATATTGTAGATAAATATCAAATCAAATCAAAAATATTTTATTGGTAGTAAAATTTCAATTTTTTGTGGCCAAGCGGACAAAGAAAAACCTGCCTCTCCCGCACTCCTTCTTGGGCAGCTCGAAAGCTGTACCAAGTGGTCCAAATTGTGCGCTTTTGATAGGAACCGCCCATTTCCAGAGCAGCTAGGAAAAAGCTAACCATAATGTTACGGGCTCGATTTTCGTAAAAAAATCAATGCCGAAAACCGCACATCGGTATCTTAAACCACTTAGAAGATATAGGGTGATTTTCAGTTTGGTGAATTTTCGACCCATCACCATAACTTGTTTATTTATAAATATTTTTTATTTCTGTAAAATTTTTTAAGAGAGATCCATTGGTTTATTTGTTTTTTGCAAAAAATTATGGTTTTGACGTCGAAAATGCACCAAATTGAAAATCACCCTATATCTTCTAAGTGGTTCAAGATATCAATGTGCGGTTTTCAGTATTCCTTTTTTTACGAAAATCGAGCCCACAACATGTTGGTTAGTTTTTTCCTAGCTCCTCTCTCACAAGTGTCCAATTTGGACCACTCTGTACAGCGTGTCCCATTTTCGATGGGATTAAATGGGAAACTCGGTTATTAATAAAGATATCGATTTTCTGATTGCACCTTATCGTGCTCTTTTTTTGAGCCCTTAAAAATGGTGTAGATTTTTACTATACCCCGTGGTTTCGCTACTACAGGGAGTTTTTGAAAAAATTGCATTTTTAATAATTTGCTTATTTTGCAAGATATTTTTATTCTATAAAAACCCCTCTATGGCAACTTTTTTAGAGCAAAATAATGACGTTGTCATTTTTTTTAAATATTGTTTAGTTTGTGAGATATGGTATTTATCATAAAAAAATTAAATACGGACCTGTACTTTTTTTATTACTATTTTGATTGGTTTCATGCTATTATTATCTTAAAATGATAAAACTTTAATATTTTTTTGTTTTAAGATTGAAAAAAATATTTAATACATTCTTTAAAAAATTTTAGTCCAATCCTGGAAATTTCAAACGTAAATATATAAATTAAAAATTGCAAGACACACTAGTTGGATGATTTTTAGTTTATTTTTTGAAACGTTAATTAAAAGATTTATAAATAAAGTAAAAAACCAATTTATTTGATGGTAGCACAGCAACTCATGAAAGTTACTTCAACATGGAAAAACAATAGCTCACTCAAAATTATCTAAAATGGCTAGAAATCCCAAGATTTAAACGGCAGAAATATTATTAAGCAAAATGCGTTAAGAAAAATTACTCAAAAATGCCAACAATGTCTCACACATAATGGCAATTAGTTTAAACATTTAGACCATTAAAGAAAAATTAGTTCTTATTTTTTGTAATTCGTTATTTTTTTTTGTATTTTTCATAGACTTTCTTTCAAATAAATCCTTAAATTAACGTAAAACCATTTTAATTTGCTAAGTATCAAAACAGTTAAACTAAAAATCGTTCAACTAGCAATTTTTAATTTATATTTATGTTGGAAATTTCCGGGTTCGGACTCAATTTTTTTTAAAATAGTAAATATTTTTTTAAATCTTAAAACAAAAAAATTATTAAATTTTTATTATTTTGTGATAATAATAGCATGAAGCCGATCAAAATAGTGATAAAAAAAATACAGGTCCATATTTAATTTTTTTATGATAAATACCATATTTCAAAAACTAAACAATATTTAAAAATACTGACAACGTCATTATTTTTCTTTAAAAAAGTTGCTATAGAAAAGTTTTTACAGAATAAAAATATCTCGTAAAATAAGCGAGATATAAGAGATTATTAAAAATGCAATTTTTTCAAAAACTCCCTGTATTAGCGAAACTGCAAGGTATAGCAAACGTCTGATTACACCATTTTTAAGAGTTTAATAAAAGAGCACGGTAAAGTGCAATCAGAATATCAATACCAACAGCCAACCGTTTCATCCCTAAGTGACCATTCGAATACATACGCACTAAACAATATTCTAAAATTAGACAAGACAAAGTGTATGCTATAATAAATTATCGAGATTTACGTTCCATTAAGAAAGCTATGAATCTTGCACAGGAAGCTTCGAAGATCAGGAACCAATCAAAACTGAGTTTATGTACGTTGCCCTATGACTTACGGCCCTAATAAAGCTCAAATAACGATATTACCTACCTTAAACGTCAGCCATGGATTTCGCAGGTCGTAAATTGGCGCGCGGCTCTGAGCTTTTTAGAATGAATTTTATAAACGAGAGTCTCAAGGAAAAGTATGTTAGTATTTACTTTGTTTTCGAAATAAAGTATTTACTTTGTTTTCAAAATAATTCTCTTTCCTCCAGTGAACTGTCTAAAATATTCTAATGTGTGTCCCTATTTAAATGCAATATCGTATGTTATACCTTGTTTAAACTTTATATTTACCATTTGTCAAAAGGTATCCATTTCAAATTAATATTATAAACCTTATCGTTTATTTGCAAAATCGTCACAGCTTATTTATTTCTTAAGGGAGTTTATACTCTTTATATCTTCCTTATAACTAACTTGTTCTTTTAACTTTTGCTACACCAACTTGGAATGGAACAGCAATTTAACTGTCGTTACATAAGCTTTGGATTTCAAGAACTAAACAAGATATTGTTAATTTCTTTAATATTAAAAAAATGGTATAAATTTAAGATTGATTAAGAAAGTTTAAGAATACCCTCGGTCGCTTGGTCATGGATCACCTAATCTTGACTTGCCTGGTGTTTATCTCAAAGTTGAGTAGGAGGGCCTTTATGACGTCATCCAAAATAAGAGTATTTTCCATTGTTTATCAAATTTTGGCTTCTAACGTTCTCAAAATTAGTTTTACAGAGAAACTGTAAATGCAACCTTTGTTTGCAAGAGAACAAAAACTAACAAAGCAAATTTCTTCATTATATTTATTAATGTTTTGTTGCAAACAAAAATGTATTAATAGTTTATTTGTAAAACTAATTTAGCGAAAGGTTGTGAAAAAACACACCGGCCCTTCTTTTCAAATTGGAGGCAATTTTCTGACTATTACCAATCGATCTTGGGTAAATTTAAAAAATCTTCCACTACTATCCCACGGGACACGATTTTTGACTATAAGTTACTCAACTAATGTGCAATAGGACGTGATGTGCTATCAAATGATAAGCCATTGGATCTGGACGTTTATTCTTAACGGCCCGTGACATGACCTGAGGTGAGCGCTCACCTTTGTGGATTTATTTCCACTTGTAAAAGGGTGGAAAAAGTATTAAGGCGTCGTCAAGAATAAGCGTTAATAAGTTTTAAAAAATCATTCAAATTTTTTTTTTACGTAGTGAAGAGAATAGAGCTTTGTGAAAACAAAATATTATACAAGGTGTGAATGGTGTATGACTTACAATATTTTAGTGGGAGATAAAAGGGTTCAAAGTAAGACAAAAAGTTTATTTAACACGGGGGTTAAAAAATTTTTGTATTATCAATTTCACCAAAGTTGTTGATTTTTAAAACTTTTTTGGTTATAACTACTTTTAAAAACTCGGCACAAATTTTAAACTGTGTGAACTTGTGTATAAGTGTGGAAACAATATTAAGACAGTGTTAAAAAAAATAAATATTTTATTAAACACAATATTTTTGTCGATTTTTTATTTTATGATTATTAGAAATGTCTATGCAAAAATATATATTTTTTATTTTTTAAATGTTTTATCAATTTTTGGATGTAAATTTAACAGATTGTAACTACCCAATTTCGTATTTTATTAAGGAAATATATACCACATTTTTAAATAACAATGAGCCAGATAATCATTTGGCTAGGGCAGATTTTTTTCTTTCCCCCAATCCTAGAATCCTATATCTTAAAAGCAGAGGGATGTTTTAAATGAAATTTTTCTTATTTTGGACTCCTCTATTACTCGTTACAATATTTCATACCATTAACACTGTATATAAAATATGGTTTATATGGTAATTAAGCCTGAAGTTTATTGGAATACATTTTAATCTCTTTTAGTTAGAGGGATTAAAATGGCACGTAAAAATATGAGTTGCTTGGTAAGAAAATTATTACCACTAAACTTAAAGGTCTGGATTTAAAACACATGTTCTTACTCTTTTTTTTTCTCTGGGTATAGTAGCGGAGGCATTGAATATTTTTTGGAACAGTCAGTGTGTATAAATAAGTATGTTCTGTAAATGATAATAATTAACAATTTTTCTTTATGGTAATGTTTTTCTGATAAGTTCAAAAGATTATAAATGATAACAGTCGACATTGAAAAAATACTTAGATTATAAGAAATTGGGTCATCTGAAGTGGTGGAAATTAGCTCGGGCTGAAAGTTTTCAGATCCAAAAATTGAGCTGATATGTGCCCTTATTTTCTTAGTCTTAAAACTGAACGTATAAACTAATGTTATAATACACTATAGCTTAAATAACTCTGAATGATTTACAAAGTTGGAAAATACACCAGCAGGCGTCTTCAAACTTTGAAAATTAGGAACTTATTTTCTTAGTTTTGACGTTTTTCCACATGGCAGATTACACTATAATTTCATGCAGAAAATTAGTCTGGCTGTTATTTACAATCAGGAAGACCCCACCAGAAAAGCTCTATTATCCAATCTCAAACATAGTGAATTAGTTTTTTCGTTGTTAACGGTCGCAGTTATGAAAAAATATAAGCGACTAAAGCGTTTTAAGATAAAACAAGAACCAGGCTCAGAAAAAGGTGAAATAGGAGCATTCCCGCTGAAAAAATATTTTCTTTAGATTCTAATTATTATTTGGCATGCCTAATGACGTGCACCATGTCGCTTAATTTAGGATTTCTTAAAATCTGCCAGAACCATCAACGAAAAAATATATAAATTAATTTTAACAGTCTGTAAATCGGCAACTAAGCTTTAAAATAAGCCAAATAATTACTTCTTTTCAGTTGTTGGTGGGTCTAGGAAACATCAAAGATTATAGATTATAATATGGAAACATTAAAATAATCGAATATGTAAATAACAGTCAGATGGTATTTTGGGCTTTTGTCATCATTTGCCAGATGGTATATTGGGCATTTGTCAATAAACTTTTAGGTCTAACAAAATAATGGTAGAATTGATCAATGAACAATTCTATCGGTGTTTGCTGACTAAATAAATAAGTTCCCAAAATCCGGGCCCTCCCAACCCAATTTTTTTTAAATATATGTTCCTTGTTTTTCTTGAATAAAAAGATAAAATAGAATAAAATACGACATCATGAGACCTCGGGTCCGACCATAGAGGCCTCGGCCCCCAAGACATATTCCTGAGTGCGCCACTGACAATTAGGGGACAAAGATTAGTTTTTAAAATACATTTTTTATGGCTTGTATCGTATCAAACGAATGATAATTAAATATAAAATAAGTGCATTATGATCCTTTCAAGGAAAATATGGAAGATAAAGCTACATATAAGCTTAGGTGTCCCTCAGTTAGCAGAGTATTTTTACCCAACTGCAGCACTGCGAAAGGAAGGGTAATGTTTTTCGCTTGGGATATGCGTATAATGTAAGTATGTATGTATGTAAATATGTATGTTTGTGTCGCGCTGGAGGCTTACCGGCTGTACCGATTTTGTCAAAAAAGTGTGGATTGCTGCTGATCCCGTAGGTACTATAGGCTATATTTTCTTAAACAGGAGTTAATATGGCGGTAGTCAGAAGCCATTTTGTCACGTGATGTCGGCTTTAAGGCATAAAAATTACCTAAATTTCAGGCGATTTTATTGAAATGCCTTTAACCCAATTTGGGCCGTTGATGCGTATACGCAACTACAGTAATATTTTTTTTTACAAAAATAGGAACCATTTTGGCATGAGATATAGACAAATCCCACTTATGTAAGGTTAGACCAAGGTAATCAAATTGGATTTAGAAGATTTTTTTTTGTTTCCGTCGGCCTGAAAAATTTTTGAAAAACCTTTTGACTCCAAAATTTTCAAAATTCATAAAAGCACAAATATATTTATTTTTCCAAAGATATAGTACTTTTATCCTACTAAGTAAATTTTGAGTAACAATATCAAACGAAAAACCTATGTTTACTTGTAGCAGATTTTTTTTTAAATACGTCATAAATTATAGTGTTGCGTTTACGCATCAAGGGCCTAAAGGGTTAAGTGAAATTGCCGAAAACAGTCGGCGTGCATATATACTGTGCAACGCTCACAAATGTAAATCGTTTGACTTTTGCACACCCAACATCTTCTAGAGTCAGTAAAAAATTCAATAGAAAATCAAAAAAAAAGTTTTAATTCCCCAACCAGCGGTAATATCAGCATATAATAAATATATGGGAGACGTAGATTTACACGATAATGGAGTTGCAACCTATTGAATCAAAGTAATGGGTAAATAATGATGGTGGCCACTTTTTATATATGTTATTGACAGTTCACTTGTGAACGCCTGGAAACTTTACAATACTGTAAACCAGAATAAGATGCCGCAGCTGGATTTCAAATCATTTATTGCATTGCGAATGCTCAAAACAAAGAATTTTGTTGCTAAAGCACTTTCGATAAATCCGCCCACTGATATGAGAGGTGACCTGATGGAATACGTCTTGAGCAAAACTGATTCCAGAAGAAGATGTCGGATGTGCAAAAGTCAAACGATTTACATTTGTGAGCGTTGCACAGTATATCTGTACGCCGACTGTTTTCGGTAAAATCACTTAAACCTTTAGGCCATTAATGCGTTAACGCAACACCCCATATTCTGTTAAGTTAATATTCTATATTTTTACGGTACTTATTAGTTACATTTATGTATATTGATAATACAAAAATACTTTTTTTTATAAATATTGTTTTCTTTCTATCCTTGGTCCAAAATGGGTTAATAACCCAATGCAAATATCCTCTGATTTGCTGTAATTACTTTTTTCCCCTCTACTCTCTTAAAAAACCATATTCGCATAATTTTATCAAATATAGGTCGATTTAAAAAAAAATCTGCACGCGCTTTAAGACATTTCGCCATTCTTATTAGTAATATTTGTAGCCATAACTTTCACAAATATAGAGCGATTTCAAAACTTCTTTCTGCATATGCTTTAATATTTTTTTCAACACTGTTTCACTAGTTCCCTCCTCTCTCTCTCCTCCCCTATTTTCACTCAATGGAAGGTAACACTGTTTGCGATCTTAGGAAATCTACACGTACTTTCCGGGTAACGCTAAATTAATGGTAAATGCATAGCGATTTCTATGAGGCTGAATAAACATTAAATCTAAAAGTTGGAAATTAAAAAATTTTTAAGTAAAAAAACACCCCACTGCTAAATCTACTTCAAACTAATAGTCGCAGTTGGGTACAAAATTACCCATTAACCTGATTCATGAAAATACAAAACTGTATACTTTCGTAAGAGTGCTTTGGGCATCAAAACTTTGATGTCGAATGAAAGTTGACGGATGTCGTACATTATAGGTATACTTATCAATTCAACTGTCAGTAGTAGGTACAAGTAGATTTAGCAGTTGAATGTTTTTTATTAATTTTTTTTTAATTAAATTTACATACCTACTCTATCAATCTGCCCATACTGTGTTGTGAGGCCAGGAATTTCATTTGCCGGCAAAGTAGCGATATTAAAAATTTTATAATGTGAAAATGACGTCTTGGAAAATGACGCTCATCTAAAAACCCTTTAGCAGTAAAGATTTTAGAGCAAGATGGAGCAAAAGACGAGGGTCAGAATGATGAGAAAAGATCCTTTTTGTATAAAGTGGTTTGGAAATGTAGTTAATTTAAATTTTTTTTAAATATTTTAGATAGAATTTATCATTTATTAATAATTTATATTTTCTTTTTTGCTTTCAATTATTATAATAACAAAAAAAAAAACAAAAAATAAGAAGCGTTAGAATTTTTTTTTTTTAATTTTAATTAAATAAGCTTTTAGCCTTGGAAATCAAAAAAATTACAGATAAAGAGTTATTTTTATCAAAATTAAAAGGAAAACTGCAAGAATGGAAAATAACTTTTATTTCTTATTCCATTAGCTTCTTTAAATTTTAAGAACTTTATTTTCTTCCCTGTTTCAGACTTTTAACCTGTTTTAATTTAACAAGTTAACAATGCAGTAGACGACTTTTAACTTTTTAATTTATTAATTTTATGAGTCAACAGTACATCAGATAACAATGAATATGAAAAAGTGACATATTTTAGTTATCTTCAATTATCTGCATATAAAATATTCTCACTAATTTAAAAAATTAGGTTTCAAATCAGCAGGACTCTTTCTAATTCGTAACCAAAAAGGAAAAGTTTTTTAAGTGACTAGTATGCCACTTTTTCAATTAAGTTCGGGTCTTAATACTTTAGTTTTCTTTTTTCTTTTTTAACTCGTTAATCGCCCAATTGGAACATAAAAATATCTAATAGGCTTCAGCAAAATTATTTATCATAACAAAAACATTTCATGTAAAAAAAAGCCAGCTACGCGAAAATGGCATTCCGTAAAAAGAATTGAGATAAAAGTAAAGCCAAGTTTTCCAATACAAATTTCAAAATGAAAGGTTCTTACTAGTTTGGAAATGTTTTTTAAGTGACTTTACTTTTATTTCAATTCTTTTTACGGAATGCCATTTTCGCGTACTTGGCTTTTTTTTACATGAAATGTTTTTGTTATGATTTCACTTCTTTTTTAAAGGAATTGTATAACACTTAATTTTTAAAGTAGTAAAATATGCGGAATATTGTTTAAAACTTTTGCAATGCCTTACTTAAATTTTTGAGATTTTTTAATTTTTTTCCATGGTTTTATCGTAGTTCCTATCAGCCTTCCAAAGCTCAGCTCTCTAGCGTTTCTGAAAGTGCACAATGTTACTTTTACATAAATTTACATGTATAGGAAAGGGAAATAAATTAAAATTGTCGTGTTTTTAAATTTTGTCCTACAGTTTTATCATAGTTCCTATCAGTCTTCCAATGCTCAGCTCTCTAGCGTTTTTGGAAGTGGGTAATGTTAATTTTACATAACTTTACATTTATAGGGGAGAAGAGTGAATGAAAATATTGGACTTTTTAAATTTTTTCCCATGGTTTTATCATAATTTCTATCAGCATTCCAATGCTCAGCTCTCTAGCATTTCTGGAAGTGGGCAATGTTAGTTTTATATCAATTTACATTTATAGGAGAGGGAAGTAAATTAAAATGTTGGTGTTTTTAAATTTTTTTATATAGTTTTATCATATTGTCTTTCAGTCTTAAAAAGTTTAGCTCTCTAGCGTTTCTGGAAGTGGGCAGTGCTACTTTTACATAACTTTACATTAATAGGGGAAGGAAGTAAATTATAATTTTGGGGTGTTTTAATTTTTTTCTATAATTTTATCATTGTTACTATCGGTCTTCCAAAGCTCAGCTCTCTAGTATGCCTGGAAGTAGGCAATGTTACTACTACTACTACTATGTCGGTTTAGAACGTTTTTCTACGTTGTCCGACGCCTATTCTCCACCTCCTTCGATCCTGACAATCATCTTCTGTCTGACTGTTGCCATTCTAGTTTAGGACGTCCTCTTTTTCTGCGCCCTACTGGTTGCTACTGTAGGACCTGTTTTGGTAATCTTTCGTCGTTCATCCGTTGTACATGGCCGTACCATATCAATTGCCTTTCAGTGATGTCATCCGTTATGCTTCCCTCGATTCCCATTCTTTCTTTTATGATCTCATTTCTTATGTGATCTAATCCAGATATTCTCATTGATCTTCTTATTGCATCCATTTCGACACTTTCCATTTTTGTTTTGTATTTTTCTGTTACGCGACAAGTCTCTATTCCATACAACAGCGTGCTTTTTACCATTGTTTCATATATGTTAAATTTTACATTCTTTCTTATCTCTCTGCTCCATAAAATACTGTTAAGACATCTAATAACCTTTTTTGCTTTTACTATTCTTTTTTACAATTATTTACAGTCTGTTCCTGTCTTATCAAATGTGACACCCAAGTATACATACTCATTGCATGGAGATATTGTTTGTCCATTGTCTAGTTCTAACTCACTGGATTCGTTTCCAATACATAAGTACTGTGTCTTGTCCACGTTCACTGTTAGTCCCCACTTTTGGTATTCTTCCGTTAACTTTCTCATCATATACTCCATGTCTTCTTTATCATTAGCTACAATTACTTGGTCGTCAGCAAACTGTAGTGTGTATAAAGTAAATCGGTCGTTAAGTTGTATTCCCATGCCGTGCACTTTACGTTTCCAGTTTTTTAGAGCCACTGCGATATATATTTTAAAAAGAGTTGGAGAGATACAACATCCCTGTCTTAAGCCTTTTGTTACCAGGAATTCTTTTGAAAGTCAATTTCCAATTTTAATTTTAGATTTTGACCCTTTGAATAGTTCTTTTATCGCTTTTATGTATGTATGATTGATATTAGTTTGTTCCAACACCGTCCATAATTTTTCTACTGGAACGGTATCATATGCTTTTTGTAGGTCCACAAAGGTAACATGAGTCTCTATATTTCTGGCGCTTCTTTTCTCAATTACTTGTTTAAGACAAAAAACATTATCACTACAAGATCTGCCTGCACGAAACCCACTTTGCTCTTCTTCTTCTTGTTCATGAAAATCATTCTCTAATAGATCTCTAGGAATCCTACCGTAAAATCTACTTAGAGTGCTGGTGACTGAAATTCCTCTGTAATTGTTACAATCCAGCTTGTTTCCTTTTTTATGTTTTGAGGATATGAATGCAATTTTGCAATCATTAGGTAATGGATGTCCGTATATGCATTGATTGATAATATATGTGAGATTTTCGAGTAGTTTCTCTGATACATGTTTGAGCATTTCAGCATATATTCCCCCAGGTCTGCTAGCTTTTCCGTATTTAAGCTTTTTTATACTATTCTTTATCATTCCTTTTTCGATGATTACTTCCTCTCCATGTACTTCTATGTCTCTCCTTCTGTTACGCGACAAGTCTCTATTCCATACAACAGCGTGCTTTTTACCATTGTTTCATATATGTTAAATTTTACATTCTTTCTTATTTCTCTGCTCCATAAAATACTGTTAAGACATCTAATAACCTTTTTTGCTTTTACTATTCTTTTTTACAATTCTTTACAGTCTGTTCCTGTCTTATCAAATGTGACACCCAAGTATACATACTCATTGCATGGAGATATTGTTTGTCCATTGTCTAGTTCTAACTCACTGGATTCGTTTCCAATACATAAGTACTGTGTCTTGTCCACGTTCACTGTTAGTCCCCACTTTTGGTATTCTTCCGTTAACTTTCTCATCATATACTCCATGTCTTCTTTATCATTAGCTACAATTACTTGGTCGTCAGCAAACTGTAGTTGTATAAAGTAAATCGGTCGTTAAGTTGTATTCCCATGCCGTGCACTTTACGTTTCCAGTTTTTTAGAGCCACTGCGATATATATTTTAAAAAGAGTTGGAGAGATACAACATCCCTGTCTTAAGCCTTTTGTTACCAGGAATTCTTTTGAAAGTCAATTTCCAATTTTAATTTTAGATTTTGACCCTTTGAATAGTTCCTTTATCGCTTTTATGTATGTATGATTGATATTAGTTTGTTCCAACACCGTCCATAATTTTTCTACTGGAACGGTATCATATGCTTTTTGTAGGTCCACAAAGGTAACATGAGTCTCTATATTTCTGGCGCTTCTTTTCTCAATTACTTGTTTAAGACAAAAAACATTATCACTACAAGATCTGCCTGCACGAAACCCACTTTGCTCTTCTTCTTCTTGCTCATGAAAATCATTCTCTATTAGATCTCTAGGAATCCTACCGTAAAATCTACTTAGAGTGCTGGTGACTGAAATTCCTCTGTAATTGTTACAATCCAGCTTGTTTCCTTTTTTATGTTTTGAGGATATGAATGCAATTTTGCAATCATTAGGTAATGGATGTCCGTATATGCATTGATTGATAATATATGTGAGATTTTCGAGTAGTTTCTCTGATACATGTTTGAGCATTTCAGCATATATTCCCCCAGGTCTGCTAGCTTTTCCGGATTTAAGCTTTTTTATACTATTCTTTATCATTCCTTTTTCGATGATTACTTCCTCTCCATGTACTTCTATGTCTCTCCTAGGAGAGGCTGTTAGATATTCGGGTCTCGTCTCGTGCAGCAGCCCTTGTAGTGTTTTGTCCATTGTTCTGGTTTGATGATCTGGATGTTTACTTTTTCTTTTGTTGGGTTTTTTACTGTAGAAATGAATTTCCATCTTCAGAGCTCTGCCTACCTCCTACGTGTGTATTTATGTCGTGGCACTTGCGCTCGAACATTTCTTTTTTTCTGTGCGTATCAAACTTCTTAGCTGTCTTCTGGTTTCCCTGTATATTTCTAGGTCTCTTTGCTCTTTAGTACTGAGCCATTTCAAGTATGTGCGTTTTTTCTCTTTGACCATTTCCTGTATTTTTTCCGTCCACCACATCTTCCTGCTATTTCTATTATCTTGGTATCCAACAGCTTCGTTGCTTGCTTCCTTCAAGCTTTTTATTATGTTTGTATATATCTCTTCAAATGAGTGATTTGTGTTAATTAATTTTTGATCTAATCGGTTCTGATACAATCTTTGAGTACTTTCGATTTCTAGACTTCTAAGTTGTATTTTTGATTGCCTTCGATGCACTCTAGGTTTTCATTTTCTCTAATACTTTCGTCCTTATTTGTTTTTCTTAAAGGGAATAATATTTTTGCTTTTACCAGATGGTGGTCAGATCCACAGGTAACACCACGAAGTGCTCGCACATCATACCACTAATTGCGAGTGTTGTCCACCTATAGCATAACCAATGATTGATTTAAGATTTCTTGTTGGCTGAATCCAGGTATATCGATGAATATCCTTATGTTTAAAAAAACCATTATTTATTTTTAGGTTGTGGGTTTCACACAATTGCATCAGTCTTAAGCCATTATCATTTGTTACTTCCTCTCCAAATGGTCCTATCACTTTGCTCTGGGTTTGTCTACCAGTTCGGCTATTAAAAACGCCAAGCATAATTATTTGTCTGGTATTACCGATTTTGGTGATAGTCTCATCCAGTTGGTCAAAGAACATTTGTTTTGTAGCTACTCTTTCGTCATCTGATCCTGCGTAGACTGCTATTATGCTTATATTATGTCCAAGCATCTTCATGTTCACTCGAAGTATGTTTTCACTAATGCAATCGTAGTCTGTAATTTTATTCTTTAGATTTTTCTCTATTAACAAGGATACCCCTTTGGCTGCTCTGCTTTCTTTTGGGACTCCAGTGAATATATGGACAAAATTGCCGACACTATTCGTACCTGTTCCTTTCTTTTTTGTTTCTGTGAGTGAAATAATATCGATCTTACAATTCTGCACTTCAGTTGCAATAATGTCCAACTTTTGATTCAATCCCTGTACGTCCTATAGTATTATCATAGTTCCTATCAGTCTGCTAAAGGTTAACTCTCTAGCATTTCTGGAAGAGGGCAATGCTACTTTTACATAACTTTAAATGTATAGGGAAGGGGAGTAAATTAAAATTTTGGGGTTTTTTGATTTTTTCCTATAGTTTTATCATAGTTCCTATCTGGTTCGTCCCGCCTTCCTTTTTGTAAATATGTTCTTTTTACTATAATTTACCAAATTGGTTCGAATTAGGCTATTTGGTGATTCACTAGAGCATTTTCTATTTTTTGTTTATTTAGTATTAATTAACTAATTAAGTACTTAAAATTACTGGGTTATTTGCATTTGAAACTCCCGCGGTTTTAAAGGCAAATATTACAATTTGCTATAATCAATTTACTTTACATAAAATGCATTTTGAATTACTAAGGTTCCTAGTTCCTTTAATATGGACCTTCGTAATCTCATTCCCTCCTACTTATTCCCTTTTCTCCTACGCCTATGGATTAACGACGCCACTGGGCGCCATGTGGGAGAATGAACGCAGCAGCGATACCTGCTGCCGCAGCACAGAGAACCGTTTCGCCTTCGAACGATAATACACGCGTGTTAGCGACTCTCCTACCACATTCATGTGGGGTGCAAAAAGCACGGTTAAACAGCGTGTCCTCCCATGAGTTCCGCTTCCTGTATAAAAATGGTAAGTGAAAATGCATTATTTTTACCTTACATACATTTGTTTATTGCTACACTAACCTAGAAGGTAAACTAGACCATTTCAGAATCCCTTGTACCAGCTTAGCCTATGACCTTATTCCCTTAAAATTACAGTCCACATCTGACACCGTTAAATTCCAGACAACTCTCCTATCTGGACCACCAGGGAGCCCCATTTTTGATCCTTAGCGACCCGGATTTCTGGAATCGTTTTTTTGCCTTTTTAGGTTAGTTTTTTTTACTGGTTTCAAATGCAAGAAAAACCCTTGTTTTTCCTAAATGCCTTTTTTACTGGTTTTAAATGCAAGAAAAACCCTTGTTTTTCTTACATGCCTACTTTAGAAAACCCCTAGGTTTCTAAAATACATTTTGCGATTTTTTTTTGTGTAAAAACAAATGCAAGAAAAACCCTTGTTTTTCTTACATGCCTACTTTAGAAAACCCCTAGGTTTCTAAAATACATTTTGCGATTTTTTTTGTGTAAAAATTAAATATTTTTACCAATAAATTTAACCTTTTCATGCGAAAAACCAAACACAGATAAAATCTGTAAACTACTATGCTTTTTTTTGTTTCGAATAAATCAAGTTTTTTCGTTTCTTTTTTGTAAAAAAAAAAACCGTATGGTATTTGGGTGTTTTTTTTGTTTGTCACTGGAAATAGTTTAAAATAGTGTCTGCAAAGTGCTATTATTTTAGCCGTTGTGCCTTCACATTTGTGGATTGCTATAATTATATCCAATTTGCTCGAAAAAAAATCTCCAAATTGCCATATTCATTTTTGCTTATTGCAAATTGCTATGACTATATCCGATTGCGGATGCTTTACTATATTCGTTTTTGCGTAAAAATTGCTATGAATATATCTATTTCTAATTTACTATTATAATATCTGTCTGCAAATGGCTATGATTGTATCCATTTTTTGCGTGCATAATAAATTTTGAAGGAAATTTAATTCTTAACTTGAGAATTTGTTTTCGTGTAAAGGCAGATAAATAGTTTTACCAAATTAAATGCTTTTGATTTGTAGGTATTTATTTTTAAATTTAATACATAGGTACCTACTTATTTGAATTCGCGAGGCGAAGATAAAAAAACTTATACACAAGTTTTTTGTTATCATTAGTTTGCATCGGGTATTTTCTTTACTTTTGTGCGCTTATAGTTTGATTATTGTAATTAAACGTAGGACATTAATATTTATACAGGGTGTCCAAATTTTGATTTTTTTTTCAGTTTACCTAATTTTTGTCAATTATTTTTTGGATTTTTTTTTTAAATCATGTCTAGTTCGGATAAAATTTTAAAGGCTAAAGCCTTGCGCTATAGTGCGATTTCACAGCTAAATTTGATCATTGAATCCGCGACCCTCGCAAAAAATGACCCTGCCTATCACAGCGGCTTTAAAGTCAAATTTCGGACATTGTCAAAAATCAAAAAAGATTTTGAAAAGCACCATAATACTTTGTTGACGTTGGTAGCCTCTGATGAGGATCGCTTAGTAGTAGAAACCAAAGTGTCTATGGACTTTTGCAAACGCTGTGACGAGATTTCCACTATATTTTACGAACTTTTCGAACTACCCTTTGAAGATGTAGGGCTTTTGAGCAGTACGATAAATCCCATGGGCAGTCCCTGTGCCTCCACAAACCAGCATGGTTTACTGCCTAGGATAAAAATACCTCTTTTTCAAGGGGAATTTAAGGAGTTTCCAACCTTTTTGCAAGCCTTTAATGCTACCGTGCACAATAATAGGTCGCTGGGAAAATTTGAAAAATTCAATTTGCTTTTTTCTAATTTAAAGGGCCCTGCCCTGGATGTCATTTCTGACATTCCTATCCTTGCTGAAAATTATTTAAATGCCTACCACACCTTGGTGGATAGGTATACAAATAAACGATTACAAGCTTACCTTCACTGGAAGGCAATTGAAGGCTTCTCTCCTCTTACTAAAGAGAATGCTACGAATTTGAGGAATTTGCTTGATTGTTTTTCGAAAAACTTAAGTGCTTTAAAGGTCATGGGTTTTAAAACGGAGTTTTGGGATTATATTATGGCACAAATGCTCTTGGATAGGTTGGACCTAACCACGCGCAAGGCATTTGAGCAAAATTATTGCTCCAATGAGATCCCCTCTTATGATAAAATTCGTGCTTTTGTTTCTAGCCATTGCATTGCGTTGGAACAAATACAACAAACTCAAGATTACTTAAAAAATAAAGATTTGTCAATTTCAAGTCAGAAAAATCAAGCAAAGTTTCAAAATCGATCTGCTTTGTTTGCTAATACTCAGAGAGCCTCCAAAAATGCCTCCCAGTCTCCAAATGGCCAAAGTGGCTTAAATAATACTCCAAACCCTCAAAATTTTTGTTTTCTCTGTAAAAGTGGCGATCATATAATATACAGATGTCCTAATTTTTTGGCGAAAACTCCCCAGCAACGTTTTGAGATTGTTAAACAACATAAAGCGTGTGTCAACTGTTTGGCCTCAAAGCATAATTTACCCCAGCAATGCAAATCAGAAAAAAGATGTTTACATTGTGGCCAATTTCATCACAGTCTCTTACATTTTTTTCCTATTAATTCTACACCTAGTTCTGCGAGTAGCCCCTCTACTTCTGCAGTGCAACCCCCGAGGAGCCCCGTGGCTACCGAATTTAATAGAACCACTAACACCATTGTTACTGGTATGTCTTTAAATGATCGCGAAGTACTTCTCTGTACCGCTTTAATACAAATACAGGATGTTTTTCAAAATTGGCACACAGTGCGCGCCATCTGTGACTCTGGTGCTCAATCTTCATTTATATCTAAGTCATGTGCTGATAGTTTGGGCCTTCCTAAATTTAATATCGCCATGACTCTACAAAGCTTAGATCGAATGACAACTTCGGCAAAATCTGGAATTAATTGCAATATATCCTCTTTGCGTGATAATAATTTTGTTTTTAATTTTGATGCGATAATACTCGATAAAATTTGTAGTGATTTACCTCATTCCTCATTTTCGATTAAAAGTTTTCCTTTTCTCGCCAACTTAGAACTAGCTGACCCAGGCTTTAATAAAAGCGATAAAATTGATTTATTGTTGGGCGGCGATGTGTACCCTTACATTTTGCTAGATGGTCGTTTGTCTACGGGACCCAACAACCCCGTCTGCATTAATACTATTTTTGGTTGGGGAATAATGGGCAATCTTTCACTTTCACCTTCAACTACAAATCAAATTAAAACATTTTTTACTACGTCAATGAACGATTCTTTTGTCAATTTAGATAGAAATCTACAACGATTTTGGCAAATAGATGACATACCTAATGTCAAGGCCATTGACCCCGAAGATGAGTTTTGCGAAAATTATTTTTTGAAAACTACCTCAAAAAATGAGGAGGGGAGATATATTGTATCTTTACCATTTAAAGTTACTGCTCCAGATTTTGGCGACACTCGATCCATTGCCGTACGTCGTTTTTTCTCCCTTGAGAAGAAATTGCTACAAAACCCTGATTTTTATGCTGCCTACAGCTCTGTTTTACAAGATTATTTAGATAATAATCATATGCAACCGGTTTCTGCACCTTTGCCGACCGAAATTTCAAATCATTTTTATATTGCACACCATGCGGTGTTTAAAAAAGATTCTACTAGCACCCCCCTGAGGGTGGTTTTTGATGCGAGCATGCACGCCCCTGGCAAAATCTCGCTCAACAACGCTGTTTATACTGGGCCCCCTTTACAAAGGGACTTACAAAAAATTTTATTACTTTATCGTTTGCATAAATTTTGCTTTTGTTGCGACATCCGTCAAATGTACAGGATGATTTTAGTTGACCCTAGTCAAACTAATTTTCAAAGAATAGTTTGGAGGTTTGATCCTAACCAGCCTATTCAAGACTTCGAAATAAATAGAGTTTTATTCGGGGTCTCTTGTAGCCCCTTTTTGGCTATCAGAACTTTGCTGCAACTTGCTAGAGAGCATGAGGACCTTCCTCTTGCCTCAAAAATCATTGAGGAGGCAGTTTTTGTCGATGATGTGATTTCGGGAAGTGATGACTTTTTTAAGGCCACTGAGATGAAAAATCAATTAATCGAGCTACTTAGCCGAGGTGGATTCGAATTGCGTAAATGGGCGAGCAATTGTCCCGAGTTACTATCCGATCTTCCTGAGTCACACATTTCGATGAAGGCTCTTTCTCTCGATTTAGATGCTGAAAATTCAACTTTGAAAATTCTCGGTTTAAATTGGAACCCTCATACTGATGAATTTTTTTATACTTTCGACTGTTCTCTCCAAACATGCACTAAAAGAACAATTTTAAGTAATTTGGCCCGCATTTACGACCCTCTGTCTTTTTTGGCGCCCATAGTTTTAATTTTAAAATTAATTGTTCAATACTGCTGGGCAGAAGACTTAAACTGGGACGACCCTGTCAGTCCGGAAATTGTTTTTAAATGGGAAAAATTTAAAAATGAATTAAAGTTTTTGCATTCTGTTAAAATTCCTCGTCAAATAATTTTGCCTAATGCTAGTCAAATCCAGCTAGTAGGATTTTGCGATAGTTCAGAACGGGCCTATTGTGCTGTCGCTTATATTCGAATTTTTTATTCTGATGGAAACATTAAAGTTTTTTTTGTTTGTAGTAAATCTAGAGTCGCACCGTTGCGTCGTAAACTAACTTTACCAAGACTAGAGCTTTTAGGAGCTGTTTTGTTGGCTAAATTAATGGATTTTTTACTAGAAACGTTCTCGGAAAAAATTAAATTTGATAAAATTCTTGCTTTTACTGATAGCACAGTGACCTTATCTTGGATTCAGGGATCTCCTCACAAATTTAAAACATTTGTTTCGAATAGAACTGCCTATATACAAGCAAGAATTAGCCCTGAGTTTTGGCATTATGTTCCTACTGAACAAAATCCTGCTGACTGCGGTACTAGGGAAATGTATCCCTCTGATTTACAAAGATTTTATTTTTGGTTAGAAGGGCCTTCTTTTCTAAACCAACCTACAAATACTTGGGATTTTATGACAGTTACTTACGATGGGAATGCAGTTTTGGAAGAACAGCGAAAAAATATTTTTAACGTTTTTACTTGCGAACAAACAGTTGAATATTATGTAAACAACTTGTTTGAAAAATACAGTTCTCTTTTTAAAATTAAGAGAATAGTTGCTTACTTTTTGCGAGGGTTACAAAAGTTTAAAAATCCCTCATACAATTTTGCTACTGATTACCTTACAAATCAGGATTACTACAAAAGCTTACTTTTTATTTCGAAATGCGTACAATCTTTTTCTTTCCAAAAAGAAATTGAATTACTAAAAGATAAGAAACAGCTTCCAAAAGCTTTTCAAAAATTATGTCCATTTTTGCATAATGAAAGCTACGATTTGCTTCGTGTTGGAGGCCGTTTATGCCATTCAAATTTATCATACGATAAAAAATTTCCAATTCTTTTGCCTTCTAGTGCAAAATTCACTGAATTACTGATTTTAGATTTGCATCGCAGCAATCTTCATTGTGGTATACAGACCACAACTTTTTTACTAATGCAAAACTTCTGGGTATTGTCTGCTAAAAAGGTAGTGAGAAAAGTTTTAAGTTCTTGCCATACTTGCTGGAAAACTAAACCTAACTCCCTTCAACCCCCTATGGGTAACCTACCGAAATTTAGAGTTTCCGAAGCAAAGGTGTTCGAAAATGTAGGTATAGATTTTTGTGGTCCGTTCACGATTACTCTTGGTCGGACCAGAGGTGCAAAAACCATGAAAGCATATGTCTGTTTATTTATCTGTTGCGCTGTTAAAGCCGTGCATTTAGAGTTAGTCTCTGATATGACATCAGAAGCCTTTCTGGCTGCTCTGCGCCGCTTCATAGCTAGAAGAGGACTATGCTCAAAGATCTCTTCAGACTGCGGGACCAACTTCGTGGCCTCTGAAAAATACTTGCGACAAATTTTTTCTGATTGCGTGAAGGGGGAAGGTATAGTTTGGTCTTTTAACCCACCTGCTGCTCCCCACATGGGAGGCATTTGGGAATCAAACATTAAATCTTTAAAGACTCATCTTCACAGGGTAGTTGGAAATCAAATACTCACCTATGAGGAATTAAATACGGTTTTAACCCAAGTTGAAGCCATAATGAACTCACGTCCTTTATGTGCCTTAAGCACCGATCCTACTGATCTGGCGGTCTTGACTCCTAATAATTTTTTAAATTTGAGGCCTCCAGGTACAATACCCGATCCAAACTACTGCGATATTGCGTTAAACAGGCTGTCCAGGTGGCAACTGTTGCAGAGAATGCACCGCGATTTTTGGATTCGCTGGCATCGCGAATATTTGCACACTTTGCAACAGCGAGCCAAATGGCACCAACCTCTTGCTTCCATTGATATTGGTACTATGGTACTGATCAAAGATGAAAATTCCACTCCATTGGATTGGCCCCTAGGCCGCATTGAAGACCTTATTAAAGGTTCTGATAATGTTCCACGGGTTGCTATTGTAAAGACTACTAAAGGTACCTACAAACGGCCTTTGGTAAAACTATGCGCCCTGCCTACAAATTAAACTCTCTGAAATGCCCCTGGGCATTCTCAGGGGGGTGGGAAATGGTTCGTCCCGCCTTCCTTTTTGTAAATATGTTCTTTTTACTATAATTTACCAAATTGGTTCGAATTAGGCTATTTGGTGATTCACTAGAGCATTTTCTATTTTTTGTTTATTTAGTATTAATTAACTAATTAAGTACTTAAAATTACTGGGTTATTTGCATTTGAAACTCCCGCGGTTTTAAAGGCAAATATTACAATTTGCTATAATCAATTTACTTTACATAAAATGCATTTTGAATTACTAAGGTTCCTAGTTCCTTTAATATGGACCTTCGTAATCTCATTCCCTCCTACTTATTCCCTTTTCTCCTACGCCTATGGATTAACGACGCCACTGGGCGCCATGTGGGAGAATGAACGCAGCAGCGATACCTGCTGCCGCAGCACAGAGAACCGTTTCGCCTTCGAACGATAATACACGCGTGTTAGCGACTCTCCTACCACATTCATGTGGGGTGCAAAAAGCACGGTTAAACAGCGTGTCCTCCCATGAGTTCCGCTTCCTGTATAAAAATGGTAAGTGAAAATGCATTATTTTTACCTTACATACATTTGTTTATTGCTACACTAACCTAGAAGGTAAACTAGACCATTTCAGAATCCCTTGTACCAGCTTAGCCTATGACCTTATTCCCTTAAAATTACAGTCCACATCTGACACCGTTAAATTCCAGACAACTCTCCTATCTGGACCACCAGGGAGCCCCACTATCAGTCCGCCAAAGCTCAACTCTCTAGCATTTCTGGAAGTGGGCGATGCTAATTTTACATAACTTTAAATGTATAGGGGAGGGGAGTAAATTAAAATTTTGGTTTTTTTTTTATTTTTTCCAGGGGTTTGGTCATAATTTCTATCAGTCTGCCAAATTTCAGCTTTGTAGCATGTCTGGAAGTACAGTAGAATATTGATGATCTATACATGAGTGAGTGAATCAGTGAGTGAGTGGAAATTTCGACGTTTTTTGAAATTTCGTAACTACTTTATGGAATTCCATGAAACTTGGAGGGGTTGTTAACTTCATGGAGATCTATGACTGTGCAAAGTTTGAGTTTCGTAGCTCATTCCGAAGTAGAGTTTTAGGTAGATCAAATATCGGCTGAAATGTTTCCAGAAAAGATGGTTACGGCGCGCGAACTTGGCGAGGCACTGCCGTGCCCTCAGATTTAACTGATAATGATAATGGTTTCTTTCAATCAAGAAAATATGATTGTATAAAAAGAAATGCCATGCTCATACAGTAAAAGGAAATCCCAGGTCGCTTTTAGAAATATTTTACTTACTGCAATTTAATTTGAAATCCAGTAGTATGGCTACATAAAGTGAACCATTTATGATAAAACCCTACATACGAGTTTCGGAACCTCGTCGACCACAAGCTCTGAAACCCAAATATATCTTGCCATGGCGACTAGCGTGTTCACTTTATTGAGATATCAATGAGCATTTTTGTCTTTATAATAGGTTCGAACAATACTATACATCACATTTCGAAACAACCTAACGTTTTATTATTTGGTGTGGGCGATAACTTTCAACGCAATAAATGCGTTAAAAAAATTAATTACTTGTTGTTAATACCAATTTAAATGAGAAACAAATTTAAGGAGTAACAGGACTAATAAGCGGTCGCTACATACTGGTCATTATTTATTTATGTGCTAAGGAAACACTTGCATATAATAGGAATCCACATTTATAAGATCATGTGATAACGCTTAGAATTAATCCAATCACTAATTTTATACAAATAGTAAAATAGTAAACCTGGAGGCTGATTACAGGCACAAAAACCTAACAAAGAGGATACTGCCGTAGAAGCGTATCAATTAATCAATCAATCAAATAAAAATAAGAAATCTACTCATAAAAATTAACGGCTTCGACAATTAACCCAAATTGCACGCGTCATGCTTAACCATGTAGAATAGCGAATAAAACAAGTTTCATTGAGATTAGCCGTATAGAAAAAAGTTCCCTATTTCTTTATACATGTTTGATGATGAAATCTACAATTTATTGCTCTATACAAATTGAGACAATTTTTATTTGTATCTATTAAAATAAAATTGACTAGGTATATTATTTTAATTTAACGGCGTAAAGCGCAAAGCAATTATGTATACGTACTGCATTTACTCACCATGAGAGTATACTCCTCCCCCTTTTACTCAATTCTCCAGCGCTAACTGCTTGGTTATACGCCAGAGTATGTGTTTCAATTAACATTCTGGAGTGTTTATATTGCGTAGTTGTCCCACCACAGGTGGCATTCAAGGATAAAATATTGTAGCGGCTTGAGCAGTCGATAAATTTTCCACGTAGCAACCAAACTCGACGCCTTTCGTAATCTACATTGAAGACACTTAATGAGGGCTGACACCCTTCCTGAAATTACTTTTTTACCTTCTTAGCCCGCGCAGCAATGGCTACAGAAAGATAACTCAGCTAACGCCGGAAATGTGTTATTTGGGTGTATTTTGACTTATTAGCCTTTCGTAATTATTATTACCATTAGCAATATTGTCATGATAATAATGAAAGTTTCTTGACAATTAATTTTTTTTTTAAATGCTAACTTTTTATCGGAGCATTGCCTAATAATTTGTGTTATAACCAAAACCTTTGAAGGAGCTTTAGTTTCTGAGATATTTACAAAAAAACTTTTTTCAAGGCTGATATTATCATGGCTTCACTTAAAGTGTGCTAATATGTTGGCTAGGAAGGTATCAGTTACGTCATAGATCCATTTATTTAGTTTATAAAAGTGCAAGCAAGTCGATTTTGTGCATTAAAAAAATGCAAATAATAGTGCATTTTTGATACACTTGTTTTTTTTACTCTTTACACTAAAACAAAAAGTATTTGAACATTTTAAGAATAGACCGCACTAAGTGGAATTGCACGACAAAATAATAGTTATTGGAATTTGAATGAAGTATCCTGGCGCAGTTCCGCTGAGTGCGGTCTAAAAGCTTTGATAACCTATCTCTAGCGATGCCAGGGTATCTCAAGAAGAGAGCTTGTTTATTGTTATAGTTTTTTAGTACTAATGGAGAACTTAATAAGTTCTAACTTAAGTTCTAACTTATTTTATTTTATGATCAATTAATTTTTTTCCGTCAAGATGTTATAATATGACCGCTTATAACTCAAAAACTGTACATAGAAAAACTTTACTTAAATTTTCTTTAGCTGTACAGCATACTATAACATACTAAATTTATAGCCAATTCCACAGAGACGGTTGTGTTCTTTGGGGGTAATATCACGACGGCTTAAAAATTACCAATACTTTTTATGAAAGCTTTTTGTTAATAAATTCACTAGAGCGAAGAACGACTGAAATTGGACGTAAGCTTCAATAAAAATTATACAGTTAATTTTTGAGAACGAGAGGTTTTTAATTTAAATATATATCGAAAAAAAATCTGTTTGACACTTTTTGTTAACTTTTACGAGTTTTGTTTAGATTTACTTCAATTTGGTATTATGTCATATTCCGGAATTGATTTATATTATCAAAAAACCTGAGATTTTTTTACTTTTATGCAAAAGGCAAAAAGGCAAAATATTTAAATATCAGTCAAAAGGTGGAACTATATATTAGAGTTATATTCCGATTCGGTTCTAACCTTGTGGGCATTGGCGTAGCTAGGGGGGGCCAGGGGGGGCCAGGCCCCCCCTGAAGTGCCTCAGGCCCCCCCTAAGATATTTTAGGCCTCCCCTACCGACTAGTAGTAAAAGAACATGACGCTGAAAATACATAATTTTCTATTATTATTCGGGAAATATTCAAATAAAATAGGTGCATTAAAATTTAAAATCATTCAGATAATGTTTATATTTCAGGAAAAAGCCCTTGTCTTGCGGAATTAGGCTTTTTTTCTTTAAATAATCGGTAACTTTTCTGCACTTATGCAATTTCCCGAAAATATTTTTTAAATTTAAACATAATTATGCATATTGAATATTTCATACATATTGGCGACATCTTGTAAAATATTATAGAAGTGTAAGTTAAATTTCGCATTTAATAAAGACAGCGACCTTTGCCCCTCTGTTTCCGAAATCGGGTTGTAGATGTCGTAAGCACGGATCACCTAACAAACAGATAAATAAGCCGGCTGGCCGTCTTTGATCTCGGAGAATTCAACGATGGCTGAGCATTGGGAATCAAACTCAGAGCCGGACTAAGATAAATTTATTATAAAATATGAATGTTTCAGATTGTTGATGCGAAAAAATATTTTTACTGTCAGAAACAATAAAAACATTAAAATAGTTTTGTACTGCTAAAAATGGGAGCTAAAATGAATTTTAGAGTCTCGGCCGCGTAAAAATATTATATCTTATCCTCTGTAGAGGACTATGGAAATAATGTGTTCTATTGAATGAGAGACATGGGAAGCAAAAAAGAGGTCTTCTTCTTCGTTCAGAATACGTTAGCAAGTTTTGCATTGCTTTTTTTGTTGTATTGGGATAACATTTATTAAGTTACAAGAGGAGTAAAATTGTGAATTTTAAATATAAGAAGTTTGACATTGTAGAGTAATTTCTTAATTTACTGGAATCAGATATTATTTATTAGTTTTTTCGAAAAATTGAAAGTTTAAGGAGATACAGGGTGACCAAATAATCTTTACAATTAGCACAAAATTGCTTCACGGTAAATTAATATTTTAAAATTTAGTAAAATCCAATATTTACAAAAAAATTGCTGTTTTATATGTATTCTTAAAAGTGTAAATAGTAGCATAATAAAAAATTATAACAAATTTGTGTCAAAAACTCTTAACCAAATGTTATATAATAATTTATTATACAGGGTTTAATTTAAATGATGCATGAAACTTTAAGGGTTCGGTTCGGTTCGGTTCGGTTCGGTTGTGGAAATGGTCAAAACAAAGATTTTTTTCGCATTACATTTAGACCTCTTTGTTTTTACAGGGTGTTAGCATTTTTTTTTCGATTTTTTGTTTGTTTCTTAAAAATTATAACAAACCATAAAAATTTTGTTGAATTATGCATTAGCAAAACGGTAATAATTAAGTTTCAAAATTATTCAAAAATATCAAAAAATATTGAAACCTATTACCCAAAAATCTGTTTTAAAAATGTTAATAAGTTTAGTGCTAAAATGACTATTTTGTCTTTTTATTAAGGGCCCCGGGGTGTGTAGGGGCAATTCGCCGCGGCCAATTCGCCGCGGGGACAATTCACTGTGAGATTTTTTCGTTTTATGATGTTACCATTGGGAATTGTTTAAACAGTTGTATTTAGCTTGACTTCATATATATTTGTTTGATTATACCTTTTTTCAAACCTTTCCAACATTTTTTTTATTAGGAAAATAAATAAAATGGTGGATCCAAAATGGCGGATTTTTTCGTTTATGGATGGATTTGTATCTAACTCGGACTGATGAGATTTTTAAGGTTAAATTTTAAAAAATCAAAATGGCGATACAACATGGCGGATTTTTCCATTTTTGAACCGATATGCATCAAATTCAGAACTTTGGGTGTGTCAGGTCGGTTCCCATTTTGATTTTTTTTTAGTTTAAGTTAAAAATAATAATCAGCGCCCTAAAAGATCTTAAAGTTTCTAGTTTGATGCATATCGGTTCATAAATGGCAAAAATCGCCATTCTACATTCGTCATTTTATTTATTTTTTCCAATTAAAAAATGCTGAATTGTATAGTTACCACCAAATAAATAGTTGGAAAATTTGAAAACATTATTTTTATAAAAAAATATTATATGAAGTCAAGGTAAATAAAACAATGGTAATATCATAAAACAAAAATCTCATGGCGAATTGTCCCCGCGGCAATTCGATTGGCGGCGAAATGTCCCCGCAGCAAAACGAGCCGCGGCCAATCAGCGAGCCGCGGCGAATCGGCCGCGGTTAATCGACTGCGGCGAATTATCCCTTGCCCTTTTAATTTGTGAACCTCTGCTTAATTTAAGGATCAAAATACCAATCTACAAATTTCCCTTTTCTACAAACTGAGCTTATGCCGCTGTTTTATACAGAACACCAAAAACTTTCTAAAAAAAGCATAGTTTATATCTTGTTTTTAGGATCTAATGGCGGCGCATTTTTAAATTTGAGATAAATATTACAAATCCTGCAAAAGTATAAAAAAAATAAAAAAACAAAATCAAAGGGGTTGCAGATCTATATGCCCTTAAGAACACTTTGTACTTAAATCATTTACAGATTCATCTCATAGGACGTTTAATTATTGAACCAACCTTGTATAGGATATGGCAAAGGTTTTTAAAAAATCGAAAGATAAAATAATGTATAAGTTTACCTTATAGGATCCTGCGGAAATCGAAAATTACTTCGATTAAGGGTATACCGTCGAGTGGATTTACAGTCTCTTACGGCACAAACCGTTCCCATTGTTTAAAATCAAAAATAACATATATCAAATACAAAAATCACATCTACACACCACTAATGCTCAACACGTACTAAAAGTTTAAAAAATATTGAAATACAGAATGCGCCTCTGGAGTGGTTGACCCCAACATGGCAGGCTGCGTGAAAGATGCGCGTAGCACCCCCCACCACCTGAGTTCCCTATCTGTTTGTTAGGTGATCCGTGTCGTAAGGTTATAAAAGACCTTTTTAAACTGTTTTTCTAAAATAAATATAATAATCTTTTTAGTTTTTTTGAGGTTAGCGTTTAGTGTCTTATGAAAATTTTCCGATTTTGGTGCGTTTAGTGTCTTATGAAAGCTTTCCCACGTCGTTAAATGGAATAAATTCGTCGAGCAATACCGGGAGCAATTTTTAATATTAATACTTCTACTCTAAGAGCAGAAATGACCGTTTTAAAGAATTGTATTTTTCGGTTAAATCAAACTGTTGGTCATGATTCTATCAAACAACATATAGCAGAAAACACCTATCCAAACCTTTACCAACTTTTTAAAGTTGCGAGTATTCTTCCAATTTCAAGTGCAACTTGCGAGAGGACTTTCTCTGCCATGAGGAGAGTTTTTAACTGGCTTAGAACAACTATGATTCAAGAGAGACACTCAGGTTTGTCATTGTTATTCATAGAAAAAGATGTTGCGGTCGACTTAGACAGTGTGGTAGATGCTTTCAGTCAGCGATGTAGAAAACTTTCTTTGTAGAATTGCTGAATTACATACTTCCTGTGTATACATATAAATAAGTTGGTAAATGTATTATTAAATTTGTTATATTATAATATTAGAACATTAAATACACGTATTTTTTTTTATTCATTGCACACTTTGCACGACTCTTTAAAACCTATGTTTGCTTTTTGTTCAAGATAGACCGGGGCCACGGCCCCCCCTGAAAAGCAAGGCTAGCTACGCCAATGCTTCTGGGCCTTACTAAAATTTTACGAATGACAAGAATGATAGTAATAATAATTATAAATTAGATTAGAATAGATGTCATAAATAAATAAATCCAATATTTTGACAATCTAGTACAAATAAAAAACGCATTTTGAGTTTAGCACTAACGACACTAACGATAATTTTTGCCAAAAAACACAAGTAGGCTTGTTTCCAAATAGAAATAGGAGAAATAAAAGGACAGAGTAAATAATTATTAATGCCTATTTTTACTATATACAGGGTGTTCACTTCAATAACATAACCTCAGTGTTTAATTCCTTAAGTGATTTCAAGACAAAACTTTCATATGAACATAGTTCCACAAACGCCTCATTTCCGAGATACAGAATATTAAATTTTAATATTAGCTCACACTACTACTATACTATAGTAGTGTGTTAGCTCACACTACTACTATACTATAGTAGTGTGAGCTATGGTGATCCTAATTTTTTCGAGAAAAAAAAAGTTGCTCCGATTTCAAAAATTTTTATATATCTTTGCGTTTCAGATGATTTTGAAACTTTTTTGTTGCGCCGTCTGTCTGTCTGTCTGTCTGTCTGTATGTCTGTCTGTGTGTCTGTATGTCTGTCTGTAACGACCAACGCGCATAACTCAAAAACGGCTTGCTCGATTTTAATGAAATTTGGTACTCAGGCTGGGTTTTGGGTCGAGATGGTCCCATTTAAAAATGAAGAAAATCCGCCGAACACAAGCCAAATAAAAGGGTGGGGGTAAATTTCAAAAATTAGTGTTTAGGTGGAAATATTTCGTGTGTGATATCAAACGAAAGGTAATTGAGTCTGGAGTTAAACAAAATACATTTTAGTTTTTAAAAAAAGGATGGGGGTAGATTTGAAAAATTAGAGTTTAAGTAAAAAACATGGCTTGTGTGGTATCAAACGAAAGGTAATTGAGTCTGGAGTTCAATAAAATATACTTCAGTTTTTAGTTATATTAGCTTTCACGTAGATACACTATAACTATAGTATCCAGTGTGAGCTTAGGTGCCCATAGATTGGCAGAGTATTTTTTTTTAGTATTTTGTTTATAGCTCATGCAGTTTTTGAGATGTTGGTCACAAATTTGGCACTTATATTCAGCTATAGGCACTACACTATTAAACATGCGAAATAGTAATACAAACTTACAGGGGGATACTTTTTCAGGGGTCATGTCGCGTTTCCCCCCAGATTTTTTTTTGTTGTAAGCCACTGGTAGATTTTAAAACGAGAAATAAAATCCTTGTTTTATTTGCAAACTTTTTTGTATTTTGCAATTTTTTGTAACTTTAACCGTGATACAGGAAATCGCTGTTATACCAAAGGATGCTATCATAAAATAAAAAAATGCTCCATCGTGGTATGGGGAGTATATCAAAATAAACAAATTAATTAAAACTTTTTTGGCCTGCTTAATATAGTAGTGCCTATAAGTAAAGCTACATGCCAAATTTAAGCTAAATATCTCAAAAACTGCAGAAGCTATAAAAAAACAAAATTTTAACACCCTGTATCTTAAAAACTTAGCGTTTGCGGACCTACGTTTACATGAACTTTTTGTCTTGAAATCACTCAAGGAATTTAATACAAAAATTATGTTATTGAATGTCACCAAATACATCCAGAACAAAGATATTAAAGACCTTCCGATTTCTTTATCCAGAAGATCAAAACTAACATCTTAAAGTAAAGTTTTCAGTAATCATTGTAAAATAAATATATAATAAATGAGTTATTTGTATTTTTGTGCTTTATTTTTGTTTTCAAAACCTCGTAGGAAAAAACATTGTATAGTTTTTGCAAAGTCAGCTGCACAAAGATAAAAGCCGACCATCGGCATATCCTTTCAAGAAAGTGACATTGGCGGCGGTAGATATACTCATGAAAATTATTTCATTTAATAGGGAAGTTGCCCAAAAAACCGAATCCTTTAAAAACAGTTAAAATCGTAAGGTATTATCATAAGAAAAATTCCAATAACAATTAAATAACCTGAGAAATAAAGGTTTGAAATTTGAATAACTTGACCTGTTCTTAAAACGCGCTGCCATTGGTTGTGACGTCACGCCTTTGGATCTCGATCCATGCGACCGTTAACCGACATTAAAACAACACGTAAATAATTGATATTGTACTTATTGGAGCTTTGAACGTGGTGTTCAGTTATTTCCGGACGTAGTTTTGTCTAAATTTTCTTAATTTAGTGTTTTGTGATTCTGTTAAAAAATGATGGTTGATGCGGGGTTTATAAAAGGACAATCAGACAATTTACCTAGAGCTGATATGTTTATGACTGCATTATACATTAAAAATTCGGAGGATTTTTCTCAAACTGAAGTTCGTGGTGTAAAAGCTCGCAAGTAAGTATAAATACCTAAGTACTGTAAGTACTATAATTTAATAATTATATATATATATATATATATATATAATTATATATATATATATATATATATATATATATATATGAACCATACTAATAAATCTTATTAAAAATAAGTATATTAATTAAGTGAACCTATTTAAAACACTGTTTAGAATGAGCTCTATAAACACTAGTGCTGATTTATTTTCATTTATACCTACCCACATAGATACAGAGTGTTCCAAATTGGACACTTTTGATAGGAAACGCCCATTTCTAGAGGAGATAGAAAAAAAACTAACCAACATGTTTCGAGCTCGATTTTTGTTAAAACATTAATACCGAAAACCGCACATCGATATCTTAAACTACTTTCAAGATATATATTTTCAATTGGATGCATTTTCGACCCACCCTCGAAACTTTTTTATTTTTAAATATTATCTTAAGATTTGTCACATTGACCAGCAGTGTTCTGAGGAGTCCCATAAGGACGAAACGGTTAACTGTCAACACTTATTAGGTGTCCATTAGATCTTGGACTCCCGTGAGGTTAAGCTTTCAGGCTACCCACGGAAAAATATAAGGGAAACAAAAAACTCCTTTTTGCCCGATTAGCCACGAAACTTGTTTGATTATTAAATATTAAGTGTGAAACATCATTTTAAAGGAAATTTTACGCTAATTTTAAAATCGAATAAAATAAAGATCAATCCATAAATAAAATATAAATATCTCAAAAACTAAAAGTGACAAATAAACTTTAATTTGACAGTTGAATTGCTCTTAAAAAAGTGCCTAAATAATGTTTTTATAGAAATAAAAAATATTCATAAATAAAAAAGTTATGAAGCGAATGGCCGTTATACTCATAAGGGGTCCGGGATTTTTCTAAGGAGTGACGTCATAGCGGCTGCCGCGCATTTTGCTGTGTTTGAATATATCAGTCAGCGATTCCAACTTTAATTATTTATTGTAAAATAAGTATTGCGATTTAAGGGCTGATATTTGGTATAATCCGTTTTCATACAGAAACACACATTTTAGTAAAATAAAATAAAAATGGGCAAGTTCCCTATTATAGCGTAAACTAAAGAAGTCGCCGTCGTGGTGTAGTGGTAGAAGTGTTTGTTTCCCACACCAGCGGCCCGGGTTCGATTCCTGGCTAGGTACTTGGTTGTTTGTGTTTGTTTAAAAATGCTTTAACTTTGCTAAAACTTTGCGAAACTGGGCGATTGATCATGATTGGATAGAAAGTACCAGTATAAATAAAAAAAAAATTATGGCGTAAACTAAAGACACTGATTTATTTTCTAACTCTGCATACTGCCGACTAAAGGGATCCCGAAACGAACACCTGAAAGCAATTAAAAGCGTATCTCAAAAAAATCTTCCAGGTGCCGTCTATCTACCTGTCCTGGGTCGGTCAGAAAACAAATAGTTTGTGCTCGGACCCCAAAGAGCCGCGCCTTTTCTCTGTCGGTAGGGTTGAAATTATACCAGGAAGATTTTATATGAATTTGGATAACTTTTGAAGGGCAGATTGAAGCAAAATTTCATAAAATCGATAGAACCCCGTATTAGGAGGATTTCAGGTGAATTTGCAAAAACTATACCTACATACCAAACGCGTGTGTTTAGTACCTCTTCTTTACTTGTTAGGTTAATTACTATTATTACAAACTATATTATGAATCGGTTCGTAATTCTGTGATTTTGTTTGGGTCATGGCCAGTGGCCCTCAAAAAAACTTTTTGTAAATAGAAAAAATTGTATGTGTTTAAATACTTACTTATAAGCATTTAACTTATATCAAACAAAAATAATCTGAAAATCTGGGTCACGATATCTTAATTAAATTTGGGGGTAGCGCTTCAGTCAGGAGGTTAATGGCTCTTGTCTGATTTGGTGTCCTGAAGCAAAAATAAAATTGACCACGCTTTTGTAAATCCTAATAGATCTCGTCTATTAAAAACTAGTTGAAACATTTTTTCTTTTCGTATAAAAGATTTTTTTAAAATTATCAAACGTATCTTGTTAGATTTTTAATTTTTTTTGTATATTTCCAAAAAATACAAAAAACCAAATAATTTCTCTACAAATTTCGAAGCATTCTGCGCAGCAAAGCAGCGTTTTGTATTCCTATTAGGACAAAGATTTGGCCAAGAATTGGGATATCAATGTTGTCAGATGGTAAGTTTGCCCCCTTAAATTTTCTGCTATGGATATTGTTATGACATCATAAAATCTAAATATTCTGTAAAATAGTTTGTTGCTAAAAATCGCCTGTATTAAAACAATAGTTTACAATTTACAACCTGCAAATTGAAAGCAAAATAAATTCTAGGTTAACTATGGACTGGTAATTTCAATAATTTTTTTGGGTCTGGTAATGTGGCATTGCAAAAATGTCTTTACTAGAGCCTCACAATTTGAAACCACATAACTGAGTTTTATGCTGTGCGTAAAAAGGTAAAAGAGTATTATATGAAATATGGAGATTACAGTTTCTATCTAATATAATCAAGCTGTCGTGAAAATAGTTGCTGGATTGATTTATGGGTTATTTTGGAGGTAAAGGAAATTTATGCCCTGCCTGGATGCGGTAATGCCGGGTTTTCCTTAACAAATTGCGGAAACAGTACAACGCACACTTCGTTCGTTGAATAATTAAATATTTAAAATTGTGTGACCATTTTGTTTTAAAGAATTTTCGACTATTTACAGCCTTTGACATTCGCCAAAAAACACATAGCTATCTTGTAGATTGAATAAATTGGTAAAAAAAAAATTTAAGTCACAAGCTTTTATAAAATGCAATAAAAATTAAAAAATAATTTTCTAACATTCTAATATTATCATAATAATAAAAGCGATGGCAGACTGATGGAAATTTTGACGATGTTAGCATGATAAGATATCCGTATCAATTAAATATCACTTTTTGCAAGAATCAATCTAGCAGAAAAATGCAGAGGTACCAAACCCACCCAACCCGACCCAAGATACCCCAGAATTTCTCTGACATAGGTATGGGAATGGCATAACATTGCGGCACATCAAACATATCTTTGATAACCTGCTATGTTGAATATTCTTTAAGTGTTTAGATCACAAATTTAGATTAACTTATGCTTTGATTTGCGGCCATATATATATTTCTTTCTTAATATTGTATTGTCATCGGATCACTATATGTATACCAAATTTCATCCAAATCGGATAACGGGATGTGTGTCAAAAACAAATTTTTCTATGGAAGGGGGAGGGGGTAGGGGTGGGAGGATATGTTTTTCTTATTGTTGTATTATCATCGGACCACTATGTGTATAGCAAATTTTATCCAAAACGGATAACGGGAAGTGTGTGAAAAACATATTTTTCTATAGAAGGGGTGGGGGTAGGGGTGGGAGGATATTTTTTTCTTAATGTTGTATTGTCATGGGACCACTATGTGTGTACCAAATTTCATCCAAATCGTGTTTCAAAAAGTGTGTCAAAAACGCTTCACAAAATTTTATAGATAGTTAGATAGTAAGACAGAACATCTGAAGCTAAATAAAAGCTTGTAAAAGCAGTATCACTTGGTTCCCTTTTTTGAGTCGTTTTCGTCGTGTGATCCTTTGGAGATGCCCGACGAACCCTTAGCACTTAAAACTTTATGTTATCAATCTACCGCGTTAAACAAAAATCGGCTGCCCGAAATTAAAACCAAGTAACTGACATTTTTAGAAAGAACGAGTTTTTTTTTGTAAATTTACTTAACCGTAAGCTTACGCACAATTTATTATAATAATGTTCTAAATCGGTTAAGAAACACCGAAGTTATTATATGATTTAGAACACGTTACCCCGTTTACACCTATGCTTTTTAAAAACTTTATATTGATTTTTCTCGGTTTTAATAAATCTGCAGTTACTTTAATTAATGTCGGGCAGCCGAAATACTTGCCGGCAGTACATCCAGTTAAAGCGTAGGCGTAGATGCGATGGGGTTCTATTTTTTCTACTTACCTTAGGTTTTTGTCTTTTTGAGGGCTTTTTACTCAATTTATGTACAGCTTTCGACTCTTGCTGTACTAAGGAAAAATTCCGTGGTGCCGGGAAAAAAGTCCCTATTCTTAATGGTCGACTTATCTCCTTTTTCCCCGGCACTACGGAATTGTTAATAAAATACGAGTATATTAATATTTTTTTTATGTTTGTCTAGTGCCTTAAACCTAACGCATTCAAGCAAACACCGTCACGGCCTTATCATCACTAAAAAGGGTGGTATATTGACCCGAGGTAATTTGTATCTGTGTTGGTTTAAGGGCCCATCGCACCGACTTTTATAATTTCCTTTCCTAACTATGGATTGCTTTAATTTTAAACATGCCTTATTTTTAAGTTTTTGCACCGAGCAAAAATATCCTCTCCTTTGTCAAGATGCGACCACCTTGTGACCCAATCAGGCAACGCCGCCGTTTCAACCAACCAAATTTTTAAACTATGGAAAAACAACAACACCCATTACCTCCCAAAATAGTTTTGTCAAAAGCCATCAATTTTTCTGTGTCAAGCCGCCTTTAAAAATTTATTGAAAAAAATTAAATTTTTTGAATTTGTTGAAGAATAATTGGAAGATTATAAAATCGAGATGGTGATACTCGATTTTGTGGAATTTGGGTGTCTTCGTTGGTACAACTAAAGAACTAGAAATTATAATGAAATTAGGGTAAAGTGTAAAGGTAGATAGGAAAATCATCTTGTTACATCATGCAGTGCAGTTTAATTTAAATACAAGGGTTTTCTTACACTACACTGGTCAGTCCTATCCTTTCTTTAGCGTTATACCTACCAGGCTGTAAACAACAGTGAATCCGAAAATCAGACTAAAATACTGTAATAAAAAGTAGAAGAGAGAAATTTATTTAAAATATTTTTCTTCCTTACAAATCTTTTTGTAATGGATATATACTGCCGTGCAAAGCAGAAGCCTAGTAAGTCAAAAACTAGTGTTTTGGGAAACAGAGTTTGAAGTTTATTTAACTACATATTAACTATAGTTTATTTAACTACATACTAACTACATGACTTTCAAGATTTTCACATTCTAAAAAAACTCGCTGGCGCCGTTTTTCACGGCGATTTCAATGATATAAAAATCTAATTTTCGAGTAAGTCGAGTTACTAGGTTTTTACTTTGCACGGCAGTATAGGTATATTTTTTCACAAAAGATTGTGTCAAAAGAACCAGATTCTAGCCTTATCTCATGCAATAAAATTTTGCAAAATCATTATAATTTATTTTAGGATTTTTTTACAGTTTTTGTTTAAAAAAAACTAGTTTCTTAATTTATTTACTCACAAAAGACAAAAAGACACCTTTACTTTAATCACAACACTCTGCTCATTTGTAGGTATTGTCAGTTGCTATGGCTATGCCAGACGGGTAACAATATGTGTGTGAGCAGCATCTTATCTTTAAGCAGCTCTTAAGGAGCAGTAAAGTCACAAAAAAAGGTAACCTAATTTTAACATGAAGGAAGGCATAAATCTGCCTTTAATTTCGGTGCAACGAAATTTTACGAAATAAGAAATTCTTTAGGCTGAGAAACGGAAAAAAATTCGGTGCGATGGGCCCTAATTTCTTAAGTGCACCTATACTACTGAACGTTAAACATGCCTACCAACTAGACTACTAATGTCACTAACTGGAACCAGTCACAGATATTCGCTGTTAAAACTTATTAGTGCACTGATTTTTGCAAGGTTTTCAATTGGAACTTAGTCGGTTTGATGTTACCTTTTTCCATTAAATGCAAGACGTAATTTAAAAAAATAATTACGTTACCAGTTAACCAAAATTAAGGTCAGATGCTTTAAAGCATTTATTAATTTTTTTAGGTATGTAAAGTTTACTTTGCATTGACAAGAAACATGTATATGCTACACTAAAGAATGAATCTTTTAAAAATTTATTGTCTTTATATTTACAGCCGCCCACATTTTTATTGTGGTCTTACTTTCCTGCATTTGTAGAATACGTTGAAGTAGTGTGTTGTTTGGCAACATTATATGATTTCAAATAAGTATCATGATTTAATTAACTATTTAGCTCACACATATACTATACTATAGTAGTGTGAGCTTTGGTGATCCTAATTTTTTCGAGAAAAAAAAAGTTGCTCCGATTTCAAAAATTTTTATATATCTTTGCGTTTCAGATGATTTTGAAACTTTTTTGTTGCGCCTGTCTGTCTGTCTGTATGTCTGTCTGACTGTCTGTCTGTATGTCTGTAACGACCAACGCGCATAACTCAAAAACCGCTTGGCCGATTTTAATGAAATTTGGTACCTAGGCTGGGTCTTGGTTCGAGATGGTCCCATTTAAAAATGAACAAAATCCATCGAACACAAACCGAATAAAAGGGTGGGGGTAGATTAAAAAAATTAGAGTTTATGTGCAAATATGGCGTGTGTGATATCAAACGAAAGGTAATTGAATCTGGAGTTAAACAAAATACATTTTAATTTATCTAAAAAAAGGGTGGGGGTATATTTCAAAAATTAGAGTTTAAGTGAAAATATGGCGTGTGTGATATCAAACGAAAGGTAATTGAGTCCGGAGTTTAACAAAATACATTATAGTTTTTGTTTTTTTTTAAGGGTGGGGGTAGATTTTAAAAATTTGAGTTTAAGTCAAAACATGGCTTGTGTGGTATCAAACAAAAGGTAATTTAGTCTGGAGTTGAATAAAATATATTTCAGTTATTAGTTATATTAGCTCACACGTACACTATAACTATAGTACCTAGTGTGAGCTTAGGGGCCCATATATTGGCAGAGTATTTTTTAGCGGTTTCCATAGCTTTCTGAAATTTCGGGCCATTCGGACTAGAGCCCCTGTAGAATAGAATATTTATTAATCTTTTCGGCTTCAGAAATGTAGATAAGACAATTAAAAAATTATTATAAAAAATATTTAGTTTCAAGAACCTAGTCCATTTTTTGTTATAAATAATACAAATTATCTAAAATTACAAGTAAAGTAAACAAACAAACTTTCATAATGTGATTGTAAAAAGACAAATTAAGACTAACGCTGAAAACACAAAACAAAGTTAATTTTTTTTATGAAATATGTATTTAAAAACAAAATAAAATTCTACCTTCCGCCTAGCAGAAAGTTTTCAAACTTCGTTACGGTGTAAAAGTAGGTTTCTTATTTCTTTCCTAAAAAGATGTTGAGTTTGGAGTCCATATTTTTGTTAATGCATTAAATAATCGGCAACTAAGATAATGACAATTTTATTTCATATATTCGTGGTTGTGTTTGCCTTTGCAATCTTTTTTTTTGTATTTCTTGTAGGATAGGAATGGTAAAAACTATTTAAAATAGAGCTATCTTGGTGCTGATATATATATATATACTAAGAGTTTATGAATACATATGCATATATTTTATTTTGTTTAAAAACTTGTCTACATGTTGAGTTAAATGGCAGATTGAATTTTTTGTATTACTAGTACTCTATCACAGTCCTGAGTCCTACCCCAAACAACCACCACGTACGATAGTGCGGAATAGGCATTAGCGTAATAAACTGTAATCAAATTTTTTAGTGATTTTATCATATAATAGCACTTATATAACTTAGAGCAGACTGCATCAATATGATTATTCCATTCAAAATAAGTGTCAATCATGATTCCCAAAAACTTTGAGCTGTCGCTTAACGAATCAGGCGTGTCCTTAAAGGTAATATTGTAGTTTAGTGGCTTACGCAGTTTAGTTCTGAATTCCATCAGAACGCTTTTTGATAAATTTATAATAAGCTTATTTTTTTTACACCAGTTTGAAAAGTCTCGCAATGTTATAAATTAATACTTTCAAGAAGAATTGCTTAATTTATTGCTGAGATAACTATGGAGGTATCATCAGCAAACATAACGAGATTTCCGCAGGTAATGTATTCTGGTAAATTAATAATAAATAACAAAAAAATTGTATGGGCCTAGAACACTACCCTATGGAGTTCCTAAGTCAGATTGGTTTGATTGGGACAAATGTATGTATAACTGATTTTAAAAATATAGAGACGCCAGAAATCCATCAAGTCACTAAAACTAAATTATTTTCTTATCAAGTTCATTGGCGGTTTACTAAAATAATTTAACTTGTCAGCGGTGTCAGTGGTTGTTCGTCATTGACATTTTGTCATTTAACATAATGTAAATATATCATGACTATAGTGCAGAATTGTAAGATCGATATTATTGCACTCACTGAGACAAAAAAGAAATGAACAGGTACGAATATTGTCGGTAATTTTGTCCATATATTCACTGGAGTCCCAAAAGAAAGAAGAGCAGCCAGAGGGGTATCCTTGTTGATAAAGAAAAATCTAAAGAATAAAATTACAGACTACGATTGCATTAGTGAAATCATACTTCGAGTGAACATGAAGATGCTTGGACATAATATAAGCATAGTAGCAGTCTACGCACCATCAGATGACGAAAGAGTAGCTACAAAACAAATGTTCTTTGATCAGCTTGATGAGACTATCACAAATATCGGTAATACCAGAGAAATAATTATGCTTGGCGATTTTAATATCCGAACTGGTAGGCAAACCCAGAGCAAAGTGATAGGACCATTTGGAGAGGAAGTAACAAATGATAATGGCTTAAGACTGATGCAATTGTGTGAAACCCACAACCTAAAAATAAATAATGGTTTTTTTAAACATAGGGATATTCATCGATATACCTGGATTCAGTCAACAAGAAATCGTAAATCAATCATTGATTATGCTATAGGTGGACAACACTCGCAATTAAAGTGGTATGATGTGCGAGCACTTCGTGGTGTTACCTGTGGATCTGACCACCATCTGGTAAAAGCAAAACTATTATTCCCTTTAAGAAAAACAAATAAGGACGAAAGTATTAGAGAAAATGAAAACCTAGAGTGCATCGAAGACAATCAAAAATACAACTTTAGAAGTCTAGAAATCGAAAGTACTCAAAGATTGTATCAGAACCGATTAGATGAAAAATTAATAAACACAAATCACTCATTTGAAGAGATATATACAAACATAATAGAAAGCTTAAAGGAAGCAAGCAACGAAGCTATTGGGTACCAAGATAATAGAAATAATAGGAAGATGTGGTGGACGGACAAAATACAGGAAATAGTCAAAGAGAAAAAACGCACATACTTGAAATGGCTCAGTACTAAGGAGCAAAGAGACCTAGAAATCTACAGGGAAACCAGAAGGCAGCTAAGAAATTTGATACGCACAGAAAAAAAGAAATGTTCGAGCGCAAGTGCCACGACATAAACACACACGTATGAGGTAGGCAGAGATCTGAAGTATGGAAATTCATTTCTACAGTAAAAAACCCAACAAAAGAAAAAGTAAACATCCAGATAATCATACCAGAACATTTAACAGAACACTACAAGGGACTGCTGCAGGAGACGAGACCCGAATATCTGGCAGCTTCTCCGAGAAGAGACATAGAAGTACATGGAGAGGAAGTAATCATCGAAAAAGAAATGATAAAGAATAATATTAAAAAACTTAAATCCGGAAAAGCTAGCGACCTGGGGGAATATATGCTGAAATGCTCAATTATGGATCAGAGAAACTACTCGAAAATCTCACATATATTATTAATCAATGCATAAACGGACATCCAGTACCTAATGGTTGGAAAATTGCATTCATATCCTCAATACATAAAAAAGGAAACAAGCTGGATTGCAACAAAATTACAGAGGAATTTCAGTAACCAGTACTCTAAGTAGATTGTACGGTAGGATTGTTAGAGATCTAATAGAGAATGATTTTCATGAACAAGAAGAAGAAGAGCAAAGTGGGTTTCGCGCAGGCAGATCTTGTAGTGATAATGTTTTTTGTCTTAAACAAGTAATTGAGAAAAGAAGCGCCAGAAATATAGAGACTCATGTTACCTTTGTAGACCTACAAAAAGCATATGATACCATACCAGTAGAAAAATTATGGACAGTGTTAGAGCAAACTAATATCAATCATGCATACATAAAAGCGATAAAAAAACTATACATAGGGTCAAAATCTAAAATTAAAATTGGAAATCGACTTTCAAAAGAATTCCTGGTAACAAAAGGCTTAAGACAGGGATGTTGTATCTCTCCAACTCTTTTTAAAATATATATTGCAGTAGCTCTAAAAAACTGGAAACGTAAAGTGCACGGCACGGGGAATACAACTTAACGACCGATTTACCATATACACACAACAGTTTGCTGACGACCAAGTAATTGTGGCTAATGATAAAGAAAACATGGAGTATATGATGAGAATGCTAACAGAAGAATACCAAAAGTGGGGACTAACAGTGAACGTGGACAAGACACAGTACTTATGTATTGGAAACGAATCCAGTGGTTAGTACCAGAAAATGGACAAACAATATCTTCATGCAATGAGTATGTATACTTGGGTGTCACATTTGATAAGACAGGAACAGACTTTAAAGAATTGGAAAAAAGAATAGTAAAAGCAAAAAAAGTTATTGGATGTCTTAACAGTATTTTATGGAGCAGAGAGATAAAAAAGAATGTAAAATTTAACATATATGAAACAATGGTCAAAAGCACGCTGTTGTATGGAATAGAGACTTGTCGCGTAACAGAAAAATACAAAACAAAAATTGAAAGTGTCGAAATGGATGCAATAAGAAGATCACTGAGAATATCTAGAAAGAATGGGAATCGAGGGAAGCATAACGGATGACATCACTAAAAGGCAACTGATATGGTACGGCCATGTACAACGGATGAACGACGAAACATTACCAAAGCAGGTCCTAGAATGGCAACCAATAGGGCGCAGAAAAAGAGGGCGTCCTAAACTAGAATGGCAACAGTCAATCCAAAGATCAATGAGCCAAAAGAATCAGACAGAGGATGATTGTCAGGATCGAAGAAGGTGGAGAATAGGCGTCGGATAACGTAGAAAAACGTTCTAAACCGACATAGTAGTAGTAGTACATAACTCCCAGATTAAACAAATAAACTATGGTAAAATCAATCTTCATGCAACATTTTGTTTTTTCAGAAATCGTTTATTTTTATTTTCCGACTCTTATAAATTAACAAGGAAGGATGGGATTTTTTGAAAGAGACGCACTCTTTCAAAAAATGCTAGAGTATAGAGGACCGATGTTTCCTTTCTTTAATTTTGACTTTTACGCATCTTTATTTTTTAGCTCACACATATACTATACTATAGTAGTGTGAGCTATGGTGATCCTAATTTTTTCGAGAAAAAAAAAGTTGCTCCGATTTCAAAAATTTTTATATATCTTTGCGTTTCAGATGATTTGGAAACTTTTTTGTCGCGCTGTCTGTCTGTCTGTCTGTCTGTCTGTCTGTCTGTCTGTCTGTATGTCTGTCTGTCTGTCTGTCTGTCTGTCTGTATGTCTGTCTGTAAAAACCAACGCGCATAACTCAAAAACCGCTTGGTCGATTTTAATGAAATTTGGTACCTAGGCTGGGTCTTGGGTCGAGATGGTCCCATTTAAAAATGAACAAAATCCACCGAACACAAGCCAAATAAAAGGGTGGGGGAAGATTTCAAAAATTAGAGTTTATGTGAAAATATGGCGTGTGTGATATCAAACGAAAGGTAATTGAGTATGGAGTTAAACAAAATACATTTTAGTTTTTTTTTTCAAAAAGGGTGGGGGTAGATTTCAAAAATTAGAGTTTACGTGAAAATATGGCGTGTGTGATATCAAACGAAAGGAAATTGAGTCCGGAGTTAAACAAAATACATTTTAGTTTTTGTTTTTTGAAGGGTGGGGGTAGATTTCAAAAATTTGAGTTTAAGTCAAAACAAGGCTTGTGTGGTATCAAACAAATGTAATTTAGTCTGGAGTCGAATAAGATATATTTCAGGTTTTAGTTTTATTAGCTCGCACGTACATTATAACTATAGCACCTAGTGTGAGCTTAGGGGCCCATATATTGGCAGAGTATTTAAATTATGTCATACGTACAGGCAGTTGCGCACCCAGGAATATCTATAGGGGGGGGGGTGAGAACCCGCCATAATGCTATTTTCATAAAATATGTGGAAAATATCTAAAAAATCTGTAAGCTTGGGGAAATAGGTAGGCCCCCGGTCCCCCCTCGCCCTGGGTGCGCCCATGATGCAGGGTCTCTAACTCCGACTAGTTTGGTAGAGTGAACGACCGTACAAGGTGTCCAGAAAGGGTAAAGGAAATAAACCAGTTTTTTTTATTTTTGAGTTAATTTGCAGAGAAAATTTTGGAAAAATATGGAATAAAATATCGGCGATATGGAAGCCACGATAAATCCTCAGGTTTTTTTTATCAGTGGAATTGTGGAACCCATTCTGAACAGACAGTTTCTTCCGAGGTCTGTCACCACGTGTTTTATTGCACTTTATTTAAGAAGTGCGAACTGATTGCAATATATATGACCAAATTTACTTATGAAAGTTTTTTTGCACGTATAACAGGTAGAATAGTATTTTATGGCAAAAATATATAATATAATTTTTCTTATTTACCTAAGAAATAATATTGTTTAGTTAAATTTTGTTCGTTAGACAAATGAATTAAACTCTTTTGCCTTGTTTTTTTGCCAAGAATATTAAGTCAACGTAATGGCAGACTCCAGCCATGACTCAAGGAGATTGAACCAAATTAATTATGACATAAAAAGTATTTTTTTTAAAAACGGTTTAAATGTTTTTTTCATGTATTATTATTTTGACCTCTCATTATCTCGCTAATTTTTTTGCAATTTTTAAACAAGTAGTATTTTTTGAAAATAATTTTAAATATTATCAGCTTTGTTAGAGAGAAGTTTATATTGTCGTGGAACAAAGGAAAATAAGCGGGTGCATTTGCAACCTTCATTATTCCTTAAAACTAGTTATCGTGGAAAGCTAGCGATATTATCGTAAGCTTAGTCTTGTATCTATCTTCTGAACTCTGAGATTAACGCGCTTTCAATGGCGCTCCAATCTGTCTTTCCTGAAGGGATTACTTGCAGAAAAGACCATTGAATGACAAGATAGAGACACAAATAGATAAGGTATTGATGTTTTACGTAAATTTGTTTTAAGATGTAGTAAAACTAAACTGTTTATTACCAAAAAACTGTTCATTATGGTTCATTTAACTAAACTGGGATCCAAAGTGATTTTACATATGACGGATATTATTTGCGGTAACTAAGTTTTGTCCTCCCATAAAATTATGATTAAAAAAATTATTGAGCCACTGGAAATTTTAAAATAAAGCTAGCAGTTATATGGGAACAACTTTATTCACTTGAAACATAATGTATAGAAGGACGTTTCTTATGGATCCGAGCCGAACCCCACCTCATTTTAATATTATTATTAGGTAAATTAATAGCCCATTCATATTAGGAATTAGGAATTCACCTAGAAAAAAATAGGTGCAAGCTGGATTTTTCTATATTTATTTCTTAGCATCCGGGACACATCCCCACATATTCTCCGCCAAAATCCTTGAGCTTTGCTAGATATAAGGCCCCAAATGTTCTCAAAATCAGTTTTTTTGTGATTTGCTCGAAAACTAATAACATTTTCAAAAAAAGTCAAGAGTGACAAAAAATAACTTAAATCATAGGAATTTTAATATGGTGGCCGATTTGTCAAAATGGTTTTTATTATATCAAATTTTATAGAAAAGAACCGAATCGACCCAGTCCTACTTGAAAACTCTATTACGCTAGATTAAAACAATCAGAATTGAAAAAAATATCGATACCTCAACCTGACTTTTTGAGGATCTCCCTTTTGGGCATTTTAAGAATTTAGGGAGTGTCGATCGGATCGTTAATACGTCCGTACACTTTTTTGACGCCATTTTAAATTTGCCAAGACTCCTCTGGAAATCTTGGAGTTTCAGCGGGCTTTAAAAACTGCGAAAGAAAATCGCTTATTAATTGATAATGCTTATTTGAAATCATGCGCTGTTATTAATGAGTATATGACCTCTATAGAGCGGCAACTGGCAAGCTTTGCAAGATTGGGCGTAGATGGCGCTGAAATAAACTCGTCTAGTACGCAATATTCAGGGAATACTAGTACAATTTAGTTGCATGAGCAAGTTCCGAGGTTCATGTCTGTCATTTAAATGTCCTTAGATCATAGTACTTGTCTGTGAATATTGCGTACTAGACGAATTTATTTCAGCGACATCTGCCCCTCAATGTAGCAAAGCTCGCTGGTTGCCTCTCTATAGTATATACTATACTATAGTAGTGTGAGCTATGGTGATCCTAATTTTTTCGAGAAGAAAAAAGTTGCTCCGATTTCAAAAATTTTTATATATCTTTGCGTTTCAGATGATTTTGAAACTTTTTGTCGCGCCGTCTGTCTGTCTGTCTGTCTGTCTGTCTGTCTGCTGTATGTCTGTCTGTAACGACCAACGCGCATAACTCAAAAACCGCTCGGCCGATTTTAATGAAATTTGGTACCTAGGGTGGGTCTTGGGTCGAGACGGTCCCATTTAAAAACGAACAAAATCCACCGAACACAAACCACATAAAAGGGTGGGGGAAGATTTCAAAAATTAGAGTTTATGTGAAAATATGGCGTGTGTTATATCAAACGAAAGGTAATTGAGTATGAAGTTAAACAAAATACATTTTAGTTTTTTTTTTCTTCAAAAAGGGTGGGGGTAGATTTCAAAAATTAGAGTTTACGTGAAAATATGGCGTGTGTGATATCAAACGAAAGGTAATTGAGTCCGGAGTTAAACAAAATATATTTTAGTTTCTGTTTTTTTAAGGGTGGGGGTAGATTTCAAAAATTTGAGTTTAAGACAAAACATGGCTTGTGTGGTATCAAACAAAAGGTAATTTAGTCTGGTGTTGAATAAGATATATTTCAAGTTTTAGTTTTATTAGCTCGCACGTACACTATAACTATAGTACCTAGTGTGAGCTTAGGGGCCCATATATTGGCAGACTATTTTAGTTATCTTTGCGTTTCAGATGATTTTGAAACTTTTTTGTTGCGCCGTTTGTCTGTCTGTCTGTCTATCTGTATGTCTGTCTGTCTGTCTGTCTGTCTGTCTGTCTGTCTGTCTGTCTGTCTGTCTGTCTGTCTGTCTGTCTGTCTGTCTGTCTGTCTGTCTGTCTGTCTGTCTGTCTGTCTGTCTGTCTGTCTGTCTGTCTGTCTGTCTGTCTGTCTGTCTGTCTGTCTGTCTGTCTGTCTGTCTGTCTGTCTGTCTGTCTGTCTGTCTGTCTGTCTGTCTGTCTGTCTGTCTGTCTGTCTGTCTGTCTGTCTGTCTGTCTGTCTGTCTGTCTGTCTGTCTGTCTGTCTGTCTGTCTGTCTGTATGTCTGTCTGTAACGACCAACGCGCATAACTCAAAAACCGCTTGGCCGATTTTAATGAAATTTGGTACCTAGACTGGGTCTTGGGTCGAGATGGTCCCATTTAAAAATGAACAAAATCCACCGAACACAAGCCAAATAAAAGGGTGGGGGAAAATTTCAAAAATTAGAGTTTATGTGAAAATATGGCGTGTGTGATATCAAACGAAAGGTAATTGAGTATGGAGTTAAACAAAATACATTTTAGTTTTTTTTTCTTCAAAAAGGGTGGGGGTAGATTTCAAAAATTAGAGTTTATGTAAAAATATGGCGTGTGTGATATCAAACGAAAGGTAATTGAATTCGGAGTTTTTTTTTTAAAGGTGGGGGTATATTTCAAAAATTTGAGTTTAAGTCAATACATGGCTTGTGTGGTATCAAACAAAAGGTAATTTAGTCTTGAGGTGATTAAGATATATTTCAGTTTTTAGTTTTATTAGCTCGCACGTACACTATAACTATAGTACCTAGTGTGAGCTTAGGGGCCCATATATTGGCAGAGTATTTTTTCATATCTTACTACATAGAAATATGAAATCTTTAGAGCTGATAAATTTTGGTACCCAATCGTCAAAATTAGACAATAATCTATAAAAATTGCAAGTTTTGCAATGCCGAATTTGTTTTGACTGCAGTCAGTGTTATTTTGAAGTTTGGTGGGGTAAATAGGTGTTTTTTAATGGTCTGGTCCCTTTCGCTCGTGAGGCTCAAACCGTTAAATATATTTGGTTTTGGTAAGTACACTTTAAATGGTAGCATGTTGGCTTTCTTTTAGTAGTATAGTTAGAAAGATTATAGGGATCTAAAAAAAAATACTCTGCCAATATATGGGCCCCTAAGCTCACACTAGGTACTATAGTTATAGTTTACGTGTGAGCTAATATAACTAAAAACTGAAATATATTTTATTCAACTCCAGACTAAATTACCTTTTGTTTGATACCACACAAACCATGTTTTGACTTAAACTCAAATTTTTAAAATCTAGCCCCACCCAAAAAAAAAACACAAAAACTATAATGTATTTTGTTAAACTCCGGACTCAATTACTTTCGTTTGATATCACACACGCCATATTTTCACTTAAACTCTAATTTTTGAAATATACTCCCACCCTTTTTTTAAAATAAATTAAAATGTATTTTGTTTAACTCCAGACTCAATTACCTTTCGTTTGATATCACACATGCCATATTTGCACATAAACTCTAATTTTTTTAATTTACCCCCACCCTTTTATTCGGTTTGTGTTTGGTGGATTTTGTTCATTTTTAAATGGGACCATCTCGACCCAAGACCCAGCCTAGGTACCAAATTTCATTAAAATCGGCCAAGCGGTTTTTGAGTTATGCGCGTTGGTCGTTACAGACATACAGACAGACAGACAGACAGACATACAGACAGACATACAGACAGACAGACAGACGGCGCAACAAAAAAGTTTCAAAATCATCTGAAACGCAATGATATATAAAAAATTTTGAAATCGGAGCAACTTTTTTTTTCTCGAAAAAATTAGGATCACCAAAGCTCACACTACTATGGTATAGTATATGTGGGAGCTAATATTTACAATTAAACAAAAAATTGTAACTTACGAGAGAGGTAACTTTGGTACATCTACCAAAGTTAGACCACAAACGTTGTTATAATGGAAGCCAATTTAAGACACGTCGTGTACCAAAGTTACACCCAGTTCTAAAATGTGAACTTTTAGAATGTTTTGCTATATATCACACAGTTTACTTTTTTAAACTAAATAATTCCTTGCAATTCACGGCGCGGCCGGCGTGGCGCCTACTTGGGGCGACAAGTATGAAGGGGTGTTCAAGAAAAAGTCAGAAACTTTTTGAGAAATTATAATACGTTAATATTTTACCAGGCATGTAACTTGGGTTTCGCAAAGTACCTTTTAGTTATTTTAAGGAGGGACGGTAATAATATTGGAGTGGCTTGGGCTCCCTTTTTGCCTCGCCACCGGAATGCAATAAAAATACACCAAATATCAAATAATAGTTTGTGATAATATGATATATTTAAAAAACGGTTGTTTAAAACAAAGGGTTTAGGCTCGGTTTTTTGCTGCACATTCTCTGCCTAAAATATGACAAAATATATATTTTTTAATTTACCTTTCTTCAAAGAATTTAATGCAATATATTTTTCGGAAAAACTTATATACTTGTGAAATATTTATACAAAAAAGTCTTAATTTGTCAGTTTACCCTATAAAAAAACCATATCTATGCTTTTATTTGCCTTACCCAGAACTGTCGAAACTTTAATTATCAATAGCCCAAGCGCGGTTAGTGTGTTAATTTAAGTTTAATTTAAAAAAAAACCAGGGAAAATCGTACCAAAGTTACCCCAGCTTGTGGTACTGTTTTTGGTATTCCACAAATGTAAGAAAAAAAAGAACATTAAAAAAGTGGGTTAGTGTACCTAGTCGACTAAAATGGTTGTCATTTTAATAAAACAACTTTTTAATGAAATTATAAAAAAAAAATTCCGTCAATACATCGGGCAAAAAAGTCTTTATTTCTGAGTATTTGCTTTTGCCAATAAACTTCGTAAAACAAGTTTTTTTAAAAACGCCCGAGGCAACCGGCATCGGCAGTCTTCTATATTAAAAATGCAAAAGGCCGCTGTCACCTTTCTGCAGTTTATTTTAGACGAGTCGTTAAATACCGAGATGAATTCCATCAAAGGAGCATGCGCCAAAATTAACGTCAAAATGTCTAATTTAAATTATTGGCGCGAGATCGAAGAGCTCAACGTATAATAAAAAATTCAAGGTATAAAATAATGGTCAATTCTAATTTTTTAGGTATGATTTTATGTCGGTACCGGGTGGTTTATCATTGAAAATAAATTGAGATTTTTTTGGTTAATTATGACAACTTTAAAAGCCAACATAATTTTTTTCTATCCGTCACCATGTACATAGTGTCCCAAATTCAATGTTTTTGGGGGGTTTCGAGTATTTCTAGAGGGGCTAAAAAAAACTGATCCCCCTTTGATATAGCAAGCCGTTTTTAAACTACGGGGTGTTTTTAAAAAGTCTGCATTTTGGGAAGGGGCCTATAACTTGTTTATTTATTAATATTTTTTATTTCTGTGAAAACATTCTTAAGAAACTTTTTTAAGAGGAATTCAACTGTTAAATTAAATTTCATTTGTCACGTTTAGTTTTTGAGATATCACATAAATTAATTTTTCTTAATGGTACGATCCCTTTATTTCTTTGTATTTGTTTTATTTTTACCACATATTTTAGTTTGCTTAATTGGTTTAAAATATTTTAATATAAAATTATAAAAATAATAAAGAGGTGATTAAAAAATAAAAATAAAGAAAACAATAAAAAAATTAAATATTGAGTGTGATTCATCATTTTAAAGGAAATTTTAAGCTGATTTTAAAAATCTAATAAAAAAAGAGTTATTCTGTAAGAAAAATAACAACTTTATGCAATATTTTAAAAACCAAAAGAAATAAATAAAAACCGTTTACATCTGTCAATTCTTCAAGAAAAGATCTATAAGAAAGCTATTTACACAAAAACAAAATTTTCATAAACAAAAAAGTTATAGACCCCCTCCCAAAATGCAGACAAAAACACTCCGTAGCTTAAAAACGGCTTGCTATATCTAAATGTGGTTTTCACCTTTAGGCTTCTCTTGAAATTTGAGCGTCGCAAAGGGGGGGTCAGATTTTTTCTATCTCCCCTAGAAATACCCGACACCACAAAAAAACAACGAATTTGGGACACCCTGTACAGGGTGTGACAATGAAGTCGATTTTTTTAGAGGGAACACCCTGTATATTTTTGCATTTTAAGATCTTTTATTTCTGATTTCAAAAATATACAATATCTACGTGCAGCGATTAATATTTTTTGAGGTATATGCAGTATTTCTTCTATATGATCTTATGCATTTCACGTTTATTTTGTTTTGCCATGGGAGTATTGACTCTCAACTCCAATGTTTCTTCAAGTATTTCTTGATTGTGTTTGTATTTCAAATCATCACACAGATCCAAGTTTTTTGGGAAGGAGCATTTACATTCTAGGCATCTAAACATAAAAACACTTTCTGCATAGGAATACCTTTGTTTTTGTATGCCATGTTTACTTTGACAGTGTTTATTCAAATTAAATTGGGCACTAAATAATTTGTTACACAACTTGCACGTCACCGGGATTTTCACAGCACAAAAACGACGAATTTTCATAAAAAAGAACTAGAAATTATTAAAGTTTTGCTGTATAAAACCATACTGGAATATCTCTCAGTTGATTGGTTGGCAGAAGTGACAGAACAACGCTTGCGCACGTCTTGGAATTCATCTCGGTATTTAACGACTCGTTATTTTAGGTGTAGATTCGGGTCGCAAGGGTCACACAATTTTTTGCCAATTTTTTTTGTTATATTTTTTACAGTATTCGTTAGATCGCAGTTCAATACTTCAAGATTTTATAATAGTCCTAACGAGGTCAAAGTCGCGTCTTGTTTTGTTTATATAAAAAACGGCGTTAAATATCTATAAACTATCATGTTCAGCTCAATCTTCGCAATCAACTGGAAAGTTTGCAGATTTAGAAACAAAAATCGCTCAAAAAGGAGAGTCTAACATGGACTACAATACTGATGAAGACGATCTGGCAAGAGAAACTGAGTGGATCAGACGAAAAGGAAAATGGGTTGAAAAAACGTCGAATGGATACTTCGCTTTCACCATCACAAAAAAGCTCGGGAACTAGAGAGCCCTTTAGTGAACCAAAAAATAAAGAACCCCCTCCTAAAGTTAAAAAAGCTCAATTACCTCCAGCGCTGTATGACAATGTATTTTAATTACTAAAAGAACAAACCGCATTTGATACAAAAACGCGTTTATAATAATTATAGGAATAGTGATGGTGATTTGGCTTTAAAATAAGTGCGCAGGAAAAGGTTTGTGTGTATTCCACTTTGCGCATATGCAAAAGTAGGTATGCCCAATGTTTCTTCTTTGCTGTCACTCGTAGAAAATATTGGTTTTCCTAATCAGTGCGCTGAGGTTATGCTTTCTCGAATACGAAAGCAGTTAGAAAAACGAAGTTAGCTTTAAGTGCGGGAAAACTACAATGCGCACGTGTCAGGAACAATATACATTAAAGTGGATTGGTCAGGCGGGCGCTCGATACTGTGGCTACGGGGCTGGTTGACATTAGTACGACGGCCGACAAGACGTAGCTTTACGAGACTTAACCCATGCTTATCTCATGCAGCGAAGCCCAGCGATGTAGTGAACTACCAAAACGGAATGCCGACCAAATTAGATTAAAGCATTTCCCAGTTACACCAAGTGCATATCAACTTTAAGTATCTAATATTCTTTTTTTGAGTGTGTGGAATACAATAAAATAAAATTAAAAAAAGAATAAACCGAAACGCACACACACAGACGACACATTGAACTACTAGAAGGTCCAAACCGATATGAAAGCATTGTATGACAATGGATTTTGGTTGCTAAGGGAACAAACGGCATTTAACATAAAAACGCGCCCAAAATATGGTAAAACTTTTTCCGCACTGTGCGGGGGAATGCGCTGGGTGCTTTGCGTATACAAAAGTGTGCGCAAAATAGCTTATTTGCGGCCACTCTTAGAAAAAAAAAGTTGTCGATCACACATGATTTTTTTAAATTATTTTTTTTTTTTAATTTTGAGGTTTGTCTTATATTACCCAATTTAAAATTTAAAATCCTTAGAAGTTTAATTATTTTTCTAAAAACACCTGACAATGTTAAATACAACATACATTGAGTTCTTCTCTAACACACATAACTTAAAAATTAATCATAACTCTTTCAGTGCACGAATGTCTAAAATTTGAGTGGCTCACACTATGTAAGACTGACAAGGCTATAAATAAAATAAAATTCACATAATAAGCGGCTTTTAATGATGCAATAAAGAAAAATTTTATAAGTATTTAATACCTATTTAACAGAATTTTTTTGAGGTTAGATATTTTGAATTTACTTTCTTTCAATACTTTCTTGTATTTTTGTATTTTCGTCATCTTTAAAGGGGTGGATTACTCATAGAAAAGACCATTGAATCCTTCGAAAGCCGAGATGTAATAAGGATCGAGGGGCGAAGTTCGTCTTACACTTGCTATATAAAAGAAAAAAAACGAAGATTTTACAAATTACTCTAAGCTATCACAGCGGCCCTGACAAGTTTTGGGTGTGACATCGGTAACAAGCATTGAGTTGTATAACGCCCTAAAAGGGCGTTAGAGACGGAAAGACAAGGCATTTTTTATTGACCCTATCCAATTTGGTTCCTATGGTCGGGTATTTCTTTTACAATAAAAACAGAGATAGACATTATTGAACATGTGAAACGGACAAAGATAGGGTGATTTTGCATGCTAATAATACCCTAGATAATATAAGGGTACTTTTATCTCTTTCACACTGACGGCATAAGTGTCACAGAAAAGCAGCTGGCTACCTTTAATTCACCTGCCGTATTTTGAGTGATTCTACCTGTTAGTCCGTGTATACAGGGAAAACTGATAGACAATGTTGTCTAAGTACGGAAATGATTTTTTTTTAATTTTGTGCGGGAATATTACAAAAAGAAATCTTAAAACGTTTAAAAACAAGTTTAGAAGTAACTATTTGAGTTTAAACATGGTCCAAAATTGTTTTTTGTGCAAAAGAAGAAAAAAAATCCATAAAAAAACAACATTTCATGGGTAAGTCGTCTTGACGGATAGTTTTTCCTAAAACACGAGAAAGTTCAGTAGCGTCACGATAGATAGTTTTTTCTGCGACTGTGCGATTTTACCCTCACACATTTTGATTCAGAAAGTGTCACTTCCCCGCACTTTTTTTTGCATTGCATGAAAATTAACAAAAAGTATTTGATTTTCTTAAAAATGATTTCTTTTTAAATGCTTACATACCGATTTTTATCCAGTTGTTTTTGTTTTTTCGAACCAAACTTTTGACATGTCACGGTCGAGTTTCATACATCTTGATGAATTGTTACACACACTGATCTATGTTTTTATAAATTTCGATAAATTTAATGTTTTTTGCGGACTTTACAGTAATTTTAAGTTAAATTTTGGTCTTTCATCGCGAAAGTATATATTTATTATTATATGACCACCGCGACCGGTCTACAGGCCGGTATCATATGTTTATGTCCTTCTAATGTCATTTGACTATCATGCTGTCTTACTTAATAAGGTCACTTAGTTTAATTAATAATTTTGTCCTACATAATATAAAAGAAGAATAGAAACCAACAAAAAATTTGTGACACTTCGATTACCCATTTTCTTTGATTGCGATGGATTAGGGTGACCAGATTACGGTTTATTAGGGTGCCCAGAGTGCGCAAAAAAAGATTTTGAAAAATTTCCCTAAAAAAATTGAACACCAAACACTCACTCGCCACTCAATGTTTATGGTCGCATACACTAATCCTAACTCGATTTCCGACGATTATGGACAATGGTTACCCCCTGGACATAAACCTAACAACTTTTACTATATTTATTAACAATAGGTAGGTTAGGTTTGGTTAGGTTGGGTTAGGTTGGGTTAGGTTGGGTTAGGTTGGGTTGGGTTGGGTTGGGTTATGTTGGGTTAGGTTGGGTTAGGTTGGGTTAGGTTGGGTTAGGTTGGGTTAGGTTGGGTTAGGTTGGGTTAGGTTGGGTTAGGTTGGGTTAGGTTGGGTTAGGTTGGGTTAGGTTGGGTTAGGTTGGGTTAGGTTGGGTTAGGTTGGGTTAGGTTGGGTTAGGTTGGGTTAGGTTGGGTTAGGTTGGGTTAGGTTGGGTTAGGTTGGGTTAGGTTGGGTTAGGTTGGGTTAGGTTGGGTTAGGTTGGGTTAGGTTGGGTTAGGTTGGGTTAGGTTGGGTTAGGTTGGGTTAGGTTGGGTTAGGTTGGGTTAGGTTGGGTTAGGTTGGGTTAGATGGGTTAGGTTGGGTTAGGTTGGGTTAGGTTGGGTTAGGTTGGGTTAGGTTGGGTTAGGTTGGGTTAGGTTGGGTTAGGTTGGGTTAGGTTGGGTTAGGTTGGGTTAGGTTGGGTTAGGTTGGGTTAGGTTGGGTTAGGTTGGGTTAGGTTGGGTTAGGTTGGGTTAGGTTGGGTTAGGTTGGGTTAGGTTGGGTTAGGTTGGGTTAGGTTGGGTTAGGTTGGGTTAGGTTGGGTTAGGTTGGGTTAGGTTGGGTTAGGTTGGGTTAGGTTGGGTTAGGTTGGGTTAGGTTGGGTTAGGTTGGGTTAGGTTGGGTTAGGTTGGGTTAGGTTGGGTTAGGTTGGTTCAGTTTGAGTATGTTCGGTTAGGTTCCGCTAGGATTGTTTAGGTTAGGTTTAGCTATATTCGGTTAGGTTCGGTTCAGTTTAAGCAAATCGAACCGAACCAAACCGAACCGTTAGATTCGGTTTGATTTGGTTCATTTCGATACGGATGGGTTCAGTTTGCTTTTGTTCAGTTAGACCTTCGATAAATTTTAAAAAAGTAAATAATTATTAATTTTTAGTGTTTTAAGGAATAAAAATTGATATAATGTTCAATTAAACTAATTTTTATTTGTAAAAATGTAGGAATCATAATTTTCTTGATTTTGTTTTGAATTTCATGCTTTTTTAAAAATTGTGCATTTTCATAAAAGGACCAAAAAAACTGACCCGATTTCGATCAGTGACCTTAGTTATTTCAAGTTTTTGTTGACAGCTGATAGACGTCAGGGACCGTTTTGTTTCAGTTTGAAATGAGAAAATGCTTCTTTTGTAGCAATTTGTATGGGTTTTAATGGGGTTTTAAGAATGTTTCAATTTCAATTTTTTTAACAAAATCAACGATAGTCCGCAATTTTTTTTTTAGAAATCACTATAAAATGGTCTAAAATTATCATTTTTCAAAAAACTTCGTAGTTTTAAGAAAGGTGGTAAAACGTACCAGACCCCTGAAAAGTGTTGCAGTCTAGGACAACTGGGCGCCGCCAACTCGGCGCCACCAACTGGGCGGCAGGCCAACTGGGCGCCGGGCCAACTTGACGCCGAGCCAACTGGGCGCCGGGCCAACTTGACGCCGAGCCAACTGGGCGCCGGACTAAAATATTTTTTCTTGATAAAATGTGCAGATGAAAAACAAACTTAAAAAAATTAAAATGGCGCATCCAAAATGGCGGACTTTCTTATTTATGCATCGATATGTATCGAATATGGAACTTGGCGGTGTTTCAAGTCGCAGAACACTACACCTACCAAATTTCAACACTCGACTTAATAGATGTTGAAAGTTTTGTATAAATAACATATTTATTTTGTTTTTATCTGCACATTTTATCGAAAAAAAAATAGTCCGGCGCTGAGTTGGCCCGGCGCCCATTAGGCCCGGCGTGGCGCCCTGTTGGCGGCGCCGAGTTGGCCCGGCGCCCGGTTGTCCCATTCCGAATTGAAATTTTTAGTTCCGAAATTTCATCTGACTCGCGCATAACTTGTAGTCCACCCAAGAAAAGAAGAGTTGAAGAAGACCCTTGTTCAAAGAAAGAAAATATTTTACCTGGAAGGTACAACATTTGTAAAGTTCTAAGATGAAAACAATAATTTTAATACATCCACTGCACTTAGCATGCTTAGAAATTCTTTTTACTCTTTTTTTTTTACTGAAGAGAATTTTGTAAACACACACAAGTAAGTATTCATGAATTATTTATTATTCAAACAGAAAATTGTTGATAAAAAAATTCTAGTGGAATTCAAAATTTTTATTTTGCGCCGCCACTGCCCTTTTTTATCCAAGACAAGCAAATAGAATATTTTTGCGATGTTGCATGTTTTCGGACTCACCAAACCGAAATTCTATTTTCATCCCTATTTTGCTCATTAAATTCTTACTTGTATTTGGTCAATTGCGATAAAAGCTTGATATAATGGCAATTTTGGCCCATGCCGGGTCTACCCGTAAGGTATAGAAGTCAATGGTAACAAGTAACAGCGCTGTTATTTTAAACCTCGACTCAAATCCACATGCACCAGCCGCAGCTCGTGGGGTCACGTAGAGTCCCTGTATGTTGACCTATTTGAATATATAATATATCCAAATATGGCAACATACAGGGACTCTAGGGTCAAGTAGGTGGTGAAATTTTGGACGTTCAAAATTTGTACAGATTGACACGGCATTTGAATCCTTTTTCCTAATACGTATGCTGTTTTTTCTTTTAAATGATGTACCGAGGTATAGGCCGCCATGAAAACAAAACATATTCGTGTATATACTTCACTTTACAAGCCGCGACTGACATTCACATGCGGATTTTTTGTTGTCTTTGATTAGTATTGGGACCTGCAACATCCAATTTTCTCAGGCGCGGATCTGCGGGAGGGGAAAAAGGGGAAATTCCCCCCCCCCCCTAAAACTCAAACTATATACACAGAATACACCTCTTTGTCACTATGCAAAATAGTTTGATGCAATATTTAAAATTTAAATACAATATCGGATGATTAATATTAATATTGGTATAAATGTCGCATAAAACCGTATAAAACTTTTTTTAAAACCGTATAAAACAAACTTATTTTTTTAAGTATAAATTCGTTGACAATTTGCTAAAATTGCAGATAACAGACGCTTTTAAAAATGTCAAATTTCGTCATTAGCATTAATGAATTTGGACCGAGGGGTCATCGGCACCCTAAAATTTTGTACAGCGTCCAACAGGACTTGGGTCCTGTCGTGTACTGTTGGGTCCTGTTGAGTACTGTTGGGTCCTGTTGGGTTCTGTCGTGTACTGTCGAGTACTGTTGGGTCCTGTCGAATACTGTTGGGTCCTGTTGAGTACTGTTGGGTCCTGTTGGGTCCTGTCGTGTACTGTCGAGTACTGTTGGGTCCTGTCGAGTACTGTTGGGTCCTGTTGGGTCCTGTCGTGTACTGTCGAGTACTGTTGAGTCCTGTCGAGTACTGTTGGGTCCTGTTGGGTACTGTTGGGTCCTGTAGAGTACTGTTGGGTTCTGTCGGGTCCTGTTGAGTACTGTTGAGTCCTGTTGAGTACTGTTGGGTCCTGTTGAGTACTGTCGGGTCCTGTCGAGTACTGTTGGGTCCTGTCAGGTACTGTTGAGTCCTGTCGAGTACTGTTGGGTCCTGTTGAGTACTGTTGAGTCCTGTTGGGTCCTGTCGTGTACTGTTGAGTCCTGTTGGGTCCTGTCAAGTACTGTCGTGTCCTGTTGGGTCCTGTAGATTACTGTTAAGTACTGTCGTGTTCTGTTGGGTCCTGTCAAGTACTGTCGTGTCCTGTTGGGTCCTGTAGAGTACTGTCGTGTTCTGTATGGAAAAAATTATAAAATTTTAATAATTAGAGACATAAAAAGGTCGTTTTGGTGCAAAAGCAGTGGCGGTCTGTGAGGTGCAAAGCTGGAGGAGCGAGTACTGTCGAGTACTGTTGGGTCCTGTCGAGTACTGTTGGGTCCTGTTGGGTCCTGTCGTGTACTGTCGACTACTGTTGAGTTCTGTCGAGTACTGTTGGGTCCTGTTGGGTACTGTTGGGTCCTGTAGAGTACTGTTGGGTTCTGTCGGGTCCTGTTGAGTACTGTTGAGTCCTGTTGAGTACTGTTGGGTCCTGTTGAGTACTGTCGGGTCCTGTCGAGTACTGTTGGGTCCTGTCAGGTACTGTTGAGTCCTGTCGAGTACTGTTGGGTCCTGTTGAGTACTGTTGAGTCCTGTTGGGTCCTGTCGTGTACTGTTGAGTCCTGTTGGGTCCTGTCAAGTACTGTCGTGTCCTGTTGGGTCCTGTAGATTACTGTTAAGTACTGTCGTGTTCTGTTGGGTCCTGTCAAGTACTGTCGTGTCCTGTTGGGTCCTGTAGAGTACTGTCGTGTTCTGTATGGAAAAAATTATAAAATTTTAATAATTAGAGACATAAAAAGGTCGTTTTGATGCAAAACCAGTGGCGGTCTGTGGGGTGCAAAGCTGGAGGAGCGAAAATCGACTTGAAGGTGGAAATTATGATTTTATTTAAACTATATTGAGTAATTACACTATTATGATCTGGTAAGGACCTACCCAGTTTTTAACTTTTTTTTTATCTAGTTCTAAATAAATTTAAGCGTGTGTATGGATAATTTAAGGTGTTGCACGCTCGACTGAAGATCCAAAGGTCATGAGTTCGATTCTTACATAAAACTTTTTTTTTTCAAACAGCTTTAAATTAAAATTTGCTAATGACTAATTAATACGGGTTGCTTATGTGATGGTCATGAATATTTATACAGTGTCTCAAAATCTCTCTGCACTTTATTTGCATTAGAATTAACCTTATTCGTATTAAAAATAACGATATAACAACTATCAAATTTTTTTGTTATTTTAACCTCGATTTTAACTGACCCAAAATGCCTCCATTGATCTTTTTTAACTTTTGTTTATTAAAATTAAAAAACATATTAATAAAACAAAAAAAGCAAACGATCCCAATGTAAAAATGTCTCTGCGGGAATTTCAAAATGAGAATATTAGATAAAAGGCGAAATTTTTAAAATTAAAACTTTCCTGTCCTCGTTTTGCGAGGTTGAAATCGTTGTTAAACCAAACCGAAACCAAACCTAACCTTGGTCAATTGATCGGAAACCTATCCTAACCTATTCGAAATCGTTTGCTTTTCAAGCACTAATCTTTAATCGGTTCCAATACTAATTAAAATGGAGTGGATAGCAAGCAAAAACAAAATTCTTTAAAATATACTAAATATACACTGCTGTTAAACCAAAACTACCTAGTAGTAATTAATAAATTTTAATTAAAGTTGTTTAAAAGAAAAAAAAAATCCTAGGTGTGGGCCTCGAACCCATGACCTGCGGATCATGAGTCAAACACTCCACACTTTATGCTATCTATAAGCTTATATAGAATATCTTTTTGAACTACATCTCGATTGCGTCAGTAATATTTAAAAAAAATCCAATCTGGAATATAAAAACAAATAAAAATCTGGGTAGGTCCTTACAAGATCTAAACTTAAGCATAGACTAATAGTGCAATTACCGAGGGTATTGTAAAATATTTTTGCGTATTTTTGTCTTCTTTGCACTTCTTTGTGTCCCTAAAAAATACTTTGAATACCGAGTTGAATATACTGTTACGGGTTCACAACGACAAATTAAAACTCGCAATTGTTGAAAACGATACGTCAATTTATTTCGACAAATTATGTACAAAAACACGCACTTAAACTTAGTAATAACTTGCTAATAATTCACTACTATAATCGGTCTATTAACTTCGTGTTAATCTCACGACCACTACAGCACGTTATTTGTGACTGACTCCTGGTGCGCGACCCCGGCCCTATATATAAGATCGTCCATCTCTCTCGAACTTTCCGGCAGCCTTCGACGTCCGGAAAGTTCCCGCACTACCGCGACCGCAAGCCACAGACAACGCAACTAAAACCTAGACTAAGAATACAACCTTAAGATAAATCGACCTAATACTACACTAAACCTAAATAAATTCCAATTATAAAATTTAAATAACTTAAATTTGTAACACTATCCTCCTCTTCAGGTTTGATCGTCTCGATCAACATTTCCCAGGTAAGGTTTTAGTCTGTCTAGATGAACAACTTTCATCTTGGACTTCGGGCTTCTCTGGATTCGGTAGACTACATCATTAATTCTCTTAACAACTTTATAAGGCCCTTCCCATGGTGGTGTCAACTTAGGTGATCTTCCTTTCTTGCGTTGAGGATTGTATAGCCAGACTTGATCATTCTCTTTGAACCCTGAAGAGTTTGCTTTCAGGTCATATCTAGCTTTCATGCGGTCACTGGCTATTTCTATTCGCTCTCTAACCACTTCATGGATATCGTGCAGCTTTTGCCTTAAACGTTCGACATAGTCATTAACCTCTAAGTGTGCATCTTCAGGTGAACCAAACATGATATCACATGGTAAACGCAGTTCTCTACCAAACAGGATACTAGATGGAGTAGCTCCTGTCGTATTATGAATGGCGGTTCTATAGGCCATCAAAAACAATGGAATATATTGGTCCCAATCTGTTTGGTGCTCATCAACAACTTTGCAAAGATGTTCTTCTATTGTTTTATTAAATCTTTCAACCATGCCATCTGACTGCGGATGTAAAGCAGTAGTCCGTGTTTTACGTATTCCTAAAAGGTCACAGAGAGAGCTTTGATTCAAAGTTTCTTCCTTGATCTGAATGTAGTTCCAAAGGAATGCCAAATCGGCTGAAAACATCATTTACCAGAACTTCTGCAACTGTAGCGGCCTCTTGGTTAGGCAAAGCAAAAACTTCTGGCCATTTGCTAAAGTAATCCATGACAACAAGGATGTATTTGTTGCCCTTTTTAGTTTCTGGAAATGGTCCGGCCACATCAATAGCAATGCGTTCGAATGGCAGACCTACGTTATATTGTGTCATTTGACCTCTGGGCCTTGTTTTGGGACCTTGGCTGGCTGCACAAGTCGAACATCGGCGGCACCAGTTTTTCACATCTTGAAAGTAATTGACCCAATAAAATCGGTTTCGAATTTTGTCCATGGTTTTATTTATGCCTAGGTGCGCGCCTGATTTTCCACCATGGCATTCGGCCATTATATTGTCTACCATGCTCCTAGGAACCACTACTTGATTAATCACAGTAAGGCCATCGGCACTTTCCCAGGCACGTTTAAGGATGTTTTCTTCTACTATCAGTGAATCCCATTGTGCCCACAGTGATTTGAATATTACCCCTTGGTTTGCGATATCTTGCCATGATGGTCGTGGCTTGTTCTCTTCTTTCAATCGCAAGATAGGTCCTACATCTTTGTCGTTAAGTTGTGTGGTTCTAATCGAAGCCGACATCCATTCTTCATCTGGTTCTAACTTTATCTGGCGCACGTAGGTAATTCCTTCTTTCTGGTCAATTTTCCTGCAATGTTTACAATCCTCAGGGCATGGTCTTCTGGACAATACATCCGCATTATTATGCACCCTTCCCGCTCGGTGCTTAATTTGATAATGGTATTGTTGTATCTTTTCTATCCATCTCGCGACTTGCCCCTCAGGTTGTTTCATTTTCATGAGCCACTGTAACGCAGCATGATCCGTTCTAATCAGAAACTCTTGTCCGTAGAGATATTTGTGAAAGTGATCTACGGATTTAACTATGGCTAGGAGCTCCTTTCTAGTAACACAATAATTTCTCTCTGGTTTGGATAGCTTCTTGCTGAAAAATTCGATGACCCGTTCTTCTCCATCTTGTACTTGGGAGAGTACTGCTCCTATGCCATCGTTGCTCGCATCAGTATCTAATATGAATTTTCCGTTTGGAATGGGATATGCAAGAATCGGACTAGAACATAATGCTGTTTTTAGACTTCTAAATGCTTGGTCACATTCGATATTCCATTTGTAAGAAGCTTTATCTTCTGTAAGTCTATGTAATGGAGACGCTATTTTAACGAATCCTTCCACAAATCGTCTGTAGTATGTACACAGACCCAAAAAGCTTCTCAATTCATGTTTGTCACGAGGTTGAGGCCATTCTTTTATTGCTTTTAACTTCTTTTCGTCGGTATGGATGCCTTCTCGGGAAACGACGTGACCCAGGAACTCAACTTTTTCTTGGAACAGAAAACATTTCTTTGAGTTCAATTTAAGATTTGCGTTCCTGATTCTTGAGAATACTTCTCGTAAATTGCCTAGATGATCTTCAAATGATTTTCCCATTACTATGACATCATCCAAATAGACTAAGCAGGTTTTCCAAGTAAGACCTCGTAGAACGACTTCCATTAGTCTTTCAAATGCTTTCAAATGTAGCTGGGGCATTGCATAGGCCAAATGGCATCACATTAAACTGATAAAGTCCACTTCCAGCAGAGAATGCAGTCTTCTCTTATCTCTTTCAAAGATTCCTACTTGCCAATACCCACTTTTCAGGTCAAGAGTAGAAAACCAATATGATCCTGCCAATGTTGTTAATGTGTCGTCTATTCTTGGCAGTGGGTAACTATCTTTCTTGGTCACATAGTTAAGTTTCCTGTAATCGACACAAAATCTAGTACTTCCATCCTTTTTAGTGACCAACACCACAGGAGATGACCAAGGACTTAATGACTCTTCAATAACACCGTCGCTGAGCATTTTATTAATGAGATTGTGAACTTCTTCTTGTTTGGCCAATGGTAGTCTTTTTGGGGGCTGTCTTATCGGTTGGGCATCGCCAGTGTTGATGGAATGTTGAATAAGGTTTGTGCGTCCCGAACTACTCTTAGTTTCAAAGATATTACTTTGTTATTCTATAAACTCTCTCGCTTTACGAAATTCTTCTGGAGTGAGATGTTGCCAAGTTGACTGAAATTGCTGAAGTACCTCCGTTGGTAACCTACTTTTATCCTCCGAAGTTGGCTCTTCACATCTTGTTACTTTCTGGACTGGCTCAAATAATGCTACCACCTCCCCCTTATTAATTTTGACACTATTTGGGAAAATATTGGCGACTCTAATCGGGATGTCTTTATCGGTTTTAACTAGTGACTTTGCAACGAGGTAGGTGTTGGATAATTTCTGTTGGCTTATGAGTCCGACACAGCTTGATGTTTTACTTTCTAGCCTCCCAAAAATTATGGTTATGGTCTCACTATTACCGACCAGTCTTGTTGTACATACTGCCACGACCTTTATTGGTTCTTTATTGAAGTGACTATTTGACAAAATGAACTCTTCATTCCCAAATCTCAGGATATTAAGTTTATTATCAAACGCAAATCCATGTTTACTTATCAAGTCCATTCCCAAAATAAATTCGTCTTCTATTTCGGCAACCAATACAGTGTGGCGAATTCTCAATCTTCCCAGCTGTAGGTCTATGTCTGTCTGCCCCAACACGTCGGCGGATTCTCCAGTCACAGTCTTAAGTGTTATTTTCTTTCCTGTTGGTCGAATTTTATATCTCGTTGCAATTTTGAACTTAAGCAATGATATGGCAGCACCAGTGTCTACTGTTATGTTAACTTGTCTTCCATTTATGAGTCCGTCGATGTTAAGACTGTCAGCAGTATGTTTTACGCTCTTAATTGAATAAATTTTGGGGGCTACATTCCCTTTAGCCAACACCCGCCCCTCTGTGTTGACTAGTTTTAGTGTCCCGCTAGATCGCGAGCGAGACCTTATTTGTACGCGACAATTGCGTTGAATATGCCCTGTACGTCCGCATCTGAAACACTTTACATTTGAAGGGGATCGTCTGCTTTCTTTCAAAGAGTTAATCTTCTCTATTAGTGATTGAAACATTTGGTTTAGCGTTTTTGAGTTGACCTCATGTCCATTGCTCATTTCTTCTCTCTCCTGAATTGAAACAGCTCTTACTTTTGGCCTGGACATATTATTTGATGATTCGATTTCAAGGGCTCGAATCAACACTTCACTGCTATTATGGAAGCGTTCTCGACGAAGTAACTTTGCTAAGTCCGTGTCTCGTAATCCGTTAATAAAGCGATCTACCGTGAAGGGATCTGTAATTTTCTGGCATTTCTGGGTAAGCTAAATACATCAGCCTCCTGATATCTATTTCATACTCTTGCAATGATTCTCCTGGTCTTTGTTGACGAATATTTAATTCTGACCAATGTAAATTTCGCAAGTGTTCGTCTCCATACCTTCTTTCTAACGCTGTCACTAAAGCGTTATAATTCTGTTTTTGTTCGACTGGAATGGACCGTAAAAGTCCCAGAGCAGGTTCTCGTAGAGCTACTAACAATGCTCTAGCTTTTTCCTCATCATCTTAACAATTTGCAGCAGCGGCAGCTTCAAACTGTTGTTTATAAGTAGACCAGGAAGACGTACCATCGAAATTTGGAGGCTTAATGTTTTGGTTGGAATTCACAACACATCCCTGAGCTTTCATTTTGTTGTGTTCTTTTTGGAGCTGTATAAGCTGTTTTGACACGTCCTGGAATTTTTCTTCCATGGTTTGAAAAACTTCTTCCCTAACATTCTGTACCTTTTCTTCAACATTATGTACCTTTTCTTCTACATTCTGCAATTTAATTTGTACCTTTTGTTCCACACTATGCATTCTTTGAGTTATTTCTTCCTTAAGATCTTCGGTTGCAGTCTTAAACTCTTCTCTCAGCTGTTCGGCGTTGCTCTTTATTTGGTCAAAGTTTTCCTGCATGTCGTTCTGGTTTTGTTCGATGGTCTGTCTCATATCATTCTGATTTTGTTCAATAGTGTGTTTCATGTCGTCCATGGTATGTTTCATATCGCCCTGGTTTTGTTCAATGGTCTGCTTCATGTCGTTCTGGTTTTGAGCCATTTGAGCTGCTAGAGCCTGTATCATTTTAGTTAGATCTTCCATCTTTGCCGATCCTTGTCTAGTAACCATCAACTTCCTGATAAATCACTTAAAACGTCTATTTTAGGGCTATAAAGCGAATGTCGAAGTCGGTTTTTCAATATCTCTTCCAATTCTTAAATAGAACCTAATGGAATGTTCTGGAATATACTGGTAAATGCTACTCTTTCTGCTACTAGGCAAATGTAGAAGTCACTTTTTGATTATCTCTTTGGGTTCTCGAATAGACCGTCGTAGAATGTTATGGAATATTCTAGAAATAATTTATAATTCTTACTTTTAAAATAACTAAGCTACTGTCGAAGTCGGTATTTGTATATCTCTTCTAGTTTTTGAATAGAACGTCGTAGAATGTTATGGAATCTTCTAGAAATTCTTTCTAGTTCTTACTTTTGAAATTACTAAGCTAATGTCGAAGTCTCTTTTTTTTTTGGATATTTCTTCTGGTTTTCGAATAGAGCGTCGTAGAAAGTGATGGAATGTTCTAGAAATTCTTTCTGATTCTTATTTTTAAAATTACTAATCTAATGTCGAAGTCGGTATTTGTATATCTCTTCTAGTTTTTGAATAGGACGTCGTAGAATGTTATAGAATATTCTAGAAAATCTCTCTAATTATCAATTTTTGGACTGTAAAGTTAATGTCGAAGTCGGTTCTTAAATATCTCTTTTAGTTTTTGAATAAAACAATATCGAACTTCTTCGAATATTCTGGAAAAATCACTTACTGTTTTTTCTGTCCAATTGTCCTATCCGGTGGTAATATGTAAGGGTAGTCTTTGCACTATTCAGTTCCGAATATTCTGGCAAAATCACTTACTTTTCTTCTTTTTAATTGTCCTAGCCGGTGGTACTGTGCAAGGATAGTCTTTGCACTATTTATTTCTTTTAATCTCACTTCTGACACCAATTGTTACGGGTTCACAACGACAAATTAAAATTCGCAATTGTTGAAAACGATACGTCAATTTATTTCGACAAATTATGTACAAAAACACGCACTTAAACTTAGTAATAACTTGCTAATAATTCACTACTATAATCGGTCTATTAACTTCGTGTTAATCTCACGACCACTACAGCACGTTATCTGTGACTGACTCCTGGTGCGCGACCCCGGCCCTATATATAGGATCGTCCATCTCTCTCGAACTTTCCGGCAGCCTTCGACGTCCGGAAAGTTCCCGCACTACCGCGACCGCAAGCCACAGACAACGCAACTAAAACCTAGACTAAACCTAAATAAATTCCATTTATAAAATTTAAATAACTTAAATTTGTAACAATACTTTATCGAGTATTTTGCGAGGGAATTGATCCCTGTTCGTCCCTCTTTTATTGAACTTTTATCAAAAATAAATTTTTATTGGTATGGACAAAAAAGTCCGTTTATTTTTATATTTTTATAGCATCAAAAAAGTTTTTATGACCTCGTTACGCCTCGTTATGACCAAAATAATTCAGTCCTGTTGGGTCCTGTCGGGTACTGTCGTGGTCCTGTTGGGTCCTGTTGGGTCCTGTCGAGTACTGTCGTGTACTGTTGGGTCCTGTCGGGTCCTGTTGAGTACTGCCGTGTACTGTTGGGTCTTGTCGTATACTGTCGAGTACTGTTGGGTCCTGTTGGGTACTGTTGGGTCCTGTCGGGTCCTGTCGATTACTGTTGAGTACTGTTGGGTCCTGTCGGGTCCTGTCGCGTACTGTTGGGCCCTGTTGAGTACTGTTGGGTCCTGTTGGGTCCTGTCGTGTACTGTCGAGTACTGTTGGGTCCTGTTGGGTACTGTTGGGTCCTGTCGAGTACTGTTGAGTACTGTTGGGTCCTGTTGAGTACTGTCGAGTCCTGTTGGGTCCTGTCGTGTACTGTCGAGTACTGTTGGGTCCTGTTGGATTGGGTACTGTTGGGTCCTGTCGGGTCCTGTCGAGTACTGTTGAGTACTGTTGGGTCCTGTCGGGTCCTGTCGCGTACTGCCCAACAAACAATTAAAGTTGTAACGACGAAACCCCAACTAGAAAGAATTTCTTAAAAGTAACCGCAACGTACTCCCGCTACGTCTCAGTATACCATACAGCGACGTTATAAGTCCCTAAGTGGGGAACCAATTTCTGGTTATAACTACTTGGCCAAGTGTTTAAAGTCACTGTAGTAACAACTACACTACTACGTCGTAGCCAGGTATCTACTACGTCGTAGAGGCTGTTTTTTTTCCGTAATGGCATAAAAGTTGCGATGTAGTTGCAAATAATATAATCGTTTCTTTTTAGTAGAATTGTTACACAATATGGTGGACACAACAGTAAACAGACTCGCTTAGTTTTTTTGTTTGGTTATGGTTATAATATGAACTATGTTATCCAAAAGTGTGAGAATTTACGAGCAGAGGATCAAAATTCGAGTGCGACGCAAAGTTTTTTGTATAACATGCATTATATATATTGCAAAAAACCGGTGCGCCCGTAAAATTGAGCCGTTTTCTGGTAGCTGATGGAATTTTTGTGTTGTGATTTTGGAGGTTATGTTTTCATAATCGACAGTTAACTCCAACAAATGGTGCTTAAGAAGAGCATTTTTGGTAAGCTTCAACTAATTTGTTTATAAAATAGTATGGCTCTTTAATATGAGCTCATAAAACGACAACAAAAATATTAAATTTTCTTTCTTACATAAAAACATGGCGTCCCAAACTATATTCCCTGATAGTCGAAAAGGTTACTTGAAAGTAGTTCCGGCTTTAAAGTTGATCCAAAAAGTTATTTTGTCTACATTGTTACATCAGATGTTACTATGATGACACAAACTTTTGTGCTAAAAATTAAAGTTATAATGTAGTTGTCGGATACACTTGTTTGGGACTCCAATGAAGCTTAACTTTCTAGTGGTAATTAAGTAGGATATAAAAGTCAGGGCGACTACGAAATAACGACTAAAAAGAAAGTAAAACTTTAGCAACGTCCTATTGTGGTAGAGAAGACTATCATAATCGACTATCAAGAAACAATCCTATGAAGTAGTTTAGAGGGTCGTTTATACGAAACATCTACTATTTCCTGATACTAAATAGTTGTTAGAACTAAAAAGTAACAAATTTTGGTTGGGATCACCACATTTCTACTATAAGAAAGTAGCAAAGCCTTTAGAACATGTAGCCGCTACTATAAATGTTAGTTGGGTGTTGGGTCCTGTTGAGTACTGTTGTGTCCTGTTGGGTCCTGTCGTGTACTGTCGAGTACTGTTGGGTCCTGTCGAGTACTGTTGGGTCCTGTTGGGTACTGTTGGGTCCTGTCGAGTACTGTTGGGTCCTGTCGGGTCCTGTTGAGTACTGTTGAGTCCTGTTGAGTACTGTTGGGTCCTGTTGAGTACTGTCGGGTCCTGTCGAGTACTGTTGGGTCCTGTCAGGTACTGTTGAGTCCTGTCGAGTACTGTTGGGCCTGTCGAGTACTGTTGGGTCCTGTTGAGTACTGTTAAGTCCTGTTGAGTACTGTTGAGTACTGTTGGGTCCTGTCGTGTACTGTTGAGTCCTGTTGGGTCCTGTCAAGTACTGTCGTGTCCTGTTGGGTCCTGTAGATTACTGTTAAGTACTGTCGTGTTCTGTTGGGTCCTGTAAAGTACTGTCGTGTCCTGTTGGGTCTTGTAGAGTACTGTTAAGTACTGTCGTGTTCTGTATGGAAAAAATTATAAAATTTTAATAATTAGAGACATAAAAATGTCGTTTTGGTGCAAAAGCAGTGGCGGTCTGTGGGGTGCAAAGCTGGAGGAGCGAAAATCGACTTGAAGGTGGAAATTATGATTTTATTTAAACTATATTGAGTAATTGTAATTACACTTTTAAGATCTGGTAAGGACCTACCGAGTTTTTGACTTTTTTTTTATCTTTCAAAAACTGTTTTTTTTTTTCATAATATTACTAGGTTTAGTGTATGTATGGATAGTTTAAGGTGTTGCACGCTCGACTGAAGATCCGAAGGCCATGAGTTCGATTCTCACATAAAACTTTTTTTTTTCAAACAACTTTAAATTAAAATTTGCTAATGACTAATTAATACGGATTGCTTACGTGATGGTCATGAATATTTATACAGTGTCTCAAAATCTCTCTGCACTTTATTTGCATTAGAATTAACCTTATTCGTATTAAAAATAACGATATAACAACTATCAAATTTTTTTGTTATTTTAGCTGACCCAAAATGCCTCCATTGATCTTTTTTAACTTTTGTTTATTAAAATTAAAAAACATATTAATAAAACAAAAAATGGAAATTATACAAAAATTGGCAACGGTGGATACACTTTAATCAGCAGGCGTTGAAAAGCAAACGATCCCAATGTAAAACTCTCTGCGGGAATTTCAAAATGAGAATATTAGATAAAAGGCGAAATTTTTAAAATTAAAACTTTCCTGTCCTCGTTTTGGGAGGTTGAAATCGTTGTTAAACCAAACCGAAACCAAACCTAACCTTGGTCAATTGATCGGAAACCTATCCTAACCTATTTGAAGTCGTTTGCTTTTCAAGCGCTAATCTTTAATCGGTTCCAATACTCTAAAATTAAAATGGGGTGGATAGCAAGTGGAGGGTGAATAGAAACAAAAACAAAATACTTTAAAATATACTTAATACACACTGCTGTTAAACCAAAACTACCAAGTAGTAATTAATAAATTTTAATTAAAGTTGTTTAAAAGAAAAAAAAATCCTAGGTGTGGGCCTCGAACCCATGACCTGCGGATTATGAGTCAAACACTCCACACTTTATGCTATCTATAAGCTTATATAGAATATCTTTTTGAAGTACATCTCGATTGCGTCAGTAATATTTTAAGAAAATCCAATCTGGAATATAAAAACAAATAAAAATCTGGGTAGGTCCTTACAAGATCTAAACTTAAGCATAGACTAATAGTGCAATTACCGAGGGTATTGTAAAATATTTTTGAGTATTTTTGTCTTCTTTGCACTTCTTTGTGTCCCTAAAAAATACTTTGAATACCGAGTTGAATATACTTTATCGAGTATTTTGCGAGGGAATTGATCCCTCTTCGTCCCTCTTTTATTGAACTTTTATTAAAAATGAATTTTTTTTGGTATGGACAAAAAAGTCCGTTTATTTTTATATTTTTATAGCATTAAAAAAGTTTTTATGACCTCGTTACGCCTCGTTATGACCAAAATAATTTAGTCCTGTTGGGTCCTGTCAGGTACTGTCGTGGTCCTGTTGGGTCCTGTTGCGTCTTGTCGAGTACTGTCGTGTACTGTTGGGTCCTGTCGGGTCCTGTTGAGTACTGTCGTGTACTGTTGGGTCCTGTCGTGTACTGTCGAGTACTGTTGGGTCCTGTTGGGTACTGTTGGGTCCTGTCGGGTCCTGTCGAGTACTGTTGAGTACTGTTGGGTCCTGTCGGGTCCTATCGCGTACTGTTGGCTCCTGTTGAGTACTGTTGGGTCCTGTTGGGTCCTGTCGTGTACTGTCGAGTACTGTTGGGTCCTGTTGGGTACTGTTGGGTCCTGTCGAGTACTGTTGAGTACTGTTGGGTCCTGTTGAGTACTGTCGAGTCCTGTTGGGTCATGTCGTGTACTGTCGAGTACTGTTGGGTCCTGTTGGGTACTGTTGGGTCCTGTCGGGTCCTGTCGAGTACTGTTGAGTACTGTTGGGTCCTGTCGGGTCCTGTTGCGTACTGTTGGGTCCTGTCGTGGTACTGTCGGGTCCTGTTGTGAAATTTGTACAGTACTGTTGAAAGCTGATGACCCCTCGATTTGGACCCAAATCTAATCAGCTCGTAACGGTATCAAACATTATTTTACCTGAAAATTTCATATTATATGGTGACAAATTTCAATTATAGTCTTTAAAGAGCAATCAATTCTGACCCTGATTTTTTTTTATTTTACTAAAATCGGTCTAGTAATAACGAATTTATAAGAAAATGTATGCAGACTGAATTTACAATGCAATCGTATAATCTGGAAAACAATGGTTGAAACAAAAATAGATTTTTTAAGAACTACCACACGGATTGTATTAATTTGTACCTCGTCGGTGGGGGAAAATTAGTGCTTTTCTATAAATTCACAAAAATTAATGTACTTTTGTTGGTACTGTCAAAATTGCATTATTGCAGGCGTGTACTGCTGTCTCTGGCGACTGAAATCTTTATTTTTTTTTGTTTATTTTCGGATTTATATGAATAAATCCACGACTCATCACCAATGAAAATGCTGTATACATTCTTAGAGTTTCCTGCCTCAAAGCGGTCTAGAGTTTTCGGAGACCAATTGACCCTAGTTTCTCTCTGTTCTTCGGTTAACAACATGCGGTATCCAGTAGGAGACCAATTTTTTTACACCTTATTCTTCATGCAAATTTTGAGGTCTTTGAATCCCCAATAAAGACTCAATCTCGCGATATGTCACATGTCGATCTTCCATGATGAGCATGCGCACAGAATGGATGTTCTCGTGGGTGACAGTCGTTTTGGTGCACCTGGCCCTGGATCGTTGCTAAGGCCAATCCGTCCCCGCTTGAATTCTCCGTACGAACGAGAAACTGTCGATTGATAATTACCAAAAACAGAAATCAACTCGGCAAGCCATTCTTGTTGAGATAATTTTCCTGCAAATGTTCTCGGTTTGATTTAATTTTTCGACTGATTTGTTAACTTAAAAAATTCACTGTAGCTACAAAACTATATGTATCGCGCTGAGATTTTGAACTTAGGTTAGGTAAAGATTGAGGTTAAGCTCTAGTAAGGATATTCGATCAGTATCGCTTTAATGTTATTTAAATGCGTTGAGAAAACCATTGATATTAAAAAAAATTGTGTGTGCTTAAGACCACACAGCAGAAGTGTAAATTTCATCAAGGCAAAATTAATAATACGAATAAAGATTTTTGGCGTTGTATATTGACAAAGTAATATACAAACTAATAATATTTACATAATTATAATTGGGTATAAATTACTCTGGTAAATTTTGCTCTGAGTGGCCTTCATCTGCATCATCATATCGCTTTGCTGACTGTTCCTCTCACAGTTAGTCGACTGGAGCCGATTTCACCCGAATGAGCGTTACATAGCCGAGCGTGACGGCTCAGTTCAATTCGGTACCCACAAAAATTGCTAAACGCGCCTAAAGAAGTTTACACTTCAATAATAAAAAAACCATCGAGACTGACCATACCGTTTTTTATATATCGATATTTCACCACGCAAGGTATGCGTTTCAAAAATTGTTAGATTTAATAACTACTTTGTTCAGGAGCAGCGGCGTAGCTAGAAGACATGAGGCCCCGGGGCAAACAATTTTTTGGGGGCCATTATAAGTCAACAAGAATATAAAATGCTTGTCAATAAAAATTTGTCTTGCCATGAAAAAATTAATTCTCATTTTTTTGATTTTCTATTTTCAAAATTACCAGGGGAATGTAGTGACATTTGAGACAAGGGCAGCAATTTTTTTTAATTGGTTATTTATATTTTTCTATCGTTTTTAGTTTTCGGTAAACTTTAATTTCTTGGTTTAAAGGTAGGATACCTTTATTTATGATACCTATTTATCTTTTTATTAAAACTTTCTAAAGAAAACTTTTTATTAGTAAAGAAACACACTATACAATCACACAACTGTACAGTTTTAACGGCCGCAATATCCTTTACCAAAACCGCACTGTGAAACGGGTAGCTAAGTAATCCATTTATTGTTTGTTTCAAGGCTAAATTGCGCGAACTTAATTCTTGCATTGGACTGGCATGATTGAACCCCCACTATGTTTTACATAATGAAAGGAGCAATTGCGCTAATAGACAACTGATATCGTACGGCCATGTACAACGGATGAACGACGAAACATTACCAAAGCAGGTCCTAGAATGGCAACCAATAGGGCGCAGAAAAAGAGGGCGTCCTAAACTAGAATGGCAACAGTTAATCCAAAGATCAATGAGTCAAAAAAATCTGACACAAGATGATTGTCAGAATCGGAGGTGGAGAATAGGCGTCGGACAACGTAGAAAAACGTTCTAAACCGACATAGTAGTAAGGAGCAATTGTATCTGCCGCGTCGAGCGCGAAGAGCCAGCGGTTGTCGACAAAGCGACGGTGCTCTCGGGTCAACTCAAGACCGACAGTTAGTTGAATTGAATTGAATTCTTCTATGTTTTCTACGCATACGACAAAGAGAACTGCTTATAAGGTTGGCGCTTCTTATACAAATAGGTATATAACATAAGATGTAAGATGCCGCTTTTCTAGTACATAGGGACACCTAAAATATAACGCTTCTGATACACTCTTACCACTCCTACAGGACTGCCGATAATTACGTCAAATTTTAATAGTGATCAATTTAATTAAATTATTATTTAAATTATGTCTGATTTCTTAAGGGAAGCAATGCTTTTCTTGCTTACATGGACCGCACACCAGTGTAAATCATTTAAAGATAGCTTTTTTAAAGCAAGGTATTTTATAAACGTTATAAATATAAAACAACTAGATGAAAATAAAATGCGCGCATCCAAAAAAATTTATAAAAAATGAGAATATTTTTGAAAAAAAAAATTATGATTTTAAGCTAAAATTATGTTCAACAATTTATCTAGGCAAACATATTCGGTTTAGCAGAAAATTTATTTTTAACAATGTTTTAATTCTTGACATTTATAAACAATTATTCATTTCTTGTGGAATTTTAATTTATTATTTGACGACCTAAAACGTAGGCGTAAAAATATACAAGCCAAAAGCAGAAAAAACAATTTATTAAAGTGGGGTGTCAAGTAAAAACATCGAAACAGCGAAAAAAGATTAATCAAAGTGAACGATGTGTGTACGGCTTTGTAACATTGTAACTTGGAAAGTTTTCCGAAGAAAGATTTGGTTTAGATGACTTGTGAATATATTGTTTATTGAGCCCAATTTAACGTTTGCAATAATAACATTGACTTTAGGCCTCTCCAAAGATTTGTAGACTAGAGAAATTTTTAAACATACAAACAAGAACCCACTCAAACCACCACCGATAACAAGAAATACAATATAACTAAATGAATGATAATTTCCTTTTTGACCTTATCAACAACGGTAGCAGCAGACAAAAAAATTACGTTATACATTAATCGTGTGAGTTTAGGTGCCCATAAACTGGCAAAGTATTTTGCTTTGTCATGTTGCATTAGGATTAATAGCCTATAAAACAGATTCATAAAATAATCAATTTAAAATTAATAAGTAAATGCATGGATTGATGATTTAAGATCTTTTAGCAAACTTGTTTTTTATTTATTTTTCAATTTTCCAAGATTCAGAACTTACTTGCGGCGCATATTTTGATTTGGCGCCGCACAGTGATCTAGGGCGAGGTCATAAGTAGTCAAATCCGACATCCTGATAACATCCTTAACCAATGCCAATTGAACCCTTAAATGACCCCAAGATTAGTACAATTTTGGTGCATAATCACCATAAGCCTAAAGGAAAAAAATAAAACAAATTATAAGTAAGGCAAACATTATTCGTGGAAAAAACTAAAGACATTTGCATGTAGGGTAAGGATTGAGCTTTTAAGCAGTGTTAAAACACATGGTAAGGACGTGTTGGTTTTTACGTCATATTTTTTTAATGAAACGTTATTTTAAAAATGGTTCCTGCTAATTACATACACTAGATCTTTTAAAGTATACTTTGTTCCGGCTTGCTGGTATATAAATATGATGTCCCAAGGCTTACTGAGTAAATCTAAATTATACATTCACCCGCCCTGACCCGCCCATGAGGGCAACAGAGATAGTGTAACGAATGTTGTCCGGTGCGTTATCATTGCCACCAAGCATTCTTTACGGGATTTACTGGTGACATCATTATGACGGACCCGGGCCAAATTCATTCGCCGGACACAGCAAATCCCGCTAGATACACTTGGTGGCAATAAAAATTAAATAAAAAACATAAATAAAAATTACATTTTCACCTCCAACCGTTTTAGTTGCATAGCTATAGCAAACGTATTGAATTTAGTAATCTAAAAAATCTTATTCGCTTCTCACTGTATTTCTCTTCTAAAAAATGTGTAGCTAATAAAAATCGCTAGCGCAACATTATATTAGTTGGCCGCGCTTTGATCACATGTTTATACAAAATAGTGTGTATTATTTGCGTTCGCGAACATATTTTGTCAAAAAAACACTTAAATCTGGACCCTAAAGCTTTAGCCTTAATTCTTGATTGATTAATGTATAAACATGTAATTTTGATATTTCCCTTAAAAAAAAAATATTGTTTTCAGTGTATGTTTTATATAAGTTGTAAGTATCAGAAATTATTGGTAACGAAATGTTTTTATCTTTGATATACTAATGTGCATTTTTAATTGTGGTTAAGAATAATATGTCCTGTTAATAAATTTTGTATTCTGAAACATGTTATATTCAGCTATTTGTTATAAATTATTTTTAACAAATACATTTGTTTATTTTTTAAATATGCCAATACTTATTAAAAATATTAACTTTAAAAATTTCATAAGGCTGAATTAATTTTTTATTTACAGTTAATTAGTTTAGCTTCCTATTAACAAAAAACTAAAATAAAATTTCTTTGATACTAAAAATATTTCGCGCTCCGAATATGTCATATCCCCTAGGTGTTTGAACTTGCGCAGTATAAATATTAAAAAATATAATACGTATGCAAAAAGTTAGATTAAGAAAGCAACTACCGAAACCAAAAAAAAATCCTTAAAATTTTCTTTATTAATGAAAAAATGACTTATGACTGCTTTCTGAACTAGCCAGGTCACTGTGCGCCGGGTGTCTTTGTCCTGTCCCCTGTCACCCTGGTAGCTACGCCACTGTGCCGTAAGGTAAGGTGATCGTGAGCGCTCACCAATCTCAAGACGCTATTCTTCACGGTCAGTAAAGTGAGATGTCAGAAGGATGAATTTAAGTTCACCACCTTTCATCATGAAAATGAATCCACAAGAATTGTTGTGGTATTTATAATTTTACATTTGGCCATCAGTTTTATTTTAGCAAGCTTGTTTTGAAGTGTGGAGGTTCGTAACATTAATGTTATTGATTAGTTCCCTATTTTTATTAAAAAAAGCCTACTATTAAAACAAAACAAACAACTAAATAGAAGGTTAGAAACGCCACAATAACTCACGGGACTCATTTTGTTATTCTGGGACTTTCCATTTTCTGAGGATCAATCGCCCAGTTTCGCATTTTAAAAAATCACAAACATCAAATACCTGCCCAGAAATCGAACCCAGATCGCCCGTTTGTCTAGCAAATATTGTTACCACTACGCTACTGACGACAACGAATACATTTCCCCAAGGAAAAAGATGGAGAACTTGAGATCACCGGTGAACTTAAGTTCACCGATAAAAGTGAACATTTCGCATACCTTATCTCACTACTACAAAACTTTCCACAAACTCCTATTTGCGTTCCAGCTAGTGTTTAAATGTATATTGCGTGCGCTTTAGGATTCTTCTCCTTGTACTGTTTTTTTACCAGTCCGATGGCCACTTAAAACGCCGTTATTATTGATTGTTGGATCAGATGGCACAAACTTAACAAATAACACGGTGAGGCCTTGGATATCCAAAAACGAATTAAACATTGTTTTGATAGGCCTTTGTTAATCGCGGTTGTCTCGCCGGCTGGGCTCGGGATCATATTGCAAGGACCACGATTAATCTCCAATTCTATTCTACTTAAGCGTCTCTTCGCTTGGAGTCTAATATTAATCTATTGCTCTTGTTTTACTTCATTAATTTTCTAGAGCATATCTAACACCTCAATATTTAAATATCTAAAAACCAAAATGATATTTAAAGTTAAATTTACAATACAATAAACATTTAATGCACTGAATGCATTAAGACAATTTGCATCTATTGGACAATTTTACTACTTTGCCTGAACAAACGTTAATTAGTAGTACTATTGAAAAGAAAATCTTATTATTTATACAATTTATTAAAGTTTAGTTTAAATGATATAGAAGGGTATGATTTTATTGTAAATAAGAATAAAATGTGAGTTGTTAAATAAAACAGAAAAAAAAGTCAGATCTTACAGCTTTTCATAATAATTTTCTTGATCTATTCTTAAATTTTTATCGGCAAATAATATTTTAAATCATTTATTCTTACTGTGAGAGTTTAAGAAATTATTTATTGGTGCACAATTACATTCTTCAGAATGTGAACATAACTTTGAAAATGGGCAAACCAAAAATAATTGGGGCTCTTGTAAGTATACATTGGTATTTATAAATTATAATTATAAATTTCTTTTATGATAAAACAAGCACCAATATTTTACTACAATGTCATGAATAAGATTTACCTTTTAAACATTACCTCCAAAAGTATAAAAACGGTTACGGTTTTATACGGTAACTAAATTCCTCATGGTTATTACATATATTTTTAGCAAAATCTCCCTCCTATTCCATGTTTACCCCCATAGAATTTTTGTTGGAAACTTCACATGATATACCGATTAAATTTTTTTCTGCCCACAAGGCTGTATGAAAGGCTAGTGACAAAATTTATGGATTTCTTTATTCTGCAGTATCAAAAATTCTTCACCCTGTCTCACTTACGTTTTGTCCCGGGTCGATCCAGGAGCTAATACTCCCCGGGGACTTCGGAAACGTAAAGGCAACTGAAAAGTATCTTACTGCATAAAATATGGGGCCCAACTTTATCAATAATTTCATTTTAGCCTGGTGGCAGGAGCAAAATTCAAAATTATTATAGAAAAGAAAATTTATAATGCTTTGCAAGTTTCTTCTTTGATATCAAAAGATACTTGAATTGACAAGTTTCACACCTGTAAGGTAATTGAACAAATAAAACATATTTTTATTTTTCTTATTCTTACAGTAAAACAAGCGGTGGCATAATGTACGTTTAGCCAAATGTAAGTCAAAAAATTAATCTGCCTTTGCTACCGTTCGCACACCCGAAAGGCCTGTTCTAAGATTTATGAGAAGAGATGTAATTTAGAGAAAACGGTAGCACTATGAATGGTACAGTAGCTGATACGGTATCTATATTTGTGGACATGTACAAAGCAGGCTCGCAAACATGTTATGAGGCACTTGTAGTGTGCAGGCAGACCTCGCTATTCGAGACGAACACAAAGAGATTCGCAGTTAGTTCGTGAACGTCGATTTGCAAATTTTTTTCAAAAGTACACATGTCTTGTAACTAAAAACATATAAATACGAGGGTGGCAGTCACGTAGCGAGCGGCCCTTCACTGCGGTTTGCATGTTTAACCTTTTCCGGTGACTGGACTTTTTACGGGTTACTGTCGACTAACAGTACCTATGCACAGAATGGGAATAACAGAAGAGAATGACAAAACAGGTTGAACATGAACTGTGCGAATGTCCGGCTATTGCACGTTTACGTCCCACTTTCAGTAAACTTCCAATTGATTCAGAAGGTCTGAAAAATATCTCACACAAACTGATCATATGAACCTTTTTGGAGGATAAAGCATACAGTAGTGAGAAACCACTTAAAAGTGAGCCACAATAAATCCACTAGTGGTTGCAGTGGAAGCGCTGCAAGGCCCACTCACATATGAATCATCAACTCCTCCTGACGGTGCTCCTTCTCAACTTTTTGGCACAGAGACGGGAGTTTTTGCAACGGCAGACAGGCGGCTATCGTAAATAGACACTATAGAAAAAAATTACCATCTATTAGAAAGTAACTTTAAAAAACTAAAACGTTATATCTAAGTATTTAAATGCAGTTTTTATTGAGCTTAGAGGTAAAGTTAAATTCAAAAAATCATTGAAAAAATAGGTACATATTCTTATTATAGCTAGACGACTAATTATAGAAGCATCTTTATTACAGATAAAGTAAACTCAAGAAACAATAAAAATATAGGTTGATATTCTTAATTTAATCTACTTATAAAAAAACATATTTGTATTATTTGGTTCAGTAAAGACCTGCTGCTACTACCATGGCAAATATTCGTGTTCGTATTCCTGATATTTTTGGAAACGTGGGACTATACATTGGCCATCCCGCACTTTTCGCATGGGTATTTTGTCTTCTTGTCGTGTGTCGCTTATAAGCGACGGTGTCGTGAATAGAAGGTGCTCATTCGTTGACAAGCAAACACTGCCGTAAACGTTTCGACACCCGCCCTTCTGCGAATGCAAAAAAAATATATGTCTCCAAGGCAACGACAGCTATCTAGACACAAAATGAACAGGTGTCGTCAATAGACGACAGCCGTCCGTCTGCCAAAAAAGTTACTGTCGTTAAGGGTGCGGCAGCCGTCCGGAAAGGGTTAAAACCAAACAAAAGCGAGATGATACTGATACATCATCTGTTACTGTAACAGCTCGTTTACAGGATTTGCTCGTGCGCGCTTTATACATATGCCAGGATTGCATAACGGTGAGTAGATTCTTTAAAAAAGGAACAAATTCATCGTGGGATTATGCCATAGAAGTTATAGGAATAGGAATATTGCAAGTAATCGTACATTGATCTGTGTCAGAGATCTGTATACCCCCATCATCTGATCTCTCGTCAGTGGCTTCATTTTTAGTTAGTTGGCCAGCTACATCAGTTTCATATTAGCTAGAATTAGTAAAGGAACAAACCTCTGTTGAAAGCGGTTTTATAGTTGGCTGATAAAACCTGTAATGTTGCCGACGGCGCGGCGCGGGCGACGAATCTTGACCAATACAGTTTTTAGCTTTTTCTTTTACAAATTTAGAATTTACATATTAAAAAATTATTATTTTTACCTAATAATAGGTAAATAAGCTATAAGGTATACCCTGGAATTTAGCACCGGGTTTTAGCATCTATTTATTTTCGAAAAACGTGCAAGCCTTTAGGGCAAAAGGTGTGTAGGAAAAAGTCTTTCTGAGAGCAATTCAATCAAAAAATATATTCTGTGTACCCGAAAATATTATCCACCCTCACAATTTTCCTTATACGGTTCATCCTATCTTTTGCAATCCCTGTGATAATATCGACGACGCAAAAAATAAAAGGAAACAAATATATACCTTATATTACAGAATATTATATTAAATAAAATTATTTTTATGAAGCCTAATCAGGCCATTATTATTAGAACAAATTGCAGTAATAAAACCTATATTGCAGCTTATATACTAGGGAGACAAATTTAAGCTAATTTGACAACAGTACATCTGTTATTGAACGATTTAAATTAAAAGGAACAATCTCGGCCCAAACTTACCTGTCTTTTATGGTTCATACTTGTTAAACTAGTACCATCCGGCGCGGCGGGCTAATAGGAATTGATTGTTTTTTTTTAATTAAGTCATGCCTTGCTTAAAAGGTCGGAGAAATTGGAAGAAATTGGAGAGAGCATTGCTCAGAGTATGAGTGCAAAATTCGATACGAACATTTCTGCCGTTGGATCCATGTCTGTGCCATCTAGATCTTATTCTACTGCTTTACAAAAACCATCTAAGCTGATTGTTCGTCCAAAAAACCCAGACCAGCTACCCACAGCTACCAAAGCCGCTATCATGGACAATATGAATCTGGCTGAGAGCGACATTCAATTGAATAGTATTAAGCATGTCTCAAATGGGGGTATTTTGCTTGGGTGCAGTAGTGACTCGGATGCATCTAAATTCTGTGAAATGGCCAAAGAAAAGCTGACTGCAGACTACGAGATTATTGAGCTACAGGGATCTGAGTTGAGTTAGAATTGTGGGTCTCTCAGAAAAGATTGACTCAAATACACTAGATGGATTGTTACGTAAACAAAACTCTTCAATTTTTGACGTTGCGTCCAGTTTTAAAATTCTGAGTGTTACACCTACTAAAAAAAATCCTAATATCTATCAGGCCACCATTCAAGTTAGTGCTGATACTTTCAAAAAATGTCTCGATAGGGGTAGGGTGATTGTTGGGTTGGAAAGTTGTAGAATTTTTGAAGCAATTCATATTCCTCGTTGTTATACGTGTAACGGCCTTCATCATGTATCAAAATATTGCAAAAAACAAACAGTTTGCCCTCTCTGTACTGGTCCTCATGTGGTAAAATCTTGTCCTTACAGTAATAAAAATGATTTTGTGCCAAAATGTTCCAATTGTGAATTTCATAACACAAAGCACCAAAATACAATACCAACAAATCACGCTTCCTGGGATTATAGACATTGTGGTGTCTATAAAAGGTCTCTTGAACAAGCAAGGCGAGAGATTTTCGGTTCAATAAAAAACATATAGCAACCACAGGATAGCACCGTAACAGTGATTCATGATATTCTTATTCCTCCATATGATAACACCCTGTCATTAAAATCTAATACCTCTTGCTTTCACCACAATTTATCTGTTTACTATCAAAATGTTCAAGGATTGAACAGACTCACCAATGTTATTTTTAACTCTTCCTCTGACTGCCAATATGACATTGTGGCGTTAACGGAAACTTGGATTCAAGAGGGGGTTTATAGTTCTGAACTTTTTCCATCACGATTCACTGTTTTCAGAAAAGATAGAAACCTTAAAAGTACTCAATTGTCAACGGGGGGTGGCACTCTACTTGCCATAGACAGTAGTTTTTCGTCCTCAAAGTTAAATCTGGAGGTTTTGAAAATATCCCATTAATTGATGTAATATGCGCCAAAATCTCGCTGGAATTTACATCAGTATACATCATATTATTTTATATTCCGCCCAACCTAAATATTAAGTATTACGAGACTATCTTTGAAATCCTAATATCTTTGGAATATCTGTACAACGCTAGCTTAATTATTTTAGGGGATTTTAATTTAAGGGAGTATTCAGCCTATTTTCTCCAGGGAATTCCTTGCAATCGTCTTTTGCCTTTTCTTAATTTTATTAATTTCATGGATCTAACCCAATGTAATGACGTTTTGAATTCTGAAAATAGATTACTCGATTTGGTCCTGTGTAATAAACCGTGTTCTGTTGAACGCGCCAAAGATACATTGGTTAGAGAGATTTTAATACATCCTGCTCTTGTTTGCTTATTTCAATATGTGTCTAAATCTAGGCATAAAAAGACAGCTGAATTGAACATTTTCTATAATTTTCGAAAAGCTAATTTTGTAGGGCTGTATGACAGTCTCTGTAACACTAACTGGGATTTTTTAGATAGATTTACTGACTGTGATGAAATGTGTAACGCTTTTTATCAAAAACTTTATGATACATTTGATAACTTTGTTCCGAAGACTAAGCAAGGCAAGCGGAGCTATCCTCCATGGTTTACGTCTGATATAGTTAAATCAATAAAAAGGAAATATAAACTCTGGCAAAAATACAAACTTAACAGGGATCCCACAGTTCTCAGCAGATTTCAAGATCTCAGAAGGGAAATCAAGGGCAACATTAAACGTAGCTTTAGGGCATATTGCTTAAGACTACAGAGCGATATCAAATCGAGTCCTGCAACGTTTTGGCAGTTTATAAAGACGAAAAAAGGCAATTCGGCGATGCCTAGTTCTATGTCTGATCGTTCTGGTAATAATGAAAATGGACCGCAAGAAATTGCGGAGTCTTTCGCAGAATTCTTTAAGGTGTCCTTTTTGATAAATGATGATGTTGATGCTTCTGTGCCGAACAACCAGGGCCTAAACAGCGACACATTTAGCATGCCTCAATTCAGCAAAGAGTATGTTTTAAAGTGCCTAAAAAAAATTAAACCCAAAGGAACTGCCCACAGTGGGACCCGATAAAGTACCGGCTTTTTTTCTTAGGGACTGTGCGCCTATCTTGGCGCTCCCTCTAAGCAAAATTTTTAATTTGTGTACAGCGTCTTCCAGATTTCCGAAAGCCTGGAAAATTTCTAAAATTACACCTGTCCTCAAAAAGGGTGATGTTAACAAAGTCGAAAATTATAGACCGGTTACAATAATTAATAACTTTTCCAAAGTATTTGAAATCGCCCTAAACGATCATTGGTGCTTTTATATGAAAAATAAAATTTCTCCTTTGCAGCATGGGTTTATGAAAAAACGTTCAACAACAACGAACTTATTATGCATTACTCAATATATAACTGATGCTTTTGATGAATGCCTGCAGGTTGATGTGGTATATACTGACTTTTCAAAGGCTTTCGATCGGCTTGACCACAAACTATTGCTTAACAAACTTAGTGATGCGGGACTTTCTGCGTCAGACGTTGCTTTTTGCTCCTCTTACCTTGAGGGTCGTACGCAATATGTTGAATGCAGTGGTCGGGCCTCTCGGGAGTTTCTGGTGGGGTCGGGTGTACCACAGGGATCTATTTTAGATCCCCTCTTTTTCATACTTTTTATTAATAGTATTGTGTGTGATCTTGAAGTTGAGGTTCTATTATATGCTGATGATATGAAGATATATATTCGGGTTAGGAGTCGCGATTCTTGTCTCAAGCTTCAGAGAGCTTTGGATAGGATAGTCAACTGGTGTGTTGTGAATAAACTGCCATTGAACCCTTTAAAATGTAATATTATGACATTTACTCTGAAACAAAGTAAGATTATGTTTGACTACTCTATCGAAGGGCAAATTTTACACAGGCCCAAGGTTTTTAAAGATCTTGGAGTGACCTTTGACCCCACAATGTCATTTGTTGATCACATTAATGAAGTTGTTAATAAGTGCTGCAAATCCTTAGGGTTTATAATAAGAAATTCTCGTGAGTTCACTAACATGGATCTTATTAAACTTTTGTATTTGGCTTTTGTCCGATCAATATTAGAATACGGTGCTATCGTGTGGAATCCACACTATAATGTTCATAGTGAACACCTCGAATCAGTACAGAGAAGACTTCTTAAATTTATTTCATTTAGACTAGACGGTACTTATCCTCCAATCGGATATCCACACAAGGACCTACTCGCGAGACATAAGTTAGAAACACTCCAAGACAGAAGAACGAAATCTCAGGTAATTTTTATTACCAAACTGTTAAAAAATGAAATTGACTGTCCGCAGTTTTTGGAACGAATTAATTTTTTGGTTCCCAGACTCCAGTCACGAAATCCACCCACCTTCTACCTACCCACACCGAGACTTAATATTAACAAATTTTCACCCTTACATAGCATGTGCAATAGTTGTAATAAACTTGTGAATAACTTAGACATATTTAATTGTAATGTATCGCAAATCAAGAAACTTACTTTGTAGTTAACTGTTAAGTAGGTATATATGTATGTTTGTTTTAATTTTGATTTTTAATTTTAGTCATTTGAATATTATTTGATACTTTTGTATAACCTACTCTTTTCCCATTCTGTAATTGGCTTTGCTGTAGAATGGTGTAAAATAAATAAAAAAAAAAATAAAAATAAAAAAGGTAAAGAATAACTTCTTATTAACCGATAAGATAAGTAAACAGTAAACACGCCCAATAACTCTTTATTTACAAGCTTTAATTCAACATGTGCAATGAATCCGACTTGGTACAAAATGGCCGGGTAAATATATAAACCAAAGTTAATAGATACTAAATATCGTACTATTTAAAAGTTGACAATTGATCAACTAGAAGGAAAGAATCAGGAACTTAAATTTTTATAAAAAAAAAACATGTTTTATGTAAAACCGAGAGATATTTATTTTATCGCAAAAATGCGTAATAAATTACGGAATTTTTTTTTCAGTTTACCTCCTATTTGAAAAGCAATAGAGGAAAATTTTAGGTCAATACCTACTCGTCATAATAATATTTAGTAAAGTCAACTCTCCATTAGTTGATGATTTTTGATCTAAATAAGCCATCCTGGGATGACGTTTGTCCATACGACTGACCCCCACGGTTTTATGAGCTTTTTAATTATCTGTTGATCTAAGGGCCCATCACGCCGACTTTTAAAATTTTCTTTTTTAACTATGGATTGCTTTAATTTTAACCATGTCTTGTTTTTAAATTTGTTGGACCGAGTAAAAATCTCCTCCCGTTTGTTAAGATGTGACCACCTTGTGACCCAATCAGGCAACGCCGCTGCTTCTACCAACCCAGTTTTTAAACTATGGAAAACAACAACAGAACAACACCCAGAACTTCCCAAAATAGCTTTGTCAAAAGCCATCAATTTTTCTGTAAAGCCGCATTTAAAAATTTATGTAAAGAAATGAAAGTTCTTGAATTTTTGATAGAAGATTTGGAAGATGATAAAATCAAGATGGTAATACTCGCGGAATTTGGGTGTTCTCGTCGGTACAACCAAAAGACTAAAAATCGTAATGAAATCAGGGTAAAGTGTAAAGGCAAAAAGGAAAATCGTCTTGTTGCATCATGCAGTACTGTTTAATTTTTTTCCACTGGTTAGTCATATCCTACCCTTAGCGCTGTAGCTACCAGGCTGTGGTGAACAACAGTTAAACCGAAGAAGAAGACGAAAATACTGCAATAAAAAGTAGAAGAGAGAACTTTATTTAAATTATTTTTCTTACAAATCTTTTTTTTAATCGATACATAGGTATATTTGTTCACAAAAACATTGTGCCAAAACAACCAAAATCTAGCCTTATCTTAAGGAATAAAATTTTTCAAAATCATTTTTATTTATTTTAAGGTTTTTTTATAGTATTAAAAAAACATGTTTTTTACTTTATTTACTCACAAAACACAAAAAGACACCTTCAATTTAATCACAACACTCACTCATTTGTAGGTATTATAACATCTTATCTTTAAGCAGCTCTTAAGGAACAGTAAAGTCATGAAAAAAGTTGAGTTTATTAGGACAACACTAAGGAAGAAATAAGTCTACCTTTAATTTCGGTGCAACGAAATTTTATGAAATAAGGTATTCTTTGGGCTAAGAAACGGAAAAAAAAATCGGTGCGATGGGCCCTAAAACAATCAGTGTAGCTAAGAGTAATTTATATAGTATTTGGCATTCTGGAGCACCTGTAAGTAGCAAATATTACCCAGAAATAAATAATTCTAAGTATGCTTTCGTAAAATACATAACTTCATTGAACGTCAAACAAAGATTTTAAGCCGCGGCGGTGCAAATTAATCTTATTAACCGGCACCGTCACGTCACCGTACGGTCATTGACAGACACTTATTGTAATAAAACCAGACCTTATTTTAAAATTGACCGTATTGTGACAGATTTGCTTATAAAAAGCAGCTGGTTTTTTTTTTAAATTCGGCCTTTGTGTATTTAAAAACCGGATTAATTAGTGTCGGTATTTATTTAAAAAAAAGCTAGCGTCTTTATTATTAAATTTATCTTTGGTATGTCAATTTTGAGAGGTCAGCTCATAGTTTTCTGCGTAAGTGTATCAAAATAAGGTAGACTCTAAAATAAAGTCAGGTTTTATTCCAATAAATCCCAATTATCATTTGATTTTATTTTAAAGTTATATGAAAATACATTGTACTGATTTTTTTTAAATATTTTTCGTTTTTAGTTATTCAAAAACATTTCCTTATAAAATACTTCAAATATTTAAAAACTAATTGAAATACCAAATAATAACAAAATTTTGTTTTTAATGCCACAAGCAGAAATTGATAGCCAATAAATCACTTTTATTATTTTGCAGAAAGATTTATGACTGGCCGTTTTAATATTTTTATCCTACTGCATTTCACAAAGACTGCCTGAGGCCAGATATTAATTAATCCACTGTTTAAACATTTATGGTGCCAAAGTGCAAACGAATGAAACCCCTAATTAACTAACTTTTGACCGGAATTGGTTATTGACTTTATATAAAAATAGTATTCGATGGTAAAACTACTTTTAGACCATAAAGTCCTTATGTGTGAAATGTTATTATAGACCAGGCAAAAATCTGAGGGCACGGCAGTGCCTCGCCAAGTTCGCGCTGCCGTAACATCTTTTCTTGAAACATTTCAGCCCATATTTGACCTATCTAAAACTCTACTTCGGAATGAGCTACGAATCTCAAACTTTGCACAGTCGTATATCCTCATAGAGTCAACAACCCCTTCAAGTTTCATGGACTTCTATAAAGTAGTAACAAAATTTAAAAAAACGTCGAAATTGCCACTCACTCACTAACTCATGTATAGATCATCAAAATTCTACTGTACTTCCAGAGATGCTACAAAGCTAAAATTTGACCAAAGCCCTGGAAAAAGTCAAAAAACCCCAAAACTCTAATTTTCTCCCCTCCCCTATACATGTAAATTTATGTAAAAGTAACATTGCCCACTTCCAGAAATGGCAAACTGATAGGAACTATGATAAAACTATAGGAAAAAATTTAAAAACCCCAAAATTTTAATTTGCTTCCCTCCCCTATAAATGTAAAGTTGTGTAAAAGTAACATTGCCCATTTCCAGAAACGCCCGAGAGCTGAGCTTTGGAAGGCCGATAGGAACTATGATAAAACTATAAAAGAAAATTAAATAACCCCAAATTTTAATTAACTTCTCTCCCCTATAAATGAAAAGGTATGTATATTAACATTATCCACTTCCAGGAACGCTAGAGGTGAGGTGAGCTATGGAAGACTGATAGAAACTATGATAAAACTATAGGAAAAAATTTAAAAACACCAAAATTTTAATTTACTTTTCTACCCTATAAATGTAAAGTTATGTAAAATTAACATTGCCTACTTCGAGGAGTACAGGACAGCTGAGCTTTAGAAGGCTGATAGGAACTATGATAAAACCATGGAAAAATATAAAGAAAAACCTCAAACTTTTTAATAAGGCATTGCAAAAGTTTAATATTCCGCATATTTTACTACTATAAAACTTAAATATTATCCAAATCCTTTAAAAAAGGAGCGAAATCATAACAAAAACATTTCATGTAAAAAAAGCCAAGTACGCGAAAGTGGTATGCCGTAAAAAGAATTGAGATAAAAGTAAAGCTAAGTTCTCCAATACAAATTTCAAAATGAATGGTTCTTACTAGTTTGGAAATGTTTTTCTAAAGTTGGCTATTACGACTCTTAGGCACAGTGCTAAATTGAACGTAAAGAAGTTTGGCTGGAATAGCAAAGTTTAAAAAAACATTTCCAAACTAGTAAGAACCATTCATTTTAAAATTTGTATTGGAGAACTTGGCTTTACTTTTATCTCTTTCAATTCTTTTTACGGCATACCACTTTCCCGTACTTGGCTTTTTTTTACATGAAATGTTTTAATTATGATTTTGAATTTCCAAATACAGTCTATTTCATAATTTTTGGGATAACTTTTTGACAGTTATCAACTGGTTATTATATGAATAACATAAGCCAACGAAAAAAAAGTTTTCCAAAAAATGACATAAACTGTAATTGTATCTCTTTACCAAATTTTGTGCACATACATATACAGTACCCTTTCACGGTTCCAAAAACCTAATTTATTATTAAGTTTTTTGTTAACTTTTCTGTGGCGCAGTGGCTATTTACTGATATACCTACGAGATTCGTACAACAATTTTTTTTTATAGGTAGAACTTTTTTACCGTTTTTAAAAAAATATGGCCTGCTAGAATAAATAATTTCATATAGAGCGCCATTACGCAGATATTTATAAGAAACGAAAAAAATATTACCAAATAAAATCACCAGTAGAAATTGCAATGTTATGAGGTAAAAATTGAGAAAATTTAAATAAAATCAAATAGGCATTTTTAATATTTCTGATTATTTTTTGGCTTAGCCTTTTGTTTATTAAAACACTATGATCTTACTCTTGGCTAGTATTTAATTTATTTAAATAATGGAAACGGTTTTAAAGAGAATTTGATTCATGTGAGTCAATAAAATATCTTCAAGAAAATGCGATTTTGCTCTGTTTTTGTCAGCATAAGATCGTGTTTCCCCTGTAGCATAATTTACTTTTTGTTAATGACTTTAAAGTAGCAGAGAGAATATAAAAACTTTCTGTTGTAAACTCTAATATTTGTTTTTTGTTTTCTGCTTTTGAGTATAAAAAAACATTTTTTTTTTTAAATCTCAAATTTTTTGGAAAAACTAAGTACGTGCTCATGTTTTTCCTTAATTTTAAAAAAATTGCAAATTTTAACAGCTTTTCAAAAATATGGGCAGTATATACAGAGTGGTTTCAGTTGTGAAGAAATGTTATAAATAAGAAACTTATATGTTTGTACGAATCTCGTATATCAGCAAATCACCTCTACGCCATGCGCCACAGCAAAGTTAACAAACAACTTAACGAAGTGAGTTCTTGGAACCATCGAAGGGTACTGTATATGTGTACAAAATTTGGTGAAGAGGTACAATTATTTGGAAATCCTACATTATTGCCTGGTCTATTAGCAGCGGCGGCGCGTCGTTTGGCCCCTCCACTATTTTTAAAGCACATAAAATTATTTCAAAATTCATAATATGTTTGTGTGTAAAATGTTAAATTTTCTTTACTTCAGAAGTTATACGGCCCCCCTCCCTCACTATTTAAGGGCACACACCGCCGCTGCGAATTATTATTCTAATTTTTTTTCCGATTATAAGGGTTATGAACACAAAATGTCGTTTTATCATTAAACTAAATATTTTAGGCAATTTTTATACCTTGCACAAAGATCCTGCATAATCTTACAAAACTTTAACCGGTAGCTTTAGAAATATATAACTAATAAAAATAAATATTTGGTTAAACGATTTCGGAATACTTTTAGATGAATTATAGCAGTATTTTTAGGGACCCATGTGTGTTTTTATGTGCATTTCATTTTATCACACAACACTTTATCCTTTCACATTTTTTAAAAAGGTAGCGACGATCGTATATCTCGCTTCCATGCCATGGTAATATTTTATACAATTACTTATGCACCTAAATCTTTTGAAACAATATTATTATACTCTATTTGAGCCATAGCAAGTAGTCAGTCTGAAAACAAACCGTTCATTCTAGCAAGTATAGGATAACTCTCTCTTACACAAGGATCGAGTAGCACACCGTTTGATTGTTTATTAAGAATACCCCAGTTATCTATATAAACTTAGGTACAAACTTTATCCAAAAATATGACAAAGGAATTTTTTTGGAATATTCAGTTCCTCGTCAAGGACTTTAACCTACCGCCCATTCATTTTTAGGCGTTCTACTAACGCGGCCCACTCACATACCAATTTCCAGGGACAATTTAGCGCCTCTACATGTGACAGATACCGGTGCTCACCGATATATGTTACCTAAAGGAACGCCAAATTGCCCCTAGTACGTGAGTAGCCCGCTTAAGACTCACTATAGGTATGGATTTTATTTCCAAAAGATCAGTTGGTAATTTTTGTCAGAAAACATTTAAAAGTTATCAATGCTGTCCCCTTAAGCGGCCTATTTACGAGCCAATATGCAGGTACAATTTAGCGTCCCTGCATGTGGTAGAAATCGGCGATTGCTGATATCTGTTACATACAGGGGCGCTAAATTTCCCCTGTAATTTTGTCTGTGCCCTAGTACATCCAATTTTTTTGCATTGAGGCATTTATCTTGTTTATAGTATCACAGTGTGCTGCACCGAGACGTCGCTGCTCTTATGTTTGTATAGTACCGCAAACCGCAATTGCGATACCGGTTGGGCACCGCGCAAAAGAGAAACTCAGCGGCTTAAAAATGTATACTGGTTTGGTTCCTGACACAAATATTTCTGTTTTTTTATAAACGTATTAAGAGAGCTAGGCTTGCACGTGTAAGCCATTTGACCAATTGCCCAAGGAATTTGGTTTAAATATTTCTTTTACAATAAATAGCACTAATACTACTAATAAATAATTTTATTTAAAAATTTAAATAATATTTACTTAGAGCTGTAATATTATAATTTTATAAATTAACCAAACGTTTATTTTTCCAGGTTAGTCAAAATAAAGATGGCACAAAATGGGCGAATAAACATGTACGTAAGTCAACAACAATTAGTTCATTTACATAGACCATATTATCGTGCTTCAATATGAACGAGCTCTTTTTTACTATCAAAGAATCAAACAAAAACACTTTTACTGATTTCAAAGTTCATCAGTTATAGTAAATAAGATATACTGAATTAAATTTATATAAAAAAGATTTCAAATTTTCAATGTTTAAAAAGTTTTAAAAAGATGCAAAAAAAATCTAAAAAGCATATGGGCGTTTCAATTTCATTATTTAATCCAAAAATCACGAGTGCGCTAGACAAAGTATATGAAGGTATATAATATAGGGGAAGTGTACCTAAAATAAAATACTTAAACTCTAAAAATGTATAAAAAAAAGTTTTGACGTTATTGGTTTAAAGCATTATGCTGTTAATGAAATATTATTTTTTGTTTGTTATAGTTCATTTGTATTTTGATAAATTTGGACCACCGCAGTTTCTCCGGTTACCCTAATTGAGCAGGTAAAATGGGAAATACTTTTAAGGTAAAATGAGATATAAAATTAACATTAAAAATACAAAAAAACTGGTTTAATACAAAATTTAAAAAAAATACGACACCAAGATAAAACTAAAATAAGATATAAATTGTTTAAACAAATCATCTAGGAATCTTAACAATAATATTTTCTTTATTCTTAATAAGGCACAAAGATAGGTATAACTAAAACATATTACTTTGGTTAAATAATAACCTAATAATAACCAGTGAAATAATGCCAATAATGCCTATTATAAATAAATTTAGAAAAAAAAACTTTTTGAAAACAAGCTTTTATAACATTGTCTGCCCGCAGTTAGAAAAACGATAACTGCAATGGACTGTATATATTTTATTAAATGAAAGCGCGAACAAACAAAAATTAATTGATATGTAATCACACAACGGAAATCAGAAACAAAGTACTCACCAGTTTGCAGCCAATTTCTCCACGTTCCAGGGGCCCCTTTCCGGATCTAATGATGGCACCACGTAGCTGAAGGGCTGAAGTTTCTAGTCCTATGCTTCAGTACACCAAAATCGAGCACTTTCAAGTGTAGAAATTTGTAATAGTTGGAGAACGTAATTAACACGCCATTTTTCTCGAGGCGGTAGAAAGGATCTCCCTGATTCTTGGTGCGCATGTCAAATGCGCGAAAAATGTACTCTGTCCTTCATCCAATTATGTGGTTTTAAAATTAAAAAACAACCGCGAAATTTAGCGGAAGCTAACATAACTGCCCTCCAAAACACACAATTTTAGAATACAACCGGACAGATATAGATATAAGAAAAAATGATCGACCGATAAATATAAATGAATGAAAAACAGATAAGTAGCGTAAGTCCATTTAGAGGCAAAACAAAAAATAAAAATAAAGTAAAACCTATTGTAATTGTATTGTAATACAAGGTAATAGGTAGAAAAATTAAAATTAGTTTTAATTCGGCAATAGGCACAGTTTTACAACTGGCCGCTTGTAAACACCGGTAGCCGTTCGTACCGTCGCTACACGCACTTGCCCGTCTCCGCCGGGATGCAATTCGAGAACCCGACCGACTGGCCATTTCAAAGGTGATTGGATGTGATCACTCGTTATGATAACCAAATCATTTAATTTGATATTTGGGGACGAATCAGCCCACTTGTGTCGCTGTTGTAGCGTATGCAAATACTCTACAGAATACCTTTTCCAAAAATCATTATGTAGTTTTTGGATTAGTTGCCATCTCGAGAGCCGATTTAGGGGAACCTCGGACAAATCTGGCTCCGGAATTTCTGAATTAAGGGGTTCAAGTGTCAAAAAATGCCCAGGGGTAAGAGGCTGAAGATCATGTGGGTCTGAATAGGCAGGAGATAAAGGGCGACTATTAAGTACAGCTTCTATGCGACATGTAAGGGTGGACATTTCCATGATGGACAACTTCTGGTCGCCGACAACTCGAACAAAGTGAGTTTTAAAACTTTTGACGCCAGCTTCTGCCAGGTCATTGAAATGTGGACTGAGAGGGGGTCCCAGATGCCAACGAATAGAAAGTCTGGTGGACGCACTTCTTACGTAATCAAGTAATTGGTTACGAAACCCTATAAAATTACTGCCCTGATCTGACCAGCATTGCGTCACGCTTCCACGTCTGGAAATGAATCGATGGAATGCACCTACAAACCCTTCGGTGGACAGTTCCATGGTTAATTCCAAATGCACGCAATGTGTGGCCGTACAGAGAAACACACAGACATACGATTTGAAAGCTTTACAACCACGGTAACGATGAGAAATCACAAAGAAAGGTCCACAAAAGTCGATAGCTACACTCGAAAAAGGTTTAAGTTGATTGATTCGATGAGCGGGAAGTGAACTCATTATGGGCGGTCTATAGGGTTTAGGGTTGATTCTAAAACATTGCAAACACTTGGATATGGTTCTTTGAATTGCCCGTCTGGCAGATAATATCCAAAATTGCTGTAAAAGCAGATTATGTATTGTTTTAGACCCAGGATGAAGGTATTGTCGATGAGTGGACTCGATAAGAAGAGTATTTAAACGATGGTTACTCGAAAGTAAGAATAAGAATAAGACAAAAGGTCAGATTTTTGTAATCTGCCACCGACTCTAATGATATTATTTTCATCAAGAAAAGGTGAAAGTTTTCGAAAAGGCTTCGGTATTGGTTTATCCTTAGATAACGCGGAAAAAAGCTCAGAAAAGCAAGAACCTTGAACGCGTTTGATAAGAAGGTATAACGCACTTTGCATCTAACCGGTGGTAGGAAAAACAATAATTTCCATAATAATTTTTTGGTCCGGTAGATTAGTGGGTTTTTGATAGGAATGGTTTTGAAAAAGGTTAACTATTCGAAGGACATAACAAATGATACGTTGAATTTTTGATATAGATGAATATTTGATAAGAAGCTGATCTAAGAAGTTAATGTCAATTATCGCATTGCAACAGACCTTTGGCCTTTCCTCCAGATTAATATCTCCGAAATCAATCGGCATTTTTGATTTATGAAAATCGGCCCATTTGTTTTCGGGAGATCACAAAAACGACGGTGCGTTCCACCACATGTCATGTGAAATGAGCTGTGAAGGGGTGGCCCCTCGTGACGCAATATCGGCTGCATTTAAAGCAGAAGGAATGTAGCGCTACGGGTTTGAGGGAATGATTTCTTGGATCCTACTGACTCGATTTCCAACAAAGGTTTGCCAGCGATTAGGAGTGGATGAAAGCCAGTGCAATACGACTTGCGAATCGCAGAAAGTAACGATATTTGTTAAAGTTAATTTTCCTTCATAGCTAGATAAAACGAAGTCATTTAATTCGCTTAAAAGAAATGCGCCTAGGAGTTCTAGCCTAGCCAAAGTTTGTGACTTTATAGGCGCGACTCTAGATTTTGCAGATATGAGAGAAACAGATATATTGTTTTCCTCTTCTACACGAAAATATACGACGCCTGCGTAACCTCGAATTGAAGCGTCACAGAAGCCGATGATTTGACAGGTATTGGTTTTTGACAGTTTGATTTGTCGGGGTAATTGAAAATTGGAAAGAAGCGGGAATTCAGAACGAAGTTTGTTCCAAGAGTCGATGATAGAAGAATCTGGTTCTTCGTCCCAGCCTATTTTCGATATCCACAACTGTTGCAAAATAAATTTTGCTTGTAGCAACAAGGGACAAAGAAAACCTAAGGGATCGAAGATTGTTCCTATGATAGATAAAATAGAACGTTAATTGGGGGTTTGTCCTTCATTCGGCATTGATAAGAAAAAATGGCGTTTTTTGGATGCCTTTGAAGTCCTGAAACTTTGATAAAGTGTGGTTCATCCTTGTCAAAAGAGAGAGGCATTTGACGATCGGATTCTGGCAATGTTGCCAATAACTCAGGACAATTGCTTGCCCATTTTTTATGTTCAAATCCTCCCGACTTCAACAAATCATTGAGTTCCGTCTGAAGGGAAAGGGCTTTAGAAAGCGAAGGGTTAGTTCCTAAGATATCGTCGATGTAAATTGACGTTTTTAGAACAGTACTAGCCATAGGAAAACGTTCCTTTTCTCTCTCTGCCAGCTCATTTAATGTACGCATGGCTAGAAAAGGTGAGCATGTCATGCCAAAAGTGACAGTAGAAAGTTCCCACACAGAAAGTGGGTCCTGTGGAGAAAACCTCCACAATATCCTTTGATAAGGACGGTGATAAGGATTGATAAGGACTTGACGGAACATCTGTTTGATATCAGCAATGTAGGCAATATGATTAAGGCGAAACGTAAGGAGTAATGAAGCAATATCTTTTTGAAGTTTCGGTCCAGATAACAACGTGTCATTGAGACTAATATTCTTTGGGGTGACTGCCGAACAATTCCAGACTACCCTTAATTTTGTACTTAAGCTTTACGGTTTTAGTATGCAATGAAGTGCCAAAAAACAAGATACGTCGACTTTTGGTTGACTAAATAAAACTAGACTCATGTGATTAGAATCGATATAGTCTTGCATGAAACTAGAATAGGCAGTGTACAGATCAGGATTTTTGAGTAATCTATTTTCTAGAAGTAAAAATCTACGATAAGCTTGCGGATAAGTATTTCCTAGGTCAGGGTTTATTTTATCTTTAAACGGAAGATCTACCATGAATCTACCGCTCGGTTGCCGTACGACAGTCGCAGTAAAAATTGATTCCGCTTGTTTTTCTTCCTTTGATAAGATTTGTTTTTTAGGCAAATGTTCGATTTCCCAAAACCTAGGGATAATGACCTCTAACGGAGCTGAATGACTCGTTAAAAAACAACTGGTTCGTTCCGTAAGATTACCTACTTAGTCAACTTTTCCTATGACGACCCAGCCAAAGATAGTTTCAAGGGCTGATGGTTGCCCTATTTGTCCAAGAACCATGCCCTCCTTGAATATCTGTGCGAATAGCTCGCAACCAATAACTAGGTTCACAGGTCTAGATTTGAAATAAGATGGGTCGGCAAGTTTGAGGTTTTCCAAGTATTTCCACTGATTATCGTTCAAAGTGAATGTAGGCATATTGGAACATAGTTGTGGAACAACAATTGCTTCGAAATTAAGTAAAGGAGTGACCTGTCCTTGTGGCTTAATGTGACATTGAACGAGCCCTTTGGAAGTAAGAGAAGACATTTGATTTAATCCGAATATTTCAGTGGTGTAACTTCGCCTAGGGAGATTAAGACGGTGAATACACTTTTCACTGATGAATTCTATCTGTGATCCAGAATCAAGCAGTGCCCTTACAGGTTGAAAATTTCCGCAACCGTCCATAACATCTATTATGGCGGTGCATAAAAGAAAGGTACCTGAAGGTCCTGAGGTATTTAATGACACATGAAGATTATTGACAGGTGGTGTGTGAATGACAGGACTAGTATCTTGGCTTCCAGACTCTTTATTAGTTTCTATGATATGAGTTAAAGTGTGGTGCCTTTTACTATTGCAAGTCCTGCATGAATATTTTGATTTGCACGTATCTACCTCATGCGAGGGATGAAAACACGCTAGACATAATTTTTTATGCTTGACGAAAGATAGGCGATCGATAGGTGAGAGGTCAAGAAATGTTTGACATTTCGAAAGCACGTGACCTTGATTACACCGGAAACATTTTATTCCCGTGCTTGAATTAGTTGAGGTGCCAGCCAGTCCTGTAAAAGGCGAATTGGATGATTTATAGGTAAGCTTTTGCCCAAACTGATTTTGCATAGAATTTGATTTTTGATAGGTAGGCACCTTTTTGGGTGCTGTTGATTGAGGAAGTGATTCCAAAACTTTACATCTTTTTTCTAGAAATTGAAAAAGTGACTGAAAAGTGGGAATTTCGGTATTAGTATTGGCGTGACTCATTTCGAAATTTGAACGCGTCGGAATATCCAATTTTTCCAACAGAATGAAAAAAATAATAAAGTCCCAACTGCCAACGTCAAAGCTAAGTGATTTTAAAATTTCTAGGGATTCTGAAAAGGTGTCAATTAAATTACGCAATTCTTCAGCTGACTCGTTTTTTAATGTAGAGTTCATAATTGTGCTTAAAGCATCATTTGCGAGGTCTCGCTTGTTTTGATATCTATTGGCTAATTTGTCGTAAGCAATTTTATAATTTTGATCAGATAAGCTAATCCCTGATATCAATTTTAAAGGCTCATCCTCGAGATATGAAAATAAATATTGAAGTTTTCGAACGTTACTTAGACTTTGATTTTGATCTATAATGTTATTAAAAAGATCGAAAAAGCTTGGCCATAATTTTTTATCACCTCTAAATATAGGAATACCTAACTCTTTGAGTTTTGGAGTTTCAGATTCGTTTTGACGAACATATGATCCCGAAAAGGATGGGGCCTCAACCGGAAATATTTCAGAGTAAACCCCCTTACACGCATAAAAATATTTACGAGCTTCTGAAAGGACAGCATCTTGCGTTTTAAACTCCTCGTCATTATGTGCCAACATGCATTTATCGAAGGTTTCATCCAAATCGGAATAGCTCACTTGAAACTCGTTTCTCGCTTTTGCGTCCGTTGCCGCGGTTTGTGGAAACACATAACACTCGGTGATCGCAGATAAAAAACCCTTGCGTTTTTACACGGCTTTTTTGATAGACATGATTTTACCTTTGAAATGACGAAATTGTCGGTAAATATACAATTAACGCTAAATTAATGCTTCTGAAATGGAAAAATGACGAATTGTCGAAAATATGCACTAATTTATCGCAATTGATGAAAAATGTTTTAATATCGAAATGGTATGGAACAAATCTAATCACAGAAATTGTGTTTGTTTCTTTTGATTGATTCTCGATTTTTGTTTACTGAAATGACCACGCGGTAAACCCTGCGTTACCATAGCAGCGGACCGAAAACAGGTGAACTGCGTCGAAACCGCAAGTCGAACGAACGAAAATCTACGGTTCAATACGATTGGCAAAATTCAAGGCCGTGTGATCTCGGCGAAAATGTGAAAATGGCCGACTTATTAATACCGTCGTATGGAGTAAATTTTAATAATTCGGCTCGGAGGAACACTTTATGTCTGCCCGCAGTTAGAAAAACGATAACTGCAATGGACTGTATATATTTTATTAAATGAAAGCGCGAACAAACATAAATTAATTGATATGTAATCACGAAATAATTAGAAGGCCCATAGGTTAATTGCTGTTACCACACAACGGAAATCAGAAACAAAGTACTCATGCCCCAAAATGTTACCAGTTTGCAGCCAATTTCTCCACGTTCCAGGGGCCCCTTTCCGGATCTAATGATGGCACCACGTAGCTGAAGGGCTGAAGTTTCTAGTTCTATGCTTCAGTACACCAAAATCGAGCACTTTCAAGTGTAGAAATTTGTAATAGTTGGAGAACGTAATTAACACGCCATTTTTCTCAAAGCGGTAGAAATGATCTCCCTGATTCTTGGTGCGCATGTCAAATGCGCGAAAAATGTACTCTATCCTTCATCCAATTGTGTGGTTTTAAAATTAAAAAACAACCGCGAAATTTAGCGGGAGCTAACATAACATGAACTAAAAAGCATAAAATAATTTTTTGAGTGTTCTGATATCATAATAATAAAAGCGATGGGCGTAAGGAAATTTAACCGTTTTTGTTTTAGCCTTGTTAATTCGAAGTTTAGTGAAAATCCAAATTCATTAAATTATAGCAGAGAAATGTAAGGGTAGACAATTTAACCCAACCCAACCCACCCAAACCCTACTCAAACTACCCTTACATTTTTCTGATATGGATGGACATTATTACGCCTGCTTCATATTAGGCAGATCATCCGCGACCGGCAGTGTGTCGATTTATTTTGTCGCATTGAAAAAGAAGAGTCGGCCCATCATCGGTTGTGGACGATCCACCAAATGCGCATGGAAAGGCATTTACCTAATATTAAATACGCCCATCGCTTTTATTATTATGATATCAGAATACTCAAAAAATTATTTTATGCTTTCTAGTCCATGTTATAAAAGCTTGTTTTCAAAAAGTTTTTTTTTCTAAATTTATTTTTTAATTTTTAGATTTGTCTATGCATTTCAGCTAGCGCATCAATATTGCAGGAGTCTTTCCTGTCAATCCCTAAAACTGTTCGTTATTATTGTCATCATTATACGCTAGAATTAATTAATTTTTGGTCGAGATCGAACAAACTAAAGCCCAACTCTTCTACGCCCCCCTCCCCTGTTTTAGCGGGAGAGCATGTGAATTTTGAAATCAATCAGATACCTACGTGGAAGTCAGTTGAAAGTAATCAGAAAAACTCGTCATTAAATCGTCAATTTTGAATCCGCCATATTGAATTTTTGTAATCTGATCAAAAATTCGTAATCCTCATCCTCAAAAACCCTCAGATACCAATTTTGGTGGAAATCCGACAAACTAAAATTTTACGTCCTCTTCGGCCTCCACGTTAGGGGGGAAGTAGGCAGTCAGTGATACCACATTAGTGGATTGTCATCGGAACTCTAACGATATGCGAAATTTGAAGTCAATCGGACACGTGGAAGTCAGTTGAAAGTAATCAGAAAAACTTGACATTAAATCGTCCATTTTGAATCCGCCATATTGAATTTTTATAATCTGATCAAAAATTCGTAATCTCCATCCTCAAAAACCCCCAGATACCAATTTTGGTTAAAATCGGACAAATTAAAGTTTTACCCCCTCTCCACCCTCGTTAGGAGGGAGGTAGGTACCGGATGAAACCATATTATTGTATTGTCATCAGAACTAAGAACTAAGTATTGTCATCGGAACGGATGTTTGGAAGTTCTTCAAAAATGAGTTGCAAGATTTGATTACATACATACATACATACAGTTAAATAAAAGCTTGTAATAAAAAAGATACAGACATTTTATGGAAACAATTGTTCGTAGAAAGGACAGAAGAGTAGAAAAGGCGGCATCTAAAAAAACAAAAAATTAATTAGTTTTCGTCAGTTATTTAATTGAGCTAAAACGGTATATCCCATGTCAACTATTTTAGCAATTTCAAATTTTACTTCATTCCCATATAAAATATTTGAACTGGCCCTACTTTTTAACTGTTTCTCATTTAGCCAAAAACAGCATGTTTGATAGTAGCCAATACGATAAACTTTACAACTATCAACAACAGGATATAATATCTAACCTTATTCAGTAGCCAATTCTTAGCATTTAAATAAAAAGTTACAAGCGGCACACACAAAAAAAAAATACTCTGCCAATATATGGGCACCTAAGCTCACACTAGGTTCTATAGATGTAGAGTACGGGTGAGCTAATATAACTAAAAAATTAAATATATTTTATTCAACTCCAAATTCAATTACCTATCGTTTGATACCACACAAGTCATGTTTTAAGTTAAACTCTAATTTTTGAAATCTACCCCCACCCTTTGTTAAAAAAACTAAAATATGTTTTGTTTGACTCCAGACTCAATTACCTTTCGTTTGAAATCACACACGCCATATTTTCACATAAACTCTAATTTTTGAAATCTACCCCCACCCTATTATTTGGCTTGTGCTCGGTGGATTTTGTTGATTTTTAAACGGGACCATCTCGACGTAAGATCCAGTCAAGGTATCAAATTTCATTAAAATCGGACAAGCGGTTTTTGAGTTATGCGCGTTGGTCGTTCATATTCAAAATCATCTGAAACGCAAAGATATATAAAAAATTTTGAAATCGGAGCAACTTTTTTTTTCTCGAAAAAATTAGGATCACTATAGCTCACACTACTATAGTATAGTAGTAGTGTGAGCTAATACTGCACATACTTGTAACCATCTAATGACTGATTTAAAAAAAGGCGGCCTATGTCGATCCCAATGAACAAATCTAGGGATACAGTGTAACGTTGCCTTTAGTTTGGTCAGAAGTGCAGGTTTACCATTTAACCAGACTATTCTATTTTAAGTACACTTCTACAAGACAGAGAAAACAAATGCAATACATCCAATGAAAATGCTAGCGTATAGTAGTGGGTATAAAAACATATATTGCAGTTTCCATGCAGTGCGTGTGTGTCACAGCATTGATTATTATATCATTTACGGTTTGTTCTCATTTTTCTCAGTAAATTCAATAATTATTTTTAGTAAATTGTGTTTTGCAAATTATAACAGTGACACTAGAGATATAATGGCAGTGTTCTATCAGGCCGTTCGAGTCATAAAACCGTCCGAAAAATCCCAAAGCGCGCGCAATGCAGTACGAGGGCTGTTTTAAAACGGTTTTGGTTAGATGAAACGACCAAATAACTGTCCACAAAACGAATTCTGTTGGCGTAGTGATCGATTAAATTCAGGCATGTGATCATATACCTCTCTTCTTTTAACTGTCAGTTCACAAGTCACCGGGATGCTTGTTTTTTGGCATGTTGATATTCTTTTTACTAATTTCTATAAATTTGACTTAAATATAATGTTATTAGTCACATTAAGTTAAAAATTGGAGATAAAAATAAACACATACGGCTACTGCTTTAGTATCGAATGGGAATACAGCAACCTAACTGCCCGACATTAAAACAAAGTAATTGCAGATTTATCAAAACCGAGAAAAATCAATATAAAGTTTTTAAAAAGCATAGGAGTAAATGGGGTAACGTGATCTAAATCATGTAATAACTTCGGTATTTCTTAACCGATTTAGATAATTGTTATACTAAATTGTGCGTAAGATTACGATTATGTAAGTTTACGAAAAAACTCGATTTTTCCAAAAATGTCAGTTACTTTGTTTTAATTTCGGGCAGCCGAGATGTTCTACCAGTCAGAGGGTAGTGATTGCCCGGGTGGCATGGAGTTTTTTCCTAGGTGTGGTATGCATGTAAAATCGCGCCGAAAAATTGAGCAAAAACATAGTGGTCAGACTTAACAATTTTAATTCTATTTTACTTCTATTCTATTCTATTCCATTCTATGCTTACCAAAATTTATACCAAATATTAAAATTTATAAATTTTATTTTATTTGTTTATATGGGTGTTCTCAAAGTTGAGTAATGTATTTTAACAGGTTGCAGAACTCGTAATAGGTATTTACGTTACTAGACCGGAAATAAGGACTTTACAGGTCGACACAGGAAATTTACAGGGCGAGCCGCAGGCGAGACCTGTAAACCTGCGGAGACCTGTAAAGTCAGTTTCCGGTCGTGTATCGTACGTATATTTTTTTTTAACCGACATAATGAAGCACAGCTGTCTGTCTTACTCAAAAGCTAGAGTAAGTATATGTTTGACTACTTATATTTAAACAATATTTATGCTACAATTAGGAACAATTCTTATACGCAACTACCTATATAACTATAGTAACCATTTTATATGTAAGTTACCTATATTGTCACGAGGGGGTTGTCGTGACTATTTGTGTACGTGTTGCGCACAAATAAAGAGGATCGTAAGATAGTTTAAGGGTTTATTTAATACTAGTACAAAGATACTTACACACTAATCACTACTGTCTGGCCCAGTTTTCTAATACAAATATTATTCACTTGTAGGTCGGGTTCAGCTCTCGATCAGAATCTCTTTACTGTTTCTATACTTGACTATTAAGAACTTAAGTACTTAGCGTACTCACTGAACTGAACCCCGACTATCCGTTCTTGATTGGTTTTATAGAAGCATGTGATTACAAACGTGTTTCAATCTTAAACATAAATCGTTTGCACCACATACTTCCTAGGTTGACGTCCTAATACTTTTACATCAGGTCAACCAACCAAGTTCCGGATAGCATGCCCAAATTACATACATGACATATGCCCCTCTTCGAAGAAGACTGGACCCACAGTTTTAAACAAAATAATTTGAAATCTGATTTAAGCAAAAAGAAAAGAATAAAAAATTAACAATTTAACAATCCAATCGACAAATTAATAAATTAACCAAATATTACTCTGATTCGCGCAGCTTTACTTGCTCTTGGACCTTCTTTCTTCTTCATGACTAGTTACTGGTTAATGTTACCGCAGTCTTGCTATGTCAACGGAAATTGCGGGTTGCATGCTGCCTTATTCTTCCTCGACGTTTGCAGATCGCTCTGTAGCCATTGCCCATTTACTATTTGCTTATCGCCATAAATACTCTTCATCTCAAATTAGTTTCATGGGAAGATTTTGCTTCGGATTGCTAGGTTGTCGTATTGATTAGCTACACGACAAATTGGAGGGTTGACGTTGACTCCCCCCGCTAGATACGTTGCTGGTCTGGTGTATATGGTTTGTTATGAGCTTGCGATAGGTTGACGAGTGACTATCTGTTCTTGAGCATGATGCTATCCGGTCAGCTTTGCTCACCCGCTTATCCGTCGATTGCATAACTTTGGTTAAACATAGGCCGCTTTGCTTGACCTTTAGAGATATTGCTTAGACATCATACACGTACAGTCTTCATTAGATTCTTCTCTTCTGGATTCGGAGCAAGTTAGGCTGGCGAATCTAAAACATACATTACGAGAGCTCATTAGACAAAAATTTTTAATTTAAATACACATTTAATTTCATTTAAAAATATTAGAAAAATCTGGGCTTTTTGCCACAATAATTAAAAAATGGTATACCTAAGTAAATTATATAAGGGTCAACAAAAGTAACAAAAAAATATATGGGTATAAAAAAATAACATAAATAATCTAAATTTTAATTATCATAAGTACAATACGTATATAGGACGATTTTCATTTAAACAGTTAGATGTTCACAAATCATTTTTTTTTTAATGTGAATATAATAAATTAAAAATATTAATTACAATTGAGTCCAGTTTAATAAAAGTTATGAAAATATATTCAAAGTTCAATCTATTTAAACTTATTCAAAAAAGTACTAGTTTAGATTTAGATATTTATTTCTTACATAAATTGTATAAATATCAAGTGTAATTTAGAGTAAAAAAAAAACATTTTTAGCAAAATGATAAAGAAAAGCTAAAACAACAAAAAAGTTAACAAAAATGCATTAAACATCTTTACTATTTACTGCCTTAACGTTTGATTGTTTTATTCATGGGTTGATGATATCCTAAATGTAATAGATATAAATATTTAACTAAAAAAAATACATATTTTTCAAAATATCATATGGTACAAAAATAACCTTATCGGATTACAAAAGAATAAATCCTATGGTATAATATAATTAAAATGCGCATACTTAAAATATCTTATTTAGCACCTTTACATTTTTTAACAAATATTTCCAACTCATTCACATAAACTTCAAATTAAAGCCATAATTCTTACCAACATACGACATCTTATAACTTCATCTTATATCTACTTCTATTTACCTTTATTCATACATCTAAAAAATTACTGTATTAAACACTACTTTTGAATCCATGCTTTAATAATTATAGGTACCTTTATACATTTTAAGTCGACTTAAGCTTTTACCTTATTATTTATCCAATGCCTTTTTTGGGCCCTGACATTGGCGTAAACAAAAAGATTAACTAAAGTTTTGTGATCACCCTTAAAAAAAAATCAACTAAAACTCCTTGCTAAAACACTAAGTATAACTATATCCGTTAAACTCAATAAAATTATATTTGTTGTATCTTGTAATATACATGTCTTACACCAACTATCATTCTTATCCATATATGCATTCTTACTACTTGGCTAGCCAATTCAAAACAGTATTTTACTCATTTAATCTCTTTTATCTTTAAAGACATAAGCACAAAATAACAATTAAGATTCCTGAAAAGTCATGACGTCATTGGGTAATAAATACATACCATCAAAACAAAATACTCATCTACTAAAATCATAATTTTTTCATACTTATTTCTTTTGAAGGACGGAGCTCCGATGTGTTTTTAAAAATCAAAGGCTTTTAAAGCCTATATAAACTGAGTTTTTACTATCGTAAAACTAAATAACCTATTTAGGCGTTAAGCCTTTTGCTAAGACCAGTTTGCATACTTACGGATAATACCTACGACTTTTGTTACCTCATTGGCAAATTATTTTACCATAAATCCATCATGATGATGACAATAATTATTATTGACAAGTTCTTTTTGTTTAGGCCTTGAACTTCACTTTGAATAGGGAACATTTTCCCTTGCTATTTTTCAAATAAGGCCCATTTTGTATTTCTTAGCCTTAGTCTTACTTATTATTTTTCCTAAAAATTACCTAAAACTCAGAAAATATGTTATTATTCAGGTATTTAACATGATATGGATGTGTGGATTAACAAACCACAGTACTGAAAATTAAAATGCGTACCTAATTATATTGTAAAAAAGAAAGACTGATAGTGTGTGTTGCCTATCGATATGTGTATCCTATCCTGGCATCTGGATACCGATATTACTATTAGAAAGTCGCGTTCTGGTGCATTTTTAGGTTAAAATGTTCTTCAAATTTTGAAGACATCTAGAATCATTGAATTAAAAAATACAAGCAGGTCCTTATTAGTCGAACTTATAAAAAAATTATTCTAAAGAACGTCTTTAGAGCTTAGGCTAAAGGACCTGGAGGCTCAAACTGAGATTAAGTTTTAGTCTGAATTGACATATATAAACTTACTTCGATAGGCAAATTAGTTTAATTTAATTTTGCATAGATGACCATAACATAGCCAAATGATAAGAGTTACTGTTTTCCTAAAAAGTTTATTCGAGAAGAGTACAAATATTTATCTAGATAATTCAACAATATAATTTGGGGCAAATGAAAAAATAATAAAAATGTAGATTCGGCAAATAAGTAGCAAAAAGTAGTGAGTGTATGTATACCAGATATTGCCAATCATATTTATAAGTTTAAAAGATAGAAATGTTATTTAATGTACTCGAAAATTGGGTAATTATGGTAGAAAAATAAAATACATAGAATGCTTCAGTATAGAGCTAAGCCATTTCTTTAAAAATTTTAAAAATATGTATATTTATATGTAACCACAGCAAAGAAAAAGTACTAATTTTTATTTCTAACTTTAGTAATAAAACATTTGTGCCATACAGTGGTCCACAATAGATCCAATTGTGACTGCTTTAAAATAATGCATCCTTAAAATTCTTTAAAATGTTAGATAAGAGTGAAGGCTAAAGTTATAGAGATAAAATACAATTGCCTAATTATTATCTCATTGATTCGGTTTTCTAAGAAAATGTGTTGCCATATGGAAATCCATCTTGTATAATTTTCAGAAGGTGGTGGCCTAATAAGAGCACTGCTTCATAGTGTAAAAAATATACATAATTGTTTGAAGAATCAATAAAAGACAACTAATTAAAACTAAAAAAAATTGATGTATGGAGGGTTAAACTAAGAGTTAATTTAGCTTCAGTCGTTGCGAAAAAAAAATGTGATAGAAACTTGTCTTCCAGATGTCAGATTTAATACTATTTAATGAGATTATTTTAGAGATGCAGGCAAAAAATAATTAGTTAAGAGGCACTGAATATTGGCCGTCATCAATATTGCTATCGTTATCATTATCATTATAAATATAGCCATTTTCAGTAATCATGTTACATAAGTTTTCTGAGGAACTATTCTGAAAAGCCGAGAACAACCTTTGAACTGAAAATTCCAAATTATTTAAACTATTTTGAGACAGGTAATGGTCATTTTGCTTGTTTATATTAAACATCGGATTTTGACTGCATTTTTGTTTACAATGTGAAATTTCATACTTGTTATTGCGATAAAAATTTCGTAAATGTTTTGTTTTTCTTTCGAGGCCAATGTCACTGGCTGATGTTTTACCTATTTGAAAATTATGATTGTTGATATAAACATTTCTATTAATTTTAGACTTACAGATTATGATTGTTACTTTTGGTAAAAAAGTCTAAATTTGCACCCCTATAAATTTTTACTAACTTATGGTGCCTGGATAAAATTTGAAAATGGACAACATCTTTTAAAATTGTTGGTTGTGAGACTAACTCCAGATGCTTAGCTTTAAGGCCTTTAGTAAACTGAAAGTTCGGAAAATTATTTAAAATCTGACTTGTAAATTCACATGGAATTTTTATCTTTAGTGTTTCATTTGGACCTAAATAAAATATTTTAGGCGATTTCAAAAAAATCTTGTCATATTTGCGTTTAGTAAATTTATCTGTGACGGAGAGGCAAGAGTCTAAAGGACCAGAATACGAATTATAAAAATTAACTGAAAAGTCCTCCCCTAGTGTCACCTTACTATTGCAATAGTCAATAATGACTTTACATTGTGTAAGAAAAGAAGTACCCAAAATTAGAGGTACTGGTAGTTCTTCCACCACAAGGGCAGAAACCCTGTGTTTTAAATGGCCAAATTGGATTTCTATGTTTGTTTTCCCTAATGGGTTAACAAAATGACCACCTGCTGTAGATAATCTACTATTCCCTTGAATTTTCAAAATTTTTCCAGCTAAACTTTTATGTATTATGTTTTGTGAAGATCCGCTATCTAATAAAATATTTAAATTTTTTCGGTGATTTATGGAACCTTTGATTTGCAAGATATTTGAATTTGAACTAAAACACGACAAGTTTATATCCTCCTCTAAATTTTGATCCGATACGTATGAATTTTGCACTTTTGTTTCTGCGATTCGCTGTAACAAAAGTACAATGTCTTTAAGTTTGTCTTGTGTCATGTTATTTGTACATAAAATTTTAAAATTTTCATAAAATTCCCTCAATATTCCATCTTCAAATGTCTCTAAGAAATCGAGAAATTCTATTTTAGGACTAATTGAATTTGACAAAGATAATAGTGAAAAATAATAGCTTTTAATGCTTTCATTGGATAACTGTTTTCTTTGCCTAAACTGTTCTCTGAATTTTTTATATGCAAATTTGCCACCAAAATAGTTTATAAAATCTGTTTTGACGTCATCCCATGTCTTATTTTTGTTTGAGTTTGTCTGTGTATAGCTTGTGTACCAAAAATTTGCGGGCTTTTCCAAATAGGACTTTAAACATCTTATTTTAAATGTGTTCGGCCAAAAATTTTTGTCACAAATTCTGTCGTATTCATTTATAAAATTAACGGGGCAACTGCAAATCGGATCAAACGTAGGTGGTTCTGTAAATTGAGGCACGATTGGAGTCATATTAAGTGTGTTGCAAATTGGTTCCATATTTAAAACAATAAAAACAAAAAATATCTGAAGAGAAAAAAATAGAATAAGATAAACTTGTTTGTCTTAGAGGCCTACAAAATGTACTGCCCAGCAAAATTAACGACCTACCAATATTCAAAAACCCTTAAGAAATGCTAAAATCTCTATAAAAATAACTTAAAAGAAAAATGACAAAAAGAGATAAAGTATCTTTCGAAAAAGATAACGGCGCCTCCACCATATGTCACGAGGGGGTTGTCGTGACTATTTGTGTACGTGTTGCGCACAAATAAAGAGGATCGTAAGATAGTTTAAGGGTTTATTTAATACTAGTACAAAGATACTTACACACTAATCACTACTGTCTGGCCCAGTTTTCTAATACAAATATTATTCACTTGTAGGTCGGGTTCAGCTCTCGATCAGAATCTCTTTACTGTTTCTATACTTGACTATTAAGAACTTAAGTACTTAGCGTACTCACTGAACTGAACCCCGACTATCCGTTCTTGATTGGTTTTATAGAAGCATGTGATTACAAACGTGTTTCAATCTTAAACATAAATCGTTTGCACCACATACTTCCTAGGTTGACGTCCTAATACTTTTACATCAGGTCAACCAACCAAGTTCCGGATAGCATGCCCAAATTACATACATGACATAATGTACCTAATATAAAATTCAAACAATTTTAATGCATCATTACTTTTTCTCTTGAGTATAAATATTAAAAATGCAGTTATGCACATTTTGGATATTTATATTTGCAGCCGAAGTATTTTCAATTTTTGGTGAATTTCTCTGCTGTATATTTATTGTTTCTGAAATGTTTGACAACATATTATTTTGAGCATCAGACACATTAGATGTAGTAAAATCTCTGGTTGAACTTCCATTGCTGGCTGCTACTGGGAAGCTCCCGCCTGCACCTGCTCCAATTTTTTTAGCATTATCAACTTTTTGTCTCAGTGAGTGCTCAATATATCCTTCAGCAACAGAGTTTGAATGCCAGCCGCCCAAATTTTTAAGGTTTAATATGTCTCCACCGCCTTCTATTAGGAGTGTGGCAGCAGTGCGCCTGAATGTGTGTCCGGTGAATTCTTGTGGATTTTTAAGCTGTAGAAATTTGGCGATTTTGGCAGGTGCCCCTCCTACGCCATGAAGACCTACTGGCTGCTTTCTACATTTTCCTTGAGAGTAAAATAAAAAGAATCTTTCATGCGGAACATTTGGGGGCCTTAGATTTTTGTATTTTTTAAATAACTTCAAATTTCTTTCACCAAGAATTACGAAAGTTCTTGAAACATTTGTTTTAGTGTTTGGTATATTGACTATTATCATGTCTTCTTTCTCAGTGACGTCTTTTAGGGTTAATTTAGTAATTTCTTCCCTCCTCATTGCTCCCGAAATGGCCATGATCGTTACAACCTAAAATCAAAAAGTAAATTTAAAATTTTTGCTAACTTTACAACTTGTGAACAGTCCCATATGCAACCGATCCGTAATAAAAACTGGTATTTTTCCTCGTCTTGTTCTTTTCACTAGCCGCAGTCGAGCGTTGCCGGATTTTATTATTTTTATCATTAAGAATGCTAAGTTATTAAACAATCGGATACCTAGTACCACAGCCTACCTAGGTAGGCTGTGCTAGTACTAACCTAGATAGTTTTAAAAATACTTTTTCCACTATTATTTAAGTAATTAGTTAAAGTATACATTTTTTATATTATTTTTTGATAAAAATAAAGATGGTAAAACAAAAAAATCTGTGTTGTATGTTTTTTTTTGTAATTTAAATGGCAAAATTTGTATGAATCTTTTGTTTGTAATAAATAATAGTTGTAATTGAATTCCAATTTGAGTTTTTTATTTGGTTCCAAAGAATCTATATAAAACAAATTGGCATCATTGCTTAGCTTGGTAGTCCTTGTGTTATGTTATGATTATTTTAGTTAAGTTATTGAATGAAAATTAATAAATAGAATTGTTTTTTGTTTTTACAGAAAAAATTGTTAATTGAAGCTAATAAAATTTTAAAATTTGGTTAAAAGTTACAGTGCAGTTGTTGGGATTGAAACACACGTTTTTATAACAAAAATAGCAAGGAGAATAATTAGGTTTGTTTGTATTTTACTTACTTTGAGCATCAAAAATTCCTCATCCCTTGCTTCTTCCAAAAATTTATTAATTTCTTCTCCACTGAAAACTCTGGCCTTTTTAGGCTTATATCCTGCAGACTTTTTCTTTAAAAATGCAATTAGCTTGTAGTAGCGACTAATATCAATATTTCTCCTTAATGATAAGCAAGTTTTTATTGTTGAAAATAAACTCCATAAACTATTGGACTTCAATGTGGCTGATTTTTCGGCAAAATATGCCACTAGGACATTTTCATCAATTGATTTAACTTTGTGTGACACCAATTAAGGAATACATCATAATTTCTAGTATATCTCTCTTTGGATTTTTCTGGTAGCAAGTCGAAAGTTACCTTTGATGCTGCTTCAATTATTTCTTCCGGATTTAATTCTTCATTCATGTCCAACTCCATAATTTACTTATTATTTTTTTAAATATCTCTTTTTAAACACAAGTTTTTTATTTAAAAGGCAGCCATATTGATTTATTTTAAATGTCAAAGCTGTCAAAACAAAACAATTTTTATAAGCTGTCATCACAAAGTCATGGCTAATTTGACTGAAATAGGGACCGGAAAGAGAACAAGAGACCGGAAAATTAAAAATAAAGATCACTTTGGAGACCGGAAAGAATCTGAACTAAACCCGCACTGTAAAATGAAACTTTCTGTACAAAAAAATGTACAGAAAGTGTATGTTTTCTGGTCGGTTGAAAAAAAAAATAAGTAATTGTAGAATAAAGAACTTATCAACAATTATAAAAATGTAAAATTTAAAAACTGTAAGACCAGACTTTTTATCAATGTTTTGTTTACCGGTGATACTAGGCGGCAGGGTAGTGCTGTGGTACGGTCGTCGGCTTCACATGCAGAAGGTACCAGGCTCGCGTCTCAAATGATGCAAAAACAAAAAAAAAATTGTCGCCCTGTCGCCAAGTTCCTTTTCAGCGTTCAACAGCCGTCATCAAATAAGCATGCGATGCAATGCAAGCAAAAAATACAAGTCGACATTGAGCATCGAGAATATACGCAGGTGTAGTCCAGGAGCCGACACGCAGCCAGCCGAGGAACCAGGGATAATTACCCAGGAGCCTGCTATAAGTGCTATATAGTCGGAACCAGGACGGCGCCAGCATAAATCTCCTACAGTAGTCAACTCACGACGACCACGACTGTTGCGCTGAAAAGGAAAGAAGTCTATCGTCTATAACCAAGTTCTGCTGGGACGATAGCCATGTTAGATAGATGCAAGTCTAACATGTAGCAGGACCACCTTTCGGAAGGGGTGTAAAAGCGTGGGTCTACTGTGTATACTTGCTACGCAGTATAAAGATCCCTGCCCTCGACAAAGAGGTGTCAGGCAAAATTAAGTCCTCTTAGAGAAAGAAAACTTGCATCCTAAGGGGCACGTGCATCAGTTTGATATATGATGTACGGACAAATCGGGGTTTGCGAAAAGGGCGCGCCGTGTGCCTAGTCGCTAGACCAAAAATGGTCTCCCCACCAATACATATGCCACATTTAAGCTCACACATATACTATACTATAGTAGTGTGAGCTATGGTGATCCTAATTTTTTCGAAAAAAAAAAGTTGCTCCGATTTCGAAAATTTTATATATCTTTGCGTTTCAGATGATTTTGAAATTTTTTGTTGCGCCGTCTGTCTGTCTGTATGTCTGTATGTCTGTATGTCTGTATGTCTGTATGTATGTCTGTATGTCTGTATGTCTGTATGTCTGTATGTCTGTATGTCTGTATGTCTGTATGTCTGTATGTCTGTATGTCTGTATGTCTGTATGTCTGTATGTCTGTATGTCTGTATGTCTGTATGTCTGTATGTCTGTATGTCTGTATGTCTGTATGTCTGTATGTCTGTATGTCTGTATGTCTGTATGTCTGTATGTCTGTATGTCTGTATGTCTGTATGTCTGTATGTCTGTATGTCTGTATGTCTGTATGTCTGTATGTCTGTATGTCTGTATGTCTGTATGTCTGTATGTCTGTATGTCTGTATGTCTGTATGTCTGTATGTCTGTATGTCTGTATGTCTGTATGTCTGTATGTCTGTATGTCTGTATGTCTGTATGTCTGTATGTCTGTATGTCTGTATGTCTGTATGTCTGTATGTCTGTATGTCTGTATGTCTGTATGTCTGTATGTCTGTATGTCTGTATGTCTGTATGTCTGTATGTCTGTATGTCTGTATGTCTGTATGTCTGTATGTCTGTATGTCTGTATGTCTGTATGTCTGTATGTCTGTATGTCTGTATGTCTGTATGTCTGTATGTCTGTATGTCTGTATGTCTGTATGTCTGTATGTCTGTATGTCTGTATGTCTGTATGTCTGTATGTCTGTATGTCTGTATGTCTGTATGTCTGTATGTCTGTATGTCTGTATGTCTGTATGTCTGTATGTCTGTATGTCTGTATGTCTGTATGTCTGTATGTCTGTATGTCTGTATGTCTGTATGTCTGTATGTCTGTATGTCTGTATGTCTGTATGTCTGTATGTCTGTATGTCTGTATGTCTGTATGTCTGTATGTCTGTATGTCTGTATGTCTGTATGTCTGTATGTCTGTATGTCTGTATGTCTGTATGTCTGTATGTCTGTATGTCTGTATGTCTGTATGTCTGTATGTCTGTATGTCTGTATGTCTGTATGTCTGTATGTCTGTATGTCTGTATGTCTGTATGTCTGTATGTCTGTATGTCTGTATGTCTGTATGTCTGTATGTCTGTATGTCTGTATGTCTGTATGTCTGTATGTCTGTATGTCTGTATGTCTGTATGTCTGTATGTCTGTATGTCTGTATGTCTGTATGTCTGTATGTCTGTATGTCTGTATGTCTGTATGTCTGTATGTCTGTATGTCTGTATGTCTGTATGTCTGTATGTCTGTATGTCTGTATGTCTGTATGTCTGTATGTCTGTATGTCTGTATGTCTGTATGTCTGTATGTCTGTATGTCTGTATGTCTGTATGTCTGTATGTCTGTATGTCTGTATGTCTGTATGTCTGTATGTCTGTATGTCTGTATGTCTGTATGTCTGTATGTCTGTATGTCTGTATGTCTGGTTGTCTGTATGTCTGTATGTCTGTATGTCTGTATGTCTGTATGTCTGTATGTCTGTATGTCTGTATGTCTGTATGTCTGTATGTCTGTCTGTAACGACCAACGCGCAAAACTCAAAAACCGCTTGGCCGATTTTAATGAAATTTGGTACCTAGGCTGGGTCGTGGGTCGAGATAGTCCCATTTAAAAATGAACAAAATCCACCGAACACAAACCAAATAAAAGGGTGGGGGTAGATTTCAAAAATTAGAGTTTATGTGAAAATCAGCGGCGTAGCGTGCCCGAAAGGGCGGGGGGGGGGGGGGGGCGACAGCTAAAAAGGGCGCCTCTGAAAATTAAAATTATCTTGCGACCAAAAAAAAAAAAAAGGTCATCATGTGTGAGGGGGCGACCGACAGGTCAAAAGGGCGCCCCTCACAAATCTTGCGACCAAAAACAAAAAAAAAAAAGGTCTTCATGTCGTTAGTTTCCTTTGGCGCCGACTCAATTGGCCGTTACCGGCCCGACTTAATAAAGCTGAGGGCGCTTCGGCCACCAATGGGGCGCCACTACCCTCGGGGCGACGAACCCCCCGTGCCCCCCCACGCTACGCCGCTGGTGAAAATATGGCGTGTGTGATATCAAACGAAAGGTAATTGAGTCTGGAGTTAAACAAAATACATTTTAATTTATTTAAAAAAAAAGGGTGGGGGTATATTTCAAAAAGTAGAGTTTAAGTGAAAATATGGCGTGTGTGATATCAAACGAAAGGTAATTGAGTCCGGAGTATAACAAAATACATTTTAGTTTTTGTTTTTTTTAAGGGTGGGGGTAGATTTCAAAAATTTGAGATTAAGTCAAAACATGGCTTGTGTGGTATCAAACAAAAGATAATTTAGTCTGGAGTTGAATAAAATATATTTCAGTTTTTAGTTATATTAGCTCACACGTACACTATTACTATAGTACCTAGTGTGAGCTTAGGGGCCCATATATTGGCAGAGTATTATTTGTAGAATACAAATAACTCATCATTTATTCATTCATTGTACGGTTTTCAGTGAGAATTTCGATTTGACCAGTAGTAAATAATTCGCTAAAGTGCGTAATATTTTTGTTTTTTACGTGTATGAAAACAATGAATTAGTGGACATTATATTAACTCACGGGGAGTGCTAAGAAAATACAGCCGCAGCATGTCGTTTGTACGCGGAAAGTTTTTAAGTTTTACATTTTTTGAATTGTTAATAGCTTCTTTATTCTGCAACTTTTATATAAACGATTTTTGGTAAAATTACTTATTTTTACGAGTTCTACAACCTGTTAAAATAAATGACTCAACTTTGAGAACACCCTGTATTATTTTATGAATATTTATAGTTTAAATAATAACAGTTGTTTTTATTGTTTTCCTTTTGTTTGCACCATTTAGATTACCTAAAACTATAACTAAAAGAGTTACTCAAAACAAGATCAACTTTTAAAACAATATATTATCAAGACGATTAAGTTTTAATTAAATTTAGCCATAATAGAATAATTAAGTGCACTGATAGAAAACGTAAAAAGTAATTTACCTAACAAATGCGGAAAGTAATACTTTACCCCACGCGACGGCAGTTGGCCGAACGACGCGGAGCGTAGTACCGTCATGCCGTCAAGGATGGTAAAGAGACTTTCCGCATGTGTTAGGTAGAACATTTTACCTGAGTACTTTTTTTTTCAAAAAATTGAATGATATTTATAAATGAACATGTCAAATTAGATGGAATTGAAATGTAAGCAAATATTGAAGCTTATTGATGCGTTGCTAAAGTTTCTAAGTGGTGCGCGTGCGGTGAAGTAACTTTACCGCACGCGAGTAGGTAAAGATTTTGACGAAATGTACGCAATGACTACTTCCGACTTTAATTTAAATTAAGGTGGGTAAGCATTTTATATTTTTAAAATTACTAGGATGTTATTACATATTGTTTTTTGGTTTAAATTGAGCAGTTATTAAAATAAAAAACAAAAAAATAGATAGATATGAAAATTATTAATATTTTATATTTTTTTTTATTAGGTGAAATTTTTTTATCAGTGGTAGTTCATTGTTTATAAAATAGTTTTACTATTTTACAAAATAAATAGATGCTTTTCTATACACAGAAGTAATTTTTAAAACAAACGTTTTCTTAATTGTGTTCTGAACTGATGTTAACAGTCTATCGCTAATTTAATTATTATTTATTTTAAAATTTATTATTTCTATTTTTCTCGTTTAGGATAAACGAGGAAGTTTGTCGTTTATTTAAAATACATGTTTCTGTAAATAAAGGGTTTGTAGATTTATTTATTCCGGGCAAATAGCACACTAGGTAAAACACAGGATCCCGCAAGAGACTTTCCAAACAGGACCTTAGCCAGAAAAATAATTGGAGGTGTGGATTAACACTTTGAGCACCATGTGTACCGTTTTTGTCACACAAAAAGTTGTTAAAATGGACCGTGTGACCATTTCAGGTACACGGATTATTGATCGATATTTAAGGTTTTGACAACGCGGAGCTCACGGATTGCATTAATTCTTATGAACAGGACTGGTCCGTACATGAAATGTTTTTGTGACTATTTCGAGGTTTTGTGGAGATATGGCACTACGAGGGCATTTTGAAATCTGAATTAATTTGTGGCGTTGAATAGCAATCTGTAAACGTGTGGTCCAAGACGAAAAAAAATTAGTATCTATGGGTGGGAGTCGAAGTGTTAAAAAATTTCAATAAAAATTAGCGTACCATATAACTTTTTTGTCTAATTTGTGTTACTGAGAATTCTTTTTTAACACAATTTGCGCTATTGTTAACAAGCTTTGCCTGGCATCACGCAAATTCGCGCTCTTAAGGCAATTAATGCTAAATAAAACAATTGAAGAAAGTTAAAATTTAGGGGGAGCACATTTGATTAGAGAATAAAGAGATAAACTTCTTATCGTGTGTTTGTGTTAAGTTAAAGGGGCAATTTTAAGCCGTAACCCAGTTGCCATGCAGCAGCCACTGAACAAAATAAACAAAGCCAAGTTTCGTCGTAGTATTCTGTATCGTCTCGTGTATATTTTGCAACCTTTTCGGGCGTAGAATAAGCTTGAGGGCGCACTAAAATAAATAAAAACTGAAAATAACTTATACGTTATTGTAACAGGTGACTCGTTTGACTGTGGTACTGTCAACTCAAGTGGCCAAGGCTTAAACGTTGCAAGCTACCAATTTGTGCAACACTTTAGATGACTGATAAAAATATTAAAAGTTATCAAATTTCTTACTTATTTGATCTCGAAAGGGAATTTGGCGGTTCTTGGAGAAAAATACTGCGAGTGTTTTTCTCAATTATTTATACAATGTAGGAACATCATACATACCTTTTCTATTTTCTTCTTTAAACTTCATATTTTCACTCCTTTTTATTTATAAAACACATTAATTTACTACTATAAAACTTTTGCAGTAAAATATTTACGCTCTTTAAACTTTTAGGTTTTAGTAACCTTTTGTATGTTTGTTGAAAATATTTTAATTTATCAACATTTTAAACGTTGTTTGAGTAGGTGAAGTTATTCAATCAACTGTTTAGTTTACTTATGACTACTGTTTAGGTTTGGGATTTGATATTAATTAAAATGCCGATTTTAGGACAACGAATGATTTGCATTTGATGTTAAAAAACCAGAAAAAGGTAAAAACAATATTTAAAACACTGGAAACAGCAATAATAAAAAGGTTTAACACTAAAATAAACTCTAACAGTAAAGACCAAAATAATTATTAGTAACAGAGATAATGTTTTTATCTGTATTAGTTAAAATAATTGACAAATTTAACATTTCCCCAATTGAAAAAAACCCCTCCCTAATGCAAAGGAAGCGAAGCGAACGAAAACCAACTAGAGAATGTTTTCTCTAACGATTTTCTTGTCTCAGCCAAATCAACACTGCCTTGCAGGATTGCCGTTGATTGGTTTGAACTCTAGGCCTTCTCGCTTTGGCAAGAAAGTGATAGGCTGTGCTTTAAACGCTCCAAACAAAGCGACAAAACAACAATGCAAGCCAGACTTAGAAAACCATCACAGATCAAAATTATACAGTGTGTTTTTTAAAACTTAAAAATGGTTTAGTAAATTTGTTTCCAATAAAAAAATATAAATTTATGTGATGTTGGTGGCTTAAGGGACATTATTACCAGAATACAAGTTTTATTAAAATACAGCGAACCTAAAAATATGCCAAAAAAACAAGTCGCTGCGTTGCCATCAATTTTACTTTTTCTTAACCTAATCTTGCATGTAATTAATGCTTGTTGTTGTCAAAAACATTATTTAATTTAAAATATTATAAAACTTATAAATGGCAAAATACTATTTATATTCAAAAAGCCACTGGTGGTCGCAGTGGAAGGGCTGCAAAGCCCACTCACATATGAATCATTTATATTCAAATCCCGTTTTGTTACATCGTGGCTAACCACTTCCGATATTAAATTAATACCTAGTTATATATAAATAAATACTTAGTTATATATAAATAAATACTTAGTTATATAAATAATAAAAAATTCAAGTAATCTAAGAAGTTATACAAAAAAACTAAAACTAAAAAAAATTATCAATCCAACAGATTTAGCAAATATGACCTCCTTCAGGTCCAACTCCTTTGCAGTACTCAGTGTCCCAAGAATTGCGGCAGGTTTACCTTTTTATCTGTTCGGCTGCGGTGGCGTAGCCAGCAGTGTTCCCTGTGTTCTGTGTTCAGTATGAGGTGACTCGCTCTTGATATAAATCATCAGGGCAGAGGCTTGGAAAAAAAGGCGTATATAAGTAGAAGCATGAAATGTGGCACACCTATTGAAAACCAATTTTCGTCGATTTGACTTGAACACTACCTTCATTTGTAACCAGGGACATATTTTTAAAAAATGCTAAATTATAGATGTGACAACTTTTACAATTAAATTATGATTGTACTTGTTTTTATGTTATTTGATACCGAAGATTAAAAAAGAAACAGAATCAACGGCCTTCAAACATTTTAAAAAAGCGAGGTCTACTAAAAAATGGCGACCAAAGATTTCCCCTTAAAAAAAATCAGTTTAAAGTTTTATAGCAGCAATATTCTGTATACCTTAAACCATTTGCTAGAACCCGTCGATATCAGCTACAAAATATTAATCATTTTTGCAGCTATAAAACCTTTAAAAATAACCCAACAAAAATGCCATATCGCGAAAATGTCATTCTGGTCAAAACAACTACTACGTTATTATAAGGATTTTGAGCATATAAAGATCAAGAGAACCAAAATTTAAAGGGCACAGGGCAAATCATTATTAAAAGACAAAAGTCGAGACGGTAAAATACCAAACAGAAAAAAGACCAACACAACAAAGTTAAAAAAGACAAAACACACTCAAAACACGTTCTAGAATAGGTTATAACTATTGCTGTGGCAAAAAACGAACTGACTTTATTAGGTTAGTTACTTAGTAAAGAAATGGTAAAACTGACCAAATATGACTGGCTGGGCTAGTATAATTATTCGATCAGCATACTTAAAATTGAATACTATTTTTTATATTCTAAGAAAATTTCATGCAATTTTTTTAAAACGAGTAACAATTAAAATAATATTTTGAAACTTTTTTTCGATATTTTAACGTTTTGATCATTTGTACTTTTGTTATTTTGTAGTTTCAATTTATATTTTTTAAACTTATGGTTTATTTGATGTTTACCAATCGATCTTTTATATATTATGATTAAAGGCATAGGACAATTTATTGTTTCTCCAATCAATTCGAATGTAAAAAACTACATATCAGTCTTTAAAATTGTTTTTTAAACCATAGGGGAATTTATGCATAAATTTCACCTTCAGTAAATGTTCTTGACTTTGTCATCCTGGATTCCAAATTTGGATTCTCTTTTGTATCGTACGCCCGCCGCGCTACTCTGAGCGGCTGTCTTCCTGCATTTTCCGAAACATTTTCCATCAAGCAAAAGTCTACGGGTTTAAATAAAGCACATGCATCTCCTAGTTACGTAAGTATTTTAATATGTCCTTTAAGACGCTAATGACCCAGTTATAAATATCAATACCAAAATTAAAATATACATTACAAGTAATGCGGTGAAGTGCGTTACAACCAAAGTCAACAAAAAATACAAGCATCCAAATTGTAATTTCTACGAAAAAAAAAGTTGTAAAATGTTGCCAGTTTGCCGAATCGGCCACTATCCTGAAGGGCATTTTTTTAAAGTTATATTTTTATAAAATAATGTTATTTTTCACTACAAATTCGAACAAACTTCAAAGGAGGGGTTGGCAGCGTGCACGTTTTTCCAAATGCAAAATTAGAGTTTTGTAATTCGTGCAAAAAATCTTTGTTAATCTAGATTATTGGCAGAGCGATTTCGACCACTTTGTGGCCATCATCAGTGCCTCTGAAATAAAGGGAGCATGTTTTTGATCTTTGTCTGGTTCCTTATGTCATAAAATTGATTAAAATTGTCATACACATAAAAAACACGTTAAAATACCATACAGGAAATTCAAATTTCCTAAAACTCTAAGGTGGGTATATCTCTGGGTTTCAATTTCAGTCGTGTTTTGAAAAAGTTAGTAAATAGTTTATAAAAATTTCTTAAAGTCTTGGTTAGGAACTTGTTGAGTTATAATAAGTTCCTAAACTAGATTTTAAGAAATTTTTGTAAACTATTTACTAACTTTTTAAAAACACGACTGATATTGAAACCCATTATAACTCAATAAGTTCCTAACCACGATTTTAAGAAATTTTTATAAACTATTTACTAACTTTTTCAAAACACGACTAAAATTGAAACCCAGAGTACCTTATAGTTTTAGGAAATTTTAATTTGTTGTATTGTATTTTAAGGCGTTTTGTGTTTGTATGACAATTTTAATTCATTTTATGACTTAAAGAATCAGACAAAGATTAAAAACATGCTCTTTTTATTTCAAAGGCACTGATGATGGCCACAAAGTGGTCGAAAGCGCTCTGCCAATGATCTAGATTAACAAAGATTTTCTGCACGAAATACAAAATTCGAAGAAACTTACTTTAAAAGTTATTTTTAATAGGATATTTTTAATTTATAAGGTCCTAAATTGCGCCTGATTCCCTAGCGACAGTACTTATAGATGTACTAAATTGCAGGGATAAAACCTAAAATTTTTGTAATAAAAAAATTACAAAATTGCAATTTTTACATAAATCTTGTTTTTCTAGGTCTGGTGTCATTTATATTTAGTTCTTCTGTCGCCATTTATAAAAATAGCTTTTACAAGGTCCTTGGTAACCAAATTAAATTAGGACCCCGAGCAAATTTAAGTGAAATAATTTTATTTATTTAGTTTTTTTAAATATATTAATTAACCATTGTTTTTAACGTTTACTTACTATGATCTTTGAATTCTCTATTTATTTATATTATTTGTTTAATGTTTTTTATTTTAAGTCTCGAAAAAGCGAACATTTAAAGGATTTTTATGAGTGAGATGAAAGAACAACACAAAATATGGTCTTTGTCCTACCTACATCTTCTAACTTTAAAAATTTATAATTAGTAATTTACAAAGAAAAACGCAGTAGCCTTGGTGGCTCGGTGCGTTCGCGCATTGAACACGAGTGAGTTAAAAGAATCTCGCTTGCTACAGTGGCGGGTTCGATCCCCGTCGGTTGCCGAGATCGGGTGCGGCAGACATTTATAGGATTCCTGGGGAGTGTAAAATGTAATATTGTCCTACCCCTTCATTGACACCGGTAAGCAGGCCGGATGAGGTCAGATATCTCGTGAAGGCGGACTTTGTTACACATTCCTTCAGTAGGTAGGCCATTCTAAGGGACAAAAGAACCGGATAAAAAAAATACCCGGTCTGGGGTTCCAAAGGTGGCCGATGACCCGTGCAGACTTTCCGAAATGGCGGCCTTAGTATTGTCGAAAGAGTCACGGTTATCAAATGAGGAAAAAAAAAAGAAAAACACTTTTGGCTCAATGGCTGTATGTTTAAATCGCTCCATTATTTTGGGAGCTATCGCCGTTAAAATGCAGACAGACCGACAGAAACGCACAGAGATATAAAGTGGCAATTACACAGTTATATAAATAATCACCCAATCACAACGTTACGTCAACTAATAGCAATAGCTTTTCTAGACATTTCTTCGACCTAGAAATAAAAAATTTGTTATGTAACCATTTTACAGTTTGTGATTCATATGGAGTATAACAATAATAAATAAATAAATAAAGTTTGAAGTGATGGTTAAACTGTGGGGTTATTGTTGTATCATTTAGCCATAAACCGCATCCAAATATTCCCTTGGCGCAATAAGAAATGCACACAAAACGTGCTATGAATAAATCATATTCTATGCCTATAAGAGTACACAAATTTCTAAATGCTGGGCAAAATATATAGTTAGTGTTTTAAAAGACAAATAATAAAAAAAAATCATTTAAAAGAGATAGGACTACCTATGCCACAAATCTCTTCCAGAGAAAATCACAGTGAAGTTATTAATGAAGTTATAGGTCCAAGAATACTAGAAAACAAAGTAATTCATGCTTTGGATATGCTTAAAAGTGGTAAAAGCACTGGGCACGATGAGGTTTATGCTAAAATTTTAAAGTTAGTGGACACTAAGCTACGCCAAATTCCACACTATGTCACTAAAGACGCTAAAACTGCTTGTGCAGAAATTCTACGATCAACGTCAAAATGTGTGTGTTCTTTATCGACTATAAACAAGCTTTTGATAATGGAAATCACGACTTATTGATCCACATATTACAAGAAATAGGTATCGCCGATAAAGATCTCAAGAATCTCTAATGGAGCCAAACAGCTTAAGTTCTAATAAACCCAAATGTACTGACTATACCATTTGATGTATTTTTGGCATGTATTTTGTCTTAATTACTTTTTAATATTTTTATTGAAAAAGTATTCCAGCTTGCACTAAAAAACGAAACAAGAGGGATTAAAGTCAATGGAAAACCCATAAATATGCTGCTGGTATGCTGACGATACAGTGACTTTAGCAAATTCTTTGAAAGATCTGTAATATCTATTAACTAAAATTATTCAACAAGGGCAACAATATGGTTTGCTCATCAACATAACAAAAAAAAAGTATTTAGCATAAGTAGACAGACTGCAGAGCCTAACATAGCAATAGATGAGGAACCTATAGAAAAAGTTTCAAAGTTTAAATATCTTGAATCTGTTGTAGTGGATAAATGGGACTCTGACAAGGAATTAAAATAAGAGTGGGTGTGGCTAGGACAACATTCCAGAAGCTGAAAACAATGCTATTGCATAGATATTAGTCTTTGGAACTGCGTCTGAGAGTGATACACGCCTATGTCTGGCTCATGTTATTAAAGTGAAAATGGGGAATTGCATTATAGTGGAGTGGAATACCTCGTGCAGTTTGACAGTTCTACGTGTTACTTAAATGGCCCTCGAGCGCGAATTATAAATCTACATCAACAAATTTGGTTTAAGCATAGTATTTTCAGAAGATTGATAGATTTTTTAATATTCTTCATTTAAACAAAAAAGTTTACACTTGTATGGTGGCGTTGGGCAATTACGAGTTTGTATTTTTCTCTCGCTTGCATTTTCGTGGCTGTTATCGGTCAAAGTTTTGTCTTAAATTACCTCACTATATTGGTCAGTAAAAATTATTTGATAAATAAATATTGAACAAAAATATTTGTGATTAGACCCAACTAAAAATTATCTCTTCTTTTTATTAAAAAACAATAATTGTTATATATTTAATAGGGCACCATTTTTCTTTAAAATCTGTGTATATTGGAGGCAGAAAAAAGGAACGGCTAAGTTATTTTTTTATTTTTACTATTATGTCACCTACCTATATTTTTTAAGGTAAATTATAAAAGCCGGAAATTAATTAAAATTTAAGCATTTGGCCAAAAACTTTTGCTGTTATTATATAAAATTGGAAATCAAACTAAAAACCCTAATTTCTTAGTTTCAAAAAAGAATTGTTATTTTTTTCATGTTTTAATTTTGTATTTTTACATTATACGTTGTACTGGCAGGGATAGTTATTTGATTTTGAATTAAAAAGCAATAGTCCAAAAATTTGTTAATACCTAAATTAATAAATAAATTAAAAATACTAGATATAAATAAAAAAAATAGTAATAAAAAATAAAACAAATGTCTGAAATATCAGTTCCTGTTCATTTAATAAAGATTTATGTTGTGCTGCTAATTTTAATTTTCTAAATAATTTTTCTCATAGGATCCTTTTTTAAAAGGAAACTATGAGATGAGTAATAGTAAATAAGTTATATGACCCTATTGGTTACATATTACCATCATATTACAAAGGTGTACGAACTTTATGCTGACAGAGACATTATTCCTTACTACGGATTTATTAATAATAGTTTTTACATGCATTTGAATAAGTTAATTAGAATCTAGATTTAAGACCGATTAGATGTTTTAAGTTTTAAATAATAAAGGTTGTTTTTTAAAAACGGTTTAGGCTAAGCCTGTCTTTTAAGTTATATACCTGTGCTCAATTTCTCTTTCTGTAGATATATTAATAAATTCGTTTCGATTGAATTTGATTTAATTTTTAAATTATTATCTGCACTAAAGTCATATTTATTTATTATAACAATTAACACTTGACCACATTCCTCATTAGAAAAAGGTTTAGAATTCCGTAAGGACGAATTACCCATTACTTTTGAATTTGCGATCAACTATACTTTTTCGAGTGTTTCAGAATATAGGGTAAATTAAAAAAAGCCTAAAACCAGCGCTGGCACCGAGCAATAAAGAAAATTTAAAAAAATAATAACTCAAAAGATTGTTGAAAAGCTTCACAGATAAAAAATAAATTTTTATTATTTGACATTTTTCTATATTTTGCAAATGTTATTAAATTTCCCACAGCAGTGTAAAGGTCATTGCTGCCCCTCCCCTCTCGCATTAACCATATATCTTGATACCGTTCAATAAACCAGCAACAGAGACATGTTGGTTCAGTCAAAATAACAGAAAATTTTACAGTTGTTATCGTTATTGCTACTAAGAATAACGGTAATATTCAGGGCAAAATGATAGATTTTGGAACACTAAAGATAAACAATATAAACAACACACTCCTTCAACTTTTTGATTATTTATATTTGTTTATGTATTTTTATTAGACTTCTAGCTTTTTACAAACCAAACAACCGAATTTTAGTAAAACATTCGACTGCATTTAAATTAAGAACAATAAAAAACTAACCTTAAAAAATAACGCTAACTCTAAAGGACGGCCACCGTAAGTACCGGGCGTCGTTACTGTAAATAACAAGAAAGAGCGAAAAGCTGCTAATACGCATATTTCTATCCGTAATACAGTACGGCGGCATCTATGAATAATATAGAAAAGTTTTTTATATAAAACCATCAATTTTCACCTGGTCCTACATATGAGAGGCAGAAATAGTTGTTAATTTAACCTTGGTTAATTGATCGACAACTTATCCTAACCCGTTCATAGTGGGACCCCTTGTTATATCAGACGTGGATCTATTACCCCAGTGAAATAAGACTTCCTCTGCGGAATTCTGCCGATCAAGCTGAATTTTGGCAGAGACCTTCGTTTTGGTGTTCTGCCGAAGTACAAAAAATCTCATATTCCTACCCTTGTGCGTCTTGAGATATCGAAGGTCAAAAGTCATGAAAATCGTTTTTTCGCCAAAATCTCCCTTCTAGTATTCTCTACAAAGTTGTTTCCTTGCCTTTTTAATCAGTAATATACTCTATTACACTGCAGAACTATAGCAATAAAAGCACTTTTCTAATTCTCTTAGAGTGTACAATCTAATTCCTATTATTCAAAGCGTTAAAAATTTGTTTATTTATAAAATAATATATAATAAATAATAAAGCAATGTATTATTTTCACACCACTTTTGAAATGAAATGCAAAGGTTCTATATGCATATTATAATGAGCAATTCCACGCCAAGTCATCCAATATACAAAAAAAGTGTTGCCCTGACATTTAATTTTTTTCTTTAATCATGCTTACTAAATGAAACAGCTTATGCTTAACCACTTTTGCACAATTTTAGATTTTTTAATCCAATTAGTCTGTTGTACACGCATTGGAAAATCTAAAAACGGCCAAAATGGGACTTTAAAGAAAAAAATTATGCTCATAGTAAACAGCATCTAAAAAAAATTAACCTATAATTTTGAAAACATGCATAAAAGTAGTTTTCAAAAAAATGTGATGTATAGCAAAATCTTTTATACTGGCTTAATTAGAACAATTTAGAGAATATCCAAAAAACACCGAAATTTTCGAAGTTTTCATATTTTTTTGGGGTATAAATGTAATGTTTTCTTAAATTTTTGATATAGTGTTGGAAAGCTATACTCAAGTACCATATCTTCCTTCTATAAAACATATTTAAAAGTAGACGTTACCTTGGAGTTCCACGAAGAAGTTAAGAATGTCTGGGAAATCCTTCAACTTCAGCATCAAAAATGACCCTGTCTATCGGGGGGCTGGTGGTAATCAAGTAGGGTAAATTTTTTACTGTATCATATACTTTTAAAAACAAGAATAAAAAATCTGGGGGTGTAATCCTTAAGGTCACTACACATTTTTTTGTAATTTTAATATTTTTAGTGATGTTAAATTGCATCACAAATTACAGGCGTGGATCTACGGGGGGGGATGCCGCCCCCCCCAAATCTGAAACCTTACTCAGTCTGGACACACATAATACACCTCCTGGTCACTATGTAAAATAGTTTTGTGAAATATTTATTATGATATTTTCCCCCAAAATAAAGTTTCTAGATCCGCCGCTGCAAATTAAGGTTTATCAGAAGGTAAGGTTTATTTATATAAGCACTGTTCAATAAATTATGATCTGTTTAGATCATAAGGTCACTACACAAATTTTTTAAAAGTTTATTTACTTTTTTAGTAGTCACCTACTGTCATATTTAAAAAATCGGAAAAGAAGTTGAGTTCTATAATTTCAGAAACCGAACAAATTTTTTTTCTGAGCTTGAAGTAAATTTAGCATCTATAGTTTAATCATCCAGAGGAGTGAAAGAATGGTGTCCAATTGTTGTTTGTTTGAGATTTTAATGTAAAACAAATCGTTTTACAGTACCTCCAAACGCATCACATGGGCTGTCACCATGCGTTAGTTTTGTAGTTAGTTTTTTAATGCCCAGTGGCGTATGCAGAAATTTTCCAAGGGGGTTGGGAGAGGGGGCTTGAGTAAAAGCAAAGTCCTGGAAAACCATTTATTTCTTCTTTTAAAAAAATTCAATCTTTAGGAGTAGTTATTTAATGGCTTTGGAAAGATTAGGCCTCCAACCCTCCTCCCTCCTGCGTACGCCACTGTTAAACCTGGACCATTTCATTCTCCAAATAAACAAAGTAACTAATGTCCGTGTCTCACCAAAATTGTATTCTTAAAACTAAAAAAAAATTTCCGACAGTGTACGAAGATGGGACTTGAACCCACAAACTAGGATGTCACGCAGAACAGTATGTGGCTATAAATAAGATCCCCTGACGATGATTTTTATACATATTTTTTTTCCTTTTGCGACTCAATAAAAAAACTTGATTTTTTACATGCTTTAACCAAATAGCTTAATAGTTGATGTTAAAATGACAGACCCAGATTTTTTATTTTACTTTTATTTAGACGATACATTGTCAAGTAAAACAAGGCACAAGCGAAGTTTTAATAGACAGATAGACATGACAATTTTTTTAGTCAAAAGTTGCCAATTCTGAGGTTTTTGCGGTTTTTCCAATTTTAAAAAATTTAGTTTGCTGAAAGCAATAGACCTAGAAATTTTTCTTTTGCCTTATATGATAGTCAAGCCACTGAGCTTTAATGTGCGTATAGACTTTTTTTTGATGGACCATATTCCGCACCGGTGTAAATAATTAAAAACCGAGAAAATCATAAAATTTACTATTTTTTAAAAATTATTTTTGCCATGTCAAAAAAGTGAGGTTAATTTCTTTTTCTGTGTAGGATTATCCAACCAATATTAGAGATTTATTCCGTTATATTTGTTTTTACATAAGATTTAATACAATAGAAATAAAAAAAAATAAGGCCACAACTGATTTTCTTCTTTTTTTTTACTTTTAAAGTGTCCTGTAAAATACGGGAGGCGACGTTAAAAATTAAAATTTGATAATTTGGTATTCCTAAGGACACTAATACATGTTATCAAAATTTGGATTTTTTCGTGACATGGCAGCTACTTCCATTGGATGATTTGGCTTGGAATTACTCTAATGCAAACAAAAACAACTGCAAGATGCCAACATCCCTGTAAAACAAGCCAAGGATGATGCAGATGTTCTAATCACCGAAACAGCCATGGAAGTATCGGAAGAAGAGATAACCGCCATCATCATTGGAGAAGACAGTGATTTGCTTGTTCTCTTGTTAGGACGAACTCAGTCATATCACCGAGAAATTTTCTTGAAGAAAATGTATTAATCTAAAAGTCTTGACAAATATCGTCTTTGCAAAGAAAATATTTTGTTTTTGCATGCCCTCACTGGATGCGACACTATATCGGCCTTATTCAACAAAGAAAAGCTTCAGATTATGACCATGTTTGAGAAACATCATGATTTGGCTCACTCACACAAATATTTCAAGCAGAAAACTGTCCGCCAGACATAGTATTTCAGAACGGAAAGCGTTTTCTTTTAGCTATGTATGGTGCTCCAAAAGATGAAATGAAACTTGACAAATTTAGATACACACAATTCATTAAGGCTACACGACTTAATAGGCCTGTTAAATTGTCATCCCTTCCACCTACCAGTGAAGCAGCTCGACAGCATATTTATCGGGTCTACTATCAGGTGCAGATTTGACTAGGGAAAAATATGCAACCAAAAGAATGGGGTTGGGATTTAAAAGACAAAATACTACAGCCGCAAGCAACACTTCCGCCTCCTGCTCCAGACGAACTATTAAATACAATATTTTGTAATTGTAGAAAGGGATCTGATGCACAGTGCGGGTGTCAAAAAGTCGGGCTGCCATGCTTCAAGGTGTATGGTCAGTGTCACGGACAGGCATGCCTGAACCCATCAACAGAGCTGCAAAACATCGAAGACTTCACTGACCTTGAGCCTGAAGAGGTTTTGCCCACAGGTATAGAGGAAGCGTGTGATGAAGATCATGTGTTCACCGAGGTGCTAGTGGAAACCGACGAAGACGAGGAGGAAGACAAAGAAACATAAGGGGGGTATAGACTTTTCTTAAGATCGAAAACATGGATTAGGCCTACTGGGTGTTTCAGTTTTTTGTTATACCGTGTTGATCTTATTGTTTTTTAATAATTTTTTTGTCATTTGTCAATCAATACATAAAACAGTTTTCAGCCAATTCTTTTACTTATTTTTCCATAAAGTGGTCCATCCAGGGACTAGAAATCAAGCTAGGGAACAGATCCTGAGCATCAAAGGAAAGTTGAAACTACAACGAAGAAGGCCTCAAAAATGAGTGTAAATAAACAACAAGAAGTTGAGTTTGGTAACATCCAGATAACCAAAAATCTTTTCAAAAGTAGTATTCCGATATCTACACAAAAGAATATATTTTTTATACTATATGGAAAGTTTCCACAGACCAAAGCAGTAAAGAGAAATATTTTAGTTTTTAAAAGATATCCTTTTTTAAAAGATTCAGCTGAATATAGATAATTTCTGGCAAATTTAAGTAAGTCGTTATCCTACTTTGAAATTGAACAGCTTTTTACATTATTTAAATTTAGTTATAACTCAAATTTATTCACCACAGAGCTAACAAAAATATTGGTCAATTACATTTTTAATTTATGTTCCGAAATTCAGCTAAAAGGTATTCAATTTTTAAATCGTGAAGACGCAGCAACAGTTATAACTAGCAGGCATTCAATAACTCAACATTCATCAATAACGAAATCAAAGGTCAAATCTAAACTACAAACAGATCTAGAAAAGTTAAAAGGAGAAATAATCGACTTGGAAATGGAAGTAGTCGACGTAGAATGCGACATTGAAGTTTTGGAGCAAAAAAAAGATAAGTTTGATGCTGAAATTCAAGAAATTGAAAATAAAAAATAAGACTTGTCTAAGAAACAGAAACTTCTAGAAATTGCGCAAAAACGTCTAAGAAGAAAAGAAGATTTGGTTGAAAAAAGAAATACCCTAGAATTCAAAAGTGACTCAATCTCCAAATTTGCTCAAGGAATAGAGGCAAACTTGCCAAAAAATAATTTTCATAAAGCTGAAAGTGGTTGAAAAAAGAAATACCCTAGAATTCGAAAGTGACTCAATCTCCAAATTTGCTCAAGAAATACAGGCAGAGATTCAAAACTGGATAGAAGAGGGTTAAGCTATGCTTAGTCATGAGCAAAGTATAAAACAAACCTATACAACCAACAAAAAAGAAGATGAAAAACTAGTAGATTTAACAAAAAGCATAAATAATCTATTAGCCCGCCAAACCATTTGCAATCAGTTGGCAAAATTTGATGGCTCATCGTATTTAAAATGGCCAATATTTTATTCGCAATATAAAATAACAAACGAAGTATGTCAGTTTTCAACAGCCGAAAATTTTTTGAGGCTAAATAACAGTTTGATTGGAATGGCAAGAGAAGTTGAAGAAATACTTCTTATTACTGCAGAATCGCCAGAAATTCTAGATATCCTAGACAAAAAATATGGTAGATCAGAAGTAATATTAGAAGAAATCCTACAAAAAGCTAAGCAACTCCCAGCTGTCGAAAATCTCGAACAATTGACGTATTTAGCTCTACGGTAAGAAATGTTGCTGCTGCTTTACAAAATTTAAGCAATTACATAGACCAAAAAAGCGTATTGACAACTTGTGTCAACAACTTGCCAGCTCATCTTTTGACCCAATGGGGAGCTTACCTGATTCAAAATAAAATTAAAAGCAGAACTGAAAGTTTAAGAGGGTTTTCTAATTGGGTTCAAGAAATCTCTGAAATTGTTTCACGAATTACTTTTGTGCCAAAAGACCTTGCTTTTAATTCCCCACCAAATCAGGAAACAAAAAATAACAACCAACAAAATCATTATCTAGCAAAGGATCAAAAAAAGCGTAAATGTAGGGTGTGTTACAAAGAAAAGGACCATCAGGTAGAAAAATGTCCAAAATTTCAGAATCAAAACCCTAGACAACGCTGCAGAACTGCTCAGGAACTAAGTCTATATTATGGTTATCTCAAAGGTCACAAAGGAAAATGCAAAAGCAGTAAAAAATGCTAAACAAATGGTTGTCAAAGATTCCATCACCCAATGCTGCACAAAAAAGCCTCAGAAGTTAACTGCGTAAAAACCCAGAACAAAGCTTTGTTAAAAATCGTCCCAGTCATTTTAAAAGGTCCAAAATCAAGCATTGAAACTACAGCATTTTTAGACAAAGGAAGTACCACAACTCTGCTAGAAGCTTCAGTTGCTGAGAAAATTGGCTTATCAGGACCCACAATACCATTATGCTGCAAATGGACTGGTGACATTCAGATGTATGAACCTAACTCTCAAAAAGTTAAAGCAGAAATTTCAAGCACAAACTCTTCGAAATTTTATCCACTGAAAGATATAAGAACTGAAAGAAACCTTAAATTACCTAACATAAACTACGACCTCAAAGAACTTACAGAAAAATTTCCGTATATCAAACAAGTGGACATTATCTTAAAACCAAATGAAAAACCCACTATTTTGATTGGTCAAAATAATGCAAATCTCATAACATCAAGACAAACCATACAACCATACAATAATACACCTATCTTATCAAAAACGGCGATAGGCTGGACAGTTCATGGCCCAATTGGTACTATTTCCAGAAATCAAACTGAGGAAATGGTAGTTTTGTTTTGTTGTGAAAATTCAGATGAAAGTCTTCATGAATTTGTCAAAGATTATATGAAACTTGACAGTATTAAGGGTTTTCTTACCAAAAAGGAAGTACTAGAAGATGAATATGTCGTTGCAGAAAATTCGATCAAACACATTTCTGGTCAATATGTTGTCAAACTGCCTTGGAAAAAAGATCACGTAGAAATGCCAGAATCCCGACAATTAGCTACAATGTCTAGAAAGAAAAATATCCAAAAACAAGGAATTTGCCGAAGCTTATTGAACAGAGGTTAACAAACTTTTTGAAAATAATTACGCTGAACTAGTTGATCCAAGACTTTTAGAAAAAGTGAAAAATATATGATTTTTACCTCACTTTCCAGTAACTAATCCTAATAAGCCTGGAAAAGTTCGCTTAGTAGTTGACGCTGCTACCAAAAATTAAAATATGTCATTAAATGATTTATTGCTTACTGGACCAGATCTGCTTGCCTCTTTGTTTGGGATTCTCATAAAATTTAGACTTTACAAATTTGCTGTTGTTGGAGACATTAAAGAAATGTTCAATAGGGTCCGAATTGCCGAAGAAGATACATATGCTCAATGTTTCCTGTGGCAAGATTTAGATAAAAGTATACAACCAAAGGTTTATAAAATGACTGCCATGTTATTTGGAGCTACATCATCACCATTTATGTCCCAGTTTGTAAAATACTTTAATGCACAAAAATACATCGAAAGTGATAGCAGAGCAGTCAAAGTTATACCGACGCTTTACTATGTAGATGACTATCTAGACACCTTTGAAACAGACGAAGAAGGATTCGCTAAAGTGAATCGAGTTATTCAAATCCATGCTGCAGGAGGGTTTGAAATAAGAAATTTTACGTTAAACTCTAGAAAAATTCTTGATAGTATTCCTGAATAACTAGTGGCTGCGCAAACGAATTCCGACCTAGACGAAAAATCTGCAGAAAGAATACTTGGTATGATGTGGAAATAAGAATCCGACGTATTCAATTTTAAACTGAATTTTCATAAGGTACCCCAAGAAATTATTGATGTTAGTAAAATATCTGCAAAAAGGCAAGTCTTATGCACAGCTGTCAGTATACGATCCACTTGGTTTACTGTCACCCATCACAATAAGAATTAGAATTCTTTTACAATCAATTTGGCATTCAGGCATTGGTTGGGATGATTGTATTGCTCAAATTATGTTCAAAAAATGGTGTTCATGGCTCAAAGTAGAGTCGCTGTATGTTGACATATTTGGATATATTAGAGTCGCGACAAGCCCATCAATGTCTTTTAAAATAAAAGGACAAAACATCGGAAGTCTATACTCTAACAATTGTTAGAAAGAGAACGTATACGCGCTCTTTATCTTACAACGAACGGCGGTAATTTAATTATTAGGAAAAATCGAAAGTAACCCAAAATCGTTGCGCTGATTAAGCGACCTTAAATGAACTGACAAAGCATGTCATGTTTGTTTTTATTTGTCAAAAAGTTTCAAATAAAAGTCAGGGCAGAGGGAAATTACACAACAGAAAAGCAAATTTCGAAACCATAAATATAATAATATATATGTACCTATCTATGTTTTCTAATTAGCTGTTGTAATACATCAGATAAAAGATATTGATTTTCTAGTTTTCCCAGCAATCCAGAATCTCAAACAATATTGGTAAAAAAGTTATGGGTTCATCAGCAAAAGTTTGATCTGATACCAAAATTTGAGAGGTAAGTGTAGCTTTTTAAAATTAACAATAGGATTTGAAATAAAAGGAGCACTTTGGCCGGTTTGAAATTTATAAAGTTTAGTACATCCGCATATGTAAAACATAGACATAAAGCATCCTATTATATAACAAAAGTGTTTCGCTAGCTGTTATACAGGGGGTTTTCTTTTAACTTTTAAAATGAAACTAAGTTTATAAGTATTTTTTGCAATTTTTAAGAAAAACTCTTAGTCACGTCAATTTTCTTTGCGAGAGGGACATCTTTTGAGCGTTTATATAGATAGGGAATTTGATTCGAGTTTTGGGGAGGTTGAAGGGAGGTTGAAGGGAGGTTTTGATGGGTTTTTGAAAATCGTTTATTGGTTTTTTTTATTATAGATAAATTGATCGACTTTTAAAAAACAAAGCGCCTTAAAGCGGTAGATATTAAAACCTCTAGTAACATGCCACTTGACTTATCTTCTTATCCACTGGCGTACGCAAGGGGGGTGGGCGAAGACTTACCCCTAAAATATAAAATTTCCCAAAAAGTCAAGATTAAAGTGTATCGATTTGTGCTCAACCCACCTCCCATAATCCATCTCTGTATATCGATCCGCCCTCCAGTCCCTCCTCTCAGGATTCATTACTGCATACGCCAGTGCCTATATAATATATGGTAACTTTAAATATAAATATCTTAAAAATGTATCAAATAATTTCAGAAAATTTCCTCTAGCAAACAAAATTGACGTTTTCAAGCGTTTTTTATTTCATTTGCTAAAAATTCCCACAAATCTCTGTATATACAAGTTCTTTTTATAATGTTATTTAAAAACATACATTTTTTTTAGGACCAATTTGCACAAGAAGAGTTTACGTGTCACTGAAGCTGCAAGTTGTTTCTATAATATTTAGTCCAGAAAAAAAGGAACCCTGCTTTTACAAAAATTTGACGAACATATGGAAAAACCTGAACTGTGCAAAAAAGAAAACGACAATTTAGTTTTAAAGTACAAGGAGTTGGAACATTTTTGACCTCTTATCATGAACAGGAAGAATTTCTCATTTTACTACTTTTTATCTATTTTAAAACTATTTCCATCAGAAAATATTGTCAAATTGATGTGACTGTTAAGTTCTCGCCGAATAAGAACCAAAATTCAACAATAATTTGCACTGGAGAGAACTAATATTTTCCAATAAATTTCCATCATTATATTTATTATAATTATAATAAACGAAATCATCGTTAAACAATTTCTTTTTATTTAAAAAAAAGTCAATATAAAAAAATAGTCACAGTATATCGGTCTATATTTCAAGAAATGGGTAACAGGCTGAATTTTTTTGCATACTTCATTTTGCCGAGACCTTCAACTTTCCCCTCTGCGAAAATTCTTGAAAGCGATTTCTAACTGAATGCAATGTTGCCATTTACTTTTAACATTACTATTTGACATTTGGTCTGGGAGACACGGCGCGGCCGTTAAAGTATCTAATTTGTAGAACGAACATATTTTTTTCATGTTTAATATTATAAAATCTTTGCTTGCTACTTACGAAAATTCTGCCTGTAACTCATCACTTAAAAAATAGACCAGTGTACGGTGGACAAAAATATTTCAAAGCAGTTATTATAATAATAAAGAAATCATAAACTACTTTATTTAGGGAATAGTTACAAAATTATTGACAATGTGATATGCACTTTGGATGTTACCTAATTATATGTTATTTTATAATTAAATATACATAATAAAAAAATTTCTGACTTTCTTCTTTAGGAAAAAAATCTAAAATAATGAAATGATAAACAATTAGATAAAATCATATTGTTGATTTTAATACTGGATTTATTTTACTAGACCGCACCCCCGGTATACATACATATCTAATACTCAGGTGGTTTTGCTTGGACCCTCTGTATTGGGAGGCCTTAATAATATTTCGTTGCCAATTTTCAATAGAGTAATTTACTCATACCACGCCAATGAAAATAACATAACCTAGAAGCAAATTCAAGAATGACATTGATGGGCTTGTCGCGACTCTAATATATCCAAATATGTCAACATACAGGGACTCTAGCTCAAAGAACTTAACGAAGTAATGAAAATAAAAGTAAATCGCTGTTATTCAAAAAAACTTTCAAAAGCTAAATGCATCGAAATTCACATATTTTCTGATAGTAGTGAACAAGCCTATTCAGCAGCAGTTTATCTTAGAATGAGTTTTGAAGACTCAGTAGAGGTATGACTCATAGCATCTAAAGCAAAAGTTTGTCCACTAAAATCTCAAACTGTACCTAAATTAGAGTTGACAGCTACATTAACAGGCGTAAAACCCGCACAAGAATTCATTTAACACTTAGAGATTAATATTCAAAATAAGTACTTTTGGACCGACTCTACAACAGTACTAAGATGACTGAAAAGTGAGAAACGTTTGCCTACGTTTATGTTTGTAAGAGTTGGCAAAATTTTAGAGTATACTGAAGTAACTGACTGGCACTGGGTCCCCACTAATGAAAATGTTGCTGATGCACTAGAGAAACAAGTAAAGAAGAACTAACTACCGAAAGTCGTTGGTTTCAAGGTCCGTAATTTTTATATCAAAACAAAGAAAGCTGATCAAAAGAAAATTCAAAGAAACCGAAATAGAAGAAGTTTTTGTACAAATAGAGCCTCAAACTGAAAATAAGATTCAGGTTTTACCAGAAATAACGCAAGATACCACTTGGTTGCGCATTTTAGAGTTACTGCATGGGTACAACGGATTTTTCTTGTCAAAAAAGCACAAACACATGGCGAAAAATATACCAAAGTTTTGAGATCTGAAGAATTAGAATATGCCGAACAAATATGGTGGAAGCACTCTTCAAGCTGAATGTTTTAAAGAAGACATCAGCAATCTACAAAGGAATCGAAAAAATAAATCTGGAAGACTTCACAACATATCAGTTTTGTTAGATTCAAATGGTTTTCTAAGGGCAGATAGCACAATCACACGATTACTAGAAGTTGAAGCTTCCACGAAAGAGAAGCAGCCTATAATATTAGATGGCTCTCACCCATATACATAAAAAAATGATTCTTCATTATCGCTCAATATATGCTCATCAAGGAACAAACACAGTGATCAATGAGCCAAGGAGAAAATTTTGGATACCTATAATTAGATCAGCTGTAAAAAAAGGAATCAAACTTTGTCCGTCTTGTAGACGGAAAACAGCGAAGCAACTCCAACCAACTATGGGTTTACTACCTGAAGAAAGACTATAGTATGAGAAGCTTTTACGGCTACAGGAGTTGACTATTTCGGCCCTTTTACCGTTAGAATTGGCTGTAGAATTGAAAAAAGATATGGCGTTCTATTTACATGTCTGACTGTATGGGCAATCCATGTCGAACTGGCCCATTCACTATTCATTTGGCTAGAAGAGGATCTGTCGAAATTATAATGTCTGATAACAGATCTAATTTGAGAGGTGCAAATAGCAAACTTATGGAAGCAATTGAAGAACTTAATTTAAATAAAATAACTGAAAACTTAGCAAATAGAGGAATTACTTGGAAGTTTTTACCACCAATGGCACCACTTATGGGTGGATGCTGGGAACGCTTCATTGGAAGTTTCAAGAGAGCACTTCCAGCTATCCTTAAAGAAAGAAACCCAACAGATGAAGTGCTTTAAACTTTATTTACTGAAGCAGAATATATTGTCAATAGCAGACTAATGACATATGTATCTGATAACTGCTACGACCAAACAGCGATCAATCCCAATAATCTTCTTGTTGGAAAATCTGCCGAAATATTAGTTCCTGGACATTTTAAAAAAGACGACCTCATACTAAGAAAACAGTGGAGAATATCACAATATCTTGATAATATTTTTTGGAGAAGATGGCTGCGCAAATATCTTCCAACTCTCATTGATAAATCCAAATGACACGATAATGATCTAAATTTAAAAATAGGTGATTTAGTCATTATAAATGATTATGATGCTCCAAGAGGAGTGTCGCCATTGGGGATTATACAAAGGGTATGTGAAGGAGAAGAAGGAGTCCTACGGGTCGCAAACGTCCGAACTAAAAATGGAGTATTTTGCAGACCTGTAAGAAAACTCTACCGGTTCCCAAAAGATCGTGTTGAAGTCAACACTGCCGAGGACAATGTTTGAATTTTTTGTTATACTGAGTTGATCTTTTTGTTTTTTAATCAATTTTTTTTCATTGTCAAGTATTGTATTTGTCAATCAATACATAAAACAGTTTTCAGCCAATTATTCTACTTATTTTTCCATACTGGGGACACCATGTAAAAAAAATGCGCCTTGCATTCTACTTTAAAAGTGGTGTGGAAAAGAATGTCTTTTTTGTTATAAATTATTTATTATATATTATTTTATAAATAAACAAATTTTTAACCCTTTGAATAATGGGAGTTAGATTCTCTAGTCTAAAAGATTTAGAAAAGTGCTTTTATATACTCTATTAAACTTATGAGTGCCATTTTTTTAACTCAATATTAACAAATATCTCGGGCCTCGCGGATCAGTATTTACTCAAGTGACTTGGATTGCAATCCGCTTTTTAGCCATCTTTTGACGTTTCTAGGGAGCACCAGACGCCGTCAACTGTCAATGTCTAGTAAAAAAGGGTTGCCATTTGTACCCTTGTTAAATCTAACAAGGCATAGTTATAGATCTGCAGTGTAATAAATTATATTACCGATTAAGAATGCGCGCTCCCGTTTTATCATGCCATATCTCGAAAATGGTTGATCGTATTTTTCATTTAACGAGTGAAACGACAGCGAACCAAGGAAACTCTCCATAACGGGACCCAAACGTCCACCGGTCTATAAGAAAGAAAGATATTTCGTCACAGTTCAACCAGACCATGCTATTACGGTCTCCACGGCGCCGGCGTCGCCGTCGGTTCGGAACCGAAAACAATAAGGTAACAAAGTATAAGGGCAATGAGGGAAAAATAAATACGGGAACTTTTTTACATCTGCTGTAAATTACATTATAAGAAAGTGTTTAACTTATTCCATTATTGCACCACTTTTTGTTTTCCTTAATAGCATTGTTATGTGACTGTAGAATGCTGTTAAAATCACTCATAGATATTGTACTAGTTTGGCTTTAATTGATAAACAACATACATTTAAAAAATACTTTTTGCTTTTCCTTAGAAATTTACGTATTGTTACTTATCCCCTTCTGGCATGAGGGTCTTTAATAATAATTATAATAGCTATAAAATTAATGATCTTAAAAACCCAAAAAATAATATTTTTAAAACATTTAATGCAAAATTACACATTAAAGTTGCACGACATGTAACATTTATACTAATCCTTCTTAACAGCTTTTGCAACACAATGGATACAATCTAAAAAAAATATTGATAAAAAAATCCACCGTTTAACAAATTATCTAAAGAATGAAAACCTTTTATGGTAAAAGCGAGGGTATCAGCTAAGTCTATAGGATTATTCAAGTTTATGTTTGGCTCTAAAAACAATGCCAGAGTAGAGTATGCACAATATGGGAGGCTTTAGCATTTTATGGTTCGTTTTAAATTTCCTGCAAAATATTGTGTTAAGTGGTTCGCTTTTCAGATTTTTAAAAAAAATGTTGCCATAATTGTAAGGAATGTTAAATAAAGGTTTTGAAAATTGAAAGTAATTTTGGTCAAACGCTTAGCTAAATCGATTTATAACTTAAGTGCCAATAAGTTTTGCTTTTGGTGCCGAAGGCTGGATGTTTTACCCTACATTTAAAATACGGTACTTTAAGCTTAAAAAACATTTGATTAACTTGATTTTCATTAACAATATTATTGGGGACAATTTGAAGCGCTTAAAATTTTGACTACTTTGACAGCCGCTATGGTTATTTTTCGTTATCTAAATTATCGATAACGAGAAAACCATGCCATTCAAAAAAGTGATTTTGAAACGTCTTAAAAGTCACTGGTTACTATTATTGTCTGTGTTTGTAAATTGTTAAATTCCGCCGCTGTTTACTTTCTTGATTTTATTTATATATTTATATATTTTTTTTACTAAAACGAAAAGAAGGAGGATATTATTAAGATGTTTTTTGATCGCCGACACCAATGATGGCTCAGTCACGAACTACCTAATCTTAAAATTGAACCAAATATTTGTTTAAAACTACAAAAGAGATTGGTCAAAATCATAGACAAAGGTTTACTATAGAAAATAACGATAACAATGAAAAACGTCTCCTTATTTAACAAACTTCATTATATTTAATAGGGTGTTTTTCTGTCAAATCAAATAGCAGCAAACGTACAACTATTGTCAATAAAAATAAAAGTTAGTAGTAGTTTGAAATAGCCTCAATATTCAATTAGTAATTTTTATTTATTTATTTTTATTGGGTTTATGGCTATTTACAAAACAAATTACCGAAATTTGTACAAAATTTAACTATAAATAAATGAATCCATGACGAATCTGATACCTTCCCAGCTTGCCTATTATCACACGTCAAGTGAAGCCATGATAATATATTAGCCTTGAAAACAGTTTTTTGTAAATATCTCAGAAACTAAAACTCCTACTAAGTTTTTGGTTATAACACAAATTATTGAGCAAAATATAATTTACTACATTCTAAAAATCGTGTACTGATACGATCCTCAGGTAAAAAGTTAGCATTTTTTTAAGTTTTTAATTGTCAAAAAACTGTCATTAGTAATAATGGATTTTAACCAAAATCTAATCAGCTCGTAAGGGTGTCGAACACAATTTTACCTAAAAATTTTATGAAAATTGGTTCAGCGGTTTAGGAGCTATCGTGTTACGGACAGAAATAATATACACACACACACACACAGACAGGCATCACGACGTTGTTGCTAGGATAGGTTAAAATACATCCATATAACACATTTATATACCTTCTCTAGCCATTGCTACGCGGGCTAGGAAGGTAAAACAATAAAAGCAATACCAAACTAACTTTAAAAAACAACGGCTACCATGAATAAGGGCGCCCGTAAGTACCGAACGCAGTTATCGTAAATAACAATAGAGGGGCAACAAGTTGCTAATGCGCGGACTCAGTAATAGCAATAACGGTAACGATGTGTAAAATTCGCGATCCAAAATATCCCTAATAAAAATAAAGAAATGCAAAGTTGCTATTCCGCAGCTACAGTAATATTCATAACACTAAACTGTCAAGTAAGCTTTTCAAAATGTCCATTATACTTACGATTAAGGGCCCTAACTCCACTAAAGTAAAAATGTATTTAGGATTGAAAAAAGAAAATATTTTTTTTTCGCTAATTATTATGATTATACTAACTATTAAGGTAACTAGCTTCTAGTTTTTTTTTCTTCAATTAAGTAAATATAAATGTCAGATTTAAAAAATGCAAATATATTTATAAGTGAAATATTTGAAAGTGCAACTTTTCCACGCTACTTTTTCTACCATAATAATATTTTTTTTTTTGATATCCTTGACAAACAACGTTTCAAATGTTGTCAAGAACCGCTCCCCGCAGGGGGACGAACTGTCAAGTAAAGTGTTCAGTCAGTTTTACATAAATTTTGTTTTTTTACGTTCAAATCTTCCGTACGTTTGAAGAAAATATAGTGTGTCAAACTCTTGGGAAAAGTTCTTTTTTCCGAAATTTGCACTGCAATCGCATGCGGAAAAATTACGTTTTCTGTACTTGTTCGGAAATATACTAGATTTCGAAAAATAAGTAGGATATTTTTCAATGTAATTGAAAAGGGAAATTTTTTATTATTTTAAATAAGGTTAGCCAATAATAACAGTTTTGATAATTTTTCAATAACTTTTGCAGGGGCCATGAAGAAAATTTACCATGGCAAACATTTCGTGTCGGTAATGGATGTAAATGGCGATGCAAGCTTTTATTACTTTATCGAACTTTATAGTGTGTTTCGCTTAAAACACTACCATTATACGAGTAAGGAGAATGGCATAAAACCTAGGCACTGAGTCATAGAGTTACGGTCCGCCACATAATAGTTGTTAGGAAGGTAAGAAGTAGGATTTGCCTGTAGGTTTAGAAAATTTTATTGCGAATTCCAGCAAATAGATTTTGGAGTCCAATTGAGTTGCGAAATTAGTTTTTCGCATGCATCTGGAGCAAGTAAGAATTTTACATTATTGTTATGCATCAATTCTGGTTGTAGTCTGTCATTCTCTGTCATGTTATAGCCTTATCCATAGTGCTTAAAGACATTAGTAAAAAGTTTTCTTATGTTGATGAGTTGAATCAGTTTTGGATGAAAGCTCTACTTTTGGATCTGGCTAACCTTTTATAAAGCCAGACTGTAGAGTAGTCTGTAATTCATGTCTTTTAATTGCTTTGAGCTGTCTTGTTCTAGTTAATTTGCGGAAGATATGTGTATCAAATAGTTACATTGACCAGGTATCCTCTACATGCGGGTCTTATGAATCTCCAGCTTTTAGCGTTTAAGCTTTTGTTTTATCCTTACAAGAGGTGAAGAACTTTTTCAGAACGGTAATTTGACTGCCTAAAAATACTTTCTTCAGTCATGGCAATAGACAGGGTATCTTGCACTTGACCATATTCTTTAGTCAGTGGCTGTTTTTTAAAAATAAGTGTTAATTTAGTTAGTTGCTGGCGTTAATAAACTTGGTTTTAAAATATGTCTTCTTTTGTGGTTTGGATTTCCTACAGTGGTGGATGCAAAGCAATTGCGGAAAGTATTGTTACCTTAGTGCCTCTAGGCATATTAATAATACTTGGATTTGAAACCTTTGTGAAATTGTTGCCAGTTTCGGGTTTTGGAAGGTAGAGCTGCTGTCCGTTAGACTATTGAAGGGTATAGGCCTGGTTGTCTTATATTTCTGTCATGACCATTTGGGCTGCTGTCCATTGACTGAACTTTCCCTTTCCCTTACGACTACAGCTCGTTTTTGATTCTTTGTGATGATTTTTAGCCTCTCACCTCAAGCGCGTTTAGATTTTTATTATTGGTCAAGTGTAGCAATGCTTCATTGTCTGTGAGACTTTTGAATTTGTCTATTTTCATTTTGTAAGATTAGGGTTTTGTTTTTGTTTTCATTGGTTTTTATATCATGTTCCGTTATAAGCCCTGGTTTAATTAGTGGGCTTGTCTGATTTTGCATAAGTTTTTATGCTTGTGCGTCCTTAGTACGTTCAAATTATTAAAACAAATATTTCTAATAACCATCAAAGTGTCATTCGTCTATGCGTCAAAGAGAGTTGTTTACAGCTCTCAAAATATATTGAGGGCCCTTAGGTCCCGCTAGTACCAGGGAAAAGTACAGTCATGTTACCGACCGATCTAAAGGCATAAAATATACTAGGCATTGGAGGACTCCTGTACAGGGCGTTTCATTATATTTTTTCCCACACATTTAGACCATTAATAATTGATATAGGAATATAAAAGAAATTGTGTTCGAATTCACGAAATGTTTACATTAAATTGCATCTTGACTTTATTCCTGATGCTTATCATATTTGACAGGCGCTAAAATTTATAGTTTTTGTAAATTGGATGCTCTTTATATTATTCAATTAATAGATTAGGCTTGGAATACACTTTCAAAAAATACCCCATATGTCGCAGTTTTATTAAATAGTTTCTGAAATATTAGCGATAATTTTTTAAATGATAAAAAAATAACATTACTACTTTTGTGTTAATTTCAGTGTCCTTATTTCGAACTATGTGTAAATAGTGATAATGACAAATATATTTTTTTAAATGACGCATAAAATGACAACTGGTAACGACAAATTTAACAGTAAAAATTTTGCGAATTCGAACACAATTTCTTGTATATTCCTATATCAATTCTTAATGGTCTAAAATGGTGGGAAAAAATATAATGAGATCTTTTCCAATCACCAGTTCGCATATCTAAAGATTTTCCAAGTGAAACCTAAATGCAATTTTGCCGGATACAGTTCGGCTGGGAATATTTAAAAGTTTTGAGTAGCTTTTATTCGTTTGTTGTTGCTCCTAAACTTGAAAAAAATTGCAACTCATTGCAAAAGGTCTGTGCTTAGAACCGAGCTAGGTATTTATCGCATGCAATGGGTTAAAAGCATCGAAGGAAAGTTTATGTGCATTATAATTAGGTTTCGTTACAAAGTTGTGTACACGTATAGGGCAATAACATATCATATGCTGATATGCCAAATAATTATTTTGTTTTGCGAAAACAATTAATTAATAAAAAAAAATTAAGATCTTTATTACTACTACTATTACTATGTCGGCTTAGAATATTTTTCTACTTTGTCTGTCGCCTATTCTCCATCAACTTCGATCCTGACAATTATCTTCTGTCAGGCTTTTTTGGCTGTTGCCATTCTAATTTAGGGCACCTCTTTCTTCGCCCCATTGTAGGACCTGCATTTGTAATCTTTCTTCGTTTACCCATTGTACATGGCTGTACTATATCAGTTGTCTTTTAGTAATGTCATCCGTTGCGCTTCCCTCGATTCCCTTTCTTTCTGTTATCGTCTCATTTCTTATGTGTTCTGTTCTAGATATTCTCATTGATCTTGTTATTCCATCCATTTTGACACTTTCCATTTTTGTTTTGCGTTTTTCTGTTACACGACAAGACTATATAAAAATACTGTTTGGACATCCAATACCCTTTTTTGCTTTTACTATTTTTTTTTTCCAGTTCTTTAGAGTCTGCTCCTATCTTATCCGATGGGCTATTAAGATATTTACCTAACAAATATGAAACATAATTTTAATATACGCTCTGCGGTGGAGTGCAACTTAGAGCATGCAACACAAAACTGTAAACTAAATGTGAAAGTAAATACTAAAAATTGTTTGCTTTTAGGGCGGAAATAAACACAAGTTTAATTATAATTTTTAAGTTTTACTGTAATAATAATAATAAGTACGTAAAATATAATCTATAAAAACGTCACCTCGCATTGAAAAAACAATAAAATTTTAATTAAATAGATGGATATATTTCTACTCACGTACACACTCGCTTGATTGTTGTATACCTAATTAAATTGTAGTTAAAAAACAGATTTATATCAAAATAATTAAAACCAACAAAATCAATGATTCCGCTATATCATTTTCAACTTGATATTCAATTTAATATTTCTGATATTAATAATAATATAATATAAAAAACACAATAATAAACAGAAGTGTTTTACAAATACGATTCATTCAATTTCTACTTATTAGGTTTGGCATGAGTTAACAAGGCATTTTCTGTCAAACATTAAATCCAAACCTAAAACACCTTCTATTGAAAATCAAAATCTTACATAATTAAAATTTCGACTAAAATCCAAATAGACGAGCAAAATAACAAATTAAAAAATGATAAGCAACTAAAATATCGAAAATTGAAATATCGAACAAAGAAAATATTGAGAGAACCAAAGTACACCCGATCTTTGAATCCAACAAGTCAGCCTAACTAACAAATTACAAACTCTACTAACAAACAAACCAAACCAACCTAATTAAACAACCTAACGAACCAACCAACCAACCTATCCCAACGAACCATTGTAACCATCCAACTTAATAACTCTTTCAAACAAGTTTCGTGGCTAATCGGGTAAAAGGAGGTTTTTGTTTCTCTCATATTTTTTCGTGGGTAGCTTGAGAGCCTAACCTCACGGGGGTCCAGGATCTAATGGACACCTAATAAGTGTTGACAGTTAACTGTTTGGCCTTATGGGCCTCGTCAGAATACTGCTTGGTCAATGTGACACTCTTGCGAAGTTAATTAGACGGTTCTGTCTCTTATCCTATGTAAATAGTGAGAAAACTCTCGCAAGAAGCGTTATCCAACGACATACGAAAGAAAAATTGATTTTTTAAATTCACGGGTACTAAATTTCACGTTTCTTAATTAATCTAACGCAACCAACCAAATATATTTTGATTATTCATTATTTTGAGTTTCCAATTTTATGTAGACACAATAAAAATCATTTTCAATATTTAGTTAATTTCACATTTTGATTTTTTAATATTTGATATTTTAATAATACGACATTTTAATTTTCGGAGATTTTGTTTATCTATTTCTTAAATATTTGACATTATGGTCATTCAAAATATTGATTTTCGATATAATGTGTTTGCGATTTTTATTTTCGATAATATGTCGATATTAAGAACGTCACCTAAAAAACATATTATAATAGGTTATTTTACTATACTATAGGTAACCAGTTAAATTTGTTAAAATAATCTTTTTGAAATTTGAAAAAAAAGTATAAAGAAAGTAAGGTATAACTAAAATAAAATAAATATTTTATAAGTTTAACGATTTTATTAAAAAAATAATCTAAAAGTAAAAAAATTATTTAGCAAATTATTTCTATATATAACAATCTAGATTTACCAATAGTGTTAAAGGCACATTATATTGAACTTAAAATTGATGGGTACTCTTAATAAACGCGTTACGATTTTATATTGAACTTAAATTATATGATGTGCCATTAGGACTGTTGTTAATTATAGACTGTTGTAAACAAAAATTTGTCAAATTATTTTTTACTTTTTAGTGTAATTTTTTATAAAATCGTAAAAAAAAATTTTTAATTTATTTTATTTTAATTTTTTTAGTTTTAATTAAAAATAAGTAAAAAGTGTAAGTTATTGCTTTTGCACTCTTTCAATTTCTAGTAATTTCTCATTATTACAAGGTTTCTTTTCTGTCAACTTTGTACAATCCAATTCGTTAATTTTAAATCTTACCCCTTTACACACCTCAAACACTCCCTTATCCCGTTCCTTTTTCGTAAAATTGTATTGCCACCAGTACAGGTTATAAATCTGAAAACCGAATGTTTGTATCTTTTTGAATTTCAAAGTTCTGCATTTATCTCGGTTACACCCCTCAGCCACCGCTTAATTCCGTTTTCTTTCATAAAATTGTATTGCTTTGTACTGCTTGGATCCTAAAGTTATGAATTTACCCCCTTTACATTACTCACCCACCAACCGAACCGAACCGAACCGAACCGAACCCTCGTTTTTTGTTCATAAAATTGTGTTATTATGAGATTAAATCAGTAATCTAAAAACTGTATGTTCTCATCTGTTTGGATTTCAAAGTTCTGTATTTACCCCCTTTACACTCCTTAACCACTCTTTAATTCTGTTTTTTCATAATTATATTGACATCAGATCAAATATTAAATCTGAAAATCACATGCTCGTGTCTGCTTTGATCACAAAGTTATGAATTTACCCCCTTGACAACCCTCACCCACCCCTTACCGAAACGATTTTTGTTTATAAAATTATATTGTTATCAGACCAAAACGTAAATCTGTTAAACACATAATCGTATCTGTTTTGGTTCAAAAGTTCTAAATTCCCCCCTTTTAAACCCATTACCCACCTCCTTATTTCATTTCATCACATGAAATCACAAATCTGAAAACCATATCGTCGTATCTGTTTTGGTTTCAAAATTATGAATTTATCCCCGTTATACCCCTTTACAACGCTCACCCACTCCCTGATCCTAAATTTTTTCATAATATTGTGTTGTTTTTGGACCCACATTACGGGGCCAAAATTTTATTAAAATCGATTCACGCGTAGTGTGTTAAAAATGAATCACAAAATATGTTAGACAGCAGACGACAGACAGGCTAGGCCATATACATAATATTCCAATACCCACGGTAACTGCCCATTCATGATGCAAACATGAGGGCCTTAGGGTTCTCAAGCAAAAAAGACCTGACTGGTTGCTTTCAAAGACATATGCATTTTATTTCCATATTATAGTACGTATTATTGCAATACCTACGGTACCTAACGATGCAGAATGCAAACATATTTGAAATACCGCCTTTATTGATCAGTTTTAATTACTTTACTGGTTACGTCGTTGTATAAAGCAATTATTGCAAACTATCGAGGTGCAAAGGTTGCATTAATTAGTATTGCAGCATTTTGTTTCAAACAACCACTTCAGTGTTTTAGTCAAAACCAGCTGACTCGGTTTCCCTTATATGGTTAATTATATAATTAATTACTAATATTAGCTTAATTTAAAAATATTAAAATCAAAATCCCTAGTTTGATTCCTGGGAAAGAATTTAGTTTTTTAATTATTAATTTATCGTACTTTCCACTAGGTAAAATTAATGGCTACAGTTGTGTGTAAAACCTGCATAATTGCAATTTGTCATTTTTAGATTTACATTTTTCATATCTTCTCAACTGTAGTAGTATTCTATCACAACTGTAGTAGTATTTAGGCCTGGCGACTAGGCCCGTGTCGCACACTTTTTGGCGACCCCCTGTTATTTTCTTCTACTCTGCCTCCGTTTGTTAAAAGGCCGCAATAACATGGAGAACAATGTATTTTTGTCGCCTGTTAAATACTGTGTCTCACTCTCGCTGACGTATCTGCCCGCCTCCATAACAAAGGCCAGAAAATCGGGTCACCTCAGGTTCAGAAGGTCCTCCGTCTCAAACGCTTCGTCCTCGAATACCTCGTTTCATTCCTTTTAGAATGTTTTCTTTGACATGAGGAAATTGTCCTCGGCCCAACGTCGTTTTTGCATTGCGTCTCCGTTAAGTGTCCTTGTACCATGTAGTACGATTAAGGGATTCCATTATAGCTTCCACCTCTCTTGGGGTTTTACGAAGGAGCCAGTTTCGACAAGACTGTATTACACTACTTAACCTGTCTGGCGGTTTCTTTATTGATCTGTATCCATCCTTTTGTGTCTCTTTCTAAGCCCACTCTGCTATTGAAAAAAACATTCGCTTTTAAAATATAGCCGTTCTGTTAACTTATGCAATTTTTTCGTTATGGATTTTAAAGTTATGTTTTTATAATTAGCAGTTAACACCAACATCGATTCTTATTCAACCCAATCTGATTGATCCCGGATCATACATGTAATTATTTACGTCGTATATGTCCAAGATCCAGGAGATTCGTCACATGGATTACAAAGTATAGATATTTTAAAATCAGTTATTTATAACTAGGGTAGGATTAAAACAAAAAATTAAAGTAGTTGCGGCTGTAAAAAAGTGTTAAACAAGTCACTTTCCCTACAGTATAACTAAAGTTATAAAGTTACTACACAAATGATACTGCGACTACAAATTAAGGACTAATAAAGTAAAACTTTGGCAACGCCCTATCGAGGTAAATAAGTCTATAAGAATAGAGTGTCAAGAAACATTATTAATTGGTATAAAGGGTCATTTTTACGAAACGTTCACTTTTTTGTGATATTAGTTAATATTCAGAACTAAAAAGTAACGAATTTGTTGAGACTACCACACTTCCATCAAAAAAGAATAACAAAGCATTTGGAGCAAGTAGTCACTACTATAAATGTAGATGAGCGGTGTCACCGTAAATTCAAAAAAAAAATTAAATGAATTTACATAAAATACATTACTTCAAAAAACTTGTATAGCATTAGGGTAAAAGCTATACTGACCATGAAGATTCTGCTTAGAAAGAAAAATCTAATTTAACAGGTGTTCAGATAAAAATAGGAACAACTTCTCCCCTTCATCCCTCTCGAGTCATGCTTCGCCTTCCATAAGCCGCGCCGAATGAATTTTATTGCATTGTTTTTGGTAAGGATAAAGACATTTAATTGCTTAATGTGGGAATGGTCTATGATTCAGTTACTCGTTACTTTTTGAACAGGAAGGTACTCATTTTACGTTTATTATTGTCTCTAAACGTCGCGTAAATAAGTCTTCCATATTCTACGAATTAAATTTAAGTTTTCACAATTCTGTTGTCACGGCATGGTTGATTCAACAAATTAAAAAAAAGTAAGAATATGTGATTTTAAAATCCTTACAAGCCCTTCCAAGAGCTATCAAATTAATCAATTTTTTAATTATAAAGATTATTATAAAGTTTCTGCTTACCAACTGGCTGGCAACCAAGCCACTTTTTTACCTAATTGGCCTTGAACATTTTGCCCATTACACAGAAAAAAAAATGTCTTCAGTCAATGCAAATTGCTTTGATGCAAGAAAAAATCTGCTTTCCTATGCATGAAGACGATATTTCCTTAACATTCTCTTGAACCGCTGGTTTCCGTTTAAAATAAAAGTTGCCTTTATCCAAGAAAATTGTTTTGAATGAAAGCGGCAAACCTTCTTGTTTTGTGTTTCTAGTATTATGGAATAAATCACCATTTTGGTTTTGAGATGCCGGATATTTTGAGTTAAAAAATTAAATGTCTTGACGCAAAGTAAAACTTTATTTGTGTTAAGAAGATATTAGTAAGACATTTTATATCTTGCTTCAAAACCACTTTTTCTTCGCGAAAGGCAGTTTGTTTTAAACCAAAACAATTTACCAAGACAATTATTTTTTTCCCAAAACAAGCGGTTTGCTTAGATGAAGAGAAAACAATTTGTTCGGAGACTTTTGCTTTTGAGTCAAGATAATTTTTTCAAGAAAACTACTTTTCTTAACTGAAGAATTTTTTTTCTTTGTGTAATCGCTTCTTGACTACGTGGCCGTTTAAATTTAACCTAGTTATAGACGAATGAATTTAAAATATCTACCCTTTGTGAACCATATGACGAATCTCCTGGATCTTGGTCATATACGACGTAAATAATTACGTAGATGATCTGGGATCAATCAGATTGGGTTAGATAAGTATCAGTATTGGTATTAACTGCTGATTATTAAAACATAACTTTAATCACTCTGTTGTGCTAAACAATAACCTAAACGGTTATAAAATGTCCGCATCTTAGGTGTGCTCAAATTAAAAGCCTTTTCAGTTTTAATTCGAACTTCAGCTAAATTATAACCTTGAACGTGATCAAATATAATTATCTTATTTTTGACATAAGGCCAAATAAAAAATCCCATGCAGTCAGGTCAGGCGATCTAGGGGGCCATTTGATAATACTGCATCTGCTTGTTACTCCCATTCTGCTGTAACCAAACTTACTGAAAATCAATATCCGGCAACTGTTAAATGGCAGGAATCAACAAGTTTAAATAGGCGATCCAATTCAAGTTACCATTAATAAAAATGGCCCCATGATATTATCTCCAAGGACCCCCGACCAAACATTTATTTTTTGAGGGTATGGTGTTTGCACATTTACCGTCCAATGTTTATTTTCTTGTGCCCACTAGTAAGTTATTGATGGATTATGGGCCTTGTGTAGAGATAAAGTACCATTGTCAGTAAATAAGATATCTTACAAAATTTTCATCCTGATTTGCGCAATTCATAATTTTTTAATATTATTATCCTTAGAAAACAGTTCCTTTTTAATATGTAGGATTTGTACCCATGTCTTTTTAAAATGTTTGGATTGGTTCTGGGAGGAATATCATCAGGTATCTCTTTAGAAACGGCTGAACTTCAACAAGTGGGAGTACTTCAGCCGCAGCAGAAACCGCAGTGTCTCGCTGTTGCCTTTGTTCCGCCATGGGTCTTGGACCCTCATCCACCTCTTCATTGTCGCTACATGTTGTGCAGAGCTTAACGAACCCAAATTTATTAAAATTGTTAATTATGTTAAAAATTGTAGTTTTGCAAGGAATATCACGATCCTCATACTTAGCATTAAACAAATTTATTACATCCCGAGCGGAGTTTCCTGCAAAATACCATTTGAAGATTCGAACCATTTCTTCGCAGATTTAAGAGAAAAGACAATCTCGATCCCTTAATACTACCTCGTTGTGATTTCTCCTGATATTCGTAGTCACCTCTTGTCTACCTGCCTATAATTTCTCCTCTGGTGTTCCTCCCTTTCTTTAAGTTTTAGTGCACAGACCGTCGCGATTTACTGAGATCGGGGTACACCCTTATATTTTTATTTTTATCTAAGCACCTGCTAAATTAGTTTTTCGCTTTTTAACGGGAATCTTTATGGTCAGTAAAGCTTTTACCCTAATGGTATATACAAAGATTATATATGTATTACAAAATTTCTAATAGTCACCAAAACACCAATACCTTTGATGCAAATTCATGAGTCTTTTTTTCTTGTGTGTATGGAACTTTCAGGTTCAATGATCTGTATTTATTTTTTTTGGCTAAACATATTCATTTTAACGGCTCTACCAAAATAACATCACGAAAAAACGCAATACCGATCATTTAAATGACAAGGTTAATTTTCACGCAAAAAGCGTCCAGTGCTGCAATCAAAAGTGCAAATTAAACGAGAGCCAACATTTAAAATCATGCAGGCTGGAAACTGCCGGTGCTTAAAATGTAAAAAAAAAATCATCGTTTACTACTGCTTAAAAAACTGTCATTTTGCCATCAGTTTGAGCATGAGAAATCCAGCACACTTTTTGCAGGCGCCCGCACAAAGTATTTAATGCGTTGACAATTTTTCAGGAAGTAAATTCTAATCCAAAATATATTAAATTCAAAAAATTTGAAATGCAAAAACCCAACAACTTACAGATTAGGTATGAAATGATATAAAATAGAAAATGTTTTATAAACAACTAAGAAAATAAAAATTAATAATAAATAATAAATACATCCCTATTAAACAAAAATAGCATAAACGCGTCAAAACTGGCCTGGTGATAAGATAGATTTTTTGCTTTTGTGGAATAAGTCCAGTAATTATAGCTTATTAAGTATTATATAGGTATCTAGAATTTGTTAAACAAAAAATAATATAAAAGCAATTTCATTGTGTCGGAACTCTTTTCCTTTTTTACTACGCTTTTGGATATTCTTTTAAAAGCTGAGGCGACGCATCACTACTTTTTTCACTATCTGTAAACGTAAGTTTACTTTATTCTTATTAATTATGTAACACGTAATTATGAAATATTGGCGGAATATATAATATTTAAAAATGATTAATATAAAATTTATTTATAAAAACGATTGAAAACTTTTTTCTACAACATAAAAACCACTCAAATTGTAATATTAATTCAATATATAATAAATGCAATATTTATCCCCAAAATTCAAAACGGAAATGGAAAGTTTAATGGGGGAAAAGGATAATTAGGTATAAAAAGTAAAAGGCCTTTGTTATGTAAAAGAAGTAAATTTCGTTCGCTTCACTTATGCTGCTACCTTTTCGCATCTGGTTAAATTGTACCACTTTTATCACTTATTCATAATTTACTGATTTATTATGTTAGCAAGTATCTGGAAATTAGCAAAAACCCAAATTTTTTGAGTTTTTTAAAAACAAATATAAAAAACTAAAATGACACTATTTTCTCATATTTGTTCATTTTCATTAAATGTGGCTAGGGATTTCAATGATTTCATTTTTAATTTAGTAAAAGAACATCATATATTGTTAAAGCTATATTATATTTATATGTGCTGTAGAAATATTGTCATAATGAAAACACTAAAAACAATGAAGTATGTACACACAAAAATTAAAAAAAAACTCAATTAAATCAATGAACAAATACACCCTGTATTTGTCCCATAACTTATAGGGGCCATAATGCAACAGGTGATAGAGGAGGTAATTTCCGAGAAAAAACTTTATATAACATGGGGGTCAACACACATATGTTTTTAAGATTTTTAAACTTACAGGGGTGAGGACAAAAAGAGTTTTAGAAAAAAAAATAACCTCCAAAAATGTATAAAAAATAATAATAAAAAAAAATTTTTTACTTATTCTTTTAAATAATATCAATAATATTTTATTACTATATCTCACTAGAGACTGTTTTATTAACAAAAATATTTAAAAAAACATTGCATTGAATATGGCAGTTATAAAAATTTATACCAAAAAAATAGTTTTTTCTAAAAAAAAAATGACCGACTAATTTTTTTTTAAATTATTTAAAAAAAAAAATATTGCTCTTGTTCTAATACACGACTTTACCCAATTTCATATTTTTATTGTGTTTTCTAAAAAAGTTATTATCAAAAAAGTTTGAAAAATCGACAAAGAAAGAGTTTTGACCGATGCATTATAGGAACTTTTTTATCAGACATGACCTCCTCTTTTACCTGTTGGCCTGGGGCCCCTAAGTTATGGGACACCCTGTATTGATATTTCGTACCATTAAGTGCACGTTATTGAACATGAACGTGGCTCTGCAAAAAATAGCGCGTTAAGCTCATCACACACAAAAATGCATAGCGCATAGCATGGCGCATAGTGCTGCATAGAATGGCATGGCTGGTCTTATGGAAATGTCCATCACAAACGAATATTGCATAAAAGGCGTGTGGAGGTGTTTTTGTCAATTCCGGTTTGTTGTTATTTAGGTCTGTCTTTGTGCAGTGATTTTAAAAAAATAGATAGCGACAAAATTATCTTATTGCCGTTGTCGCACTGGTTTGGTTACTTTATTTAAAAAAACGTCGGCACATGAGGAGGCAGGTAAGAAGGTGGTGGTGTCGGCCACTTTTTAGACATAGACAGACAACAAACCTCTAGATTGACAAAAAATATATAAAACTTAAAAATAAAAAAAAAACAATAAAAATACTGAAATTTTTTTAGGTTATGTCGTTGATTTCCTGTCATCTTTGTTTTATTGATTACGTGATTTATTTCGATACATTCTATTGGCTAACCATAAGAAAACATACGTACTCTCCATAAAAAGTTCAACCTTGTGGAAATTCTTTTGCAAAATCAAGATGTCGTCTTTTGGGCAATAGTTGATTGGTCAGAACTTATGCTATGCCATGCTATGCGCTATGCATTTTTGTGTGTGATGAGCTTTACCTTGTTTGACCTGGTTATATTAGGTAGTATATCTGGCCCGACATAATAAGGCCAGTGTAGATGAGACTTAAATCGGATATAATGATTAAAGCTACCTATTAACATTGAAAAAACAGATCTTTTGAGTCAAATTAATATTTAAACCATTCCAAACCCGTTCAAGATTTTTGGTCCAAGGGAATGATTCGCTTGAATAAAAGAACCAATTGGTTTTTAGTTAAGGCTGAAGGGGTGTTTGTCAAGTCAAGTCAAGAATACAGAATCTGCCCCAGATGTAAGCTAATGCAGAGCTACGAAATGTACAATTTACATTTTGCTAATTCTACATGTTCCAAGATTCATAAATTAAAGCTGTCCAAAGCGTCCTTCCTATTTTTGATGTTTCCCAGGAAGGTACCACCTATGTAGAATAAAGCAAATTATGAAAAAGACAAAGGCAAAACAAATAACAAAAACATAATAGTTTATTTTATTATTATATTACCTGTGTACAAATAGATACCTTTAAAATGATATGATAAACATAGGTACTCCAATCAATATTTTTTTGATAAATCCTTTATTATACAGTATGGAACCCTATAAAACATTAAAATGTAAAAAGCAAAAATTTTTTCGCTAAATTTATTTGATACCTACATATGAAATGAGGCTATGAATTTTAAATTCGGTTACTCTGAAGTGCTTGCATATCATACCACTTTAATTCCAAGGGTTGTCCACCTATAACATAATCAATGCTTGACCTTATATTTTTTGATGGTTGAATCCAGGTTTATCGATGAATATATCTAAAAAACAATTATTTATTTTTAGGATGTGGGTTTCAAACAATTATTTTCCTAGTATTGCCGATTTTGATGATAGTCCCAGCAAGCTGGTTGAAGACCATTTGTTTTTTAGCTTCTCTTTCATTATCTGATAGTACGTAGCTTGTTATTACGATTATATTATGGCTTATATTATATCCAAGCATCTTTAGGTTAACTCAAAGTATGTTACTAATAAATATTGTGAAAGGTAATTACATATAATTGCAAATAAAGTAAAATTGAAATAATATGCTACACAATAATAGGCAGATTTATATAATGTAATGATTAAAGTTAGTGAAAATAATAACATTCTTTAAGCAACTATAGATTTCGATGTTAAAACAATGAGTTTGTAGCCAAATCATTTAATTTTAATATTTTTAGTAAATTCAACCCAGAAAATTTTTTCAGTGTACTTATTTGCATATTCTGACAAGTGCATAATTTTAAAAGAAGAAGCAATGAGAATCTCATTCTGCACATGTCGAAGCCATTTTTCCATTTGTCACTCTCACTACATTTGAAAATAAATCTGCTTACTTAAATCGTATCGCATCGCTGCTATTACCAATATCATTATGTCCTTGAAAATTAATTTTTTTAAAGCTTTTAAATTTAGATTTTTTTTATAAAAAATTTTTAATATTCAAAAAATAGTTTTAATGGCTAATCGGGTAAAAAGAAGCTTTTGTTTCTCTCGCATTTTTCCGTGAGTAGCTCGAAAGCTTATCCTCACGTGGGTCAAAGGTCTAATAGAAACCTAAAGGGTGTTGCCAGGTAACTACTTCGTCCTTATGGGACTCCATCAGAACACTGCTGAGAACCAAAAAAATGTTAAAGTTGTATAACATGGGGATCAAAACTCTGAGAGATACAGATGATAGTTGACGATTTTAAAAAACTTTATAATATTTATAAAAATAAGTCCAATAATTATATCTAAAAATAATTTTGAAAAACTTATTTAGGCAATATTTTTCAAGAAAATCAACTTTTTTGTTGATGTTTTATGTTATTAGAAACCAGTCTCTAGGTAGAAATAGCAGTAACATATCATTGATATTTTTTTACAGTTTATGTAAGCAATTTTTTTTTTAATTTTTACTATTCTTTGGAGGTTTTTACGCTAAGTGTGATAACGAAAAATGTATAAAGGCTTATCTCGAAATTAAAGGATTGAAAAAAAAAGGATTTAACAAAAAAAAATCTGCCGCAGTCAAATTAGTTTTTGACCAATTTATGATGTGGTATTACTTTTTTTCATAAAATGACAAGTTGAGAAGATACAGGCTGTCAAATTGTATGAAGAAAATTGGTGGAAAATAGTAAATTCTTAAACCTTTTTATTTCCTCTTCCTCACTATTAACTGCTGTCTCGAGAACAAAAGATTTTTGACTGATATGTTATAGGTATAAACGTTTTTGCTGATTTGTACCTCTTCTATCACACATTAAAAGGAATGAGACAACTTCGAAATTACCCTGTATAGAAATTACAGGAGTACCTAAACATAAAACTTAAGTTTCTTTTTGCTGTAAATGAAAATTTAAAAACGAACCGAACCTTGGCGTGCCTGGCCTATTAATCAATTCTTTGTTTTAAAGATATATGCAAAAAAAATAAACTAACTCAACTAGCACATAAAATCCAAGTTGCTCGAGTCACATAATTTCCTATTTTTGTGGCCAAACTTTTTTTTTACTGGGATTTTCCATCCAATCAGGATTAATCGTCCAGTTTCGCAAAGTTAAAGCAAAGTTAAAGCGTTTTAAATATCCACATTCAACCAAGTACCTAGCCAGGAATTGAACTCGGACTACCGGTGTGTGAAGCAAATGGTGCTACCACTACACTACGGACGAAGACTGTGGCTAAACTGTATATTAAATTCACAAAAAAAAAATGAAATCCCTTTTTTACATATAATTTTATTTTGTTGTTTAATTTTCTTATGACCTGTAATTTTAGAGACACCTATCTGGTGACATTCTGCTATCCAGATCGGCATCGTTTCCGACAGGATATTTAAAAGTAAGTTTGAAATCCTTATCGTTTTTCAGCTTCTCCAGAATGGTGCAAATGTCAAAAAAAATATTTATCACGTCATCGTCATCGTCAGTTTGGAATCCCGCGTCACCTTCTTTTTTATAAGGGTTCAGGTAAAAAATGTATGGGTTTTAAAAAGGGAAAAATTGTTTGGCAAAAGGGAAGCAGTTATTAATTTTAAAGAGATATATTCTGGTCTGCTTTGTAAGAGGGTTGAAATTAATAGTTAAAAAAGAAGTTAAAAACGACGTAATTATTGTTACGAAGAAAAAAGTTAATTTTTTATTACTGTCTTGGAAAAAATAGTATTTTATATACCGAGAAATAAAAGTGAAACTTTTTATCGCGAGGCGAATATTTTGTAGCTCGAGCAGTGCCAGTTGGAGAGCTACAATTCGTCTAGGGATAAAAAGGCAATTTTTCACGAGGTATTTAGATACTCTACTTTCACCCATTAGGTCTTTTTTGTTACAGCAATGTAGCATATTATATAACAAGAGAAGAAAGTAACAAGTTTCACAAGAACATGAATGTTGAGAAAGAGGCGTTAGTTTGTTACTTTCTATCGAGTTGTGTACGCTCTTTGTCCTACGAACTATGTTGAGCAATACTAATTTTTGTAAAAGATTGTCTTTAGTTTTACGCAAATCAAATGAAACTGCTTTTCCACGCATATTTAGAAAAGTACTTTGCGACACGGAAATGTATGGTGATAGTTAACGTCATCGTACACTTTTCCATACATGTGCGGAATAGTTATTTACCTAACAAGTGCGGAACGTGGTACTTTTTCGCACGCGACGGCAGTTGCACGAACGATGGGGAGCGGAGTTTAGGCAAGCCGTCAAGAGTGTAAAAGATAGTTTCCGCAAGAGATAGGTACAATGTTTTTCCTACGAGTGTTTTTGTCCATCTTCTTTATCAAAAAAACATGTTTTAATTCGCAAAGGTTTTACAATAATGCTAGAAAATGATACATAAGGTAGAATAGTTATATAAATCAGTTAATCAGTCCTAGATATCTTCATTTTTAATTTTCAGAACTGATGCGGAAAAGTTACTTTTCCGCACGATTTTTTTATTTTTCCACACGATTTTTTTATGCACGGAAAAATAATGAAACAGGATTTTTTATCATGATATATTATTAAGAAACTTTAGGTAAAGTGCATTTAATTAACAATAACGAAAAAGCAAACGATGCGATGGTAAATATTGAAATTGAGTGTACTTTGTAATTGTTGCATGCTGCAATATAGCGGATGCCGTAACATCTTGAAGAACGTCGTTTTTTATTTGAGTTTGATTGGTTGGTGTTTTGTTAGTTTGCTGCTGAGAATTACTACTGTAGTAAATGGAGGAAAGTATATTGGTCTGTACAGGCTGTAACACATTACAGGATTCTTCCTTCGGTGCTTCTGGTAGCACCGGTATAGCAGCACTTCTTAAAAATGAATGAAATTTGTGTGTAGGAGGACGGGTTTTCATTTGAAAACGATTGCGAACAGGAGGATTCTTGCATTTTGGACGTGTGGAACAAAATCACGCGGAACAGTAGTAAAAATGGTGCGAAAAAGTAAAATTGTGCGGAAAGTACATCTTTCCAAATGAAAAATCGTGCGAAAATGTTACTTTTCCGCACGTTCGTAGGAAAACGTACTTTTCGATATAGGTAGGTGCAGCCAAATTTAACGTTTTCTGAGAATGCCAATCGTTTGAAATTCATTATTTTCATATGTAGTCATAGGAAAACAATTATTATACTTGTTATGCAACATTCAGATACTCTACCTACTAAAAGTAAAATTACTTTTTACGCTTGATAGAGGGCGAACGTTTTTACAATGTAAACGTTCAAATTGTTTTTTACTTTTTATCTATGATATGTCACTTTTTATCATCTGGATAAAAGGTGACACTTTTGTGTGTGGTGCGAAATCGTATATTTCCTAACAGGTGCGGAAAGGATCACTTTTCCGCATGCGCTTGCAGTTGGCGATCGACGCATATTGAAGTTCGTGCAGTAATCAAGTGCGGAGATAAAACTTTCCGCAAAAAATTATTTATATTATTAAATATTTTTTCTAACACAAATATAAAAAAAACAAAAATTATAAAAAACCATTAATAAACTTATAGGTTTTGTATTTCTAAACATCCACACCACATCACGAAACTTATGACTGGACACTTTATTTGCTAGATCGTTGCCACACGGATAAAGGTTTAAACCTTGACAGTGGGCGGTTCTTAACAACTAATTGAAAGTTGGCTTGTTAAGGACACTTAAATAATTAATATTAAGGTACCACACGCTCGAAGATTAAATATTAATTTCTTACCCACCCATTAAATTTTGTGGATCTATTATCTATTAGTGTATAATTAATCAGATATACTTATTTAAAAAAATGGTTAAATAATTAAAACTACTTACCTAAAAAGTTACCGACTTTTTAAGCCTATAAAATTAATTTTTTATGCTCTACAACATGTTTATTTTCTATATTGTGCAGTCTTCAGAAATAGTTAATTTTGAACCAATAATACGTGATTTTAGAAGAAACTGGACGTTTATTCTTGACTGCCCGTGAGGTGAGGTGAGCCAAAATTTCACTCTCACGGGTGGACTAAATACTTTCACCATCTTTTTGCACGGGAAATGAATCCACCAGTATAAGTGCTTACCTCACCTCATGTCACGGATAGTCAAGAATAAACGTCCTGATCTCTTGCCCAGTGGCAGTCGAACGATCCTTGTTTCGTTTCACAAAAAAATATTCGAAGAGGGTGTCTGAAAAGTTTTTATTATTAAAAAATGTTATAGCTCATTTAGTTTTAAATTTAGTAAACATTTCTTATCTATAAAATAAACTCTTACCTGTTCCAAAATTTCAACAATTTTTAGACCCAACCGGCAACGAAATTTGCTTTTTTTTATTTATTTTTTCAAAATTGGCATGCAAAGTTCTTTCCACATTTTGTAGTTAATTTTATAAATACAATATTTTTACTAAATTTATAAAAAGTTTTTTTAAATATTAAAAATCTTTTCGGACATCCTGTATTAGAATAGATCGGCTTAAATGGAGTTCGAACATTTTTTTTGCATTTGGGCATACATCTAATGCAGCCGTGGCTCTTTCAGTTACTCTCTGTATAATTCGCTGTTTTAGATTTGCAGTGATTGAACCGTTCTGGTTAACGAAATTTAGCTTTAGGCTGTACAAAATATTCAACGCTAATATTATTCAAAGACTACAAAAGGAACAACTTGGGAACATGATAAATGCTCCTTGGGATATAAAAAATAAAACCAAGAAATAAAAATATAAACTCTTGATGAAACAATCAAAAGATTTGAAAATAATTATGAATTTATATTTTGAATATAGTAACGTACAGGGCGACACTGATCGAATGTCGTAACTGTAACTTAACCTCAATCTTTACCTAGCCTAAATTCAAAACGTCAGTGCGATACATTTAGTTTTATAGCTACAATAAATATTTTAAGTTAACATATCAGTCAAAAAGTGGAATTAAACCGAGACCATTTTTGGACTATAATTTTTATAAACTTCGAAGGAAATTATCTTTGTCTTGCCGTCAAAGATGGATATAAACAATCAAAAAATTCGAGTTTATTTGACGTGAAGCGACCATTAAAAAAAAACAAAATGGACACTAACTTATGCCAAAGTTTACACAATTAAAATATAAGTTGCTGCACTGTCAGAAATCAATGGAAATATAGAGTTCAAACGCATGCCGACGCGACGTAGGCTATCGCTGGTAGTAATTGCAAAACAGTAAAACAGGTGTGCGTTTCGGCGTTTGATATCGGCCGCCGCGTGTAAACTTTCCTTATGCATCTACTACAAAAATTTCGTAAGAAAAGCGTCCCCAATATACGTTTCCTCGGGTTGACGAAATATTTTTCAAGCACATTTTAAGGCAATAAATATGTCTTGACATCGGAACTGCTAAGAAGACCAAATGAGGGCACGAAATACACAACCCGTTAAGATTTTATGTCATGGGGTTTTGTTCTTTTTTGTTTTAATTAACTTGGTAACAGCCACTGCAGGAATATCATGCGGTGTTTGAATTTAGGTTTAAATAAATATTTTAAATAGGTTGGGTATTAAAGTTTAAAATGGTCCAAGCCGAAGTTTACATGGACTTGGTCAAAGTTTCTAAATGAAGTTCCTACGTATAGGCAACGTTAATGGAAAAACCGTATTTCGCTTAAATATTTAAGCAGTTGTTGACGAGTATCATGCAGGTAGGAGGATAAAACTTTAAAACAAAAATTTTATACGTATAGAAAATATAGTATTCTAGCTGGAGTTTCGTTATTCTATCTTAAATCTTAGTTTTACTGACAAATTCTGACAAGTGAATGGCTCAAACTGTCACTCTTTTTCCCAACTTTTTTTTTTAATTCCTAAAAATTTTATTGGCACCAGCTAATTATACCAATAATTTTATTAATCAACAGTTGTGTCTTGTTTAATGTCACTGGACCTGACAGCGAAAATTTTCCTGGATTTGAGCCAAACAGAAAAATAGTTCAATTTTTTTTCCTATTTTAAAATTTGATGTTTGCTTGGTCAGTGATTTTTTGACTTAAAAAGTATGGCTGTTATATCTACTTTTATTTGCCTAAACATAGATCATAAAGTTATAAACCTTTTTTTGAGGAAACATGAGGGAAAAGAATTGCACTTTTTAATCCTAAAGTATGAAAACAGGAATCAGTGGCGCACCCAGCAATATGTCTTGGGGAGGGGCCCGAGGCCTCTTGGGGAAGGGGGGGGCGAAGCCTCATGATGTCGAATTTTAAGCTTTTTTTTGTGTTTTTTCATGAAATATGTGGAAAATATGTAAAAAAAATCTAAGGCTTCGAGCCCCCCCCCCTGGGTGCGCCCATGCAGGAATTTTAATCCAACTTTATTAAATATGTATATTACCTTCTAAGGTAACAATACATAAATAGGCTACTGTTAATCAAGTAATGATTCTGAACTTTTGTCAACAGAATAATTCTGTTACCATAGTAAATAACTTTGAAATACAAAACACCTTAAAGTTGAAGAATGAAAGACAAAAATATATTAAAATATTATTTATCTTTTGACGTACGCTATAGTTGATATTGTATTAAAGTGGCACCGCATCATAGCTATGGTAAACCAAATTTTGCGGCAAAATCTAAGTAAAGAAGCCTTAAAAAATTAGTTTTTCACTTTGTACATGCAGTGTGCCGCTCGGGATTCAAATGTTCGAAGGATAAAACACTAAGACCTTTTAAAGGAGAGATCAAATAGGTACTTCCCAAGTAACATTATTACCACTCAAGGTTTTATTAATTTGGTTCCTAGGTTATTTAGAGGGTGCTGTTATGGGTTTTAGGATCAATTTGGCTACATAAAGGTAATTTATATTGCCAATTACCTAAAGGGGTGTTATACAACCAAAAAGTGATTTATAAAAGGAGTATAATAAAACTGATATTCCTTCTGTTCCTTTTAGGTACTTTTGGTTTTATTGATTTCTGATTTAAAAAGATGGTGTTATAAAACCATTTTACCTAAAGTTTTGAAAAAGAAATAAATATAAACTTTGGTCATTTAGTTTTTTTCATTACTTTAGGTCATCACAAACGTGTTTTATAATAGAGCTAAAAGGCTATCCTTTATTCTTTTGTTTTTATAGTTACCAGTAGTTTAAAAGTAAATATGATTAGATAGGCGGCCATATAGAAGCTAGTTTCCTTAAGGTTTTTAAGAGTGGTAAATATAAACTTTAGAATTTTGGTTTTTGCCATTACTTTTAGGCATTTTAAAAAGGTTTTATGGGAAGACTTAAAGGTATACTTAATCCTTTTGTATTTATAGTTACCCATAGCTGTATATTAAATATTATTTAAATAGGCGGCCATATAAAACCTTGTTTCCTTAATTCTAACAGAAGTAAGTAAATATTTTCGTCTTTTATTTTTTTTAGGTATTTCTTGTAAAAATAATAGATATATCTAGGTACAGATTGGTACCTACCTATCGCAAGATTGATTATTTAAAGCCCAATAATTAATAATTCTTAAGTTTCCGTCCTCCTGGGTAGGACACCCATGCCTAAATAAGGTCTGTTTAGAGGGCCAATATATGAGGTTGCCCCCCAACCTGCAGGCGCAACGAATATTATTGCACTGGCCCTCTGATTGTGTCGAAATTGCACGATAAAAAACATTTAAAAGTGTTGAATTATACGCTTTTAAACACTTTAAAAACAAATACAAGAAATTTAAGTGAGGTTATGTTGACTATGTTTACATTTTTTTTTTGTTGGTTTCATAAGGGCACTCAAAAATCCTTGTTGCGATACAGTAACAAATAAAACCAAGTGACCACTATCAAACCATAATGGCGTATATAAATTTATTTAATAAATATTGTAAAGAGAAAATATTTATCTAGTCGTTTTATCAGTGTTTTTAACAATAATTTTACTTTAATTTTGATTTATGTACACCAAACAGACTTTTTAATGGTGAATAGTGTGAATGATTTTGTTTTAATTTTAAATATTTGTTATTTTGTTATCAAAAAACTATTAAAAAGCATTCTTGTGCTGGCGCGCTTGTTTTGAGAGCTTTTCAGATACGATTTTATCAGACAAATAAATCTGGCAGGCAATTTGATCATCAACAAAACGACAAACTCGGTATATTTTTATGTGATAAAATAATTTTGGGACTCTGATATTTTTGGCAATTTTGTGACCTAAATTATTTTATATAGCCGTTGTGAATTTAAAATATCGCTATAGCTTTTATAGGAAAACTTCTTTACTCTAAAGGTATTATGGTATTCAACAGAATCGTCAGGATACCAAATTACCAAATCTAGTTTTATAATAGGATAGAGGACATTTCTGAGTTGCTTTTAGAACCTGGCATAATAGCTTTAGGCTCTAAAAGGTTCTATAATGGTGGAACCGCTAGAGGGCGAAGCTGGAGTTTATTTCTTATGCTTTTATAGTGAGTTTAATACATAGATTCCCACCACCAATTGGGGAGTCCCATTTACGAGGTCATAGGGGGTATATAAGGGTAATGGGAATGTGCTAGCGACCAAACATTGAAACTAATGGTTTTAAGGAAAGGCGCTGGCAACCTTTTAGCGTCTGCTATAAATAAAGAAATGTTACTTGGGTTACCTAATAAATAAAGATCCTAAATTATATTAAATTGTGCGCAAATATTGATTTAGTTGAAAAAACGGTAATTTGTTTTGTAAAAAGCTCCGTCGTAATTTGCTTGACATAAACAGTCAAAACAACAACGAATAGAAAACGTCAAAGCCCGGCTAAATCAATAATATGTTCGTAACAACCAGATAAAAGAATATATTATGTTCCTTTCTCTACGGTTGTCTCTATTAAGCCTTTTATATTATTGTAGTTTTAAGTAACTTTAATTCAATAAAAACTCAAGAGCGTTTTAAACTAAATGTGTATTTTATAAGACCCAAAGAACGATCTCTTTCCCTAAACAGAACAGCTGATTATTTGACAACAATCTTGGAATCATAAATAAAAGTGGTTTATGAAACACCTACTTTACATCTCGTTTTCTTTTTTAATTTTTCATTTTAGAAAAATCTAAATTAAATAAAGCAAATTCCTAAACTAAGAAAATACTTAATTTGAGATTAATATAAAGAAAACACAAATCACTTATATGAAATAAACAAATCATTATTACATCACATAATCATTGAACTTCTTTGGTTTTCTTCTTTCTCTCTTTTCTTTCCCTTCTGTATTTTCATCTTTGGTTTTTTTATTTTCATTAGTCTTACTTTGTGTCTTTTTCTCCTTTTTAGGCAAGTCTTCAGTTTTACTTGGAAGTTTAATCAAAAGTTTGCGATTTCTTCTGAAAATATCACCATCTTCTGTTTCTATCATAAATGAATTTGGTTCTTTGCAATTTCGGATAATATTTCCACCAAGTTTTATATCTTTAATAAAAACTTGATCATTTTCTTCCAATAAAGGTAAAATTTTCGACTTATGTCTTTTGTCATAATTCTTTTTAGCTTTTTCTTGTTCTTGATGTTGTATCATTTTTATTTTATTATGATCAATTAACTTTGGTTTTAAGTTTTCTTGAGTAGTAGGTCACACTTCTCTTAAATTACGTCCAAATAATATTTCAGCAGGAGAATTTCCGCAGGAAAGTGGAGTATTGCGGTAAGCTAGGATTCCCAAGTATGGATCTTCACACTTTTTTAACAACTTTTTAACCAGTTGCACTGTTCTTTCTGCTGATCCATTGCTTTGTGCAAATCTAGGGCTACTCATAATGTAATTGAAATTGTAATTTTTTGCAAACTTTCTAAAGATAAAACTATCAAATTGTGGGCCACCGTCAGAGTAAAATATTTCTGGTATTCCAAACCTGCCAAAAACTTCTTTTAGTTTTTCAATAACATCTTCACTTTTAGTCTTTTAATTTTAAACGAAATCTGTGAAGCCTGAATGTTAAATCATTTATTAGTTTTTTTCTTCAAAATTGTTAAAAGAGGCAAATGATCGGTCTGAATGATGAATTCTTTACCCAATAAGTATTCTTCTAGTCTTTCACATACCTAAACAATGGCTTCCTTTTCAATCTGTGCGTATCGTTGTTGTGTTTCACTCAAAGTTTTTGAGCAGTATACTGCCGTCCTAAGCGTAACACCCGTATTTAAATTTTATATGAAATGGAGTAAATCGCTTTTGAATGTTTGAAAATACATAGTGCCTTATGGAAAAAAGAAAATTTTAAGTGACTTTTTAAATACTTTTTGTAGTTTTACGATTTGTTACATTAGTATAAACAATAGAGTATATTATTATAATTTGTCTTAATCAACAATCACATTTTTGGATTTTTTTCAAATACGGGAGTTATGCTTAGGACGGCAGTATAGTACAGGAGCCCATCTTCCATCTGGCTGTAATTGTTCCAAGGTACCCCCTATTCCAAAAGAACTGGAGTCTGCAAGAAGTCATGTTTCTCTGTTGACATCATAGATTTTCAAAACTGGAGCACTCGTCACAAGTTTTTTTTTAATTTATTGAAGCATTCTCTATGAATTTCATTAAAATAAAATGTTATATTATGTTTTAACAGCTCACGTATGGGTTTTGTTTCATCAGTGACATTTTTTAGAAATTTCGTTAAATTATTTATCATTCCGAGGAATTGTCTCACATGTGTTACTGTTCTTAGTTCTTCAAATTCAACTATTGCTTTTATATTGTCACTATCGATTTTAATACCAGATTGTCCAATAATATGACCTAGTAGTTTGATTTCTGTGATACCAATCTGATATTTGGATTGATTTAAAGTTAGTCCATTTTCTTTTAAAAACTTTAAGACACTGTTAAGTCTCATGCTATGTTGCTCTACTGTGTCAGCAAATACTGTTACATCAACAATGTGAACCAGAACTCCTTCCTGGTCTTTAAACAATTTGTTCATGGCACACTGAAAAATTTCTGGGCTGATGTTATGCCAAAAGGTACCCTTTTGTAAAAATATCTACCGAAGGGTGTAAGAAATGCTGTATATTGTTTTGAATCATTTGAAAGAGGCAGTTGCCAAAAACTTGATACACAGTCTAATTTTGAAAATACTTTTGCATTTTTAAGTTGTGCAAGTGTAGAATCTACTGTTGTCAAAATTATTTTCTCTCTGAGTACGTACTTATTCAATTCAGTAAAATCTGCACATATACGTACCTGATTTTTGTTTTTAGGTACACAAACCATTGGTGCACACCATGGTGTTGGATTGTTGCACTTAACAGGCTCAATGATATCTTCTTTTACCATTTTCTTCAGTTCTTTGTCTACTCTGTCCATTCATGGAAGTGCTATACGTCTAGGTGTAGAAATTGAAAAAGGTTTACAGTTTTCTACCATTTTAATTTCATATTCATAGTTTTTAAGCTTTCCAATTTTATTGAACAGTTCAGGTTGTGTTTTTATCACTTTTTGTAGAGTAAGTTGCTCATTTGAATTTTTTCTGTCTTTTCAAGACTATTTAGCCCATTAACTTCAAGTAGTAGACTTGGAATAGGCTCGTATTTCATTCATAAATTTATTTTTGTTTTGAAACGGTATGCGAAACAAAATTTAGTGACTGGGAGAAAGATACAAAACGTGTTTTGTTTTGGTTTTATTCTTAGGTGGCAACGCCGTGTTGTTGCTTTCCTACGTATGTCTGTGATAGGTGCGGTTTAATCGTAGATGTAGGCAGTGGCGGAGTAAAATAAAAATAAAATAAATTGTGACTTTTAACATAGGTTAAGTCCATAAATATTATAATTAACACGATTTTTTTTTATCATTCTCCTCTTCGTTGCATCTTTTATAGACAAATTAGATTAAAAAAACATTGGGCGCCGTACAACTCGGCTTCCGATTATTTTTTTTGATAAAATTTTTAAAAAACACAGAATATTCAAAAATTTCTAATAAATCCTTTACGCAATTTTCTTGCGATATGGCTTTGGTAACTATTTGTAGTCAGTAGTAGACCTGAGTCCATTAAGTCGAGTGTTGAAATATATTCTAAGAATTTTTAGGTTTTAAGAATTTTTTTAAAAATTTATCATTTTAATGTTTTAAGAATTTTTGAAAAATTTGACAAGGTTTGGTTAGGTATTTTTTTAACCTGAACAGGACCAATAAGGACTGACAGGATCTATACATATATTTTTGTTGTTGATCATGATATTGATCTGCATTTTTTGTACTAATTTCGGTGCCTAATATTTGTGACTGGTGCACTTTGGCATCTTCAAAAATCAAAATTAGAATTGTAACAAAAAATAACTTATATTAAAATACAGGGTGTAATTTTAATGATGCACCAAACTTTAAGGCGTGGTAGGGAAGGTCAAAAGAAGAATATTTTTCCTATTCCACTTTGCATTAAACCTCTTTATTTTTTAGATACTGGGTCTCAAAGTGAAGGATTCTTTTTCGATTGTTTATTATACCTTCCTTGAAAATAGAAAATCAAAATTTTTTGGAGTTAAAATAGAAGTAACAATTATGTGGTAAAATTATTTAAAGAAGCAAATATTACTGAAAATTACGACCAAAAATTTTAAAAAATCTTTTTAAATTTGGTACTATTATCACAATTGTTTATAATTATTAAGGGGCCTTTAGATGTTTACAAAAGCCTATCTCAAAATTGTTTTGTAAATTTAATAGCTCAGAAAAAAAATAATTTATAACAAAAATTTACAAATTTATCTTTTAACCTTTAATTTTTTAGAACAAAAGAATAAAAAAAATTTCATCACAATGAACTAAAAAATTATTTGACAATGTCAAATTTGTCATTTTTAAAACTCCCAGTTTTCCCTCACTCTTCAAACTTGACAAATGCTTTAACTTGGAAACAAAAAACTTTTGACCACTAATTATTTGAATTTTTTCTCTAGTTTTGACCTTCTGCATCAACCCTTAAAGTGTGGAGTCAAAAGGCCACTAAATAAGTACAAGATAGGTTCATTGGGATTTTCTAAAGTTGAGGTAGATAGTAGGCCAATAGTTTAAAAAAATCAGTATATTACCAAATTTGAAATTAATATATATTTTTTTACAGTATAATATAAAATAATTTACTTTCCTATTCGAGATCTTGCTATAACATATTCTGATATTTTTTTATAACATTTTAACTTATTATTAGTTGGTAAAATAAAATCACAACATAACTAATTATACAGGGTGTTATGTAAACTGTGGCCTTAAAAAAAGTAAAAAAAAAATTTGGGCGCCAATTTGTGGCCTATTAAAATGCGTTGTGTGACATTTGTGGCAGCTTAAAGACGTTGTCGCCATTTTGTGACACTGTAATTAGGATAGTGACAATTCGCCAACTTGTGACACAACAACACCATTGAATAATTAAACAAATATCTGGAAGCAGAACTGTATTTTCCAGCTAGGTAAAACATTGATATGCCCGGTAACTTTTATACAGTGGAGAAGGGGGGGGTTCAGAAATAAGAAAATTTTAAGTGCGCCACATTATTTAATATCAATGTTTTACAAAGAAGATCTTAAATAAAATACAGTTCAACCCAAATGTTGTAGCCAAACAATGAAATTCCACCTACTTCCGAGGCTTCCAGAATATTTGTGTAATTAAAAAAAACCAAAAAAAAATAAACAGAATAAAACTCTGAAAGATTGAATTAAGATGACATAACTAGAAGCACTTTACAGGTAGACGGACTCCTTTAACAGGTCATAGTGTACCTACATCTGAGTCAGTAGCGTAGGACTCAATTATATGAATGATTGTTAAAAAAAAATATATATACTTCCAAAATCGTTCCATCATAGGGGAGATCTAGACCAAATATCTGCTGTCATCATTCTACATTGGGTAGAATGAGACAGACAGCAACCCAGTCCGAGATCCACCCCATGAGGTAAAAATGTGTAACGAAACCGCTAAAAAAAAATATAATCTCATCTCTCTTTTGTCTCCGCAAAGTTGGTCATCGGGTTGTACAAATAACACAAGAAAAATTAGTTCATCTTGTTTATTTTAAAAGGTAAAACTGGAGTATTACCAAAAACATGAAATAGAAAAAAAATTAATGAAATGTAGTGGAACAAGTCATGGCCTAAGTAGCAAGACAATCCAAATTTCACAATAGAAATTGTCTTAAATAAATGAAATGAAGGAAAACTTAGTAAATACACCGCAAAACCAGGGTTATGACGTCATACCTTATCTTGCGTTTACAAGAAATGTTGAAATTATACTGTGAAAACTTATATATGAAAAGATTACGTCTAAATTATATTAAAAATTTATATATGAGGAAAAAAATTATAGTTAAGGCTTGCTCCTACCTTGGTCCTTGATTATTTTAATAATTATTGGTGTTTATTTGGTAAACCTGGAAGTGTTGTAGGTTTCCTGACACACTCCTGCTGTTCCGGCTTGCCCGCGCCTCCCCTACTGCCGCTTAGCACATCACGCTAGGGCAGCACATGGTCTCAAGTGTTGATTCTTGCCCGAGCGTAGAAGGTTGTGGGATGCTTGCCCGAGCGTAGAACCCTGTGGAAAATGAAATATTTCAGTTTCCTGGAATTCGTCAATTTTGCACGAAGTTCCCCTACACAGTAACTTAAATCGAGAACCCCATGTCGACTCAATAAAATAAAGCAAATTTAAACAGATGAACTAAAATAAACTAACGTACCTTTCTCAGGGTTATAACTGGCCCGTCCGGCTTCCCACCAGCGTCCAGCCCAACTGTCCCGTCGCTGGAATTGACAGGGCTGTAGACAAAGGAGAAAAACAATATATAGTTTTTATCCAACACGTGGTTAAAAGAAAAATATAAAAACGCCAACAATTCCCCACGTCCTTTGTCAAAAAAAGTACATTTCCCACGAAAAAATAATTACAATTTGGGAGGCAAATATTATCTTGAAGAGTACTCAAATAATAAAAAAAATGAAAAAAAAATAAAATCGAACTTACCGCTGCTCTTTCCCCGTACAAAATGGCGTGGCCGACTTAAATTCCCCTCAAAACAGGGTGCGAGCGTCACTCCAGATTGCCTAGACACGACGGACTCACTTCCACAGTTTCTGGGATATCTCCTACAATCGCTGTAGTGCCAATCACCAAAAACAAAGGCGATCCCAGAAACTGTTGTCGACCCAACCAAATTTGTTAGCAAAGAGAGACAAAGCACTTAGTCGAGAATACCAGAATAATGCAGTGGCCGGAAACCGTTTTGTAAATTTGGTGGGGAGTGGGGACGGTAAAACGCAATAGTACCAACCTAATCTTCCCGGTGAAATTCAAATAACCTATTTATAAAAAACTTTTCCGCCAAAAATAAATCTCTACATTCAGTGGCAAGCCTGGAAGAAAAACCCGGGGTTTTCAAAGCAACCAATGAGGAGATACCGCATAGTTCCATACAGGTATATAGGGGCAGCACCGACCAAGGGGATAGGAAGTACGTAAAACAAACCTTGAGGTGTTGTCGGATCTATTTCCACGGTTGAAATTTTTATAACAAGGACGTCGAGACACCCTCCATACATTTGACCGAACATTTGCCTACCGGACCCCCACCAACATATCCAATAGAAGAAGAATAACCCGACGGACTAGAAGAAGCTCAGCATTGAAACCATCAACTGTAAAATCAATTACTGGAGATCAGGGCATGCAGCAAACCCAGGAATATTCGAACACTCAACCAATTCCCACATGAGCAAAGCTATACTAAGTGTAGAATTTAGTTGTATTTTAGCTACAGTTTCAGTCACAAGTTTCCTTTGCTCTTTATATATGTTTTCTCTAAGATTCATATGGTTTGACGCCATTCTTGTAAAACATTTCTACTGTAATAAAGTTGTTTCTGAACCTGAACCCAAAAATACACACTGAACTACTGCTAAGAAGCTCGGCACAAGAGTGTTCAGATGCTAACTCACACGACTTCGTTTATTCTTCCAGTCTTGGTTTTTATCCCTCGTTTATCTCCCATTTACAAAAGTGCATAACTCGTATTTATTTTATCCTTTCCCTATCAAATTAATAAAGATATCAAAGTGGCGGAGCCTCGGTTGTTCCTGGTCGACCCAAATATGTTTTTGCACTATCAAAACTAGTTAATCCGTGAAGGATATGAGGTTCGGATTGTCCCAATATCCTCGAAATAAACGTAAGGGAATGAAATGTTCATCTAAATGTTTCCTTCCTGTTACTGAAACCATTTGTGATGCGGCAACGCCGCCATTCCCCAGCATAACAGCTGTTTAACTTTATGAACGTCAAGTGAATCACAAAATTCCACAGATAAAAACAAAACAATCAAAATTTTTATGTGATTTTTCCCGAAGCCTGTGATCTTAAATTCCAATTACGATGTCCAGATAATGCGATGTGCGTAGTGTCCACAGTAATTCGATGGAATGTCTCCTTTATAAGGTAACTTTTTGGACACTATATAACCTCCAAACCTAGCTCTATAAAATACTATATATTTGTGTACAGAAAGACGAATCAAAGAGCCTTGATTATTTACCTAAATAAACAAATATGTAACGTTGTCTTAAACGTAAAAATGACACGTTACATAATCCCCCCCCAACTTCAAGACGATTAACCTAAAAGGTTAATCGGAGAGGTCCGCTGCCGACTTAAGGTCTTTGGCATGCCAACTCCCTGGCAGTACTTTACCCGATGGTTCCTGAAGCTCAAATATCCATGGAGAAATTTTATTCCTAATCACATAAGGACCAACGAATTTCGGTGCTAACTTCTTCGAGAAAAACTTCGCAGCATCTGACAAAACATAATTTTTCTTCCAAACACGCTGACCCACAGCAAAGTTGGGTACCCTTGTACGCAAATTATACTGAACTACGTTTTTCTCTCCAGCCACCTCTAACCTTCTCTTAACATCAGCATAGAGCTTCCGGAAACCTTCGTTCTTACTTTCAGCTGCGGATTGTACACCATTCTCTTCAGATAACAAAACTGGGTTGGAGTAATCTTTTCCTGACAGACACATATTTCTACCAAAATTAACAAAGAAAGGAGACATCCTGGTTGTCTCATGGGTTGCAGTACGAATCGCGCAGGCAAGTTTATGTATTTGTTCGTCCCACTTCCTGTGGTTGTCTTTCACATAGCAACATAACATGGTTTTTAACGTGCGATTCGTCCTTTCTGTTGGATTTGCTCTGGGGTGATAATACGGATTATACTGAATTTTAACCTGATAACTCTCAGCAAAACGCTTAAACTCATTACTTTTGTACTGAGGGCCATTATCACAAAGTATCAAACGGGGTACTCCGAAGACCATAAATACTTGCTCCTCAAGATGCTTAACAACAGCTTGAGTAGGGGCTGTTCGCATTGGAAAAACTAAGGAAAACTTACTCAAATAGTCCGTAACGACGAGAATCCAGCAATTACCCTTTGTTGAACGAGGTAGAGGTCCACATAAATCAGTCGAAATAATTTCCCAAGGACGAGTTGGTTTTGGGTGAGATATCATCTGATCAGATACACCTTGTGTATCACCTTTATGAGCTGCACAGACAAAGCATTTCTTTACAAAAGTTGCCACGTCCTGGCGCATTTTTGGCCAATAATATTTTTCTGCCAGTCTGTGGAAGGTTTTATACACACCCATATGTCCTGCGGTAGGAGGATCGTGAGCTTCTCCAATAATTCTACGCCTATGATCTTTGGGGACTACCTCTTTCCAATATTCATTAGATGGTGAAAGTTGAGGGTATTCTTGTTTGACATATTTATACAACTTATTATCAGTGTATCTCCAATTCATAAATTTTAATGGTGATTCTACGACCCTCTTTACCATCTTTTGGTACCATCGATCTTTAATTGCTGTTGAAACGTCTCTGGGCTGCGAAATTGTATCAATCATAGGTACTGCACGAGACAACATGTCCGGGACAACTAAATCTTTCCCTTTCCGATGGATTACTTCAAAATCATATTGCTGCAGTTTTACAGACCAACGAGCAAGTCTTCCACTGGGCGCTTTTAAGCTATGAAGCCATTTTAAACTAAAATGATCTGTTATGACCTTAAATGAGATCCCCTCAATATAAGGCCGGAGCTTCTCTATCGCCCAAACCAATGCCAAACATTCTCGCTCGGTGGTCGTGTAAACACGTTCTTGCTTAGTCAAAGATCGACTCAAATAGCATATGACTTTGTCTCCTTCAGGATAAGGCTGCGTTAAACATGCTCCTATTCCATATCCTGAGGCGTCTGTTTGAATGACAAATTCTTTGGTATAATCTGGACATGTAAGAATCGGTGCAGTCACTAAAAGTTCCTTAATCTTAATAAATGCTCTTTCGCAGTCTGGAGTCCAATCGAACTTTTGATTCTTCTTAGTTAGAGCTGTAATTGGAGCTATTATCGCTGAAAAATTCTCTATGAAACGTCTATACCAGGATATTGTACCTACAACTCTACGAACTTCTCTGACAGTTCTTGGCCTCTGGAGCTCTAACATGGCTCTAATTTTATTAGGGTCAACTCGGATGCCTCGACGGTCCACTACGAAACCTAAATAAGTCATTTCTGGCCTACACAGTTGGCATTTCTCCCAACTTACCGTTATCTTTGCATTCTGCAATCTTCGTAGGACTTCCTCAAGAATTCTAAGATGTTCAGAAAAGCTCTGTGTGACAATTACGAGGTCATCGAGATATACGTACACGTAAGGGTCTAAATCGTTTCCTATGATGCTATCTATGAGTCTCTGCCAAGTTGCAGGTGCATTATGAAGACCAAATGGTAACCGCTTAAATTGGAAGAGACCTCGTCGACAGATGAATGCTGTTAGTGGCTTCGATGATTCTTCCATTGGTACTTGCCAATAAGCACTCTTAATATCTAAAGTTGACAAGTACTTAGCATCTTTCAATTTGTCAAGAGTCTCGGATACGAGTGGTAAAGGATAACTATCACGCGCCGTCACTGAGTTCAATTTGCGGTAGTCTACACAGAAACGATATTTCTTTGTGTTTTTCTTTTGTACCATTACCACTGGTGAAGCCCATGAACTACTACTACGTTCTATCACATCCATTTTCAGCATTTCGTCGATTTCGTCATCAATAAGTTTCTGAATGACCGGTGAGACCTTATATGAACGTTGTCTTATCGGTGCTGCATCTGTTGTAATCTTATGCTCTACCCTGTCGGTACATCCCAGTGAGTCACCCATCATATTCTTATATTTAACGACCAATTCCTCTAGTCGTTCTGATTCATAAGGTGTAAGAGTTGTTTGTTGGTCTGATGTTTCTAAAGAACAAATCACATCTTTATTATCGGCAAAATGCCACTCATTAGTACTTAAGTTCGGTACTATACCCATCGAAATCCAAAAATCCAATCCCAAAATCAAAGTGTGCGGCAACTCAGGAACGACGACGACCTCTATTAACCTAAATTTGTCCTGAACTCGCATAGGAAGCTGCACTGTTCCAATACTACTCGTGCTTTGACCATTTGCCACAATACAACTCGTCTTCTTCGTCGTATCAAGTGAAAAACCAAACTTCTCGATGATTGACCAACCATGATTCCCTAAAAAGGTACGTGAAGCCCCGGAATCCAACAAACCTAATAACTTATTTCCGAGCACATCCACTTCTAAATAAGGTCTCTCATCTTTACGAGCATGACTTATCACATAATCTAAAACGTACGTTAGCCTATCGGTCGATGCTTGTTCAGGCTGACTCGAAGGTCGACCACCTACGAGCGCCTGGGTCCGTTTCCCTGACGATTACAATTTCGACATTCTCTTACTGTTACCCCTGCTTGTCCACACGAATAGCACTGTTTGCCTCTAGGTAATGCGCACCCGATCGCCATGTGCCCTGTTTGGTTGCATCTATAACATACAACGTCCCTGTTCGCCCTACCAGATCCAACACCCTGTGGTTGTACATCCCTGTCATTTACACTAGACTGACCACTAGCTGGTTGCTGTCTATCTCTATCAGCCCTGGCAGCAAAATTGCTTGCTGGCTGCTGCCTATTTCTGTCGAATCTATTAGCAGGATGATTTAAATTCTGTTGGTTCGATGTCCCAGCACCTGATATTTGAATTGCATCAACCCCTGTTGAAAATTCGTCACTGTCGCTCCCTACGTCAACGTAGGCCAAGTCAGGTTCAATAGATTGGTTTTTCCTAGGTGTAAAATTTTCCTCCTCTAAACCATATCTCTGGTCTATTCTACGACACAGATCCTTTAAATGTGATAGGCTATTGACCTCAGTAGCAATTAACCCATTTTTATAGATGTCCGCGATATTTCTGAAGACGATAGCTAATTTCGCCTCTTCGGAAACAGGACAGCCAAGTCTTTGGAAATATGTGTTCATGACAGCAATATAGGTCCCTATAGACTCTCCAGGGCCTTGTTTACGTTTTTGAATCTCCTTCAATAGCTTCTCGCCATATGAAGAAGGAAGATATTCTGCCATGAACCTCTGTTCCAGCTGTTCCCACGTATGGACTTCTCTTCGAACATCTTTGTAAAAAGTATAAGCTGACTTTTCAAAAAGATCAATGCCCGAATTCAGTAAAACCTTTTTGCTGACTCCTCTCGCCTGACTTAACTCGTCCACTCTCTCAAAAAATGCGGTGACGGAGATCGTACCCCTCTCGCCTGTAAACTTTATGTTCCACTTATGCGGAGGTACAGGTGCAACGTGATATGAAGTACCAGGATCACTTGACATTGGTACTGGCGACGAACATGAAAATGGTCGTGACTGAGCAATTGGTGCTATGCTACTTTGGAGGGCAGCTAAACTCAAAGGAACGGTAGACGGTTGTTGATACTGAAAAGCTGTTGTACCGTAATTCTCAATCGGCATAGGGAGTGGTGCTTGTACTGATGTTTGAGTTGGGTTTGTAAGCACTTGCATTTGCAATGGAGCAATGACCGACGGTTGATTTGTGGGCTGTTGAGCTGGTCTTTGTGTGCTCGAGTGCTGTGGTTGCGGGAGTTGAGACTGGCTGGGAATGTTGCCAACATTTGTCGAGTGATCTGAGCTTCGACTCGTTGATTGGGTTTCAGATGCTTCATCATCATCTGAGTTCACGCCAACTCTTAATAAATCTGTTGCTTGGCTCTGCAACCTCCCAATCAAACTCAAGGTTTCCGCAACCAGTATGCCTTTTGTTTGACTTTCTTCAAAGTTTGACGGATTCATGTTATTTATCCTGGCTAACACATGTTCCAACCTTACAGCGATTTTTCTAAACTCTCCCCCTTTACTCGTACCAGAGAACTTCTCTACCAGCGGTACCAGACTATCAAGCTTCTTCATGCAGCTAAAAGCATCTTGGCCAAATTTAAAGGGATACGGAGGGTATCTCATACTTGCATCAGTCTTTTCTCTTTGTTTGATCAACATAAGCTGTTGTTTCATCTCTTCCACCGCTCCAATAGCTATGCCTCTCCATGTTAACTCATAGATTAATTCGTCCTTGACTAAGTACCTTACGTCAGACAACCGACTCAAAGAAATAGCCATAGTGCCTTTTATCTTCAAACTTTAAACTTTAATTAAAACTGTTAATTATACCTCCCAATTATAAAAACTAAACCACGCAATAACAAACACAAAGTTCACTTTCAATTCACTAGTGGAAATCACTATAAATTTTCTCACAACTGTAGAAAATATAAAACTTAAATACGGGCAGACGCGAACAAAACCGAAAAACACCGGAGCAGTAAGAAAATAAAATTTATTTGCATTTAAAAATGTAATCATAATTTATGTTAAGTATTTGTACAACCAACTATGACGTCCAACCCTGCAGAGAGAAATAACCACTTAAATCCTAAATTAGAATTAACAAGTAGCCATAAAAAAAGTTTAAAAAAAAAATAAAAGAGAGACAAGAGTTTTGGCAGTGTTTAGGTCTTATGTTTCACTCCTGCGTGAGTAAAACCAAAAAAAAATAATTGCGCTTATCCTAGCTGAACTGGATTAAAATTAAAGTTAAGTGATGTTTGTTTACCTCAGCAACCGAGTAGGTAAATTTATCCCTAAATGGAACGTACAACAGACTACCTATAACAAAAATCCCAAAGCTGTTGTACACAGTTAACGCTAGGGTATACTCCTGCTATTGCAGAACGGCTCCACTAATAAACTCCTCAAAAAAACCCAAATCGCCGTATACAATGATTTTTTCTAAAAAGAATAAATCAAAACCCACTTTAACCTGCTTACCTACTCTGAGTTTACACGAAACATGCATTGCTTAAGGTCACATCATCCCTTAATATATAAGTGAACGCAATAAACGTCGGCACAGATGTTCATGTTATAGAAATCGTAAAATATGCTCAATTAAAAAAAAATCCGCTCGCTGAAATTGCGTCGAATTAGACTAGTAAGGATGTTGTGTGTAATAAAAAAAAATTTTAATAAAATTTAAAAAAAAAATTACCGATGGTAATAAAAAATTTACACAAATAACGTCTTGGTAGGACTGCAACTCTCTAATAATCGTTAAAATGAAATTCCCAATACTTTAACTAAATTGATGCAAACCATGGTCAAGAAGACCCTAGGATCGTACCGAAAGGTGTCCAAAAAAAAAATTACAAAAAAATTTTTGGTGTCGACCACAGTAGTCCAATAGTCAAAAAAAAATTAATTAGTGACTCACTAAAATTTTCAAAAATTACTCCACTCTGATAGGTGGTTTGGAGTAGGGAGAAGAAAAAAAAAATTTAAAACAAATGATGATAGGTTGTTAAAACGTGAGGGTTCGAAATAAAATTATATTTTAATTCAGAAAAAAAAATATTTAAATAAACTGGTAGAACCATTGTAGGGACAAAGTACTACTATGCACCAAGGAAAAAATGTCCAACAAGAAAATCAAGTCTCCCTTTTAACAAAAAAATATAAAAAAAAAAAATATTTAAAAAAAATATTTTCAAAAAAAAATTAAAAATGTTTAAGTGGGGTTACAGCTCCTATTAGTGAACCTTAAATTTTTTTTTTTTTATAAAATCAACACGAGAAAAATCTTATTCGAGTTGTCATGCAACAGTTTTTGTTCTTTTCCTTTAAAAAACAGTTGTCAATTCCCTTTCCTCTCCCAAAACTGTGTGAATGTGAAAAGTGAATGAGCTAGAAAAATTAATTTACTATACAAAAAAAAATTTGAAAATTAAATTTACTTAAGAGTCATAAGGTATAATAATCGTAATTGCAAAAAAACCAATCAGTTTAGGAAAAGTAAAAAAAAATATTTATGTTCCAAAAAAACAACCGATGTTAGTGTATTTGTTTAAAATTATTACTTAAGGAAATAAGCAACGTTAGTACTTATTTACTGTACCCCTATATTAATGTGAACCTAAGTCTTAAACTTTGCACTCAACCCCGTAAAGAATTATCCCGTGTGCCCTTTCGAAAAACCAAATATGAAAACAATTCCAAGGTTCACCTATAACGTTGTAAAACTAAATCTGCCTACTTAAGTGTCTTTACACACAACATCTAATCAAAAAAAATTTTTACTGCTTAATGCATTCTCAGATCCTTATTCCTGGTGTTCACGAGATATAAAATTAAGTTGGGCCCTTTCCGCAACTATTAGTCAAAGCAAAATTACCAAATGTCCAAGGGCTAATGAGACCCTATCACCAACAAATGATATTTTGAAATGAAACAGTTGGGAATCATCCTGCGTAAAAACCAGAGAACAAAATCAAGAACCAAAAACTATTACATTAATTTTAAAAGAGCATAATAAAACTCCCGGCCCCAATTAAACTTTTGTTATCTCAACGAAACTCGGCCTAAAACCAAAAAACTTTTTATTAGACATTTCCCCTATTCCCTAAGTATAATGTCAATAAAACCCAAAACTTGTGATTTCCATTCCAATCCCATCTGGACCCTATATATTTTTAAAAACGGTCAAACACCCACAGGCGAAACAATATCTTATTTCAAAGAAAGGGTGAAGATATTTTGAAGCACCCTGTGAAAATAGGACACTATTATGGAAAACTGTTCAGATCAGTGTTCTTACTACTTTTTAACCTAAATATATCTAGTTCCCTCATGTGCATGTTACTATTTTAATTCCTATCATAATTAAATAGATCACAAAATTTGTCTTTCTCCGCGAATCTGCAAGGTCATGGAAAATGCGAGATTCAGCCTGTAGGCCAAATTTGGATGTATTTTAATTTAGCGAAAACCGAAGTTGCGAAATCCTAAAAAGATTAGCAGGAAGTCCTCGTTCCTCGATTTCTACACTCCGAACCAAACATTTCTTCCATTTCCACCCAGCTCGCGGGAGGAAAACCCCTAATCATTGCAATACGAAAGGTACTACTATCATATTATGCATAACAAAAAAAAAGTATATGCCCTCATCATTGTTTAGTCTCATCAAATTTTCAGAAAATTCAAAAAAAAACTTCCTTTTCTTTTCAAATCAAAAAAGAACAATAAAAAATTACATCAGATGTTAAAAAACTAGCCAAAAACACACGTTGGGCGCCAATTTGTGGCCTTAAAAAAAGTAAAAAAAAAATTTGGGCGCCAATTTGTGGCCTATTAAAATGCGTTGTGTGACATTTGTGGCAGCTTAAAGACGTTGTCGCCATTTTGTGACACTGTAATTAGGATAGTGACAATTCGCCAACTTGTGACACAACAACACCATTGAATAATTAAACAAATATCTGGAAGCAGAACTGTATTTTCCAGCTAGGTAAAACATTGATATGCCCGGTAACTTTTATACAGTGGAGAAGGGGGGGGTTCAGAAATAAGAAAATTTTAAGTGCGCCACATTATTTAATATCAATGTTTTACAAAGAAGATCTTAAATAAAATACAGTTCAACCCAAATGTTGTAGCCAAACAATGAAATTCCACCTACTTCCGAGGCTTCCAGAATATTTGTGTAATTAAAAAAAACCAAAAAAAAATAAACAGAATAAAACTCTGAAAGATTGAATTAAGATGACATAACTAGAAGCACTTTACAGGTAGACGGACTCCTTTAACAGGTCATAGTGTACCTACATCTGAGTCAGTAGCGTAGGACTCAATTATATGAATGATTGTTAAAAAAAAATATATATACTTCCAAAATCGTTCCATCATAGGGGAGATCTAGACCAAATATCTGCTGTCATCATTCTACATTGGGTAGAATGAGACAGACAGCAACCCAGTCCGAGATCCACCCCATGAGGTAAAAATGTGTAACGAAACCGCTAAAAAAAAAATATAATCTCATCTCTCTTTTGTCTCCGCAAAGTTGGTCATCGGGTTGTACAAATAACACAAGAAAAATTAGTTCATCTTGTTTATTTTAAAAGGTAAAACTGGAGTATTACCAAAAACATGAAATAGAAAAAAAATTAATGAAATGTAGTGGAACAAGTCAGGGCCTAAGTAGCAAGACAATCCAAATTTCACAATAGAAATTGTCTTAAATAAATGAAATGAAGGAAAACTTAGTAAATACACCGCAAAACCAGGGTTATGACGTCATACCTTATCTTGCGTTTACAAGAAATGTTGAAATTATACTGTGAAAACTTATATATGAAAAGATTACGTCTAAATTATATTAAAAATTTATATATGAGGAAAAAAATTATAGTTAAGGCTTGCTCCTACCTTGGTCCTTGATTATTTTAATAATTATTGGTGTTTATTTGGTAAACCTGGAAGTGTTGTAGGTTTCCTGACACACTCCTGCTGTTCCGGCTTGCCCGCGCCTCCCCTACTGCCGCTTAGCACATCACGCTAGGGCAGCACATGGTCTCAAGTGTTGATTCTTGCCCGAGCGTAGAAGGTTGTGGGATGCTTGCCCGAGCGTAGAACCCTGTGGAAAATGAAATATTTCAGTTTCCTGGAATTCGTCAATTTTGCACGAAGTTCCCCTACACAGTAACTTAAATCGAGAACCCCATGTCGACTCAATAAAATAAAGCAAATTTAAACAGATGAACTAAAATAAACTAACGTACCTTTCTCAGGGTTATAACTGGCCCGTCCGGCTTCCCACCAGCGTCCAGCCCAACTGTCCCGTCGCTGGAATTGACAGGGCTGTAGACAAAGGAGAAAAACAATATATAGTTTTTATCCAACACGTGGTTAAAAGAAAAATATAAAAACGCCAACAATTCCCCACGTCCTTTGTCAAAAAAAAGTACATTTCCCACGAAAAAATAATTACAATTTGGGAGGCAAATATTATCTTGAAGAGTACTCAAATAATAAAAAAAATGAAAAAAAAATAAAATCGAACTTACCGCTGCTCTTTCCCCGTACAAAATGGCGTGGCCGACTTAAATTCCCCTCAAAACAGGGTGCGAGCGTCACTCCAGATTGCCTAGACACGACGGACTCACTTCCACAGTTTCTGGGATATCTCCTACAATCGCTGTAGTGCCAATCACCAAAAACAAAGGCGATCCCAGAAACTGTTGTCGACCCAACCAAATTTGTTAGCAAAGAGAGACAAAGCACTTAGTCGAGAATACCAGAATAATGCAGTGGCCGGAAACCGTTTTGTAAATTTGGTGGGGAGTGGGGACGGTAAAACGCAATAGTACCAACCTAATCTTCCCGGTGAAATTCAAATAACCTATTTATAAAAAACTTTTCCGCCAAAAATAAATCTCTACATTCAGTGGCAAGCCTGGAAGAAAAACCCGGGGTTTTCAAAGCAACCAATGAGGAGATACCGCATAGTTCCATACAGGTATATAGGGGCAGCACCGACCAAGGGGATAGGAAGTACGTAAAACAAACCTTGAGGTGTTGTCGGATCTATTTCCACGGTTGAAATTTTTATAACAAGGACGTCGAGACACCCTCCATACATTTGACCGAACATTTGCCTACCGGACCCCCACCAACATATCCAATAGAAGAAGAATAACCCGACGGACTAGAAGAAGCTCAGCATTGAAACCATCAACTGTAAAATCAATTACTGGAGATCAGGGCATGCAGCAAACCCAGGAATATTCGAACACTCAACCAATTCCCACATGAGCAAAGCTATACTAAGTGTAGAATTTAGTTGTATTTTAGCTACAGTTTCAGTCACAAGTTTCCTTTGCTCTTTATATATGTTTTCTCTAAGATTCATATGGTTTGACGCCATTCTTGTAAAACATTTCTACTGTAATAAAGTTGTTTCTGAACCTGAACCCAAAAATACACACTGAACTACTGCTAAGAAGCTCGGCACAAGAGTGTTCAGATGCTAACTCACACGACTTCGTTTATTCTTCCAGTCTTGGTTTTTATCCCTCGTTTATCTCCCATTTACAAAAGTGCATAACTCGTATTTATTTTATCCTTTCCCTATCAAATTAATAAAGATATCAAAGTGGCGGAGCCTCGGTTGTTCCTGGTCGACCCAAATATGTTTTTGCACTATCAAAACTAGTTAATCCGTGAAGGATATGAGGTTCGGATTGTCCCAATATCCTCGAAATAAACGTAAGGGAATGAAATGTTCATCTAAATGTTTCCTTCCTGTTACTGAAACCATTTGTGATGCGGCAACGCCGCCATTCCCCAGCATAACAGCTGTTTAACTTTATGAACGTCAAGTGAATCACAAAATTCCACAGATAAAAACAAAACAATCAAAATTTTTATGTGATTTTTCCCGAAGCCTGTGATCTTAAATTCCAATTACGATGTCCAGATAATGCGATGTGCGTAGTGTCCACAGTAATTCGATGGAATGTCTCCTTTATAAGGTAACTTTTTGGACACTATATAACCTCCAAACCTAGCTCTATAAAATACTATATATTTGTGTACAGAAAGACGAATCAAAGAGCCTTGATTATTTACCTAAATAAACAAATATGTAACGTTGTCTTAAACGTAAAAATGACACGTTACAAAACATATTTTATAATTAAATGGGCGGTAGAAGAGGTCATAACAAACTACAAAAAAGGCATTTTTGCAAAAATATGAACTTTGTTGTTTGTTTTGACCACCCTCTTAAATACATGAAACAATGTCCATTAAAAACAGCTAAACTTTAAACTTAAATTAATATACAATATACAAACTAGTTACAGCTAACAAAATAAAATAACAAATAATATTTAAAAGCAAAGCATATTTTTTTTTTGTATAATTATTATGTTTTCATCGAGATTTTTGAGAGTTGTTTTTAAATTTTTAAATAATAAAAAAATACATTGAAAATACAGTTGATTCAGCTTATTATCATTTTACTTTATTTTATTACCAATATTTTTTACTTTTATTTCTGTTATTTAATTTACTCGTTGCGGAATAGTACAGTTTTTGTATTCACGCTACGAGTTCTATTTTTGTAAAGTAAATCTTTTTTTCTATTTGTTTCATGATGAATTCTTAGGGAAAAATATCTGTTTAAAATTAATTTGGCTAGCTCTGCCCCATGATTGTCAAGAACATCATGGTCAAAAATGTGATCACCACAATATTCATACACCTTAGCTAATAATTGATAATCTAAGGTATTGTTAATTAAAATTTCAAGCAAATTTTTTAAACTCTTATTAAAAAGATTAACTGTTTTATGAAAACAGCGAAAATATTTTTCGGCATTTTTACAAAGCAATATTACTATTTCACTAGCATTGACTAATTTCCCGTATGTTTTTTGAACCTGAAGTTTTGAAACAGTAACATTATTTTTTAATAGTGATGTACATTTGTGGCAAGTAATTTTTTTTTCAATACTACGTACAACATATCCAGCAATATAAGTGACTATATCATCCTGATATGTCGTTAAACTACTGCCAAATGTACTGTCTAATCGCAGACAGTTGTCAACTTTCTCATTGACGGTTTGTAAATATATTTTGTACTTTTGTTCTTCTTCATCATCTTCTTCCAGATAATTATAATTTTCTGTTGTTAAAAGCCTGGTGCCAGATCCACAAGTTAAAATAGTCAAGTTATCTAAATCTACCGCGTTTGCATTTTTAGAGGCTTTTAGTTGGGAGTGCACTATTATTCTTTTATAGGCAGCCTCAAACTGTCTTGCTGAGGGATTATTATTAAACCCTCCCTTGCTGCGGAAGACACTAAATATTAGTTCCAGATGGTCTTGTGATAACTTATATGTGAGAAGATATTGTAAAACTTGTTTCTCTTTAACATAAAGGAAATATATGTTTTTCACACTTAAAGATGTTATAAGGATTCCAAGAAATCCTGTTTTTCTGGCTGAAGACAAAATGGGTCTACCATTTAGAGTGAGACCCCGAATATAATCTTCAATTTCCAGGAATTTTTCCATGAAAACTTGCTCCGTTTTTTCAGAAAAAGGTCTTTTATATAAATATTTTGCCCAATAGTTCCTTGAGTTTAGCATATCGAATAAATCATTGAATTTCAAAATAAATTCTGAAGTAGCCTCAGAATCCTCGAAATCGGGGTCTTTTATATCTTCCCTCAAAAATGTAATTGCATCACTTACACTTCTGCTCAAAGTTTGAGTGGCAAGCTTTACCTTCATTTTTTCTTTGACCCAATGAATGTGTCGCTTTCTTAATTTCGTAGCCGCGTGCAAACCTTCCGAGCTCTGCTTTTCTTCTAGCCGATTAATGAAATCCCACTTAATGGGTTTTTCATTGCCATCTTTTATTCCAGTGACAGACCCAAAAGCATTTCTGACTAATTTTATCATATGACTTATGTCTAATATTATGTAAACAGGTTCCTTCGTAACCGGATGGGGAAAGTCAGTTTTTAAATTATTAATGTCCTCAAATTTAGCACCCAGTACTTCTGCTGTTGAAAGATTTACCGGAGCCCCATCAAAAGTTAAGGAACAAATGGTGACGCCAGTTTTTCCATCATCATGTAACATCTCTAGACATCTTCGTACTAACCCAGCCTTTTCTGTAGCGCATAGGCCATCTAGAAAAAAATAGCCTACAGGAACTTTCCAAGATCCATTAACACAAGTTACCAGGAAAACTAAGACTTCCCTAGCTTCATCGAGACAGTCTGAGGATATCTTCGAACCGATATCAACATAGCCAGTAAATTTTTTGCCTGTCCACTCAACTAGCTTTCTTATTGACATCTCGTCAAACACTAAATTGCATAACAACGACTGTGTACCGTTTTTGCTTTTTAATTTGATGGCGTTAAGAGCTTCTTGAGTGAACCCAGGACTTCCGTCAATTACCTTGAACCACTTGGATATTGTTGACGTATCTGGTAATGAGGCGTTAAAAGTTTCTCTAACATAATTGTAGGCTTTAGGTGAGTAAAACGACAACGTCAAAGCAAAAGATCTCAAGGTCTCATTATACTTTTGCTTGGTAGGTCCTTGTAGAATTCTTTCGAAAAGTTCTTTTGGAACTCCTGACAGGGATGCCTAAAAAAAAATAGTTTAGACACCACCCTCTTTTCTTCTCGATTTTGTGATATAATTTTCCAGCACAGTGCACAAGTATTACTTTACACAGGCTTCAAACTTTACATGTAATGTGAATGTGAAAATTTCTATCAATATTTTGAAAATCTACAAGGTAAATAAAAATTAAATTGCTAAATCAAATATGTGCATTTTTCAGATATTTTTTAACTTATAGACCAGAAGTTAATAATATACCTTGCAGAGATTGATCATTTTAGGCATACTTCGTCTTTCTTAGTATAACCTCCATAAAAAGACATTATTTTGTAAATCTTTTGCTAGTACCAAATAATTTTTTTTTCTTACTTTTAACGCAGGCTCTGCATGTTCCGAAATGAAATTTTTATTCCGTAAGCAGCTCAAAAGTTCTTTTAAGGTTGTAACCTTCGAAGACAACCTCTTGACTGATGTTTGTAGAAGTTTAATCTTCTTTTGTTGCAGTTTTATCTTGGTTTGCATCATGTCTAAATTTCTCCGCTTCTTACGAGGAGTAGAAAAATCACTGCTTTCCAAGTCTCCAGGGTAAGTGTATCTCTTTCTGCAATAGAAAAAAAAAACATTTTTTAACACTAAACGATCAATTCATACAACACCAAAAACATAATACTTGTAAATCTATGCTGTACTGCTGGAAAAAAAGCCTGTTATCTTCTATATTGTGTCATTTTGGTAAAAAATTTCCACCATCTTAATTTTTTTCTTCATTTATACCGGGACCTTCCATCAATATAGCATCAATTCCCAGTTTCGCAAAGTTTAGAGCAAGAGTATTAAAGCATTAAATAATAACAAACATCCATGTACCTAAACAGGACTCGTACAAGGACCGCCAGAGTGCGAGGCGGACGTCTTACCACTGCGCTACAGACGACAACTAACTTGCTGTCATTTACCATATTAATGTCGTCAAATTTTAAGAAAATACTCTGCCAATATATGGGCCCCTAAGCTCACACTAGGTACTATAGTTATAGTGTACGTGCGAGCTAATAAAACTAAAACCTGAAATATATCTTATTCCACTCCAGACTAAATTACCTTTTGTTTGATACCACACAAGCCATGTTTTGACTTAAACTCAAATTTTTGAAATCTACCCCCACCCTTAAAAAAAACAAAAACTAAAATGTATTTTGTTTAACTCCGGACTTAATTACCTTTCGTTTGATGTCACACACGCCATATTTTCACGTAAACTCTAATTTTTGAAATCTACCCCCACCCTTTTTGAAGAAAAAAAAACTAAAATGTATTTTGTTTAACTCCATACTCAATTATCTTTGGTTTGATATCACACACGCCATATTTTCACATAAATTCTAATTTTTGAAATCTTCCCCTACCCTTTTATTTGGCTTGTGTTCGGTGGATTTTGTTTTAGAGTTATGCGCGTTGGTCGTTACAGACAGACATACAGACAGACAGACATACAGACAGACCGACAGACAGACAAACGGCGCGACAAAAAAGTTTCAAAATCATCTGAAACGCAAAGATATATAAAAATTTTTGAAATCGGAGCAACTTTTTTTTTCTCGAAAAAATTAGGATCACCATAGCTCACACTACTACAGTATAGTATATGTGTGAGCTAAAAACCAGGTCTAACTAAATATTGATTAACACTCACCTTTTTCTGGAGCTTCTTTCGTCTTGTTTTAGTAGTTCTACTTCAGAAGCTGTTAAGGTAGAAGATGACGAATGGGGAGAATGGGGCCTAAAAAAGTAAAAAAATACATAATGAAAAATATTTTTAAAAAATTATCGATCTAACTTCTTGAGAAATTTTGTGACGGGTAGATAGCCTGATAGACATTCATATATATATAGTCAAATTTTTTAATGAGTGCAGTGATTATAATGTAATAAACAATAACTTATTAAAAATGTAGTCAACATCCAAAAATATAACAAAGTTATCAAAAAACAATGTAGCACTTTACGAAAAATCTTACTGTAAATTATTATGGCTAAAAATGTGTACTTACGCCAATGGAAGAGTAAAATCCTTTGATATGACAGTGGTACATAGTCCTGATGGCCCAGCAATACTTAGTAATGATGTACTTGTTTCTTCTTCCAACTTGTTTTCCTCTCTAAAAACAACAACATGGTGATGATTATTATGATTGTATACTATAATCTATTTATAAAGCTATACCTCTACCTAAGGGACTATTCTTAAATTATGTAATGCTGAAGGGGTGGGAGGGCGATTTAGCTTTGCGTTACACTCAATGTTGGCTCATTTCATATGAAATCAACCAAAAAAAAAAGGAGGTTTGGCACCTTACCGATTTTGATAATTTTTGGTACATTTATTCTACCCATAAATAAGATTAAAAATCCTAAATTTTCATTTTTTTCTGATAAGTAGTTTTTTTAATTAAATTTTGAAAATCGAAAAATCTGCTAATTTGGCTATATACATATGATCTAAAAAGAAATATCTCGAGAACTCCTTCACGGGGGTAGTAATATAGCGCTTATTTAAAAGGTCTTTAAATTACATTTTGAACGAATTATCACGTGATTTATCTTTTAATAAAACCAAAACCGAAAAAAAAATATTTTTCAAAATTTGTCAAAAAAGTATTTTTTATTTTTAATAAAAAAATATATACATATATATTATGTTTTAGCAAGATCCTCACCAAATTTTAGGGTGGAGAAGTAATAGGTTCATTAAAAAAAAATAACAATAAAAAACATGAAAAAATAGTAGGAAAATGATAATTTTCTTGAAAAAAATACACAAAACAGACATTTTAAATAAAAAATTACTGAATTATTTCAATCATTGTGATGTTTTAGCATTAAAACATAAAAAATACATAGTTTATTATTTTCTTAATTTTGGATTTTTTTAATTTTTATTTTTTACGATTTAATATTTTTTCTTAAATTCAGGTAACATTGGTAAACTTGGCACTGTTAGTTTTTGCCTAAAATGTCTGTTTTGTGTATTGTATTTGCAAATGCTCATTTTAAATTTAGTGAAGATTTTGAAAAAAAAAATTATAATTTTTTAAGAAATTTTGAAAAATATATTTTTTTCAAATTTCAGTTTTGTTTTTAATACAAATAAATCACGTTATACTTTATTCAAAAGACCTTTCAAGTAAGCCCTATATCACTGCTCTGGTGTAAGTAGTTCTCGAGAATTTTTGTCAGTACATGTTGAACCGCATTGGCAGTTTGTTTCTATTTTCAAAATTTAACTAAAACAAAACTAGTTATCAGTAGAAAAATTTTTAATTCGGGATTTTTCATCCTCTTTATGAAAAGTTGTTTTTTTCTGGAAAACACTAGAAACCAAATGTATATTTACAAAAATATCTATTAATAATATTAATTTTATTAAATTAATTTATAACATACCTTATAACAAAAGCTGGTGTTTCTTCTATTAGTTGTTCAAAAACATTCTCCTTCAAAGTTTTAATTTTTGTTGTAGGAGGAGTGCCAGAGGTTGTTGAATCTGATTGTATTTCCGAACTAAAAAAAAACACATGGTCTTTTTTGTGTTCTGTGTAAAATATTCTCAAAGAAAATGTTCTTTCCAAGGAGTGATTTTATTTACCTATACTGAAAAATCTGAGAAAAAATACTATATTTATTTTTAAAAACTAACCTTTCGCTATCAAATGCTCTATGGAGAATTCTGGGAAGACTTTCTGGCTTGAGTTTTTTTCTCCCATCAGTTCCACGATGGAAATCGGATGGTTGAAAATGGTTTGAGCATATAACTGCGTGCTGGTTGGGCAATCTATCACCTTCAAGACCCAGCAAAGAGATCCACAGGTTTCGATGCTCAGCATTTTTAGGAAAGCTAAATATAAAAAAAACTGTATTAAGTGTTCTCAGGCACTGCAAACATTTTGGATCCGCCAATGTTGTAATAAAAAACGTAAATTGTAGTGTTACCAGGTAACCAAACACTACACCTACCAAATTTCAACACTTGACTTAATGAATTTAACTTTACTTAACAAAACCAAATTTGAAGAAACTTGCGTAAAAAATGTTTTAAAGATTTTTTTTCTATAAATACTATATCTATTTTGTTATTCATCTGCACATTTTATAGAAAAAAAAATTTAGTCCGGCGCCGGGTTGGGCCGGCGCCCAGTTGGCGGCGCCGAGTTGTCCTAGACCGTGGCCTCCATACCTAGGGTATGGATGGCTAAAAATAGAAATAAAATGTGTTACAGATGAAAACTTTTTAAAAAGATATAAAAAATTTTTTTTTTGCCAAGGCCTTACAATTATATCTAAGGTATTTGTCAGAGTGGGCCCCTCTCCCCCTCCTCTCCTGGATCCGCCACTGGTGGTAGGTAGTTAGTTTTTCCAATAATAAAAAATAATTAAAAAAATGTAGTTCGAACCGAGCAGAGAGCAATTAGCATCCTGTATGTAACAGATAATTCACCATAAATTTTTCAACTCATCCACCAGCCTAACTAACCTAATTAAATAACATTACCAACCAACCCAACCCTTCGGCCTAATTAATGAACTAACCTAACCAATTTTGACTATTCAATATTTTAATTTTTCTAAATTTTTTTATTCAATATTAACTTTTTCAACATTTTGATCTTCTATTTTTTATTTATTCACCATTTGGATTATTTAATGTTTGGGGTTTGGAGTAATGCAAGAAATTTGTACATGAATTGCCGTAATTTTCATTTTGTTTCATTACATTAGGCCTAAAATTCACGGCGTGCGGAAAGTTCAACTTTCCGCACGCCGTGAATTTTAGGCCTAATTAGACTTATTGACCCATTTATAAACTCAATTAAATTAAAAATGAGGCCTAATTAGACTTATTGACCCATTTATAAACTCAATTAAATTAAAAATGAAAACAGAATTTGTTTTTTGCTGTTTTAATGTAAAAAATACCAAATATATTAAAATGTAAAACCAAGCTTTTTATGCAACTAGGAAAAATTATGTACCTAACTCTTGCGGAAAGTGCCTTTTCCACCCTTGACGGCGTGCCCGAACTCCGCAAAGCGTCGTTCGGGCAACTGCCGTCGCGTGCATAAAAGTATCACTTTCCGCACTAGTTAGGTAAATAACTATTTTCAAATAGACAGAGTTGGAAAGTTGCTTATGTCTGATAAATTTTGTTGTTCCACTACTTTTGAAAGACCCTGTAGGTAGGTATACCTAGATGACAATGGATCAGGTAGTCTCTTTTCAAGTCTTTGTTTTGTTAAAAATAAAGGCCTTTATTTTGAAAAATTGGATTTCTAAGAACTGTAGGTACCTGTGGTGTGGTTGGGTTTTTCCAAGCTATATGAGGTAGGTACCCAGTTAGGTAGGCAAATTCCTTGAGCCAAAATATTTGTTTATTTTGTTGTATAAACGCATAACAAATTGTAAATTTTAATTGGTGTCAGTCAATTTTGATCAATATTAAACGTAGAATTTTTCAAAAAACAATGAACCGTGTACCTAACTACTACCTAGTTATCCCCTTTTGTAACAAAATAAACTAAAGTACCTGCCTATATTACAACTCAATTAAAATATCGTTTTATAAAATAATATTTTTTTCTTACCTCCACAAAACCATTCACAAAACTAAACATCTACGCCAATGCATTAGGCAATATTTTGACATTTTAACTTACCGATGAAATGATGTTTCTTCATCTAAAACATCAAGTTTTTTACACACAGTACACTCCCGAACCATTATATCGGTTAAGCAGATAGTTTTTTGTCTTTCTTAGAAAAAAAAAAACAGAAATTTGTCTATAATTTGTCAAAAAACACAATAAAATCACGAACGCTAACAAGCAACACTGGTGGTCCACAGACGAATGAATGAAAATACGAGTGTTAGATTCGTTTACCTGGACATTTTGGCCCGCTGTGTCTCTTTTCCGCTCAAGGTGGGAGGGTTTGAGAGAGGTGCGAGATGTCCGGCGCATTTTGAGATGACTACTAAAAGAATCTTTACTATGCGTGTGTTCACTTTCAGAATAGTCCTTTTTGCTTTAAATCGAACCATTCGAACGTATCTCTTTCGCATGCAGAGCGGGAGGATTTGACAAAGATGCAAACTGTCTCGACGCTTTAAGATAAGTTATTAAATTAAATTTACTTCGTTTTTTTTATTTTTATATCCTTCTCTATCGTGCCTGCAATGGGTCGTGTTCCACCTTCGTTGTCGGTTAAAAAAGACATTCGTCACATGAGGCAGAAGATTTGATTTTTTCTCAGCACTCTCTCTCTGTTTCCTTATCTATTCCTAGATATCAATGATTTAGCCATTTTATAAGATTAAGGTCTTTAATGGCAGGTCTACTAAGTAAATTTTCATGGTTTTTCATGACATATGTCTTTATTGTCCTGTCTTCACCCTTGTGCTTGACTTTAAGTTTACATTTGCCTAGTATGTTCAATCTGTATCCTCCTGGACCCTTTAATTTAGTTTTAGTGCATTTTAGATTTGGTTTCTGTACCAACTTGTCATATGATGCTTTGCTTAGTATTGTAACATCTGCACCTGAGTCTATTTTAAAGTTAACTTCTACTTGAGGTAATTTTAAGGCTATTTTCCAAGCTGTTTCTTTGTCTCCTTGTATTTCTCGTACAATTTGGTTTACATCAGAGTCTGATGATGACTCGTCTGAACTGTCCTCTACCTCATTGACTTTTTTGTGTTTACCGGGAGTTGCTACAGACCTGGTTTTGCACATTTGTTTGTAATGACCTTTGATTGAACATTTTTCACAACGCACTTTTAATGCAGGGCAGTCTTTTAACCGATGACTTGGTTTTTTTCCACATCTACCACATTGTGGATAGGTTTTTGTAGAGTGTGATTCCTCATTTTTTTGATGTTTTGGTCTCTTATTTGTGAAAACTATGTTTACACCTGATGTGTCATCGATAAGTTGTTTATTGTCCAGCTTAACTCGTCCGCTTTGCAAGATTTTAGCTTTAGCTGTTTCTAGCGTCAAATTACTATCAAGGTCAATGACAACTTTTTATCCAAAATACCCACAACTAGTCTGTCTCGAACTAATTCATCTGTCATTGTACCATAATTGCAGATTTTTGACAAGGCAATGACTGTTGAAATGTATTCTTGAGATGTCTCACTTTCTTGTTGACTTCTTGTGTTGAACTTGGCTCGTTCCATGCAAACATTGACTTTTTTGATAAAGTAGTCATGGAAAAAATCTGTCATGTTCTTGTAAGATCTCATGTAAAGGTTTGTTGGGCTACAACCATCTAATAACTGATTGACTTCAGGTCCCATATGGAGTAATAAACTGTCCACTTGTGCTTTTTCTGGCATTGCACTTGCATTTGTCACGTTTCTGTAACGCTCGTAATTTACCAACCATCTGTTCCACTCAACAGGAACAAATGAAAATTTTTCTGGGGGTGGTGCAACAATGATTCTAAGTATTCCATTTTAAATATTGATATTGAAAGCTACTTGAACTTTTAGGTTAGCTGATGGAATTTTTGCGTTTTTTCGGAAAATACGTGACTTTTGTTTATTATTTTTACACCTGACGCCATGTAGGATTGTCTCTATTAAGCCTTTTATATTATTGTAGTTTTAAGTAACTTTAATTTAATAAAAACTCAAGAACGTTTTAAACTAAATGTGTATTTTATAAGACCCAAAGAACAATCTCTTTCCCTAAACAGAACAGCTGATCATTTGACAAAAATCTTTGAATCATAAATAAAAGTGGTTTATGAAACACCTACTGTACACTTTCTAATGAAATCGTTTAGAAAAAAACATCAATAAAAAGCACGTAAAATAGTAAGCTAATGACTAATTAGTGCAGTGCCTCATTTTGGGAATCAATGTCAATAAATTAAAGGAAGTGCATGCCATGCATGCACCCCTCTACTCCTTTCCCGACCATGAAGGTTTTGATAACGCGGTGTCACTTTAATACAATATCAACTATATATAAAAACCCTTTTAAGAGTCCCAAAAGATAAATTGTGAATGTGCCCTTTCAAGTTTAGTTACTTATTAAAAATCATTCCTTTTTTTGAGGAGATTTTTTGTAGTGAGTATATATTTTTATGATCTATACACCAACTTAAATATAAGAGATACTTATTTCGAATACCAAGATAAGGGGCACTTTTTGCATGAGGAACATAAATCTAACTTTGTGAAAAAACACCGTAAATTTTTACCTTTTGCATAATTCGTTCAGTAGTAGCCATTTGACTTATTAGGGACTTATTGCTATAGTCAGGCAGTAATATTGCCGGGCACTATTGTGACAGTTTTTTTTTGAAAACTGATAGTTTTTCTTTCAAAATTAATATACCAAAATTCGGATTTATAAATCCAGTCATTTATTTTCTATTAATAAGTGCGGCACTATTAATTTCGGCTCTTATAGTACACAGGGGCCTAATTTTGAAAGTAGACAGCTGTTCTAATAATGCGAAACTATCCGGATAGTGCCCGGAACTATTACTGCCTGGCTTTATTGCAATAAGTCCCTATTAACTTAACGGCACTAATCAGAAAAATTATTAACTTACCAATTAACGGTAGTGCAATTACGGGTGGAATTGATATATGAAACAATATACACGGTATTTCCCGAACATCGAAACAGAGGCCTTTTTGTCATCAATCAATTAGTTTTTGAGATATTTGCTTTTACATTTTGTAATTTAACATGGAATAATAAAATAAAAATTAAATTCGAAAAATAATAAAATTCTAATTAAATTTTTATTTTATCAGTCCATGACAAATTTGAAAGTTTGAAAGCAATTATCTCAAAAACTAATGAATAGATTTTTGAAATTTTTCCACGGTTGTAAGGACATTCAAAAAGCCTTTAAAACAAGGTATCACTATACCCACTTTCCCTATTCAAAATATAGAGGTAAAGTATACCCCTCGAAGGGGGTTCGTTCTACATAAATTTCAAGAAGTGTTCCACTCGCATACAAAATCGACGTGTCCGAGCGTTTCTCCAAATTCGTACTCTAAATACACAAAAAGGGCTGTGTTCAGATGTTCGTGAAACACCGTGTATAGACGAGCCCATAGGAAGCGCTGTTTACCTTATTAGTTGACAATTGATTGTTCCATCTCGTGACATCTCTAGGGTAACTCGTAGCTCCAGCCATCTTGATCTGTATCGTAGACTGGAACCATTCTAACTTGATACAGACAGGCAGACGACATCTCCTTTTTACATAAAAGATTTATCTCTGATAGTAATGGCAACAATTTAATTTACAAAAACAATAGACCAAAATTTAAAACAGTTTTAATAGTTTTCCAATGTACAGATGTCTTGCACGCACGGAACGAAAATTTTTAATAACCGCGAACGTAACTTTAATAACTACAAACCTACAAACTCTTTTGCCACAATCACACCTACACATTGAAATACGACTAATACGTCCTGAACGGATTACATAAAATTGTCCAGTATTTTCTCCACTAACAGTAGGTTCGGGTTCATTTTTTGAACAAGTTCAGGCTCATTTTGATCGGATGACTTCCATTTAAAAAATTGTTTCTTTCTTCAGAATTATGACTATTGTCGAGTCCTACAAATACTCCTGAACTGATTGGACTATTAAAATCAAAAATGCTTGAGTTGCTTTCCTTGTCTATCTTTTCTTTATATTCAGATATTTTAGGTTTACAATCTTCAAAAAAATTCAGTTCAAAACTATGTGGTATGTCATTGCGAATTTTAATCAGATGTGAACGTGTTCTTCTCAAAATTCTGTTTCCTGCTTTGACACTAAAAGACTTCGATTCTGGCCCTACACTAATGACAGTTTCATATAATTTTAAGTAAGGAATCCATACTTTGTCATCTTTTCTCAATGGTGATGCAGAACGAGCTTTGTGTCTTCTATTGTAATTTTTTGTCTGCTTTTGTTTTTCTTTCTTTTTTTTGTTTATACTCATTCAAGTACGCCCAATCAGATACAAAGTTGACATTTAAAGTAGGTAAATCTATTCTGGGTCCACCGTCCATTATCAGTTTTTTAATTTTGAAGTTCTATAACATAAAAGTCCAAGATTTGGGGCTTCACTTTAACTAATAATTTTAGATTGAGCATGTCGTGGACTACTAGTAGTATGTTCAAATCCATAAGTTTTAGCAAATTCTTTAAATTCAAAACTAGTGAAGCATCCACCATTTTCACTTCTAGAGAGTTCTGGGATCCCCTATCTTGCCATGATTGGTTTCAATTTTTTAATAACTTCATTTGTGGTCTGATTTTCAAGATTTGGTACATCAATCCATATGCAAGTTTTTCCTGAGACTTCAAATAAATTGGCACCAATAACTTTTCAATGATTTTTTTCTTGGTCCACAATTTCGTTATTCGCGATATTCTTAATCCTTCGCGAGACTGTAGAGGCTTTAAATCCCACCGCTGCAGCCATGAAACGTAATATATAGACGAGCGGATAGGAAGTGCCGTTTACCTTATGAGCATTAGTTGACAACTGACGGTTTCCATCTCGTGACGTCTCTATGGTAACTCGTAACTCCACTCATCTTGATCTGTCTCGTAGACTGGAACTATTCTAACTATATAATACAGACAGGCACACGAAAATATACATATCAGTATACCCGTGGTCTCCTTTTAAAGATCGTGCTGTTGTAGAACTTGATACAAGGAAAACACCGTAAAATCGAACTAAAACTTACCAGCAAAAAAAGTGATAATAATTTTTCCCTCTTACTGACACACCTTGAGGTGCCTTAAAAGCCCCTGGCTAGTCTAAATAATGGTTGAAAATTATGATATAAGTCAACAGCCTAGGGCAAGGAAAACCTAATTGATGTCAGTGGAAAAACATTTTCCCGAAGATAGAAGGTTGTTGGTGCAAGCAGTAAATTACCTATTTCTTTTCTTTTTCTTTATTTTCTGCGCGAAGAATTAATTCAAATTTCGCGCTATTTGAATGCATATTATTTCGCCGGCACTGGACACGTGAGGGGGACAAGCAGCGCCGACAGTGTGCGCTAAAAACCACCAGCAGAACAAAGACACTTCGACAAAGACGTTCACCGAGAAAAGTTACAAAAGTGAGAAAATTTGTGGTGATCGCGGCGTTCGAACGTCAAAAGTGGAACCCCAGAAGAGTCCAAGGTACGTGCCATTTATAGAATGCATATGCATCGTTTTTCCTAGTGTTTCTTAACGTCAATTTCGACAAATTTCTTAAATGTGTGAGCAAAGCCTAACCAGCTAGCCTATCGAAGGATATTTACGATAATTCCAGTACTTGCACGCACAAAGGTAAAACTCCTAAATGCCCCTTAATTTACCAATATCTATCTTGCATTCAGCGGAATGGTATAATGCAAAATCACTTGCGGTCAACTATTAATTTACTGTATTTGCCAGGTGATGCTCAGTTTTCACAATTTAAATTATTACGCCGCTTATTACTCTATACTCGTTACAATAAATATTAGATACGCCTCGAATTTGTAAGGCACTACTAATTACTAACAGTGGTATACAATGCAAGCACATTTTGTTACCACACCAACAAAATGGAGGAAATCAGTATATCCATTCGCGAAGTTGTATAGATTTCTAAACTTTACCAAATAATGTTAGAAATTGCAATTGTCGTTCCCTATTATAAGTAGTAGTGTTGGTTGGTAATAGTAAATTAACCGCTTCAATTTTTTGTCTAGCCTTTGGATATTCGGTGTTATAAGTATTAAATCATGAATCACCAAACAAAGTTAATTTGCGAAACGTGCATACTCAGCAAAAGATTTTAGTTATAATTTATTATTTTAGTTACCTACCCTGAATTTAAATCCAAATAACCTAAAAGTTTGTTGACCAGTTTGTACTTCTTATTTAAAAACCGTGCGGAAAATATACAATCGATACAAATCGAAAAATATAACTTTTAAACTATACAATCGATTTTAATGGGACAAACTGCACTTGATAGAGAATTAATCAGAGGTTCGATCAAATGTTTCTTTTTGTCCGCCACCTCAAAATCCAAAATGGCGGACGAAATTAAAATGTACCCTTCAAAGATTCTCATTTATTCTTGTGTTGCAAACGCGTTTTACTTAGTTTTTTAAATTAGTGAAAAGCTGCTTTCTTACCACGCAAAACAAGGTACGAATTAGCAAAATCGGTTTAGTGGTTCTAAAAAAAAATATTATTTTTTCTACCATTGTTTTGCATATTATTTCCTTATAAATTCATTATTACTAAACCGATTATGATGAAACGTAAAACATCCTGGTGAGAATTGATTGCTTTTTAAAGATCATTATCAAACTTTATCGCCATTTTAAAATTTAGGATGGCGGACAAAATCATACTTGATTTTTCAAAATGGCGTATTTATTCTTATTTTCCGAAAATGTTTTAGTTTTTTTTTTAATTTATAGAAAATTACTACTTTTCTCTCATACAATGATGTACAAATTAGTAACATCGGTATGGTGGTTTTCAAAAAATCTATTTTTGTTTTATCCATTGTTTTACAGATTCTACGATTCCATTGCCAATCCTGTCTGCATTCATTTCCTTATAAAGTCATTATTACTAAACCGAGTTTAGCGAAATAAAAAAAAATCGCGGTGAAAATTGATTGCTCTTTAAAGATTGTTATCGAAATTTTCCGCCATCTTAAAATTATATACATGATTCTTCAAAATGGAGTGTTTATTCTTATTTTGCGAAAATGTTTTAGTTTTTTTTATTGCACAACACTATTTTTCTCCCGCATAAGGAAGTACAAATTAATAAAATCAATTTAGTGGTTGCCAATCCTGTCTGCATTCATGTTTTTATAAATTCAACTGGTGCAAACTTTAAAGATCAATTAGTTTACGCCATAATGTTTTTTATTTCACTAAAATCAGCTCAGTAATAATGAATTGAAACTGAACGCAGACAGGATTGGCAATGCAATCGTATAATTTATAAAACAATAGTTAAAACAAAATCCGATTTTGTGAGAACCACTACTTCGATTTTATTAATTTGTACCTCCTTATGCGGGAGAAAAGTAGTGTTTTGCAATAAAAAAAAACTAAAACATTTTCGCAAAATAAGAATAAACACCCCATTTTAAAGAATCATGTACATATATAATTACTTTATACCTTGTTAAGCGGGAGAAAAGCAGTGCTTTTCTATAGATCAAAAAAAACTAAATCATTATTAGAAAATAAAAACAAACACGCCATTTTAAAGAATCAAGTATGATTCTGTCCGCCATCCCAAATCTTGAGATGGCGATAAATTTTGATTATGATCTTTAGAAAGCAATCAATTCCCACCAGGATTTTTTTATTCCATCAAAATTGGTTCAGTAATAATGAATTTATAAGGAAATAAGTGCAGACATGATTGGCAAGGCAATCGTATAATCTTCAAACCAATGATTGAAACTAAAATATATTTTTTTAGAACTATTGAATCGATTTAGCTGATTAGTACCTTGTTATGCGTGGCAAGAACGCAGATTTTTTACCGATTTAAATACATAATTAAAACATGTTCGCAACACAAGAATAAACGAGCATCTTTGAAGGTTACAATTTAGTTTTGTCCGCAATCTTGGATTTATAGATGGCGGCCAAAAAAATATATTGGCTCAAAACTCTGATCAATTCTCTATCAAGTGCAGTTTGTCCCATTAACATCGATGGTATAGTTCAAAAGTTACAATAAAAAAAAGACTGTCCGGTTTTGTTTCGCCCACCCGTTATTTGTAGGTTTCTAATTTATTTTTATATCTCTCTCTCCACCGTCGCGAACATTTGAAATCATCATTTATATATCAGTTCGAAAAATATCAGCCATGAAAGCAATTTTTTGTAAATATCTCAGAAACGTAAGCTCCTATAAAGTTTTAGGTTAAAACACAAATTTTTAGGACAAATATATACCATATTCCGAAAACTATATATTGATGCGATGCTCCGTTAAAATGTAAGCATATTTTAAATTTTAGCTGTCAAGAAACTGTCATTAGCATTAATGAAAAATGACCCAAATAAAATTAGACCGGGACAGTGTCGGACAATATTCTAAAATAAAATAAAATAAAAACGTGTTACGGACACACATACAATCATACACACAGACAGACACTACACCGATATTGCTAAGATAGTTTTAAATACACCTAAATAACACATTTTCAGCATTATCTCAAAAAAAGTCGAAAACCATAACTTCTCTAGCCATTGCTGCGGAAGCTAGCAAGGTAAAAACTAGTTTTATCTTGCAGTTAAATCTAATTAAAAAAATTACGTGATATATAGCAAGGATTTTGTAAACATTGCATTGCATATTTGCTTGATGCCTGCATCTCTGCACTTGCAGGATAATTAACATAACATAATATTGTTTTGTGCTGCATTCCAAGTTAATCTTCTGTTTGAAGTTGCTACATTTGTATATCCAAAATGTTTCTTTTTAGCTATAAGCAATCATTATTATAGAGTAAAATAAAACCCTAGCTTACCTACGAATGTAATACCGTCCAGCTAAAAATTGATCTCCAGGGGTACGCATGTCAAAGCCCAGGGCTCCACGCCTTTGGATAATAAGTTAAATTTTTAGTATTTTTTTGTTTTTAAATCAGTTCTGATTAGATTCTTATTTAAAACCGTTATTTATTTAATTACAGTACATTAAAACAAATACTATTAATAAAAAAATCAGCAGAAAAAAAAATTATCTAGAAAAGAGCCAATATAAATGTTATTTTTGTGTATTAATTTTTCTACTCATGTGCTTACTTTCCGCACTCATATGGGTGTAAAAAGTTAATGAGTGGCAAAATAAAAATTTGGCTTCATTTGGGCATTTTAAAATATAATAACCAAACCGAACTGTAAATCTATATGGCATATGATACGACTGCGTAAAACACAACAAACTTATGGAAATTCTTAGTAAGACCGGTATTGACAAGGAAGAAATTAATATTATCTCACATCTGAAGCTGAATAAAAAAAGGGTTAAAAAGAAAATCTTATCGCCATTTCATGTACAACATTTATTTCGAGACTATTTTTAGATAGGCTATGGATGAAATGTTAAAAGGTATCATACATTCGATACGCAGATGATACCTTAGTTACAGTTTATAATAAACCATACAGTTTAATACAGTGAAGAATATATATGGTTTAGTTATCAGCCAAACAAAGCCAAATTACTAGTGTTTGCAAAAACAAATAGTGTTACCAACTTAACAGTAAATGGGCGCATGTTCGAATAAGTTAAAACGTTTAAATATTTGGGTACAAACGTCAATGGTAACATTTTTTAAAACGTCAAAAACCAAAGAAGTAGTCTTTACATCTTGATGCCCCGAATCCAAATACGGAGTTTGTTTTGCCGAACACCCCCAAAATGTATAAATGCGAAAAACTTGATCAAAGTATTGCAATATTACACAGTGAAGTTGCGAAAATGGTACATTTTCAAAGCCATCAATTAAATTTACTTCGGAGAGCTTTTTTATAAAGTAACGTTGGTATCATTCAAAATAAATCCGATATTTTTTTCAGCGGTTTTTGCATTTATTTGTGTCTGCGCGAAAGATTGCAACGTTTTTATATTATAAGGACCTCGGGTAAGTAGGTTTGATCAAATATACGGTTTACTTTTTATTTTATGCGCGGTGTAAATATTACCTAGGACCTTAGGGTAAGAAAAAATATCAATATTCATCATATTCATCAGCATTTTATAAGCATCTTTTACAGTTAAACTCAGATTGAATTTAATATACTCAAAATTTGATACGCCTCTTCGTTTTGTTAACGAAGGATTGTGATCCAAATACGTATTATTTTCTTTTTTGATAAAAATACAAGGTAAGGAGCTGTCAAAATAACCTCCACAAATGTATAAAAAATAAAAATCTTTAAAAGAAATTAATTTTTGCTTAATTATTTGTTAAAAAATATCAATAATATTTTATTCATATATCTTCGTAGGGCCTTATTTTTATTAACAAGAAATATTAAGAAAAACATTACGGTTAATCTAGTATTAAAAAGTTTGTTCCTAAAAAATAGTTTTTCCAGAAAAAAATTGACCGCATAATTTTTTTTAAATATTTTTATCTCTTCTTAAAAAATTTATTATCACACACCTATTATAAGAATTGCCAACTTTGATGCTTTGTAGCTCAAAAAGGTTGCCATATGGCCCCCAAAGTTACATACCCTGTATTCTACCCCATTCTTGTGAGCAAAATTCAGATAGTCAGGTAACTTGTAACAGTAGGTGTCATTCTAAATATAAATATGTATATTTCATTGTGATGATTTCTCTATGCGCTGTTTTACTATGTGTGTTTTTTTCTTTGTGCGCTTTTTTAGTATGTGCTTTACTGCGCTCGCGCTTCTTTCTGTGCAGTGTTTTTGTCTATGCAAATATTTCCTTTTTGTTTTTTCCTGTGCGGTTATTTACTTTCAAAATTACTCACCGCCCCCAGACTTTTGTCCAGAACCGCCGATTACTGTAGGTATCTTGGAAAAAAAGAAATTTGAAATTTCTTTTTGTACTTCTGCAAACCGCCCTGTGCATTAGAAGCTTTTTATTAAGAAATAAATGCTTGCGTGCTTAACAATAATATAAAGCCTTTTTTTTTGTTAATCTATGTATAAGAAATGCGTTTAAGATTAAGTTAATGATGGCACAAAAGTTATTTTTTAATAAAATTTATTCCAGAGATTAATTGATTTTATCGTTATACTGTATAAAAAGTTTAGTTATTTACAAACAGATCGAAAATGGCAGATAACATTTTTTAAACACAAATATTTGTTGCAGTTATTAAGAACTCCGCGCATTTTGCACAAATTACCCTGAAAAACAAGCCTGAAAGGCAAAAACTTAAATCTGCGTGGGTAAACACACCCACAATATTAGAGAATTTCAGTTAGAAATTTTAATTTTATATTAAAATGCCACATCAACCTCGAAGTTTAGTTGAATTTTTTGAAAACACTTAACATATTTTCTTACTTTGTTCATGCTTGTGACCTAACTAGTCTAACTTAAATACATTTAATTGATTTAAAAGTATTGTTTTAGAGGTGAGAGACTTTTATTGTCCCTTCTGTCTAGCATAATCTAGATTTACGTTTAAAATCGATCTGTAGAAGTAGATGGATATACTTTTCTTTGTTGCGTTACTTTTCTAGGTATATTTTAGGTAAGAAAATACTTTAAATTTTGACAACAAAAAAACACAAAATACGTGCTATAAAATTAGATAAAGGATAAAGTACATACAAGTCAAAGTGTTAAATTAAATATAAGTTTTAAACAGCTTCATCGCATAGGTAGCAAGCTGAACTGTTTTATTTAATATGATATAAGTAGTCAATATCTTTAAGTACTTGCCCACGTTTAAGTACCAATTAATTTTTATTTAAATAAAAATTTCATAACAACTGTCAAAGAAGACACTCTCATTTAAAACAAAACATGTGGAATGCCTCTAGTGCAACTGATATGCAGTTTGTCAAGAATTTTTAAGGTTAATGACAATCTAAAATGTACCAAAAAATGTTGACAATAAATTTACACCAAAATGTTTATATTGTATGATTGTTACCAAATTTTGGTGCTATTTACTGAGGCAACTGATAATTAGTGCTATGTTGTATTATTAGAATATGGTCTTGTTAAATATTGAACATGGAAATCTTGTAATATGTTCCGCCCTTAAACTATTATTAGTAGTACACTCGCCCACTTTTTAATATCACCTTATTTTTCCTACATTTGTAGAATGCAAAGAAAAACCGTGCGTTGTTTGCCAGCACGGCTGGTTCAAAATAAGTATTATGATTTAATAAACGATTTTCTTTAGCAGTTTTAAAGGCTCCGTAAAATTCCACGCTTTCCAGATGAGTTTAGTAATTTTTAAAATGATATTAAAAAAGTGGGCGACCGTACCCAGGACTGCAGTCATTATTATTATTGCTACTAGGACCTAACAGGCAGAAACGGACCTCTTTTTCAAGGCGCCAAGTAACTGAGCCACCTTTTATTATTTCCTGTTAAAAAACGCGTCTAATAATTAACCGTTTGGTCTTCTGGTTAACTAATTTTAAAAGAGTAGGTTTTTGTAAGTCCTTACCTAGAGTGTCCAGGTCTATTAGTCGACTTCCATACCTTGAACAATTAGGACGGTTAGCTAAGGAATTTTCTACTGTAAATTTTTTATACTAGTTAGTAGTTTAATCTTAATTTAAAATAAGTTTTTACATAGTAACATAATGAAGTAATTTAGAAGCAAACAAACTTTGCTCATTTAAAATTGCAGGCGCTCGTAAACTTCACGAAAATCGCCCACTGAATATAAGTATAATTATTTCTAATTATTTACATGACAGATTTTTTGCCAGTAACTTTTAGGAAAAGGAAAAAAGAACAATGCTGAAAATTATTAGCAATGGCTATTTATATATCTAGGTCATAAATGAAGCGTTTAACGCCTGTGGTATGGAAATAAAACACTAGCTGAAAGGCGAGAGGTTTTCCAGACCGAGAACGTTAAATACAATGTAATGACCATACAGTGTCTATGCACAGCTATGATTTTTAGAGAAAAATATTTTAAAAATATTAATTAAATATTTTTTGTCCAAATCTTATCATCAAGAAGGCTCAAACTCTACAAAGAAAAAATAATATTGTTTAGTTAAAACAAATTATTAGGTATACCAAATAATATTGTTATACTTACAGTGGCGGATCCAGGATTTCCAGGGGGGAGTGGCCAAAGTGGCAGCCAACATCAAAATATTTTTTATTAGCAGTTCTTGATAGATCCGAGGTGTGAAATTCAGTATGTAAAGGAAGTATATGGCACGAAATTTTTTTGAAAATTAAGTGGTATTTGTGACAAATCTTGAATAAGTGATGCTGCTAAACTAAAAAATAAGTTATATGTCCGGGTGGGGGGGGGGCTGGGCCCCTCTGCCCCCCCCCCCTGGATCCGCCACTGTACATTTATACCTATAAACAAATAAATTGTTTGTTAAATTTAACAACATCGTAAATTTATTAATTATGGCTTGATAAATTTTGGTAATTTAATAAAATATTTTATATTCTGACTCGACCATTCTAATAACAGATATCGTTAAAATTACCAGCGCTGCCATCAATTTTTTTAGGAAATTCTCTTTAAGCGCTTTGAAGTTTCCCTAGGATTCCCTAAATATATAAAAATCTTCGTTCATGTGCTAGTAAAGTAAATTTTATCGGATGACTAAAATTGTTCGCTTCAAAATGTTTTTATTTTATATTTATTTTAGATAAAAATTTAGGAAATTTATCGGAAATTTTTAACACAAGCAATCAAAAAGAATAGAATGAACCTTTGTCAAACTTTTGTTAAAAACATACTATTAAAAATCTCTTGTTGAAAGTTCAGATTAGTTAAAAGCTCGACCATCGTCAAACTAGGACCTACTTGATGATTCATCTTTCCCTATCTCTACGTTACTAAGAATTGGGCTACCTGTTGTAGAACCCCATAACTGTCTCTGCGGCGAAGCTGTAAATAATTTGGGCTTCCATGGCTTAAGCTGCAAAAAGAGTAAAGATCTATGAGCAAGACAGATATTGCTCAGTGACATTATAAAACGGGCTCTAATTTCAGCTATTCCGGCTGTAATGGAACCTCCAAATATATGTCACAGTGACGGGAAACGGGCGGACGGATTATCTTTGGTTTTCTGAAAGAATGGTGGGATTTTATTGTGGAATAAAACATGCAAAGACACAATGACTGCATCCTACATTAAGAAACCTTCAGTTAAAGCTGGATATGCAGCACAATTAGGCGAATCAATTAAAATTTAGAAATATAAGGAATTCTCAAATCGTTTCGTAGAAACCTTCGGACTCTGGGGACCTAAACACTAAAAAATTATCACGTGATATTTGATAATTGCCATACAACGAGGTAATCGTGCAGCTGTTCTGGGTACTATTTCTGTTGACCAGGGTTTGGAAGAGGTGTGGCTTCTGTAATTTTACGTAAATAAATTTACGTTATTTTATTGATATAAATTGCATTTTTTTATATAAGATTTTTTTATATTTAATTTTTTTTGCCAGTTGTGTTTATCAATCAATTTTACCTGTACATTTTATATACATTATAAATAAGTCTTTTTAAATAAATTATTATAATTATAAAAAATTAAATAGTATTTTTAATCATAGAGATAAACAACCTTACAAAACGTTGTTATCAATCTCAGAAAGGTAAGACATTCTTTTTGATTGAAATAACTCAACTAACGCATCAGTTTTAAGCTTATTTCTGTTTTTAGTTTTAAAGAATATTTTTTTTATTTACGATTATTTTCTAATTATTTGGTACTTTAAATTTAAATCAAGAAAAATTATGATTTTCTGCAATTTCCCTTAATCCGTAAACCTGCCGATATTTCCCTGAAATAGGGAAATTTGTATAATGTTAACTCTGAAAGTTATATTATTATTATAAGGTAAAATACATCTTAAATGTATAACTGTGGCGCCGTCTATTCCTATATGGAAATATTGGACATAATATATCACTGTGGGCGTTTTTTAATGTAATGGTATTATTATTTTAACAATATTAATTCGTCTATATTTAACAAAATAAAAATCTTAAATTTCAAAATATGAGCATAAACAAAGCCCAAGCGTTAAATTAACCATATCATCTATGTAACGATGATCCAAATTTATTTAGTTTTATTCAGTTTAAAACTTATCAATATCAAAAATGTAAATTTAACAATTTTGTTTTTTTTTTCTATACATTTGTGTAATTTATTATTTTTCTCGTAACGTGCCAGCTCTAAAAATCTGGAAACGTAAAGTACACTGTATGGGAATACGACTTAACAATCGATTTATTATATATACACTACAGTTTGCTGACGACTAAGTAACTGTAGCTAATGAAAAAGAAGACATGGGCAGTGAACGTGGACAAGAGAATCAAGTGAGTTAGAACGAGACAATGGAGAAACAATATCTCCATGCAACGAGTATGTATACTTGGATGTTACATTTGATAAAACAGGAACAGGCTGTTAAGAACTGGAAAAAAGAATTTTTTTATTGTTAAGTTACGAATACGATTGGTGTTACTGTACGGGTGCAGTTTATTACAAGATATAACATTTAAGTTGGAGAATTTTTATTTGTTACTTATTTGACGAATATGTGCACAAATTTGAACATAGTAGAATTTCTCCAAATTTAATATGTTGAAATTTTTATAAAGGTTTTTAGTGTTGTAAGTATAGGGTAGAGAGTAAATGTTTTTAATGGCTTTATTCTGTAGTATTTTTATAGGCACTAACTTCTTTGGGTTAAATGAGCGAATGTTGTTGTCTCATTCAAAGCTTTAGAAAAAGTTTATTGCTTGACCATAATTTCAATAGAATAAAACCCACTGTTTGTGCCTCAAGGAAACATATGACTCACAATAATCAATTAGCCAATGCCTTAGTTTTACACTACCGTACTGCCATTGTAAATCTCTCTAAAAATAACGATATTTTGCATTTTGTTTACACATGACTGTCATTCGCAAAACCTCGGGAAAAAACAGCGCCTAGGAAACTCCTGACAAGGGTCAGCTCGGACATAGGGTTTTCGCACTCGTTCTGTCCGTCGACGCCATGCCATAACAAAACGTAAACAAAAGAGTTGAAACCCCTAGTCTGAAGGCCTTATTTGCCCAAGAAAGATGCAAAAATGTTTTATTTTTAAATATTAATTTTTTAAAACTCGTGTTAACTTTTTGCTACAGGAGTATGCTCAACATTTAAAAATCATTTTTATTTATTTATTTATTTTATTACTTTCAATTAGATTTTGTTGAAAATAGCTTCTTTTTGAAACAACAAACATTAATTTCCTAAAATGCGACGACTGCCAGCAGTTGTAGGAACGAAACATAAGCAATTTCAGACAAGCCGTCAAGATTGGCCATTCTTATTGATATAAAGCATAATTTTTGCGATGCGAATTGGAGGTTAGGCAAGATAGCATGGGTGAAAATATATTTATTTTACGCGTATAAAAATTGTGTATTTTTTTACGCAAATTTAAACCGTATCGCCGACCCAACAAACATTTAAAGTTGTCACGACGAAACCCCAACTAGAAAGAATTTCTTAAAGGTAACCGCAACGTATTCCCGCTACGTCTCAGTATACCATACAGCGACGTGTTAATTCCCTAAGTGGGGAACCAATTTCTGGTTATGACTACTAGGCCAAGTGTTTAAAGTCAATGTAGTAACAACTACACTACTACGTCGCAGCCAGGTATCTACTACGTCGTAGAGGCTGTTTTTTTTCCATAATGGCATAAAAGTAGCGATGTAGTTGCAAATAATATAATCGTTTCTTTTTGGTAGAATTATTATAATACAATATGGAACACAACATTAAACAAACACGCTAAGTTTTTTAGTTTGGTTATGTCTGTAATATGTACTATGTTATCCAAAATTACAAGATTTAACGAGCAGAGGTCAAAATTCAACTGCTATGCAAATTTTTATGTGCAACATGCATTATGTTTATTGCAAAAAATAAGCACGCCTGCAAAATTTAGCCATTTTCTGGTAGCTGATGGAATATTTTCGTTGTGGTTTTTGAGGTTATGTTTTTATAATTGGCAGATAATCCGAACAAATGGTTTGTAATATGGATGTTTGGTAAAGCTTTTATTAATTCGTGTACGAAAAACTATATCTCTGTAAAATGGGCTTCAAAACTAAAATAAGAAAAACAATTTTTCTGTCCTTCAATAAAAAACATGGCGTACAAAAATTATTCCTTCATAGAGGGGATAGCTACTTGAAAGTGAGCCTAAGTTACGGCTACGTACTACTTACTACTTTTGTGTCTCCATTCCCTTATAGTTCTAAATAGCACATTGAAATTTCTACCTCATCCGTTACGGGAACGTGTTACCGACTTTTCTCCGCAACTAAAAAATTCCTAGAGAAGGTCAGCAACCGCGCGGGTAAGCAAATCACGACGTTCAAGTTATATGGCCAATCGGATCGGATTAGTATTTATTAACAAAAATATAAGAAAACACATAGCTAATTTTTACGCTTTTACAATAAGGCCTAGTTTATGTTCTGATCAAGCATGTATTCAAGGACTTATGGCCTCGTCTAACCTAGTTGAAAAGTTATTAATTGGAATCAAATCAAATAATTTTAACTATAAAATCTGAGTTATTTATCACACTGTTTTTTTGAATTTTAGATCACTGCTTGTAGAAACCAGAAATGCTAAAGAAGTATTGCAATTGAACTATCTCTATGAGTTATGACTAGCTGCTAAAGGCCAATGAGGTCTCCTTATCACCATTGGGGTACATGATAGGGACTGCAACGAATGCTTAACCACCATGTATTCTTATAAATAGATCACCCGACAACATGTGTATTATGCAATGCCTTTATGATATCAACAAAGAAAACAATCATTCATTGCCCTACCGAACCAAGGATTTGCTGAGATGATCCAGACAAATTTTAAGTTGACTTCTTTCCTGGTTGCTTTTAGGTCAGCCTTTGTCATTCTCAATATATTTAGTATGGCTTTTAATGTTTTAATTAATTATTGTAATAAGTTATTATTTTAAATGAAATAAATAAAAGTTGTTTATGTATTTTTTTATTTAAAAAATTATCTAGAGGGGGCAGTGATACCCAGTTTCCATGTATGTGTGCCCACCCTGATTCAAAAAATGTATCACACAACGGGACATAGATTGACTTGTTTAAATGCAAGGTCACCTAATGAGTTTTTTTAAGCAATGCGGGCACACATAGGTGGAAACTGAGTTTTAAACATGGAGGGAGGTTGTTTTTTAACCTATCTATCTGGTTATAAAACCTTATTTTTTGCTCAGGTGTGTAATACCAAATGTTTCTTGTATTTTTTGTGTAATAAAAAGGAACATGCCACCCCCCCCTCTAGGACCTCCACTGACATGACCATTAAATAAAACAAAAGACATCAATTTTTTGGATGTACAGGGGTATTGTATTCTAAAGTGCTGGCAGGCCCTAGTGGACCTCGATGCACCACGACCACATGTGGGTCTCTACTGATTACAACAAAAAATGATTTAGGATTAACACATTGCCACATGTACAGGGGTATTCATTATAAATGTAACCCCCTCACTATCTTGTGGGGATAGTGGATCTCATGGGGATCGTGGGGGGTTACATTTATAATGGATGCCTTACACAGCTCAATGTGTAAGGAAAAAACTTATGATCTTTATTTTAATTTCAGAATAGGTAGGTAGTACTAATAATAACATTTTGTCAAATTAAATTCAAACACTTTTTTGTTCTTTAGTTCAAACTAGGCCAGAGGTTTCTGTATAAGTTCTCGGATTATCCTGTATACATATCTTCCCAAAATCTGCTGTATTCACATTTGTAGAGGTTTCCTCGTCTTTGAAACTGTGGATCCTGTAACAAAAAAAGGAAATTTTTATACATGGGGCTTCAGCTATATGTTTCAAGATATAGTATTTAAAATATTTGCCTACAGATATCATTATTCTGAATAATGAAAGCCAATAAAAAGGGCGTATTCCCCATGGTTCATAGCTCTCTCCCTTACCTATTTTCCTTTGGTTTACATGCCTTCATCATTTCTCTATGTAGATTGTACTTGATTGCAGATTATTTGCACTGTAATAAACTTGAAGGCTTCGTTGTTTTGTGGCATCATTCATCAAAAAGCCATTTTAACAGAAGCACAGATTAGGTTGAATAAGATTAGTAAAAAACAGAAGACCAAAGCCATTTTTTATTTGTTTATAAATCAAAACATTTTTTGAGGTCTGCCTATTATACTGACCCGAATTTTACTGACTTGGATATTACTGACCGACGATTTTTTATACTATTTCACGTCAGACTAAATTGTATAGGGTCGAAACAAATCATAACTAATAAATAAAAGCTCCTACCACTGCCATACAGTTACCTATTTATCTATTATTTAGTTACAGCTCAGGTTTATAGCAACAATACCTTTAATTATTAGATTATTCTACACCAACTACTACCACCTTCGCTTAGCTTCTATGACAAAAAAACCAACTACTACCACCTTCGCTTAGATTCTACCCCGAAAAAACCAACTACTACCACCTTTGCTTAGCTTCTAACACCAACTTGTCCTAGCTTTCACCACAAAAAAATCAAGTACTTCCACCTTCCCTTAGGTTCTACTACGGTAGGTGGTAGTAGTTGATTTTTTGATGGTAGAAGCTAAGCCTAAGCGAGGGTGGTAGAAGCTAAGTGAAGGTGGTTTTTGGGATAAAACTGAGTTGTAGTTAAGTGATAGGTCAGTAGAGCTGTTTAGAAGTGGTACTTCACTAACACCTGTTAACTTAAAATTTAATATTTGTTTTTACCACAAACTAGGCGGTTTTTTATCGAAAATACGTTGTTCGTTAAAATGATGGTCAGTAAAATAGAAATTCCCTTTTGCTATGGCACTGTCTCTTTTCTTCTCAGTAAATTTACTCTGTGTCTCGCGCTCTCTCTTACACACACACCTAAATCTGTACTGTCGTCTTGCAGTCGGTTGCTGCGTTTCCATGGCGTTTTAACCAGGTTTCAACTCATTCATTACGCATTATGTAATATTTGATCTTTTTTTCTTTTGTTGGTAGGCAGTAGGTTAAGTTATAAATATTTACTTTTTTTCATTAAATTTTTCTCTGTATAATTAGTGATGTTTGTAAAGTATCCAATAAATAAATAAATAAAAATAAATTTTAAAAAGTTTTTATAATATACCAAAACATATGTAAAAATCATGGAGGTGGAGAATTTCAATTGGAGAAGATTTTTTTAGTTAAAGCTGTAGTAAATTACAGTTTTCAAATTATTGTCAGATTGTTATACTTCAAACTCATCTCCACATTTCAGAAACATTTTTAATAAAAACGTCCCTAATTTAATTTTGTTCTCTTTATACTCGAAAAATTACTTGGGGAACGCATCCATAACTCAATAAGGATAGTTCAAATGGGCACAAAACATATTAAAATCAATTAAATTTTCCAATCTTTATTTTAAACTCTAATTAGAATCAGTAAGGTTTATGAGTTCCTACATGGTTTACACTAAATTTTAAGTAAACGTTAATTTTACTCATTAAGAAAGTTGTCCGACTAGAAAGTCATCATTTGGGGAACAGATACATAAAATATTAAAATGTTTTTTATTGAAAGTGTCAGAAGGTGTGGTACTAGGTCTTTCTATCGCATCGCAACTTCGAAAAATTTGTCAACGCTGAATTGATTGTTGGTATTAAATATTACATTAAAGCAGTAAACAAATTTTAATTGAATATATAAGTACCGTACATCAATTCAGCATAATTTGGGGAATGCTGTTGTACAATGTGCTTAGGTTAAAACGTTATATTTTTGTCATTGTTACAATAAAAAAGCAAGGAGGACAAGGTATTAACGAGACGTCCTTTGTCCCATTTTTCGAACTTGGCACAAAATTTTAAACTTTTACCAATTTATCTCACATGAATTGTTTTATTTTAAGAAGTCAACTGCAACACAAAAATGATAAAACTATTTTTTAACATATGCTTGCGTACAAGTGCATATTACGGACATCATTATTAATGAGTGGCTCACAAACGTTCTTAAACTTTCCATATGTATTTTTATGTTTTTTTTTTCTGCTTTGTCCCATATTTTTGCTTCTTTTTTAACTTTAGTCCCGTTTTGACCTAAAACAGATCTGGCAACCCTACCTTAAAGCCTACCAATAAAAACTAAAAATTGATCTAGCATCTAACTTAACTAGGGTTGCCAAATTTAGATATTTGTTTTTCGCGACAACAGAACCAAATTTTTGGGACATCTCTCTCTCTGGGTCTCTAGTACACGTATTGGTTCGGTTCTAATAATAGTGTTATGATGGCTTTATTCCAATAAGATTAAATCGAACTCAATTCGCATGAAAAGGTAGCAATGACAATCAGGGAGCATTTTCGATCTATTTATACCACTTGTATTAGTTGCACTTAAGTCACAACTTAAAATTCTGCTTAAAAGTCGTACTTTGCTAAGAATTTATTATAAACGATACTTGCTTTAATTGATTATAAATTATAACAAATTCGCAATAATTTAAGGAGCCACAAAAAGTAAGGTTAACATTAGTCGCGACCAACAGGCGACTTTAAGATGTTTACGTTTTTGAAGTAGAAATAGGAAGTAGTCTCTACTTTGAAGGATTGACATAAAAACAAAATCAAAGTTTTGTTACTTTCAGGTTGTCCTCAAAAGTAATTTTCTCTACATTATTACATCAGATATTACTATGATGACCCAAACCTATGTAGTAAAATATAAAGTTATAAGGTAGTTATCGGATACACCCGTTTGCGACTCCAATTAAGCCCAACTTTGTAGTGGTAATTAAGTAACATATAAATGTCGGGGTGACTACGAATTAACGACTAAAAAGAAAGTGAAACTTTGGCAACGTGCTGTTGTGGTAGAGCAGACTATCAGATTAGACTATCAAGAAACAATCCTATCAGGTAGTTTAAAGGGTCATTTTTACGAAACTTCTACTTTTTCGTGATACTAAACAGTAGTCAGAACTAAAAAGTAACGAATTTTGGTTGAGATCACCACATTTCTACCATAAGAAAGTAGGAAAGCCTTTGGAGCATGTAGCCGCTACTAAAATTGTTAGTTGGGGAGTGCCACTACTACTACCATGTCGGTTTACAATGTTTTTCTACGTTGTCCCAGACCTATTCTCCGCCTCCCTCGATCCTGAAAACCATTTTCCGTTAGGTTTTTTGACTCATTGATCTTTGTATTGGCTGTTGCCATTTCAGCCCAATTTTTCCGCGCCCTATTGGTTGCCATTCTGGGACCTGCTTTGGTAATCATTCGTCGTTCATCCGTTGTACATTGCCTTACCAACTGTGCTGTTTGGTAATTGCTTTGTTTTACGTCGGGCCCATAGCACCGACTTTTTTTCCGTTTCTTAGCCTAAAGAATACCTTATTTCGTAAGATTTGATTGCACCGAAATTAAAGGCAGACTTATTCCTTCCTTAGTGTTGTTAAAATTAAGTCCCTTTTTTTCGCGACTTTTCTGTTCCTTAAGAGTTGCTTGAAGATAAGATGCTGTTCACATGTTACCCATCTGGCATACCCATAGCAACTGACAATACATACAAATGAGCAGAGTGATATTACTAGAGGTGTGTTTTTGTGAGTAAATAAAGTAAGAAACATGTATTTTTTAAAATAAAAACTGTAGAAAAAAATCTCAATATAAATTGGTTAGATTTCGTTGGGCGTTTTTTCTTTCTTGGTCATGACTTCATGCCTGATGAAATGATGATTTTGTAAAACATAAGGCTAAATTTTGGATCTTTTGGCGCAATATTTTTGTGAAAAAATATACCTATGTATCGATTACAAAAAGATTTGTAATGAAGAAAAGTAATTAAAATAAAGTTCTCTTTTCCACTTTTTATTACAGTATTTTCGTCTGATTTTCGGTAAACTGTTGTTCACATCCTAGTAGCTTCAGCGCTAAATGTACTGAGTACTGACCAGTGTTAGAAAACCAATGCATTTAAATTAAACTGCACTGCATGATTTTCCTTTTTGCCTTTACACTTTCATCACCATTACCATCTCGATTTTATCATCTTCCAAATATTCCTCCAAAAATTCATTTTTTTAAATAAATTTTTAAAGGCGGCTTGACACAGAAAAATTGATGGCTTTTGACAAAACTATTTTAGGAAGTACTAGGTGTTATGCCCGCAGTAAGAAAAACGATAAACGCAATGGACTGTATATAATTTAATTAATGAAAGCGCGAACAAACATAAATATATTGATATGAAATTACGAAATAATTAAGGTCCATAGGTTAATTGTTGGTACCACACAACGGAAATCAGAGACAAGGCACTCACCAGTTTGCAGCCAATTTCGCCACGTTGCAAGGGGCCCCTGACGGGATCTAATGATGTCACCACGTAGCTGAAGGGCTGAAGTTTCTAGTTCTATGCTTCAGTACACCAAAATCGAGCACTTTCAGGTATAGAAATTTGAAATAGTTGGAGAAAGTAAATTAACACGCCATTTCTCGAGGCGGTCAAAAAAGGATCTCCTCGATTGTTGATGCGCATGTGCAAATGCGCGACAACGCACTCTGTCCTTCATCCAATTGTGTGGTTTTAAAAATTTAAACAACCGCGAAATTTTAGCGGGAGCTAACATAACTGCCCTCCAAAACACACAATTTTAGAATCTCAACCGGACAGATATAGATATAAGAAAATGATCGACCAATAAATATAAATGAACGAAAACAGATAAGTATCGTAAGTTTATTTAGAGATAACGAAATCCCGAAAAAGTCAAAACAAACAAACAAAAAATTCAAAAAAAAAAATAAAAATAAAGAAAAACCTATTGTAATACCCGGTAATAGGTAGAAAAATTAAAATTACTTTTAATTTGGCAAGAGGCACAGTTTTACAACTGGCCGCTTATAAACACCGGTAACCGTTTGTAACGTCGCAACACGCACCTGACCGTCCCCGCCGGGATGCAGTTCGATGACTCGACCGACCGGCCATTTCAAAGGTGCTTGAATGTGATCACTTGTTATGATAACCAAATCATTTAATTTGATATTTGGGGACGAATCAGCTCACTTGTGTCGCTGTGGTAGCGTATGCAAATACTCGATAGAATACCGTTTCCAAAAATCATTATGTAGTTTTTGGATTAGTTGCCATCTCGAGAGCCGATTTAGGGGAACCTCGGACAAATCTGACTCCGGAATTTCTGAATTAAGGGTTCAAGTGTCAAAAAATGCCCAGGGGTAAGAGGTTGAAGATTGTGTGGGTCTGAAGAGGCAGAAGATAAAGGGCGACTATTAAGTACGGCTTCTATGCGACATGTAAGGGTGGACATTTCCAGGATGGACAACTTCTGGTCGCCGACTACTCGAACAAAGTGAGTTTTAAAACTTTTGACGCCAGCTTCTGCCAGGCCATTGAAATGCGGACTGAGAGGAGGTCCCAGATGCCAACGAATAGAAAGTCTGGTGGCCACTTCTTGCGTAATCAAGTAATTGGTTACGAAACCCTATAAAATTACTGCCTTGATCTGACCAGCATTGCGTCACGCTTCCACGTCTGGAAATGAATCAATGGAATGCACCTACAAACCCTTCGGTGGACAGTTCCATGGTTAATTCCAAATGCACGCAATGTGTAGCCGTACAGACAAACACACACATACGATTTGAAAGCTTTACAACCACGGTAACGATGAGGAATCACAAAGAAAGGTCCACAAAAGTCGATAGCTACACTCGAAAAAGGTTTAAGTTGATTGATTCGATAAGCGGGAAGTAAACTCATTATGGGCGGTCTATAGGGTTTAGGGTTGATTCTAAAACATTGCAAACACTTGGATATGGTTCTTTGAATTGCCCGTCTGGCAGATAATATCCAAAATTGCTGTAAAAGTAGATTATGTAATGTTTTAAACCCAGGATGAAGGTATTGTCGATGAGCGGACTCGATAAGAAGAGTAGTTAAACGATGGTTACTCGAAAGTAAGAAGTTTTGCAGAATAAGACAAAAGGTCAGATTTTTGTAATCTGCCACCGACTCTAATGATATTATTTTCATCAAGAAAAGGTGAAAGTTTTCGAAAAGGTTTCGGTATTGGTTTATCCTTAGATAACGCGGAAAAAAGCTCAGAAAAACAAGAACCTTGAACGCGTTTGATAAGAAGGTATAACGCACTTTGCATCTCATCGGTGGTAGGAAAAACAATATTCTCAAAAATAACTTTTTGGTCCGGCGAGTTAAGTATTAACTTTAGAGTTAATTGTTTTTAAAAATTTTATTTTGCGTAATAACTTTAAAGTAACAATAGTACGACCTTAAGTCTACAGAAGCTTTGCTGGGAATGGTTCAATTTTCTCCTAACAATTCATATAATAGTAAAAAAGTGCAAAGTTAGCAAACACGTGTGGTTATAAAAATGCTTATCTAATATAATAAAAATAATATTATGTGAATATAACTCCTCCCTCCTTAGGTCTGAAAATCACGGAGTTGAAGACGGAGTTGTTTTCAGGCTCAACTTCAGAGTTGCGGCTGGATTTTGCTTCTTCATCAGGTGGTTGCTTTACCACTGTTTTTCTTGACGTTTTGTGTCGGCAAGACTTCAGTGAAACTCCATTTTTCCAAAAGTAAAATATCATCATGGCTATGGCAATCATAATGATAATTGAAGTAACGTAAGACGTGATGTGGCCGGCATGAAATTCATTTTGAATCTTGATTGGTTTTAATTTATTGGCAATATCATTTAATTTATAGATATTGGCAATATCGATTTTTGTTAAATTTGTTGATTCCAAAATTCCTGGTTGCTTAAATTTTTGGAATTCAATATTTGGTAAGATCAGTGGTCTTCCTTTTATTAATTGGTTTTCGTTTCTGTATTTTCGATTTGCAACTGTTACTTCACATGACTGTGGAATTCTAATTAAAATCGGTTTACTAGTTCCAATATATTGACTAGTGCGGCATTTTGTGTGGACCATTTCAGTTTTGGCTGGCATCACCAGTAGTTGGTCTTGTGCGATTTGTTCGATTATTGATTCTTGTAGATTGATGTTAAACACAGGGCAGTTTTGTGGTTGAAAGCCCTCTGTGAGTCTAAGGGTGCAATTGTCATCGGTGGTGAATCGTTCTTGGCAGTAGTACGTTTCTTCTAATTGTGGGCAGGCTTCTTCATGGAACTGATTTTTCTGTAAGCTTCGTGCCAAAAAAGGGTATCGAGGTACGAAAATTTGGTTATTTTGGATAGTAGGTATTAATTGGTAAAATGTATATGTTTCGGGTTCAATAATTGGGACATGAATTGCAAAAATTAATTTTAAGTTTGAAAAAGTTATTTGTGTACCCAAAAATTGATAGTAAGTTAAGACATTATTAAAACTTGGAATTTGACTAGGTTTGTAAATTTTCTTTAAATATTCCATCATTCGAATCAGTTCAGTGCCTGAAATAATTGAGTTATGCAAAGTGTTTAATTTTGCAAACATTATGGCGTCTCCTAAATTATCGACAAAAGTAATAAGATTTTGGCAATCTAAATTGATTTGTGATAACAAATTTTGGAAAGTCAAATATATATTTAAATCTCGAATTGTTGTTCCCATATAATTTTGTAATCTTTTTAAACTGTTTTCTAATTTATTTTGGTTACTACTAAGAACTGTTAAGGTTTTGTTATAATCTCGAATTAAGGTTTTTGATAACGAGATTTGTAAATTCATTTCTTGAACAATGGTTTTTTGATTTTTCTGTAAGTGAGATATTACTTGTTCGTAACGTTCACCATCTTCGGAATCAAGGGTTCCAAAAAGCCATTTATTAATTTTTCCGACAACATTAATTAAACCTCGTTTATTCCTGATAACAGGGTGCAAATTTAAAATTTTATTTTGAGTGGTTTGTATTAAATATTCCGTTCTCAAAAGTGAGCTTTCGGAAAGACTGTTTAAAGATATCGGATTTGTATTATTGTCTTTTAAAAAGTTTTGTTTAATCATTGAGAAATATTTTTTAATTTTTGAAAATTGATCGATTATTGATTGAAGATCAATATAATGCAAAAAAGTATGTTTTGTATAAATTTGTTTTGAGCTACCTAGTTGGATAGGAAGAAGGGGGTTATTTAAGGTCGTAATTTGCACGTCATCATTGCTGCTGACTACTATTAGTGACGTCATTATGACTGCTACTATGAGGGCGTTCCTCGGGAGTGTCATTTTGAACCTGTAAAGAAGATTTCTTTTTAGTTTTTGGTTTTCGCGCACTCGATTTATGATAAGTGCCTTTTGTGGTGAAAATCTTTTTAGGAGTTTGTCTTGTTAGCGGTTTTTGTAAATTTGGGGGCATCTTTTGATCTCGATTTCGTTTGTATGTAGGCGTCAGAATGATTTAAGAAATCTGGGGGGTCCGATCGTTTTTCGTTTACCTTGTTTATATTTTTCTCTTTAACTTGCTGGTTTGTTTCTTTTATTTTTTCGTATAACTTTTGAGTTGTTTCTTTGTGTTTTTGGACATAGTCTGAAACAATGGCTGCGTCCGATATGCTAAAGGGGTCGATATTACTTATGTGCCCTTTTACCACTTCAAAGGGGGTAAATTTATGTACAGAGTGAATCGAATTATTATAACCAAGGCATGCGCGTTGCATGAGTTGCTCTGCGCTTGATTTTGGATTATCTTCCTTTAAACATCTAAATGCTTCAATAATGGAAGAATGGAATCTTTCCACGGGGCTATTTGAATTCGAATTTTTGGCGGTTCCTATGTGAAGTTGGATTTTGTGTAATTTGCAAAAATCTTGAACGTCCTTATTTTTAAACTCAGTTCCTGGGTCAACGGTTATTTTTAAAGGTAAGCCGTGGTGGCTTGAGAAGGTCAGTAATGCATCTGTGACTGATGTACCGGTCAAGGTCTTTAAAAGGTACGCCTGGCCGTATCGAGAAAATGTGTCGTACAACGTTAAAAATATTTCTTTTGATATGCGAAATGAATCAACATGTACATGATCAAAAGGTTTTGAACTCGTGGGCGTCAAGTTAAATTTAATCACTGGAGGATCCCTATCGTATTTATTCCTTTGGCATGTTTCACAGTTGTTGACATATTCAGTAATGTCTTCGATCGTTTTAGGCCAATAAAAATTTGAAGATATTGATGTTTTCATTTCGTTAATGCCTCTATGACATGTTTTTGTGGTATGATACAGGGTGAGTTTTTCTTTTTGCTCTTCTCTTACCTCTACGTCTACTAATAATTTTGGGCAATGTATTATTTTGTAAGATGCATTTTTAAAGATATTTTGGACAGTTGTTGTAAATAATGGGGCCAAAATTGAGGTTCTAAAGAAAATACCGTATCGTTGTTTTGGTTCTAAAAATTCTTTTATAAATTTAATTATGTCCTGCTGTGCATCATTGGCAGTTAGTGTGACGTAATATCTCGTATTTTCAAAGACTTTGTCAAATTTACATTGCATCTTATCTGTATCGCTAATAGTCATTATTATTTGATTTTTATATTGATTTAGAGGTCTTTCCGATATTGGTATTGCCAATATTGGTTCTTCAGCTGATGAGTGAACAGTTTCTCCATCTGAATTTTCATCCTGGGATTGATTATTTGATTGATTTGATTGATTTTTTGATATTCTCTTTGATTGATTTGATATTGATTGATTATTGTCATTATTATTGGTACTGGGTGATTCTTCTGGTTGGTTTTCAGGTTCTAGCGGTGTTACAAAGCTTTCTGGTCTGTCTAAAAATTCTTGTATGACATCATCGGAATCTCCCGCATTATTTTGTACTGAAGCCGTTTCCAAGGCATTGAGGTCTACTGGGTTTCTAGACAATGCGTCGGCTGCGTTATTGGATTTACCTTTTATATATTTTATTGAGAAGATATATTCGTCTAATTTTAATCTCCAGCGTACGAGTCTCGAATTTGGTTCTTTTAAGTTCATAAGCCAAGTGAGTGGTTGATGGTCGGTATACACGGTGAATTCTCTACCAAATAAGTATGGTCGAAAATATTTACATCCCCATACTATTGCTAAACATTCTTTTTCGATCGTTGCAAAATTAATCTCTGCAGGGTTTAATGTTCTTGATGCATAACAAATTGGGTGTCCATTTTGTGACAAAATGGCCGAAATCGCATAGTTCGATGCGTCTGTCGTCATTTCAAACGGTTTAGTAAAATCGGGATATGCAAGTACTGGTTCTGAACATAAAATAGTTTTGCAAATATTAAAGCAGTCTACAAATTCTTTTGTGTGTTCCACTTTATTATTTTTCTTTAAGCAATTAGTCATTGGTTTTGTGATTTTCGCGAAATTTTTAATAAATTTTCGATAATAGCCTAATAAACCTAGGAATGATTTGATTTGTTTTTGGGTTTTTGGTATTGGAAATTTTGCTATTGCCTCTAGTTTCTTTTTATTTGGTTTTATTCCTTCTGTTGTTACAACGTGACCTAAAAATTCGCATTCTTTTTGTAAAAATTCTGATTTATCCAACTGAATTTTTAAGTTTGCGTCTCGGAATTTTTGAAAAATTAATTTTAGGTTATTTATATGTTCGGTGAGGCTTGTACTGAAGCAAATACAGTCATCCATGTAAATCATGCAAATTTTGTTCTGGAGGTCTTTGAGGACTTCATCCATGGCTCGTTGGAGGGGGTGCATTTTTAAGTCCGAAAGGCATTCTCAAATACTCGTAATGGCCATTTTCTACGTTAAAGGCTGTCTTCTGAATAGAGTCTGATTGCATTTCTATTTGATGAAAACCACTAGCGAGGTCTAAAGTGGTGAAATATTGAGCTCTACCTAATTTATCGAGTATATCTGATATATTGGGAATTGGATATCGATCTGTAATTGTTTTCTCATTGATTTTGCGGTAGTCTACTACAATTCTCCATTTTTGTCTTCCAGAGGCGTCCATTTTCTTTGGAACAATCCATATTGGAGATGACCAAGGACTGCATGATGGTCTAATAATATTTTTGTCAAGCATTTCTTGAATTTGTCGTCTGACCTCTTCTTTGTGTATGTATGGGTAGCGATATGACTTTGTATGTACCGGTATTTCATCGTTGGTTTTTATTTCATGTTTTACAGCGGAGGTGAAAGATAGTTTTTCTCCTTCTTTATAAAAGATGTCCGAAAATTCTCGACATAATTTGGTAATTTCTCTTTTTTCTTCTATATTCATGTGATCTGTTCTAATCAAGTGATCTATTTCCTTTTTTATTGATTGGTTTGATATTGGCATTGATTGATCTGATTGACTATAATTTTTAATGACCGAAATGTAAACATTTCAAAATAATTTTCTTCGAAGGGTTGAACTCTTAGGGGTTGTTCGAAAGTAAGGGATAAATTTCGATCAGTGGGGTTTTGAATCTCTACGCATGCCCATCCATCTTTGGCATTTGTTATTATTGGCGGTATTAAAAAATTACCAATTTTATTTCCATTCGTTAATATTTCGCCCTCGTCTATAGAAACGGGTATTAATTTTAAAGCCTTTTCCTTGGGTCCTAATGCTACTGTTGAGCTTGTGTCAAAATGTTGTCGATATATGAATGGTATTTTTACATTCGATCCAATCAATTGTTGGTTAATGATGTCCAGGTTGATTTCAAGTTGTCTAAGGTCGTTTATACCTATTACACCGTCGAAAAAATCGTGGAAGTCGAATAAAACGAACTTAATATATGTGTTACAATTAAATTCTGCGAACGCAGGGATTTCTGCTTCAAACTGCGTTTCTGTGCAACCTGTTGCCGTTTTGATTTTATTTTGTTTTCTAAAAATACAATTTGGAAAAAATTCTTCAGCGATTGATGGTCGAAGAACCGAACGACAACTTCCTGTATCGATTAATAATTTACATTTTGGATGTTTAATTTCGATATAAGGAAGTGCGCTGTTGCCAGAGCTATTTATTTCTACTAGGTTTGATTTTGTTTGGAGCTGACCTCTTGAAAATTTTCGGTTTTATTTTTAGTTTCCGAGATATTTAAATTTTGAGTTGAGGTTCCGGGATTTTGCATTTCATTTCCTTGGTTTTGGTAATAAACATTAGTTTCATATGACTGATCGGTGTATGGGTTATAATCATCGCTATGGTACTGGTTATAATCATGGCTATCGTACTGATTATAATCATAGCTATTATATTGGTTGTAATCATGGTCATCGTATTGGGTATAATCATAGTCATTGTATTGGTTATAATCATGGCTATAATTATTTTGAGAAGATACATCATTCATGTGTAATTCTTCGAAATGAAATTGAGGTGGTTTAGGATAACGTTGCCAGTGTTGTGGTAGTTGTCTTTGTTGGCTATGTACGCGTCTAAATGTATTATTAGATGTCACGGACATTGGGGTAGGTTTTGGTAATTGATCTTGTGGTGTATTTTTTGGTTTAAATACGTCTGGTTTGGGACCGAAAACTTGTTCACCTGTGAAAAACTTTTTTGGTGGCATTGGTCGTGGTTGAATATTTATTGGACCAGTAGGAAACCTATTTTGGTTAGCAAAATTTTGATTAGAGAAATTTTGATTTTGAGGTCGCTGCTGAAAGAAGTTTGAGTTTTGACCAAAATAATTTTGAGGTTGTCTTTGGAAATTATTAAACGGTTGATTTGGTGAGCTAAAAATATTTCTATTAGGTACTTGTTTTGAACTTGAAGGGAAATTGTGATTATTTTGAGAACCGTATAATTTTTCGAAATTTTCGAATTCGTTGACTTTAGTCATGGCTTCTTCTAACGAATCGGGTTTATTGAAAAACATATTGTCACGGATTTTACCTGTGCAATTTGCGATAAAAGTATTTAATGCAGTTTTTTCATATTCATTTTTCAAAATAGCAAATGTTTCGAGGGGTAGATTTTCTTGTCGAACCATTTGATTGATTGCGTTTGTAAGGTGCTTAAGCCGTGTACCAAAAGAAAAAAGATCTTCGTTTTTAAAAGGTTTGGTGCGAGCTAAATCTTGAATTAAGCATTCTTTATCTCTTCGATCAGAAAAACATTGTTTTAAAGCTTCCTTTAATTCGAAATAATTTTGTATATCACTTCTATTGCCTACCAATTTTTCGGCATTACCTGTCAATTTACTTTGGATGTGATCAAAAATTAATGCATTAAGTGTCTCATTTCGTGCAACTGAATAGTCTTGTACTAACCTATCGCATTTGTTTAAGAAAATATTAAGAGTTTCATAACTACCATCATAAGGTCTTAAAGTATTTAACCTTGCCCTTAATAAATCCCATTCTATACGTGGTGGTTGAGGTAGTGGCATAACATTACCTTCTTGATTTGTCATTTTTGACGGTCTTATAACGTTTGCAAAATTTTGAAACCGATATTCAAAATGTTTCGGTTGTTTTTTCTCTGTTTTTGATTTAAACTGATTCGAAAATAAACTACTTAAAGAATCCGAATCAGAATCACTGTCTGAGCTCATAAAAATTACAAAAAAAAAATAAATTTTTAAATGTTTTTTTTTATACTAATTTCTTTTTTCAAAATTCTAAAATTCAGTTTTCGATTTTTGTTGAATTTTATTTATTTTTGTTTTTCCTATTCTATTATTAACCTAGTTGATCGCAATTGATCTTGCCCTAAATCTATTGATCCCAATTGATCTTGCCTAAATATAGTGATCCCAATTGATCTTGCCTAAAAGTAATGATCCCAATTGATCTTGCCTAAACTAATGATCCCAATTGATCTTGCCTAAAATTAGTGATCCCAATTGATCTTGCCTAAAATTAATTGATTGCAATTAATCACGCCCTAAAATTATCTCTACCGAAATCTTACACGATCTAGGAAGAGGCGAAAAGGAAAATTTGGCACTTACGATTTTTGTGGTCTTCTTGCGTCGTGGTTGCTTTATCGCTGTGGCCCAAATTAATCCTTCCCCGATTCACCAACAGAGAACTGCGACTTGTCACTGTTAAAGTTCTTTTTGCGTTTTAAAGAGTTGAAACTCACGAACCGATTAAAGTTTTTGTTTTTTTAACCGATACTAAACGCATCCGCACGACTGCGCCAGTTAAGTATTAACTTTAGAGTTAATTGTTTTTAAAAATTTTATTTTGCGTAAAAACTTTAAAGTAACAATAGTACGACCTTAAGTCTACAGAAGCTTTGCTGGGAATGGTTTAATTTTCTCCTAACAATTCATATAATAGTAAAAAAGTGCAAAGTTAGCAAACACGTGTGGTTATAAAAATGCTTATCTAATATAATAAAAATAATATTATGTGAATATAACTGGCGGCTTAGTGGGTTTTTGATAGGAATGGTTTTGAAAAAGGTTAACTATTCGAAGGACATAACAAATGATATATATATATATATATATATATATATATATATATATATATATATAATGAAATATTTGATAAGAAGCTGATCTAAGAAGTTGACATCAATTATCGCATTGCAACAGACTTTGGCTTTTCCTCCAGATTAATATCTCCGAAATTAATCGGCATTTTTGATTTATGAAAATCGGGCCATTCGTTTTCGGGAGACCACAAAAACGACGGTGCGTTCCACCACATGTCATGTGACATGAGCTGTGAAGGGGTGGCCCCTCGTGACGCAATATCGGCTGCATTTAAAGCAGAAGGAATGTAGCGCCACGAGTTTGAGGGAATGATTTCTTGGATTCTACTGACTCGATTTCCAACAAAGGTTTGCCAGCGATTAGGAGGGGATGAAAGCCAGTGCAATACGACTTGCGAATCGCAGAAAGTAACGATATTTGTAAAAGTTATTTTTCCTTCATAGCTAGATAAAACGAAGTCAATTAATTCGCTTAAAAGAAATGCGCCTAGGAGTTCTAGCCTAGCCAAAGTTTGTGACTTTATAGGCGCGACCCTAGATTTTGCAGATATGAGAGAAACAGAGATATTGTTTTCCTCTTCTACACGAAAATATACGACGCCTGCGTAGCCTCGAATTGAAGCGTCACAGAAGCCGATGATTTGACAGGTATTGATTTTTGACAGTTTGATTTGTCGGGGTAATTGAAAATTGGAAAGAAGCGGGAATTCAGAATGAAGTTTGTTCCAAGAGTCGATGATAGAAGAATCTGGTTCTTCGTCCCAGCCTATTTTCGATATCCACAACTGTTGCAAAATAAATTTTGCTTGTAGCAACAAGGGACAAAGAAAACCTAAGGGATCGAAGATTGTTCCTATGATAGATAAAATAGAACGTTTGGTTGGGGGGTTTGTCCTTCATTCGGCATTGATAAGAAAAAATGTCGTTTTTTGGATACCATGGAAGTCCTAAAACTTTGATAAAGTGGGGTTCCTCCTTGTCAAAAGAGAGAGGCATTTGACGATCGGACTCTGGCAATGTTGCCAATAACTCAGGACAATTGCTTGCCCATTTTTTAAGTTCAAATCCTCCCGACTTCAACTAATCATTGTGTTCTGTTTGAAGGGAGAGAGCTTTAGAAAGCGAGGGGCTAGTTCCCAAGATATCGTCGATATAGATTGACGTTTTTAGAACAGTACTAGCCATAGGAAAACGTTTCTTTTCTCTCTCTGCCAGCTCATTTAATGTACGCATGGCTAGAAAAGGTGAGCATGTCATGCCAAAAGTGATAGTAGAAAGTTCCCACACTGAAAGTGGGTCCTGTGGAGAAAACCTCCACAATATCCTTTGATAAGGACGGTTATAAGGATTGATAAGGACTTGACGGAACATTTGTTTGATATCAGCAATGTAGGCAATAGGATTAAGACGAAACGTAAGGAGTAAAGAAGCAATATCTTTTTGAAGTTTCGGTCCCGATAGCAACGTGGCATTGAGACTAATATTTTTTGGGGTGACTGCCGAACAATCCCAGACTACCCTTAATTTTGTACTTAAGCTTTCCGGCTTTAGTACGCAATGATGTGCTAAAAAACATGATACGTCGACATTTGGTTGACTAGATAAAACTAAACTCATATGATTAGAATCGATATAGTCTTGCATGAAACTTGAATAGGCAGTGTACAGATCAGGATTTTTGAGTAATCTATTTTCTAGAAGTAAAAATCTACGATAATCTTGCGGATAAGTATTTCCTAGGTCAGGGTTTATTTTATCTTTAAACGGAAGATATACCATGAATCTACCGCTCGGTTGCCGTACTACACTCGCAGTAAAAATTGATTCTGCTTGTTTTTCTTCCTTTGATAAGATTTGTTTTTAAGGCAAATGTTCGATTTCCCAAAACCTAGGGAGAATGACCTCTAAAGGAGGTGAATGACTCGTTAAAAAACAACTGGTTCGTTCCGTAAGACTACCTACTTCGTCAAGTTTTCCCATGACGACCCAGCCAAAGATAGTTTCAAGGGCTGAAGGTTGCCCTATTTGTCCAAGAACCCTGCCCTCCTTGAATATCTGTGCGAATAGCTCGCAACCAATAACTAGGTCCACAGGTCTAGATTTGAAATAAGATGGGTCGGCAAGTTTAAGGTTTTCCAAGTGTTTCCACTGATTATCGTTCAAAGTGAATGTAGGCATATTGGAACATAATTGTGGAACGACAATTGCTTCGAAATTAAGTAAAGGAGCGACCTGTCCGTGTGGCTTAATGTGACATTGAACGAGCCCTTTGGAAGTAAAAGAAGACATCTGATTTAATCCGAATATTTCAGTGGTGTAACTTCGCCTAGGAAGATTAAGATGCTGAATACACTTTTCACTGATGAATCCTGTCTGTGATCCAGAATCAAGCAGTGCCCTTACAGGTTGAAAATTTCTGCAACCGTCCATAACATCTATTATGGCGGTGCATAAAAGAAAGGTACCTGAAAGTCCTGAGGTATTTAATGACACATGAAGATTATTGACCGGTGGTGTGTGAATGACAGGACTAGTATCTTGGCTTCCAGACTCTTGATTAGTTTCTACGATATGAGTTAAAGTGTGGCCTTTTACTATTGCAAGTCCTGCATGAATATTTTGATTTGCACGTATCTACCCCATGCAAGGGATGAAAACACGCTAGACATAATTTTTTCTGCTTGACGAAAGATAGGCGATCGATAGGTGAGAGTTTAAGAAATGTTTGACATTTCGATAACACGTGACCTTGATTACACCGGAAACATTTTATTCCCGTACTTGAATTAGTTGAGGTGCCAGCCAGTCCTATAAAAGGCGAATTGGATGATTTATAGGTAGGCTTTTGCTTAAACTGATTTTGCATAGAATTTGAATTTTGATAGGTAGGCTTTTGCCCAAACTGATTTTGCATAGAATTTGATTTTTGATAGGTAGGCACCTTTTTGGGTGCTGTTGATTGAGGAAGTGATTCCAAAACTTTACATCTTTTTTCTCGAAATTGAAAAAGTGACTGAAAAGTGGGAATTTCGGTATTAGTATTGGCGTGACTCATTTCGAAATTTGAACGCGTCGGAATATCCAATTTTTCTAACAAATTGAAAAAAATAATAAAGTCCCAACTCTCCACGTCAATGCTAAGTGATTTTAAAATTTCTAGGGATTCAGAAAAGGTGTCAATTAAATTACGCAAATCTTTAGCTGACTCGTTTTTTAAGGTGGAGTTCATAATTGTGCTTAAAGCATCATTTGCGAGGTCTCGCTTGTTTTGATATCTATTGACTAATTTGTCGTAAGCAATTTTATAATTTTGATTAGATAAGCTAATCCCTGATATCAATTTTAAAGGCTCATCCTCGAGATATGAAAATAAATATTGAAGTTTTCGAACGTTACTTAGACTTTGATTTTGATCTATAATGTTATTAAAAAGATCGAAAAAGCTTGGCCATAGTTTCTTATCACCTCGAAATATGGGAATACCTAACTCTTTGAGTTTTGGAGTTTCGTTTTGTCGAACATATGATCCCGAAAAGGATGGGGCCTCAACCGGAAATATTTTAGAGTAAACCCCCTTACACGCATAAAAAGATTTACGAGCTTCTGAAAGGATAGCATCCTGCGTTTTAAACTCCTCGTCGTCCGAGTCGTCTATCAACATAATGACATCATTATGTGCCAGCATGTATTTATCGAAGGTTTCATCCAAATCGGAATACCTCACTTGAAACTCGTTTCTCGCTTTTTCGTCCAATGCCGCGGTCTGTGAAAACACATAACACTCGGTGATCGCAGATACAAAACCCTTGCGTTTTTGCAGGGCTTTTTTGACAGACATGATTTTACCTTTGAAATGACGAAATTGTCGGTAAATATACAATTAACGCTAAATTAATGCTTCTGAAATAGAAAAATGAGGAATTGTCGAAAATATGCACTAATTTATCGCAATTGATGAAAATTGTTTTAAATATCGAAATGATATGGAACACACCTTACACACTGAACATGTGCTTGTTTATTTTGACCGCTTCGCTTTGTTTACTGAATGACCACGGTACGTTACCATAGCAGCGGACCGAAAAACACGTGAACGGCGCCGCTACCGAAGGTCGAGCGAAAATCTCTCTCGTTTCAATACGATTGACAAAATTCAAGGCCGCTTTGATCTCGGCGTGAGAATAAATGGCCGACTTATTAATTTATTAATACCGTCGTATGGAGTAAATTTTAAATAATTCGGTCGAAGGAACACTTATGTTATGCCCGCAGTAAGAAAAACGATAAACGCAATGGACTGTATATAATTTAATTAATGAAAGCGTGAACAAACATAAATATATTGATATGAAATTACGAAATAATTAAGGTCCATAGGTTAATTGTTGGTACCACACAACGGAAATCAGAGACAAGGCACTCACCAGTTTGCAGCCAATTTCTCCACGTTGCAAGGGGCCCCTGACGGGATCTAATGATGTCACCACGTAGCTGAAGGGCTGAAGTTTCTAGTTCTATGCTTCAGTACACCAAAATCGAGCACTTTCAGGTGTAGAAATTTGAAATAGTTGGAGAAAGTAAATTACCACGCCATTTCTCGAGGCGGTCGAAAAAGGATCTCCTCGATTGTTGGTGCGCATGTCCAAATACGCGAAAACGCACTCTGTCCTTCATCCAATTGTGTGGTTTTAAAAATTTAAACAACCGCGAAATTTTAGCGGGAGCTAACACTAGGTGATGTTGTGTGAATATTTTCAATTTATAACCTGTTAAAAATGTGTCATTAAATTTAACTAGCTTTAGAGTATTGTATTGTCTATTTCACCTAAAAATGTCATGTTAATAGGTTTGGCTGTTTATGAGCTATCGTATTATTGACAGACTTAGATACACACACGGACAGACGTCATGACAATATTGCTAAGATATGTCAAAATACACCGAAATATTACATTTTCTACATTATCTGAAAAAAAAAATTCGTCGAAAACAATACTTTCTTTAGCTTTTGCACCATAAGCGAGAAAGGTAAAACTAATTCACACGGTCAAACGTTTTTTATATAATTGTGTAAAACTTTCAATAATTTTAGGTACACAACTATAAGAAAAAAAATTACACAGTATTTTTTTTAGTGAAAAGCCCAAGTCCTAATTAGAGGTTTTTTACGCATGCACAATTAGATTAATTTTTTTCCAGCGGCTGCGTTAGAAACAATTGTTTTATAACGAACTTTTTATTCTTTTAACCAACTGTTTTCCAAATAATTAATAATTTATAATAATAATTTTTACAAGGGTACTGTAAGGAGGCCGGCAGAACCAACAAGATCAGTCTTGTCTGGGTGTCAAGCCACACGGGAGTTGAGAGAAATGAAAAAGCAGACGCACTAGCCAGGGCGGGAGCAGAATCCGCGCTGGTTGGACCGAAGCCTTACTTCGGCTTACCTAAGGCCACAGTCACAAAAGAAATAGGAGAGTGGGTTGTTAGAAAGGGGACTCAAAACTGGCGGGAAACCCCGAGACAACAACACTCCAAAATCTTTCTAAGCAATCCAGACAAACACAGAACGAACCAAATCCTGAAATTAAACAGGAATAGCCTAAGAATAATCACAGGGCTATACATAGGCCAATGCCGACTCAACAAACACATGAACACACTGGAAGTAAGCAACACACCAGCGTGTAGGTTTTGTGGTGTTAAGGAGGAAACGCCACTTCATCTAATCTGCCACTGCGTAGCAAGACAAAGAACTAGGGCGAAAATATTCGGACCTGGACAGATAGAGCCTCAAGATCTTGAGGAAATATCACCAAACAAACTGATCTGCTTCATAAAGGAGATAGGTATTGGTGATATTTAAGTTGGGATGAGCCACAATAGACCACTTGAGTCGCAGTGGAGGGGCGAAAGTCGCACCACTCATAGTCAAACCTAACCTAAGGGTACTGTTTTTGATTGAATTATCTTTTACTACTTAATTTTTTGTTTATGATGCTTTCAAACCAATGATTTTCAAACAAAGTGTTTTCAAAAAAAATTCCTTAACCCGTAAATTTGAAAAATATTAAATTTTTGTTTCGTTTTTTGCGATAAAAATTTTGAAAAAAATTACTAACAATCACTTTTTCCCTAGAGACCCTATTGTTTATTATAAAACGAATATGCCGGCGACGACCAGTTTCTCTAAGTCACTATTAATTTTGCGCCTTATCTATGCGTTTTTAATTACCGTGCGACTGTAACAATATTATTTATTTTATATGACATTTTATATGACATATTATTTGAGTTTTAAACTAAAATACGCCTATGATTTACATTAACAAACATTGTATGACTTATTTGTATTATTTCATCAGGCAATTGCATTTATACAATTTGAATAAACACTTGGAGTGGACATTCTTTTAAAATACAAACATATTTTTAAGGGGTTTTGTCGCTCGCTTGATTGTCTGCAAACAAAAAATTACCAGCGGCTTTCGTGTCCCTTTTGTATTGTTTTACGAAAAATGGGCGAAAAAATCTGGTATGTTGGATTTTTGCTTGTGTGTTTGTTTTTGAAGACCGCACCTGCCAGACTAATAAACGAAGATTAAACTTTTCACACTGAAAAATTCAACAGCAGCAACGATTTACATATTCTACATTCATGCGTATACAGAACCGAGCATAATTAATTTTTTTAAAGGTTGGAATTTTTGTTTACTATATTTTGTTCAGATCCATTTGTTAGTAAGTTAAATTGGTATTTTTACTTTCCCCTAACGCCGTCATTATCTAGCTACTGCTAAATTTAGGCTAGAAATTTTACAGATATTCATGTAGGTATTTTGTTAATTCTTAGATTTAAAGCTTTGGATTAATGAATGCTTAAGGCGCAATTCGTACTATGCGTACCATCACCGTCACGTCACCGTTTCGTCACTGTTTCGTCACCGTACCGTCACTAAAATATTTTTACATATAAAATCAATGGGGGTATTTATTAAGTTGGGTCGAAAAAAAAAATTTGAAATTGATTTTGTCATAGTTCTAAAAATTTGTAAAATCCGCCAAGAAACTAAATGATTTTTTGTTTTCCTAAAAAATAATAAATTTAGCCGCGCCCCCCACCCCCCAAATATTTCAAGATTTCAAATTTAAAGTAAGGGGCTGTAATAGATATAAAATGTATCTTATGTGTCCAAGGAACACGAACACTAAAAAAAATCACAATTATTATTATATTTGACCGCGCCCCTGAGCACTTTCCCCTAAATACGTATACAGTTTTTCGCTTGGAAAAGAGATGATATAATATAATCATTATTAATGGATATAAAAAATTTATTCATCACTTTTTCAACCCAGAACTCACCGCGTGGAGGTAACTGTATACAGTGGCATGTATAAGGGGGGGCCTGGGGGGCTAATTTTTTTAAAGATATTTTCCATATATTTTATGAATAGAAACATAAAATAGCATAAAATACGGCCGCATGAGGTCTCGCACGCACCCCCCGCCCCCCACGAAACTGTCTCGACCCCCCCCCCCCCAAACTTTTTCCTATATACGCCACTGACTGTATATCGAGTCCCACCCCCACCTCCTCCCTTCTTCCCTACCCCGCATACTCTTCCATCTATCTATCTATCTATTTAGCCTTCTTCAATCCATCTTTGGATATAGGCCTATCTATGTTTTTAAAAACATCTTCTAGGGCCTGGTTAAATAGTTGTGTGGCCAATTAAAATGCGTTGGGTGACATTTTGTGACACTGTAAATAGAATAATAACAATTTGCCAATTTGTGACACTAAAAAAAATTACTGAATAATTAAACAAATATCTGGGAAACAGAACTGTATTTTCCTGCTAGGTAAAACATTGATATGCCCGGTAACTTTTATACAGCGGTGAAGGGGGGGGGTTCAGAAATAAGAAAATTTTAAGCGCCACAGTGTTTTAATATCAATGTTTTACAAAGAAGATCTTAATTAAAATACAGTTCAACCCAAACGTTGTAGCCAAACAATGAAATTCTACCTACTTCCGAGGCTTCCAGAGTATTTGTGTAATTAAAAAAACCAAAAAAATTGACTAATAAACAAAATAAAATTCTAAAAGATTGAATTAAGAAGACAAAACTAGAGGCACGTTATAGGTAGATGGACTCCTTTAACAGGTCATAGTGTACCTACATCCGGTCTAGGACAACTATCAGGAAAAAAATTTTTTGATAAAATGTGTAGATGAAAACTAAAATATATTATTTATATAAAAGCATCTTTAAAAAATCCTTTACTAACTAACTATCTATCAAATCTTGTGAAGCGTTTTTAACACACTTCCCATTATCCGATTTGGATGTAATTTGGTACACACGTAGTGGTCCCATGACAATACCACATTAAGAAAAAAATATCCTACCACCCCTACCCCCACCCCTTGTATAGAAAAATGTGTTTTTGACACACTTCCCGTTATCCGATTTGGATAAAATTTGGTATACACATAGTGGTCCGAGGATAATACAACAATAAGAAAAAATATCCTCCCACCCCTACCCCCACCCCCTTTCATAGAAAAATTTGTTTTTGACACACATCCCGTTTTCCGATTTTGATGAAATTTGGTATACATATAGTGATCCGATGACAATACAATATTAAGAAAAAAATATCCTCCCACCTCTACTCCCACCCCCTTTAATAGAAAAATTAGTTTTTGACACACTTCCCATTATCCGATTTGGATGAAATTTGGTATTTACATAGCGGTTCGATGACAATACAACATTTAAAAAATATCCTCCCACCCCTACCCCCACCCCCTTCCATAGAAAATGCGTTTTTGACACCCTTCCCATTATCCGATTTGGATGAAATTTGGTATACATATAGTGGTCCGATGACAATACAACATTGAAAAAAAAATCCTACCACTCCTACCCCCACCCTCATCTATAGAAAAATGCGTTTTTGACACACTTCCCATTATCCGATTTGGATGAAATTTGGTATACATATAGTGATCCGATGACAATACAATATTAAGAAAAAAATATCCTCCCACCTCTACCCCGACCTCCTTTCATAGATAAATGAGTTTTTGACACACTTCCCATTATCCGATTTAGATGATTTTTTTAAAAAGCGTAACAAATCATGTTCGGCGACGTTAAACACCACAAAGTTCTAAATTTATTATAAATCGATCCCTAAGCACTGCAATCTTTCAAGTTTGAGACAAGTCGGTTAGTAAATAAAAAATCTGCCATTTTGGATCCGCCATTTTGATTTTTATGTTTGAGTAAAAAATTTTGTTAAATGACCTCAAGCAATGTAATATTTCAAGTTTGAGACAAATCGGTTGGTAAATAAGAAAATCCGCCATTTTGGATCCGCCATTTTGATTTTTTTAAGTTTGAGTAAAAAATTTTGTTAAATGACCTCAAGCAATGTAATATTTCAAGTTTGAGACAAATCTGTTAGTAAATAAGAAAATCCGCCATTTGGAGAGGGTGGGGGTAGAGGTAGAAATATATTTTTTGTTTGGGCTGTATTGCCATCGGACCTTTATGCATATACCAAATTTTATAAAAGTCATTTGAAGTGAAGTGTGTCAAAAACGCATTTTTTATGGAAGGGGGTGGGGGGTAGGGGTGGGAGGACATTTTTTAATTATTGTTGTATTGTTATCGGACCACTATATGTATACCAAATTTCATCCAAATCGGATAATGGGAAGTGTGTCAAAAACGCATTTTTCTATAAATGAGGGTGAGGGTAGGAGAGGTAGGATTTCTTTTTCAATGTTGTACTGTCATCGGACCACTATATGTATACCAAATTTCATCCAAATCGGATAATGGGAAGGGTGTAAAAACCCATTTTCCATTGAAGGGGGTGGCGGTAGGGGTGGGAGGATATTTTTTTTAATGTTGTATTGTCATCGGACTATATGTATACCAAATTTCATCCAAATCGGATAACGGGATGTGTGTCAAAAAAAATTATTTCTATGAAAGGGGGTGGGGTAGAGGTGGGAGGTTATTTTTATCTTAATATTATATTGTCATCGGATCACTATATGTATACCAAATTTCATCCAAATCGGATAACGGGATGTGTGTCAAAAACAAATTTTTCTATGGAAGGAAGTGGGGGTGGGGTGGGATGATATTTTTTTCTTATTGTTGTATTATCATCGGACCACTATGAGTATACCAAATTTTATCCAAATCGGATAACGGGAAGTGTGTCAAAAACACATTTTTCTATAGAAGGGGTGGGGGTAGGGGTTGTTTGAATATATTTTTCTTAATGTTGTATTGTCATGGGACCACTACGTGTGTACCAAATTTCATCCAAATCGGATAATGGGAAGTGTGTCAAAAACGCTTCACAAGATTTGATAGATAGTTAGTTAGTTAGACAGAACATCTGAAGCTAAATAAAAGCTTGTAAAAAATTGCGTAGGATTTTTTATAGATGTTTTTATATAAATAATATATTTTATTTTTCATCTACACATTTTATCAGAAAAAAATTTTTTAGTCCGGCGCCGAGTTGGCCGGCGCCCAGTTGGCGGCGCCGAGTTGGCCCGGCGCCCAGTTGGCTGCGCCGAGTTGGCGGCGCCCAGTTGACGGCGCCGAGATGGCGGCGCCCAGTTGTCCCATTCCGACCTACATCTGAGTCAGTAGTGTGAGACTCAGTTATATAAACGATTGTAAAAAAAAATATATACTTCCAAAATTATTCCGTCATAGGGGAGATCTGGACCAAATATCTGCTGTCATCATTCTACGTTGGGTAGAATGAGACAGACAGCAACCCAGTCCGAGATCCACCCCATGAGGTAAAACAGTGTAAGGAAACCGCAAAAAAATATAACCTCATCTCTCTTTTGTCTCTGCAAAGTTGGTCATTGGGTTGTACAAATAACACAAAAAAAAATTAGTTCATCTTCGGTTCGGTTCGGTGTGTGTGTGGAGGATGAAAATGAAAATTGATCAAAATACAAAAAAAAATATTGAAATCTAAGAATAATACTTGAATAAACATGAAATATAAATCAATGAAACAAGGAAACAAGTTAGAGCCAGGGGCGTTCAATTTCACAGAAAAAATAATATAATTAAATATGCCGCAAAATCTTGGGTTATGACGTCATACCGTTACCTTGCGTTTACAAGCAATGTTGAAATTATACTGTGCAAAATTATATATAAAAAGTTATATGAAAAGATTATATCAAATGTTGCTTGCTCCTACCTTGGTCCTTGATTATTTTATGTGTGTTTTATTTTGTAAACCTGGTGTTGTTCTCCTCCTGCTACTTCGGGTCCCGTCCTGTTCTGTCCGCACCTCCCCTAGTGCCCGCTTAGTACATCACGCTAGGGCAGCACATGGTTGTGGAAAATGTTGCTGATTCTTGCCCGACCATAAAACCCTGTGGAAAATGAAATGTTTGAGTTTCCTGGAATTCGTCTATTTTGCACGAAGTTCCCCTACACCGAGTAACTTAAATCGAGAACCCCATGTCGACTCAATAAAATAAAGTAGATTTAAACAGATGAACTAAAATAATCCTAACGTACCTTTCCCAGGGTTACAAGGCTACACCCGGCTTCACACCAGCATCCAGCACAACTGTCCCGTCGATGGAATGGACAGGGCACACTTCTTTCCCGTAGAAATGGCGTAGGTCGCCTTTTAGTCCCTCTCAAAGAGAATACGAGCCGTCCACGAGAATGCCTCACGACGGACTCACTTCTACAGTTTCTGGGATATCTCCTGCAATCGCTGCAGTGCCAATAACCAAAAAAAAAATGGCGATCTCAGAAACTGTTGTCGACCCACCGCCGACTTTAGGAAAAGAGAAAAGACCCTTTTTCGAGAACACAAAAAAATGAAGTTGCCGGAAATCGTTCGTAGATCTGGTTTTGACAGTACACAGTACCAACCTAATTTTCCCGGTTAAATTCAAATAAGAATGCAAACGCATTTATAAAAAAACGTTCTCGCCGAAAAATCACTAACTCCGGTTTGCGAGACTGGAGAAAAAAAACCGCGGTTTTCAAACTAACCAATGATGAAATACACTAATACTTCCGTACCCTGTGCATGAGGTGTTGTCGGATCTATTTCCACGGTTGAAATTTTTATAACAAGGACATCGAGACACCCTCCATACATAGACCGAACATTTGCCTACCGGACCCCCGCTAACATAGCAAGTAGGAGGGAAATAACCAGACGGACTATAAGAAGCTCAGCATTGAAACCATCAACTGTAAAATCAATTACTGGAGATCAGAGCTTGCATCAAACCCAGGAATATTCGAACACTCAACCAATTCCCATATGAGTAAAGCTATACTAAGTGTAGAATTTAGTTCTATTTTAGTTACAGTTTTAGTCAAAAGTTTCCTTTGCTCTTTATATATGTTTTCTCTAAGATTCATATGGTTTGACGCCATTTTTGTAAAACATTTCTACATTAATAAAGTTGTTTCTGAACTTGAACCTAAAAATACACATTGAAGTACTGCTTGAACCCGGCACAAGAGTGTTCAGATGTTAAGTTTCTTCTTATTGTTGTATTATCATCGGACCACTATGAGTATACCAAATTTTATCCAAATCGGATAACGGGAAGTGTGTCAAAAACACATTTTTCTATAGAAGGGGTGGGGGTAGGGGTTGTTTGAATATATTTTTCTTAATGTTGTATTGTCATGGGACCACTACGTGTGTACCAAATTTCATCCAAATCGGATAATGGGAAGTGTGTCAAAAACGCTTCACAAGATTTGATAGATAGTTAGTTAGTTAGACAGAACATCTGAAGCTAAATAAAAGCTTGTAAAAAATTGCGTAGGATTTTTTATAGATGTTTTTATATAAATAATATATTTTATTTTTCATCTACACATTTTATCAGAAAAAAATTTTTTAGTCCGGCGCCGAGTTGGCCGGCGCCCAGTTGGCGGCGCCGAGTTGGCCCGGCGCCCAGTTGGCTGCGCCGAGTTGGCGGCGCCCAGTTGACGGCGCCGAGATGGCGGCGCCCAGTTGTCCCATTCCGACCTACATCTGAGTCAGTAGTGTGAGACTCAGTTATATAAACGATTGTAAAAAAAAATATATACTTCCAAAATTATTCCGTCATAGGGGAGATCTGGACCAAATATCTGCTGTCATCATTCTACGTTGGGTAGAATGAGACAGACAGCAACCCAGTCCGAGATCCACCCCATGAGGTAAAACAGTGTAAGGAAACCGCAAAAAAATATAACCTCATCTCTCTTTTGTCTCTGCAAAGTTGGTCATTGGGTTGTACAAATAACACAAAAAAAAATTAGTTCATCTTCGGTTCGGTTCGGTGTGTGTGTGGAGGATGAAAATGAAAATTGATCAAAATACAAAAAAAAATATTGAAATCTAAGAATAATACTTGAATAAACATGAAATATAAATCAATGAAACAAGGAAACAAGTTAGAGCCAGGGGCGTTCAATTTCACAGAAAAAATAATATAATTAAATATGCCGCAAAATCTTGGGTTATGACGTCATACCGTTACCTTGCGTTTACAAGCAATGTTGAAATTATACTGTGCAAAATTATATATAAAAAGTTATATGAAAAGATTATATCAAATGTTGCTTGCTCCTACCTTGGTCCTTGATTATTTTATGTGTGTTTTATTTTGTAAACCTGGTGTTGTTCTCCTCCTGCTACTTCGGGTCCCGTCCTGTTCTGTCCGCACCTCCCCTAGTGCCCGCTTAGTACATCACGCTAGGGCAGCACATGGTTGTGGAAAATGTTGCTGATTCTTGCCCGACCATAAAACCCTGTGGAAAATGAAATGTTTGAGTTTCCTGGAATTCGTCTATTTTGCACGAAGTTCCCCTACACCGAGTAACTTAAATCGAGAACCCCATGTCGACTCAATAAAATAAAGTAGATTTAAACAGATGAACTAAAATAATCCTAACGTACCTTTCCCAGGGTTACAAGGCTACACCCGGCTTCACACCAGCATCCAGCACAACTGTCCCGTCGATGGAATGGACAGGGCACACTTCTTTCCCGTAGAAATGGCGTAGGTCGCCTTTTAGTCCCTCTCAAAGAGAATACGAGCCGTCCACGAGAATGCCTCACGACGGACTCACTTCTACAGTTTCTGGGATATCTCCTGCAATCGCTGCAGTGCCAATAACCAAAAAAAAAATGGCGATCTCAGAAACTGTTGTCGACCCACCGCCGACTTTAGGAAAAGAGAAAAGACCCTTTTTCGAGAACACAAAAAAATGAAGTTGCCGGAAATCGTTCGTAGATCTGGTTTTGACAGTACACAGTACCAACCTAATTTTCCCGGTTAAATTCAAATAAGAATGCAAACGCATTTATAAAAAAACGTTCTCGCCGAAAAATCACTAACTCCGGTTTGCGAGACTGGAGAAAAAAAACCGCGGTTTTCAAACTAACCAATGATGAAATACACTAATACTTCCGTACCCTGTGCATGAGGTGTTGTCGGATCTATTTCCACGGTTGAAATTTTTATAACAAGGACATCGAGACACCCTCCATACATAGACCGAACATTTGCCTACCGGACCCCCGCTAACATAGCAAGTAGGAGGGAAATAACCAGACGGACTATAAGAAGCTCAGCATTGAAACCATCAACTGTAAAATCAATTACTGGAGATCAGAGCTTGCATCAAACCCAGGAATATTCGAACACTCAACCAATTCCCATATGAGTAAAGCTATACTAAGTGTAGAATTTAGTTCTATTTTAGTTACAGTTTTAGTCAAAAGTTTCCTTTGCTCTTTATATATGTTTTCTCTAAGATTCATATGGTTTGACGCCATTTTTGTAAAACATTTCTACATTAATAAAGTTGTTTCTGAACTTGAACCTAAAAATACACATTGAAGTACTGCTTGAACCCGGCACAAGAGTGTTCAGATGTTAAGTTTGCTCACCACTAGCTAGCCCTACACAACCTTCCAATCCGACTGAGTTAGCTATTAACTTTATTTAACTATGATTATATATAAATTTATATAATATAAAAATACGATTTTGTTTATACTTTTAGTCCTGGTTTTTATCCCTCGTTTATCTCCCATTTACAAAAAACAAACTCGTATTTATTTTATCTTCTCCTTATCAAATTAATAAAGATATTAAAGGGGCGGAGCCTCGGTTGTTCCTGGTCGACCCGTGGACCCAAATATGTTTTCGTGCTATCAAAACTAGCTAATCCGTGAAGGATATGAGGTTCGGATTGTCCCAATATCCTCGAAAATAAACATAAGCGAATGAAATGTTCATCTAAATGTTTCCTTCCTGTTACTGAAACCATTTGTGATGCGGCAACGCCGCCATTCCCCAGCAGAACAGCTGTTTATTTTCATGAACGTCAAAGAAAATTACGAAGTTTTACAGATAAATAAAACAATCGAAAGTTTTTATGTGATTTTCCCCGAAACCTGTGATCTTAAATTCCAATTACGATATCCAGATAATGCCATGTGCGCAGTATCCACAGTAATTTGATGGAATGCCTCCTTTTAAGGTAACTTCCTAGACACTATATAACCTCCAAACCTAGCTCTATAAAATACCCTTAATTTGTGTACAGAAAGACGAGTCGAAGAGCCTTGATTATTTACCTAAATAAACAAATATGTAACGTTGCCTTAAACGTAAAAATGACACGTTACATAATCCCCCCAACAAGACGATTAACCTAAAAGGAGAGGTCCGCTGCCGACTTAAGGTCTTTGGCATGCCAACTCCCTGGTAGTACTTTACCCGATGGTTCCTGAAGCGCAAATATCCAAGGAGAAATTCTATTCCTAATCACATAAGGACCAACAAATTTCGGTGCTAACTTCTTCGAGAAAAACTTCGCAGCATCTGACAACACATAATTCTTCTTCCAAACGCGCTGACCCACAACAAAGTTGGGTACCCTTGTACGCAAATTATACTGAACTTCGTTTTTCTCTCCTGCTACCTCTAACTGGGTTGGAGTAATCTTTTCCTGACAGACACATATTTCTACCAAAATTAACAAAGAAAGGAGACATCCTGGTTGTCTCATGGGCTGCAGTACGAATCGCGCAGGCAAGTTTATGTATTTGTTCGTCCCACTTTCTGTGGTTGTCTTTCACATAACAACATAACATGGTTGTTAACGTACGATTCGTCCTTTCTGTTGGATTCGCTCTGGGGTGATAATACGGATTATACTGAATTTTAACCTGATAACTCTCAGCGAAACATTTAAACTCATTACTTTTGTACTGAGGTCCATTATCACAAAGTATCAAACGGGGTACTCCGAAGACCATAAATACTTGCTCCTCAAGATGCTTGACAACAGCTTGAGTAGGGGCTGTTCGCATTGGAAAAACTAAGGAAAACTTACTCTAATAGTCCGTAACGACGAGAATCCAGCAATTACCCTTTGTCGAACGAGGTAACGGTCCACATAAATCTGTTGAAATAATTTCCCAAGGACGAGTTGGTTTTGGGTGAGATATCATCTGATCAGATACACCTTGTGTATCACCTTTATGAGCTGCACAGACAAAGCATTTCTTTACAAAAGTTGCCACGTCCTGGCGCATTTTTGGCCAATAATATTTTTCTGCCAGTCTGTGGAAGGTTTTATACACACCCATATGTCTTGCGGTAGGAGGATCGTGAGCTTCTCCAATAATTCTACGCCTGATCTTTGGGGACTACCTCTTTCCAATATTCGTTGGATGGTGAAAGTTGAGGGTATTCTTGTTTGACATATTTATACAACTTATTATCAGTGTATCTCCAATTCATAAATTTTAACGGTGATTCTACGACCCTCTTTACCATCTTTTGATACCATCGATCTTTAATTGCTGTTGAAACGTCTCTGGGCTGCGAAATTGTATCAATCATAGGTACTGCGCGAGACAACATGTCCGGGACAACTAAATCTTTCCCTTTCCGATGGATTACTTCAAAATCATATTGTTGCAGTTTTACAGACCAACGAGCAAGTCTTCCACTGGGCTCTTTCAAGCTATAAAGCCATTTTAAGCTAAAATGATCTGTAATGACCTTAAATGAGATCCCCTCAATATATGGCCGGAGCTTCTCTATCGCCCAAACCAATGCCAAACATTCTCGCTCGGTGGTCGTGTAAACACGTTCTTGCTTAGTCAAAGATCGACTCAAATAGCATATGACCTTGTCTCCTTCAGGATAAGGTTGCGTTAAATATGCTCCTATTCCATATCCTGATGCGTCTGTTTGAATGACAAATTCTTTGGTATAATCTGGACATGTAAGAATCGGTGCAGTCACTAAAAGTTCCTTAATCTTAATAAATGCTTTTTCGCAGTCTGGAGTCCAATCGAACTTTTGATTTTTCTTAGTTAGAGCTGTAGTTGGAGCTATTATCGCTGAAAAATTCTCTATGAAACGTCTATACCAGGATATTGTACCTACAACTCTACGAACTTCTCTGACAGTTCTTGGCCTCTGGAGCTCTAACATGGCTCTAATTTTATTAGGGTCAACTCGGATGCCTCGACGGTCCACTACGAATCCTAAATAAGTCATTTCTGGCCTACACAGTTGGCATTTCTCCCAACTTACCGTTATCTTTGCATTCTGCAATCTTCGTAGGACTTCCTCAAGAATTCTAAGATGTTCAGAAAAGCTCTGTGTGACAATTACGTACACGTCATCGTACACGTAGGGGTCTAAATCGTTTCCTATGATGATATCTATGAGTCTCTGCCAAGTTGCCGGTGCATTATGAAGACCAAACGGTAAACGCCTAAATTGGAAGAGACCTCGTCGACAGATGAATGCTGTTAATGGCTTTGATGATTCTTCCATTGGTACTTGCCAGTAAGCACTCTTAATATATAAAGTTGACAAGTACTTAACATCTTTCAATTTGTCAAGGGTCTCGGATACGAGTGGTAAAGGATAACTATCACGCGCCGTCACTGAGTTTAATTTGCGGTAGTCTACGCAGAACCGATATTTCTTTGTGTTTTTCTTTTGTACCATTACCACTGGTGAAGCCCATGAACTACTACTCCGTTCTATTACATCTAGTTTTAGCATTTCGTCGATTTCGTCATCCATAAGTTTTTGAATGACCGGTGAGACCTTATATGAACGCTGTCTTATCGGCGATGCATCTGTTGTAATATTGTGTTCTACCCTGTCTGTACATCCTAGTGAGTCACCCATAATAGTCTTATATTTATCGACCAATTCCTCTAGTCGTTCTGATTCATAAGGCGTAAGAGTAGTTTGTTGGTCTGATGTTTCTAAAGAACAAATCACATTTTTATTATCGGCAAAGTGCCACTCATTAGTACTTAAGTTCGGTACTATCCCCATCGAAATCCAAAAATCTAATCCCAAAATCAAAGTGTGCGGCAACTCAGGAACGACGACGACCTCTATTAACCTAATTTTATCCTGAACTCGCATAGGAAGCTGCACTGTCCCAATACTACTCGTGCTTTGACCATTTGCCACAATACAACTCGTCTTCTTCCTGGTATCAAGTGAAAAACCAAACCTCTCGATGATTGACCAACCATGATTCCCTAAAAAGGTACGTGAAGTCCCGGAATCCAACAAACCTAATAACTTATTTCCGAGCACATCCACTTCTAAATAAGACCTCTCATCTTTACGAGCATGACTTATCACATAATCTAAAACGTACGTTAGCCTATCGGTCGATGGTTGTTCAGGCTGACTCGAAGGTTGACCACCTACGAGCGCCTGGATCCGTTTCCCTGACGATTACAATTACGACATTCTCTGACTGTTACCCCTGCCTGACCACACGAATAACACTGCTTACCTCTAGGTAATGCGTACCCGATCGCCATGTGCCCTGTTTGATTGCATCTATAACACACCACGTCCCTACTCGCCCTACCAGATCCAACACCTGTGGTGGTTGTACATCTCTGTCATTTGCACTAGTCTGACCACTAGCTGGTTGTTGCCTATCTCTATCAGCTCTAGCAGCGAAACTGCTTGCTGGCTGTTACCTATCTCTGTTAAATCTGTTATCAGGAATATTCAAATTCTGTTGATTTGATGTCCCGGCACCTGATATTTGAATTGCATCAACCCCTGTTGGAAAATCGTCAAAAACGCTCTCTACGTCAACGTAGGCCAAGTCAGGTTTAATAGATTGGTTTCTTCTAGGAGTAAAATTCTCCTCCTCTAACCCATATCTCTGGTCTATTCTACGACACGAATCTTTTAAATGTGATAGGCTATTGACCTCAGTAGCAATCAACCCTTTCTTATAAATGTCCGCGATATTTCTGAAGACGATAGCTAATTTCGCCTCTTCAGAAACAGGACAGCCAAGTCTTTGGAAATACGTGTTCATGACAGCAATATAGGTCCCTATAGACTCTCCAGGGCCTTGTTTACGTTTTTGGATTTCCTTCAATAGCTGTAACGTGTCATTTTTACGTTTAAGGCAACGTTACATATTTGTTTATTCAGGTAAATAATCAAGGCTCTTCGGCTCGTCTTTCTGTACACAAATTAAGGGTATTATATAGAGCTAGGTTTGGAGGTTATATAGTGTCTAGAAAATTACCTTAAAAGGAGGCATTCCATCGAATTACTGTGGACACTACGCACATCGCATCATCTGAAGATCGTAATTGGAATTTAAGATCACAGGTTTCGGGAAAATCACATAAAAACTTTTGATTGTTTTGTTTATCTGTGGAATTTTGTGATTTTCTTTGACGTTCACGAAATTAAACAGCTGTACTGCTGGGGAATGGCGCCGTTGCCGCATCACAAATGGTTTCGGTAACAGGAAGGAAACATTTAGATGAACATTTCATTCCCTTACGTTTATTCTCGAGGATATTGGGACAATCCGGACCTCATAGCTAGTTGTGATAGCAGTTGACCAGTAACAACCGAGGCTCCGCCTACTTTGGTATCTTTATTAATTTGATAAAGAGAAGATAAAATAAATACGAGTTATGCACTTTCGTAAATGGAAGATAAACGAGGAATAAAAACCAGGAATAAAAGAGTAAACAAAATCGTATTTTTATATTATATAAATTTATATATAATCATAGTTATGTAAAGTTAATAACTAGCTCAGTTAGTCGGATTGAAGGGATTATAGGGCTGGCTAGTGGTGAGCAAACTTAACATCTGAACACTCTTGTGCCGAGTTTGAGCAGTAGTTCAATGGGTATTTTTAGGTTCAAGTTCAGAAACAACTTTATTAAAGTAGAAATGTTTTACAAGAATGGCGTCAAACCATATGAATCTTAGAGAAAACATATATAAAGAGCAAAGGAAACTTTTGACTAAAACTGTAACTAAAATACAACTAAATTCTACACTTAGTATAGCTTTACTCATATGGGAATTGGTTGAGTGTTCGAATATTCCTGGGTTTGATACATGCTCAAATCTCCAGTAATTGAATTTACAATTGATGGTTTCAATGCTGAGCTTCTTATAGTCCGGCTGGTTATTTTCCTCCTACTTGCTATGTTGGCAGGGGTCCGGTAGGCAAATTTTCGGTCTATGTATGGAGGGTGTCTCGACGTCCTTGTTATAAAAATTCCAACCGTGGAAATAGATCCGACAACACCTCAATGCACGTTTTACGTATTTTCTATCCCCTTGGTCGGTGCTGCCCCCTATATACCGGTATGGAAATATTGGTGTATTTCCTCATTGGTTGGTTTGAAAACCGCGGGTTTTTCCTCCAGTGTTGCAAACCGCATTTAGTGACTTTTCTGTGAGAGCGTTTTTTTTATAAATAGGTTTGCATCCTTATTTGAATCTAACCGGGAAAATTAGGTTGGTATTGCGTTTTACTGTCCCCACCACATTTACAAAACGGTTTCCGGCCACTTCATTTTTTTGTGTTCTCGAAAAAGTGCCTGGTCTCTTTTTCGTAAAGAATTTTGGCTGGGCTGGTGGCCGTCTTGTGGTGTCGCCATTGTTTTGTGGTTATTGGCATTGCAGTAGTTGCAAATTATACCCAACACGGTATAATTGTGAGTCCGTCGTATTAGGCGTAATCTAAAGTGACGCTCACACCTTTTTGAAGGGGATTTAAGTCGGCCACGCCGTTTCTACGGAAAGAGCAGTGGTAAGTTCGATTTTATTTTTTTCATTTTTTTTATTATTCGAGGACTCTTCAAGATAATATTTGCCTCCCAGATTGTAATTATTTTTCGTGTGAAATGTACTTTTTTGACAAAAGACGTGGGGAATTTTTGGCGTTTTTATATTTTTCTTTTAACCACGTGTTGGATAAAAACTATGTATTGTTTTCTCCTTTGGTTACAGCACCGTCCATTCCATCGACGGGACAGTTGTGCTGGTGGAACGAGGTTCTGTTCCATCGACGAGCCAGTTGTAACCCTGGGAAAGGTACGTTAGGATTAGTTTAGTTCATCTGTTTAAATCTACTTTATTTTATTGAGTCGACATGGGGTTCTCGATTTAAGTTACTCGGTGCAGGGGAACTTCGTGCAAAATTGACGAATTCCAGGAAACTGAAACATTTCATTTTCCACAGGGTTTTTACGCTCGGGCAAGAATCCAGTAACCATTTTTGACTATGTGCTGCCCTAGCATCATGTGCTAGGAGATCCTCAGGGTGGGCGTGAACAGGACAGGACCCGGTGCAGTGGTGAGGAGATGTCTGGACAACAGGACTGTAGGTTTACAAAATAAAATAAGTCTTTTTTATTTACTCATTCCATAAACCAGGACCAAGGTAGGAGCAAGTACATTCTTAGATATAATATTTGTTTTTATATATATATAATTTTCACCATATAATTTCAACATTTTTGTAAACGCAAGATAAGGTATGACGTCATAACCCCAGTTTTGCGGCATAATTAAGCTAAGTTTAAATTGCTATTGCGTGCCATTCTGGCTCTGACTTGGTTTCCTTGTTACACTCATTTATTTTAAGCATGTTTCCAATATTAACTTCAAGTTTAACCTTTAGAATAAACAAGATGAACTAAATCTTTGCGTTATTTGTACAACCCAATGACTGACTTTGCAGAGACAAAAAGAGAGATGAGGTTATCTTTTTTAGCAGTTTCCTTACATCACTACCTCCTGGGGTAGATCTCGGACTGGGTTGCTGTCTGTCTTATTCTACCTAACGTAGAATGATGACAGCAGATATTTGGTCCAGATCTCCCCTATGACGGAATAATTTTGGAAGTATATATATATATATTTTTTTAACAATCATTCATATAATTGAGTCCTACGCTACTGACTCAAAGGTGGGTCCACTGTGACCTGCTGGAAATGTGCATCTACCTATAAAGAACTTTCTATTTGTGTCATTTTGATTCAGTTAAAAATCTTTTAGAATTTTATCTCGTTTATTAGTCAATTTTTTTTGGTTTTTTAATTACACAAATACTCTGGAAGCCTCGGAAGTAGGTAGAATTTCATTGTTTGGCTACAGCGTTTGGGTTGAACTGTATTTTATTAAAGATCTTCTTTGTAAAACATTGGTATTAAACACTGTGGCGCACGTAAAATTTTCTTATTTCTGAACCCCCCCTTCTCCACTGTATAAAAGTTACCGGGCATATCAATGTTTTACCTAGCTGGAAAATACAGTTTTGCTTCCAGATATTTGTTTAATTATTCAGTGGTTTTGTTGTGTCACAAGTTGGCAAATTGTCATTATTCTAATTACAGGGTCACAAAATGGCGGCAACGTCTTTAAGCTGCCACAAATGTCACCCAACGCATTTTAATAGGCCACATAGCTTCTCGCCATATGAAGAAGGAAGATGTTCTGTCATGAACCTTTGTTCCAGCTGTTCTCATGTATGGACTTCTCTTCGAACATCTTTATACAAAGTATAGGCTGACTTTTCAAAAAGATCAATTCCTGAGTAGTAACAACTTTTTGCTAACTCCTCTAGCCTGACTCAACTCGTCCACTCTCTCAAAAAATGCGGTGACGGAGATTGTAACCCTCTCGCCTGTATACTTTAAGTTCCATTTATGCGGAGGTACAGGGGCGACGTGATATGAAGTACCAGGATCACTTGACATTGGTACTGGCGACGAACATGAAAATGGTCGTGACTGAGCAATTGGTGCTATGCTACTTTGGAGGGCAGCTAAACTCAAAGGAGCGATAGACGGTTGTTGATACTGAAAAGCTGTTGTACCCTAATTCTCAATCGGCATAGGGAGTGGTGCTTGTACTGATGTTTGAGTTGGGTTCGTTAGCATTTGCGTTTGCACTGGAGCAATGACCGACGGTTGGTTCGTAGGCTGTTGAGCTGGTCTATGTGTGCTCGAGTGCGGTGGTTGCGAGAAATGAGACTGGTTTGGTGTGTTGCCAGCATTTGTTGAGTGGTCTGAGCCTCGACTCGTTGATTGGGTTTCAGATGCTTCATCATCATCTGAGGTAACGCCAACTCTTAGTAAATCTGTTGCTTGGCTCTGCAACCTCCCAATCAAACTCAAGGTCTCCGCAACCAGTATGCCTTTCGTTTGGCTTTCTTCAAAGTTAGACGGATTCATGTTATTTATCCTGGCTAACACGTGTTCCAACCTTACAGCAATTTTCCTAAACTCTCCCTCTTTGCTCGAACCAGAGAACTTCTCTACCAGTGGTACCAGACTATCTAGCTTCTTCATGCAGCTAAAAGCATCCTGGCCAAATTTAAAGGGATACGGAGGTTATCTCATACTTCCATCAGTCCTTTCTCTCTGCCTAATCAGTATGAGCTGTTGCTTCATTTCTTCCACCGATCCAATGGCTATGCCTCTCCATGTTAATTCGTAGATTAACTCGTCCTTGACTAAGTACCTTATATCAGACAACCGACTCAAAGAAATAGCCATGGTATATTCAAACTTTAAACTTTAATTAAAACTGTTAATTATACCTCCCAATTATAAAAACTAAACCACTTAATAACAAACACAAAGTTCACTTTAAATTCACTAGTGAAAATCACTATAAATTTTCTCACAAATGTAGAAAATATAAAACTTAAACAGACGCGAACAAAACCGACAAACACCGGAGCAGTAAGAAAATAAAATTTATTTGCATTTAAAAATGTAATCATAGTTAATATTAATTATTTGCACAACCAACCATGACGTCCAACCTTGCAGAGAGATATAACTACTTAAATCCTATATTAGAATTAACAAGTAGCCATAAAAAAGTAAAAAAAAATAAAAGAGAGACAAGAGCTTTGGCAGGTATTCAGGTCTTATGTTCCACTCCTGCGTGATTAAAACCAAAAAAAAATAATTGCGCTTATCCTAGCTGAACTGGATTAAAATTAAAGTTAAGTTATGTTTGTTTACCTCAGCAACCGAATAGGTAAATTTATCCCTAAATGGAACGTACAACAAACTACCTATAACAAAAATCCCAAAGCTGTTGTACACAGTTAACGCTAGGGTATACTCCTGATATTGCAGAACGGCTCCACAAATAAACTCCTCAAAAAAAAAACCCAAATCGCCGTATACAATGATTTTTCTAAAAAGAATAAATCAAAACCCACTTTAACCTGCTTACCTATTATGAGTTTACACGAAACATGCATTGCTTAAGGCCACATCATCCCTTAATATATAAGTGAACGCAATAAACATCGGAACAAATGTTCGTGTTATAGAAATCGTAAAATATGCTCAATTAAAAAAAATCTGCTCGCTGAAGTTGCGTCGAATTAGACTAGTAAGGATGTTGTGTGTAATTAAAAAAAATGTAAAAAAAATTACCGATGGTATTAAAAAAATTTATACAAATAACGTCTTGGTAGGACTGCAACTCTCTAATAATCGTTAAAATGACATTCCAAAATTTTAACTAAATTGATGCAAACCATGGTCAAGAAGACCCTAGGATCGTACCGGAAGGTGTCCAAAAAAAAAGTAAATTAAAAAAAAAAATTTTGCTGTCGACCACAGTAGCCCAATAATAAAAAATTAATTAGTGGCTCACTAAAATTTTCAATATATTACTCTACCCTAATAGGTGGTTTGGAGTAGGGAGAAAAAAAATTAAAACAAATGATGATAGGTTGTTAAAACGCGAGGGTTCGAAATGATATTATATTTTAATTCAGAAAAAAAAATATTTAAATAAACTGGTAAAATCATTGTAGGGCAAGGTACTATTAGGCAAAAAAAAAATTTTGCAACAAGAAAATCAAGTTTTCTTCCTTCAAAAAAAAATATTAAAAAAAAAAATATTTAAAAAATATTTTCAAAAAAAAAATTAAAAATGTTTAAGTGGGGTTGCAGCTCCTATTAACGATTTTAAAAGAATTAAAATAAAATTAGCACTAGAAAAATATTAATAGAGTTATGTCATGCAACAGTTTTTGTTCTTTCCCTTTAGATTCCCTTTCCTCTCTCAAAAATGTGAAAAGGGAATGAGCTAGAAAAATTAATTTACTATACGAAAAAAAAATATTGAAAATTACATTTACTTAAGAATCATAAAGAAAAAAAACCGCGGTTTTCAAACTAACCAATGATGAAATACACTAACACTACACTTCCATACCCTGCGCATGAGGTGTTGTCGGATCTATTTCCACGGTTGAAATTTTTATAACAAGGACATCGAGACACACTCTATACATAGACCGAACATTTGCCTACCGGACCCCCGCCAACATAGCAAGTAGGAGGGAAATAACCAGACGGACTATAAGAAGCTCAGCATTGAAACCATCAACTGTAAAATCAATTACTGGAGATCAGAGCTTGCATCAAACCAAGGAATATTCGAACACTCAACAAATTCCCATATGAGTAAAGCTATACTAAGTGTAGAATTTAGTTTAGTTTTAGTCAAAAGTTTCCTTTGCTCTTTATATATGTTTTCTCTAAGATTCATATGGTTTGACGCCATTTTTGTAAAACATTTCTACATTAATAAAGTTGTTTCTGAACTTGAACCTAAAAATACATATTGAACTACTGCTTGAACCCGGCACAAGAGTGTTCAGATGTTAAGTTTGCTCACCACTAGCTAGCCCTACACAACCTTCCAATCCGACTGAGTTAGCTATTAACTTTATTTAACTATGATTATATATAAATTTATATAATATAAAAATACGATTTTGTTTATTTTTTTAGTCCTGGTTTTTATCCCTCGTTTATCTCCCATTTACAAAAGTGCATAACTCGTATTTATTTTATCTTCTCCTTATCAAATTAATAAAGATATCAAAGGGGCGAAGCCTCGGTTGTTCCTGGTCGACCCGTGGACCCAAATATGTTTTCGTGCTATCAAAACTAGCTAATCCGTGAAGGATATGAGGTTCGGATTGTCCCAATATCCTCGAAAATAAACATAAGCGAATGAAATGTTCATCTAAATGTTTCCTTCCTGTTACTGAAACCATTTGTGATGCGGCAACGCCGCCATTCCCCAGCAGAACAGCTGTTTATTTTCATGAACGTCAAAGAAAATTACCAAGTTTTACAAATAAACAAAACAATCGAAAGTTTTTATGTGATTTTCCCCGAAACCTGTGATCTTAAATTCCATTACGATGTCCAGATAATGCGATGTGCGCAGTGTCCACAGTAATTCGATGGAATGCCTCCTTTTAAGGTAACTTCCTAGACAATATATAACCTACAAACCTAGCTCTATAAAATACCCTTAATTTGTATACAGAAAGACGAGTCGAAGAGCCTTGATTATTTACCTAAATAAACAAATATGTAACGTTGCCTTAAACGTAAAAATGACACGTTACATAATCCCCCCCAATACAACCCCACGTTGGGCGCCAATTGTGGCCAATTAAAATGCGTTGGGTGACATTTTGTGACACTGTAGATAGAACAATAACAATTTGCCAATTTGTGACACTAAAAAAAATTACTGAATAATTAAACAAATATCTGGGAAGCAGAACTGTATTTTCCAGCTAGGTAAAACATTGATATGCCCGGTAACTTTTATACAGTGGAGAAGCGGGGGGTTCAGAAATAAGAAAATTTTAAGCGCCACAGTGTTTTAACATCAATGTTTTACAAAGAAGATCTTAATTAAAATACAGTTCAAGCCAAACGTTGTAGCCAAACAATGAAATTCTACCTACTTCCGAGGCTTCCAGAGTATTTGTGTAATTAAAAAACCCAAAAAAATTGACTAATAAACAAAATAAAATTCTAAAAGATTGAATTAAGATGACAAAACTAGAGGCACGTTACAGGTAGATGGACTCCTTTAACAGGTCATAGTGTACCTACATCTGAGTCAGTAGTGTGAGACTCAGTTATATAAACGATTGTAAAAAAAAATATATACTTCCAAAATTATTCCGTCATAGGGGAGATCTGGACCAAATATCTGCTGTCATCATTCTGCGTTGGGTAGAATGAGACAGACAGCGAGATCCACGCCATGAGGTAAAACAGTGTAAGGAAACCGCAAAAAAATATAACCTCATCTCTCTTTTGTCTCTGCAAAGTTGGTCATTGGGTTGTACAAATAACACAAAAAAAAATTAGTTCATCTTGTTTATTTTCACAGGAGGATGAAAATGAAATTGATCAAAATACAAAAAAAAATATTGAAATCTAAGAATAATACTTGAATAAACATGAAATATAAATCAATAAAACAAGGATACAAGTTAGAGCCAAGGGCGTTCAATTTCACAGAAAAAATATTATAATTAAATATGCCGCAAAATCTTGGGTTATGACGTCATACCGTTACCTTGCGTTTACAAGCAATGTTGAAATTATACTGTGCAAAATTATATATAAAAAGTTATATGAAAAGATTATATCAAATGTTGCTTGCTCCTACCTTGGTCCTTGATTATTTTATGTGTGTTTTATTTTGTAAACCTGCTGTTGTTCTCCTCCTGCTACTTCGGGTCCCGAAAACAAATATGTAACGTTGCCTTAAACGTAAAAATGACACGATACAGTTGTTGGTTGGTTAAATGAACCGATCACCCTGTCTGACACCTCTACCTCTTCTTATGTGGTTTGGCTTGGTTCTTTCGTGGATTTTGATTGATATTGTTGCTTCGCTATTAATTAAAAATTTTAAAAAACTGCCCCTTTTACCCCTCAGGGGCGCGGCTAGAAATACTTTTAAAAATTAAAAAAATATACGGTAGCATTTTTGACCCATTACACAACTTTTTTTAACTATGACAAATCAATTTTCAAAAAACAAATTTTTTAGGCCTTTTTCGACCCAACTTAGTATTTATACTACACCCTTTACGATGCGCTTGAGGTGTAGTGTGAATGCATCTATTGCTTTTAATCAAATAGAAAAAGTAGCAGTTAAAAGTTTATAACCGGCTATTTTTTTCTTTAGCTGAAAAATAACTTTTTTATAAAATGTTTTGAAAATTTTTAGGAACTATCATTTTAAGGCAGTTTGTAAGGGAACCATCCGCCAAACTTTAGAACTTTAAAGCATATAAAATGAAAGTGTATATCTTCTTCTAGGAAGTGGCTGGCGTCTTTTAAAAGCAAAGCGTGTTTTGACATCGACGGACAGTAAAATATGAAGAAAATAAAAAAGACATGTATTCAGATGCATTTTGAGGGTTCAAAAGCACAGGAGAAGAAAATAAAATTTTGGTGTGATGTGAAGGACCGACGCAGTAAAATAAAAATAAGAAAAATAATTGTCTTTTACCGTTTTTCAAATAATGTTGTTTTTAAACATCGTACGCTATCTTTGATTGGCCACTATTTGTTTAAGCCATATACGCAATATTTTAATACTTCCTGTTACCCATTTAAACAATGATTAGCGCTTGATGCAAACCTTCAGAAATAAATATACGAAAATTGCACAGATACCGAATTTATATAGAAAGAGTTTTTGTGAATTGTGCGCCGATGATTTGACGTCAGGAATACACGAGTAAAATAATATGCATGTCTAAAAGTATACCCAATCAGGACATTTTATCTTAAGAACTGCAAAAGGAATAGACATATCCATTGATATTGCTATTTCAAATATGTTTGCATTTTATACATTGTAAGGTACCGTGGGTATTGGAATAATACGTATTATATGGAAATAATATGCATATGTGTTTGAAGGCTACCAATCAGGACATTTCTTTTTAAGCCGGGAGCAGTCGCGAATCCCGTATGACGTTGTGGTCGCGAGTTTGTTTTTTCTAACATTGATTCATTCAGATTATTAACATATCTGTTCAGCTTATGAATAAATTTAGACGCAAAAATTCATTATTGGTAGTTGAAACGATACCTATATTACAGTTTTCGTTAGAAAATATAACTCCATATAGCTAATCTGAAAAAAAAAATAAAAACTTAAAACTCTACAAAGCACTTTTAAACTTAATCACAACAAAATAATCCCATAGTCTCTGTCATTTGCCACTTCTATACCAACAAAACGACGTAATCTTTGGTAAAAATTGGATAAATAGTAGTCGTAGGGTAAATAGTGATGAAGCAGTTTTCCACATATTTCATGAGTATAAACATATAATAGCATAAAATAAGGACTCATGGGGTCTCGAGACCCCCCCAAAACCCTCGCCCCCACCCAAAACTGTCTCGGGCATACCCGGAAACTTTTTTCTATATACGCCACTATGAAAGCACAAAAATTTATCGTCATACATACTCATATTATGTACTATACATACATACATACATACATACAAGGAAAATACTTATAACCTTCATTTTGCTTCGCTTAGTAGGGTAAATAGTGATAAAATAAAAAATAAAACAACGTACTTCACAATTATTTCGCTGGCGGATTTGGTCGCTTCATTAAAATTATTCTAACATTACATATAACGTAAAGGGTCGCGTGTTAGATTTAATCTAACATTCATCAAACTCACCGCGGCGACACCAAACTGAACGCCCTTCACCTACGCATGACTACTACTGGCCTCAAGCCAATTACTGGGGCAGGGCCTTATTACAAAATTTTTGTGAGAAATATTCAGAATAATTATAAAATGTTACATTTTTTCTAACAAAGCGACCGTTCCCGGGTTAAGGATCACGAGGACTTATGTCTGCATCATGAATTAACAATTACCGTGGGTATTGGAATATTATGTATATGGCTTAGGCTCACTCACATCACTTTGAGCTGGCAATCATAGTTTTATAACATCCTAGCAATATGCTCTAACTATGGTAGAAAGGAAAATTATTACCACCAAACTAAATTTTAACTTTTTTAAATAGCCTGTGGGTGAAGGTGCAGTTTTGCAAAAAATGTTGTTACCTATTAAGCTTTAATATTACTTTCTATGGCGAATACATCGGTAGGCTATACTGTCGAAAATTTATGCCAAAATGAAACAAAAAAAAAATCGCAGTGGCACAATTTTTGTTTCGATTGTATTTTTGCCCATTTCGACATGCAAATGTACAAATGTATTGTTCGGAGTTCAGTCAACTGAGAAAAAAGCGTTTTAAAAAACCGCACTAGTCTAATAAAGCCAACCGTTAACCAATGTAATAAAAATGTTGTTAATTTAGTATCGGCAATATGAGGGGTAAAAATTTAATCGGGGAACCTTTAGATGACTATTTTAAATTGATCAGTTACGATAAGTCTTATTTTTTACCCAACTGCAGCACGGTGAAAGGAAGGGTAATGTCTAATAGGTTTGTGTCGCGCTACAGGCTAAACGGCTGCACCGATTTTGACAAAAAACGAACCGAACTGAACCGAACCGAACTAACATATTAAAAAAAAAACTTTCCTGAATTTTTACCCGGGATCCTACAGGATGTGAATCCAAACCGAACTGAATCGAACTTGGTCTGGTTCGGTTCAGATTCACACTTTCTAGGATCCTGGGCAAGAAGTCAGGAAAGGTTTTTTTTTAAATGTGTTGGTTCGGTTTGGACTCACACCCTCTAGGATCCCGGGAAAGCAGCCATGCGCAATTTTGGGGATGCGCTATTTTATGCATGCGCTATTTTAAGCATGCGCTATTTTGTGCATGCGCTATTGTGGCCTGCGGTATTAAGTCCTGTGCTATTTTGGGCATGCGCTTTTTCGGCCATGCGCTATTTTGGCAATGTACTATTATAGCCATGCGCTATTTTTTCAATGCGCTATTATGGCCTGAGCTATTTTGGACTGCACTATATTGTACCACTGTTATGGTTAATACCAACAAAAAAAAATTAAAATACTATATACAAAGCTGTCACAAGTACATTATGAAAGTACTTCAAGTACAAGTATAGTTTTTGCAAAGTCACCTGAAATGCTTCTAATACAGGGTTCTATCGATTTCAAGAAATTTTGCTTCCATCTTCCCTTCAAAAGTTATCCAAATTCATATTAAATCTTCCTGGTATAATTTCAACCCTACCGACAGAGAAAACGCGCGGCTCTTTGCGGTTCGAGCACAAAGTATTTGTTTTCTGATCGACCCAGCACACGGCACCTGATTGAGATTTTTTTGAGATGCGCTTTTAATTGCTTTCGGGTGGTCTTTTCGGGACCCCTTTAGTCGGCAGTATGCAGAGTTAGAAAATAAATCAGTGTCGTTTCTGTAGGTGTAGGAATAGAAAGTTTTATTATCTATTTTTATTTCTTTAGCTTACCCATAATTAAATGAAATAATTTTCATATCTACCGCCGCCCATGTCACTTTCTTTAAAGGATATGCCGATGGTCGACTTTAACCTTTGTTCAACTGACTTCGCAAAAACTTTACCAAGTACATTAGGATTTGTAAAAGTATTTGAAGTACTAAGTACATTTTCTTTTCAAATGTACTTTAAGTACCAAGTACATTATAAAAGTACTTGATTTTCCTTAAGTCTTTTACTTTTACAATAAAAGTACTTCAAGTACTTTAAATATGTCAAAAAAATCAAAAAACGCCAAAAGTGTTAAAAATACTCTTCCAATCTATGGGCACCTAAGCTCACACTGGATACTATAGTTATAGTGTATCTACGTGAAAGCTAATATAACTAAAAACTGAAGTATATTTTATTGAACTCCAGACTCAATTACCTTTCGTTTGATACCACACAAGCCATGTTTTGACTTAAACTCTAATTTTTCAAATCTACCCCCACCCTTTTTTTAAAAACTAAAATGTATTTTGTTTAACTCCAGACTCAATTACCTTTCGTTTGATATCACACACGCCATATTTCCACTTAAACACTAATTTTTGAAATTTACCCCCACTCTTTTTTTTAAATAAACTAAAATGTATTTTGTTTAACTCCACTCAATTACCTTTCGTTTGATATCACACACGCTATATTTTTACATAAACTCTAATTTTTGAAATCTACCCCCACCCTTTTATTTGGCTTGTGTTCGGTGGATTTTCTTCATTTTTAAATGGGACCATCTCGACCCAAAACCCAGCCTGAGTACCAAATTTCATTAAAATCGAGCAAGCCGTTTTTGAGTTATGCGCGTTGGTCGTTACAGACAGACATACAGACACACAGACAGACATACAGACAGACAGACAGACAGACAGACAGACGGCGCAACAAAAAAGTTTCAAAATCATCTGAAACGCAAAGATATATAAAAATTTTTGAAATCGGAGCAACTTTTTTTTTCTCGAAAAAATTAGGATCACCATAGCTCACACTACTATAGTATAGTAGTAGTGTGAGCTAAAAATCAAAAAACGTTGAAAACTTCAAAAAATATCTAAGATGACAAAAAATTTCAAAAAATGTCAAAAACCGTTAAAAATGTAAAAAAAATTCAAAGATGTAAAATCATGTAAAATATGTCGAAAATGTTTACAAAATTTTCAAGCTATAAGGCTTTATTTTTTCGAATATTATTGTACGTAAATATGTATTATTTATATACCTAAACTGCATTTATTTATTTTTTTTGAACTCATCATTTTACATACAAAGGTAATGAAAAGAAATAATTTTATTACACAAAATTTCTATGAAGGGAAATCAAGGAAATATTGTGTTTTCTTCACATACAACAGGGTGATTTTCATCATTGTTTCATATATGATAAATTTTACATTCTTTTTTATCTCTCTGCTCCATAAAATACTGTTAAGACATCCAACAAACTTTTTTGCTTTTACTATTCTTTTTTCCAGCCCTTTACAGTTTGTTCCTGTCTTATCAAATGTGACACCCAAGTATAAATACTCATTGCATGAAGATATTACTTGTCCATTGACTATTTCTAACTCACTGGATTCGTTTCCAATACATAAGTAGTAAAGTTCGTTTCCAGTCTTTTAGAGTTACTGCGATATATATTTTAAAAATAGTTGGAGAGATACAACATCCCTGTCTTAAGCCTTTTGTTACCAGGAATACTTTTGAAAGTCGATTTCCAATTTTAATATTAGACTTTGACCCTTTGTATAGTTCCTCCATCACTCTTATGTATGTATGATTGATATTAGTCTGCTCTAACACTGTCCATATTTTTTCTACTGGAACGGTATCATATGCTTTTTGTAGGTCCACAAAGGTAACATAAGTCTCTATATTTCTGGCGCTCTTTTTCTCAATTACGTGTTTAAGACAAAAAACATTATCACTACATGATCTGCCTGAATGAATCCCACTTTGCTTCTCTATTAGATCACTAAGAATCCTACCGTACAATCCACTTAGAGTACTGGTTACTGAAATTCCTTTGTAATTGTTGCAATCCAGCTTGTTTCCTTTTTTATGTATTGAGGATATGAATGCAATTTTCTAATTATCGGGTACTGGATGTTCGTTTATGCATTGATTGACAATATATGTGAGATTTTCGATTAGTTTCTCTGATCCATATTTGAGCATTTCAGCATATATTCCTCCAGGTCCGCTAGCTTTTCCGGATTTAAGCGTTTTAATACTATTCTTTATCATTTCTTTTTCCATCATTACTTCCTCTCCATGTACTTTTATGTCTCTCCTCGAAGAGGCTGCCAGATATTCGGGTCTCGTCTCCTGCTGCAGTCGTGTGCTGTCTATTGTTCTGGTTTGATGATCTGGAGGTTTACTTTTCCTTTTGTTGGGTTTTTTACTGTAAAAATGAATTTCCATACTTCAGAACTCTGCCTACCTCCTACGTGTGTATTTATGTCGTGGCATTTGCGCTCGAACATTTAATTTTTTTCTGTGCGTATCAAATTTCTTAGCTGTCTTCTGGTTTGCCTGTAGATTTCTAGGTCTGTTTGCTCTTTAGTGTTGAGCCATTTCAAGTATGTGCGTTTTTTCTCTTTGACCATTTGCTGTATTTTCTCCGTCCACCACATCTTCCTGTTATTTCTATTATCTTCGTATCCAACAGCTTCGTTGCCTGCTTCGTTCAAGTTTTTAATTATGTTTGTATATATCTCTTCAGATGAGTGTTCTGTGTTTATTAATTTTTTATCTAATCGGTTCTGATACTGATGAGTACTTTCGATTTCTAGACTTCTAAAGTTGTATTTTTGATTGTCTTCGATGCATTCTAGGTTTTCATTTTCTCCAAAACTTTCGTCTTTTTTTGTTTTTCTTAAAGGGAATAATATTTTTGCTTTTACCAGATGGTGGTCAGGTCCACAGGTAACACCACGAAGTGCTCGCACATCATACCACTTTAATTGCGAGTGTTGTCAACCGATAGCATAATCAATGATTGATTTAAGATTTCTTGTTAGCTGAATCCAGGTATATCCATGAATATCCTTATGTTTAAAAAAACCATTGGGTTTCAGTTTTTTTTATTTTTATTTGTCAAACACACTGTGTTTATTGTATTACAATCTAGTCAGTAAGACTAATTAGCAATTTTGTTTTAACTTAATTTACTAGAAAAGTCAGATTTAAACTTAGGGTTCACTCTACAGTTCTCCCCGCTTTGTTCAGTCTGTAACTCACAATTGTGTTGTGTTTATAGCATTATTTTGTTTTATATAATTCACATAGTTTACTAGCTCGAACGGCTTCACTCTTTTTAGTCTTCGAACTAGCATAGTATTGTCTAGAAGCTGAATTGCTTCCACATTCACATGCCGATGGAGTCTATCTTCGTGTCTTTTTGCGTACTTTTTTATAGTCTCTGCTACAGTTTCGATTTTTAGATCTCGATGAAGGTCACTATTTCGAACGTACCAAGGTGCATTCACAATGTTTCTTAATACTTTATTTTGAAATCTCTGTAAAACTAGAATGTTACTCTCTTTAGCACAACCCCATAGTTGAATACCATATGTCCATACTGGTTTCAGTTTTTGTCTATAAAGCAGTAAATTATTATTAATTGTTAAATTGGACTTCCTTCCAATTAGCCAGTTCATTTTTCTATACCTTATCTCAAGTTCTTCTTTTTTTTTTCTTAACATGTGCTTTCCAGCGCAATTTGGCATCAAGTGTTATACCGAGATATTTTGCCTGATTTGAATATGGTACGGGAATGTTGTTACTTGTTATTTGTATGTGATTTATATCTTTGTTTGTTAAATCAACATGAATTGATTTGGTTTTATTTAATTTTATTCGTGACTGCATCCTGAAGTTTTTCTATGCATTTTTCAATAGATTTTTCTACCGTCAATAAACCAGTATCATCTGCAAATGTTGCTAAGTGACTATTTTCTGGCTTTGGGATATCGCAAGTGAATAATAAGTATAGATAAGGGCCTAGTACGCTATCCTGGGGCACGCCTGCCTTAATTTCTGTTAAATTTGAGTATGAGACTCCCTGTTTTACTCTAAAATGTCTATCAGATATGTATGATTCCAAAATATTCGAATATTGTTTTGGCAGAAACCGTTTTAGTTTAAAAGTAAGGCCTTCATGCCACACTTTGTCAAATGCTTATGCTACATCTAGAAAAACTGCAGAACAAACTTTTCCCTCTTCCAGTGCTTTTTCTATTATATTAGTAATTCTATGTACTTGATCTCTCGTGGAATCCTTGTTTCGAAAACCAAATTGATGAGATGGAATAATTTCCTGTCTTTCTATGATGGGTTATATTCTTTTAAGCAATAATTTCTCATAGAGCTTGGATATAATTGGCCTGTAAGATGACACGTCATGGAGTGGTTTTCCCGGTTTTGGGATCTTGATAACTTCTGCAACTTTCCACAGTTTAGGTACATACCTAAGCCTAAAGGACGCATTAATTAGGTTGCATAGTTTTACGATAGCTTTTCTGGGGAGTTGTTTTATGATTACCCCGTTAATAAGATCATACCCTGGGGCTTTTTTCGAATTAATATTTTTGATTTCTGTTAATATTTCTTTTGGTGATGTAAGCTTAATATGGTCTTCGATTTGATGGGGTTCATTTAAATGAAAGTTTTCATCCGGTGTTTCGTGGGGCTGAAATTTTTTTCCAAATGACTTGCAAAAATATCTGCTTGTTCTTTGTTACTCCTTGCCCACTGGTTGTTAGATTTTCGTATGGGTGGAATTTGCATAATTGGTCTTTTAAAATCTTTGGTTGCTTTCCAAAGGGAATAGTCGGTATTTTTATCATCTGTAAGTTCAATAAGAAAATGGTTAATAGATTCATTTTTTATTACTAGAATTTCTCGCCTAATGCGCTGCGTCATGTTGTTGAAATTTGTTTTGTCCCGAGGATTATGGCTTTGCTGCCACTTTCTTCTTAGTTTCCTTTTTTCCAATATAAGGTCTCTAATTTCCTTTGGATAGTTTTTTCCCTTAAAAATTATCTTTGGTTTTGGACTGTTTTCAACTGTTTCTGTAACAAAATATTCAACTTCTTTATCGATTTGTTCTGGCGTTTGCAATGGTACTGATAGGTTTATTTTTTCTGACAGACTTTGTTTAAAACTAATCCAGTCAGTCAGTTTATTAACTAGTGAGATATTTGCTTCCTTCTTTATTATGTTTTTACTAAGAGTTAGAATAATAGGTGAATGATCTGAGTGTAAATCAAAACTTTCTTCTATATCTACAAAACTTAAAGATATATTTTTTACTATAAAAAAATCAATTTTTCCTGGATCTGTTGGATAGTATGTGGGCTTAACAGTTGATATGGGCTCACATTGATATTCACTAATAGCTTGCAAAAGTTATTTTCCTTTAGAATTCGTCAGTCTAGATCACCCGTAGGTATTTTTTGCATTAAAGTCACCTCCAATTATAAAACGGTTTCCTAATTTTCTGAGAAAATTAAGATATTGATTTTTCTTTAGTAAGTGCTTTGGTAGTATATAGACAGCACTTATGACTAGTGTATATGTTTTGGTTTTTACACTTACTAATGTAGCTTGAATCTCTATGGTTTTATATCCTATCTCCTCATAGTGTGATATATTTTCTTTAATAATTACAGCACTTCCCCCATGTGCAGTATTGCTAGGGTGAGTTGTATGGATTTCAGGTGTACCGAATATAACGATTTTTGGGGCGACTGATTAAGACGGACCTATCAAGGTTGCTAAAATACCGTGCTTCCCTGCCAAGTTGATAAAAAAAACCGGACAGGTGGCAACCCTGAGGTTACCACTTGTCTTTAGCGAATTAAAGTTATATCTCACCTATATTTCCATTGTACTTTAAGAATATTTTATTGTACCTGAAGTAATTTTAATGTACTTGAAGTACTTTGAATGTACTTGAAGTACTTTGAATGTACTTGAACTACTTATAATGTACTTGAAGTACTTTACTTGACAAAATCAAGTACATTTCCAAGTACATTGTTAAAAGTACTTCAAGTACCAAGTACAATTACCGAATTGTAGATGTACTCCAAGTACAGTACTTAAAGGACTTGTAAGTACTTTAACTACAATTTCAAGTACTGTACTTAAAGTACCTGACAGCTCTGACTATATATTAATTTTACAAAAGGTTATAAGGAATATTTGAAAGACATGCTGCGCTGAAATGACAATTTACATTCCACCGAACTGAACCGAACCAAACCTTAAACAAGTAGAACAAAAACAATAAATGCTTAAAATAAGGTGCCAATCAAAGTTCTCTATTTAAAAAGGACTAAGCTAGGTTCTTTTTTGTCAGTTTAGCTAAAGCAGTTTGACTCATTCAGAAATGCTAAACAATTAATGAACGTGAGAATACATTTTCATTAAAATAATCAGTATATCTAATTAATATTCTAAGCAGTAATAACTAATTGTTTATTCAAATGAAAATGTGTTATCACGATCATTAGTTATGGTATTACTGAATTGTTCAAACTGCTGCAGCTAAAATGACAAGTTAGAACCGTTTTTTACTAACAAAGACAACTGGCTCGAGGAAAAGTCTAATAAGCATTAACGTACTACAAATGAAACTTTATCGGGTATTACGCCATTGCTGGATTGCTTCTAATTAGGAATAATATGTAAAATTCGTTAAAAAACCTGCCTCGATCAATTTTTTTAGTGGCGTAAAACCAAAAGCGCATAGTTTTTTATTATATGTTTACTATTTTTAGGGTTTCTAACCCTAGTATTTTAAATAAACTAACCCAGACCTACCCAAATTACACCATGAAATGACTAAAAATTTATCAAATATGCTACTGAATTAATTTAAATAATAACTTAACTTACCCTTACTTTAGCATAGATCCATGTGAAGTCTTTAGGTATAGGTATTTACAAAAAAATTACAAAAATAAACATTATTATTATCCCAAATAGTTTTATTAAATTTACGACAACGCGATTTTTGTCCACTACCACTTTTGTTTTACAATTGTTAAATCAGGTAGTGATCGGCTTAGTTCTTTAATTTTTAGTTTTTCCTCTAGCGAAAAATCACTAAGATGCTAATTTTATTCATTTTTCACTTAAAAAGTTAGAACAATATGCAGGGTATACGGATATCTTTTTATCGCGTAATCTAGAGGGCTTAAATTAAAACATGCATGTTCCACACACAAGAACGAGATGACTAACTGCACACTAACTGACTGGCGTTAAGTTAATTCTTTTCATTAAACAATGTAAAAATTGTCCAACTCTGTCGCTCATATAGGCCACCGGTAAAAATTTCTCTCTGTTCGACGGCGCCAGCAGACAAGCGGCACACATTTCAGCCCTACTTACTCTGCGTTTCAACAGCAGGCAGCAAGCCAGCCAGGCGTCGTTTTTTATCGATTCGGAGTATGATCTACTGCAATTCATTAATCAAAAACTTGTTTTTGTAGAAAAATAAGGTAGTGTTATGACTACCTCACGAGCCGCCACTGTATACAAGAACTATAGCCGAAACTTGCCCTTTTTGCACACAACATTGACGCTTTCAATTTGCCAAAAATATAGCATCTGAATAATAAATAAATTGGTTCCAACCTACGCCACGCGTCCTGTATGTTTGTTATATAACAACTTGCGGTTCATAAAATAAAAATTGCAAACCAAATGAAAGAATGCGACCCTTTGTGAAGGTTAATCATCAAATTAATGCATTTTATCCGCCCGTGTATCCATTTCCTGCGTTACATTGGTGTGGTTCTATACACGCTTTGCTAATAAAATTTCATGGTTTTTTCAAAATTGAAATTTTTCTGAAATAGTTTTTCTGCACTTTAATTATTAGACACTTTTATGATTGAATTTTTAAACAATTATTGTAGTTATAAAACTGGTAGCAAACAAAAATAAACGAATCCATGACGGATCTGATACCATCCTAGCTTGGGTATTAGCAAATGAAGCAATGATAATAATATATCAGCCTTAAAACCAGTTTTTGTAAATATCGCAGAAACTAAATATCCTACGAGGTTTTGGTCATAACACAAATAATTGAGCAAAATACAGTCTACTATATTCCGAAAACCGCATATTGATCCGATGCTCGCTTAAAAAGTTAGAATTTTAAAAAGAAATTAATTGTCAAAAAGCTGTCATTATCATAAATGGATTTTGACCAAAATCTAATCAGCTCGTTAGAGAGTCGAACGGTATTTTACCTGAAAGCTTTATGAAAATCGGTTTAGCGGTTTAGGAGCTATCGTGTTACGGACAGACACACACACAGACAGACATCATGACGATATTGCCAAAATAGGTCAAAATACACCTCAATAACATATTTTCGGCGTTATCTCAAAGAAAAAAAAAACGTCGAAAATAATAACTTCTTTAGCCACTGCTGCGCGGGCTAGGAAGGTAAAAATGATTTATTAATATATTTTGTTGTTTTTAGCTTACAGTGTTTTTTATCCAATTTCTTTTTACATTTTACAGCATTTATAGTAAAATGTACAACGTGGGTGAAAAAACACGGACAAAAAGGTTTTTCATAAACTTTTGAACTATATCACCGATTTTTATAAAACAAACTGTACTTTGCAGAAAATTGATCATGCTTTTATAAATAATTTTTTTTTGCCTAATCCCAGATAGCAGACAGAATCAAACTTGACTATTTATAGCAAGTTATGCACGGTGAAATGACTTTGGTATATCCAAAAAAAACAACCATTAATTTACAATGTTCGTGATATTCACACAGGCTTCAGGGGTCAGAAGCTAAAGTTTTTCATAGGGAGTCGCATTGGCGAAACCCAAAGTTTATTGAAGCTGCGTTTATAATGCAGAATAAAGAAGTTTTCAGTTAACCAAGCACGGACATATCAAACATATGGAAAACACTCCTAATGACAACAGGCGCCTTAGGATTAAAAAGGGTGCGAGTCGTCACAGCTGACTGAACACCAAGTACGATAAATAGTAGCCTAGATACTAGATTGTTCAGTTTACATTTGAAAACGGTTAGAGATACTTACGAACTGAAACGTCGTGTTCAAAATAAATAAAGACAATGGAAGGGCCAAGTTTTATTTCTATAACACATTTTATTTTGAAAAATGTGTTCTACTATATTTTAAAAACCGCATATTGATGCGAGGCTCCGTTAAACGTTAACATATTTTAAATTTTGTCAAAAAACTGTCATTGGCATTAATAAATTTTGACCAAAATCTAATTAGCTCGTTGCTGTATTGAATTTTTTTTATGAAGAAGAAGATTTATTAAAATCGATTTAGCAAGTTAGGAGCTATCGTGGTACGGACAGACAAAAATACACACAGACAGAGATAACGACGATTTTGCTAAGAGATAGGTCAAAAAACACTAAAAAAAACAATTTTCGTTAAAAATTATACCGTCTCTCGCCATTGCTGCGCGAGCTAGGAAGGTAAAAATGGATATGTCATACCAACTATCATATTACATACATTTTTGGCATACAGGCGCGGGGCTCGCAGTATTAGCTGCATTTTGCCAAATTGTTAATCCGTCTGTTGTGCAAGCGTTTGTTTGCTTTCAATCACCATATTAATACGAAATTTTAAAAGTTCACTTTTAAGAGAGACAGATTTTTTATTGTTTATTTAATGAGTAGTAGTAGTAGTGATTTAGATTAATTCAGAAGAATTTGTGAATCCCAGCGATATATTCTAAAAAGCAATAAAGCAAATCCGCTTAAACCAACTCGCACAGTTTTCTCTTCCTCTAACGACAAATGTTTAAGTAACACCAGAAAATTTATATTGCACTCTCAACCGCATGCTATTTATGGGATATCCTATCAGAAGGCTCCTTCTTGGAATGAAAAAGTGTAGTTAAATGGAAACTTTACGTTATTTTATACTAACTAGCAGCTTTGCTAGCAAAATATACAATATATATTTAAAAAATAGATGGTGTTCTATTGGAGTAGAAACTATGTTACGCTTAGGCGAAGCCTAGGCCAACAATAATATTGCACAATATCTTTTTTGCGCAATATAATATAATAAACTTCATACTGTATATATTGTTCTGTTTTCGAAATGTCTGACTAAGATTTCAATACAGCTATCGTGTTAGTTCCTAAACTTAAAAGACGGACACGTCGCTGATCAAGACATTTCACAGTTCAATCAAATAATGTTGACTAAAAAATATTGCACAATATTAACTCTATACGGCTCAAGAAGAAACCATTGCGCAGTAAAATTTAAACTCGTTCAATCTTTTGCTCAATATTGTGCAATCCGTAATATTGTGCAATATTATTGACCGCCTAGCGGCCACCTTAGTGTCTATTTTTTCACTTTGTTTTCTTTATTTTTCCTCAGAAACTTAATTTTAGTAGGTTAGCTGTAATTTTTTATTATTACGGTAATATTGTTTTCCTTACCAATTTATGTGTCGTTTTATTGAATTGCTAATACATTTTATAACTTTCAGGTATACAGGGTGTACACAATTTTAATATTAACATCCTTCAGTTATTTTAAGACAAAAAGTTCATATAAACATAGGTCCACAAACTCTTAGTTTTCGAGCTAATATTTTTTATTTATTTAACTATACTCGCCGTGCCATACTAAAGCAATTTTTAATTTGATGATAGCAGTCTTTGATGCAACAGCGATTTTCTTAAAAACTGTTAGACATGCGAAAAAATTGCAGAAGACAGAAGTTTGCAAACGAAACAAGGATTATATTTTTTGTTTTAAAATTTTACCGGTGGCTTGCAACAAAAAAATATCCCGGAAAAAGCTGACATAACCCCTGAAAAAATATCACCTTGTAGATGTTTACAATCATTTTGAACGTCTAATTGTGTAGTATGAATAGTTAAATATACAGGTTAAATTTGAGCTGCATACCTCAAAAACTGCGCGAGCTATAAAAAATAGACTAAAAAAATATGAAATTTTACCAAAATTTTATCTCTAAAACTATGCGTTTGCGAGCCTATATTTATATATACTTTTTGACTTAGAATTACTTAGTGGATTTAAAACTAAAATTAAGGTATTGAATTTTAAAACACCTTATATACCATATAGCAGGAGCTATAAAAAGACAAAAATCATAAACTTTTTTACACTTGTGGCATATAAACTTCACTTTTCATCTATCTATCTATCTATAGGGGTGACTTTTTATTTCCGGATGAAAAGTGACAAATGAACAAAAAAATCAAATATAAGAATCGGGAAGAAAAGTGACTGTGAAGTGACACAAACAATAACTTTCCAAAAAAAAGCGTCAAAACATAAAAACACCAAAACAATTGAAAAAAACTGAGGAACTAAACTAAAAAGTGAAAAGCTGATAAAAGCATCTTATCCCTCGACGAGTTGTAGCCCTTTCTCTAATCGGGCTACAAAATTTTCGCCTCAAGTTAAAAAGTGCCACTTTAATTCCTTGGTATATAATATCCTATTACCGCTCAGTAGTTCAGTAAAACAGGTATCTGGATTTATTTTTAAATTTTAATCTTGGAACCATTAACAGATATACCTTTCAAAATATTAACATCCCGTATTTTGTGAAAATATTTCCAGTACATAAGAAAATATTAGCGGATATTCAATAAATAAAAATAATTGCGTTTGCAAGGTATGTAAGTATGTATGTATTCGAAGTGGTGGCAGACCCTGCTGGACCTCCATGCACTGCCACCACAAATGGATCATACTGAGTTTGACTAAAGTGGCATATTTTTTTTTTCACTCAGTACATGAAAAACTCTGCAGATTACAACAATAAATGATTTAGGCGTAACAATTTGGCTCAAAGATATACACTACTAAGGCCTCTGCATTATTAGCCATCGCGTTTGTAAGGTGCACACATATGCATGGAAACCTTAAATCATATCGCTGGTGGTTCTACGGAAGGGGTCAAGGGGGTAGGCTGGTAGGTGCAACAGATGAGTTAAAATATAAAAAATATAATTTTGTTCACTTAATCCCGGAAATTAGTATATCGGAAAAACCTTACATGGAAAAAATCGATTGGGGAAGAAAGTGCACATGGAAAAAGCGCACATGGAAAACAGCGCTCAGATAAAATAACTTAACTTAAACAATAACAACACCCACATATAAAATAGAAATAGTGGTCTTTACATTTTGTCAGACATACCTATCCATGGATATGTGTTTCGATGTGTCAAATTTAAATATGGGGTTTGTTCTGCCCGTAGACCCCGAATATTTCTAGTAAATTGAGAAAAACTTAATCAAAGAATCGTACTTAACCCGAATTCCGACACCCGCCTAGATTCCGTCACTTTTTAGAAATGTTTTAAATAACTAAGCTAATCCTACAATGGAATTCCAAAAAAAAATACATTATCTGTTCAGCAATGTATCTGGCAACACTGTGCGCAAAATTTAACTGTATTGATTAAAAAGAAGCTGCGCGCGAAAAATTCTTTTAGTCGTGCTTTATCTGTCGAAGCGGAACGTCGCATTTTATTATAAGGTAAGCCACTTGCAAGTACTTTATTATAGTATTACCTAATATATTTGTATTTTTTACTAAAACCATGTCCATAGTGTTTTTAACCAAAATTTTGTTCTTTTTTTTCAATTATTTTTAATAAAAATGGGGTTTGGGTTATAAAAAGCATTGAGCCGGAAATCCGATAGGAGTAACAGAATTCCAAACAACATCAATATCTATTCAAATTAGTTTTTTTAATTCCTACATTTATCAAAAAGCGAAAAATATATCTAAATCAGAATGATATTTGATCATATTTTCTAAATCCTAAAATAAATCAAATTTTTTAAATTTCAAATTCCTTCATATGTTTTATCTACTCTACTCATTTAAAATCTGTGATGACTTTGCAGGTCGGAATTCAGGTTAAGACAATGACAGCTTTCAGGTTATGACTTTTCATGTTTACTGAATTATGAAGGAGGCTGTCCCCTTTTCATATCTAACGAAAAATCCTTACCTATCCACACATTTAGACAGATAGACCAACAGATAATCCTAGAAGAGTTATACCGACAGACAGATATATACTACCACATCATTTGGTAATTAGGATTTTTTGGGTTTTTAAACAACTCATTAGAAGTGGTAAAAAATATTTTATTTACGAACCCATTAGGCTTTCACATCTAATGGTATGAACAACTAAAAATTATATATTATTTCTTGTGCGTACTGAGTTCATTCTAAAAGTATTTGATGAATTTATGTAAGCAAATTTAATTTGTGCAATAAAAGTTAGTTGTATTTGATAAAGTTTGTTTTTAGCAGCCATTTTATCATATGACGGAATTCAGGTCAAAAATATGTTCAGGTCAGCACTATGTCGGAATTAGAAACTTCCGATTTTTAACTTCTTTTATTTTCTAAAAAAATATAGTTGAATTAAATTATCAAAATAGAATACAATACAATGTTTAATCAAATGTTCAAAGTTTCACCACAGTAAAAATATTTCAAAATATCAACACATAGAACATTGTATATCATCTCAAAAGTCAGTACATAAATACTAAAGGGCTTAAGGTGACGGAATTGCGGTCGACTACGGTATTGCAATATTACATGGTGAAGTTGTAATGATGGTAAATTTTCAAAGCCGAAATCGAAGACTCAATGATTTGTTTATTTACACTTTTAATACCATTTTTCAAATAAATAATTTTAATCCATGTCTAAATAAGTAGAGGGCTTGCCCAAAAAGTTTATTTAAAAACTTGTCTAGGTCTTTAATGTCTTTGCTTATTTTAATTAGAGTTTACATCGGTAAGTATGATATATGAAGTTATATTATGATAATGTAAATGTAGAACAATCACTTATTAAATTTCAAATCATAAAGTGTTAATAAATAGTTTATTGAAAAAGTATTCACATAAACAAAAATATAAACCTGAAAAAAAAATCATAAATACTTTGTTGTTGCCTGAATAACATTTTTTTAAATGTCACCAGATGCAATTATTTGGACTATTTGACCATTTCGCACAACTGCCTTATAAAGCAACGTTAACATTATTCAATTAACTTTTCAAAATTTTGGGGTGTGTAATCAAAACGGACCCTGAATAAGAAGATCTGATTAAATGTAGAGATCCCTTTTTATTTTATGTGCTTGTGTGAATTTTACCTAAAACCAATCAATAATACCACTTAGTACGAAAATTTCCAAAATTTTTAATTATTTAAGTTTTAAAAAAAATTCAAATATGTGAATATTTCGATAATTTTTAAAGCTTTTATAAATATTAGTAATTTTAAAAAATTTCAAAATTCTAAAAGTAATTCAAATTTTTTTAAAACTAGCATAAATATTTTCAAATACTAAAATTGTATGAAATTTTTTAACATTTATAATCCTTTCATTTTGTGGACAAAGTTAACATGATAAATTTAACTAACCTGTTAATTTTTTACACGGAACATTCTAATTTATTTCATTGTGATATTTCCGATGCGCTGTTTTACTATGTGCGCTTTTTCTTTGAGTGATTTTTTGGTTGGTTGCCTCGTGTGCGCCTTTTTCTGTGCGGGCTTTTTTTGGTGAGAATATTTCATTTTTGCTTTTTTCCTGTGGGCTTCTTTACATTCAATGTTTTACCATCAGCCAGGCTTTTGTTACACAACTGCCGGTAAATCATTTCTTTGGCATTTTTGGATTTGTTTTAAAGTTCCTCACTAAACTATTGAAATATTATTATATTACTCTTAGAGGTAAAATACTACGAATTAAGGACATAAGAATGCTTAAATTTCGTTTTGAAACTTCGTTGAATTCTGTAAAATAATAATAAAGAAATATGTATTTACGTTGCAATACCGGGAACGTGAACTTTACAGGTCAACCCAGGAAATTTACAGGGTGAGACGCAAGCAAGAGCTCTAAACCTGGGAAGACCCGTATAGTTAGTTTACGGTCATGTATCGTACATATCTTTTTTTTTAAGCTGACATAAGTCCGCACAAACATATTCAACATCTAAATATTTCAATTTAAAATCAATCATAATCAACGTGTAAATATTAAGGTACTCGTACCTATCATAAAGCTATTTAGATTAATAACTATTAGAAAACCAATATTTAACGTTACAAACCAATATTTTGCTATAATTGTCTATTTTCCAACTTGGGGTTAATTGTCACTTATAATTTTAGTTTCTTTGGATTGAAATGTCAAACCTATCAAAAGAAACATAATTTAAAACTGTTATTATAATCACTGTCTAAATTACATAAGCCATGACCAACATGACGGACGGTTAAAAATATTTAACCTAGTCGCACGCGTACCACTTAGAAACCTTAGCAAAGCATCAAGAAGACAGCTTTAATATTTGTTTGCATTTCAATTCCATCTAATTTGACATGTTTATTTATAAATTAAATTCAATTTTTTGAAAAAAAAAGGTACTCATAGGTAAAATATTGTACCTAACACATGCGGAAAGTGTCTTTACCGCCCTTGACGGCTTGACCGATATATGAATCAACTGCCGTCACGTGCGGAAAATTATTACTTTCCTCACTTGTTAGGGAAATAACTAGTTCAGCCTCTTGGTTCTTTTTCTTAGTGATATGCCCATAACGTAACAATCTTCATACAAAAAATTTTACGGAAAGAGCTAGTTTTCCAATTAGTTCAAAAAAATTGTAATTTAAAGAGCACCCTATAATAATTGTAACGGCCCATTTATGCTTCTGATATATATTGAAGCTAAGACATAAATCACAAAAGTGCGCATTTAAGGTCCAAGCATAGTAAAAAATACAAGCGACTAATAACAGGTGTTAGACACCTTGAATTCATTTGAATTATGTCTGGTGTAAAACAACTGTCAAAATATATTTTATTCAACGTCAGACTTCTGTGTATAGTTTTTTTTATTTGTGCATTTAGCCCATATTCAGCCTTAGTCATAAATGTTTTTTTTAACTCGAAATAATGTTGGTTATTTTATTAATATGAAAATTTTGTAAATTTTTAAAATTTTGAAGAATTTGAAAAATATTTCAATTACTGAATAACATTTTATGAAATTTCAAAAACTTAGATTTTGCATAAATAATACAAAGTATATACAGACTGTCACAAATTCAATGTTAAAGGTGGAGAAGAGGGGTTCTGGTATCTTTAAGGGAGATCCAAAAAATTGACACTAACTTGCGAGGTTAAAGTAACAACTGCATTTTGATATACCAAGCCGTTTTTAAGCTAAGAGTGAAAAGAAGTCTGCATTAAGAGCTAAGACTTACGGGTTTTTTATTTATTAAAAATTATTTTTGTTATGAATTGCTATTTGTAGACCTTTTACAAGATCAAGCCGTTTGTATATTATCTGTAATTTTAATTTTTAAGATTGTATAAAATATTTTTTTGGAGTGAAATTTGATCAAATTAACAAATGAATAAAAAATACTAGGTAATAATAACCATATATTAAAAACATTAGAACCAATAAGAAATTATTATTATGTATGTTAAATTTATGTAATATTTTAAAAACTAAAACTAAACAATAAATTTCAATTTGGCATTTCGGTCCAAATATAATTCTCATAGATAAACAAGCTGTAGGTCCCTCTCAAAAATTACTATTTACAAAAACTCTTGTTGCTTAAAAACGAACCGTTTTTTAAACATTTAAACAATAGAATAGCTTACGCAAATGTACTTGGAATGTGATTGTCAATATAAATTCTAACACAAGTTCGCTACTTTGGAATCTGTAATAATTACATTTGATTAAAATTTTATTATATTGTGATATATGATCCATTCAAGTGATTCGAGTCAGTTCAATAAAATTATGAAGTGGGGTGAATATTAGATGTTGGCCCCTTCGAGCCCCTACGAGCCCCTACGAGCCGAGAGCAAAGTATAAAGTATGTAAAATTAAGAAATGATCCACCGCGCAAATTCTCTGGCATAGGGCGAAGTCTAAAACAATTATAAAAAATATTTCGAATAACAGACAATTTAAAAAAGAGACGGAAAACTTGCAGTGTGTTTGTAATAAAAAGTTTTGCCCCTAACTAGGGGGCCTTGCTATCAGTCCGATTTGTTTTATATAACGGACCTGTGGGTAATTGTATGAACTACAAATTTGGTGAGATCTAGTTCTGCAGGTGTAATAGTGTAAAAGCTTTAAGAGACAATTTACAAACACATGCGCTCCTAGGAGCTATATAATGAATCTATTTAAAAAAAAATAACAAACTCAAAATTATAATAATAATAATATTATTTATTAATTTATTACCACAAAAAAAAAGATATAAGTACATAATAATATGCTTCGTATATCTAAAACTATGATATATGTGGGCGAAGTTTCGTTCGTTGGTTTCGTTGTTTTAGCTTAAAAAATATTTTGACATCCTAACAATTCTTGTTGACGAAAGCATTTTTGAGTCTGCTAACGAGTCAGGCAGTTTTGGTACAATCATTATTAACCAATTAAAACAAGTGTCACAACATTTTCATTAAAAAGCTCGCGGAAGTCGATTTTTAATGTTGTGGGCCTGGGTTTCTTGCTCTGTTCCATATAGGGACCAACGATAATACTCTCTCAATAAAAGTCCTGAGCGTGACTTTGGTTAGACCAAAGAGTCCATTTATTTTTTATTATTCCAGGAGCCTGTCTTCTTCTTTCGAAAATATATTGGTCGCTCGATGATACTATTTTCTCCGTGAATTATTTTATAATCCCTGCTTAAAGGAGAAAGCATGTGGTTCATAAAATATTATAGTATGGATACTTTCAATGTTTACTATCTGATTCGATATATCGAGAAAAATATTGCATCGCATCATTAAAATCTACAGTACATGTAAATTTAAATAAGAACAGACATTAAAACTATAATTTATGGGATTTATAAAATGGGTTTTTTCCATGTTACCTAGTTTTTGATATCGAGATATGTAAAAATTGTATTTTTTAGAAATAATATGCGGAAAATCAATATAGTGCGTTTAATATTACAGTACATATTTTATAACATTTTTAAATAAATAAATTCTGTCTGATTTACAAAATGTATATTATACCTATTTCATATCTAAATATTTTTAAACTATATGAAATTTAAATTTTTTGTTATCGCATACTGGTTTCTTTTTAAAAAAAATATTATAATAACATTTTTGTAAAATACTTATTTTACGTTAATAGAGAAAAATTACCCTTTTGAGTTAGGGAGCTTGCAACACGAGCAATATCGTTGGTTGTGGGACAAAAAATGTATGAAGAGGTTGGCGGGCTATTTTTAGCAATTTTTTTACTTTATTAGTTATACAAAAAAATAAAAATTCATAATAAGAATGTTAAAAATATTCCTATTCGACATGATTGACTATATGACTGATTGCAATTCGTAACCAGGAGCTCTGTAATTGGTTACTCACACGCAACTAAAAATACTCTGCCAATCTATGGGCACCTAAGCTCACACTAGGTACTATAGTTATAGTGTACGTGTAAGCTAATATAACTAAACACTGAAATATATTTTATTCAACTCCAGACTCAATTACCTTTCGTTTGATACCAAACAAGCCATGTTTTGACTTAAACTCTAATTTTTAAAATCTACCCTCACCCTTTTTTTAAAAACTAAAATGGATTTTGTTTAACTCCAGACTCATTTACCTTTCGTTTGATAAAACACATAAATCATATTTTCACTTAAATTCTAATTTTTGACATCTACCCCCACCCTTTTTTTTTAAATAACTTAAAATTCATTTTGTTTAACTTAATTACCTTACCCAGACAGACAGACAGACAGACAGACAGACAGACAGACAGACAGACAGACAGACAGACAGACAGACAGACAGACAGACAGACAGACAGACAGACAGACAGACAGACAGACAGACAGACAGACAGACAGACAGACAGACAGACAGACAGACAGACAGACAGACAGACAGACAGACAGACAGACAGACAGACAGACAGACAGACAGACAGACAGACAGACAGACAGACAGACAGACAGACAGACAGACAGACAGACAGACAGACAGACAGACAGACAGACAGACAGACAGACAGACAGACAGACAGACAGACAGACAGACAGACAGACAGACAGACAGACAGACAGACAGACAGACAGACAGACAGACAGACAGACAGACAGACAGACAGACAGACAGACAGACAGACAGACAGACAGACAGACAGACAGACAGACAGACAGACAGACAGACAGACAGACAGACAGACAGACAGACAGACAGACAGACAGACAGACAGACAGACAGACAGACAGACAGACAGACAGACAGACAGACAGACAGACAGACAGACAGACAGACAGACAGACAGACAGACAGACAGACAGACAGACAGACAGACAGACAGACAGACAGACAGACAGACAGACAGACAGACAGACAGACAGACAGACAGACAGACAGACAGACAGACAGACAGACAGACAGACAGACAGACAGACAGACAGACAGACAGACAGACAGACAGACAGACAGACAGACAGACAGACAGACAGACAGACAGACAGACAGACAGACAGACAGACAGACAGACAGACAGACAGACAGACAGACAGACAGACAGACAGACAGACAGACAGACAGACAGACAGACAGACAGACAGACAGACAGACAGACAGACAGACAGACAGACAGACAGACAGACAGACAGACAGACAGACAGACAGACAGACAGACAGACAGACAGACAGACAGACAGACAGACAGACAGACAGACAGACAGACAGACAGACAGACAGACAGACAGACAGACAGACAGACAGACAGACAGACAGACAGACAGACAGACAGACAGACAGACAGACAGACAGACAGACAGCGAGACAAAAAAGTTTCAAAATCATCTGAAATGCAAAGATATATAAAATTTTTTGAAATCGGAGCAACTTTTTTTTCTCGAAAAAATTATCACCATAGCTCACACTACTATAGTATAGTAGTAGTGTGAGCTAAAATGAGTCGCAATATTTGATAGACAGTCAGACATGCTTTGTGAAGTTAAATAAAATCGTTTAATAAAAACAAACTAACAAGATATCCGTGTCATCATTACCACGCCCCCAAACTTATTTCTTGATTGTTTTAGATATGTTTGCAAAAAATAAGAAATGTTTTTTGACAATATTTAATAAAGTAAGTCTTACTAAAATTAAATTGGTGTGCACTTGCAAATTGTGCAAAAACCCTTCAAAACAGGAAACGGCTTAACGTTCAATGAAGCACTTGGAGAACAGGTTTTTCTGATGGTTTGAAGGTAGATTGCGATATGACTTATGACCACACGATTTTGCATGTAGAAAAACAAGAGCCATTACATAAAATTTTATAGCAGAATTTGCGGGAATGACCTTGACCTTGTCTTTGGCCCTAATAGATTTATAAAAAAAACTTCCCTATAACCTTTGATTTGTTTGGTGATCCGTGCTCTAACCAGGTTGGTTCTAAAGCAATCAGGATGAAGTGTGAATATTTTAATTGTCCAAACACTCGGTACAATTCAAAAGTGGCTTTTTTTCATTTCCTACAGACCCTTGTTGCAAAAATGGAACTATAATTGCGGCAACGTTAGTTTAATGTTAGGAAGTGAAGGGGGTAGACATTATATTTGTGACCAACATTTTTGCCTAAGTATATATTGCACAGCAACCGTCGAAAATGCTCACACTGTGTACTATAGTTATAGTGTACGTGTGAACTAATACTACTAAAAACTGAAATATATTTTATTCAGTTCCAGACTCAATTACCTTTCGTTTGATACCACACAAGCCATGTTTTGACTGAAACTCTATATTTTAAAATTTAACCCCACCCTTCTTTTTGAAATAAGCTAAAATGTATTTTGTTTAACTCCAGACTCAATTACCTTTCGTTTGATATCACACACGCCATATTTTTACATAAACTCTAATTTTTGAAATCTTCCCCCACCCTTTTATGTGGCTTTTCTTCGGTGGATTTTGTTAATTTTTAAATGGGACCATCTCGATCCAAAACCCAGCCTAGGTACCAAATTCCATTAAAATCGGGCGAGCGGTTTTTAAGTTATTCGCGTTGGTCGTTACAGACATACAGACAGACAGACAGACATACAGACAGACAGACGGCGCAACAAAAAAGTTTCAAAATCATCTGAAACGCAAAGATATATAAAAAAATTTTAACTCGGAGCAACTTTTTTTTTCTCGAAAAAATTAGGATCACCATAGCTCACACTACTATAGTATAGTATATGTGTGAGCTAAAAATATAAAGACATAAATTAAGATAAAGGTAAACTGGTATTTATGAACTACCAGCCAATAATTTTTTAGGTGCTTTTAAAAAAAATCTACCCACACAACTATCTATATGTTTTTAGCTTGGTCAATCGGAGGTCAAGGTCCGTTTTGCCCGTACACCCACGTTTAATAAATAAAATGCGAAAAACATGGTATAAGTACTGGTAAATATAGCAAATATGGTACATTGTGAAAGCCGGTAATCAAATTATTTGAAATGGATTAGATAATATCGCAGAGGTTTGGGGAAAAAAGCGGCTATTTTACCTACAGGCATGAAATCTGACACACAAATTAAAAACCAATATTTTACTTAATTTGACTTGAGCCTCCTTTTTCCATTTGTCGTCAGGAACACTGTATTGGATATTTTTTCAAAATGGCGGCTGATCAATCATAAAAATGACAACTTTTACAATCGGGTCATGATAATTTTTATTTCTTCAATACTTGGGATATAAAAAAATATATTTTCAAGGACATCGGATTTTAAAAGATCCTAAAAATATAAAATTTATACAAAAAAGCACGATGAATTTTTTATATAAAAAAATTTCAGAAATGCGAAGTTTTGCAGAAGCAACATAATGTATGCTTCCTACCGAAAAGCACCAATAAAAAATATAAGATAAAATCTTTTTTAGGAATAACAAATCCATGGATAAAAATGTGTGAATCAGGTTTTTTCAATTTAAATTCTTTTTAAAACGTAACCACTTGATATAAACAAGAACTTTGTGGCCATAATAAACCTAAATAGGTGTGCTATAAAAAATTGAAAATAAATTAAAAATATTTTTCGGGGTTCTGAAACAAATCAGTTAGAAACTTGTCAGTAGGAAAAATATTTAAATTCGAAATTTGTGCCTATTTTCTAAAGTATAAAATTTAATATGTCCACTCCCATATGGGCTAAACTATACCACTCTACTCTACTATGTGTGCAGAATTTTTTAGAAAAATTGAAACACGACCTCTATAGATTTTGAAACTAGAATTTTTCCCCTATTATATATAAATATCTACTTTTTGGTGCTAACACTTGGATAATTGTAACGGCTAGTATACAAGAATCCTCGTATCAAAAAAAAGATTATAAAAAATGTTGTAACAAATAGCAACAAGATTCAATAATTACACGTTGTCAATCATAATATTAATAAACAAATATTTAAAAAACCACAGGACATAAAGAAAAACCTTTTTAAATTTTGATGAAACCAAAACCCAAAAGGAACGACGTTATCTTATTAGTCTAGATGAAACTACATACCCACATAACTGAATTTATACACATAACATATATTTGGGTTTATTTGAAATCCAACATACCGACACGCATGTTGTAGATATTTCTAGAGGCCTATGCCCAGTACAGTTTACACTGTGTCCGATTTAAAACTTTCCATCTGGGATTTCTCGAGAACTGCTGAAAATGCCGAGACACGTCGATGTTGTTTGCGAGGGGGAGACTTTTTGACTATCTTGAAATTTTTTTAGCACGCACCACTTACGAGGGGTATACTTTAACCCTATATTTTGAATAGGGAAAGTGGGTCTAGGAATACCTTGTTTTGAAGGTCTCTTGAATATCTTTAGAACCATACAAAAATTTAACACAAGACCCGAATATCTGTCAGCCTCTCCGAGGAAAGACATAGAAGTACATGGAGAGGAAGTGATTATCGAAAAAGAAATTATAAAGAATAGTATTAAAAAGCTTAAATCCGGAAAAGCTAGCAGACTTGGGAGAAAATATACGCTGAAATGCTCAAATATGGATCAGAAAAACTACTAGAAAATCTCACATATATTATCAATCAATGCATAAACGGGCATCCAATACCTGATGATTGAAAAATAGCATTCATATCCTCAATACATAAAAAAGGAAACAAGCTGGATTGCAACAACTACAAAGGAATTTCAGTAACCAGTACTCTAAGTAGATTGTACGGTAGGAATCTTAGGGCCCATCGCACCGACTTTTTAAATTTTCTTTCTTAACTATGGATTGCTTTCATTTTAAGCATGCCTTATTTTTAAATTTGTTGCACCGAGCAAAAATTTCCTCTCCTTTGTTAAGATGCGGCCATCTTGTGACCCAATCAGGCAACGTTGCTGTTTCAACCAACAAAATGTTTAACTATGCAAAACCAACAACAACATCCAGTATGTCCTAAAATAGTTTTGTCAAAACCCATTAATTTTCTGTGTCAGGTCGCCTTTAAAAATTTATTTACAAAAATGAAAGTTCTTGAATTTTTGGAAGAATATTTGGATGATGATAAAATCGAGATGGTGTTACTTTATTTTTTGGAATTTTGGTGTCCATGTCGCCTTGTTGGTACAGTCGCGTATTTTTTCTCGAGCTGGTTTAGCCCAGGAAAAAATCCGCGCCTGGCTTTAGATCTACTGCTCATAGGGCACAGGTCGATAAGGCACCTGCCCATAAGGCTCCTGTCCATAAGAAAGCGGCCCATACGGCTCCGGCCCATAAAGACCGGCCCATAATTCACCGGCATAAAAAGCACCAACCCCCAGGGATTATTTTCATTTCCCCATATGACCCATATGTCCCTGGGTACAACCAAAGGATTAAAAATTATAATAAAATTAGGGTAAAATGTAAAGGCAGAAAGGAAAATCGTCTTGTTACTTCATGCAGTGCAGTTTATATTAAATGCTAGGGTGTTCTTACACTGGTCAGTCCGGTCAGCCCTATCCTACCCTTACCGCTGTACCCACCAGGCTGAGAACAACATTTAACTCAAAAATCGGACTAAAATACTGTAATAAAAATTAGATTCAACTTTATTTAAATTATTTTTCTTCCTTACAAATCTTTTCGTAATCGATATATAGGTATATTTTTTTATAAAAACATTATGCCAAAAGAACCAAAATCCAGCCGTTATCTTTAGCGTCGAAACATTGGGGCCCTGGGGTGAAAAGCTAAATATTTTGTTCAAAAATTATCAAAATTAATAAACAATAAAAATGCAAATTGCTTCATTAAACAACAAATAGGTCTTGCAATTCAACGCGGCAACGCATCTTCAATTCTAGGAACAATCCCAGACGATACTGGTTTAGAGGAAATTTTTTATTGTTGGTGTTTCCTTTTTCTTGTTTTTTTTTAGTTTTACAATTTTATTTATTTCTTTGATTTTATTATTAATTTTATCAATTGTTATACATTTATTATACCTTGTGTTAAGTAAAAAAAAAATCAAGAATTGAAGATATAAAAATTTTTCTACAATCATTTTTATTTATTTAAAAAAAAAACATGTTTTTTCCTTTATTTACTTAAAAATCACAAAATTAATTTTAATCACAACACTTTGCTCATTAGAGGGTATTTTCAGTTGCCCTTAGGGCCGTTTCTTCCGTTCCGTTTCTTAGCCTAAAGAATACCTTATTTCGTAAACTTTCGTTGCACCCAACTTAAAGGCAGACTTATTCCTTCCTTAGTGTTGTTAAAATTAAGTCAGCTTTTTTCGTGACTTTACTGTTCCTTAAGAGCTGCTTAGAGCACCACGACCTGTATAGAAGGCGTGAGAACTTCTGAAGTAAAATTCAATATGGCGTCTCCTTAGGGCAATCGATTGTTTGTTTACATTTGATGTCGTTGACATTTCTGAAGTGAAAAAAGTGTTTTCGATTGGATTTTATATTCATTTTTTAAAAGAAATATGTACCCAAGAGCTTGTGTCGTTGATTAAAAACATTTTCAGATAATGGTAATTACGGGTCTACTACGATATACCTCGATGCTGGAAAATACGTGTTTTTTTTTTAATAATAAGTTTAGGTCTTTTTATACCGTTTTCAACAAAAAAAAATGCGGATTTTTCACATTTTCTTTTGAAATTTCAAAATTAAAAAATTAGTAAAAAATTACACAAATTGCTATATAAAGAGGTTATTTGACGTTTGTGATGTCGAGATAAAACGGGCGGCTCACAACCCACTGAACTTGATCCAAATGGTCAATTAGCCAAAATAAGGTGACCAACTGTCTGGCAAGGGACGAAAAAAGGTAATTGTGTTTTTAGAAATGTATTTACGCATATAAATATGGGTACACCATATTTTTTAAATCTAACGTTTTACCTGACATCTGGCTCCAACCATTTAATTGGTTGCACATTTTTGACTCTGTAAAATCGTCCAAAATCGTTTATTGAGTATTTATAATGGAAAAAACGATGCGGAAAGCTATATAGTTTGTTATTTATAATAAAGATGATGTAAAAATCAGCACAGCCGAACATTCTAATCAGCCTAACCTGACCTTACATAAAGTAAACCACAAAAACGGTAATTCAGGAGTTCGGTTTGGTTTGGTTCGGGTCGGGCTTAGGTAAGGTTTGTTGTGTCTTAAAGTAATTCAGCAGGAGTCGGCTGCGCCGACTCCTGCTGAATTACTTTAAGACACAACAGTGCGCCTCCTGCTGAATTACTTTAAGACACAACAGTGCGCCTATTTTCGACATATCTCACATACCCTTTTTTCAGCGTAACATCATACATTCCAAGTACCCATTTTTCTTGAACCACACGCCCTCGATGGTACTTCCTTTTTGTGACGACACTTTCGTCAATTTGGACAATGTGCCCGTCTCCTCCTGAAAATAAAGAACCCTAATTAAAAATTTTATTTTAGAGGAGGTTGTGCCCTTTTACGTATCAATGCTAGGATTGTATTCTAATAAAAGAAAGTTTGTAGATCACTCTTGTTTAACTCTTGGTTATTAAAGTAAGAGATCAGTGTTATTTTATTTATTGCATATACTTACCCATTCTAAGCAAATCCGGGTTCTGCAGTAGCTTCCAAGAACAGATGTCTCGGAAGTACCGATAGAACTGAATAATGCTCTGCTGAGGCACCCCAAGCAGACCGGCCGTACACCCCGCTCTTACATCGCAGCACCAGCTCCATAAAATGTAAAAAATGGTTCTTAATGGCACTCTTGTTCCTTCAAAAAAGCTGCCGGTTAAAATACTATATTGCTTTCGGCAATTGCGGCAGTAGAACACTTTTCCAAGCGTACCGTCGTGGCGCTCCTGAATTGCGCAAACTCGGCGGCAATTCCGAGTTTTGCAACGAATTGACAATCGGATTAAAGAATAATTCTGGAGCAATTCCAAAAATTCACTATCATTTCTCTGTAAAATATTGTTCAAATCAAAAATACTTGCGACCTCCATAATTGTTGATAGCAACTGACATTCAAAAACAAATGAAGGAAAAGACGCCTAGATATATTACCATGGCTTGCTGGGCAAAATGAAGGTATATACTAAATGCATATGTCTATACATTCAGATACTAAAATTAAGGTTTAAATACCTTCTAAACTTACCTTAATAACTTTTAAAACTAAATCAAATAATTAAGGAATGTTTTGCACCAAATAAATAATTGCCTGTATCTGTAAAGTAAGCAAATTGAATTGGAAAATATATGGCCGAATGTCCTTGAAAAATTTGGCCAAGGGGAAAAAATATGAATTTGTCAAATTGTCAAAATTGGGTGTTCGCTGAAAATAGCTGTGAAACGGCCAACTGTAGAAATTTTCAAAATTTTGTTAAAAAATCGCAAAAAAAAAACACGGAAAACTAGGTATTTGATTAATTTAAAATTGTGAAATGAAATAATCTTTAGCTATTTTACAAATGTATGTCCAAAATTTGACGATGCAGTGATAGAAGTTGGTTTTTTTTAACCAAAACAAGACGAAGAAAACCCCTATGTAAGTTTTTTTTTTTTAATTATTTTTAAAAAATCCAAACTTTTTTTTTTAATTTCCCGTACCTAAATCGACTAAAAATAGTCCAAAGAATCGTTTTCATGCAAAAAAATCGTTATATAGTGTGTTTTGACGAGCGAGGTATAACGTAGTAGAACCGTAATTACTTTCCTTATCGATTTTTGTGATTTTTCAGTGCTTAGTCATAGGGGTTCTAAAGAAACATTTAATCACTTTTACGGTGCATTTATAGTAAATCTTGGGATCCTTGGGGTATTATCGGGTAATCACATTGTGTAGTGATACGATAGCCAGAGGAATAGTGGGTTTAGGGTTTTCAGACGTCCCGATTTTTAACGATTTTCTCGCATTTGAACCTCTGTGTCTTTAGTTATGTTATCCCGAAAACCTAATTCTGGCAACTCTAAATGTTTGGTTTATCCTAGCAAATAACTTAAAAATTAACTTACCAAAAGCCAAATTAGACTATTTTAAGAGAACTATTTATGAAAAATGTTTTGTTTTTTACTTAGGAATGTTCCTAAAAGCATAAAATATGATCTTTACAGAGAAATTTCGAAAAAACTGTGAAAATCGAGAAAGTTATAGTCCAATTTTAATTTTATTTTAATGTAAGTTAATTTAATTTAATCTAATCTAAATTGCGAGACTGAACCGACCTTAAGTGGATTTTAAGTTATCCAGTGGTTCTATTTTTTAGCTCACACATATACTATACTATAGTAGTGTGAGCTATGGTGATTTGATTTTCGAGAAAAAAAAAGTTGCTCCGATCTCAAAATTTTTTATATATCTTTGCGTTTCAGACGATTTTGAAACTTTTTAGTCGCGCTGTCTGTCTGTCTGTCTGTCTGTCTGTCTGTCTGTCTGTCTGTCTGTCTGTCTGTCTGTCTGTCTGTCTGTCTGTCTGTCTGTCTGTCTGTCTGTCTGTCTGTCTGTCTGTCTGTCTGTCTGTCTGTCTGTCTGTCTGTCTGTCTGTCTGTCTGTCTGTCTGTCTGTCTGTCTGTCTGTCTGTCTGTCTGTCTGTCTGTCTGTCTGTCTGTCTGTCTGTCTGTCTGTCTGTCTGTCTGTCTGTCTGTCTGTCTGTCTGTCTGTCTGTCTGTCTGTCTGTCTGTCTGTCTGTCTGTCTGTCTGTCTGTCTGTCTGTCTGTCTGTCTGTCTGCCTGTCTGTCTGTCTGTCTGTCTGTCTGTCTGTCTGTCTGTCTGTCTGTCTGTCTGTCTGTCTGTCTGTCTGTCTGTCGGTCCATCCGTCCGTCCGTCCGTCCGTCCGTCCGTCCGTCCGTCCGTCCGTCCATCCGTCCGTCCGTCCGTCCGTCCGTCCGTCAGTCCATCCGTCCATCCGTCCATCCGTCCATCCGTCCGTCTGTCTGTCTGTCTGTCTGTCTGTCTGTCTGTCTGTCTGTCTGTCTGTCTGTCTGTCTGTCTGTCTGTCTGTCTGTCTGTCTGTCTGTCTGTCTGTCTGTCTGTCTGTCTGTCTGTCTGTCTGTCTGTCTGTCTGTCTGTCTGTCTGTCTGTCTGTCTGTCTGTCTGTCTGTCTGTCTGTCTGTCTGTCTGTCTGTCTGTCTGTCTGTCTGTCTGTCTGTCTGTCTGTCTGTCTGTCTGTCTGTCTGTCTGTCTGTCTGTCTGTCTGTCTGTCTGTCTGTCTGTCTGTCTGTCTGTCTGTCTGTCTGTCTGTCTGTCTGTCTGTCTGTCTGTCTGTCTGTCTGTCTGTCTGTCTGTCTATCTGTCTGTCTGTCTGTCTGTCTGTCTGTCTGTCTGTCTGTCTGTCTGTCTGTCTGTCTGTCTGTCTGTCTGTCTGTCTGTCTGTCTGTCTGTCTGTCTGTCTGTCTGTCTGTCTGTCTGTCTGTCTGTCTGTCTGTCTGTCTGTCTGTCTGTCTGTCTGTCTGTCTGTCTGTCTGTCTGTCTGTCTGTCTGTCTGTCTGTCTGTCTGTCTGTCTGTCTGTCTGTCTGTCTGTCTGTCTGTCTGTCTGTATGTGTATGTCTGTCTGTAACGACCAACGCGCATAACTCAAAAACTGCTTGGCCGATTTTAATGAAATTTGGTACCTAGGCTGGGTCTTGGGTCGAGATGGTCCCATTTAAATCTGAACCGAACACAAGCCAAATAAAAGGGTGGGGGAAGATTTCAAATATTAGAGTTTATGTGAAAATATGGCGTGTTTGATATCAAACGAAAGGTAATTGAGTATGGAGTTAAACAAAATACATTTTAGTTTTTTTTCTTTAAAAAGGGTGGGGTTAGATTTCAAAATAAGAGTAAATAAGAGATATCAAACGAAAGTTAATTGAGTCCGGAGTTAAAAAAATACATTTAAGTTTTTGTTTTTTTAAGGGTGGGGGTAGATTTCAAAAATTTGAGTTTAAGTCAAAACATGGCTTGTGTGGTATCAAACAAAAGGTAATTTAGTCTGGAGTTGAATAAGATATATTTCAGTTTTTAGTTTTATTAGCTCGCACGTACACTATAACTACAGGACCTAGTGTGAGCTTAGGGGCCCATATATTGGCAGAGTATTTTTTTAAATCGTTGTATCGTAAATTGTAATTGAGGTTATTTTATATAAATGCTGGTGAATTTACTGCTTAGAAAATTGTGTTCCTATTTTTTTAGAGATGCCAGGTCGTTGCGCCGTTCCAAATTGCAAAACCAATTATAGTAATAAAGGAAATAGATACTCAATTTTTAAATTTCCAAAAGATGGAGAACTTGTTACGAAATGGATACATGCTATCAAGCGGGAAGATTTTGTCCCGACCAAGTGGTCAATGGTATAAATATATCAGATTGTGTGTTTTTACCTTCCTAGCCCGAGCAGCAATGGCTAGAGAAGGTATTATTTTCGATGCAATTTTTTTTTTGACGCGGAAAATATGTTATTTGGGTGTATTCAGTGGCGGATCCAGGGGAGACCAGAGGGGCTCGGGCACCCCCCCCCCTCCAGACAAAGATTATTTTTTAGTTCTACCGCATCACTTATTTAAATTTGTTAACACTTTTTTCGCCGGCGGCGCATTTGAGCAACTTTTTGACGCTAAATTTTGCATCTCAGACCTACGAAAAACTACAAAAATAAATAGCTTGGTATTTGCTGCAACTTTGGCCCCTTTCCCCGGGAAATCCTGGATCCGCCACTGGGTGTATTTTGACCTATCTTAGCAATATCGTCGTGATGTCTGTCTCTGTGTGTGTATACGTCTGTAGCTCCTAAACCGCAGAACCGATTTTCATAAAATTTTTAGGTATAATAGTGTTCGATACTGTAACGAGCTGATTAGATTTTGGAAAAAATCCATTAATGCTAATGACAGTTTTTTGACAATTAGAAAATTAAAACTATGCTCCTAAAACTTTTTAACGAAGCATTACATCAATATGCGGTTTTCGGAATGTAGTAGACCATTTTTCTCAATAATTTGTCTAAAAGCTTCGTATGAGCTTTCGTTTTTAAGATATTAACAAAAAAACTATTTTCAAGGCTGATATATCATGGAGTTCGCTTGACGTGTGCTAATCTAGAGGCTATCTAGGAAGGTATCAGATCCGTCATGGATCCATTAACTTTTTAGTAAAATGTTGTTTTTTTTCAAAATTGTTAGGTGTGTAAATTGCACATTAAAAGTGAGGAATTTGAGCGCTCCACAAAATTTTTTACACATACAGGAGATGTATTGGATGTGCCACTAAATAAACCAAGACTTAAAAAAGGTGAGTTTTTTGGCTCTTAATATAAAGTCTGAGCTGACCCGAGCTGACCCCAATTATGTACAGGGTGTATTTTATAAATGTTTACATGTATTTTGAAGTGTTGGTGACAAACAATTTTCTTTGGTAATAGTTCGTGATGTAGAGTCAGAGAGGCAAAATTCCATTCCTATCAGAGATTTAAGTTTTTTAAACTTTTAGATGCTATTCCTACCAAATTTTCTGACTGTCCAAAATATATGACCAAAGAAGAGCATTTCAGGGAAATTTCCGAATCTAAGAAGAAGCGATTGGAATACGATTTAATACGCCAAGCTGTTGAAGAGAGCCTGGAGACTTCAGCTGCTTATTTTCAAGAGCAAGAACTTACAAATTTTGATGATATAACTCTAAAATTTATTCCAAACAAAAACCTTTCAACCTGGACGTTTCTCCAAACTACAAACTTTATAACCTTTATGACAATTATAGTCACCTGTACCAACAGTAACATATCTTGTTACTATAGACAGTAGTATGGAGATAAGAATCTTTTTTTAAAATTCCGAGCTGAAAACTCTCACAATTGACTTACAAAATGTTAAATTTCCCATGAAAGTAACTACATGCAATGTTTTGGAAAGCATTTTAGTAGAGTTGAATCAGAAGGAAAATCAGGCATCAAAAGATGCTTTAGCTGAGAAAATTGAACTAGTAGCTAGCCTTTTGGAATCAATGACAGAGTTAATTCCTGATCGAACCACATCTCTTAAGCTCATTAAATGTCTGGAATATGTCTCTTAGAGCATTGCAACAACCATAAGGCTGTAAGATATTCATATGAAACCCTTCTGTTTTGTAGCCTTTTCTTATCTATCAGCCCCCATGCATACAAATTTGTGCGCAACGATGACAATTTGATTCTACCATGTACAAGTACTGTTTCCAGTTTGCAACAATTCTTTGACAGATCCGAGAATGGAACAAACAGAAGAAGGCTTTCTTCAATACATTAAACTTAAGGTTCCCCTACTGTCTTCTAAAGACATGCTTGTGAATCTCATGGCTGATGAGATTCATCTAAAAGTATATATGGATATGAAGGGTGGAAACTCAGTAGGTAGCGCTTTTAATTCATCGGAGAGAGCTACAAGTGCATGCACTTTTATGATTAATAGTTTAACATCAACCTATAAAGATGTTGTGCATGTTGCTCCCGTTAAAACTTTAAATTCAAATGACTTATATATTTTCCAGAAAAAGATTATATGTGGTTTGGAGTCTTTGGGTTTTGAGGTCATAGTTGTAACAACTGACAACCACAGAATAAACAGAAAAGCAATTAGTGCTTTTGAAGATCCCCCTTCTCTGAAATGTGAGTACGTACATCCCACTGACAACAACAGACCTCTTTTCTTCACAGTTGACTCAGTTCATTTGCTAAAAAACATACGAAACAATTTAATAGCCAAAGAGCTATACGAATTTATATACCCAGACTTTGAAAACTTTCAAATCAAAAGGACTACGTCATTTCAAACAATCAGAGACTTGCAAAAAAAAGAGGAAAATCAGCTATTAAAATATGGTTACACTATTTCTAAAAAAGCGTTTTATCCAACATCAATGGAAAAGCAAAATGTTAAGCTTGTTCTACAAGTTTTTAACAGAACAACTGTAGTGGCCCTTCGTGAACTTGGCCCAAAGATCAGTCTTGACAATTATGAAGATACAGCTATTTTTGTTGAAATTATATGTACGTGTTGGGACATCATGAATGTTAAAACTTATTTTAAAGGCATTCGATATCGAAATAAGTTCCAAGAGCCTACGAGAAAGAAATCCACCCACATTTTTGACTTTCTTAACAGATTTCTGCTATGGCTACATGAATGGGAGAAATGTAGCTTCAAAAGACTCACCTTAGATACCCATACAGCGCTGCGACTGACAACAGAGAGCATAATTAAAATAGCTTTCTACTGCTATGAAAAGAAGCAACTTACCTATATGCTACCAGGAAAGATCCAGAATGACCCTATTGAAGACAGATTCTCAAAATATAGGTATCAAAGATTAAATTATCAGGATACGGTTGCCAGTAAGACTCACAAATTTTACTCAGAATAACTTGATTAAGATTTTTGTGTATTTTAAGCGAATTTGGAAAGCAGATGTGTGTCTCAAATCATTTTGGCCACCTCTTGGAAGCTTTTTGTAAAAAAGGTTCTTTTTAATGTATACGGGGGCTTTTTATCCATATAGGATAAACTGCACAGTTTCGCAAAGTTACGCCATCCCGGAACCGCGTAAATATGCTACAGACGATGACTATCTTGAAAAAAAGTCAAAAGGCGTTCGGCTGCTAACTTTAACTGGACATAACCGGTTGAGGGAGCCCATGACACATATTGGAGTCGAGAACGAACCTACCAGTCCAACCTGTGGATGAGACAACAGGCACTTGGGGCACCAACCCTGAGTGAGGAAGAGCTGCACTTACTTAAATGAGCTGACATACTGAACTTTGTAAGGAGAACAGGAATGAGCTAACTGGAACGAATGGAAGAACTTTTTTTGTTCTGCCACACCTACTATGTCCCTATCACCTAATTTTGAGATTTTCCGGAGTGCCTTAAGAAATTTTAGCTAATAGATATATATATTTACCCTCTTAAACTGTTTTAGGTATTTCGCTGGAAGCTATTTGAAGTGGAGAAAAAATTAAGATTAATGTACTTAGTGCCACTGATACTGCAATCTCAATCAGGAAAAATTCAAATCACAAGAGGATATCTCATCCTTTATATCTTATGAAGGACACAATAAATTGATGAATTGTGATGTCAATCCAGCATTAAAAAATACATCTAAGCTGGAGGAGGGTGAAATTGATCAAATTAAGGATACCATTTGGCCATCCTTGGTCTATGTTGCATTCTCTCTGCTAAAACATATTGAATGTGATTACTGCAAGGAGTATCTAATCAATACTGGTGAAAGTTTATCTGATGCTCCCTCATTTGTGCTTCAGACCGGGGTGGATTATGCTACCCTAAAGATGATATAGTTTTGTATGCGGCTTAGTCCTAACTAACATTGGAGAGAATACTTAAAAAGGAATCCATTTTCTTAAAAGCACTGAACCATAGAGAAATCCTTACTTCTCTATCATTTGAGAACATTGAGGGTTCTGATCTGAATTTATTTATGGGCCAGAACTGTAACAAACAATACACAAATTACGTAATAAAACAAATATTGTTTAAATTTTCAAATTTGCTGCTCAAAAATTATTGCAAGAAAAAAAATGATGTAACTACAACAAAACCAATCATGCCACAGCTGAAAAGAGTAAAACCAATAAAAAAAAGTACTTAGTGCATATATATTATGTTCATTGTTTTCTTAAGTCTGAAATTTTTTTTAAGTACATATAGCATACTAGAAATTTATTTATTTTTTAAAACTATAATAACCCTCGCCTTTAATTCCAACTCCGTCTTTTCTTCCCTTCTCCTGGTTTTAAGAGAAAAAAATGTATGTGTCCATTAATAAATAATATATTATTTATGAATAGCTATATGTATGGATATAGTAATTACCAAAAATCCATCAAATTTCAATCGTTTAAATATTCTTGCCACTGCAAAATACATTATTTGTATTTATTTGCAGTTTCAATCCTATAAATTCATCAATTTCAACAAATTACACATAACCGAACGTGTGGCGGCATTGCCCTCATCGGCCGCCATCTTGAATTCGATACCAGGCCTATGTCGAGAAGGTGGTGCTTAGAGATAAGATGCTGGTCACACAATGTCTGGCATAGCCATAGCAACTGACAATGCCTACAAATGAGCAGTGTTTTGATTAAAGTAAATTTTGTCTTTTTTAAGTAAATAAAGTAAAAAATATGTTTTTTTTTTAAATAAATAAAAATAATTTTGAAAAACTTTATTGCACAAGATAACGGCTAAATTTTGGTTCTTTTGGCACAATGTTTTTGTGAGAAAATATACCTATGTACCGATTACAAAAAGATTTGTAAGGAAGAAAAATAATTTAAATAAAGTTGAATCTAATTTTTATTACAGTATTTTCGTCCGATTTTTGGGTTAACTGTTGTTCACAGCCTGGTAGGTACAGCGGTAAGGGTAGGATAGGGCCAGTGTAAGAAAACCCTTGCATTTAAATGAAACTGCAGTGATGAAGTAACAAGACGATTTTCCTTCCTACCTTTACATTTTACCCTAATTTCATTATAATTTTTAATCTTTTGGTTTTATCCAGGGGGTGTATGGGCCGCTGCCTTATGGACAGGAGACTTATGGGCAGGTGCCTTATTGGCCTGTGCCTTAGGAGCAGTACATTTGTCGGCCGGGCGTGGATTTTGTCCTGGGCTGGATGGGGAACCGTAAACCAGCCCGAGGAAAAATACGCGACTGTACCAACAAGGCGACAAGGACACCCAAATTCCAAAAAATCGAGTAGCGCCATCTCGGTTTCATCATCTTCCAAAAATTCAAGAACTTTCATTTTTGTAAATAAATTTTTAAAGGCGACTTGACACAGGAAATTGATGGGTTTTGACAAAACTATTTTGGGACGTACTGGGTGTTGTTGTGGTTTTTTCATATTGAAATTATGTTGGTTGGAAACAGCGGCGTCGCCTGATTGGGTCACAAGGTGGCCACATCTTAACAAATAAGAGGAGATTATTCCTCGGTGCAACAAATTTAAAAATAAGGCATGCTTAAAATTAAAGCAATCCATAGTAAAGAAAGGGAATTTTAAAAGTCGGTGCGATGGGCCCGTTAGAGACCTAATAGAGAATGATGTTCATGACCAAGAGAAGAATAGCAAAGTGGGTTTCGTGCAGGCAGATGTGATAATGTTTTTTGTCTTAATCAAGTAATTGAGAAAAGGAGTGCCAGAAATATAGAGACTCATGTTACCTTTGTGGACCTACAAAAAGCATATGATACCGTTCCAGTAGAAAAATTATGGACAGTGTTAGAACAAACTAATATCAATCATACATATATAAAAGCGATAAAAGAACTTTACAAAGGGTCAAAATCTAAAATTGAAAATGGAAATCGACTTTCAAAAGAATTCCAGGTAACGAAAGGCTTAAGACAGGGATGTTGTATCTCTCCAACTCTTTTTAAAATATATATCGCAGTAGCTCTAAAAAACTGGAAACGTAAAGTACATGGCATGGGAATACAACTTAACGACCGATTTACCATATACACACTACAGTTTGCTGACGACCAAGTAATTGTACCTAATGATAAAGAAGACATGGAGTATATGATGAGAAAGTTAACGTAACAATACCAAAAGTGGGGGTTAACAGTGAACGTGGACAAGACACAGTACTTATGTATTGGAAACGAATCAAATGAGTTAGAATTAGACAATGGACAAACAGTATCTCCATGCAATGAGTATGTATACTTGGGTGTCACATTTGATAAGACAGGAACAGACTGTAAAGAACTAGAAATAAAATAGTAAAAGCAAAAAAGGTAATTGTGTCTTAACAGTATTTTATGGAGCAGAGAGATAAAAAAGAATGTAAAATGTAACATATTCGAAACAATGGTGAAAAGCACGATGCTGTATGGAATAGAGACTTGTCGCGTAACTGAAAAATACAAAGCAAAAATGAAAAGTGTCGAAATGGATGCAATAAGAAGATCAATGAGAATATCTAGAACAGATCATATAAGAAATGATATCTTAAAAGAAAGAATGGGAATCGAGGGAAGCATAACGGATAAACATCACCAAAAGAAAACTGATATGGTACGGCCATGTACAACGGATGAACGACATTTGATAAGACAGGAACAGACTGTAAAGGACTAGAAAAAAAATAGTAAAAGCAAAAAAGGTAATTGTGTCTTAACAGTATTTTATGGAGCAGAGATATAAAAAAGAATGTAAAATGTAACATATGCGGAACAATGGTGAAAAGCACGATGCTGTATGGAATAGAGACTTGTCGCGTAACAGAAAAATACAAAGCAAAAATGGAAAGTGTCGAAATGGATGCAATAAGAAGATCAATGAGAATATCTAGAACAGGTCATATAAGAACAGGTCATATAAGAAATGATATCTTAAAAGAAATAATGGGAATCGAGGGAAGCATAACGGATGACATCACTAAAAGACAACTGATATGGTACGGCCATGTACAACGGATGAACGACGAAAGATTACCCAAGCAGGTCCTAGAATGGCAACCAATAGGGCGAAGAAAAAGGGGGCGTCATAAGCTGGAATGGCAACAGCCAATCCAAAGATCACTGAGTCAAAAAAACCTGACGGATGATGATTGTCAGAATCGAAGTAGGTGGAGAATAGGCGTCGGACAACGGAGAAAAACGTTCTAAACCGACATAGTAGTATTAAAAAATTACAAAATTCATCGATAAGTATTTGAGACATTTGCTTTCAAATTTTCAAATTTAACATGGAATGATAAAATAAAAATTAAATCCTAAAATTCTAATTAAATTAATTTTATCAGTCCATGTTAAATTTGAAGGCAAATATCTTAAAAACTAATCGATAGATTTTTGAAATTTTAACACGGTTGTAAAGATATTCAAGAGATTCTCAAAACAAGATATCACTAGGCCCACTTCCCCTATTCAAAATATAGGGGTAAAGTATACCCCTCGAAGGTTGTGCGTACTACAAAAATTTCATTATATCCAAAAAGACTCTATAGAGAAGCAATCGAAATTCATAAACACCAGCAGAACTTCAACAGATCTGAAGAAACTCTTAAAATTAACAGAACATGGGTACCGGCTCTTAAAAACACTAAACGGCTCGCTTACAACAACAAAACTGAATCTCGGGAAAGTGACCAATCACCGACCAGCTCTGATATACACCCCGCCTACCATAGCGTATATAACCTGCGCCCGCGACAGACTAACCACCAGTCTTCGAGAAGCCGACAAACAGTCAACATCTCCTGAAGATGCCATCCACTCGAGATGGCGAAACGTCAAATACGAATTTCCAACGACGACGGCCGAACAGCCCGAAAGCACACCCACAATTTTTAAATATTGTTAAGTTTTTTTATTACTATTTTGATTGGTTTAATGCTATTAATATTTAAAAATATTAAAAACGTAATATTTTTTTGTGTCAAGGGAAAAAAAATATTAAAAAAAAAAAATTTAGTTCGAACCTGGAAATTTCCAACATAAATATAAATTAGAAATTGCTAGTTTAACGATTTTTAGTTTAACTGTTTTGATACATGGCAAATTAAAATGGTTTTACGTTAATTTAAAGATTTGTTTGAAACAAAGTCTACTACAAATACAAAAAAAATAACGAATTACAAAACGTAATAACTTATTTTTCTTTAATAATACAATATGTGTAAGACATTGTTGGCAGGTTTCAGTAATTTTTCTTAACGCATTTGGCATAAAAATATTTCTGCCATTTAAATATTGGGATTTTGTTCTAGGTCCGTATTTAATTTTTTAAGATAAATACCATATCTAAAATCTGAACAATAATTTAAAAAGTAATTATTTTGCTCTAGAAAAGTTGCCATTAAAAGGTTTTTACAGAATAAAAATATCTTGACAAGGAATTATTAAAAATGAAATTTTTTCAAAAACTCCCTGTATTAGCGAAACCATGGACTATAGCAAAAATCTGATTACATCATTTTTAAGGGCTCAAAAAAAGAGCACGGTAAGGTGCAATCAAAAAATCGATATCTTTAATAACAACCGAGTTTCCCATTTAATCCCATCCAAAATGGGACACGCTGTACAGTACAACTTCTATAGACTGGGCACGCGTCAAATCGTACACTCTAATAATCCGGCGCCTCTTACCAACCGGACAACTTAAAATTTTCACCCCTGAAATCCGGACATAAACTAAATATTTGAGCAAATTGAAATAATTCCAGGATATTTCTGCTGAAAAACGAGTAAGAATCAGTTGCAGCTTGATATGATGCATGCGATTTTGCAACGTAGGTTCATTATTTACCATACCATATGAGTGTCGTGGGATTCCGGAATCTAAAGTTCTGTATGCAAACCAAACCCAACTTCACACCAAATTTCACAGATTTACCAAAGGATTCTCTCTTTATAAGAAGTTTTTGCCGAAAAATGCAAGATATTGCATTATTTTGACAAGGAAGAAAGCATACATACATATAATCACCAATACAATATTATACATATTAACTCTTATTTTGTTTTATTTTTTCCAAGTAGTTATTATTTAGTATGTCATTGAATGCTTTTTTGCGCTCTTTAAAATGTTTTATAAGTTTTTATTTTAATTGAATATAAACATATTTAAACCTACAGTTTGTTTAAACAAATCAATAATAAATATAATATTACTTCGGATGCCTCGATAATTAAACAGCGATCTTGACTGATAAAGAAATATAGGGAGTTCCTATATATCTAAATCCCTACCTCCCTAGAGCAGCCTCACTATTAGATAATGACAAGATGGCTTGGCCAATGTAGTTTTATTAATTCACAGATTTTTCTTTTATACAAAAAATCTTACATCTAAACGTGATCTTTGGAGTTCATAGTTATTTTGTTTATAATAGTAAACCTTGAATCGAGGTTGCGGCAAGATGTGTTTTATAGTAAACTAAAAATGTTTTACATATTTATAAAATAAAAAACCTATACTTAATATGAAAAATCTTAAAAAATGTAAAGTGATAAAAATGGCTAAACTGTCGTTTAGACAACCGACAAACAATACTGTTTATATGTCAAAAAGTGTTTATTACAGCATACCCCCACTATGTGTAAATTTTGCAAATAATAAATAAAAATAATTGTATATTTTCTAACAAGCGTGGAAAGTGCCAGTTTTCCTTACGCAAATGCAGTTGCGAGAAAGTTAAGCTTTTAGAACTAAATGTGTGAGGCAGAGTTACAATAACTTTCCGCACGGTGCTCGTAGAAAAAAATATTTTACAATAATACTTATTAATTACATATTTTTAGAAAAAAAAAACTATTATTTGTATGTTAGTTATACCAGATTACATTGATAAATTCCTTTGCTTATAGATTTAGACACTAAACACTGTTATAATTTTGAAAAAGATTTTTCGCAGGTATCATTTTCATTAAATTTTGTTTCACAGTATAATCAGCTAATAAAAAACACTCGTTTAACAATAATTGCGACGATTATTATTAAACAATTAGGGTTTGTTCCCATCAAATATTCAAAAAAAGTAAGTAATAAGTAACGAATATCTAAGCCAGAATATGAAAGCGGTATACTTTCCTATGTCTTTGAGTTACTAAACAAAGTAACAGCTTTGCAATCACCTTGTATTTTTAGGCATGCTATATTCCTGCAGCAGTGTTTTCTTTTAATTCAAAGTTTTTCCATCAAAGTTAACACGTAACGTATCGTTAAATCAGTATACGACCGTGGACTCCGAGTTTTCTAATAACACCACGCATTTATTGTACTTTTGCCCTTTTTCGCCTTGGTTTTCGCTTTGCCACTTGCCGTTAATATAAGAAGCAATATTATTTTCAGAAAAGTTCTCATATTTTCTTGTAATGGAATTGGAATTCTTATGGGTTTACAGTTGGCAACATAGGCATTTAAAGACTGAGAATGTGCATAGACAAAGTTGTGCCACATTGTATATAAATCAACACTGCGACCAAAGTATCGCAATAATAAAAAAATCTAATAGTAGGGAAACCCGTGAAATTTTGTGTAACAATAACAGAATTGATCATTGAGCAATTCTAAGAAGAAATGTCTATATAAACCCTTCTATTTTCCGATGGGTTTAGTCGCAAAATGCAAAAAAAACAATGAGTTCGAGAATTTTTTCTACTACTACTATTACTATGTCGGTTTAGAACGTTTTTCTACGTTGTCCGACGCCTATTCTCCACCTCCTTCGATCCTGACAATCATCTTCTGTCAGATTTTTTTGACTCATTGATCTTTGGATTGACTGTTGCCATTCAAGTTTAGGACGCCCTCTTTTTCTGCGCCCTATTGATCGCCATTCTAGGACCGGCTTTGGTAATCTTTCGTCGTTCATCCGTTGTACATGGGCGTACCATATCAGTTGCCTTTTAGTGATGTCATCCGTTATGCTTTCCTCGATTCCCATTCTTTCTTTTATAATCTCATTTCTTATGTGATCTATTCTATATATTCCAATTGATCTTCTTCTTGCATCAATTTTGACACATTCCATTTTTCTTTTGTATTTTTCTGTTACGCGACAAGTCTCTATTCCATACAACAGCGTTTCATATATCTTAAATTTTACATTCTTTTTTATCTCTCTGCTCCACAAAATACAGTTGAGACATCCAATAACCTTTTTTGCTTTTGCTATTCTTTTTTCCTATACTTTACACTCTGTTCCTGTTTTATCAAATGTGACACCCAAGTATACATACGCATTGCATGGAGATATTGTTAGTTCATTTTCTAGTACTAACTCACTGGATTCGTTTTCATTACATAAGTACTGTGTCTTGTCCACGTTCACTGTTAATCCCCACTTTTGGTATTCTTCTGTTAACTTTCTCATCATATACTCCATGTCTTTTTTATCATTAGCCACAATTACTTGGTCGTCAGCAAACTGTAGTGTGTATATGGTAAATCGGTCGTTAAGTTGTATTCCCATGCCGTGCATCTTACTTTTCCAGTTTTTTAGAGCTACTGCGATATATATTTTTAATAGAGTTGGAGAGATACAACATCCCTGTCTTAAGCCTTTTGTTACCAGGAATTCTTTTGAAAGTCGTTTTCCAATTTTAATTTTAGATTTTGACGCTTTGTATAGTCCTTTTATCGCTTTTATGTATGTATGATTGATATTAGTTTGCTCTAACACTGTCCATAATTTTTCTACTGTATCGGTATCATATGCTTTTTGTAGGTTCACAAAGGTAACATGAGTCTCGACATGTTTGGCGCTCATTTTCTCAATAACTTGTTTAAGACAAAAAAACATTATGACTACAAGATCTGCCTGCACGAAACCCACTTTGCTCTACGTCTTCTTGTTCATGAAAATCATTCTCAATTAGATCTCTAAGAATTCTTCCGTACAATCTACTTAGAGTACTGGTTACTGAAATTCCTCTGTAATTGTTGCAATCCAGCTTGTTTCCTTCTTTATGTATTGAGGATATAAATACAATTTTACAATCATTAGGTACTGAATGTCCGTTTATGAAATGATTGATAATATATGTGAGATTTTCAAGTAGTTTCTCTGATCCATATTTGAGCATTTCAGCATATATTCCCCCAGGTCCGCTGGCATATTATCATTTTTTTTCGAGAGAGGCTGCCAGATATTCGGGTCTCGTCTCCTGCAGCAGTCCCTTGTAGTATTCTGTCCATTTTTCTGGTTTGATTATCTGGATGTTTACTTCTTCTTTTGTTGGGTTTTTTATTGTAGAAATGAATTTCCGTACTTCAGAACTCTGCCTACCTCCTATTTATGTCGTGGCACTTGCGCTCGAACATTAAATTTTTTTCTGTGCGTTCAAATTTCTTAGCTGTCTTCTGGTTTCCCTGTAGATTTCTAGGTCTCTTTTCTCTTTAGTACTGAGCCATTTCAAGTATGTGCGTTTTTTCTCTTTGACCATTTCCTGTATTTTGTCCGTCCACCACATCTTATTATTTCTATTATCTTGGTATCCAACAGCTTCGTTGCTTGCTTTCTTCAAGCTTTTTATTATGTTTGTATATATATCTTTAAATGAGTGATTTGTGTTTATTAATTTTTCATCTAATCAGTTCTGATACAATCTTTGAGTACTTTCGATTTCTAGACTTCTAAAGTTGTATTTTTGATTGTCTTCGATGCATTCTAGGTTTTCATTTTCTCTAATACTTTCGTCCTTATTTATTTTTCTTAAAAGGAATAATATTTTTGCCTTTACCAGATGGTGGTCAGATCCACAGGTAACACCACGAAGTGCTCGCACATCATACCACTTTAATTGCGAGTGTTGTCCACCTATAGCATAATCAATGATTGATTTAAGATTCCTTGTTGGCTGAATCCAGGTATATCGATGAATATCCTTATGTTTAAAAAAACCATTATTTATTTTTAGGTTGTGGGTTTCACACAATTGCATCAATGTTAAGCCATTATCATTTGTTACTTCCTCTCCAAATGGTCCTATCACTTTGCTCTGGGTTTGCCTACCAGTTCATCTATTAAAATCGCCAAGCATACTTATTTCTGTGGTAATACCGATTTTTGTAATAGTCTCATCAAGTTGGTCAAAGAACATTTATTTTGTAGCTACTCTCTCGTCATCTGATGGTGCGTAGACTGCTATTATGCTTATATTATGTCCAAGCATCTTCATGTTCACTCGAAGTATGTTTTCACTAATGCAATCGTAGTCTGTTATTTTATTCTATTTTAATTTTTTCTTATTAATGCATATATGTTTATTAGTGAAAGCTATACTTAAGCTAAGTATAAAAATTATTATAACTTATTTGTAAATATGGGCAATATCTCTGGCAAAATTGTCAAAAATTGAATATTTAATTTTTTGACTTGGTGCTATAATTTTTGTAATATCTTTAACTGACGCTGCGCCACGCTGGAATGCTTCAGTAAAACTATATTAGTATGTTAAGAATATGATGAATTTGTTCCGTGCAGAGCGCTTAAAATGAACTATGTAGGGGAAGTGTACTTAAAATGGGATCCTTAAGCTTTAAACATGTATACAAAAAAAGTTAAAACATTATGCTGTTGATAAAATATTCTGTTATAGTGTAGTACTTTAAACACTTAAAAATAATTTGTAATTTTAAAAAATCTAGACCACTGCAGTTTTCAATTTTACCTGCACAATAAATTGGATATAAAATTAGGAAGGGCGAAAAAATATCGAAACACAAAATATCGAAAACACAAAATATCGAAACTACAAAATATCAAAAACATACAAAATATCGAAACTACAAAATATCGAAACCGCAAAATATCGAAACTACATTTTATCGAATTACAAAATATCGAAACTACAAAATATCGAAACCACAAAATATCGAAACTACAAAATATCGAAACCACAAAATATCGAATTACAAAATATCGAAAATACAAAATATCGAAAATACAAAATATCGAAAATACAAAATATCGAAAATACAAAATATCGAATCACAAAATATCGAACATACAAAATATCGAAATTAACAAATATCGAAAATCAAAAATAGAAATCTTCGAAACCTTGACCTAACTCGACCCTGACGTAACCTAACCTAATCTAACTAAACCTAATCTGACCTAACCACATGAAAATTACAAAGTTTCAAAAACGTAACCTGACTAAACCTAATCAAATCTAGCCGAACCGTACCGAATCGAACTGAACCGAACCGAAGCAAACTGCACCAACAATTAAAAAAAAAAAACTTTCCTGACTTCTTTCCCGGGATCCTAGAAGCTCTAAATCCGAACCGAACCGAACTGAACCGAAACGAATGGAACCAAACCGAACCGAACCTAACTGAACCAAACCTAACCTAACGAAACTAAACTACGAAACTGCTAATTAGGTTTGTTTGGGTATGGTTAGGTATGGTTAGGTATGGTTAGGTTTGGATAGGTTCGGTTCGGTACGGTCCTGTCCGGTCCGGTCCGGTCCGGTCCGGTCCGGTTCGATTCGGGAAAGAACTCAGGAAAGTTTTTTTTTTTTTTTTAATTGTTGGTTCAGTTTTGTTTTGATTCGGATCGGTTCAGTTCGGTTCGGTTAGATTTGATTAGGATTCATTAGGTTAGGTTTTTGGCACCATCTATTTTCGTGTGCTTACGTCAGATTAGGTTGAGTTAGATTAGATTGAGTTAGATTAGGTCTTGATCAGGTTAGGTGAAGGATCCGAAATTTTCTGTTTTTGATTTTCGATATTATGTTGTTTCGATATATTGTATTTTCGATATTTTGTATTTTCGATATTTTGTTTTTTCGATATTTTGTATTTTCGATATTTTGTATTTTCGATATTTTGTTATTCGATATTTTGTGTTTTCGATATTTTGTATTTTCGATATTTTGTTGTTTCGATATTTTGTTGTTTCGATATTTTGTATTTTCGATATTTTGTAGTTTCGATATTTTGTTATTCGATATTTTGTAGTTTCAATATTTTGTAGTTTCGATATTTTGTTGTTTCGATATTATGTACTTTCGATATTTCAATTCGATATTTTGTTTTTCGATATTTTGTGTTTCGATATTTTTTCGCCCTTCCATAAAATTAACATTAAATATACAAAAAAATGGTTCAATAATTTAGAAATAAAATACGACACAAAGATAAAACTAAAATGCGATATAATTTGTTTAAACAAGTCATCTAGCAATCTTAACAATAATATGCTCTTTATTCTTAATATGGCACAAACAAATTATTTCTTTGTTAAATAATAACATAATAATAACCAGTAAAATAATTCCAATAATGCTTATTATAAAAAAAGAAGCAGAGACTAAACGAAAACAAAAAATCGTTCGTAAATAGGCGGCATCTAAAAAACACAAAATTAATTAGTTTGTTAAATCATTTAATTAAGGTAAAATGGGATATCCCATTTTAGCTACTTTAGCAATTTCCCATTTTACCTCAATCTCATATAAAATTTTTAAACTAATCCTACTTTTTATTTGTTTCTCATTTAGTCAAAAACAGTATGTTTAATTGTAGTCAAGACTAATCATTTAATGAAGGTAAAACGGGATATCCCATTTTAACTACTTTAGCAATTTCCCATTTTACCTTAATCTCATATAAAATTTTTCAACTAATCCTACTTTTTATTTGTTTCTCATTTAGCCAAAAACAGTATGCCGAATATCTTAGCTTATTCAGTAGTAAATTCTTACACCATTTAAATAAAAAAGTTACAAGCTGAACGCACACACAAAAAAGATTACGACACGAGCTTGTAACCATCTAATGGCTGATTTAAAAAAAAAATGGCGGCCTATGTCGATCCCAATGAACAAATCTAGCTATCCAGCGCAACGTTGCCACCTTTTGTTTGGTCAGGAGTCCCGGTTTCCCCTTTTTGCCTTACTATCCCATTTTAAGGTCACTTCCCCTACTAAGGACAATTATGTTTGATACAGATAGCAAATTAGGTGTTTACGCCTGTAGTGAATTTGCTATGAGTTTTGATATTTTATATTACATTAATACAGGGTGTAAACGGTGTGGTGAAATTTCCTTACACTTAATTACACTTAATTTGCTATCTGTAGCAAATATACTTTTCCTTAATACATACCTACAGGTTATAAGTTATACATGTAGAAATTTAAAAAGTTTAATAATTATATTTTATTTTGTAAAATCAGCTCAATCAATATTACTTTTAGGTTAAAAAGCTTTCACCCATGATCTTAAGAAACAATTTTTTTGAAAAGCAATTTAATAACAAATGTTTTATCTACATGCGTGCAAAAAACCTTTTAAAACCTTTCAATACACAAACTGGTTTTACCCTTCAAAACACCACTTACTTTAATATCAACAAAAATGTTTACCAAACATGCTTCTATGTGGGCACACAAAGTAATATTTTACTGAAATCCTATAAAGCAAATATAGGGCAAGAATAATAGCAGTATACAAAAATAATATAAGAAAATATATTATATTTAAGCTCAAAAGTGGTAAATAAAAACAAATGTAAAAAATATTTAAAAAAAAACTAAATGCTTGTAAATATAATTAGTATAATTTCCTTTCATGTATATAACATTCCCTCCTGCAACCAAACCCTATTATTTGCAGCCTTAAAAAATTATAATTTAATAAAAAACAATAATATCTGAACTGATCTAAACTGCCAGCCTTAATAAAAAATATCATTATTTTATACTTATTTGATTCTATACTGCTGTTTCAGTAAGGGTGAGTTAAAATATTGTAAATCAACTAGAACGGTTCAAACCCGTTGGGTATAAACATTGAAATTTGTCAACAACTAATATTATAATCTTAGTCAAAAATTGATGATAGCCTAGATAGATAGACGTAAATATTTTTTACAGCAATACAAAGTTAACATTTTTGTTAAACTGTACAGAACGGTCTTTGTGCCACTGTCTTTGTGTACTAGTAGAGGAGATTGGGGCAGGTTGTAACACAGTGTCGGTTGTAACATCGCTTTTTTGAAAAAATTGAAAACAGGGCAACAGTAATTTCTAAACAGGTAGATTGTATTTCCAAATCAAGTTAGTTCGTTCTAGATGGCTGCAGCAGGCGGACTCAGTACAGTAATTAAACTTTAGATAAGAGAACATATAATTTACGGATCAAAGAGCAGCCACCAACTCTGCAGTCCGATGTGAAATGGAAGTAAGGCAAAAGTCCGCGGAAAATGTTGATATTTAATCGATATACAGGGTGCTTTCTAAACATTGATCAAAAATTCGTGGTGTGATTCCTGGAATATTTAAAAAATTTCTTAGAAACATGTGTCGAAAAATGGTTCCCAAGGGAGTTACGCCCCTTTTAAAAGGGCACCCTGAAGACTGTTTTTCCTCAATATTTCCGAACAATTTTGAGGTCATAATCGAATTTGCCGTCAAAATTTTATGCCGTGTACCATGCCGTTATGAGTGGTTTCGAAACTATTGAGGACAACTCATCTTGAGGGTGTTAATGCATTAATGTCGAAAATTGTGATTTCCTCGAAAACTTCTTGCTCTATGGATATGAGCTAAGAGCTCCTTTCTTTCGTGAAAAACCTTCAGGTATCATATTCTTAAGTCTCAATGTGAAAACCTACCATAGAAAAAATGGGATTCTTTTTACCTTAGCCCCCCTGGTATGGTACGCCCCTGATTAAAATTTTGCAATTCTGAGCTGAAATTCTGATGCAGCTTTAAAAGTTTATACGTTGTACCAAATGTCTTGATTTTTGCATGATCAGTTTCGGAAATATTGAGGAAAAACAGTCTTCAGGGTTCCCTTTTAAAGGGGCGCAACTCCCTTAGGAACCATTTTTCGACAAATGTTTCTAGGAGCTTTTTTTCATGAAAATACTCCAGTATTTTTTTACCAATGTTTAGGAAACACCCTGTATTTCCGGGTGTAGAAATTATTTGACATCCCCAGGATGCGAAAGTACCTACCAATTAAAGCCCTCTTTTATAAACAATACATTTCTACATAATTCTGTAAAGTTCTTCCCCATCGTAAGTAAAACGGCTAAGAAAAAGCGTACAGCCGAAAATTCAAAGATTATTAGAAAATTCACATTATTAGAATGGCATTTGTATTTTATTTATGCATGTCCCTGATTCGAATAAAAAATAGTAGAAATAGAAACCTACTGATTTTCTCATTGGTCAAAAATAAAAAAACGGGTGCGGCACATAACCAAATATTCAGACTTCGGCACAGCCAACAAGTGGACAGGAAAATCTCGCTCTTGCGTTTTCTTCACACAATCAGAAATTTCAACTTCCTATTAATATATTATTTTAAAAAAAGATGCTTACACCCTTTTGTCAGACTAAAATAAAAGGTTTAAACTATCTAGATTCCCGTCGCCTTCTATCCCGAGGGATATGATGTTTTTGGGGAAAATTAAAATTAGTTGAGTGCCACTTTATTTTCATAAGCCTTTGAAGCTACGCGAAAAGCCGCCTCTTGAGATATTCTCTTCAGTCATTTTTGAGTTTCCGCTCTTTGATATCCACAAACGTGTGGATTAAAATTATTTTTTTTATAAATTCACCAGTTTTTTTTTTAATTTTGGTAATATTTTATTTGATTACTAATAATTTAAAGAAAAAGTAGGTATAAATACGATATACAATTATATAGAAAAAAAATATATTTTTAATAGTTTTTAGGGCTTGAATTCTTGGTTTATAAGAAATATAGCTATATAAGATTTTTTCAAAAAGAGAATGAGTTACAAATCAAAGAATAAGAGAAATTATGACAGTGGGTGAACGTACTTTAGTGGATGATATAAGAACAAAACAACTGGTGTGGTACCGACATGTACAAAGAATGAATGATGAAAGAATACCTAAACAAATACTACAATGGAAACCAAATGTCCGAAGAAAACGAGGACGGCCAAGGAGAAGCTGGAGAAAAGGAATAGATGGTGAAATAAGAACAAGAGGCCCAGATGATAAATTATGGGCAAACAGAAACGAGTGGAGATTGGGTATCGGAAGACGTAGATCGTTGTGAAACCGATAAATATATATAAGATTTCTTTAGAGAACAATTAAGTATATCTAACTATCTAACTATTTATCTAAACTGTATATGAGGGGTACAGAACCCGAACGGTCTAAGCAACAAACTGTCAAACTTTGAGTGCAAAGGTGTGCATGAAATGAACCTTGTGTGGCTGGACTTTGCCAAAAATTTCAACCAATCCCATCAAATTAAGAAATAATCGTGAAACTCCAGGTCTGGTTTTTAAACCCGAAAATCTCCATTAAAAGATTGATTCCCTCTACATACTAAAGAAAGATAACCGATATAAAAATACTTCATGTAGAGAAAGATCTAAGTCACACAGGTTAACTAGTCTAGCTTTAAACAAGTAACTGGCCAGCGCTGCTGACCAACAACTCGAATCAAACTATTATAATTTATTTGCGTGTGCGCGTCTCTTGAAATCTTTGTCCGATCCAATAGTGCAGACGCGGCGTGGACGTAGTTAAGTATACAAAATATAAGGACCGCAGTTTGACAATGGCTTCTAGCTAAGAATAGTCTACAGATTAACGATCTATAAGTTGGCAAGCCGGTTCTTGGATCAATTTTTTTTAATCCCTCCTCCTCTTATAGTCGTGTTCGAATTTCTGCAAATTTTACTAAGTTGACGCTCTAAAGCCACAATGACACAGAAATGCATCACACATCAACCCTAAAATAAAATTATAATAATTACAGTCGAACCTCTCTAACTCGAACCTCTATAACTCGAACCTCTCTATAACTCGAACCTTTCCAGTGGTCCCTGCACTTTTTACACGTATTTAAACCTCTTTAACTCGAATTTCTATAACTCGAACTCTCCATAACTCGAACTGTTTTGGTTGTCTCTTCAGGTTCGAGTTATAGAGGTTCCACTGTATTTTAATCCTAGCTGCGAAAACCCCCCAGGCTCTCCATACCCCCCAAAACCTGAAAATTCTAGGTTTTCTTCAAAGTTTTTCAAAAAGTAAGCTTCTTAGGAAAAATATTATATACATATGTAGACAATAAAATTGTATTTTTAACGATATACAAGTCAATGGGCTACGACCCATAATAAACTCTCCAGCGGCGTCCGTTTAATAAGGTAATTTAAAAAAATGTTTAAAATAAATTGTTTATTACAGGTTTCACTAGATTTTCTTAAAAACAAAGCTCTCTATCAAAAATTGTGCCCCATATTAGATTGTAGGTAATAAAATTTCCCTTTAAATCTTGTATAATATGGCAAGATTAGTTTTATTGATAACAATTTACGGGCGTCCGTAAATTAAATCAATTTTGAAAAATCACTAATCTTAACAATGTTTTTACAAGTTTTATCCAATTTTCTTAAAAACTAAGCTTTTTCGAAAAAAAATATTGTACACTTTATTATAAAAAATTATCCCTTTTTCACAAACACGGGTTTTACCCGATTATCTTAAAAATCATGCCCTCTTTCAAAAATTCTGCACTACATTCGATTATAATAGGCAATAAAGCACAGCAGGATTTATTTTCAGATTAAAACTTCACAGGTATCCGTAAATAAAATCAATTTTTAGAAGTCACGAAACAAATTAATTTTGTTGTACAGGTTTTATCCAATTTACTCAGAAACTAAGCTTAATTAAAAACAAGAATTGTTCTATACTTCTTTGTAGAAAATAAAATTTCTTTTTTAACTATGTAAAAGTCAGTAGGGTTTGATCGATAATAAACTCTCCAGCGACGTCCGTAAATGGAGGTCATTAAAAAAATAAATACATAAAAACAGTTTTGTCACATGTTTCACCCGATTTTTCAAAAAACTAAATACTATAAACATCTTAAACATTTATTGCGGCTTAATTTTTTAAAGGCTGAATTTTAAATATAATTATTTTCTTTATGCGCTATTTAATTAAGATTTTAAGAAAAGTACCCAAAAGTACTTTTTTAATTGTTTATATATTACTATCTAAACATTTTAGTTTTTAAAAATATGGACTAGGTGCACCGCAGATGACCGCGAGTATTAAAAAAATATATTTCTTAGGTAAACCGTAGATGCTTAAAACATTAATGCGTTTTATTTGGCGGAGAGCCCAAGCAATCTTGAATACATTTAATAGCTCCTGTAGCGGATCCAGGGAAGGGGCTGGGGAGTTTTCCGCCATCCTTGACATAAAGCTTATATTTTTTAGTTCTAGTAAATAAAAAGCTAGATAAACCGCAATTTCTTATAAAATTATGATTTTTTTAATTTTCACAAAAATTACTTGATTTTGCAAAAATTTTTACCAGCGCATTTTATTTTCATGTATTCCTTGACTTCAGATTTCACAATTATAAAAAATTACAAAAAAAACTTGTTTTGGTTTTTGCTGCCTCCTTGAGTAAGTGTACAAATTTTGAAAATTGAAAATCTGGAAATTAGTTAGTATAAATGTTTGAGAGTTTTTTAAGTAACCTGTTATATCCTGAAAACAGATAGATATGTTCTTTTATCGTTTACTATCCTACGTTGTTTATTTTTTTTATTTTAATTTTCTTTTTACTAGTTTGCATTTTACCAGTCCCAAGAGAGTTCACTACCCTCCTTGTATACGCAGGTGGGTTCAGGTTTCGGAAAATAGATGCTGATAAATTCTTTACCAAATGAAAGCCTATACAAAGAACAAAGTGGAAGCACGAGCGTGAAGAAAGGTGTCGCTAATGAATTCATTTATATTAATTTGTTGTATAAACGAAACTTGAAGGCACTATTACTATAGTTCTAACGTGGGCTAAATTAAATTTGTCTTGTCACGCAAGATGACAACCCTCCTACTAGAGGCCCTAAAGCTGCTATTTAACAACAAAATCGATTGTAGTTTGGAAATGAGTACATACAATTTTAGTTTTACACTAGACTCGTGCTAACCTGGCGTTTTTATGGACAACCCAATAATGTGAATAGTAAAATATTTCCATATTGATTCTGTAGTATGAACAGTAGTATTTTTCCATAATGTGAATTATTTACAAATATCTAAAAAGACCTGTTAAGACTTGATTTTGAGCACCTGAACTTGCATGTAATATGTATGCCTTGCCTCACTCACTTGTTGAAGTTTGCTTAAAGAGCTAAGATGTTGAATTACTAGCAGCGTGTCTTGCAAGAAGGTCAAAAATAAGAAGAAATCTTTAAGTCCACAATTTTAGAAGAACATAAAAAGGGTATGAGCGTTACCGCATTGGCGAAAAAATATTAAATAGCAAAATCTACTATATGTAGATCATCAAAACAAATAAAAATAAATGGATCCATGATGTATCTAATACCTTCCTAGCTAGCCTACAAGCAAACTACAAGTAAAGCCATAATATTTCAGCCTTGAAATGAGTTTTTTGTTAATTATCTCAGAAAAAGCTCTTACGGAGTTTTTGCTTATAACACAAATTATTGAGAAAAATATAATCTACTATATTCCGAAAACCGCTAATTAATGCACTAATCAGTTCGTTAGAGTGTCAAACACTATTTTGCCTGAAAATTTTATGAAAATCGGTTCAGCAGTTTAGGAGCTATCGTGTAACGTTACGGACAGAAATAATACACACACACACAGATAGACATTACGACGATATTGCTAAGATACACCCAAATAACATATTTTTGGCGTTATCTCAAAATAATACCTTCTCTAGCCTTTGCCGCGCGGGCTAGGAAGCGAAAAAATGCTAAAAGATGGAGAAAAATTAATGCTCGATAAAATTAAAAATATTAAACTGTATTTTTTCCTTTGTTCAATAAATAGAGGCCTTTAAAATATTAAATTTTGATTTCTTCTTGTAAGCTCAGTAATGTGAACATCTCAATTAAATGAACTAGCTTAAAACTTTTTGTGATCACGTTACCGCGAGTCTGCTGTACTTTTTAAATAATAATAGGTAATTCTAGGTAAAGGTGACCCAAGTAGCATTTTTTTGTCTATGACCACTATGTGCACTAATAGCGATGTCCTATTGATTTTAGAAAAAAGGTAATTTTATAAATTTGGTATTTTGGTCGATCAGAGGATGTCGTACTGACTACGTCAACAAACTAGACATGAAGCGAAGACTTAAAAACGTATTAATTACAACATTTAATAGGTTTCAAATTAGTCGCGAAGAAGACTTAAGTTTTTATTCGGTTTAATTTTTAACATTTTAGCAACGTTTTTAAACCAACTAAATAAGAACCTGGTTTCTCGGGACGAAAAAAAGTCTATGATTTTTTTTCAGAATTTTCTGAAGATTTAAAGTAAAATTGCACTTGATTATAACGCAGGGTTAAAATAAATGAAACCATTAGTACGACGCGCGGAATTTTCATAGCCCAGGCTGACTCGGCGCAGGCCAAAATTGATTTTTTTTAAACCACAATCTTTCTTAAGAAAGAATTCGTAAATTTCCAATTTATATGTCCTATTGCCTGTGAGAAAGCTAGTAATGGTCTCATCCTAATATCTATTTTTTTAAAAACCAAAATTCCTGACTACCTTCTGGGAATCGTAAAGAATGTGAAACCTTAATATTGTCAATTGATCGCCAACGTATATCATATAAAAACAATGAAATTATTATCAAAGTAAAACTGCTTCGGGTATTACTGATGGACCGTTTGTTTATCCTTTCTTTTCCTTTAAATTCTAGAATCCAACAGAGAGCGTTTAACCAAAGGTAATTTTCCTTCGGAGCAGTGAATCAATGATTAATAGAATAATAAATATGCATACTTTCCGTTAGATTCCCGTATTTGAAGAAGAAAAAATAAATAAACCGTCCATTGCTAATAATTGCCTTTAGCCACCGAAAATTACGAAAGCCTGGAAATATTAATTTTTACGATATATAGGCATAAATATAGCTATATTCTTAAAAAGCAATTCTTCTTATTGTCAGATTAGAAGAAAGTTTTTTCTTAATATTAATAATAATAATTATATATACGAGATTCGTATAAATAATCAGAAATCAGCTAGCAGAAATTTTCAAGTTAAAATAGAGACGCGGCATTGAAAACCAAAGTCTTTATACTTTTACAAAGGTCGCCTATGGAATTCAACCAGTCATATGAACTTAACTGGATCACTGTAGCTGCGTCATAGAGATTCTATAAAACAAATGGTATTAGGCAACCCGGAGACGTAGACTTTTTAATCTGATTACAGTTGGCCAGGCAGGTTCAATGACCTTTAAAATTCTGTAGGTAACCTACGTAAAAGTATAAAGACCTTGGTGCGAATCATGAACACGTGGTGGAAAGTGTGGGCGCCGTTGTGCCTAAGGTTAAATCTTATACCTTTTGTGTATTTTTTTACGCTTTGTGCCAAAAACTTCTTTAGATTTCTCTAGTGAATTTAAAATAACCCACCTACTTGTTTTATTTGCACAAAAAAAAAACAGGCATTTAATATTTTAAAAAGTAATATATTCATCTATCTATCTTTTAAACCTTCCTCGATTCATCTTTGGACATAGGCCTCCCCCAATATCTTCCGCTGTTCTCTGTCTATCGCCGTGTTTATCCATCTAGTTCCCGCATGTCTCCACAAATCGTCTTCCCATCTCACTTGGGGTCTTCCCCTACTTCTTTTATTTTCCCATGGTCTCCAGTTTACAATACATTTGTTCCATAGATCGTCTTTCTGTCTGATTATGACCGGCAAATTACCATTTTACTTCTGCTACCTCTCCTCTGATATCCCTTACTTTTGTTTATTTCTTATCCATTGATTCCTTTTTCTATCTGTTGGCTTTACATGTAACATTTGTCTTTTCATTGATCTTTGGGCTTTTATTACCTTATCTATGTTTGATTTTGTAAGCGTCCAGGTCTGGGCTCCATATGTGAGCACAGCAAGAATACGTGAAGAATATACTTTGTTAAGAATACATTAGTTTTACACTTTTGTTTTAAATTTTTGGATGCCTGTAACATAAATTTTTAAATATATATTTATTTTTAATATATTTTTTTTCGTATATGCTTGACCTCATTTCCGTCCTAACGATTTAATCTAAACTAAAATACAATGTACAGTCTTGCCACTAATAAATTTGCTAATCCAAAATTTTTATAAATAAACGCAGGGTCGTTAAAATGCTATCGTGGTAGGTGATGTAAAATAACAACCTTGAAGTTTTACTTTGTATAGTTGGCGTATGAAATAGGGGAGTTGTTAGCTTTATTTAAAGTTATTTTTAGGTCAGTAAACCGCTTCCTTCAATCACATAGTCAATTAATAAAAATTTAAAAATAAAAAAATAAATTTCATCTTTTATAAAACTGATAATAGAATAGTAGGAATATAGGTTGATTTCATGGTACAGACATGGGAGCGCCCGCGGGTGCGCGGCCCCATGCAAAGAGTTTGCAAACATTTTCAAAAATATATTGATCGAGGCGCGAGTGCCGGAGAACGTTTGAAAATTGTCAACCCGGAGTAAAGGCAATATTTCCAGATAATTGTATCTCTTCACCAAATTTTCTACATATCTACAGTAAACATGGTTCCAAGAACAAACTTCGTTAAGATTTTTGTTAACTTTATTGTGGCGCAGAGGCGATTACTTATATACGAGATTCGTACAAATATAAGGAGTCCCATAAGGATGAAACAGTTAACTGTCAACACTTATTAGGGGTCCATTAGCATAAGCTTTCGAGCTACCCACGAAAAAATAAGAGAGAAACAAAAACTTCTTTTTACCCGATTAGCCAAGAAAACTTGTTTGATTTTTTAAATTCACGGGTACTAAATTTAACGTTTTTTAGTATTATTTCGCTTTAAAATTCGCTGATTTGATGCTCGCGTCTGATGTTGGATAAAAACGCTAATCGGCGTTGCTCTGGCGTGAAAGACAGAAGAGCTCTCGTAAGTCCCGGATGGTTTTTTTTTCTTTGCAATCGATCTTTTCATCGATCGATATATCTAGCAGTTTATTTGTGCTTGCTCTTGTTCTAGTTTCTCTCGTATCTCGGTAGATGGCGCTTCTTGCGAGGGTTTTCTCACTATAGACATAGGATTAGAGACAAAACCGTCTGAATAACTTTGCAAGGGTGTCACATTGATCAAGCAATGTTCTTTCGACTCCCATGATTTTAAGCTTTCGAGCAACCCACGGAAAAATACGAGAGGACAAAAAACTTCTTTTTACCCGATTAGCCACGAAAACTTAATTTCTTCTATTTTCTTCACAACCGGGACCACCCTGTATATACTTTTAGAAGCTTGTCTTTTTTAAATTTAATTGATCTGTATATTAAATTAAATTAAATTTCATATATAGATCAATTAAATTTAAAAGGCCCGTTTAAAAGCTGTTAAAATTTCTAATTAAATGATATATTACCTACATTGTTAAAAGATTTTTTGTAGTAATGGGTATTTACATTAAAAAAAAAACTTTTTTTTTGTTTTTTAATTTTCAAAGGCAGAAAACAAAAAACAAATAGTACGGTTTACCACAAAAAGTTTCTGGCCTTTTTCTGCTACTAAAAAATCATAAAAAAACCAAATCCTTCGAAAATTATCATAGTTAATATCCCGAGTGTGTTCCTTCGAAGCACGAGAGCGCGAATGCGGTCGAGAGCTAAGATAAGTGCAAAGTTCCGATAATTTCAGGGATAATTTGCACTATCGCTGTAGTTTGTTCCCTATTGGTTGAAATCTCCCAGTGGCATCAATTTTATTGGTCTATATTTTCTGAAAGAAAGAGTCACGGTCAATACGATGATCTATTACCCTAATCAATCTGATATGCAGAAAGTGTAAGCAAAATTATTCGTCATCTTCAAACACCCTGTGGTCTAAAGCCTATGGCTTGCGTATGCCCCCTCCCCGGCTGGGCATTTGGTTATGACTACTGGTGGTAATACATATCCGCGTTCAAAATACAAAAAACGGAATTTTAATTTTTGAGGTATAAAATTGTGTCGTAATAAGCAACCGCTTTCTAGAATGTTAGAGTAAGTAATTTTTTTTATTATTTAACAAATTAGGACTACTTCAAAAAACTATTAAACTGCACTAAAGATTGTATAAGCAAAAGCCCAAGAAACAGTTGCCCGGAGCGATATTTTCAAGGAATACATTTTTTTATGTAAAAATAATGAGAAAACTTATATTATTCATAAAAACTCCTTGCCTCAAAAAAAATCCGGGCACAAGATTTTTTCAAAAATATTGGTTTAAACATAAAATACCTAATTTGGAAAAAAATTTTTTGTTAATTACTGTATCAAGGTTAAGATTCAGTAAGTGTTCGGTATAATGCCGTACAAATAATAATAACTCTGGATTCTGTAGTATTAGAGTTTACCAAAAAGAATTTTTAATTATTTTTTTTTTAATTGAATTATGTATAAAACCTCGAGTTATATACTTAAGCCCCTAAAAAAGGCTCAGAGTCTTGATATAAATTAAACAGGGCGTTTCCAATGTAAGTGCCTACCTAAGCTAAGAAGAGTACGATAATATTCTGTGACAAAAAAAATGTTACCGTTTTCAATAAATTTTTATAACAAATAACAAAATACAAAGTTATTGAGTTATTATAAGTTTATTAATCTGATTTATTTTAGTTTGGACTTTAAATGTCAGTCAAATCAATTTTTTTATTAAAATAATATTTTGCCATATTAATTAAATTTTTTGGAAATTTAGTCCGTGCAGTCTTAGGATTCCCGTTGAAAATAGTCTCAAATTGATGTAACAACCCTGAGGTGGTTGAAAGTCCGAGAACCAATTTTACAATTACATAATTGATAAAAAAACTTATAAAACAAAAATTTTCAAAGCTAAATAATAATTATATAAATAATTTAATCTATATCTGTACATGCACTATCGTCTTAAATACGTATCAATATATAAATATTGTAAGAAGCACAAAATGGCTATCATCTTTAACCCAAAATATTATATTCTCTTTATTTATTTCTAACCTTTTTGTGGAAATAATGTCTCTGTTACAACGAAAAAAGATGACCCATGTCGCAAGATATTGATGAACAATTTATATACCTAAATACTAAAAACTATTGCATTCATGGGAAAAATAAGTGGGACCCTCAACCAAAATCTAGACATCCAGACCTAGAATTGTAGCACTTAGACCCTTTAGTAAATACAGGTGTTTAAGTTTTTAGGAAGAAGCCAATAAAATAATAAAAAAGTTTATTCACCAACAACACATATTTCGTTAAGTTGACCACAAATCCAAATTTTAAAAGAACCGGCGTAGAAGAGAACCGGGGATCTGACTTATTAGAAATCCGAAAAAGTTTGATATAATTAGCCACCTTTGTTTCAAAAGGGAAATTGGGCAAATAAAGAATAAATATATTAACAGTTGTATATGAACAATATTAATAAGTATGTATTCATTTTTTAAGGAAAGTGAAGAAGAAAAATGTTGTTTTGAGTCGCTTTAAATATAAAATACTGTTTTTAGTCTGTTTCCAATCTGTAGTCAAATTTTATGCATTAAATTTCAATATCGTTCTCTTATATACAGCATAGCCTTTCCCTTTATTGGCAACAATAAGCTTCTTTCTTTATGCAAGACGGATACTATGTTAGTTCTTTTCAGTTACAGCGCCAGGTTTAAAGATGATTTGTCAAGCCAATCAAACTTATTGGATAAGATTATTTAGCAAAAAATTATACAGTGCTATAAATTCCTCAATCCATTAATACTAATCATCCAGTACAGTCTAAATGATCGAAGTTTTAGAATTTTTGGTAAATCGTCAAAATCTTATGTCAAAAATCACCGTAACTATAAATTTTTTTACCATTTTTTAACTGTTACAAATGTGTAAATATGACACTTTTTCATATAACTTTATTAAATGGTTTAAGCATTTCTAAATTACATACATTTGTTTGAGTTTTTGGCATAATTTAAAATATAGACGCCGAAGTTGCCAAATTTAATAATTGCACATGTCAAGTGAAATTTTCACTGGTAGTGTCATATTTAAAGTGATGCATTTTACACATTAGATAAATGTTTAAATTTCTCATATATCTTTTTGATTTTAAAAAGTTATATAATGTTTATGTCGTGAAAATATTTTTTAAGATCAATACTCTTATGGGTTTATAATAGCTTAGACAAACTTAGCATTGAAAGAATGTTTAAGATCCTAGTGAAGGAAGATATTTCCAAAAATGTTAATGAAAAACATAATAAAATACACTGCTGTATTAAGAATGAGAAAAACACTGATATTAGCAATAAAATTTAAAATAATTTAAGCAACTATCATACATAAAACGTTTTTGTAGCTTGCATGAAAGTGGAGTAAGGAAATGTGTGATCTTTTGTAATAAAACACTGTATATATTTCGTAGTTCTCTTAAATAATAAAAATGTTCACAAAAGTTTATACTGTTATTATTGTTTACGCCTACGTTAAGGGGTGACCAATCTAAAAAACGCAAATACAGGTTAATTTAATAAAAATAAATAAATAATGTAACCCTAAGAAACTACTATAATCTGATTATAATATATAATAAACAAAAATTGGGTTAAATTAATTTTAGTTCCAAGTCTTGGAGCTCCCAAAGTCGGGCCTATCCATACAATTTTCATCTCAATTGTGTAGGATGGATAGAATCAATCACCTGAAAGAAGACAGTTTCCCGTCCAACAACGAATAAGTTTTCGTTACGCTATGTTAGATTCAATGAAAATTTTTGATATTCATTCAATTTTGTGTTAAAGAATGACCACAGAAAATTATTTTTGTGAAAAAGAAATTTTGATATAACAGTTATCTACATACTTTTCAAAAATTTGCTTTTATATTTAGATACCTGCATGGAAGCTGCTCATAGATCTACCAATGTTATAAGATTTAAGCAATACTTTTCTTATTTTTTAACTGTATAACCCTCTATAAGTTTTAGCCACCAATTTGCTCCATCTTATTCTATTTCTAGAACATATTTCACTCCACGATAACAAAGACGATATATCCAGGTCTTGCTTCTTGTGGTGTTGGTTTTCGATCTAAAATTATTTTACTAATGCTGTTTTTTAATTCAATCTATGTATTTGATCAAGGTAATTATACTATTTGTGTTTGTACCTTTGTGAATCTTAAAACGATATGGTTGGTATATTATTAGGGGTAACTCATGATCGATAATTATTTGGTGGCCACTGGCTCTTTCTCGTATTAGCCGTATTATGGTGGCGACTTTAAATGTAACGCTGCATCTAGCGGGTTAAGACTTGGTAAAAAAAACAAAACACGTGAACTGAGATTTTGACGGAAAGGGGTTTCTACTCACATTCAACTTCTTTTTCAAAGCCAAAAAAATACAACAGTAAAATTTTTTATCGAGGAAAGTCAGGGTACCGCCCAATTTGACTACCCACTTATTTTAAAACAAAACTGCGATAGGTTCCTATCTATTAACCATAAGCTGCCTAATGGTTTAAAAACGCACCAAATACTAAGATTTTTTAAAATGTTTTTTGCAAATTTTTTATTATTGCTCGTAATATTGGCTGAAGTAACAAAGTATTATGTCTGCGAATTTTGTCTAGATGGATGGTTTTGCTATAACGCTATTAAGTAACTTATTTTTTCTGATTTTATTTGTTCCTCGATAAAAATGTTGAAATTTGAAAATTTGAATTTTAAAATTACATTCAATATACCTTATCCAATCTTAAGTGACAATTTTTAAAACTGACAACATCGACAATTTTTTTTTTATTATCCTACCATTTATCATGAATGATAAAACATAATTACACCATGGCTCTAATAAAACATTACATATGTAGGACTATTTTTTATAATAATTTAATACGTTTGAAAAGAGTATTCAATAATAGGCGGCTTTCGTATACATTATATCAATCAAAAAGATAAAAGCTACAATACAAATTTGGGACTGGGGATTTCGTAATACGAAAAACTTGGTTTTTTATTATTTCAGTCATTTATTTGTTATTAGTAAATGGGTATGTTATTAATAACAGTACTAAATATTTAAAAAAAGGCAAAAATTGCAAACGCGAATGTATTAATAAGCCTACAGTGGGTATGAACAAACACGGAAAAGTAAAAAAAAAATGTGGCGACAAACAGTTTTTTTATTGGATAAATATTTGGGAATTATATCATAAGTGTTCCTAATCTATCCGGAAGATTTTATAACGTGTTGACTAGTTAAGGACGTTTTCACACAGGATGGTAACGGCGCGATTTGCCGCGCACGATAAATCGTACGCAATATCGCAAAGACCAAAAATCACAAATTTGTCATACAATTAAATGCAGTGTCGCCCACTGGCTAAAAAATCCCGCGGCGATATACCATCACGGTAGGACGGTGCCGATTTGTAACACACACCACGATATCACGGATCACCTAGGTGATCCGTGACGATATCGCCAACGATATTTTTAGTGCATTGTTGTCATTCAGAGCGCGCAGTCCATGACAAATTCCGCACGATATACCCTGTAGTGGGCGAACACTCAGCGGATACATGGCGCGCGGCATATCGTGCCGTTACCGTCCTGTGTAAAACGTTCAGTGCCTACCAATTTCCCTAAAATAGTTTTAACATTTTTTTCACAGAATGGTATTGGTACGAATATTTCTTAATTAAATATAATAATAATTTCTTATTAACATTTTAATATAATATCCTATAAAATAAACCAATCAATTAGGTTACTGTCCATCATTACTTGACAATTAATATCCGGAAAAATTGACGGCATTAGCCACATTATAATTTTTTCAATCTAAAATAATTTTTGTTCAAATGCTTTGTTATAATTGGGTTGAAATGACAGTCGAAAAATAATCTAATTATATATCTTTTGGATTGTTTTATTCATGCTTATGGTCTAATTTTACTCGTTTTTCGAACTTAACAAATTACACTGTGATACAAAATTTATTGAAAAAATTATATCCGGGGAATTTCCGTCAATTTTAAAAATAAATGCGGCATTTGTTTTTTTTTTCTTTTATTGCAGAAACCAAAATTTTTACGACAAAACGTGTGGGGAAAATTGTCTCGATTTAGGTATCAACCTTGCAATTCGGTTAAGAAATGAAGATGCTTTTAACGTACAATTTTTAAAGAATAATATTTCTACAAATTTGCTTGGATCATTCCACATAGGTACATTTTGAATTCTTGACCAAATCCGTGGGATGATAAGTTGTTTCGACGACAATTTTTTTGCCTGCAAATAAGCTCTACATAGTTGTTCGAGAAAATTTTACTTTACTAGAAAAAAAGTAGGCCGCTCTTCGGTCTTCAGTTTCGAATATCTCGGAAGAAAGACCTAACCTAGCTGGATTCTCTCGGTACTAAGTTTTGGGGGTCAAGTGAATTATATTTCCGGTATCAGTTCCCCGGATATCACCAAGTTTTTATAAAAAGTAATAGCGCGAGCATAATTTTTGATTCGCAGCACTCTTATTTTGCTTTACCTTGGAATAAGTGGGAATTTTTTTTTATCAAGGAATAAAATGTTAAAAATTAGGTTATACCGATATAGTCAAGATTATACTCGTATTTATATAATTTGTATTCGGTGATTTAAAAAAAATGGTTTTAAGGTTATTTGACCTTACACGACCTTGAAAAGTTAAGATTTATTAGAAAAAACACGATTCTTGAGTATTTTGAGTAAAAAATTCACCAAAAATCTAAGGCTTATCAGAAGCAAAGCAAAAAACTTTTAAACTAAAAACAAGACCTGTAGACATTTGCTGTAAAATTTTCGTCGCATTCAAAGAAAATATTCCGAGAACTAACATTGGTGCGTGCTACTCCCATGCCAAACGAGTGAAAATTACCAAATTTGGAACAAATATTAAAGAGGTCAGGCCTAATATTTTTAAAGAAAAAAAATTGACTTACCTGTTATTGTTTCCATAATGGCGGAACTGTGTCAAAATATCATATCAATATATTTATTTTTTTCCAATTAAGCATAAAACAAGTTTTCTATTATTATTATTAGTTATGTATTTGCTTTGTCTACAAAGTTTTATACTTTATATAAGACAATAAAGCTTGATTTGATTTGATTTGATTTGGACATTAAAATTCTTAATGTCATAAAAAATTGGTACACACTTGACCTTGTTGTTTGATAAACGCATCTTGTATTTAAAAAACTGAATTTTTTTGTGATTTTTTAAAAAAATTTACTGCGCTTACATTTAAAAAACTAAAAAAAAAGAATACTTAGTACGGTTAAGGAAGCCCTAAGGCACACTTATCCGTTTTTTTTATCAAACACTTATTCTAGGAGCTATGCCCCATTAAAATTGACTTATATTAGAAAAAATAATGTTCTGCAGATTCAGCTCTGCGACATTATTTTTTGATGTTTATACCAGATTTAAAAACAAAATATGCCAAATCGCAAATATTGATCTAAATTGATTTTTCACGGTGAAGGAGGAAGAATTTTAGCTCACACATATACTATACTATAGTAGTGTGAGCTATGGTGATCCTAATTTTTTTTAATGGAATATATTAATTAGGTGTGAAAATTATGATCAAAATGTTCTCGATATAATGTAAGTCGTAACTAAATATAGGTTTCTTAATAATATTTTTTAGATACTATTGTTAGTCCACGGTTAGAAAAACGTTAAAGGCAATGGACTGTATAAATTTTAATTGATGATAGCGCGAAAAAACATAAATATTGATATGAAATTACGAAATAATCAAAACGTCCATAGGTAAAATATTGGTGGCACACAACGGTAATCCGAACAAATGCACTCACCTCTTTGCATCCACTTTCTCCACGTTCCAAGGGGCCCCTGATTGGATCTAATGATGTCACCACGTAGCTGAAGGGTTGAAGTTTCTAGTTCTATGCTTCAGTACACAAAAATCGAGCACTTTCAGGTGTAGATATTTGAAATAGTTGGAGAACGAAATTAACACGCCATTTTCTCTAGGCGATTGACAAGGATCTCTCTGGTTGTTGGTGCGCATGTCCAAATACGCGGAATGCGCTTTGTCCTTCATACAGTTGTGTGTTTTTAAAAATATATATAAACAACCGCGAAATTTAGCGGGAGCTAACATAACTGCCCTCCAAAACACACAAATTTAGAATCTCAACCGGACAGATATAGATATAAGAAAAAGAATCGACCGATAAATATAAATGAATGAAAACAGATAAGTATCGTAAGTTTATTTAAATATAACGAAATCCCGAAAAAAGGCAAAACAAACAAACAAAAAATTCAAAAAAAATTAAAAATAAAAAAAACCTATTGTAATACCCGGTAAAAGGTAGAAAATTAAAATTACTTTTAATTTGGCAAGAGGCACAGTTTTACAACTGGCCGCTTATAAACACCGGTAACCGTTTGTACCGTCGCAACACGCACCTGACCGTCCCCGCCGGGATGCAGTTCGATGACCCGACCGACCGGCCATTTCAAAGGCGATTGAATGTGATCACTTGTTATGATAACCAAATCATTTAACTTGATATTTGGGGACGAATCAGCCCATTTGTGTCGCTGTTGTAGCGTATGCAAATACTCGATAGAATACCGTTTCCAAAAATCATTATGTAGTTTTTGGATTAGTTGATATCTCGAGAGCCGATTTAGGGGAACCTCGGACAAATCTGACTCAGGAATTTCTGAATTAAGGGGTTCAAGTGTCAAAAAATGCCCAGGGGTAAGAGGTTGAAGATCGTGTGGGTCTGAAGAGGCAGGAGATAAAAGGCGACTATTAAGTACGGCTTCTATGCGACAGGTAAGGGTGGACATCTCCATGATAGACAACTTCTGGTCGCCGACAACTCGTACAAAGTGAGTTTTAAAACTTTTGACGCCAGCTTCTGCCAGGCCATTGAAATGTGGACTGAGAGGAGGTCCCAGATGCCAAAGAATAGAAAGTCTGGTGGCAGCACTTCTTGCGTAATCCAGTAATTGGTTACGAAACCCTATAAAATTACTGCCTTGATCTGACCAGCATTGCGTCACGCTTCCGCGTCTGGAAATGAATCGATGGAATGCACCTACGAACCCTTCGGTGGACAGTTCCATGGTTAATTCCAAATGCACGCAATGTGTGGCCGTACAGACAAACACACAGACATACGATTTGAAAGCTTTACAACCACGGTAACGATGAGGAATCACAAAGAAAGGTCCACAAAAGTCGATAGCTACACTCGAAAAAGGTTTTAGTTGATTGATTCGATGAGCGGGAAGTGAACTCATTATGGGCGGTCTATAGGGTTTAGGGTTGATTCTAAAACATTGCAAGCACTTGGATATGGTTCTTTGAATTGCCCATCTGGCAGATAATATCCAAAATTGCTGTAAAAGCAGATTATGTAATGTTTTAAACCCAGGATGAAGATATTGTCGATGAGCGGACTCGATAAGAAGAGTAGTTAAACGATGGTCACTCGAAAGTAAGACGGCAGAATAAGACAAAAGGTCAGATTTTTGTAATCTGCCACCGACTCTAATGATATTATTCTCATCAAGAAAAGGTCAAAGTTTTCGCAAAGGTTTCGGTATTGGTTTATCCTTAGATAACGCGGAAAAAAGCTCAGAAAAACAAGAACCTTGCACGCGTTTGATAAGAAGGTGTAACGCACTTTGCATCTCACCGGTGGTAGGAAAAACAATATTCTCAAAAATAACTTTTTGATCCGGCGGCTTAGTGGGTTTTTGATAGGAATGGTTTTGAAAAAGGTTAACTATTCGAAGGACATAACAAATGATACGTTGAATTTTTGATATAGAGGAATATTTGATAAGAAGCTGATCTAAGAAGTTGACATCAATTATCGCATTGCAACAGACTTTTGGCTTTTCCTCCAGATTAATATCTCCGAAATCAATCGGCATTTTTGGTTTATGAAAATCGGGCCATTCGTTTTCGGGAGACCACAAAAACGACGGTGCGTTCCACCACATGTCATGTGACATGAGCTGTGAAGGGGTGGCCCCTCGTGACGCAATATCGGCTGCATTCAAAGCAGAAGGAATGTAGCGCCATGAGTTTGAGGGAATGATTTCTTGGATTCTACTGACTCGATTTCCAACAAAGGTTTGCCAGCGATTAGGAGGGGATGAAAGCCAGTGCAATACGACTTGCGAATCGCAGAAAGTAACGATATTTGTAAAAGTTATTTTTCCTTCATAGCTAGATAAAACGAAGTCAATTAATTCGCTTAAAAGAAATGCGCCTAGGAGTTCTAGCCTAGCCAAAGTTTGTGACTTTATAGGCGCGACCCTAGATTTTGCAGATATGAGAGAAACAGATATATTGTTTTCCTCTTCTACACGAAAATATACGACGCCTGCGTAGCCTCGAATTGAAGCGTCACAGAAGCCGATGATTTGACAGGTATTGGTTTTTGACAGTTTGATTTGTCGGGGTAATTGAAAATTGGAAAGAAGCGGGAATTCAGAACGAAGTTTTTTCCAAGAGTCGATGATAGAAGAATCTGGTTCTTCGTCCCAGCCTATTTTCGATATCCACAACTGTTGCAAAATAAATTTTGCTTGTAGCAACAAGGGACAAAGAAAACCTAAGGGATCGAAGATTGTCCCTATGATAGATAAAATAGAACGTTTGGTTGGGGGTTTGTCCTTCATTCGGCATTGATAAGAAAAAATGTCGTTTTTTGGATGCCATTGAAGTCCTAAAACTTTGATAAAGTGGGGTTCCTCCTTGTCGAAAGAGAGAGGCATTTGACGATCGGACTCTGGCAATGTTGCCAATAACTCAGGACAATTGCTTGCCCATTTTTTAAGTTCAAATCCTCCCGACTTCAACAAATCATTGAGTTCTGTTTGAAGGGAGAGAGCTTCAGAAAGCGAAGGGCTAGTTCCCAAGATATCGTCGATATACATTGACGTTTTTAGAACAGTACTAGCCATAGGAAAACGTTCCTTTTCTCTATCTGCCAGCTCATTCAAGGTACGCATGACTAGAAAAGGTGAGCATGTCATGCCAAAAGTGACAGTAGAAAATTCTCACACTGAAAGTGGGTCCTGTGGAGAAAACGTCCACAATATCCTTTGATAAGGACGGTGATAAGGATTGATAAGGACTTGACGGAACATCTGTTTGATGTCAGCAATGTAGGCAATAGGATTAAGACGAAACGTAAGGAGTAAAGAAGCAATATCCTTTTGAAGTTTTGGTCCAGATAACAATGTGTCATTGAGACTAATATTTTTTGGGGTGACTGCCGAACAATCCCAGACTACACTTAATTTTGTACTTAAGCTTTCGGGCTTTAGTACGCAATGATGTGCTAAAAAACACGATACGTCGACCTTTGGTTGACTAGATAAAACTAAACTCATATGATTAGAATCGATATAGTCTTGCATGAAACTTGAATAGGCAGTGTACAGATCAGGATTTTTGATTAATCTATTTTCTAGAAGTAAAAATCTACGATAAGCTTGCGGATAAGTATTTCCTAGGTCAGGGTTTATTTTATCTTTAAACGGAAGATCTACCATGAATCTACCGCTCGGTTGCCGTACTACACTAGCAGTAAAAATTGATTCTGCCTGTTTTTCTTCCTTTGATAAGATTTGTTTTTTAGGCAAATGTTCGATTTCCCAAAACCTAGGGAGAATGACCTCTAAAGGAGGTGAATGACTCGTTAAAAAACAACTGGTTCGTTCCGTAAGACTACCTACTTCGTCAACCTTTCCCATGACGATCCAGCCAAAGATAGTTTCAAGGGCTGAAGGCTGCCCTACCTGTCCAAGAACCCTGCCCTCCTTGAATATCTGTGCGAATAGCTCGCAACCAATAACCAGGTCCACAGGTCTAGATTTGAAATAAGATGGGTCGGCAAGTTTAAGGTTTTGCAAGTGTTTCCACTGATTATCGTTCAAAGAGAATGTAGGCATATTGGAACATAGTTGTGGAACCACAATTGCTTCGAAATTAAGTAAAGGAGTGACTTGTCCTTGTGGCTTAATGTGACATTGAACGCGCCCTTTGAAAGTAAAAGAAGACATCTGATTTAATCCGAATATTTCAGTGGTGTAACTTAGCCTAGGAAGATTAAGACGCTGATACACTTTTCACTGATGAATCCTGTCTGTGATCCAGAATCAAGCAGTGCCCTTACAGGTTGAAAATTTCCGCAACCGTCCATAACATCTATTATGGCGGTGCATAAAAGAAAGGTACCTGAAGGTCCTGAGGCATTTAATGACACATGAAGATTATTGACAGGTGGTGTGTGAATGACAGGACTAGTATCTTGGCTTCCAGACTCTTGATTAGTTTCTAAGATATGAGTTAAAGTGTGGTGCCTTTTACTATTGCAAGTCCTGCATGAATATTTTGATTTGCACGTATCTACATCATGCAAGGGATGAAAACACGCTAGACATAATTTTTTCTGTTTGACGAAAGATAGGCGATCGATAGGTGAGAGATCAAGAAATGTTTGACATTTCGAAAGCACGTGACCTTGATTACACCGGAAACATTTTATTCCCGTACTTGAATTAGTTGAGGTGCCAGCCAGTCCTATAAAAGGCGAATTGGATGATTTATAGGTAGGCTTTTGCCCAAACTGATTTCGCATAGAATTTGAATTTTGATAGGTAGGCTTTTGCCCAGACTGATTTTGCATAGAATTTGATTTTTGATATATAGGCACCTTTTTGGGTGCTGTTGATTGAGCAAGTGATTCCAAAACTTTACATCTTTTTTCTAGAAATTGAAAAAGTGACTGAAAAGTGGGAATTTCGGTATTAGTATTGGCGTGACTCATTTCGAAATTTGAACGCGTTGGAATATCCAATTTTTCTAATAAAATGAAAAAAAATAATAAAGTCCCAACTGTCAACGTCAAAGCTAAGTGATTTTAAAATTTCTAGGGATTCAGAAAAGGTGTCAATTAAATTACGCAATTCTTTAGCTGACTCGTTTTTAAAGGTGGAGTTCATAATTGAGCTTAAAGCATCATTTGCGAGGTCTCGCTTGTTTTGATATCTATTGACTAATTTGTCATAAGCAATTTTATAATTTTGATCAGATGAGCTAATCCCTGATATCAATTTTAAAGGCTCATCCTCGAGATATGAAAATAAATACTGAAGTTTTCGAACGTTACTTAGACTTTGACTTTGATCTATAATGTTATTAAAAAGATCGAAAAAGCTTGGCCATAATTTTTTATCACCTCGGAATATGGGAATACCTAACTCTTTGAGTTTTGGAGTTTCAGATTCGTTTTGTCGAACATATGATTCCGAAAAGGATGGGGCCTCAACCGGAAATATTTTAGAGTAAACCCCCTTACACGCATAAAAATATTTACGAGCTTCTGAAAGGATCGCATCCTGCGTTTTAAACTCCTCATCGTCCGAGTCGTCTATCAACATATGACGTCATTATGCGCCAGCATGCATTTATCGAAGGTTTCATCCAAATCGGAATACCTCACTTGAAACTCGTTTCTCGCTCTTTCATCCTTTTTCGCGTTCTGTGACAACACATAACACTCGGTGATCGCAGATAAACAACCCTTGCGTTTTTGCGCGGCTTTTTTGACAGACATGATTTTACCTTTGAAATGACGAAATTGTCGATAAATATACAATTAACGCTAAATTAATGCTTCTGAAATAGAAAAATGACGAATTGTCGAAAATATGCACTAATTTATCGCAATTGATGAAAATTGTTTTAAATATCGAAATGATATGAAACACCCTAACACATAAATGAGAAATGTTTTTGTTTGTTTTGTTTTGTGGTTCCTTCGCTTTGTTTACTGAATCGAGCACGCAAAAGGCACGTGCACTGCACGGACGACTTTCTCGTTTCAAATACGATGCGTGCGAAAATTCAAGGCCACCTTGTTTGGCTTGGCCACAGATTAGGTAAATAAGTGGCTTGGCATGAAAATAATTATTAATACCGTCATATGGATTTATTCTAAATAATTCGGCTCGCAAGGAACACTTTATGTTAGTCCACGGATAGAAAAACGCTAAATGCAATGGACTGTATAAATTTTAATTGATGATAGCGCGAACAAACATAAATATTGATATGAAATTACGAAATAATCAAAACGTCCATAGGTAAAATATTGGTGGCACACAACGGTAATCAGAACAAATGCACTCACCTCTTTGCATCCACTTTCTCCACGTTCCAAGGGGCCCCTGATTGGATCTAATGATGTCACCACGTAGCTGAAGGGTTGAAGTTTCTAATTCTATGCTTCAGTACACAAAAATCGAGCACTTTCAGGTGTAGATATTTGAAATAGTTGGAGAACGAAATTAACACGCCATTTTCTCTAGGCGATTGACAAGGATCTCTCTGGTTGTTGGTGCGCATGTCCAAATACGCGGAATGCGCTTTGTCCTTCATACAGTTGTGTGTTTTAAAAAATATATATATACAACCGCGAAATTTAGCGGGAGCTAACAACTATTTAACCTTAAATGACATTGAAAAAATAAATTGCTGCATGCCTTATTTGTTGGACTATTTATAAAATCGAAAGTATAACAAAATTACCGCAAGTAAAAACAGCAGATTTAAATGTTATAAAAATATCTGAGGGCACGGCAAGTTCGCGCGCCGGACCATCTTTTCTTGAAACATTTCAAACGATATTTGACCTATCTAAAACTCTACTTCGGAATGAGCTACGAATCTGAAACTTTGCACAGTCGTAGACCTTTATAAAGTTAACAACCTCTCCAAGTTTCGTGGAATTCTATGAGGTAGTAAAGGAGTTACGAAATTTCAAAAAACGTCGAAATTGGCATTCACTCACTCATCAAAATTCTAGTGTACTTTCAGACATGTTATAAAGCTGAAATTTAAAAAACTGATAGAAATTATTACCAAACCCCTGGAAAAAATCAAAAATTTCCAAAATTCTAATTTACTCCCCTCCTCTATACAGGTAAAGTTATGTAAAAGAAATGCTAGAGAACTGAGCTTTAGAAGGCCGATAGTAACTATGATAAAACTATAGAAAAAACTTAAAACACCCCAAAATTCTAATTTACTTCCCTCCCCTACAAATGTAAAGTTATGTAAAATACCTTTGCCCACTTCCAGAAACGCTAGAGAGCTGAGCTTTTTAGGACTGAAAGGCACCATGATAAAACTATAGGAAAAAATTTGAAAACACCAAAATTTTCATTTACTTCCCACCCCTATAAATGTAGATTTATATAAAAGTACCATTGCCCACTTCCAGAAACGCTAGGAAGCTGAGCTTTGAAAGGCAGAAAGGAACTTATAATGAAACCACGGGAAAAAATTTAAAAACCCCAAAATTAAAAGTAAAAAAAAGCATTTCCAAACTAGTAAGAATCATTCGTTTTGAAATTTGTATTGAAGAACTTGGCTTTACTTTTATCTCAATTCTTTTTAGGGAATACCACTTTCGCGTAATTGGCTTTTTTTACATGAAATGGTTTTGTTATGATTTTATTTTTTAAAAGCTATCACTACTTTATGTATAAATATTTATAATATGTATTAATTTTGATAAGCGTTCTTTTTATTTTTCTATTTCTGTGGTGTAGACCTAGTATACAGTAGGATGATGTACAAGGTGTCCTATTTTTGATGGTGCTGAATGGAAAACTCAGTTATTATAAAAGAGAGCGACCTGAAGATTTCACATAACTATCCTCAATTTTTGAGATTAAAAAAATGGTAAAAGTTTTCTAGCCCTTTTAGTTTTAAAGCTACGAGGGAAAATTCAAAAATTTGGAATCCTAGAAATCCGTTATTGGGGCAGATATTTTAATTCTATTAAAACTTTTCGAGACAGTTGATCCTGTCAATAAAATGACGTCAAATTTTTATTCCATAGAGTCAAATTCGAGATTTCTGAAAACTATGAAGAAAAAAACTACGGATCTGAATTTTTTTACTTTTTTTTTACGGCTAGGGGTTAACTGAAGACCCAAAGCGAAGCAACAAATATAAAAAAAAACCAGGTCCGTATTTAGCTTATGTTTTTTTGTAAAATATCCTCAACAAACATGAATTTAATAAAAGTAGCACTGCGGTTGCACACTGTCTTTTTTCAGGCCAGCAGATACACTTTTTGTACACAAAGGCATGTACTTTTAAGCAATGCATTTTTTTAAACTTTTTTGTACACAAAAACATGTACTTTTAAAGCATTGTATTTTCTTAATTATTTTAGTATAAAAAAATAGTTTTTTTTGTACTAAAATAATTAAGAAAATATTTTAACACTTTCTTTACAAAAAAATCTGTACATTTAAAGCAAAATATTTTATTATTTTTTTTAGTACAAAAAACACATAACGTCACAAAAGTCTTATATTTACGGAAAGAAATATTTGATCCTTATAAAAATCTTTAATATTAAAGATTATGGAACATTCCACACCAATTTAAAATCATTCGCATTTATGTATAAGCTTGACATTCTTCATTATACCTATAAAATGTTGACTAGTGTATGCCATCTAGTGGCAAGGCCAGATAACATCAACTTGTTAGAACTTTGTCTCATTCGAAAAGTTATTAAAACGTGTTTTTGTGAATATTTTATTTTTACAGTAAAATATTTTATTTTTTTGTACTAAAATAAAGTGCTTTAAAAGAAACTGTTTAAAAGTGTTTTCAAAACGTTTATCACTGTTATATTTATGTTGCAGTAAAATTTTTTAACTTTTAATAATAAATTAAATGTACTTTAAGAGTGACTTTTTCGAAATGCTATTAAAACGTTTTTTTGTGAATATTGTATTTTTGAATTAAAACACTTGTTTTTTTATACTAAAATAGACGTGCTTTAAAATATATGTTCAAATATATTTTTTTACAAAAACTTAGATGTATATAAAAACGTTGAAATCACAGTACCTTTTTTTAATAGCATAGATGATGCTACAAATGCTGTATTAAAATGTAACATTATTCAATAAACATAAATGTAGCCGATACTAAATAAGTAAAAAATAAGAACTTTTTTACCATTTGCCAGCAGTATAAAATTAGTACATTTCCGTCAAGTTGATGTATGTTGGGTGGAATCCGACTCGTCGGATCAAAAATTTGACAACGCCATTTTATTGACAGGATCAACTGTGTGTAGAGAATGTTTAACGAAATTGAAATATCTGCACTAATAACAAAGATATGACCGATTTTTAGAATTACGGATTTTTTTTCTCTCGTAGCTCCAAAAGTAGAAGGGCTGAAAAAAAACGTTTGACTTATTTTTTTAGGTCTCTAAATTTAAGGACAATAATGTAAAATCCCCAGTACTCTATCTTTTAAAATAACTGAGTTTCCCATTCAATATCATTAAAAATGGGACACCTTGTACAGTCTGAACCGATTTTGCATGGAAATCCAGCCACACTATAGAGGCCTTCCACGATTGGGTCAAGAAAAAAGCCTAACATTGTTGAATAGGTAATGTTCTCTTTTTACGTATACTCCTAATATATTCGCGGATATGTGCTCGAGGAAAACAAGGCGAGGGAAATTGAAAATGCATAGGGTCGGGAAAGTTTTAAACTCGACGATTTAGTAAAGCGAATATTTTATTCAGGTGCATACAGTTTTGGCGATATTCACAAAATGGCATAGAAATTGTTTTGAATTTTACGTGCTCATGGAAATTATTATACTTACATTATTTTGATTACTAAATTTTAAATTAAAAGCTAAAATATAAATAAAAATTTGTTAAAAAAAATATGATACTTTTGGAAAACAAGAAAATTGCTTTAATGAAAATATAATTGAATATTTAATAAATGTATATCCCTAAAATAATAAGACCATTATTTATAATTTATTAACAGTCAAAATAAACTTTTTGGTTAGTTTTTGTATAGTTGATTAAGTGTGCACCAAATATAGCTAATAGTAGCTCAAGAACAAAAATTAATAACAAGTACCTACAAATCAATGACGGAAGAAACAGGCCTACTACTTAGTATTGAGATAGACCTACAATTATTTCAAAGAGCACCACAGAAAATATTTATTAGGGTATTTTATACATTTGCGAAAATAAAAAATACCAAGAAATCAAAAATGTAAACAAATGTGTTTTGTTAAGATTTGCAATAAAATTGGACATTATGGTATGTAATTTTAAAAAGGATCTTAAATACGAGGGCTGTATTTAATATTTTGCAAATATGGGAACTTGGCGGGCGACACTGATTTGCGATGCATATAGTTTGACAGCTACAGTGAATTTTTTAAGTTAACAAATCAGTCGAAAAATTAAATTAAACCTAGAACATGTTTCGGGCTTTTCAAAGGAAATTATCTCAATAAGAAAGCCTTGAGTGAGTTGATTTTTATTTTCGGTAATAAAGCACCACATCAGTCAACAGTTTCTTGTTGGTATAGAGAATTCAACGACGATCCAAGGTCAGGTGCACCAAAAACGGCAGTCACTCAGGAAAACATCGATGATGTGCGCATGCTCATCACGGAAGATCGAGTTGGGGCAAATTGCGAAAAAGAGGCTTTATTGGGGATTTTAAAAACTTCAATTCAAAAAATTTCGCATGAAGAATTAGAGGTAAGAAAATTAGTTTACCGCTGGATACCGCATCTGCTAACCGAAGAACAGAAAGAAGGTAGGGTCAATTGGTGTAAAAAACTCTGGACCGCTTTGAGGCAGAAAACTCGAAAAACGTGTACAGCATTGCCAGTGGTGCCGAATCGTGGATTTACTCATTTAGACCCGTAAATGAACGTTAGTCATCTGTTTGGGTGTTCCAAGATGAAAAAAAGCCAACAAAAGTCATCCGTTCTTGAAGTGTATTCAAAAAGATGGTCGCGACATTGTCTCAAAAGCAGGTCATGTATATGCCGTCAAGGGTGGTAAAAATACTTTTATATTATTATGAGTACCTTTTTTTAAAAAAATTTCATGAAATTCGAGATGGAATTTTTAAATAAATAAAAAATATCAAATTATATATATGAATTTGAAATGTAAACAAATATTGAAACTATCTTATTGATGCGTCGCTAAGCTCTCTATGTGTTGCGAGGCGGTAAAGTAATTACTTTACAGCACGCGAGTAGTTAATAGTTATTTACCTAACTAGTGCGGAAAGTGATACTTTTTCGCACGCGACGGCAGTTGCCCGAACGACGTTTTGTGGAGTTCGGGTACGTCGGCCGTCAAGGGTGGAAAAGGCACTTTCCGCAAGAGTTAGGTACAACATTTTTCCTATTTGCATAAAAAGCTTGGTTTTACATTTTAATATATTTTGTATAATTAAAGCATCAAAAAACAAATTTTGTTTTCATTTCTAATTTGATCGAGTTTATAAATGGGTCAATAAGTCTGATTAGGCCTAAAAGTCAATTTGAAATTTAGCGTGCGTAAAAGTATCTCTTACACACGGCGTGCGTAAAAGTAATCACTTTTACGCACGCTAATTTATAAATAAAGTTTTATATAAATTGCAGTCACTCTATATATTGCTTTTGTGTCACTTGAAATACTAGATGACACTGACAAGTTTATTTGTCTTGGCGCCGTCAAAATGCATTTTGGAATTTGTGCTGGAAATGAAGATTTCGAACTGCCAACGTTAATATTTTATTATTTTCACTAAATAAAATTTTAAATATATCCTGTCGTAAAACCAAAAAATTTGACTGGAATTTATACCGAATATAAAAATTAATTTTTTTGTTGTTATCATAATTTCTATTTGGTCAGTTTCTACAAAAAAACAGCGTGCGTAAAAAAAAATTTCACGCTCTCCAAACCAGTTTTTTACGCACGTCGTGCGTGAAATTTTTTTTTACGTACGGCGTGCGGGAAATTAAACTTTTCACATGAAAATTGTTGCGGAAAAACGCGTTTTACGCTTGCAAGTAGAAAATTGGTATTTACCTAATAAGTGTGGTAAATGACACTTTACCGCACGAGACGGCACTGCATGTGTTAGGTACAGTATTTTACCTATGAGTGCCTTTTTTTTCAAAAAATTAAATGTAATTTGTAAATAAACATCTCAAATTAGATGAAATTGAAATGTAATCAAATATTGAAGCTGCCTTATTGATGCATTACTAAGTGGTGCGCGTACAGTAAAGTAACTTTTCCTACTCGCGTGCGGAAAAGTGTACTTTTCCGCACTCTTTTGCGTGCGGGAAGTAGCACTTTTCCGCACTAGTGCGGAAAAGTTACTTTGCCGCACTAGTGCGGAAAAGTTACTTTTCCGCACTGCCCCTTGAATTTTGTTTTTACATGAGTTTTAATGAAAATATGGAACTGCAATAACAGTAAACAGTTTTTTGCAATATTTATTATGTGAGTATTACTATTGTTTCTCATAGGTACTCTATTAATAAGCAAAGTTTTTTAGAAGCTGCCTTTATTAATGACAGTTTTTTACTTTGTCAAGCACTCTATTAACAGAATAACAGAACTGACACCCAACATGTAGATGTCATTATTTTTAAGGTGGTTATGAGTAAGTATAGCATCACTGTTTAGATACCATAGCAACAAATTAAAATACAAACAAACGGTTTGATAGCTTTTTGAGCTGCAGCGTCGTTATAGTATAATATTATCCACTATTTTTGACCCAATGGACTCAGATTCCGAACAGGAAACGCCCCAGGAGATTTTGGAGGCAGCAAATGCGGCCACACTATCGTTGATACCCGAGAAATCTTCGCCAAGATACAACAAAGAATACGAAGCTTTAGAATCATGGTGTAAAAGCAAGAGTATGACCTTAGCAGTGGCTGCTTCAAAAGAGGAGGTAATATTGGCCTATTTTTATTATTTATCGAAGAAACTCTCTCCTTCTACTTTATGGTCCAAGTATTCCATGGTTAAAATGGTCCTTAAAGTCAAACATAACATCGATCTTAAAAATTTTTGTAAATTGACAGCCTTTCTAAAACGCAAAAATGAAGGCTTTAAACCAAAAAAATCCAGAATATTTGAAAAGGAGGACACGGAAAAATTTTTGACCCAAGCGCCAGACTCGGTTTATCTCATGATGAAAGTTGCCACCATCTTCGGCGTAGCTGGGGCGTGTCGCAGGGAAGAACTAACGAAACTAACCATCGACAACATTGAAGAAAAAGACGACATTCTCTTGATTACCATACCAGATACTAAAACAAAGGTATGTAGAAAATTTGTGGTTTGCGAAGACAGCTACATCGCTTTATATAAAAAATACAAGTCGTTACGTCCTTTAAACTGCACCACAAATCGTTTTTTCCTAAACTACAAAGCTGGAAAGTGCGGTAATCAATGCGTCGGCATTAATACGTTTGGAAAAATGCCAAGTAACATTGCAGGATATCTGGGCCTCAAAAATCCTGAAATGTACACCGGCCATTGCTTTAGACGATCATCGGCCACAATGCTAGCTGACGCAGGAAGCAATATCACAAATATTAAAAGGCATGGGGGCTGGAAGTCCACTTCTGTGGCGGAATCCTATATAGAGGATTCCCTACAAAATAAGAAAAAAATTGCGGAAAACATTTTATCAAAAAAACCATTAAACAACATGTATCAGAATCTGCAGCTAGATCACATTGAAAGTGAGGCACCATCTTCCATTATTTATCAAGGCCAAGAAGAAAGTTCCAGTGTCGTAAAATCCATGGAAATCCAGGAATCTCATATTTTTACTTCAAAAACGGGCCAAATTATAAACGCCAGTGAAATGAAAGCACATTGAAAAGGAGCTGACTCAGCAGTGAACCTGCAATGCGCTACAAATTGTAGCTTCAATTTTAATTTTTATAGTAAATAGTAAAATTAGTTTAAAGTTTTCCGATTTTTCTGTTATTATTTTAAAAAATAAAGAAAATATTAACAAATCTTTAGTTTCTTATTTAATTTTATGCAAAATTACATAAAATAGTTTTGAGTGCGGAAAAGTAACTTTGCCGCACTAGTGCGGAAAAGTAACTTTTCCGCACTCATTTTTTATAACTTTATTTTTAAGTTATTAAAGAAGAATGCATCAATTTCATTCCTTATTCTTTGTGCTTGGCGTGTTCTAACCTAAAAGACCAAAAAATTGTCCGATAAAAACTATTTTTTTTCTAAAAAACTGACGATTTCCACGTTCATAGGAAAAATGTTGTACCTAACACTTGCGGAAAATGTCTTTTCCGCCCTTGACGGTTGCCCGAACTCCGCTCCGCGTCGTTCGTGCAACTTCCGTCGCGTGCGGAAAAGTATCACTTTCCGCACTTGTTAGGTAAATAACTATTACGGCACGGCGTGCGGTAAAGTAATAACTTTACCGCACGCAAGTGGGTAAACTAATTATTTAGATAGATGAAATTCTACTGGTTGTTCAGTCGCTGTACCCTTATTCCATAAAATTTATGAGTTTGTTTTAGAAATTTATTTTCTTTAGTTTTACTTATTTTCTAGTAATCTTCGCGTCGCCCTGTATATTACAATTTGCTGCTTATCAGGTATTATTTTTTGTTTCTTTTATCTGAAAACACAACAGTAATTTTTCCTATATTAACCTATGAAAAGTACATTCCATTTTCTCTCCTGAGAATTTACCCTCCACACTGGTGTCAATATGTTTTTCTAAACACATACTAGTTATATGATCGATACTTTGTGTAATAAGTATGATAATGCTACTAAACAGATTAAAGCTTATTTTTAATAAAATTTTTGTGCCTTATTTTCTGTTTGACTTCTACTTACTATTTTATAACGACTTGAGATTAAAGTAAGGATTATTAAGTTGTCACCCTTTAAAGACGTTTTGAAAGTTTGTAGGCGTACAGTTCAATTTCTCAGCAGTAAAGGTTTTAGAATAAAAAAAATGCAAACTACTTTTGCGAACAGCAAAAGTGCTCAAAAAATTTAATATTGACTTAACGTCTGATGGAAAACTTCGAGTCGAAAGACTCAGTTTCCTTTTAAAAACTGTGCAATGTAAGTAAAACTTTTATGAATTTTCGATGCTACACGTCAAAAGGAAATTGATTTAGCTTTGAAAAAGTGTTTTATATTGGTAAAGAAAAATAACTGTTATATAATAAAACTACCAAAAAATTATTGGATTTTTTTACTAACAAGAAAATCTTAAAAGTCTCTCTGTTAATGACAACAGATTTGTGGCCACTTTGGCTAAAATGTTATTCATATAAAATTGTTGGAATGAACTCTAACATTTCATCGGTCTTCTCACGTTAGGGCGTATCTCATAAAATTTGAAAATAATTGAGTTAAGACCGCAAATGGACACCCTAAGCCTCATATTTTCATATCACGAATATTTTATACTAAGGCTATTCTCCTCAGGTTCGGATATCAAAATAATCAATATTTGAATGTCACGTATAGGCCTAATAACGCAAAATTTAAAATAGCTCTCCTGAAAACGTTGTGAAACTGAGATAGAAGACCGACGATTTGTAAATGGACCCTTTATTTATTGACACATATAATTTAACGCCACCTACAAAAATTTGTACCGAAAGGTAAATCTCAAAGTTTACGACGCAAGGGTTCAAGAGGTTTGTTAAAATACAAGGTAAGTTGTTTAAGCAATTAAAAGCTTGTTTTGGAAAATATGAGAAACGTTTTATTAAAGATGGAATAAGGGATAGTTTTTTTAAGAGTTTTGCCGGAATTTTATGTATTTTTTGCTAAAAACTTAGATTGTAACTAAGGTGGCACAAATAGATCCCAAAAAACCTCAATTTCACAATTTTCGTCATTCATATGGCCAGATATGGGAAGGGGTAAATCATTTTTAGCGAGTTTGGATCATAAAATAGAAGCCTATAATACTAGTAACCGAAACAAAGTTTTTTGCGCGTGCAGTATTAATGAGTGAGTAAAAAACGGCATTGTCAGAAGTTGTATGTAATATTTTTATTTTTAATAACCTTTAAGACAAAAAACAAATAAAGAATCAGTAGTTAGTAGTTTAAATAATGCAGTAAGTCGAGTACAGTAAGGAATATTGGTAATACAGATAAATTGGTTTAGTGGCGACTCATGAGGTAGAGCCACGGAGCCTAGGCACTACCGTATTTTTCTGCAAAAACAGGTTTTTTATTTTTAAAACATCTTTATTGGTTTTTATTTTATTGTATGCATTTGTTTTTCATTTATATATGTTTTATATGAAATTTGGTAGCCCTGAGCAATGCAGTGGATCACACTCCTCCTCGATGCGAAGGAGCGGCGACGCGACGCGATGAAATCCAAAGCAGCGTAGAACACGCTGCCACTTTTCTTTTGGCTTTTTCTGAATAGAGATAGATTTTATCTGCAGCCTATATGAACGACAGTGATAGGGCCAATGTTAGGCATTTTAGCGTTGTTTAGTTCATAGTCAGTCATATTACGCGCATTGTTTTTGGCCGTGGAGTATGGATATTCCAATTTACGCCCTTCACAATACATTTCAACTATTTCAGCAGAATTTTTTGATTAATTCATTTCGTGGCGAAATTCGGGTGGGCATGGGTAAGTCTTTAAAAGAAATACAATTAGAAACCACAAACAGTAGCAGGGTGTTTTTCTAGATCCCTTAAAACTTTCTACAGAAAAAGCTAAACTCAGCTGAAGCATCCAACTTTCGTCCAATTAATACACTTCCTGCAATAAAGAAAATTCTTAAAAAAGTAGTATATGCACAACTATTGGAATATGTGAATGCAAATGACATTATTACTGAAAGACAATCTGGCTTTAGAAACGGGCATAGCTGTGAAACTGCCATACAATATGTTATAGATGAAATAAAGATCAAATATGATGAAGGATATAACATACTCGCTGTATTCCTGGACTTACAGAGAGCTTTTGAAACTGTGGATAGACGTAGATTAATTAAGAAACTTAAAGATATTGGCATTTCAGGTCGTGCTTGAATGGTTCAAAAGTTATCTGACAGATCGTAAGCAACAAACAAAGGTTAATGGGGTAAAATCAACAGATCTGGCTAATGAACATGGTGTACCACAGGGTAGTGTGTTGGGTCCACTATTGTTCATTATTTATGTTAATGATTTTACTGACATAATACAATCAGATGATATGGATCTGCACAATTTTGCTGACGATGGTTTTATTTATGTTTAAAAAAGTAAACCAATATGCATCTACAAATCTACTAAAAATTAATATTAATAAGACTAAATATATGCTCTTTACCACATTTAATAATAGAAGGCTTTTTATTGGAAGTAATTATTCAGTAAAAATAGGCGACAAGTGCTTAGAGGAAGTTGAAAATATGAAATATTTGGGTGTCATTCTTAAAAATAAATTAACACTTAAAGATCACTGCAACTCTCTGGTTTCGAACATAAGTTTTAAAGTAAATTATCTGAGACGTTGTTCACTGTCATTATTATTTTGGTCTAGACTGGTGGTGTTTAGTACTATAATACTCCCCCATTTCAACTATTGCTCTACTATTACTTATCTAATGAACCAAAATGAAATCCAGCGGTTGCAAAAACTACAGAACAGGTGTATGAGAATTATTCTCTCCTGCAATAAATACACTCCAATTAAAGTCATGCAAAGGGCATTACAATGGCTTCCGGTGGCTGAATCTGTTAGGTTTAGTGTACTAGTTTTTATATTCAAGATTAAAATTGACCAAGCTCCGCCATATCTCTTAAGAAAAATGACATATAACCATCAAATACATAATCACAATACAAGGCGGCAGAATAATTTTTATATTCAGCATCGAAACAGCACAATGGCCACAAGGTCTGTTTTTTTCCAGGGCATGAATGACTTTAATAAGTTAAACAATGTACAACATTAAATAGCTTCAAAACAAAGTTAAAGATTAATTTATTAGGTAAAATTGGTATTGTTCATGAACAATAATTTTTTTTATCTCTTTCTCTCTGGTTAGAATATAGCGATATAAATATAAAGTGAAAACATATTATATATATTATATCTACCTACCAAATATTAATAATATTATCACATGGTCAGTGTTTACCCGTTTTTGTCATATATTAAATTTATGAATGTTTGTATTTACATTTTTTTAGAATAGTGTGTTTTGTACTGTTTGACTTATTGATTGTGAACTTTGTACTATTTGATTTATTGATTAGCTTTTGCTAAATAAAGAAATAAAAAAAAAACATAATAGTAGTAGATATGTTCCTTAATTATTTGTGGGTAAACATTTGGGCGCAACACCCGAATTTTTTTTTACTGACTCAAATTTCTGGCACTACTATGTTGTATTGACACGAACCGCCGCACAGAGGGGCCAAATGGAGCTAATGTTGGAAATAATTATTTAAACACCCAAAATGTTAGAAACAAAAATAATGTGTATTGGTTATTGTGATATAGGTTAAAATGCTCCTGTTTAATATTTTATAAAGCTTTAATATTTGTTTTTTACAGGGTGATTTAAAAATAGATTTTTTTAAAAGAAATTTAAGTACTTTTACACAAAAAAGTAATTAAGACTTAAACATTTATTAAAAATGAGTTTAAAAATTCCACTTTTTATAATATTTCTGTTTAAGTTATTTAACCTGGCTCATAATATACAGTATGTCCCAAAAGTCTGGAATCACCTTTTTTTTAAAACTTGGAGATAAAATCATGGACACGTCAATTTTGAAATAGGAAGAGGAGTCACCTAAAAATACTATATTGTACAGAGTGTCCTCAATAAGACATATGCATGCATATTTTTTTACTGTTATTGCATCTAAAAACTAATTTTACCATTTTCTAAAAAAAAGGAATTTATTGTAAAGGCTTTTTGGATAAAAGTTGTTTATTTTTTGCTTACATTTTCCTATTCTCTACATACAAAATTAGGTTTTGTATTAAAGATCATTGTAAAAAAAATGACATAAGGGCAAAATTTATGTTGAAATAAGACCTATTAATATTATTTTGTGGACACACTCCACACATGTGTAACTGTTTTGCTTTCTAACATTGTTTTATTAATATTAACTTTAAACAACAAGTAAAATTAAAGAAAAATTATAAAAAAGTTTCTCTTTGACCGGGACTCGAACCCGGAACCTCTTGCTCTGTACGCAAACGCTCTTTCATTAAGCTACCAAAGATCATACATAAATTTTCCGAAAATTTCCACCTATGCATGTGTGTGGTGTCTCAATACAAGCCATTCAACTGATTTTTATAATTTTTCTTTCCCACTGTCATAGATATCAACTTCTGAAAACCCCTTTTTCACATTTTTTTTGTTACATACCCCACTATAACATACTAAAATTATAGCCAGTTCAACCGAGACAAAAATTCCCCATAAGGCCTGTGTAAACTAGTGCGTGGTCCTTTGATAATCCACTTAACCCTTTCGAAAACAAAGATCTGGCAAAATGATATTTTTGAAAAATTTTCGGGCATCTTTCCTAAGTTAAAAATATGAAAACGGCAAGTTTGTAAAAGTTTTGGTTCAAAATTTGACTTTCGAAGATTTACCCTCCCCCTCCTTTTAACTAAAGTAACTGTAACCGCTACCATAATTCACTTGGCTTTTTACAGGCCTAAAAAGTTGTTTATATCAATTTGATTAAAATCCTTTATTTTAAAATTTTTTCGAACGAAGCTTTTCCTAATTTTTACGCGTCCGCCATCTTTAAATTTAATGAGTTAATCAAATTTATGTTAAAAACTATCAATCAAATTTTTTGTCAATTAAACACTTTTTATTTAATAAAAATTCGTTAATAAACAAACAAGTTTTATACTTAAGATGTATAGTTTAATTTCTTTTACTTGGGTGGTATGTAGGCACTTTATTTTTAATATATATATTATTTTCATTTTGTTGAGAAACATTCAATTAACAAAAAAGTGTCAATACTTTTGCTTAACAAAATTTTATCACACGCTAAATTATATTTTTTATATTTCTTTAAGGTAAATTCTAATAATAATTGACTTCTTAGTTTAAAAAATATGATTACTCTATGACAACCTACAACTAGAAATTGGTATTTTGTGTTTTTTGGTTAAATTACCTGTGCTGGATGTCTCCATCGTAAAAATATTTATGTTATTAAATATAACACTTCATATAATTAGAGAAAGTATACATAATTATTCAATAATTTGTATGTAATTATCATAAAAATTAAACAGACGCTTTTTAGAGTGTCAAACTCACGTCATACTAAAAAACAAGTGAAAATACTCTGTTGCATTTTCAGCGCCCACCAGTTTGCTACATAATTTGAGTTCCAGATATTGTATATGTCTATTTGTGTCTTTTTAGTTCCTTCCACTTTTACACCCGATTGGCCCCTTTGTGCGCCGCTGAATTGGTTTGATGCTTGGAATGCCGTTAAAGGTGATACGCAATCTATTGATCTATTGATCTGATTGATGAAAAAATCTCTTGCGACCGCCACCGCGTTTAACTTCACTTGTTTACATCTGAGAGAAAATCTCTAATCTCGCTGCTCTCCGAGCTCGTGTTGCACTCAGGCACTTTCTTATTATTTTGAAACTACACTGGGACAATTTTTTGACAGCACCAAAACACTGTCAGTGGACCACGAGTGGCGCACTAAGTTTTTTAAAAGAATTCGCTATAAAACTGTTCAGAAAAACTAATTAAATTTTTTTTTTCTAAATAAATATCGCGCTTATTAAAAAATATTACCTTCCCAGTCATTTACTTACTCGTTTTGACTTTGTTATAGCCAGCCAAGTAATAATATAACAAGGGATAAGGAAGCTCCTGGATTCCCGCTTTATTCTCAAAATAATAAACTGACATTATTAAACAGCGTCTTTATATTACTTTCCGTCCCGTTTTGGGATTTTTTTTTCATTCATTTTCTTGGCAGATAGCTGCTTACGTTCACTTTTTTAGTATAATTAGGTTTTTAATATTTAAAACATATGTGACTTCTAACAATATATATGATATATACATTTGTATAAAATAACATTTGTCATATGCAATTTTTATTTACGCACTCGTTTGTAAAACAGTCTGCCAATATCTGGGAACCTAAGCTCACACTAGGTACTATAGTTGACTTGGTGAGAATAAGAACAGTACAAGTCCAAATGGTACGGTTTTGGGAAAACGAAAAAACTCTCGTACAAGTCCGGAATTGTACTGTTCTTACACTCAATGCTTTACGATAAGCGTTGCCATACACCCTAATATTGTGATATTAGTACTGTTTTTACACTCATTCGATGCAGCTTGGTATTAAAAACAAAATGGCTATGATAGGTCGAAAAGTCAAATTTTGGACTTGTACTGTTCTTATTCTCACCGATTCAGTTATATTGTACGTGTGAGCTAATATAATTAAAAACTGAAATATATTTTATTCAACTACAGACTCAATTACCTTTCGTTTGACACCACACTTGACATAAACTCTAATTTTTAATTGTTGGGGGGGTACATTAAAAAAAACACTTTATTTTATTTTGTGCAACTCCAGACTTAATTACCTTTCGTTTGATATCACACACGCCATATTTTCACTTAAACTCTAATGTTTGAAATCTACCCCACACTTTCTTTAAAATAAACTAAAAAGTATTTTGTTTAACACCAGAATCAATTAACTTTCGATTGGTATCACACACTCCATATTTTCACATAAACTATAATTTTTGAAATCTACCCTCACCCTTTTATTTGGCTTGTGTAGATTTTTAAATGGGACAATTTCGACCCAAAACCCAGCCTAGGTACCAAATCTCATACAAATCGGGCAAGCGGTTTTTGAGTTATGCGCGTTGGTCTTTACAGACAGACATACAGACATACAGACTACAGACAGACAGACGGCGCGACAAAAAAGTTTCAAAATCATCTAAAACGTAAAGATATATAATTTTTTTTGAAATCGGGGCAACTTTTTTTTTCCCAAAAAAATTAGGATTACCATAGCTCGCACTACTATAGTATAGTAGTAGTCTGAGCTAAAAATGGTCGAAGCAATTTTGGAAAGCTTTTTTTTACTAACGTTTCTTTCTGTTTATATTAAACCACTAGTTATTATAAGGTTTTCTAAACTGTCACTAATTAAATACTCTGCCAATATATGGGCCCCTAAGCTCACACTATTTTATTCAACTCCAGACCAAATTACCTTTTGTTTGATACCACACAAGCCATGTTTTGACTTAAACTCAAATTTTTGAAATCTACCCCCAGCCTTAAAAAAAACAAAAACTAAAATGTATTTTGTTAAACTCCGGACTCAATTACCTTTCGTTTGATATCACACACGCCATATTTTCACTTAAACTCTAATTTTTAAAATATACCCCCATCCTTTGTTTTTAAATAAATTAAAATGTATTTTATTTAACTGCAGACTTAATTACCTTTCGTTTGATATCACACACGCCATATTTTCACATAAAATCTAATTTTTTTAATCTACCCCGACCCTTTTATTTGGTTTGTGTTCGGTGGATTTTGTTCATTTTTAAATGGGACCATCTCGACCCAAGACTTAGCCTAGGTACCAAATTTCATTAAAATCGGTCAAGCGGTCTTTGAGTTATGCGCGTTAGTCGTTACAGATAGACATACAGACAGACAGACAGACAGACAGACAGACAGTCAGACAGACAGACAGACAGACAGACAGACAGACATACAGACAGACAGACAGACAGACAGACAGACAGACAGACAGACAGACAGACAGACAGACAGACGGCGCAACAAAAAAGTTTCAAAATCATCTGAAACGCAAAGATATATAAAAATATTTGAAATCGGAGCAACTTTTTTTTTCTCGAAAAAATTAGGATTATCATAGCTCACACTACTATAGTATAGTATATGTGTGAGCTAAAACTCTTTTGTGCATTTGACCTACACAGAAAAACAAAAATGGTGTATAATAATTATCAGATAATAAGCCAAAGAACATTATTAATACATTCATTCATTAATTTTCCATTATATACCGAATGATTTTGCATATTTTTTGCTTTTATCTCCTTTTTAAAAAAAGTTATTAGTTTTCCAGAAAGTCACAACAAACTGATTTTTAGGACTTTTGGGGCCTTATATCTGGCGAAGCTCAAGAAGGATTTTGGCAGAAAATATATGGAGATGTGTCTGAGATGCTAAGGAATAATTGTACAAAAATTCGGCTTGCACCTATTTATTTCCAAGTTTCAAGGTTTTTTCACTTAAGATGACTAGGCTAGCCTGGCATTATTACAGCCTGGATTTATTGCAATAAGTCCCTAGTAAATGAATATGTTTAATATACATGTAATTAAAAAAAATAAAATTAAATAACATAATATTAAAAAACTGGCAAAAACATCTGATCCAAGATTTTAAAATTGAACGTAATTTTATCCCTGTTTTTTTTCCACGATTTCTTTTTCGTTTTGTGAACGTCTGAGTCAAACGGAATTTTAACGAGGTTTTTACAAATTTAGGGACAAGCTTTGCCATTACTTATTCCCTTTTCGTAAATAAGTCTTATCTACCAAGCTGAAAAAGAAAAGAAGCTCGCAAACCCGAAAACCATAATTTACCTTGTCGTTTTTTATCGAGACAGTAAACAGATATAAAGTAAACATGTAAAAACTTTGATTGAAAAAATTTGACTGCAACACAAAAACTTTTTAAAAATAACGCTTGGATGGTATTTTGGCTTATTCCACATCTATAAATATTTTTGTTGATATTTTTTGGTATATTTCTGAATATCGTATCTGGAAGTACAACAGTACCCCGTCAAGTTCGCGTAAACTACTTTACCATCTTTTTTTGAAACATTTTAGCCCACATTTGACCTAACTTCGGAATGAGCTACGAAACTCAAGCTTTGCACAGTCGTAGATCTAAAGTTAACAACCCCTCCAAGTTTCCATAAAGTAGTAAAGTAGTTACGAAATTTAAAAAAACTTCGAAATTGCCACTCACTCACTCATGTATAGATCATCAAAATTCTACTATACTTTTAGACATGCCACAAAGCTCAAATTTGGCAGACTGGAAGTTTGTACCTAGCTTTTCTCTTTTTTTTTGTAATAAAATAGGAACTATATAGAAGAATTAATAAACCACAAAATTTTAATTAACTATGTAAAAGTAACATTACCCACTTCCAGAAACGCTAGAGAACTAAGCTTTGGAAGACTGATAGGAACTATGATAAAACTATAAGAACAAATTTAAAAATACGAAAATGTTAATTTACTTTTCTCCCCTTTAAATTTAAAGTTATGTAAAAGTAATATCGCCCACTTCCAGGATAAAAAATTAAAAAGCCTCAAAATTTTTAATTAGGCATTTCAAAAGTTTTGAAAAATATTTCGCGTATTTTACAACTTTAAAACTGAAATATTATCCAAATCCTTTAAAAAAGGAGTGAAATCATAACAAAAACATTTTATGCAAAAAAAAGCCAAGTACGTGAAAATGGTATTCCGTAAAAAGAATTGAGATAAAAGTAAAGCCAAGTTCTCCAATACAAATGAAAGGTCCTTACTAGTAAATTAAAAGCACGAATATTAATAATTAGAGTGAATACATATTTGAGTCGGAATATGCTCCAGTTGTGTGGGAAAGATTGTATACTTAAAGAACAACAAATAGGTATGCAGCGATTTAAATGAAGCACCACAAAATAAGGTAAGAAAAGTAAAGCAAAGTAAAACAAATGGTTTTTGGAATAACGCATATTAACGTTATAGGTAATCAGACAGGGAATGCGACAATTTGCCGCGGCCTGTTAGCCGCCGGACCTTAAGCCGCGTATTCATTTGAGGTAGAATTCACATGCTTCGCAGCGAGGCCAAATGAATGCCTCGTTTGCCTTCAAGCTCAAGTGAATACGCGCCTTGAGACAAACGCAATTTTATAGGCGCGTATTTAATTGAGGCAGAATTCTCATGCCTCGCTGCGAGGCCGAACAGGCATATGCATATGTACGTGCTTTAAAGACGTGGCAAATAGCAACACGCATGGACCCGCGGCATGCGGCAACATCTTATCAGTGTGGGAACTTCAAACAAGCATTCACTTGAATATTCTTTGCCTCGAGGCGAGTATTAACTTGACCATGAATGCAAACAAGGCATTGGTTTAGTCTCGTAGCGAGGAAATTACTACAAAATTATTGTTTACATAGAATTTTATATTAAACTTTTAGAAAATACGGAGCCGAATTTCCTAAGTGTCGAGTTCACAAAAACCTCAACGAACTTTTGCTGCTCTGCTTTTCCAGAATAAAAGAAACTTATTTACGTTATTTAAGTTACTTTATCTTTGAAGATATTTGAAAAAAATATATTCTTTTAGTGTTAAAAAACATTTATTTTTAAATGTTACAAAAACATTTCTTTTACACTGTTAAAAAGCAGTATTTTTTTACCGTTGGAACAACATTAAAAAAAAACATTCGTTTTAGATGACGGAAAAACATTTTATTTTCAATGTTAGAAAAAACATAAGATTATTTTCCTAACATAAGAAAACCGGTTATTAAGCTTCTTTATTACTCTGAATATGACGTTAGAACTAACATCCAACCTTACGTTGTTTTCAAGTTAAACATTATTTTGACGTTATTAAAATGTTTTTGTGTTTGGTGGGTAGCGGGCCACCTCATATTCAGTACCTCCTCCGTCTCAAGGGCTTCATCTTCGAACACTTCTCTTCACATGATGCAAGAAAATGTGCAGAGGTCTTGTTCTCTGCCGAACATCGCATCGCTCGCACGTGGCGTCCTCTTTAACTGTCATCTGCGCCAAGTGTCCTTGTAGGACGCAGTGTCCGGTGAGGACTCCCGCTATGGCTCCGACTTCTCTTCATGTTCTACGCAGTAGCCAGTCCCTACGGGACTTTCTATATCCAGTCGCACTGGCCCACTCTGTTAGGGTCGACCTCATCTCCCTTGTTGTTTGCCCTAGGAAATGCTCTGGCTCAACGCATATCCTATAAAGGATAACGCACGGTTTACTTATGATAATAGGGCTCTATGGATTGTGTCAATTTTTAAATTGGAACAAATCTTGTAGTTATTACGGTTTTTGACATACAAGCGTTGAAAGATTTTCGCGATTTTTTCCTGAAGAATGTACGATATTTGTACGATATATGGTTTAATATTGACAAATCACCATATCTTACGTAAATTATAAATACTAAGGGTAATACAACTTTACAAATATTGTTGCAAGGAAAATACAGTAATATTTCAAGGTAGATACTACAGTATATCGTATAAGTTTCAAAATCTTTCAATACTTATATCTTACAAACCGTAATACCTACAACACCTAGGACATTGGCATAATCTATAAAGCCCCAGGATTAGAAATATTTCTTCTTATAGTAAAATGTTGAGTTTTGTTTATGTCAAAACACTTTTCTCAAGCATTTAAGATAATAAAATACTACCAAATAAGTTACTTAAAGAAAATATTTTTGTTTGAATGTTATGTTTTTTGGATAAAATTTTAAGACATACAATACAAAAAATAAAGCCCGTATTCTGGTACTATACGAAAAATAAATAAAATTTTAATATAATGCTCTTAACTCTGCCTTTTTTTAGGCACTAACCCTTAGTTGTGTTTTCGCGTCAAGTACAAAGAGCAATAGAGATTGGATTGCATTGGACAACCTTTATGCGAGTCTTATCTGCTTTTGTAGCGAATTCGTTCTCTGAAACTAATTTCTTGGCTATGTGCTAATAGATTATCTCGATCGAGTGGTAAAAAAGACTTAATAAGACCTTCCTTGGTTTCTGCAGAAATTTATGCCAATTTAAGGATCAAATCAAATCAACTGGCTTTTTACAAAATGAATAAAAGTGCTAAAATTCAAGATATGCTACACAAACTTCAAATTTCAAATGCTTTCAGTTTAGAATAAAATGCTGAAGAAACAGATGATAAAAAAACATTGTTATGTATTAAGTTTTATTTAGAAATTAAGGGCCCATCGCACCGACTTTTAAAATTTCCTTTCTTAACTATGGATTGCTTTAATTTTAAGCATTCCTTATTTTAAAATTTGTTGCACAGAGCAAAAATCTCCTCTTTTTTGTTAAGATGCGGCCACCTTGTGACCCAATCAGGCAACGCCGCTGTTGCAACCAACATAATTTTTAAACTATGAAAAAACAACAACAACACCCAGTACGTCCCAAAATAGTTTTGGAAAAATATTTGGAAGATGATGAAATCGAGATGATGCTACTCGATTTTTTGGAATTTGGGTGTCCTTGTCGCCTTGTTGGTACAGTCGCGTATTTTTTCCCGGGTTGGTTTACGGTTTCCCATCCAACCCAAGACAAAATCCGCGCCCGGCCGAAAAATGGACTGCTCCTAAGGCACAGGCCAATAAGGCACCTGCCCATAAGGCTCCTGTCTATAAGGCAGCGGCCCATACACCCCTGGATATAACCAAAGGATTAAAAATTATAATGAAATTAGGGTAAAATATAAAGGCAGAAAGGAAAATCGTCTTGTTACTTCATGCACTGCAGTTTCATTTAAATGCAAGGGTTTTCTTACACTGGTCAGTCCTATCCTGCCCTTACCGCTGTACCCACTAGGCTGTGAACAACAGTTAACTCAAAAATTGGACGAAAATACTGTAATGAAAATTAGATTTATTTAAATTATGTTTCTTCCTTACAAATCTTTTGGTTATCGATACAAAGGTATATTTTGTCACAAAAACATTGTGCTAAAAGGACCAAAATCTAGCCATTATCTTGTGCAATAAAGTTTTTCAAAATCATTTTTATTTATTTAAAAAAAAACATGTTTTTTACTTTATTTACTTAGAAAAGACAAAATTCACTTTAATCAAAACACTGCTCATTTGTAGGTATTGTCAGTTGCTATGGCTATGCCACACGGGTTCATTATGTGACCAGCATCTTATCTAAGCAGCTCTTAAGGAACATTAAATTCACGAAAAAAGCTGACTTAATTTTAACAACACTAAGGAAGGAATAAGTCTGCCTTTAAGTTCGGTGCAACGAAATTTTTCGAAATAAGGTATTGTTTAGGCTAAGAAACGGAAAAAAAGTCGGTGCGATGGGCCTTTAAACAATTTTATTTTTGCCCTGCTGTGCGTTGAACGACGCAATACATTGATTGCTCTTTATTCAATTAATTTATGAAATTTATTAGGGATTGTTTCACTTCTGGCTAAACTGCAGCTAATATTGCATAGTCAGGTTCAGGTGTTACTACTAACAATGCTCGAATGGCAATCAATAGAACACTGCAATGTATTGAAACTATAAACAAAACTTTAGAGCTCTCTATATGCTGCTGGGGTTATTAAAGCTAATGTTTGGTATATAGAGATTTTCCAACTATTAGTGAGTCCCAATTCAGTAAAATTTAAAATAAAATTTTGAAATTAGTAAAATGCAAAGTCAAAATTAAAGTAATTTTCCAGACCGATTATTTGCAACTATTTTAATATTGTTACTGTCCTAGCCCGCACAGCAATAGCTAGAGAAGCTGTTGTTTTCGACGAAATTTTTTTTTTTTGAGATGGCGCAGAAAATGTGTTATTTGGGTGTATTTTTACCTACCCTAGCAGTATCGTCGTATCTTTCTGTGTGTGTGTGTGTAACTCTGTCCGTAACACGATAGTTCCTAAACTGCCCAAACAATTTTCATGAAATTTTTAGGTAAAATAGTATTCAATACTGTAACTTGCTGACTACATTTCGGTCAAAATTCATCAATGCTAATGATAGTTTTTTGACAGTTAAAAATGCTTACTTTTTAACGGAGTCAATATACGGTTGTCGGAATATTGTAGCGCACATTTTTTTTTTTAAATTGTGTTATAACCAAAAACTTGGTAGGAGCTTTCGTTTTGGAGATGTTTACAAAAAACTGTTTTTAAGGTTGATATAGCATGGAGTTTACTTGGAGTGGGGTAATCGGTTAGGAAGGTATCAGATCCGTCATGGATCCATTTATTTTTATCATAAGTGAAATGAAAATCACAACACACAGTTATAATCAGACAATAACATTATATAATATAAATTTTCCCTAATAGTAAAGTAAATTTGTAAAATAAAGCTGCAAAAAGGGTATATTTTTTATATTTGGTATAGTAGTACCTAACACCAGCTAAATTTTCACTCGAGGATCCCCGATTTTCCGGCCTCAGAATTCTAGATGGCGGCTGCCAAAGTTAAGAAAAAAAAATATTTCCTTGTTTTAAGTGAAATTAAATTAGTTTTGATAAATTTACTTTAAGTGGAACCTACTCAATTTAAAAATGTAAAAAAAAATTACACCTGTCACTGCAAACCGCTACACTTTAAAAAATCGTTTTTCTTCGATATTTTCTTTTATGTTTAGTATCTCATATTAAAGCTACTGACCAGCTCTTTAAACGTGCTTAAAAGAAATGATAAGTTTCCCAGCCGACACAAAGATGGCGCTTAATGTGTCAAAAATAAAAGAGACCTTTACAACCTGTAGACCAAATTAAATTTTGACAAAAAATTTTTTTGGATTTTATCAGTAGTAAGCCAGGTTTTGTAAAAATGTATACAAAGTTATAATTTGACATTTAACATTTTAAGATGGCTTCCGAAGTTCAGTTTAAAAAATTATTTTTTTGTTCTTGTTTGACAAAACTAGTATTGCCGTGTAATATATCGATTTATATTAAATGGAGGTCGCCAATTTTAATATTTCGTAATAAATGACATATCTGTAATATTATCCAAGATGGCGGCGTTCAAAATATATATACAACAATATCTTTTTGGTTTGGTAAATTTTTTTAACAAGATATGTGGTTTTATATTAATCTTAATTAGTTTTAAATTGTAATGTACAAAAAATATATAATTTATTTATTTTTTAAAGATGGCGGCCGAAAAAGTAAAAAAAAACATTTTGGTTTAGTTTTTTTAAATTTAACAAAAAACCCAGAAAAAAACAAGACAGCTCGTTAAACAAAACACAAATATTTTAAAATTATCAAAAAAGTTGACATATGTTACGTGTTTATTCGAATAAATCGACCATATTTTACTTAATAGCTATCTCCGTTAATATTGATTTAACAGTAATGTTTAAATTAGCAAAGTTAAATAATTTTTCCTAAATCATCAGAATCTGATGTCAAAAATGATATATGTCATACTGTTAATTTTTTAAATAAAACACCCTGTATATAATTTTTTTGATTGATAGGGCTCCTTTTTTTGATTTCAAAAATATATAATATGTTGACAATTAGTCTAGCAGCTGTTGAAATATTTACGTTTTAAAAATTATATTCATTAACAAAATGGCAACATCCTTAGTGTTTATTTAGGTTATTAAAATGCAAATATTTCAATAACGGCTGGACTAAATGTCAACATATTATATATTTTTGAAATCAGAAAAAAAGCCTTATTAATTTTAAAAATTATATACAGGGTGTTTTGTTTTAAAAAAATAAACCATATGTCAAAAGTTTGACAAGTGTATGACAAGTGTATGACATATGTCATTTTTGACAGACAGACAGATTCTGATGATTTATAAAAAAATTATTTTACTTCGCTTATTTAAACGTTACTGTTAGATCAATATTAACGGAGATAGCTATTAAGTAAAATATGGTCAATTCAATCAAATCACCCGGTACGTGACATATGTCAGCTTTTTTGACATTTTTAAAATAACTGTGTTTTGTTTAACGAGATGTCATGTTTTTTCCAGTTATTTTTGTCAAATTTCGAAAAAATAAAGAAACATTATTTATTTTTACATTTTCGGCCGCCATCTTTAAAAAATAAATAAATTGTATATTTTTTTGTACATTGAAATTTAAAACTAATTAAGAGTCATATAAAACTACATCGCTTGGTAACAAAAAATTACCAAACCAAGAAGATACTGTTGTTTTTATATTTTGAACGTTGCCATCTTGATTAGTAATAGACATGTGTCATTTATTATGAAATATTTAAAATCGGCGACCCCTATTTAGTATAAATCGATATAGTACACGGCAAAACTAGTTGTGTCAAACAAGAACAAAAAATAAATTTTTTATCTAAATAAATTTTTTATCTAAACTTCGGCCGCCATCTTAAAATGTTAAATGTCAAATTGTAACTTTTTATAAATTTTTACAAAACTTTGCTTACTATAGATAAAATGCAATTTTTTTTTTGTAAAAATTTAATTTGGTCTACAGGTTATAAAGGTCTCTTTTATTTTTGACATATTAAGCGCCATCTTTGTGTCGGCTGGGAAAGTTATAAGTTTTTTTCAGTAGGTTTAAAGATCTGATTAGTGGCTTTAATATAAGGTATTAAAAATAAATATCGCGAAAAAATTAAATAAAATATCGAGCAAAAACGATTTTTTTTAAATGTAGCCGCCATTTTGTTTTAAAGTGATAGGTGATTTTTTTTTATATTTTTGATTTGAGTAGGTCCCACTTAAAGTAAATTTATCAAAATTAATTTAATTTCTCTTAAAACAGGGAATTCATTTTTTTTCTTAACTTTGACAGCCGCCATCTTGGATTCTGATGCCGGAAAATAGGGGATCTTCGATTGAAAATTTAGCTTTTGATGTTAGCTACTACCACGCCAAATATAAAAAAATATACCCTTTTTGTAGCTTTTTCTTGAAATACCCTACAAATTTACTCTACTATAAAGCAAAAGTCTTTTTGATGAAACTGAGAAAACAAGATGCATTTTCCCGTTTTACAACAAAATGATCCTGTGAGAAATAAAAATAGTATTTTGCGAGGTCAGCATTTTCTTATATCATCTTTTGACTAAAATATTGATAGCAAATAAGACAATCTACATATTCCGTCAGTTTTTTAGTCTGTTTTTATTGTTTTAAGTTTAATTTTATTTCATATACTTAGTTCTAAACAAAATAATGATCTACTAATTTGAGTAAATATTTTTTTGGATAATACAAATATACTTCTAATTCATATATACTGGTGAGCAATATAAAAGCAGTACTTAAATATATTAGAATATTTTTAAAAACTTATCTTCAGTTTAAAATATATTATGTATATGGGGCTTTCCATGTCAACCCGGCCATGGGCGTGGTCAGGGTGGGGCACTCGCCCCACCCTGGATTGTCACCTGCCCCATCCTGGCTTTAGCTAATTTAGTAAGACGAGAATTAAAGAGGAGCTATAAAATTTTTCAATAAATATTTGATTGTACATTTTTTTGCTTTTTTGCCCCACTCTGAGCGAGACCTTGACTACGCCCATGAACCCGGCCACCTTTTGCACTTAAAAATTTTGATTTTTATAAAAATTTATTTGTTGGTTCCTCTATAGATACCGATTACACCAAGATAAAAAATTTGAAAATATTTTGCATTTTCTTAAATCTACAAGGTGTTTCTTCTTTGTCAAAGTAAAAAAGCCATATCTATGGTTTATAATTTTTCCTGAAAAAATACGAACTTTGGTAGTATTTTCAAAATTCGGCGCCAACCGGAAGTGGCTTTTTAGGCGTTTTTTAAATTCGGATGGACATACTTTTGCTACGGATTCAGATTTTACGTAAGAAAATACGTACTTTTTATTTGAAATTTGTTTTTCTTAAATGAAATTATTTTTTAAATATATGCCAATCTCTCTTTGAAAAATGTACTCCAGGTTTAAATAAGCCACTTCCGGTCGACTCCAAAAGTTGAAAACACCTACCACCAATCGAAAGAGCGTACTCGAGTAATTTTTTGGATCATTGAAAAAACTTTTCTCCTAAGTTTTAAAAGAGGTGGACGAGTGGACTGAGACACCCTGTAGTTTAGATGACGATTGTAAGAATATAACGTATGTATTGTAATTTAAGCATAGGTTATCATTTTTAAAAACTCAGATGTATGAAACAAGTTTAAATAAATAAATATTTAGAGATTTGTTAATTTTACTGTTACTTAAGTGTATTAACGATCGACCAAAGAAAACGATCGGCTATCAAAGCAGGTCTAAATTAGTAATGACAGATAGGTCAAGATTCAAACATACACGCAGACATTAAGAAATAATATTATTATATATTATACCTTAACCTTTAATTCCTAATAACCTAGCAAAGTCTACCCCCACCTACTACCCTAATTTAACTGAGAAGCAAACCAGTATTAACCGGTAGCCTTTAAAAACACGCCCAGCAAAAGCAGTATATTAATATCCAAGATAGCTTAAAGAGGCGCTTTTGACATTAGACCCGGTTTTGGATCAGGCGCGGATTTGGTTCGGCCAGGGTCGTCGAAATGCTTAATAAAAAGGAAAGAAGCGCGTCGAAAATCACTACTTTTTGTGTTATGAAATTTATAGATGGCCCTCTCTACAAGAACGAAATAAAAAGTAGATATACAAGAATATTAAAAAAAATACTCCAGCATTTTAAAAATGTTAATACCTGCTTCAGAACATAGATGCAAGATGGTCCAAAAAGTATCTAATCCTAGTTTTATGAATATTAAAATTACCCCAATCGTGAGTGTCTATATTTTAAGGAAAACATTTTTACCTTTTATTTTTTAATGTAATAAGTCTTCTCCTTTGTTAAACACACTCAGTAACCATGAAAAATATTTTTCTTACTTTAACTTGGTTCCTAGTGCACCTATGTAGGAATGAAGTAAAATATTTATTTTATTTTCAGTTACAAAAATTATGTAAATTGTAATTTATGTGTTATTCAACAAAATTTAGTTAATGTCAAAAGAATGTACTAATGTAATGTAAAAGTGAAAACTTTAGCCCATCAAGAAAATTTTATTTGGGTGCATTTAAATTAGATACAAACATATATAGGTAAATAAAAAAAATAAACAGCTATCTATACTAGCATAGCTGTCTAGTCAAATCTAATGACCGCTTTATGGTAACAAAAAATCTCAAAAGAAGCTTTATGCCCAAGTCGAACTGACCTAATGATCTTTGAAACCCAGATGTTTAAAATAAAATCATACAAGAAGCAAACTAAGGACTAGAAAAAAAAATCCCACAAGGCTTAAAAATCATGGAGGTTATGTTATAACATAATTGTTTGGTGCCTTTTTCGACAACAGCCAAACGAAAAAAAGGGCGAGATTTCTCCCAAATTTTCCTGGCAACAGAAAGAGAAAAATAAATAAACAGGGTACAATCATTTTGCACTAAAGAACTTATATCCTCCTCTTATAAAAAACAATAAACAAAACTTAGATAAAACCAAAGGTTAACAATTCAACAAGTATCAATAACAGCTGATTATGTGACTGCATAATTACTTTGTACTGTACTCAACTGTACAAACTTTCTGGCTATCTTTGTTTTCAAACTCATAAAAAAGAAACAGCAAAAGTTACTCGATCCATTTATAAATCAAACAAAACTATAAACAACAACAAACAAAGAGAAAATCACTCAAACGGCAGCTATACAGTTCGCACATACAACCCTGAGCATACGAATACTATGTGTAAATCAAAAATTCATTGATTATAAGTTCACTGACTTTTCGTTAAATGTTGCATTTATTATTAAAATATTTGTAAAAGGTTACGAAAAATGTGAATTTTTTGTAACGTAGTGTTAAAAAAAGAGTTTTTAATTCCGAAAACCAACAAGGCAGCTCATTTTCAAACCACTTAGCACGTCCTAATTGACTGCACACAAAGAATGTGTTAGCGCATTCTAATGAACTTTTAACCAGCTGGAAAATACCCGATTTAAACTTAGTTTATTAACGCTTTTGGTTGGTAATTTTCTATTTTATTTCATTTAGTTTAGTATTAGTTTCACGCTGGAAAAAAGTTTACGAGTATTTGTGGATCCTCGGATTTTATTTGACAATGTTTTATACTTTTACACTTATACAGAAAAAAATATTATATCAAATTTAGAAAATGTATTTTCTCAAACTAGATTTTTTTTTATTTCTAGTTTAGAAATAAGACTCAGTAGTTCTTAATAAAAAACTCTTTGTCAAATCATGTTTTTGAGTTTTATTGAAAAAACAGTGAATTACTCAAAATAAAAAAATAATAAACTATATTGAAGAAATATCAACTGTCTTGATCAGGCAACATTAAATATTTCAAATCGAGATAAAGATGGCTTAGGTCATTCCATTTCCAAAGAAGATATTTTATTTTCTTGAGTAAAAACGAACGTTTCTGAACTAGTAGTGTATATTAGGTATTTTGATTTTAGAAAACAAGCAATAAGAATTTTTACAAACAAGGCAATTATTTTATCATATCAAAAAAAGTATTTTTCTTCACTTGCAACAGACATTATCTGGATATAAATTAATATTAAAAGCACACTTTGTCTTCTCTTTACTAAACTTACGTTTATACTGTGATTGGTAATCGATATACGAGGTTTGTCATTTAAGCTTTGCATATACTGCTGGAATAAAACGGTAGATAACTTTTAAAGATTTTGTTGTTACTCAAAGTATTGTATATCAAAATTAACGAACTTTGGATGCGCTCAAATCAGTTGTCAAAGCAGTAATTCCACTCGTATATTGGTACTCTTAAAATTGTAATCAAGGCAAGGCGTCAACTGCGTCTTCTTGCGTTTGAAATCTTTGACAACGCAGTCTATTCTTAATTTCGGGAAAAGTATATTAATCGTTGGGTTTTAGGTCGGACTTAATGAAGGATGGCCAACAATTCGTCTTTTGCTGTGTTAAAAATTCAATGGTGTTATGTGCTTTGTGCGAACTTGCGTTGTCTTGGTGAAGAATGATTCGTCGTTCAGGGTTCGTTTTTCGAAGCTCAGCAATGACTTTTGGCTAACAAATGGTGATGTACACTCGTGCTCATAAAAAACCCGTACGCGGAAATTTGTAATAGACTATTTATATTTTGTTGATAACTAAGTTTATAGTTATAGACCGAAATTAAATTAAAAAATTTGACTCTGACATTTTGATAGGTAGTCTGTAATGGTTTAAATTTGATTAGAAGTTTTCTGTATTTAAATTAATAAGAATGGTATAATGAATCAATAACAATAATAATTATAATTATAAAGACTTTTTATGAAAATTTATTAATAAAATGTAACACTAATAATTGTCGTGAAAGAAGAAGAAAATATCTTTATGCAGGAAAGTTTTTTTTTAGAATTAAGCCAATATAATTTTCTGGAAACAAACCAATGTATTTTAAAGAGATTTTTTGCTTTTAGTAAGTGCAATATTCCAGAACAATATTCTCTTCTTTTGAAACGGATAGTGTTTTGCTGTATAGGAGAGCAGTTTTTGTTTTAAACCGATACGATTTGAATTGATTTGATATAACTTTTTTCTCTTTGAAGGTTTTGGACAATAAAAGTTTTTTAAATAAAAAAACACCCAACTGCTTAATCTACTTATACCTATACTAGTCGCAGTTGGGTTCAAAATTGTTAGGTACACATATAATGTACTACATGCTTCAACTTTTAATTTTGATGCCCAAAGCACACTTACAAAATTATAAAGTTTTGTATTTTCATGAATTAGGCTACTGGAACATGTTGTATACAACTGCGACTAGTAGGTACAAGTAGATTTAGCAGTTGGATGTCTTTTTTATTTAAAAAAATTTATTTCTCATTTTTAGGTTTAATTCTTATTCAGCCTTATAAAAAGCACTTTGCATTTACCATTCAATTAGCGTTGTCCAAAAAGTACGTATAGATTTTCTACGGACACGAACAGTATTACCTTCCATTGAGTAAAGGTGGGCTAGGAGAGAAAGTGGAGGGAACTAGTAAAATGGTGTTAAAAAAAATCTTAAAGCGTGTGCAGAAAGAATTTTTGAAATCGCTCTATATTTGTGAAAGTTATATCTACAACTATAACTAATAGGGATGGTGGGGATGAGAGAGGGAGATGGAGGGTGTTAAGTTTCGGCGTATTTTTTGTTTCTTTTACTTTTATTGAATAATTTCTTTTGTTTTGGGCTATAATAGTAATCATACTATTTTTCATGGGTTTTTATAGTTTTAGATATTAATTTAGTTGTAAGTTGCAAAATAGTAAAATCGGCCAAACTAGCGCGAATTAGTTTTTTGGCGGCGTATATATGCTAGTAGGTTTAAATAAAACTGCCCGCCGCGGAATCGTCGCGAGATGGACAAAACAGTCGCACACGAAACGATATACTGGTGCAAGTTTGTGATCGTCATAGAGAATTTTGGTAAGTCTATTTGAGCCACTAACCGTTTATAGATTCTTTCGTTAGCAATTTCCAGTTTGGTATAGTACAGAGGGGGAAACTAGTAAAATGGTGTTGGAAAAAAAGCCTTAAAGCGAGTGCAGAAATAATTTTTGAACTAGCCCTATATTTGATAAAATTATGCGAATATTTAAGAGGATGGGGGGGAATAACAGGATAAGAGAAGAGTGGGAGCAGGGAGACTACTAAGCAATTACAGCCAATTAGAAGATATTTGCAACTTTGCAATGGGTTATTAAAGGCATTTAATTAAAATCGCCGGAAATTTAGGCAATTTGCATGCGACATCATGTGACAAAATGGCGTCTGATGACCGCCATATTTACTCTTATTTAAAAAAAATATAGCCCATAGCATCCTCGGGACTAGCAGGAATTCAACGACACATTCTTCGTCAAAATCGGTTCAGTCGTTTAGCCTCTAGCGCGACACAAACATATATATTTACATTACATACGTGTCCCAAGCGAAAAACATTACCCTTCCTTTCGGTTCACAGAAAACGTTCCATAATATAGATAATTTAATCAGTAGATTAATAATAACAAAAAAGTCATATTACAACGTTTCAATGTGACCCTAATTTTCAAGATAAAATTCAAGATTCTTCCTTATGAAAATTTCATAGTGTATAAATGACTTTTTTATACGACTATCTTGAAAAGGGGGGTTTTGCGCAAGGGGAACACGATCTGAAAACGGCATTTTGCGTACGCCATGTGCAAAACGTTTTGCACACGGTTACGTCATTTTTGCGCATGTTTACGCTATTCATGCACACGTTTACGTCATTCTTGCACACGGGTCTCCCGTCATTGTGATTTCTGTTATCACCCAACAATATAAGTTGGAGTTGGAGTTCCAGAACAATTGTTACTCTTTGTTTTGTTGATTAGATACTAAAAAATTGTTGAATTTTCAAAGTTTTGGTGTAAAAATGTCGAATTCTGAGGAAATTTTACAGAGCAACTTACAAAATATGTTCGGGACTGCTACCCACAAAATCCAAAAGCAGGTTGAATTTGAGTAAAGCCGATTCATAGAATGGAGAGTAGCCTAAAATGTCCAAACTTTCTCAGAAAACGCACTAATAGTATATTTTGAAGGACTGTCTAAGAAATATAAATATTCAACGTTGTGGACGATTTTTTCGATGGTCAAGTCAACGTTGAGTGTCAATCACAACATAGATCTCGGAAGTTATAAGAAGTTGAAAGGGCTAATAAAACGAAATTCAGAACACTACGTCCGCGTCCCAAAGAAGTCCCAAATTCTTACAGATGATTTTGGCTGGTTTTGAAAGCATTAGACGACAAGTATTTACTTACCTGGTGGCTGCAGTTGGCCTGTCTGTGGCACGTCGAAGAGAGGAATCATGTTATCTCAAAATAGAAGGCATGAGATATTTTGGCAGTGCTATGCTGATTAAACTGGAGAATACAAAAACAAAGGTACCAAGATCTTTTACAGTTACAGGAAGCCTTTACACAATCTTGAAGAAGTACTGTGCTTTTCGTCCTCCCTATCTGAAGACCGGCAGGTTTCTTTTTAACTATCAAAACGGAAAATATTTAAGAAAAAACGTTGGCATTACCAAAATTGGAAACGTGGCTAGAGAAATCGCCAAGTTTTTGTTGCTAGAGGATCCAGAAAGTTTCACGGGACATGGTTTTCGGCGTTCATCAGCCAAAACTTTAGTCAATTCTGGCTTAGATCTGCTTGGCCTTAAACATCATGGCGGATGGAAGTTCAGTTCAGTTGCCGAAGGCTATGTTGATGACTCTCTGAGAAATAAAATGGAAGTTCAGAAAAAAATTGAGTCTTCAGTGTCTTCTGCTCATTTGTCGTCATAGAACCAGAACAAGCATTGTCCAATTGGAACAGAACAAGAAAACCACGACTACACGCTTAAAAACTCCACTGGAAACACGAAGAAAACAAAAATATTGTCTATTATCGAAAACAAGGTGAAAAATAAAACTGCTTTTCCCAGCGTAAGCTTGAAGGAATGTTTGGATGTTACCATATATATTAAGAATAATTAGTTTGCTTTGTTAATGCGTTAATAGAATATTATACATTTTATTAATAAAAACGAGTTAAATTAAAATATGATTTATCAGGTTTCTGTTCATTTGCAGTCGTATAAAGAGTATCGTACAGACTCGTTTGAAAACCTCTTTGCACATTCTCGACTTGTCTCAATCGTGTGCAAAAAGTCTTTTTCAAACCTTGTTGTTTAAATAACTATTACAGTACTACTGGTTGCTACTGGTATTGAAAAAGTTAATAAAAAACAATACACACACATTCTAACAAGCCGACTAATTTTTATAAATTATGAACTCTTGGAGTATTGCATTGACCGAAAGCAAACCATCATTGAGACAGAGATCATACCTATGTAGGTATAAATAAAATGTTGTTAGGCTTATTCGAATGGTGTTAGTTTTTCCTGAAACGTGCTACAATGCTCTGCTGCTGGATTTTAAAATAAGAAAAAATCTTTCTGCAGACGTTATAGAGGAAAAACAAAAACTATTGTTTGCAATTTGCCACATTATATAAAATAGCCATATAAATGTTCTTTTTTCTGGTATACGAATGGTCGTAACACGACAAAAAACTACAAAAAAACACAAACTGTTTTCAAATAAAAAATTTTTATTAGGTATTTTAGAATCTGTTAGTGCCGCCGCCCTGCAAAGACTATGACACCTAAAAATATATCTAATTAGATTCTTATCTTTACTAGCCTGTAGTTTAACTAAGGTTTTAAGTTTTAGCTAAACGTCTAAAACACTACAAGAGCTATAAAGTAAAAAGTAATAAAAATTTTAATTTCGACACTATAGAGACCGTTAATCAAGTGCTTGTAGAACTGTGTGTTTGTAGTTTTAATATCGGTGCCTTTTGCTTATTCATGGGATCTATGAAAACCCTGTGAACTTTTTTGGTAGGTTTTTGTAATTTTTCGTTTTTCGTATAAAAAAAACTAAATGAAAAGTGATCCGTTTTTAATTAAAAAATGGAGCCAATAAAAAACATTTTTAGTTATTCCGATATTGCTTACTATAGCTAAAAACGTACTTTTTTATTTCAAAGAGATAAACGCGTTTGCTGAACAAATAAAAGTTAATTTAACATTTCAAACAGGTTTGTAGGGTTTACATTGTTTACTAATCGAAATATTATGTTTTATTAAATAACAGACCTTTTATTTTTTATAACATAACAGTTTTTTAAAATTTAAGTTAAGTTGTCGTTAGGATTTACTGAAAAATATAATTATTTGTTTTAAACTCTTGATATCGTTAGACTAAAGTTCTTAAGAACAACAAATAAAACGGAAACTAAATTAACTTATTAAAAAGAGATCAATTATAAGACCATCCTTATAATTCAAAAACTATTAAAATTATATTTTTAAAATTTCAGAGCCTGATTGAACAAATATTTTAATACTGAAAAATGATGCTGGAGCAGTTTATTTTTGTGAATAAGTATTTTTCAAATATTAAATATAACGATGAATTTATTCAATTTTTGTTTAAAATTAATATAATTAAGTAGCAGGGCCTGTGTGATGTCATAAAAAAAGGCTTTTTTCATATTTTTTTACAAACCTTGTCTTATAACTTATTAATACATTTTTGTTTGCAAAAGAACATCAATTATTGCATTATTGCATTGAATAAATTGGCTTTATATTTCGAACACTAACAAAGATACTAATCTTTTATTAAATTCAAAAAAAATTGAGGAGGGAAGTTTTAGACAACCACAAATCGATTGGTTATATATAACTTAATTTAAAGCTGCCTGCTGTTTGCCTTAAATTTGAGGAAGAGCGCCTGTGTGACGTCATTATTCCAGGATTGCGATATTTTCCATGGTTTTTCACAAACACAACTTTACCGAAAAATTGTATGGTTTATGATTTGTTTCCAATAGAACAGCAATTCAACTATTGGTATAGTATGCTTTATTTCTAAAGAACTAAGGGAAAATTAATTAGAAAAAAGATATTTTGTAACAAAAAAAAAAAAATTCTAATAATCTATAAACTATGGTGGCCTGCTGGTATGCTGATTCGCACCCTGTAAAACTTTGGACGCTATTGTAATCAGCTCTTGAGTAAGTGTTGTTCTGTTTAATTTAGTTGTAAGGTTAGACAATCAAAATTTAACATGATTATTTTAAATTTCATGACTGTGTCGTAATAAAGTCTGTTTCTTGTAGGGCTTGATACAGCTCCAACACAGGAGCGAAACGTTGCCGAAAGAAAAGTGGTTTCATTTCACCTAACCGTCTTCACCCCTATAACCCAACTAAAACAATTTTGAATGTATTCTCAAGGGGAAGAAATCTCACAAAATTTTGAAACGGGTTTTTTTCAAGGACTAACAGAAAGATATGGGGAACAGGCCACCCAGTTGGCTAAGACATGGCCTAGTAACACACTAAAATTGGCAAATCTTACAAATCGAAGAATATTTTTGTTGAAATGCAGGTCAAGAGATCTTCTGCCAAAATATTTAAACATAGAAATAAAATGTATCTATCCAATTTATGCGGAACATCACCCTTATTTAAAAAAAGCTGACAGAATCATGAAAAGATTCAAAAAAGACATACTAAACTTGGAAATCGAAATAACCATATGCAAACTTAAAAAAATTAAAAAAGAAATAACTAGCATAAAAAATAAATACAAAGACTTAATACCTGAAAACATATATTTACAAAGTTGTAACCACAATAAACAAAGATACAAAAAAGAATTTCTAAAAATAAAACAAATAAACTTTAAAAAATTCCAGAATTTAGTTAAACAACAAACAGAAATTTGCTTCTCAAAACATGAAAAGTTTATTTATAATTTTACTGACACACAACTGCCGGATGATGTGGAAACTGTTCTAAGCATGGGCCCACAATTTGGCCTTCCAATCAAAAACAAGACATCCCAATTCCAGAAATCATAAAGGATCTAGAGTAATGCATTTCGACACAAAACATTACTGAAGAAGAGAAGCATATCCTACGTGGCCAAACCACCAACATAATAACAAACTTCTATACAAACCATAACCATAATCACACAAATCATAACGAATTAGAACGTAAAATAAGATCCATAAAAAAATTCTTACGAGAGAACCCTGAAATTATGGTTAGTAAGTCTGACAAGGAGAATTCTACGGTAGTTATGAAATTAGAAGATTATACAACAAAAGTAACAGAAATGCTACAGCAAGTTACAATCTATGAACTAAGTAATAAAGATCCCACTAGTAAACTTCAAACTTGGGCTAACAAAATAGTTTCAAACTTAAAAAAAGATGGCTTAATTTCTAAACAAGAAGAAGACAATCTAAAAACCTCTAACGCAGTTCCACCAAAACTCTACTGTTTGAGAGAAACACACAAACCCGGGATCAATCTTAGGCCAGTAGTAAGTTGTCTTAACGCACCAAGTTATAAAATAGCTAAGTATCTGCACAAGGTTCTTTTTCCTTTTACTTCCACATTCCATCATAACGTAAAAGATTCATTCCACTTTGCGGATCTAATTAAAAATCAAGCAATTCCTGAAAACTATGTCCTGGTCTCTTTGGATATGGTTAGTCTGTTCACCAACATTCCAAAACAATTGGTAGTTGAAATTGTCAGTAAATCCTACAAATTTATTTCTAATTATACTGAAATTCCAAAAAATACTCTGATTGAACTTATTCAATACTGTTTCGAATCTAGCTATTTTTCATTTCAAGAAAAAATTTATTTACAAAAGGACGGGAGCGCTATGGGTAATCCTAGTTCGCCTGTGCTAGCGAATATTATTATGAACCGTATAATAACTGAGGTTTTAAAACTGTTACCTTTTTCTATTCCGTTTTTATACTTTTTTTTTGACGACACTGTTTTAGCAGCTCCTGAAGATCACCTTCAATTATTACTTGACTCCTTTAACAGTGTTCATCCTTCTCTGCAGTTTACAATGGAGAGGGAGAAAGATAATAAGTTATGCTTCTTAGACACTGAGCTACAACATAATCTCAATGGTTCTATATCACTTAATTGGTACACTAAGCCCACAAGTTCTGGCCGTGTTTTAAATTTTCATTCAAATCATCCCATGTCTAATAAACTAGGCATGATAACTGGATTATTACATAGAGCAACTGCATTGAGCAGCTCTGAATTTCATCAATCTAATTTAGAAAGTGTTAAAACCTTATTGAAAAATAATAACTACCCGCTTAATTTCATTAATAGAGCAATTAGTAAATTTAATAATAAGAGTAATAATAATAGGGATCAAAAAATTGGTAAAAAATATTATAAATTCCCATTCATTGATGGACTTTCTCAAAAAACAAATTGTTGTTTCAAGGGCACAGACTCCTGTTTAGCTTTTTACAATTTAAAGAAAATGAGCTCAATATACACAAAACTCAAAGATAAAGTCCCACATGAAAAACAGTCTGAGTTAATTTATAAAATACCATGTGAGTGTCACAAATGTTATGTTGGACAGACTAAACATTATCTTAAATCAAGACTTCAACAGCACAAAAATGATTGCAGAAACCATAAAAGATTTGAAGCAGATAAAACTGCTTTGTCAAAACATCATTTGGATACGGGACATCAGTTTCAGTTTGATAAGGCTTCAATTTTATCTAAGGAACCAAACACATATAAACGCAAAATCAGTGAAATGATACATATCAATCTTGAAAATACAGTCAACCTAAAAACTGACACTAAAGGGCTTGCCCCAATATACAGTAACATTCTCAAAATGTATAAAGAAACCCAGTGAACATAGTGCAAGTACTTAGTCCACATTTTTTTTATAAAAATTTTATTTTAATTTTTTTTATTTTTTAATCTCTAGTTCTACAGAATCTTGGTGGTTGTAAATTAATGTAGATGCAGCAAGTTTCCTTTAGAAATAAGTATTTAAAAATGAAAGGTATATAAATAGTGAAAATGTTAAAATGTTCCATTGTGCATTGTATGTGGAGTGTATGTTTCTTGTATGTAATTTTGTATTGTTTTATCAATTTTATAACTGGTTTTATGTCAATTTTATGCATATGTAATACTCATAAAAAAACATAGAAATAATTTTAAAATACGATAAGTACATTAAAATATTAAGTTTTTTTAACAAATTTTAACAAGTTTTTTAGAAGTTTTTAACAAATTTTAAAACTGTGTGTCAATGTTTTATTGTGGGTGGATTTAGCATATAGGGTCAAAATAAACGTTGGGCTAAGTTTTTGAACAGACCCAATGAAATCAGTCACGTTTTATTAATTTAACATCTTCGTTACCACTTTGTTAGATTTCAGTGCCCCATACATACATAACCTCACAGAAGTGTACAATAATAATAAAAAAAAAACATTAAGGGAAAATTAATTAGAAGAAAGATATTTTGTAACAAAAAAAAATAATTCTAATAATCTATAAACCATGGTGGCCTGCTGGTATGCTGAGTCGCACCCTGTAAAACTTTGGACGCTATTGTAACCAGCTCTTGAGTAAGTGTTGTTCGGTTTAATTTAGTTGTAAGGTTAGACAATCAAAATTTAACATGTTTATTTTAAATTTTATGACTGTGTCCTAATAAAGTCTGTTCCTTGTAGGGCTTGATAAAGCTCCAACACAGGAGCGAAACGTTGCCGAAAGAAAAGTGGTTTCATTTCACCTAACCGTCTTCACCCCTATAACCCAACTAAAGCAATTTTGAACAAAACTTTTTTTATTTAAAAAATTTTCCTGACTTCATTTCCGGGTTCCCAGAGGCTGTGAAACCAAATCGAACCAAACCAAACTTAAAAAATTTTTTGAAAAATTATTTTCCTAAATTAGTTATTTTGTCCTCCTTTTGGGACGTCGATTTTTCTAACCTTTGTCAATTGATCGCTAACGTATCTTAATCGTATCTTAACCGGTCCAGATCTTTTTGCACTTTTGTGACTTTACAATGACATATATTTACATATTTTCTAACCAATAATATATTATAAATTAAAGGAAAAATTTTCACCCATGCCCTTAGTAAAAACAAATCAAAGAGATGCCATTTTTTGCTACTAATCCGAAGCAATAGAAAGTTCTTTGGCGATTTCGCAAGAAAAGTGTAATTAAGGTCTTTTCGCATAATACGTGATGACTCAGTGATTATTCAGAACATGCTTTTGACCAAAGTTCTTCTGTTTGAAAGAAAGCGATAGCTCACATCATCCATGACCCCAATGGCCAGGCTAGCTATTCTCGTACTTAAATGATGTAATAGTTCCCATCACTTGCTTTGGCCAATGGCAAGCTTTACATTAGCACCGAGCCATCACCTGCTACACCAAAGAACCCCCATTGCGCAAGCTTCTTCTACGATCCGACGGAGAAACGTTCAGTCGGTACGGGGCAGGAGAACAGATTTCACGTTAAACTTGTTAAATTAACTACTAACTATGACTATGACTATGCCATTCGAGACAAGTCATTTCACACAACACGTAACCAATCAGAATTTGCCATTTGTCAAAACGTGTGATGTGGATGGTCACATGGGTCAAGATCAAAAATAGAGCCCCAGGCAGTGTTGGTGCTATTATTAGTATCGTATTTCTAGTAGTTGTTTGGAAATAATAAGAAAAAAAGAATTCAGTATTATTATATTTTTTTATAAAGCTATTTTTAGTAATGATATATAGGTTATCATTATTAGCTCATTGTGTAGTAATAATTTTTTGGATAAGATACATTTTTTTTTTCTTTTAGGTAATGAACGTAACGACGAGCGATTCCGGGCTTTCTAGAAATCCCCAAAAGTTTAATGAGGCTCCTTCGATTCTTTTAAGTTTGTTTAATTATTAGAAAGTGATAAAACGCCGCAGCAAAATCCTGGTAATTTCGCGTAATGCTTTTAGTAAGATCTCAATATTTATGCTCCAACGAAAATGTTTCAGGGGTGCAAAATGTCTAAAAAAATGACTAAACTTATTTTAAAAGGAAAAGAGGCAAAAAACGATAAAAGCAAGAAATTTAGTTAGCAGAAACGGTAAATCTATGGCTGACACTTTCGTTTTAAAGATATCTTGAAGTGGGTGACTCTACCTACACAAATGTACCTTGCAACGAATGTGTTATTTTGCGGCGCGTCCGGCTTAAAGTACCTTTTTAAAAGCTGGCGAAATTCTCTTTTTATCAATGTGTTCTTTTGCTTTCGATAAAATGTTAGAATATTTTCAATTTTTAACTATCAAATACCTGTCATTATTGGATTTTGACCAAAATTTATTCGGTTCTATTTTATTCTATTTTACCAAAAAATTTCATAAAAATCAGTTCAGCGGTTTAGGAGCTATCGTGTTACAAAGAGACACACGGACAGACGTCACGACGATATTGGTCGAAGAAGTCAAATTACTGTACACCCAAATAACACACTTCCGGTGATATCTCAATTTTTTTTGTCCAAAACAATTTGTCCTCTAGCTATGCTGCGCGGGCTAGGAACGTCAAAATAAAAAATGGAATACAGTAAAACCTCCTATAAGCGGACACTCACGGTTCCGTCGATTTTGTCCGCTTATTGGAGGTGTCCGCTTAAGAGAGGGAGCTGCGAAATTTTGATATATATTTATTAACAATTTCCGCTGCTTGAGAATTTCCGATATTAAATTTTTCAGCGATCTTTCGTGCTGATAGACGTTCCTTCTCCGAAACGTTAACAACTTCCATTTTTCCACATAAAGATGTTTTTTTACTAGGCGCCATTTTGAAGAGATCTATTATTACCCAACTGAACAATAAACACAGAAGTCCCGCCGAACAAAATATTTTTTTTTACGTTTATGCGCACTCGCAAGGAGATCCCTATCACGCTCGAGAAGCGGTGCGCGGAAATGTTGGTGTATGTAATAATGTTGTAAATACGACAGAAGTATTTAGTCTCCGCATTAAAACGGAAAGAGGTAATCCCCCGGCTGCAGAGTGCATTGTTGCCAACATACTACATAATATTTATGCACATGGCGTGCAGCGCTCAGTCCCGTTGTCAGAGGTTCGCGTCCGGTTAAGGGAGGTTTCAGAATTTTTTAACCAAAAAAAATTGTCCGCGTCCGGTTATTAGAGTGACCGGTTATAGGAGGGAATTTCACATGTAAAGACATAGGCAAAACCTTGGTTCCAACAAATTTGTCTGCCTAAAGGGAGTGTCCGCTTAATACAGGTGTCCGCAAGGAGAGGTTTCACTGTAAACGTCTAAAGTAGCTACGAGAAAATCAAAAATACTGTCAATAGCGCTCATTGAACCGACACAGAGATTGTCAATAATATTGTCAACAAACTTGGTAATTTTAATTGCATTTGCATCAGTTTTGATGTGTCAATGGCCCCCATCAAGGAAACATTATCAAATTAACCGTCAATTGATTAACAATGAATGGCATCAATTGCTTGCTACACGATCAGTTAAGGCACTAAGAGTAGGTACTATAACAATAGTATTAAGCGTGTCCAGGCCGCTTTACAAATAAACCATTTATTGGGTATTTCTCGCTACTTAGGCAAAGTTTACACAATTAAAATTTACGTTGCCGCACCGGCGGCCGACATCAAAGCCGAATCGCACACCTGTTTTTGCAGCGGGTTACTTTTTGGTGGATCTTTGAGCCGGCGGCCAACATCAAACGCCGAATCGCACAGCTGTTTTGCAAGTGCAACTTATATTTTAATTGTGTAAACTTTGAGTTAGGGGTAAGTGGTGTTAGAAAACGCATTTAAAAAGATGACGCAACTTAATTTCTCTTAACCCGTAAAAAGCTAAATGTTTGTTTGTTTGCACCCTCTGTGGTGCATACGGCCGTTACAAATGCACCAAACGAAATTCGATATCTCTAGGTGCAACTTCAGTTTTGTTGGCGCTCGAAAACCAACAAAACGCTTGTCGCTTGTAAAAAACGTGTAGATTATTTTTAAACATAATAACGAGGCGGAGAGGGAGGCGGATAAAGGAACGTAAGGTGGGTTCGGTTCGGTAAATGGAGGCTAATTACCCCCCAGGAATGCCAGGAATGTAAAGTATAAGGCTGAAAAAAATTATATTTTTGTTGACTTGTTTGCAGAAAAGCACTCAAAGAAGAAATCGCATGTGGAAAAAGGTGCACACAACAAAAAACGCACAGAGGAAACCCCCAAAACTTCGAAGACATTGAAAAAATACTCTGCCAATATATGGGCCCCTAAGCTCACAGTAGGTACTGTAGTTATAGTGTACGTGTGAGCTAATATAACTAAAAACTGAAATATATTTTATTCAACTCCAGACTAAATTACCTTTTGTTTGATACCACACAAGCCATGTTTTGACCCAACTCAAATTTTTGAAATCTACCCCACCCTTAAAAAAAACAAAAACTAAAATGTATTTTGTTAAACTCCGGACTCAATTACCTTTCGTTTGATATCACACACGCCGTATTTTCACTTAAAACTCTAATTTTTAAAATATACCCCCACCCTTTTTTTTCAATAAATTAAAATGTATTTTGTTTAACTGCATAACTCAATTACCTTTCGTTTGATGTCACACACGCCATATTTTCACATAAACTCTAATTTTTGAAATCTACCCCCACCCTTTTATTTGGTTTGTGTTTGGTGGATTTTGTTCATTTTTAAATGGGACCATCTCGACCCAAGACCCAGCCTAGGTACCAAATTTTATTAAAATCGGCCAAGCCGTTTTTGAGTTATGCGCGTTGGTTTTACAGACAGACATACAGACAGACAGACAGACAGACAGACAGACAGACAGACAGACAGACAGACAGACAGACAGACAGACAGACAGACAGACAGACAGACAGACAGACAGACGGCGCAACAAAAAAGTTTCAAAATCATCTGAAACGCAAAGATATATAAAAAATTTTGAAATCGGAGCAACTTTTTTTTTCTCGAAAAAATTAGGATCACCATAGATAGCTCACACTACTATAGTATAGTATATATGTGTGAGCTAAAACTTTAATTAAAGTATTGCAATATTACACGGTGAAGTTGCGAAAATGGTACATTGTCAAAGCCATCAAATAAATTTACTTCGGAGAGCTTCTTTGTAAAGAAACGGTAATTTGATTGGCAGTAGTCGCTAATGCAAAACTACAACATTTTATTAAATTTCTGTGCAAGAGGCGACGATATTTCAATTTTTAGAAAAAAAACGATGTTTAATTTTTGATCGATATTGATGATCTGATTGAGCTTGGAATAGAACAATGTTTTTCTCATATAACCAATATTGTATCCCTTATCGTTTTCAAAATTCCAATGTAGTTGTTATTATCTGAGACACCCTGTATATAATCATTTTTATTATAAAAAAAAAAATAGGTAGTTAAGTCTTTTAAACACAAAATATAAAAATAACGGACCAGACAAACGGACTACCTTAAACACTTAAAACAACTGTCCGTTGAAAAAACTAACATCTTGCAACCCTATTATTACGATATTTTTTGACCCTCGCTATTACTACATTGTTAGCAGTGGCGGCTCGTCAGTTAGTGCCACATCTTGAAAACCCTGTGCAATGCAATGGATCACGTTCCTACTCGATGCGACGGCAAAGCGATGAATGGGCGACTGAAACCTAAAGCAGAGTACACACTGCCACCACGGATCACCAGGTGATCCGTGCTGCCACTCTCTTGGCTCCTTCAAATAAAGATAGATTTTATTTCAGTGATAGGGCCAATGTTGGACATTTGAGCGTTATTTAAATGGGAAAAGTCACAGGCCATCAGTTAGTCATATTAATCGCTTTAATGTTTTGTGTTGCTCGCACTGTTTTTGTGCGTGAAGCATGGATGTTCTAATTTACGCCCTATACAATAAATTTTTGATAAATTTTGAGTCATTTCATAGCGGAATTCGAGTGGGCATGGGTAAGTCTTAAAAAACTTAATGGATTTTTGACGGATCTGATACCTTCCTAGCTAGTCTACTAGCACATTTCAAGTGAAGCCATGATAAAATATCAGCCTTGAAAAGAGTTTTCTGTAAATGTCTCAGAAACTAAAGCCCTGATGAAGTTTTTGGTCATGACACAAATTATTAAGCAAAATGTATATGCTATATTCCGAAATCTGTATATTGATACGATGCTCCGTTTTTAATTGTCAAAAAACTGTCATTAGCAGTATTGGATTTTGAACAAAATCTAACCAGCTCGTAAGAGTGTCGAACACTATTTTACCTAAAAATTTTATGAAAATCGGTTTAACCGTTTAGAAGCGATCGTGTTACGGACAGAAATAATATACACACACACACAGACCGACATCACGACGGTAATGCTAGGATAGGTCAAAATACACTCAAATTACACATTTTCGGCGTTATCTCAAAAACATTTTTTTCGTCGAAAATAATACCTTCTCTCGCCATTGCTCTGCGGGCTAGGAAGGTAAAAATAGAATTAGAAACGTCAAATGACTTTTAGGTAAACATTTGGGCGCAACATCCTGAATTTCTTTTTAATGACACAAAATTCTGGCATTACCATATTGTATTGACACGTGCCGCCGCTGAGTGTTAGTTTATAAAAGCTCATGCTTATTTTCTGATCAACTCCAACTTAGTCTTGCCAAATGACAGGCTGACATATGATTCGAGCGTTTGTACTGAGACGTGTAAATCGAGTTTAAATCGTAACGCATAAAGGAGAAAAACGTTTTGTTGGGGCGATGGAGCCGCATTGAGAAAATCGTCAAGTTATTTCACATTGTGTGTAACTGTGTAGCCTCTGTGTTAAAAAACGTGTCTGCCTTTTTTTGCTTTTATAGCTTTCCAGTGCAGAAAGCTATTCCGGCTAGGAGCGGTGTAAATTTTGTTAAAAAAATTGACATGACATGACATCCACAAAATATTATTAATTTGATTCTTTCTTTCCCTGAATTTAAAATCTTGCCGGAAGGGCCAAACAAATTTTTATTAACATTAAAAAAAATAATGTTACCCTTTGCCGACAAAAACAAAATACAGTCACCATCCTTCAAAAAAATTAATGGGAATTTTGCATAAAGGGAAGTAAAAAGAATGGAGCTTTTTTAGATTATCTAAAAGTTTACAAAAGCTTTGGTTAAAAGTGTTAGCCAGGTTTAAAGTAACAACCAATAAATTGGCATTATTTTGCCACGCACACAGAGGTGGAAGACGACAAACTAAAATTTCCGAAAAAAATCTCTAACTCTATTATCAAATATTAAAATCATAACAAAAACATTTCATGTAAAGAAAAGCCAATTACGCGAAAATATATTCCGTAAAAATATTTGAGATAAAAGTAAAGCCAAGTTCTCCAATACAAATTTTAAAATGAAAGTTCATTATCAGTTTGAAAATGTTTTTGTTTAAACTTTGCTATTACAGCCAAACTTCTTTATGTTCAATTTAGCACTCTGCCTAAGAGTCATTTGCAGCCGTAATAGCCAATTTTTGGAAAAACTTTCCAAACTAGCAAGAACCTTTCATTTTAAAATTTGTATTAGAGAACTTGGCTTTAATTTTATCTCAATTATTTCTACGGAATGTCATTTTCGCGTACTTAGCTTTTTTTACATGAAATGTTTTTGTTATGATTTCACTTCTTTTTTAAAGGATTTGGATAATATTTAAGTTTTGAAGTAGTAAAATATGCGGAATATTGTTCAAAACTTTTGCAATGCCTTATTTAAAATTTTGAGGTTTTTTGATTTTTTCCCATGGTTTTATCATAGTTGCTATCAGCCTTCTAAAGCTCAGCTCTCTAGCGTTTCTGAAAGTGCGCAATGTTACTTTTACAAAACTTTGCATTTATAGTGGAGAAAAGTAAATTAAAATTTTGATGTTTTGATTTATTACTTGAGATGTGTGTAAAAATATATTTGTACAAAATGGATTCAAAAAGCTTACGTGGATCACAAATTTTTGCCACAGGTCTATAATTATTTATTTCTGATTTTTTCCGCTTTTAAAAATTGGGCAAATTTTTCCTTTTTCCACGCGTTGGGATATTGTTTTGTTTTTAAAATTAAATTAAATATTATTTTTAACGGTGGTAGAAATTCATTAATGCATGCTTTAACTATATATGGAGGGATTTTATCTGGGCCCACTGATTTTCTTGGGCTTGTCAAAATCATTAAAACTTTAGAAATCATAAAAATCTGAAATGCTCTATCATCCTTTGCAAAAAACTTTAAGTACTTGATAGTCTAAAAAACTTTAGGCCAATTGTTTGAGAGTAGCCGTTCAACATTAGGGACTTACTCAAATAATGCCATAAATAGTGTGAGGCTGTATTTTGACAGTTTTGCATTAGAATATGACAGCTGATCTTTTAATATCAGCATTTTGTTTACTATACGAACCGCAATAAATACTGTCGACTTTAATTATAGATAAATAAACGACTTAGTTTTAAATTTGACTTTGGTAAGTCGATTTTAAAATATTTACTGGCACCCTACAATGCAAATCTGTCAAAATGCTGCCTAATACTATTATTGCATGGCTTTTTTCCAATAAATCTCTATTATTTGTAAAGAAACTTAACCTTGGCATAAACCTTTTGTTTGTTACGTGTGGTAGGTATTTAATGTCATTGCCAGACCAAGAAAGTTTTAGGTTTTACATTACTATATTCTTTGCCATAGCCACTTACACTTTTGTGACATTTCCAACCTCTTTGTTTATCATGTACATAATGACAGCGACAAGAAAATTTCTGAAAAACGGCATGTCTTTGAGTTGTTTTTATTTGTGCGTTATTTTTGTCAAAAGAGAGTCAGCGTCTTTTTATTTATATTATCTTATCTTATCTTTATTTTACCAACATGACATACCTATTTTAGTTATTTACCTAACAAATGCGGGAAATGATACTTTACCGCACGCGACGGCAGTTGGCCGAACGAGGCGGAGCGGAGTTTGGTCAAGCCGTCAAGGGTGGTAAAGACACTTTCCGCATGTGTTGGGTACAATATTTTACCTATGAGTACCTTTTTTTTTTCAAAAACTTGAATGTAATTTATAAATAAACGTCAAATTAGATGGAATTGAAATGTAAACAAATATTGAAGCTGTCTTATTGCTGCGTTGCTAAAGTTTCTAAATGGTGCGCGTGCGGTAATTACTTTACCGCACGCGAGTAGGTAATAGTTATTTAAACAACAAGGTTTGAAAACGACTCTTTGCATACGATCGAAACAGTTTGGTAGACCGAGCAAAATGCCATTTTCAGATCGTGTCCTCCATGCGCAAAACCCCCTTTTACAAGACAGTCGTATAAAAAATATTTTAAATATTTCTAGTCAGGAAATATGTTTATAGCATGTCAAAGTCACAAAAGACAAGGACTATAGATTTTCATTAGTTTATCAACATATTATTTCAAATGCTTTGTTATTATCGATAAATGAAACAGATAGACATTAATATACTTGTTGCAATTGCTAGCATACATACAGAGCATATTTTTGATTTAATATATTTATTAACTTTAACAGATTGTACATACAGATAAATGATCATAGACATAGTTGCGAAAACGAAAAGGCTTTGATGTTCTAAAATAAAATTCTAAAAACGCAATCTCGCCTCTTCGAATTCCTAAACCTTTCGAGCATAATGTCGTAAAGGCGTTTTTGAAAAATGATATTTTAACCCGTGATTTATGTCGCTTTCTCGTGATTCGCCAGACTTAGACCTAACGCGAAATCAATATTATAAAAATTTCGTGCATTTGCCACCGGGTCCTGTAAAACGTTTTCGAGGTCAATGAGAGTGTTCACCCGCCAGAAAAACGATAACAAAGTAAGAGAGTAGTTAAATGGCAGAGGTGCAAATTTATTAATAAAAAATTAATTCAGTAATAATTCTTAACAAAAAATTCTAATATTACACTTTAATATCAAGCAAGGTTCGTCGGCGAAACCCGAAAAGTATGTAACTCCCATTTGACAGAATTTACAGGAATTTGCGGTATTTTGATTTTCCTAATGGACACAAATTTTCAAAATTTTGTGAAAATTTTATTTGGAGCTACACAAGTTGCGACAATTTAATACCTAGGATTGCCTACCTCAAAGATTAAAATACTCTGCCAATCTATGGGCACCTAAGCTGACACTAGGTACTATAGTTATAGTGTGAGCTAATATAATCAAAAACTGAAATATATTTTATTCAACTCCAGACTCAATTACCTTTCGTTTGATACCACACAAGCCATGTTTTGACTTAAACTCGAATTCTTAAATCTACCCCCACCCTTTAAAAAAAACTAAAATGTATTTTGTTTAACTCCAGACTCAATTACCTTTCGTTTGATATCACACACGCCATATTTTCACTTAAACTCTCATTTTTAACATCTACCCCCACCCTTTTTTTTTTAAATAAACTAAAATTCATTTTGTTTAACTCCAGACTTAATTACCTTTCGTTTGATATCACACACGCCATATTTTCACATAAACTCTAATTTTTGGAATCTACCCCCTCCATTTTCTTTGGCTTGCGTTCGGTGGATTTTGTTAATTTTTAAATGGGACTATCACGGCCCAAGACCCAACTTAGGTACCAAATTTCATTAAAATCGGACAAGCGGTTTTTGAGTTATGCGGGTTGGTCGTTACAGACAGACATACAGACAGACAGACAGACATACAGACAGACAGACAGACAGACAGCAAAACAAAAAAGTTTCAAAATCATCTGAAACGCAAAGATATATAAAAAAATTTGAAATCGGAGCAACTTTTTTTTTCTCGAAAAAATTAGGATCACCATAGCTCACACTACTTATATAGTAGTAGTGTGAGCTAAAAAGGATATAAGTGCAAACACTGTTACAAAAATCAAATTTTATTAAATATTTTATCAAAAAAAAGCATAAGTTTTGCCGATATAAGACAAGATTTTATAAGGATTTAAAAGATTTTATGAGCATCCATGTTTCAGAAGTTTTGGCCAGCAAATGTTTCCATTTTTTTATATGCACTTAATATTTACCAGTTTTGGTAAGTTTTTACAAGCATGTTTTCATATAAGAATTTAAGAGATTTTAGAAGTATTAAGTTTTAAGAAGATTTGACTAACATTTTTTTTATGTTTTCTATAAGATTTTATGAGTTTTCAGTTTCAAAAAGCTTTTAACAAAAATTTTTTTCTTAAGAGTAAAAGATTTTATGAGAATAAAAAAGCAAAATAATGAGCCGTTTTAGTAAAGTTTGATAAGCAAATTTTCCTATAAGAATTTTACTTGATGAGTAACCAGTTTAAAAAGTTTTTACTATAGCAAATTTCATGTTTGAATAATGTTTCAAAGTAGGAGACAGTTTTAAGGAATTTTAATCTAACTTTCTCGATGAGAATTGAAAAGATTTGGCTAGTAAATTGTTTGATTCTTTCTATGAGATTTTAAAAGATTTTATGGACTGAAACTCGTAAAAGTTCGAATCCTAAGGTAAATTTCTGGTGAAATCTGGTGAACTTTCGATAGATTTGACGCGGATATGCCCGTAAGCTGACTTTCAAACATTAAGCCAGATTTTCTAAGATGCTGACAAAAACTCGTGAAAGTTTATAAGATCTCGTAAGTATCTTCTGCGGATTATAAAACACTTCTTTTCTGTTACGGATTTGACGTGGACCATAAAACCAATTTCTCGTCAACTATCGACAGATTTAACGCGGACATGCCCGTATCAAAGTGCTTTTAGAAACTCATGAAAGTTCGTCAGATCTGCTTTGGATTTGATGTGTAGCATGCAACAAATTTTTGGATAACTTTTGACAGATTTAATGCGGATATGCTCATAATAATATGGTAACAAAAACTCGGGAAAGTTCATGAGATCTATTTTCTGCGGATTATGAAACCTTTTTCTGGTGTAATCTCATGAACTTTCATCAGATTAAATATAATTATGTATTTTAAACTAGTTAAAGTTCATAAGATTTCACTAGAAAGTGGTGTTTTATAATCCGCATAAAATACCTACGAGATTTTCATAAACTTTTAGATGTTTTTTTTTAAAGCGATTTGATGCGGCATTTTTGACAGAGCATTGTTATGTTTGTATGAGTATAGAGTTACACATTTTCATGCTTGTGAAAGATGAAATAATTTAAAGGGATAATTGTGTAAATATAGTGTTTTTAAAATAAATTGTTGGTGGGTTTTATCGTAAATTATCTTTTAAACTTGAGGTTTAAATTATAATAATGGTATAGTTTTTACCTTACTTGCCCGCGCACCAATGGCTAAAGAAGGTATATCCTAGCAATATCGATGTGACGATGACGTCTGTCTGTGTGTCTATGGCTATCCATAACATGATAGCTTCTAAACCGCTACAGCGATTTTTTATGAAATTTTCAGGTAAAATAGCGTTCGACACTGTAACGAGCTGATTTAATATTGGGTCAAAATCCATTAATGCCAGTGACAGTTTTGTGACAGTTAAAAGTTGAAAATATTTTAACTTTTTAACGGAGGATTTACACGGCGGTGGTACGACCCAAATTAACTTATGGGGTCATAGTATGGTGGCCAGGAGTACAGACAATGGCTGCAAAAACTCAACTGGTGCAATGAGGACAGCGACCACTATGGCCATTGGAAGGCTCAAGGGATTGCTCCCTATGCCCCTATTCTTAGAACACATGGCATTGAGGACTATCTATAGATTTCAAGCCCTCCGCGATCTTAGGATTAATCTTACCCCTAAGAGCCACACAAAACTTTTTATAGGTGTATCGAAGATCTGCCCTGTTCTTCATATGAACCGGGACAAGATACCTTTACAAATTAAACCGAAGCCTCCTCTAAGGGCCTCTGTACCCGAAAGGGACGTATGGAAGGAATGGAATTGCGTACCTTGCACCCAGAATGGGGTAGTCTGATTATCGACGACTTCGAAATGGAGGAGAGGCGTGGAGCAAGAGTATACTGCAGAACATCAGGAGTTAAATTTAATTTGGCCCTGGGCAAGTATGCCACTGTTTTCCAGGCAGAGGTATACTATATAAAGACATGTACATATGCACCGACAGTAGAGCTGCACTGTCTGCCATCAGTTCAGCCAAAGTTAGTTCGCACTTATAGCTAAGTATAGAGATATACTACAAATCTTGGCAGGACACAACAAGCGAGGAGCGTATCTAGTTGGGCCTGAACCCATGGTGGGAATCGCATCGTGTCTTGCCATAACGATTCTAAAATGTGACTTGAACCGGCGCTCTCAGGCGCTTTGGGAAGACATGGACGGAATGAGGCAGGCCAAGCTCCTTATCGGGGAGGTGAGCTCCTCCAGATTGAGGTCTTTTTTTCACACTCGGGAGATAAGTTATGAGACTGGCGACAGGGCTCTTGACAGGACACTGTCGCCCTAATAAACACCTTGGCATTCTGGGAATTGTTGAAGACTCGGAGTGACCTTGGTGTCTGGAGGACGAAGAATCCCCTTTACATATCCTAACCGAGTGCCGTGCACTCGCCGCGATAAGACTGTCACTTTTTGGAAGCTGTGTGCTTTGCCCTGGCGATGTCAGAAAGTTTTAACCCAGACAAATTTGCTCCTTTGCCAAGGCGGCGGGTTTTCAGAGCTGACACAGTGGATAGTGGTGCACAACGGGCCCAGCAAGGTGGCCCAAGTGCCTGGAAATTTTTCCACAGACATAATATTCATTCAACTTTTTAACGGAGCATCGGATCAATATGTGCTTTTCGGAGTATAGTAAACGAATTTTTTTCAATAATTTGCGTTATAATGAAAAATTTTATAGGATTTCCTTTCTGAGATATTTACAAAAAAACCTGTTTTCAAGGCTGATATAGCATGGAGTTTACTTGGAGTGTGCGTTAATTTTTACATGCGTGAATTAAAGTGTCAAAAGATATTTTTTAAATTTTGGACACGTTATTATTTAGAAACATCTTCATCCAAACGCTGATTTTATTTTTCAATTATCTTTTACATAATATAACTCAAGTAAAAAGATAAAAACAACTTTTAATTGACGTATCTCCTAAAAATATTCCGCTGTTTTTCTTTTTCTATAAAGTGGGTAGGAATCAAACCTTCCATCACTTCTAAAAAATGTACGTAAGTAGATCCATCTTGGGGACCCGGTAGAATTCTTTTTGCATTAGGAAGACAGCAAAATATTGAACAGCTATAAATAGCGTTCCTCTCAAAGTCCCTACCCTGCATATATGAGAACCTTTACACATAAGGTTGACTAAACCCAATTCTTCCACCAAATTCATGTAAACTTGGTCAAATTGTGATGTAGCATTGACATGTAATGCACCTCGTTAAGTCAAGTCATCTAAAGATCTGGAACATAACTCAGTAAATAGAGAAATTTTATTTGAAAAGCTTAAAATGTTGAAAACTTTGACAACTGTTATACATACCTTAATTATTATGATCTCATATTTTCCGTTATTGAAATTAATGATTGCCACAAAATTATCGACAAGGGAAAATAAATTTTGAAATGTCTTTAAAATTACTTGCTTATCAGTTGTCAAATGGATCAAAATAACGATAACCACGATTGTAGTGAGTGCTGACCAAAAATACTCTAATTACTTGACTTCTTTGTAGTTAAGTAAATGCTGGTATAGTTTCAGCTCCTTTTTGGTAGATTATTCGAATGTAAGGCACTTCTCGAAGTAAAGATAATAGTAAATTTTGTCCATTGCTTTTACAAATCGTTCCCAGACAACGTTGCCACAGCAGGGTTTTTAATTATTTTTAATTTAACAATTCAAAACCATTTAATTTTTAAAACCAAAACATAACGAGGTCTATATTTTTGAATTGAATTAATAATATTGTAATGTAGGAATTATGTGATTAAAATTTACACAGATCTAAATTAATAACTTTCTGTTTTATCGCATTACTATGATGTTTATTGTCATGAATGTAATTTTAATGCATAGATACATGCCAAATTATTAAATTAAATTAGTTATTCGATTTACTTAATACAAGAATGGAACATAACACTTACGTTTTTTTATTCTAAGAGTTAGTTTCAAAATTGCACCACACAATAAAAATGAATTGTTATAAACAGAAACCACGCTTTAAAAAAAAACAAATGGGCGCCATTTTATTGCGTCTTGTTAAATTTTGCTAAAAAGTTAATCAGGTCTTTCTCCCGTTACAGGTAAAGTGAAGTAAGGAAAACTATATTATCATCGAACGCAGAAAAGCGAGGTTATGTTTATGTTTATACTGCTCAAGCATGTTTTAAATACAGTCAACTCCGGATATAGTGAACTCGAAGATTGCACGGAAACTGATACGCTATATCCGAAATTTACTATAAGAAGACATATAGACTATTGTATACCTAAATAAATAGTTTTTTGGGTATTTTGAACGGGGTTTGCTATAAACAAGTGTTCATTATAAACGGGTTCGCTATATGCGAACTTTACTGTATATATTTTGACTATTTCAAAAGACTTCTATGTACTGTAGACGTATACAAAGACGATATTGGGTAAAAAGACGGCCCAGCTAAATTAACAAACTCGCTACTTTTTTTGGAAACAAACAATTAAAACATATTTTTTTTACGCTTAATGTTAAAATGAATAAAAGGAATGGATTGCCTAAGATGTACCCAAAACTATTTTCACCAATCCTTCTTTTTTCAAGTCTCACAATATGCTTTGCACTGCTTGATAAAAATACGATAAACTCCTTTGTAAAACCAAAAGTTATGTTAAAACCAGTTTAAAGCTAGATTTGTAAGGCCGAAGCAAGCCAGTGGTGCAGGAAAATAACAAATGAGAACTAAGACGGGAAAATGATGAATCGGGCTTGCGAAACACTGGCACCATGTTGTTGCTATTGGCCTTATGTTAGCAAAATTTTTTGTCTGGCTTCAATGAGACTTGTGTCACTTTGTTAATGTTACTGTCAAATTATTTAGAAAATTGACTTTGTGGAATTTCTTTTTCAAAGATTTTAAATAGCCTAAAACAACTTTATGCCGACTTTTATTGGTCTATGGTTTTTTACAAAAAAGGTATTGTGCAATATTATTGTAGGTCTAGGGGCCGCCTTAAGTCACTGGGCCTAATGGGTTAACAAAAAAATGTTTTTTTGCCCAACTGCAGCACGGCGAAAGGAAGTGTAATGTTTTTCGCTTGGGATATTTATTTATGATGATTTGTTGCTAATTCCGGAGGTGCTATAGGCTATATTATTTTAAACAGGAGTCAACATGACGGTCATCAGACGCCATTTTCTGACATGATGTAGGCATTAAGGCATACAAATTACCTAAATTTCAGGCGATTTTAATGAAATTACTTTGATCACCTGATCTGAATGTCCTCTAATTTGCTGTAATTTCTTTGTAGTCCTCCCTGCTCCCACCCATGTCCCCTCCTATGATTCCCCCCACCCTCTTCAAAATCATATTCGCATAAATTTATCAAGTATAGGGCGCACAGGCTTTAGGATTTTTTCCCTCTCTTTTCCCAGCCCCCAGTACTAGTTTTAGCTACAACTTTTACAAATTCTTTCTGCACACGCTTTAAGATTTTTTTCAACACTATTTTACTAGTTTCTCCCTTCCACTACCCTCTTGTTTGTAGAAACGCACCTATGTACGCTTTAGGCATAGTTCAATGTTTGAAACAAATGCATGATTTACATAATAATTAAAACTAAAAGTTTGAAATAAAAAAAACACCCAACTGCTAACTACCTACTAGTCGCAGTTCGGTACAAAATTACCCAATAACCGGGTTCATGAAAAGACAAAACTGTGAACCTCTCTAACTCCAACCTCTATAACTCGAACCTCTCTATAACTCAAACCTTTTAGGTGATCCTTGCACATTTTTTAATTTTTATATGTATTTTAACCTCTTTAACTCGAACCTCTCTATAACTCGAACCGTATTCCCAGTCTCGCCAACGTAAATGTATCTTTAAGACGAACCTTTGAAATCGATTAAAGCTGAAATTGATCGCCTAATCGCTAGGGAGCGTTTTAAATATGGACTGGTATATCAAGCTTTAGCGGCTATTGTGTGATCTTTTGGCATCTCCCTGGGGATTTCCCTAAGCATGTTATATAATACATAGATACTATTAGAATCTTGTAGTAGAAAGCTTTTCTAGCAAGCAAGATGTCGGCGCCACGAAAACTTAGAACCTTAGTAGGGAAAAATTGAAAATTTAATTACAAATTATTTTTCAAGATTTTAAGTATATGCATTTATTTTAAGTTAGTTTTGTACTTTTCAATTGTTTTAATGCAATAAAAAATTTATTGGAATATATTATTTTTTTCTTTAACTCGAACTCTCCATAACTCGAACTGTTTTGGCTGTCCTTTTAAGTTCGTGTTATAGAGGTTCGACGGTATTTGAAGCACCAGGTCTTTTTGAGAATGGTGGATGACTTTTTTCAAAACTTTGGGAAGTAGAGAGAGTTCGTAATCTCATCGATGAGCTAATTGATGCAATCAAACGGGTTCTTGAAATGATCTGATGCGATTCACATGCCATCAAACAAGTTCTTCTACATTTCCGATGTAATCGGTCATAAACTCAAATTTCAAATTTTTAAAATTTAATAAATCTTTTTAAGCTTGCGGCGGAATTGGCAATAAATTTATTGAAGGATGGTGATCATAGTTCATCTATTTTCATAAGATTCGGATGGGGAACTTCTTTAATGTGCACGAAAACCTCATCCTGGATTATGTCGAGAGAAGGGCGGAAGTTAAGTTTTAAGCTAATAGACTTTTAGTCCCACTTTCGAATGAACCCAGATTCGGTTGACGTAGGTCATAAATTTACACAGGTTAAACACATCGGGTTCTTTTCATTTTTGTCGGCCTCAGCGCTGATGGCTGTCATAGTCACAATCAGATGGATTTTAGATTAGTTTAAAAACTCTCCAGTAGCTAAGGATAGGCCTGGCTACGTAAACTTTGGTCAAACTGAAAACTATTGGTTGTTATGTTACCCGCAGCAGCCTTATGGGTTAAATTAAAATATTTTTTAATAATAGCACAAAATGCAGAATTAAAATTTTCCAAAAAGTTATTTTTAAAAACTGCGGTTAGTCAATACCTACTGCAAACCCCTTATACTTGCTTCGTCGTTTCGCAGAAGCTTTATAAAATTTTTAATGGAATTACACGCAAAAGCTTTAACACGCAATACTAATGAAAGCCCTCACTCATTAACTGCCTTGACTGAATTATTTAATTGTATTTTTCACAAGGCTTTCCCTAAAAACATGAACTATTCACGTACATTTTAATACGTACCTAAAAACTTTATATTGCATTTCAAATAAATGAACTTTATAAACAAAAACTAATTTAAATAGCAAATGACATTCTAATAAATATCTACCTAGATGCAACATTTAGAAAGAGGTAAGAAACTAGTGCAATGTCTCCTCATTTTAAAAGCAAATAGGAATATTTTAAAGATTACAAAATACTCATTTTCTGTTAAATGAACAATGCACGAGTAACATGGGATTCTTGGCTCTATAGGTTGTTCCAGTTTTTGTATATATCGTTAAACATATAATTCTGAACAAACTTTGAATTGGAAAAAATTCTATACGCAATATGGTTTGACAGATATAAGCGTTGGCTTTTCCGTGCCTTTAATTAATGAGATTATATCTCTTTATTCCTTTGGATTATACCTTGGACAATACACTGAGGAGCACACAAACCAAATCATGTTATAAACAATGGTGGCAGTGTCAAATTTACATAAAAAAATTGTCAAAGTCACGATAAGAAGATGACAGTTTTGGATAGAGATTCTATTCGATTATTTGTATTGAGTTGAATTTAAACCGAAGTCTCTTTCTCTTTCATGGCTTTAGAAAAAGACTAATGCTCGACCATAATTTGAGGAGAGTCCAACCCACTGTGTGCCCCTCAAGGGGTCACATCTCCTTAATAAGTCCATATGTTAAGCTGTCAATATTTTCAAGGACACATGATAGTATATTGTATATTTAAAAAAAAAAATACCCGCAAAGAGTCCGTCTTGCACGCCTATATTTTACAAACCGAAATACTTACAACATATTGTCCAATAGAAAGTTTTAAAAATTCAGTTGTTTAAATTTCGTTCTGGCTCCTTGATATAATCACAGGTAACCCAGTGGCTCGTTTTGCAAATTTAGTAGAGTGTAGGGGCGGGTATAGTACAGCTTTGATATCAAATTTAAATTCAAAGATCAGGGCGCCATCTTGTCTATTGACAAGCAAAAAAATCTGAAGTCCATATTGCACGACAAAAAAAACTGAAATAAAAATTTAAGCCGTAACAGCCAAAACATGACCTTACCATGCTAATTAACTATCTCGCTAAGTTATCTGGGTCTCAAACTTTTGTAAAGTGGGGATTAGTGTTCCCTTGCTTTTTTTTTAGAGAAACTCTACCCTAAATATTTAAATATAAGACATAATTTTTAGTTTTGTGTAAAAAAATCAACAATAACACTACTTTTTAAGCCTCCAAATAAAGAGAACGAAATATATTAATAACTCGGAAATAGTTAAAATACTAAAATAACTATTAAAATATTGTGTTATTTTTTTTTAACTTAATGCGATGGATGGTCCTGTTTGTTTGAGACAAGTTTCTCAATATCGGGTTCATTGTTTGAAAGTTGTATGCCCATGCATATCTGCTTCAGGATTTACTTTATTTCTTAAGTCGGTTTTTGTAAGAGTATACTTTAGAAATCCTACTTCACAACGGTAAGTTGTAGCAAAAGGCAACAATTTTTTAACAGCAAAATTAGCTAGTTCTGGATATTCACTTCCAAGCTGGGCCCAAAACTCCAACAAAGTAGCCAAATTAAAAGTAGTAGTGTTGAAAAGCACTCAGTCACTCCTCTATTTAGACAAGATTCCCAATATTAGTATTTTATTAAACATAGGCTGGATTTTGCCATGTAGTGAGATAACTGCGACAGAAGTTCCGTAAAGTGATAAGCTTAATTCATTAAAGAAATGATAACGGCAAGACGTCAAACATTGTAGAGACTTTAGATTAGTTATTCTTGATGACATTTGAAGAGTCATTAAGAAAAACCGTTATTGACCATCACCTTCGCAAAGAAAGCTCACTACTAAGAATATCTATTTTATTTGCGACATGACACTATTGACTATTTCATTTTTGGATAATACCACAAATACTTTTTTTTTATTAACTTCTTGCGGAACCCCAATTACCGCTTCGCGGAACCCAGTCATGGGTTAGAAGCTAACCTGTGAAATAAGGCAATGCAAATTCAAGAAATGCCTGGCCTATATTTTCGGTTTAATGCTTTCATACAATTTGAAATTTGATAAATAATGATTTTATCCTTATTTCCTAAATAGACATTTTTTTTATTTTATTTTACACAAGCAAAATTAGTAAGGCAAAAAAACAAATATTTTTTAATATTTATAACAGAAAGGGCCTAAAGACATTGTCCTCTATTATGGGCAAAATTGTTTTAATTTAGTTTAAAGGTAAATCACAAGGAAAGTATTAAATAACAATATCTTAGTATTGCAGTTACTGTAACAAAAAAATCTTTCCTGTGGTTGATGGTAGATCTTTGGCAACAGGGAAAATTATTATCAATTTATTTTATGTGACAGTGATGGCACAATGGAACAGTTATGTAGCTTCACCAAATAACAGCATATTTAAGTTAACTTAAATTAAAAACAAGCAACATTTTAAATAACAGTTTCACAATCTTGCATTAGCTATGCTGAAACGAACCTTAAGTTCTGAGATCGGTGCTTTGGTTTTTTTTTGAAGAATACCAATTTATATCCTATTTAGACTAAACTCCAGCAAAAGGTACTTATAATTTAAATATGGCTACTAAAGTCCTGCACGGAAAAGCTTTGACAGGGCAACTAATAAAAGTTTTAAAACATGGTTTTTTTCCATTATTGTTATGCTCTGTTTTATGCTAGAGTCAAGTAGCCCCACTATTACTTGATTACTGCCATAAATATTAAAATTCTAGTCAAATATAAAAAAAATGTTCTGAAAGAAATACGAGGGTTGTTTATAAATTTTGCATATAGACCTGGAATAAATCAGTAGATAACTTTTAAAGACTTTGTTGTTTGTTGAAGTTGTGTAGAGTGGGGAAACTAATTTTCTTACCTCTAATTCTTTATGTAAAATTTTTGAATTGATGTTTTTGAAATCCCCCATGAAGCCTTAATCTCGCGATATATCACATGTGGATCTTCCGTGATGAGCATGCGCACGGCTACGATGTTTTCCTGGGCTTAAGGCTAATTCGTTCACTCTTGAATTCTCGATACCAATGACAAACTGTCGACTAATTTGGTGCTTCATTACCAAAAACAGAAATCAACTTGGCAAGGCATTCTTTTTGAGATAATTTACTTCGAAATTTATAAAACATTTAACTATAATTCATAAATTTTCTCGATTTAATTCCATTTTTCGACTGATTGGCTAATTTAAAAAATTTACTGTGGCTATCAGTGTCGCCCTCTATGTTCCTGTATGCAAAATATAAAAGACAGCCCTCGTACGTTAGTCTCATAATGTTTATTTGAAATTGTCTTTTGTTAATATTCGAATTATACAATATTAATGCTGATTTCTTTTTAGGTCTGATTATCAACCAAATGGAGGACCTTCACAATCGTAAGTATTTGTTCAAACCATTACTGCGGTGACTTGAAAAGGGCGCTTAAAAAATTTACGCACAGGAAACATGCGCACAGGGAATATCCTCACAAAAAAAAACTGCACAGATATAAATGGGCATGCGAAAAAATTCGCACCCGGAAAAATTCGCACACTGAAGAGTGAGCATAGAAAAAAAATGAGTGAGATATTTTATTGTATAGAAGATAATAAAGTTGTTGCTAAGGTTAATTCTTTAGTTAGGTTTTTTTATGCACCGGCACCGGAAAGGCTGTCATATCTCATGCCCTAGGGATATGGGGCATGGGTAACGCACATGCGTAAAGCCACTTTCCACTTATACGTGCCCACCTTGATTTAAAAAACGCATCACGATACTTACATAGATTTGCACTTATTTTAAATGCGGCGTCGCCTAATGCTTTTTTTTTTAATCAAGGTTGATATGCATACCCAGGTTTAAACCGGGTATAAAACTAGTGGGAGGTTTAATGTAAAAATAAACTAAATATTATATAGTGTAAAATAATTGATTTAATTAAAATAAAATTTATATGTTTGAAAATATCAAATATAAATTAACAAATTAAAAAGATTCTTATCTTTTTCATCAAGAAAATGAAAAAAAAAAGATGCCCTTATATATCCAGGTTCGGCTGGTTGATTAAGTTATTCACTTAGGTTGGTAGGTTGGGTGTATTAACCAGGTTATTTGATCTTGGAGACGCTGCATTTCTCCTCATTATGCTTTATTTAGCACGAGCATAACCGTAAAATAAAAAGGAATGAAATTGGTTTATGATGTTGGTATCTGAAGCATGATGTATACTGAAGAAATACCAACCTTTAATTTACAGCTTCTGACTGGACTTTTAAGGCAAATTTTGCCGTCGCGACGGAGACAAATATAACCTGCTTCTGTTTCAGATACCCAAATCATTATTTTATAAAATCTGCTTTTATTAAATTGTTATGCTCGGGCTGAGTGAAGCCCAATGGTTGGGCAAAATTTCCGAAGTTGTGGTGATTTTGATATAAATTGATACGATTAATAACCTTATGAAGACATTTACAAAACTCATATTTTTTTTTCGGGCGACCGACGTAATATATGCGGCGTCGCGACTCTCAAATGTGACGTGACATTGATCCAGATTTTCTGAAATAACTTAATAACTACATTAGGTAGGACAGTTCTAATTTCACTTTTAGGCAGACAATAAGTGTGCCTTTCTAACAAGGTATTACACTCTAGAAGCGTGATTAAGTTCCATTAAATAAAAATTGTTAAATTTAGTTTTCATCAAAACTTACATTTTTGTATGTTTCCTTAATTTTGGTTTATCTGAAACGGTTAAGTGATTTTAGGGGTGATTTTGGGTTTGGTTGCAAACTAAGGTTCCTTTTGAGTCTGCCTATAAGAATATATTATAACTTAGATTTTTGACTTGCAGCAAATGATGCAAAAAATTTTTGAATTTGGTCAAGTCAGTTTTTTTATAAAATCCATGGATTTCGCTCATAACAAAAACATTTTTTTACTACACTTTATTTTGAACTATTTTTTTCTTAAGTTTTTATTATTATGTTTTAGAATTTAAAGAAAATATAAAAAAATATATTGCAGTTGAAAAAAAAATAGTCAGGGAGTTTGGGAATTTAATCCAAACACAAGAAATGATACTTTAAAAATCCTTGAATTTTGAGTCAATTTTGGCACCTCTTCATTCATGTCCATGGGATTTTTATATTTCCCGGGTAATTTTGTTCCTCCAAGAGAATTTACTTTCTAAAGGAACAAGCTTTCAAAACTTGTGTAAATCTCCAAAAACCATATTGAAGTTTTCATGGCATTTGCCCCCAAAAATAGCTATTTTATAAAAACAAGTCATTACTGTTATTAACTTGCTGTTGATCTATGACTTGAACTTAAATATAGAAATTTTTGTGCTTCCATTATATAAAGCATTAATTTTTTTTTAATTAGTGTGGGTGCTGACCACATACTTACCAGTTTATTAAAATATCGGGTAAAGCAAAAAAAAAGAAAAAAAAACGGAAATTATTTTTCTTTATAACTCTTGAACTGTGCTTCCGATTTTATTAAAAAAAGCTGATGTTTGCAGGAAATTAATCAGGATTTTAAGAAAAAAAATTCTCCGCAATCTTGAAATTACAAGATCGCGCACAAAATCATGTTAAACCCTTTAAATTTGCTTGTTTATTTTTATGTTCCAGATCTTTTTTGAGTTTTTTTTTAATTTATAAAAAAGTCCTATTTCTGCCACGCACGGACGAGGTACGCATTACTAAAATCAGTTGGATTGTTCCACAAAAAAAATTTTTGTTTTAACCTTTATTGTACAGATTTCAATTCATTTCCTAATAAATTAATTATTACTAAACCGATTTTCCTCAAATAAAAAGTAGCAGTAGACAAAAATTAATTGCGCTTTAAGGGTCCCTATCGAAATTTATCATCTTCTTAAAATCCAAGATGGCGGTCAGAATCAAACGTAACCTTTCAAAGAGGTTTGTTTATTCTTATGTTTCGAGAAACTATTCGTTTTTTTTTAAAAGCTCTTTATCCGCCGCACAGAACAAAACTTAAACCATTAAAATTGGCTTAGCAGTTTCGGAAATATTAATTTTTATTTTAACCATTGATAGAGCAAAAATGTTTCACAAACTATACGATTGCCTAATTCTGTCTGCATTTCAGATTGTTCCCAAATTCATTAAAACTAAACAGATTTCAATTAAATGAAAAGTATCATAGTGAGAATCGATTGCTCTTTGAGCATCACCATAGCAACTTTCGTCAATTTTTAAATCAAAGGTGGCCGACTAAATAATATTTGTATCTTTATGAAGGATCGCTATTTTTAGTTGCGAGTAATTTTCACCGCCTATCGATATTAACCATGCTGCGTTTTTGTTCATTAACAGCAGTTCATTAATAAGGAATTCATAAGCAAAGAAATGCAAGCAGAATTAAAAATGCAAACAAGAAATCCATCCCAAATTTTTAGGCTCATAGATTGTTCGCTTATTTCCGAAGAAAGTGTATTTTTACCATATAATAATATTTTTTTTTACTTCCTGTTAACTTTGATAAATTATTATAATCCAAAAAACTATTTTGTCTGGGGGTAAGGACATCAACGACGCAGTCATCTAAGGTCTTGTTATAAAAGGGCCGCCAAATGCGTACAATAAAACGAAAAATTTATTAAAAAATTAATAACACCACTTGCGAAGTGCAATTCACTCTATTAAAATCGATGATATAGTTAAAAAGTTTTAATTAATAATAGTGATTGTTTTTTTGGGGCAACCGGTATATATAAATATATATATAACATTTTAAAGAATTCTATGGTCAGGAGAGGCATCAAAATAGGCGGCCAATACTCCAGTCCCGGACCTAAACCTAATAATTATAAAAACATGTAATTTAAAATTCTCTAGTTAGAAAAAACAAAAATTTATAATTTCCGAAATAGAAAAGAAATACTTATTAACTTAGATATTTATGAAATAATAAACTCCGCTAGCGATATTTTTGAAATACCGGTAATTTTGTAAAAAAATGCAACTTACCAAGAAACCTAAATAAGTTTTGTTGCGAAATTGTATTAAAAGATTCTGATTTTCTTCTCTACGAACGCACATTGTTTTTGACACAATTATTCCAAGCCATCAGATTTCCAACTACTTGGAGCCATATATAACTATGAGATACTTGAAATAATACTCTAGAGGTGGTATTGCATGGAGTAGGATTTCCTTAAGGTTGATAAGTATATCAGTAGTAACTCAGGCGACCAACAAATTGGGAGGAAACATGATGAGGCCTCCGCAATGCTTAATTTCAAATTCACTATTACAGGTATTATGGGAAGAATTGTCGGGTGTGATTTTGGTTAAATCAATCCCTAAATGCGAGTGTACCGTTAGGATCTCGCATGTATGGTTGATCCAATCAATAATCCAAATAAAATAAAAAGAACCAAATAATTAAATTGACAAATTTATAATTGATAAATAAAAAACTCTGTTACATAAACGATGTCCAAAATTATTAATTGTGTAAGTTAATAAAATAATAAAATAAAATCAAAAACATCAAAAAAACATAAAATCAAAAGCAATATAAAATTAAGTAACAGCAAGAAAAGATCCAAGTGACAATTTAAGCTAAATACACAAAATATAACTTACCAGAGTACTATCGGGAAATACTGCCCTGGTGGCATGTATATCATTTTGAACAACAATTATTATTTTGAAAAAATAAAATAAAAATACTAAAATGTTAATTTATCAAAAATTAACTTTTAAGTGAAGTTAACTTTAAGCTTAATAACCTCAAGACTCAAAACTGAACTACCGACTTGTTTCCTCAAAGTTACGCTTTTTATGCAAGGGAGGCTGGGACAACCTACCCTGGTAGGGAACTCATTATCCCCCCTTTGGAGAGCTTGGGGGAACCAAGTCAGTGGCGTTTCTTATAATCCTAGATTTTACTCTATCATTATAGTTAATGTGTTAGACAAGAAAACCTAACCAAAAACAGAAATAAAATAACATTTTTATTGACAACACTTTCTTATCTCAAAGTTTTTTGATAGCCAATCACGATAAAGGGAAAACCCTCTATCTACTTGATGTATCCCCTCGTTTAACCATTACGACTCCCACTCTAGACTTTTCGGTAGTTTTCCTGTCATCAACCAATTTTCTGTGTGGTAGGCGGCAACCAGTTGTTTACCATTTTGGAGGGAGGCGGAACCACTTTCTTATCTTAACAGAACCATATTTTGCGTTTTTCGTTTTTCCAAGATGGTTTCATACAGTGGCACAGTCAGGGGTAAATTCATTCCTGACATATGCCCCCCGCCAATTTGTCGGCGACCTCGACGATAAGACGTCCCATGGGTCAAAGGTTGTTTGGATTTGACTATAACCAAACTCTGGAACCATTCATCTATTCTGTGGTATTGACATCGAATGCTGGGAGTCGTTTTTAGGCTGTTCGGTGTATTTCCATGTGTTGCACACCATTGACATGTAACAAAACGAGGCATTAGTTCTGGGCTTATCAGTGTTGGAAGAGTATGAGAGATTTTGTGGTTGTCTTTACAATATTAAAAATTTTAAACTTTAGTTACTTAATCCTGTCTAATTTTTTATTTTGAAATAAAATATATCAAAAGCTGATTTTATACATACAAAAATGATTTAAACTATTATAGAACAAAATTTAGTTATAATTATAATACTTTTTATAAGTTGGGTCTATGTAACAGAGCCGTACTTAAACACTAAGTAGGTAATTTATAATCTCTTGTTGCTTATTTCCATTCAATACATACAATAAGCAAAAAGATATCTTAATTTTACCAAAAAAATCTCTCAAGCTTTTTGCATAATAAACATATTATGACTAATATGTGTACATGCGTATCGAAACATCTTAAAACTCGAGTTTAAAAAATGGTTTCGGTAAAGGTTAATAAGGTTTCTTATTAGCCCAACCGAACCTAACCTCTCAATAGGTAGGTCTTTTTGTACCAGCTGGTTTTGATTGATTTTCCCCAAAAAAAATTTTTTTTATTTTTTTTATTATATCTTGAGTTTACTCTGTATTGAGTAAAACTTGAAAATTTTCACCTGATGGAAGTGAAATTGTTGCAACTTGATTTTTTGTTATTAATTCCGGTAAATTAGTGTTGTTCTTCTTTTTTTTGAAAAATTTTATTAAGAAAATTATCATTATCCCCACTAAAAAAAGTAACATGCATGTAATTTAAAAAATTAATAGGACCTCCTCAGTTTTTAAAACAATCTCGAGATTTTTTAAATCTTCTGCTGTAACTGATTTATAAAACGAGAACATTGCTATTATGCTTTGCTTCCACAGGATATATAAAATAATAAACGACAAAATTATATTCCAACAAAGAAATAAACCATTGTGCATATTGAATAACGTAGGTGGCTGAAGTGTTTTAATTTCATGAAAGTCGCTGACTATGTGTCTGACTGCCTCTGCTGTTGAAAGATTGAGATAAGGAGTTGCCATCGACCAATTCTGATTTAGGCATTCCTTAAGATTTGTAAATACAGGGCTCGCCAAATGATTTTTGTCAAAAGAAATTAAAAATGATTCCAAAGTTGTCCATACTGTAGGAATCAAATGGATTCCTAAAGATGGCAAAATAATTTTTTGACTGCAAGGAAATCGTTTTTTAATCAAATTCAATTCATTTCTATGGCTCCTGGCTGGTCATAAAAATGTTCTGGTAAAAATTGTTCTTTATTTGGACATTTTATCTTTACTTTTCTTTTTAAATGAGTAAAAATAAAAGTGTCATCGTCAACTTTCGAGATGATTGTTTGATTTGAGTGATGACATTTTAAGGGACAAACTTGTGACAGTTCCTTAATGGTTTTGCCAAGAAGTAAATTTTGAGAACAAGTACTTCCAAAAGAAGTATCTGACAAATATAATGGCAAATAGCAAAGTTTATCTTTTTATGGTTGACATTCTTGTATTAAAGTTCCTGTTATAGGCCTTACTGATACCAAAGTGTCGTCATAAGAGCTAGAATTTTTAGCTACCGCTATAAAATGATTTTGTTGTAACAATGTACAAGTTGTGTTATACCAAGCAAAAGGTATAGGCAAAAGTTCATAAAGTTTCCAACTAACCTTACTGGTTTTTATTGGAATTTTTACTGTGACAACAGTATATGTTTTACTGATAGCGCAATCAGCAATTGGAATTTGATAATATTTTGAGATATCAGTAAATGGTATTGCTAATTCGTTATCATAAATTTGAATAATTTTTGAGATATTTTTAAGTTCTTCTTGAAGTTTTCTTGGAGTTATTGTAAATTGTGGAATAAAATGAAATCTACACGAATTTGATAATTCTTGATTTTTAAATGTTAATAATAATTCAAGTGAAGCTAACAAATTTTTAAATATTTCGCGTCTTAAATAAATGTCATTTTTACTAGAATCTAAAAACTTTTGTAGATTTTTAACTTTAGTCTCTAAAATTTTAAAATTTGATGATTCAAGATGCGAAAAATTTTTATAATTATCCAAAAAATTATTAAATTGATATTGAAAATTTTGATAAATTTTGGAAACTTCATTTTTTAAATTTGTATAATCCATATACAAATTTTCAAACTGCCTTTTGGTAACCAAACCGGATCACCATGACATTGCTTCACCCAAAAAATCTAAAGATCTTTTTGACCTACCCTGTATATCTGCAGAATCTCTAGCGGCCATATTATTGTTTATGGAAACATCATGCAACAACGCTGTGAAGTTTAGTCTTAATCCGTCGATCTCCTGGAGAATTGCGCAATCGTGCGTGTCCAGGCAGTGTTCTTTTTCGGCGGTGCGCAGTGTTGCGTAATTCCATACGGTTGGTAATTGCGGTACTTCAAAAATGAGTGGAAACGAACTTTCGTATATCGTGACGTCGGGAAGTTTGTGTAAATGTGCCCCTGGCACAATTTTTATTGGTGTATTTGTTGAAAATCCAAAACTTATTAGTGATAACCTCAAACATAAGAAAAAAATACGTTATTTTCTGTTAAATCCTAGAAAAAATAATATTTAATAAAATTAATCTAATTTTATGAGTGATGGTGGTTAATCCTATGTTTGAAAACCCAGATGAAAATGACAAGCATACGCTTCTTACCTACAAGCGTATATCATAGTATAGTGTAATATATACTTCTCCTGCAATAAGTATATATCTTAATTATAACTAAAAAAAAATACTTAGAAAGTTAGTAAATAAACATATTAACCAAAAAATTGTACCATTTTTTTTTAATGGTAATAAAAAATAATTAAAAATGAAAATAAAATATTAATTGTTAGAATTTTCTTCTTGATTTTCAAGCACGTCTAAGACATCTTCTATGTTTTGATTATTATGTGGATTATTTTGGGCCTGACGATTATTTTGTTCCTGATCAAAAATGTTATAAATCTCATCTATAAAACTTTCATCCATGTAAGGGATTGAATAAAAATTTGGAAACGTTTCATTTATTGTTAAAATGCACATGCAGTGCGAATAAAGTTCTAATGCTTTTTCACTCAAACTGTTCATCGTCAACTGATGGTAACATTGGGCAGCTCCTTCAGGATTATATATAGGGCTACTTATATATTCTTTCGCCCAATTAGCGAAATGGCCCAATTCGGCCTCCAAAGGTACAATTTTTTGCTCAAACAAAAGATGAAATAAGTCATCCAGTTCTATTTTATTTACGACTGCTGGTTTAATAACGCGAGAATAATATTCCCACCACCAGAGGAAGTTAGCACAGTTGAGCTGGATCTCCTGGCCGTAAGAATTGGAACTGAAAAATAGGTGAGTTTTTGTTAAAAATGTTTATTTACATGAATTATTTGATTATTTTAGGTCAATTAATAATGACGTATATTTTTTCCTTTTTTTATTTTTAATTCTCCGCATTTTCCTCCCATGAATCATAGTATGGTAAAATACGAGAGACATGCACGACGTCTTTTTTTTAATTTTTTAATGTTCCTTTGCGAATTAAATAATCTACCTCATTTAGCTTTTTTTCCACGATATAAGGACCAAAGTATTTTAATAGCAATTTTTCAGTACGCCCCACCTTTCGGATCGGTACAAAAATTTTAACTTTTTCGCCTTTTTCAAATTCAATATGCCTATGCTTGCTGTCATAGCGAATTTTGTCTTGCGCTTGTCTATCCTGTATATTTTTTATCGCGTTATTACGTACTACAAGGGCCCTCTTTCTAATTTCACTCACAAATTCCATTTTTGTGGGTAAATTAAGGGAAGCATCAGTTGGCAATACTGGTTCTCTGGCATAAACCAACATAAAAGGGCTATACTTGGTTGTGCTTTGAACTGATGTGTTATAACTAAAAACCGCGTGACAAACATACTCGCACCAATCATCGTGATTTGAATTGGTGTATAAACTTAAGATATTTGCTAAAGTTTTGTTTAGTCGTTCACAGAGCCCATTTGTTTGGGGATGAAAAGATGTAGTAAAAAGTGATGTTATTCCCATAATTTTTAAAAGTTCTAGACCAATTCACTTTTGAACTGGGCTCCGCGATCTGATAAAATAAAAGATGGAGTCCCGTGTCTGGTTATGACGTTTTCTAGTAAAAATTGAGCTACAGATTCTGCCTTGGCGTTTTTTAAGGGTTTTGCCTCAGCCCAACGGGTCGCAAAATCAATACATACACAAATAAATGTATTAGAGTTTTTACTTATTCTAAAAGGACCTAGCAAATCGATACCAATTTTTTGAAAAGGGGTGCCCACTTTTAGGGGTTGTAACAAACCTGCTGGCTTGGTTGTCGTTCCTTTTCGGAGTTGACAGTCTTGACAACCTTTCACATATTTAGCTACGTCTTTTTGCATACCATCCCAATAATACCTATATTTAATTTTATTATATGTTTTGAGAAAACCTAAATGACCTGATAAAGGTTCATTATGATTAGAAAATAAAACTTCATGTTTTACTGCGTTAGGTATTACCAACAGTTCGGAGTTTCCTTTATCGCTTGTGTTGCGTTTATATAAAACATTTTCGATTAAAATATAAGATTTTGATTTTTTCCGATCTAATAACGAAAAATTAATATCGTCCGGATTTTTTAAAATAGACATAATTTTTTCTAGTTTTTTGTCATTTTTCTGCAAAGTTGCAATTGAGTCACTGTCGAGAATGTATGTCGGTACGTCGTAGTCGTCCGGGTCTATTACAGAGTCCGGATAGTCTATCGGATTTCTAGATAAACAGTCCGCATCTCTGTGTGCTTTTCCACTTTTATGTTTTACAGTATATGTAAAATCGCTAAGTTTTATGGACCATCTGGCCAATCTTCCATTTAAATTTTTTATATTTTTTAACCAACACAAGGCATGATGATCGGATACTATGTCAACTTGTCTTCCGTACACTAAAGGGCGGAGTTTAGTTAAACTCCAAACTGCGGTTAACGCTTCTAGTTCTGAAGAACTGTAATTAGTCTCTGGCTTCGACAAAGTTCTGGAAAGGTAAACAACGGGATGCAATTCGTTTTTTTCATTTTTTTGTAAAAGAATAGCACCTAGTCCCAATTTTGAGGCGTCTATTCTTAATTCACAGTCTAAATTTGGATTAAAATGAGCTAGTACGGGAGCTGACGTTAGTTTTGACTTTAGTTCCTCAAATGCGTCTTGGTGTTCTTTTGTCCATTTAAATTTAACATCCTGTTTAATTAAATTATATAGGGGTTTAGCAATTTTAGAGAAGTCTGGAATGTGTCGCCTATAAAAATTCATCATTCCAAGAATACTTTGAACTTTTTTTACTGTTTTTGGGGGTTGAAGGGCCTGAACTGCGAAAATTTTTTCGGGTTTTATCCCTTCCTTTGAGACTATGAAACCTAGTATTTTAATTGTTTCCAACGCAAATTTACATTTTTTTTAATTTTATAGTTAATCCCGCATTTCTTATTCTGTCAAATACTTTTTGCAACCTTATTAAGTGCTCGTCAAAGGTTTTTGAGTATACTATGACGTCATCGATGTAAATTAGCGCTTCTGACCATTTTAAACCTTCAAAAACTTTGTCTGCCAATTTTTGAAACCTTGCAGGACCGTTACAAACTCCAAAGGGCATAACCTGAAATTCCCACAGTCCGTCTTGTGTAATAAATGCTGTTTTTTTTAGAAGATTCCTCTAAGCTTATTTGCCAAAAACGACTAAACATATCTAAGCTAGAAAAATATTTTGCATCGTTTAGATAAAAAAGAACGTCGTCCACTAGTGGAAATGGATATACCTCTTTCTTTGTTAGGAGATTTATTTTGCGATAATCGGCACAGAACCGATAAGAGTTATCAGGTTTTTTAACCAATACAACAGGGCTAGACCAAGAGCTATTACTTGGCCGTATAATATTATTTTCAAGCATTTCTTTTATTTGCGAATTTATTATTTCTCTTTCTTTTTGTGACACCCTGTATGGTTTTGAGCTACACGGAGGGTTGTCACCTGTGTCGATAACATGTTGTGTCAAATTTGTAAACCCTACCTCCTTTGGGCTTAAAGCTAGAATGTCTTTATTTTTATTTAAAAGATCTATCAGTCGTTTTTTATTCTGAGGAGATAAAGAATCGTTTATATTATATGAGAAGTCTGAGCTTATCTTGTTGACTTCCTTTGTTATAAATACTTCGTTTGTTATAAAGACTTCCGATAAATCCACATTGCAAATGCGTATTAGCCTTCCAAATGCTGTTCCAGCAAAATGTTTTATCTTAGATTGCTTGCAGCTTAAAATGCTTACAAAAACGCAATTGTTTTTAATATGAATAGGCGTTTTAATAACAAGTCCTTGTTTTACTAAGAATTGCTCATTGTGTTCAAAATAAAAATTAGAAATTGCCATCTCAAGTGGATAAGAAAACTTTGGAATATAAAGTTCTACTTCTACAATACTGCCAAAAGTTAAAATTATATCATGGGCGAGACAAACCTTGAAGTTCTTTTCGATTTCGTGAACTTCATTTAAAGTCAAATAATTTTCTACCAGAGATTGTGTAAAAGGCACAGAAGTCGATATTTTTAAAAAATAAATATTTTTTTCTAGAAAGTTTATAACAGCTCCATATTTATATAAAAATTTGACTCCCAAAAGTAGTGGTTTTGGTAAAGTTTGAATAACCAAAGTATCAACTGTAATTTTCGAATTTCCAAAAGAAAAGTTTATAATATTTGTGCCTAAAACTTGAATTTTATGGCAATCCGCAGTTTGCAATGTTCTGGAATTTTTTTTTATAGTTTGAAAGTGCTCAAAAAAATTTGCACTACAAATATTCTCAAATGAGCCTGTATCAATAATAATATCAATATTTTTACTCAAAAATATACCTTGAACGACCAAAATTTTTGAGGAATGCATATTTAAGTTAATTGATGGGTAGTCTTTTGGTAACTGGTTAAGAAAAAATAGATTTTCAGTCTCTTGACCAGGGGTTGGTTGGGGTTGGGGTAGTGGTTTTTTTAAAGGGGTGACGTTTTTAGTTAACGGCACCCCTGTGACTCGTTTGGGTTGTCACAGATAGCCAACAAAGGTTTTTCAGTCTCCGTAGACTGTTTCTTCCTTCCGGCACATGGGCATTGACAAGTGGTAGGTTCAGTGAGTGCAAGTATAGTAGATTTTTGTACTTGCTGAGTTTTTTTCGGGAATCGGCATGTAGTTTGAAAATGTCCTGTTCTTTTACAATTAAAGCAAATAGGACGCCCTGTATTTGTTCTTGTTTTTACGTAAGGTTGATAGTGAAAATTTTTTCGGTTATCCTGATATCTTTTTTGAATTCGCCTAGTATCATTTTGTTGATATTTTGTGTTTGGTAAAGAAACCTGATTGTCATTAAAACCGAAGTTTTGTTTCTTAAAGTTAAAATTTTTAAAGTTTGGACTTTGAAAATTTGGTTTTTTAAAATTTTGATTATCATTTTGATTTTTCTGAGGCCATTTTTTCTGACTTGTACCAGGTTTTTCGGACATTGTCAAAACCTCAGAAAATGACTTGGAAAGATTTGAAATGTTTTGAATTCCACTTATACGATTTAATAATTTTAGAAGACCTTCTTCATCTGTGGGCGGATTTTCTTGTAACATAAAATAATTTGTCAAAATAGAAGCATGCAAACCTGCTTCAAAATATTCTAAAAAATTTGAGAACGTCATAGCAGCATCGTATTCATTGCAAATATTTGAAATACGGTAAAAATAGCTCTTAATGTCTTCATTTTCTCGTTGTTTCGTATTCATTAGTCGTAACTTTAATTCACGCTTAGCAGAAACTGAACCAAATCGCGTTAAAAAAATCATTAGAATCGTCTCTCCATTTTTTATTTTGATTGCCCGCGTTTTCCTTATATTTTTTAAACCAAGTAAAAGCCGCATCAAGCAGGTAAGTGCCAAAATACATCAATTTTTCTTTTTCAGACCAATTGTTTAAAACAGCGCACCTTTCATAACTTTTTAGAAAATCACGCGCTTTTTTCTCTGAGGGGTCAAACAATTCAGGGGATATATATTTAGGCGTTGCCGGCGTCGCCAATTCATTTCTTATATCAGAGATAGTAACATCGGCCATATTTAAACGTTTTATTGATTCTTCACTGTCAGAAAGTTCAATAATTGAAATATAACTTGTTTCAAAAGAAGAACTGGAATTTGGTTTTAGTGTCTGGGTTGAAGACCCTGATAACTCAAATTCCTCTTGCGTAGTACTTTGTAGATTTTCTACATTAGGGCCAGGGGGTAGAACAAATTTGAGCTCTGAGAGTCTTGAGGAAAGCTCAGTGATACCTGGCTCTAATTCAGTACTACGCACCTTTGGTAAAAATTGAAATAATTCCGGTAATGATGTATTTGGGGTACTACTGTTACTATCACTACTTATAATAGGGGTAACTTGCCTTGCTGTTGTGGTATTAAAAGTAAGTTTAGGTAAATTTGCACTTCTTAGCACCCTATCTGTCTTGGGTATTTTAGTTTTATCTTTATCAGACTTGGACATTAATTAACCATACAATCCTAGCCTCCACCAAATTGTCGGGTGTGATTTTGGTTAAATCAATCCCTAAATGCGAGTGTACCGTTAGGATCTCGCATGTATGGTTGATCCAATCAATAATCCAAATAAAATAAAAAGAACAAAATAATTAAATTGACAAATTTATAATTGATAAATAAAAAACTCTGTTACATAAACGATGTCCAAAATTATTAATTTTGTAAGTTAATAAAATAATAAAATAAAATCAAAAACATCAAAAAAACATAAAATCAAAAGCAATATAAAATTAATTAACAGCAAGACAAGATCCAAGTGACAATTTAAGCTAAATACACAAAATATAACTTACCAGAGTACTATCGGGAAATACTGCCCTGGTGGCATGTATATCGTTTTGAACAACAATTATTATTTTGAAAAAATAAAATAAAAATACTAAAATGTTAATTTATCAAAAATTAACTTTTAAGTGAAGTTAACTTTAAGCTTAATAACCTCAAGACTCAAAACTGAACTACCGACTTGTTTCCTCAAAGTTACGCTTTTTATGCAAGGGAGGCTGGGACAACCTACCCTGGTAGGGAACTCATTATCCCCCCTTTGGAGAGCTTGGGGGAACCAAGTCAGTGGCGTTTCTTATAATCCTAGATTTTACTCTATCATTATAGTTAATGTGTTAGACAAGAAAACCTAACCAAAAACAGAAATAAAATAACATTTTTATTGACAACACTTTCTTATCTCAAAGTTTTTTGATAGCCAATCACGATAAAGGGAAAACCCTCTATCTACTTGATGTATCCCCTCGTTTAACCATTACGACTCCCACTCTAGACTTTTCAGCAGTTTTCCTGTCATCAACCAATTTTCTGTGTGGTAGGCGGCAACCAGTTGTTTATCATTTTGGAGGGAGGCGGAACCACTTTCTTATCTTAACAGAACCATATTTTGCGTTTTTCGTTTTTCCAAGATGGTTTCATACAGTGGCACAGTCAGGGGTAAATTCATTCCTGACAGTATGCCAACATTTTACAAATAAAGCCCTAAAATTACTGCCTATATAAAGCATTCCTAAAATTCTTATTATAATATTTTTACCCTACTAATATAGTACAATAAATATAGGTACACGCTGATCTAGAGATAAATAGAAAACATTTGTAGGTACTTGCAAACCCCAAAAGCCGCAGAAAACAGCCAGTAATTTATTTGCTATTTGTATTTTTTGTAACTTTAGACCACTTTAGTACGTCTATGGGCAGGGCCCGTAGTAGGCACGGGCAAACCGGGCTTCTGCTCAGGGGCGCCCAATCATAGGGGCGCCAAATCAGAGCTCTAAAGGTGCTAAATTGTACATCTAGAGTAGCCGGATTAGATGTATTTAGAAGTATGAGTATAGGCGCGCCAATTTACAGTTTCGCCCAGGGCGCCTAAATATCTAGGGAAGGTCCTGTTATGGGCTTCAGTTATTTAAATGTATTGTAGGTTCTAAGGTTCTATATAAATTCAAAGCATTTTGAGACATTAAACATATTAATATTTTGACAGCAAATAATTAAAGTTTTTTTAGTCGGCACCCCTACTAAATATAAAAATTTTGGTTCCGTTTTCGAGAATTAAGGTTCTCTTTAAATTTGGTACGGCTGTATGATTTTAAGCATTATAAAATTGTCAATTGTAAAACGATATTTAAGGTAAATGTTGTATTTTTGGGAATTTCGACAATTTTTTAAAAGTGCTATTTTTAAGTATGTTTGGCATAAAAACTCCGGCACGATTTTTGTAAAATTATACAGTTTTTGAAAGCTTGTTTCTTAATATAACTAACTTCTTTGGAGGATTAAAATCACCCAGAAAATATAGGAATCCGAGGCACACAAATGAAGAGATGTCAAATTGAGCCCAAAATCCAATGTTTTTTTTACATAGCATTACTTAAGTTTGAATTTTTTTATTAGACACCCCAGTCTTTTACATTTACCGCATACTTTTTTAAATAATTTTGTTAAGTTTTAATAATATTTAGATAAGAAATAAGAATAAAAAAATTAGTAGTAAAAAAATTATTTAATCTTAAGAGCAATTTGTTAAATTTTTTCACATAACGCGATATTGCTAATTTTAGTATTTTTTTGCGTGGTTCTGTGTAAAGGTAATATATAAATTTAAGCACATTATGATAGGCTAACTCAAAAAATACAATAATTACTATACGATATCAAAATCACCACTAAACTGTGTTCGAGGGAAGCAAATAATCCAAAAATTTTAAAAATTACAAATTTAAATTTTGGTGAAAATTTCATTTCTAAAATTTTTAATAAAAAAACTCTTAAATAAAAATATTTCTTGAGATCATTATAGAGCGGTAGATAGACACATCTACTGGCTGCATAAAACTGAAACCAAAATTATCCTACAAAGTACCGTTTTTGAGATATTTGACAAAAAGTAGGTTACTATCAATCTTCACCTTTGGGGCGTCGCGATGCTACCTATAATGCGACGCCGAGCAAATCACTGTTTCTTCCTAACTTCGTAGGGAGTCCTTAAACAGCATGCCAAGTTATATCAAAATCACCCAAAAATTGAATATTTCCAATTTGACTGCCCGACCACAATGAGACAGAAATGAAGTGTCTCCGAGATATATTTACCTCCGATTATTTACACTTAAATATTGTTCGCTTAGTCGTTTCACTTTATCGTGATGAACACCCTTTTTGTTGTCAAACTAATATAACACTTGACACTCGACATTCAGGCACGTAGATTAGGAAGATACTGGGGGACATTACCGCCCTCCCTGAGCAACTTTTTTCAGGAAATTTTAAGGTCTTTTGGACGAAAATTGGGCGTGGTATTTCTAAAATCTTCCGCCTTCGGCTGATTTGCCTCTGACGGTGAACATATCTGACTACCCTGCGCAAAACCTCATGTCACTGAATAATAACAGCACTTTTTATGTGTGAGTTACCCCCCCCCCCTCGCTAGAAAAGAAAAGCTTGACGGCGATAAGTTGTTTGTTGTTTCGAAGCCTTCGATTAATAGTTTTGGCATTTCCTTTTATCTTACCATTTGTTTTGTTTTATTTCATTTTATATTATTTTATGTACAGGATGAGTCATAAATAGCAATCAACCAATTTTAATTGCTGATAAAATTATTAAAAGTTAAAATTATTTTCTCGTAAGGGAATTTGGCGGTTCTTGGAAAAAGTACTACTTCAAGTGTTTTTCTTAATTAAATAAAAAATTTAGAAAAGTCATAAATGCGCGCTCAATTTTCTTCTTTAAAACTTCACATATTCACTTCTTAATATATATTTGATTTTATTGTTAATAAACTCTTTTGCTATTTTGTAAATATTTAAAATCTTTAAACTTTTAGACTTAAGGAACCTTTCTATGTCTTTTGTCAATAACTTTCTTTTGTTTGTTTTTTTGTTTGTTGTCAGTAACTTTTTAAACGTTGATTGAATAAAATAATTTATTCAACTATTTAATTTCCTTAATATTACTATTTAGGTTTAGGATATTATAATGATTTAAAATGCTGATTTTAAGTTACGGAGCTATAGCATGTTAAAATTTTAGTGTTTATAATTATTTTATTAAATAACTCCTGCACTTTTTGAAATGTTTAGCTCAAATTAAACAAGCGCATTACGGTTTAAGGTCTATATGATTAAGCTCACCAACTGCTTTCAAATATCTACTGGGTGATATTTTTCATTCCCTTAACATTTTTTTATTTCAAAAATAGTTGCAAAATTGAATATTGTTCCGCTCGCTAGCTATTTTTCCATATGTACGGAGGTCGGAGCCTCTCGTGCTTTCCGCAATGGCGAGTTTTCTGTGGTTAGTCGAAATGTATTTTCACGAGCACTTTGGTATAGTGTATACGTACTTATCTAATGGTTTGCTGTTTAATATTAACTTTTAGTCTTAAGATATCCCAATGAGTCCCCCTCTCTAGTTGTTGACCTACTTATGTCTGACCCTTTATGTACAGAGACAAACAATGTATTATATGTATATACGAGGTCTGACAATTCAATTTTAGGACTGGCCCTCGTACTAACGGGTTTTAAATCTCCAAACCTTAGGCGGCCGGAGTTATTCACCTTGACGTGCTTTCTATTAACGCGCTCAATCTTGTCGCATTTCCTCTACTATTTTGCCTTACGCAGTGGTTTGAAGCGGATTGTGCATAGATCATTTGCCGGAATTATGACAAACAAAAAATTTGAGCAACATATTAATTTAAAATAAAACTCAAAAACACGGCTACTGAATGCTTTTAAATGCTTCTACATGTCTACGGAGAGCAGTGTATGTCTTGTACAATGATTTTTGTGTGGCATAAAAGCTTTTTTGAGGGTCGAGAAGAAGTTAAAGATTATGAACGAGAAGCGCACTCCAGCACATCCAAAACAGCAATGCTCATTGTTTTTTTTTCGATAATTATTAGGGGTGATATTATTATTGAATAGGCGCGTGAGGGTCAAACAGTCAACCAACGTTTATATTTGAAAGAATTGATGTAGCTTAGGGAACGTGTAAGGAAAAAGCATAAAGATTTGTGAAGGAACAATGCGTGGCTGCTCTACCAGGACAATGCACCGGCCCACAATGCCCTTTCCATTAAGCAGTTTTTAGCCAATAAGAAGAACCCCATCGTTAACCACCCACCATATTCACCAGACTTGGCCGCTTGCGACTTCCACTTGTTTCCAACAGTGAAGAAATCGTCAAAAGAAACCCGTTTTGAAATATTAGAACACGTCAAGGAAAAAACGGCAAGACGACTTCTTAAGAGCCTCTCTTCTGATGATTGCCAAAATTGCGTCCAACGTTAAAAAAAATATATTAAGTTTTATTAGTCTTTAAATAAAGTAGATTTTTTACAACAGTCTTATAATTTTATTGTCATATCTCGTACTATATATTTTTTAAGGTAACAGAAGCTTTTTTAAATACTTGTCGTACGTTTTTGGTATATAAGTATATTTTCCACCCATATTTAAGTTAGCTACGTAATTGCGAACTCAGCGTTTTTTTTACAGAACGATGGGAAAACCGACATAAATTTTCTTTCTTGATATTAATTACTAATACCATCCTAGCCAATTAGCACATTCCAAGTGAATTCGCTATATCAGCCAGAGAGTTTTTGTAAATATCTTAGAAACAGAAGCTCCTGCCAAGTATTTAGTAGTAACATAAATTATTGAAAAAAACGTGTTCTTCTATATTCGGATCTGTTAAAAAGATACACTATTTCCAATTTTGTAACTATCAAAATACTATCATTAAGATTAATGGATTTTGGTAAAAATTCAACTAGCTCTTTACCGTATTGTACACTATTTTACCCGAAAGTTTTATGAAAATCGGTGTGGCGGTTTAGGAGCTATCGTATTACGGACACACACACACATAATCCATTTTCGGCGTTATGTTAAAAATATTTTTTGTCGAAAATAATACCTTCTCCAACCATTGCTACGCGTGCAAGGAAGGTAACAATATTCATCCTGTTTACGCTGAAACCAGTTTTAAACGGAAAATATAGATATCTATCAAAATTGTTTACTTAATCCTACCTTCTGACCGTTCAAAGTCACAACTCAACACAGCTCAAAGCTAAATAGCTACCAGGCTTTTACGTGTCAAAGCCTATCGGAACGCGGCCATCGCGTAATTCATTACCAAAACGCATCAGTGTAGTTTTCTGTTCAATTTGTGTGTAAATCAGAGATATTTTAATAATTTGTGAATCTTTATAGGAGTCTAGTCTAAACATATACGTAATATTCTAATACTCCCTGTTACCTATTTACACAATGGTTGGCGTTTGATGCAAACATTCAGAAATAACGGTACGAAAAATGCACAGATACCAAATGTACATAGATAGAGTTTTTGTCAAATGTACGCCGATGATTTGACGTAACGATTACAAGAATAAAACAATATTCATGCGTAAAAGTATAACCAATCAGGACATTTTATCCTAAGGACCGCAAAAAGGATAGACTTATGCCCATTGATATTGCTATTTCAAATATGTTTGCATTCTGCATGGTACCGTAGGTATTGCAATAATACGTACTATATGGAAATAATATGCATATTGAATATAGTCTTTGAAAGCAACCAATTAGGTCTTTTTTGATGACCCCAAAGCCCTCATGTTTGCATCATGAATGGGCAGTTACCGTGGGTATTGGAATATTATGTATATGAGTCTAAATAGTATAAGAGCCCAGTAGGATTTTGGGATTGAATTGCAAACTAATTCTCATATATTTAAGTCGATTCGTCATAGGACCATATCCCAAAACAAATAGAGGTGCCGGCGAAAATGTTGCATAAACAACGCCATCTTTGTGTATGTAACATTTTAATGATTACATCGAAACCTCAAACAAAGTGTGGTTAGTTCCACTATAATGGCCGTTTTTAAAGCAGTCGCACTGACATACTGCTAGTAAAAAAAAACTTTTTTAGCCGCTAGTTGTACTAGAACAAGTATTTTGTTGGTTGTGTAAAAATGTTTGACTTTCTCACAAATTCGCTATATCGATCACATTTCATTACCGCAGGAAAATCATTCGTCCAGTCGTAGGGCATCACATCGCGTCGGCTTCATCCCGACGCATACAATATTATTGGACAGAAACATTAGGTCGCTATGTGTATGTGTATCGAATGCTGGAGAGACGATGCTGGGATGGACTCACAGGAAACAGAAAAATAGAAATATTTACCAATCAATAAAAACATTAGCTTTTGAAGTAATTGTACCGAATGTTTTATCATAAATGCGATTTTTCTCTGTTAATATGCGTTTCACAATTTTTTTTACTATAATAATTGAACTGAAGAAAATATTACCAAAGAAGCGACAATTTTTTCAGAATTTTTTAGTTACACAGAAATTCACTAATATTAAATTATAATTAAAAAAAATTGCCCGCGGCGAATGTTTACTTGTTTCCTTTTTTCATTGGCTGTTTTTAAAGCAGTCACACTGACACACCGCTAGTAAAAAAACTTTTTTAGTCGCTAGTTGTACTAGAACAATTATTTCGTTGGTTGTGTAAAAATGTCCGGGTTTCTCAGAAATTCGCTATATTGATAACATATCATTACCGCAGGAAAATAAGTCGTCCAGTCGTAGGGAATCGCATCGCGTCGGTTTCATCCCGACGCATCCAATATAATTGGACAGGCACAATAGGTCGCTATGTGTATGTGTATGTAATGCTTGACAGACGATGCTGGGATGGACTCATATAAAACAGAAAAATAAAAAAATTTTCCTATCAATAAATACAATAGCTTTTTATGTATTTGTATAGAATATTTTATCATAAATGCCATTTTTCTCCGTTAATGTGCGTTCCACATTTTTTTACTATAATAATTTAACTGAAAAAAATATCAACAAAGAACATACAGCATTTTTTTACAATTTTTTTTCGTTACAAAGAAATTAACCAACATTAAATTTTAATTACAAACAAATTGCTCGTGGCCAATGTTTATTTACTTCTTTTTTTCACTGGCCGATTTTAAAGCAGTCGCACTGACACACCGCTAGTAAAAAAAAACTTTGTTAGCCGCTAGTTGTACTAGAACAAATATATCGTTGGTTGTGTAAAAGTGTTCCGGTTTCTCACAAATTCGCTAAATCGATAATATTTCATTATCGCAGAAAATAATTTGTCCAGTCGTGGGGCATCGCATCGCGTGGGCTTCATCCCGACGCATCCAATGTAACTGGACAGGCACTTTAAGTCACTATGTGTATGTGTATGTAATGCTTGACAGACAATCTAGGATGGACTCATATAAAACATTAGCTTTTTAAGTAATTGTATAGAATGTGTTATCATAAAGGCCATTTTTCTCCATTAATGTGCGTTTCACATTTTTTATTACTTTAATAATTCAACTGAATAAAATAGCACCAAAGAAAAAACAACCATTAACTAATATTAAATTATAATTAAAAAAAAGTTGCCCGCGATGAATATTTACTTATTTCATTTTTCACTGGCCGTTTTTAAAGCAGTTGCACTGACACACCGCTAGTAAAAAAAACAATTTTTTAGCCGCTAGTTGTACTAAAACAGGTATCTTGTTGGTTGTATAAAAATGTTCGGGTTTCTCACAAATTCGCTATATCGATAACATTTCATTACCGCAGGAAAATAATTCGTCCAGTCGTAGGGCATCGCATCGCGTCGGTTTCATCCCGACGCATCCTATGTAATTGGACAGGCACATTAGGTCGCTATGTGTATGTGTATGTAATGCTTGACAGACGATGCTAGGATGGACTCATATAAAACAAAAAAATAGAAATCTTTACCAATCAATATAAACATTAGCTTTCTGAGGAATTGTATAGAATGTTTTATCATTAATGCCATTTTTCTCCGTTAATGTGCCTTCCACATTTTTATTTACTATAAACTTTGTAGTTGTTTACTTTTTCCAAAATTTGAGCAGTGCATCCTAAGCCACCATGTCAGGTTTATCAAAACTCCGAATGTTACAGTTCCGTGTCAAAACCTCAATATTTTAACAATACCAAAACTGTCAATGCCAAGTAAAAAAATAATACCATTGTCATCAGATACAGAATATTAAATACATAAACATAGTATTTAATCCTAAATTAGCTTGACATACATACGACCAAAGAGCTAAAAGCCAAAGTTGTTACCAAGTTGGAAAATGGTTGGTCCCTCCAAGCCAAACATAGCCAAATATTTTACCGTAAGCTGAAAAACTGTTTTACAGAAGAACAGTCATTTTAAGGAAATAAGGATGTTCTGGCAGACCAAAGAGGGTCAAATTCATGAAGATATGGCGCTACTTCGAGTACTGTAAAATGACACTTTTGCGAGAGCGAAGAATGCAAAAAAAATTAACAGTTTGCAGGCAGCCAAGTAATAATTTGTCGTAGAATGAAATCACCCTACCTCATGTGCAGAACTGCAGCAAACAAGACCGAACTTACTTTTTAAATGTATTATTATGTAAACGTTATTTATAAAAACTTATAATAATGTTAGCTGGTTTTTTTAAAGTTGTATTTTATTTATTTTATTATTTTATAAACATGCAAACATAACACTACTGCAAAATGTTAATGTCAACACAATATAATTTGCAAATACTGCTTAAAATAAAAAACCGTGTCCACGGCATCGAACCGAAAACAATGAGTTAACAAAGCATAACAGGCAACTTTAAAGGGGTAAAGTCAACCACGGACACCCTTGTTTCGAAAAAAGGCATTTCTATCCTTAGCGTGGCTTGCCTGACTACAGTAAATAAAAACTTACCACATGATACAAGTCCATGGCTGTACGAAACCATCCACTGGTCTATAGACTATAAGGAAAAAAGAAATTTCATCACAGTTCAACCAGACCATGCTTTCACCGTCACTACGGTGTCGGTTCGGAAACTAAAAAAAAATGAAATGAAAGGGTAGAAACAAAAAACATAAATTGTTTCTGGGTCTTGCTCCCACAGTGTTTTTATTGGTAGACCGGTTTCGCCTTACTACCAATAAAAACACTGTGGGAGCAAGACTCAGAAACAATTTATGTTTTTTGTTTCTACCCTTTCATTCCATTGAAAAATTACCCACATGGACACTCTCCACGAATTAAAAAAAAATGAGTTAACAAATTCCAAAAGGCAGCTTCAAAGGGGTTCCCAAGTAACATTTCTTTATTTATAGTAGAAGCTAAAAGGTTGCCAGGGCCTTTCCTTAAAACCATTAGTTTCAATGGTTGGTGGCTAGCACGTTCTAATTACCCTTATATAACCCTTAGACCTCCTAAATGGGACTCCCCAGTCGTGGCAACCTGTGTATTAAACTCACTATAAAACTATACGAAATAAAGTCCAGTTTTGCCCTCTAGCGGTTCCACTAGTATAGAACCTTTTAGAGCCTAAAGCTATTATGCCAGGTTCTAAAAGCAACTCAGAAACGTCCTCTATCCTATTATAAAACTAGATTTGGTAATTTGGTAGCCTGGCGATTCTGTTGAATACCATAATACCTTTAAGGTAAAGAAGTTTTCCTATAAAAGCTAAGGCGATATTTTAGATTCACAATGGCTATATGAAATAATTTAGGTCACGAAATTGCCAAAATTATTTTATTACATAAAAATATACCGAGTTTGTCGTTTTGTTGATGATCAAATTGCCTGCCAGATTTATTTTTCTGATAAAATCGTATCTGCAAAGCTCTCAAAACAAGCGCGCCAGCTCAAGAATGATTTTTAATAGTTTTTTGATGACAAAATAACAAATATTTAAAATGAAAAAAAAAATCATTTACACTACTCACCATTAAAAAAGTCTGTTTGGTTTACATACATCAAAATTAAAGTAAAATTATTGTTAAAAACACTGCTAAAACGACTAGCAAAATATTTTCTCTTTAAAATATTTTTTAAATAAATTTATATACGCCATTATGGTTTTATAGTAGTCACTTGGATTTATTTGTTACTGTATCGCAACAAGGATTTTTGAGTGCCCTTATGAAACCAACAAAAAAGAACAATGTAAACATAGTCAACATAACCTCACTTAAATTTTTTGTATTTGTTTTTAAAGTGTTTAAAAGCGTATAATTCAACAATTTTCAATGTATTTTATCGTGCAATTTCGACACAATCGAGAGGGCCAGTGCAATGATATTCGTTGTGCCTGCAGGCTGGAGGGCAACTTCTTATATTGGCCGTCTAAACAGGCCTTATCTAGGCCTGGGTGTCCCACCCAGGAGGACGTAAACTCAACAATTAATAATTATTGGGCATTAAATAATCAATCTTGCAATAGGTAGGTACCAATCTGTACCTAGGTATATCTATTATTTTTACAAGAAATACCTAAAAAAATAAAAGACGAAAGAATTTACTTACTTCTGTTAGAAGCCTTAAGGAAACAAGGTTTTATATGGCCGCCTATTTAAATAATATTTAATATAGAGCTATGGGTAACTATAAATACAAAATAATTAAGTTTACCTTTAAGCCTTCCTATAAAACCTTTTTAAAATGCCTAAAAGTAATGGCAAAAACCAATAGTCTAAAGTTTATATTTACCACTCTTAAAAACCCTAAGAAAACCAGGTTCTATATGGCCGCCTATCTAATCATATTTACTTTTAAACTACGGGTAACAATAAAAACAAAAGGATATAAGATAACCTTTTAGCTCTATTATAAAACACTTTTGTGATGACCTAAAGTAATGAAAAAAACTAAATTACCAAAGTTTATATTTATTTCTTTTTAAAAACTTTAGGTAAAATGGTTTTATAAGACCATCTTTATAGATCAGAAATCAATAAAACCAAAAGTATCTAAAAGGAACAGAAGGAATATCAGTTTTATTATACTCCCTTTATAAATCACTTTTTGGTTGTATAACGCCCCTTTAGGTAATTGGCAATATAAATTACCTTTATGTAGCAAAATTGATCCTAAAACCTATAACAGCACCCTCTAAATAACCTAGGAACCAAATTAATAAAACCTTGAGTGGTAATAATGTTACTTGGGTTAAGTCAACCACGACACCGGTGTTTCCAAAAATGCATTTCCGTCTTTAGCGTGGGTTGCCTGACTACAGTAAATCAAATTTGACTACAAGATGCAAAAAGAATTAATAAAAAATAGGTAAAACATATTTATTTATTCAACGAGTGAAACGACAGCGAATCAAGGAAACTAAGTCCATTGCATGACGAAACCGTCCACCAGTCTATAAAGAAGAAAGATATTTCGTCACTGTTCAGCCAGACCGTGCTATCACCGTCTCTACAGCGTTGTTTCGGAACCGAAAACAATGAGTTAACTAAGTATAAAAGGCAACTTCAAAGGGGTCAACCACGGACAACGGTGTTTTGAAAAAAGGCATTTCCATCCTCAACGTTGCTTGCCTGACCACACTAAATCAAAACTACTACAAGATACAAGGTAAATCAAAAAGAATTAAAAAAAAAAATTCCTATATACATAGGTCCTCTTTATAACCGAAATTTAACTGTTTTGATTTTTCTTGTATGGTCTATTGCAGTTTTTTAATTATTTAGGTTAAAAATAAATCATAATTATGCTGCAGAGAATGGCGCATAAGATATGTCAAATAATAATTAGAATCTACAGGGAGATATTATTTTTAAAAATAAAGCCTTTTTTACCTTTAGGTTTTCTCAACCTATCAAAGTGTCAGTGGCGCACCCAGGAATATATCTTGGGGGAGAGCCGAGGTCTATGGGGATCTCATGATGTTGTATTTTATGCTATTTTATCTTGGTGGGCGGAACTCGAGCTCTTCTCCTGGATGCGCCCATGAAAGTGTTACTTATATTTTGAATCCTGTAGAAGCGGTGCACCGAAAAAAATCAGAGGCAGGAAAAATATTGTCAACCTGTAGAACCGTAACGAAGCATTTACGGACCACAATTAGGTTCATAAATAATAATTTAAATCGATTTTTTATTGACCCTATCCAATTTGGTTCCTATGGGCGGGTATTTCTTTTACAATAAAAACAGAGATAGACATTATTGAACATGTGAAACGGACAAAGATAGGCTGATTTTGCATGCTAATAATACCCTAGATAATATATGGGTACTTTTATCTCTTTCACACTGACGGCATAAGTGCGACAGAAAAGCAGCTGGCTACCTTTAATCCACCTGCCGTATTTTGAGTGATTCTACCTGCTAGTCGGTTTATACAGGGAAAACTGATTGACAATGTTGTCTAAGTATGGAAATGAATTTTTTTGAATTTTGTGCAGGAATATTACAAAAAGAAATGTTAAAATGTTTAAAAACAAGTTTAGAAGTAACTATTTGAGTTCAAACATGGTCCAAAATGGTTTTTTGTGCAAAACAAAAAAAAAAATCCATAAAAAAACAACATTTCATGGGTAAGTCGTCTTGACGGATAGTTTTTGCTAAAACACGAGAAAGTTCAGTAGCGTCACGATAGATAGTTTTTTCTGCGACCGAGCGATTTTACCCCCACACATTTTGATTCAGAAAGTGTCACTTCCCCGCACTTTTTTTTGCATTGCATGAAAACTAACAAAAAGTATTTGATTTTCTTTAAAATGATTTTTTTTTAAATGCTTACATACCGATTTTTAGCCAGTTCTTTTTGTTTTTTCGAACCAAACGTTTGACATGTCACGGTCGAGTTTTATACATCTTGATGAATTGTTACACACACTGTGATCTATGTTTTTATAAATTTCGATAAATTTAATGTTTTTTGCGGACTTTACAGTAATTTTAAGTTAAATTTTGGTCTTTCATCGGGAAAGTATATATTTATTATCATATGACCACCGCGACCGGTCTACAGGCCGGTATCATATGTTTATGTCCTTCTAATGTCATTTGACCATCATGCTGTTTTACTTAATAAGGTCACTTATTTTAATTAATAATTTTGTCCTACATAATATAAATGAAGAATAGAAACCAACAAAAAATTCGTGACCTTCGATTACCGATTTTCTTTGATTGCGATGGATTAGGGTGACCAGATTACGGTTTATTAGGGTGCCCAGAGTGCGGAAAAAAGATTTTGAAAAATTTCCCTAAAAAATTTGAAGACCAAACACTTACGCGCCACTCAATGTTTATGGTCGCATACACTAATCCTAACTCGATTTCCGACGATTATGGACAATGGTTACCCCCTGGACATAAACCTAACAACTTTTACTATATTTATTAACAACTAGGTAGGTTAGGTTGGGTTAGATTGGGTCAGGTTGGGTTAGGTTGGGTTAGGTTGCGTTAGGTTGGGTTAGGTTGGGTTAAGTTGGGTTAGGTTGGGTTAGGTTGGGTTAGGTTGGGTTAGGTTGGGTAAGGTTGGGTTAGGTTGGGTTAGGTTGGGTTAGGTTGGGTTAGGTTGGGTTAGGTTGGGTTAGGTTGGGTTAGGTTGGGTTAGGTTGGGTTAGGTTGGGTTAGGTTGGGTTAGGTTGGGTTAGGTTGGGTTAGGTTGGGTTAGGTTGGGTTAGGTTGGGTTAGGTTGGGTTAGGTTGGGTTAGGTTGGGTTAGGTTGGGTTAGGTTGGGTTAGGTTGGGTTAGGTTGGGTTAGGTTGGGTTAGGTTGGGTTAGGTTGGGTTAGGTTGGGTTAGGTTGGGTTAGGTTGGGTTAGGTTGGGTTAGGTTAGGTTAGGTTGGGTTAGGTTGGGTTAGGTTGGGTTAGGTTGGGTTAGGTTGGGTTAGGTTGGGTTAGGTTGGGTTAGGTTGGGTTAGGTTGGATTAGGTTGGGTTAGGTTGGGTTAGGTTGGGTTAGGTTGGGTTAGGTTGGGTTAGGTTGGGTTAGGTTGGGTTAGGTTGGGTTAGGTTGGGTTAGGTTGGGTTAGGTTGGGTTAGGTTGGGTTAGGTTGGGTTAGGTTGGGTTAGGTTGGGTTAGGTTGGGTTAGGTTGGGTTAGGTTGGGTTAGGTTGGGTTAGGTTGGGTTAGGTTGGGTTAGGTTGGGTTAGGTTGGGTTAGGTTGGGTTAGGTTGGGTTAGGTTGGGTTAGGTTGGGTTAGGTTGGGTTAGGTTGGGTTAGGTTGGGTTAGGTTGGGTTAGGTTGGGTTAGGTTGGGTTAGGTTGGGTTAGGTTGGGTTAGGTTGGGTTAGGTTGGGTTAGGTTGGGTTAGGTTGGGTTAGGTTGGGTTAGGTTGGGTTAGGTTGGGTTAGGTTGGGTTAGGTTGGGTTAGGTTGGGTTAGGTTGGGTTAGGTTGGGTTAGGTTGGGTTAGGTTGGGTTAGGTTGGGTTAGGTTGGGTTAGGTTGGGTTAGGTTGGGTTAGGTTGGGTTAGGTTGGGTTAGGTTGGGTTAGGTTGGGTTAGGTTGGGTTAGGTTGGGTTAGGTTGGGTTAGGTTGGGTTAGGTTGGGTTAGGTTGGGTTAGGTTGGGTTAGGTTGGGTTAGGTTGGGTTAGGTTGGGTTAGGTTGGGTTAGGTTGGGTTAGGTTGGGTTAGGTTGGGTTAGGTTGGGTTAGGTTGGGTTAGGTTGGGTTAGGTTGGGTTAGGTTGGGTTAGGTTGGGTTAGGTTGGGTTAGGTTGGGTTAGGTTGGGTTAGGTTGGGTTAGGTTGGGTTAGGTTGGGTTAGGTTGGGTTAGGTTGGGTTAGGTTGGGTTAGGTTGGGTTAGGTTGGGTTAGGTTGGGTTAGGTTGGGTTAGGTTGGGTTAGGTTGGGTTAGGTTGGGTTAGGTTGGGTTAGGTTGGGTTAGGTTGGGTTAGGTTGGGTTAGGTTGGGTTAGGTTGGGTTAGGTTGGGTTAGGTTGGGTTAGGTTGGGTTAGGTTGGGTTAGGTTGGGTTAGGTTGGGTTAGGTTGGGTTAGGTTGGGTTAGGTTGGGTTAGGTTGGGTTAGGTTGGGTTAGGTTGGGTTAGGTTGGGTTAGGTTGGGTTAGGTTGGGTTAGGTTGGGTTAGGTTGGGTTAGGTTGGGTTAGGTTGGGTTAGGTTGGGTTAGGTTGGGTTAGGTTGGGTTAGGTTGGGTTAGGTTGGGTTAGGTTGGGTTAGGTTGGGTTAGGTTGGGTTAGGTTGGGTTAGGTTGGGTTAGGTTGGGTTAGGTTGGGTTAGGTTGGGTTAGGTTGGGTTAGGTTGGGTTAGGTTGGGTTAGGTTGGGTTAGGTTGGGTTAGGTTGGGTTAGGTTGGGTTAGGTTGGGTTAGGTTGGGTTAGGTTGGGTTAGGTTGGGTTAGGTTGGGTTAGGTTGGGTTAGGTTGGGTTAGGTTGGGTTAGGTTGGGTTAGGTTGGGTTAGGTTGGGTTAGGTTGGGTTAGGTTGGGTTAGGTTGGGTTAGGTTGGGTTAGGTTGGGTTAGGTTGGGTTAGGTTGGGTTAGGTTGGGTTAGGTTGGGTTAGGTTGGGTTAGGTTGGGTTAGGTTGGGTTAGGTTGGGTTAGGTTGGGTTAGGTTGGGTTAGGTTGGGTTAGGTTGGGTTAGGTTGGGTTAGGTTGGGTTAGGTTGGGTTAGGTTGGGTTAGGTTGGGTTAGGTTGGGTTAGGTTGGGTTAGGTTGGGTTAGGTTGGGTTAGGTTGGGTTAGGTTGGGTTAGGTTGGGTTAGGTTGGGTTAGGTTGGGTTAGGTTGGGTTAGGTTGGGTTAGGTTGGGTTAGGTTGGGTTAGGTTGGGTTAGGTTGGGTTAGGTTGGGTTAGGTTGGGTTAGGTTGGGTTAGGTTGGGTTAGGTTGGGTTAGGTTGGGTTAGGTTGGGTTAGGTTGGGTTAGGTTGGGTTAGGTTGGGTTAGGTTGGGTTAGGTTGGGTTAGGTTGGGTTAGGTTGGGTTAGGTTGGGTTAGGTTGGGTTAGGTTGGGTTAGGTTGGGTTAGGTTGGGTTAGGTTGGGTTAGGTTGGGTTAGGTTGGGTTAGGTTGGATTAGGTTGGGTTAGGTTGGGTTAGGTTGGGTTAGGTTGGGTTAGGTTGGGTTAGGTTGGGTTAGGTTGGGTTAGGTTGGGTTAGGTTGGGTTAGGTTGGGTTAGGTTGGGTTAGGTTGGGTTAGGTTGGGTTAGGTTGGGTTAGGTTGGGTTAGGTTGGGTTAGGTTGGGTTAGGTTGGGTTAGGTTGGGTTAGGTTGGGTTAGGTTGGGTTAGGTTGGGTTAGGTTGGGTTAGGTTGGATTAGGTTGGGTTAGGTTGGGTTAGGTTGGGTTAGGTTGGGTTAGGTTGGGTTAAGTTGGGTTAGGTTGGGTTAGGTTGGCTTAGGTTGGCTTAGGTTGGGTTAGGTTGGGTTAGGTTGGGTTAGGTTGGGTTAGGTTGGGTTAGGTTGGGTTAGGTTGGGTTAGGTTGGGTTAGGTTGGGTTAGGTTGGGTTAGGTTGGGTTAGGTTGGGTTAGGTTGGGTTAGGTTGGGTTAGGTTGGGTTAGGTTGGGTTAGGTTGGGTTAGGTTGGGTTAGGTTGGGTTAGGTTGGGTTAGGTTGGGTTAGGTTGGGTTAGGTTGGGTTAGGTTGGGTTAGGTGGTTGGTTAGGTTGGGTTAGGTTGGGTTAGGTTGGGTTAGGTTGGGTTAGGTTGGGTTAGGTTGGGTTAGGTTGGGTTAGGTTGGGTTAGGTTGGGTTAGGTTGGGTTAGGTTGGGTTATGTTGAGTTAGGTTGGGTTAGGTTGGGTTAGGTTGGGTTAGGTTCGGTTCGGTTAGGTTCAGTTTTCTTCGGCTAGGTTTGGTTCAGTTTGATTATGTTTGGTTAGGTTCCGCTAGGTTCAGTTTTCTTCGGCTAGGTTTGGTTCAGTTTGATTATGTTTGGTTAGGTTCCGCTAGGTTCAGTTTGTTTCGGTTAGGTTTAGCTACATTCAGTTAGGTACGGTTTAGTTTAACCAAATCGAACCGAACCAAACCGAACCGTTAGATTCGGTTTGATTTTGCTTTTTTAAAAATTGTGCATTTTCATAAAAGGACCAAAAAACCTGGCCCGATTTCGATCAGTGACCTTAGTTATTTCAAGTTTTTGTTAACAGCTGATAGACGTCAGGGACCGTTTTGTTTCAGTTTCAAATGAGAAAATGCTTCTTTTGTAGCAATTTTTATGGGTTTTATTGGGGTTTTAAGAATTTTTCAATTTCACCCCAATTTCAACGATTTTCCGCAATTTTTTTTTTAGAAATCACTATAAAATGGTCTAAAATTATCATTTTTCAAAAAAACCTCGTAGTTTTAAGAAATGTGGTAAAACGTACCAGACCCCTGAAATGTGTTGCAGTCTAGGACAACTGGGCGCCGCCAATTCGGCGCCACCAACTGGGCGGCAGGCCAACTGGGCGCCGGGCCAACTGGACGCCCGAGCCAACTCGGCGCCGGACTATGTTTTTTCGATAAAATGTGCAGATGAAAAACAAACTTAAAAAAATTAAAATGGCGGATCCAAAATGGCGGATTTTCTTATTTATGCATCGATATGTACCGAATATGGAACTTGGCGGTGTTTCAAGTCGCAGAACACTACACCTACCAAATCAACACTCGCCTTAATAGATGTTGAAATTTTTGTATAAATAACATATTTGTTTTGTTTTTTATCTGCACATTTTATCGAAAAAACATAGTCCGGCGCCGAGTTGGTCCGGCGCCCATTAGGCCTGGCGTGGCGCCCTATTGGCGGCGCCCAGTTGTCCCATTCCGAATTGAAATTTTAGTTCCGAAATTTCATCTGACTCGAGCATAACTTGTAGTCCACCCAAGAAGAGAAGAGTTGAAGAAGTTCCTTGTTCAAAGAAAGAAAATATTTTACCTGGAAGGTACAACAATTGTAAAGTTCTAAGATGAAAACAATAATTTTAATACATCCACTGCACTTAGAAATTCTTTTCACTCTTTTTTTTTACTGAAGAGAATTTTGTAAACACAGTATACACAAGTAAGTATTCATGAATTATTTATTATTCAAACAGAAAATTATTGATAAAAAAATTCTAGTGGAATTCAAAATTTTTATTTTGCGCCGCCACTGCCCCTTTTTTATCCAAGACAAGCAAATAGAATATTTTTGCGATGTTGCATGTGTCCAGACTCACCAAAACCGAAATTCTATTTTCATCCCTATCTTGCTCATTAAATTCTTACTTGTATTTGGTCAATTGCGATAAAAGCTTGATATAATGGCAATTTTGGCCCATGCCGGGTCTACCGTAGGGTATAGAAGTCAATGACCTACATCAATTTGTTTAAAGGGTATATTATCGAGGCCTAAGCTATTTTAAACTTATATGAGTAGCTGGAATAGACTCTCATGAAATAATTTAAATGTATGAGAATAGTAAAGTAGAATTGACATATAATTTAGCCAGATAAAAGGTAATGTTTGTTTGTAGAATTCAAAGTAGCTGCCATATTTGATTTAGTTGTTTAAACTATACATATTGGATACTTATAGAATAAATTTAGTGGCCGCTCATCAGGTAAAGCAGTCTAAGGGGCTTCTTAGAAGGAATTATAATGAACTGCAGCACGGCGAAAGGAAGAGTAATGTTTTCGATTGTTGTATGTATGTAACTAAATATGTATGTTTGGTGTTACGCTAGAGGCTAAACGGCTGAACCGATTTTGACAAAAAAAGTGTCGTTGAATTTCTACCGATCCGAAGGTGCTATAGGCTATATGTTTTTAAACAGGATTCAACATGACGGTCTTCAGACGTCATTTTGTCACTTGAATGTAGGTTTTAAGGCATACAAATTATCAACATTTTAGGCGATATTATTGAAATTCCTTTGATTACTCATTGCAGATGTCCTCTAATTTGCTGTAGTTACTTTCTAAAAAACCATATTCGCATAATTTTATTAAATATAGAGTGATTTCTAAAATTCTTTCTGCATACGCTTTCAGAATTTTCCACCATTTCCCTAGTACCCCCCTCCGCCTCTCTCACTCTCCTCCCCACCATCCTTATAAGTAATAGTTATAGCTATAACTTTCACAAATATAAAGCGATTTCGAAAGTTCTTTCTGCACATGCTTGAAGACTTTTTGCTAACATAATTTCACTAGTTTCCCCCTCCCTCTCTTCTCCCCTCCCTCCTTTTTAGTAATAGTTGTAGCTATACGTTTCACAAATATAGAGCGATTTGAAAAATTCTTTCTGCATACGCTTTAAGACTTTTTTCATTTCATTTCATCATTTTACTAGTTTCCCCCTTCCTCTCCCTCTCTTCTCCGCAGCCTTCTTGTTAGTAATAGTTGTAGCTATACCTTTCACATATTTAGAGCAATTTCAAAAATTCTTTCAGTACGCTTTATGATTTTTTTTTGAGACCATTTTATTAGTGTCTTCCTCCCTCTCTCCTCCCCCACCTTCACTCAATGGAAGGTAACACTGTTCGCGTCCGAAAAAAATCTACACGTACTTTATGAATAGTGCTTTTTATAAGGCTGAATAAGAATTAAACCAAAAAATGGAAATAAAAATTTTTTTCGTAAAAATACACCAACTGCTAAATTTACTTGTAACTACTAGTCGTAGTTGGGCACAAAATTACCCAATAACCTGATTTATGAAATACAAAACTGTATAATTTCGTAAGTGCGCTTTGGGCATCACAACTAAAAGTTGAAGCATGTCGTACATTATGGGTATACTATCAATTTTGTACTCAACTGCGACTAGTACTACAAGTAAATTTAGCAGCTGGGTGTTTTTTTATTTAAATTTTTTATTATTATTGTTTAATTTTATGATATTATCGAAGTCCATCAAACACTTCACCTGTTTTAATCCGTTGCCATGATTACGTGATGTCAGCTTTGTGGATCAATATTAGATATTAGAGAATTATTAGGGACTTATTGCAATAGTGCCGGGCACTAATTATGCCGGACATAATATTCACAGTTTCGCATTATAAGAACAGCTGTCTTCTTTCAAAATAAGGCCTTTGTGTATTATGAGAGCCGGAATTAATAGTGCCGCCACTATTAATGGAAAACAAACGACTGGATTTATAAATTGGACTTTCGTATGTCAATTTTAAAAGATCATCTGTCAGTTTTCAGTGGTTAAAAACGACATTGACTTTCATGGTAAAATCTTGATATATTGTGTTTCTCCATATCATAATTTTTGAGATAACTTTTTGACAGTCATCAGCTGTTTACCATAACAAATACCATAGCCCAACGAAAAAAAAATGTTAAAAGTTGTCTCAAAAATAATGATATGAACTGTAAACGTCCTCTAATAAAAAGTAAAATATTATTCTTAAAAGTGTCAAAAAGATATACTTTTTGGCATATTAACAACTACACAATAATTTTTATTTCGATAAAAATTATTGGTCTGTATTTGAATTTTAATTATAAATATATGTCAAAATAACACGTTATGTAAAAAAATTGTCAAAGCCATTTTGATCTAAAAGAAATTATTATGAATATGTATTTTCTTAAAAGTGTGACCAAAGTATCTACTTTGCACACAGTTTTGTGTACGCAAAACAGCACTTTTCTGCAAACTTGTTTTAAAGCCAAATTATCATTTCATTGTAGACGTGGTTTAGTTTATTTTCTTATATACCTATATACTTTTTGAACACAAAAACATGGCACATGGGTAAAGTGTTTTCCTGTACTTAAAGCATATCCAAACCCCGCTCCGCCTTGTTGGTCCAACCGCTTTCGAGTGTGAAAAAACATAACTTTGCGCACTGATAGATTTCTACTACTATTACAGAATTAAATTATATTAAAAAAGTAAAAAATCTTAGCTAATAGGTGGCTGCGATTCCCCTCATGCTCTCCAAACTTTTGTATATACCAAACACTACTAAAGCCAGATGAAAATAAATTTATATTATTTTTTTTTAGTCAACTATAAACCTAGTCATGACCGGTAACAAAAAAAAATATTAAAAATAAATAGAAAATATTCTCAGATTTACCAGATTTATTCTATTAGGTTCTTTACAAAATTTTTAAAAATTTGCTGATCTTGCTGTTAAGAAGTTGTCACGGATCCCGCAGCCAGCATTGTTAAATGTAGTGTGTATAGGCATCAAAGTCGTCGACGTCGCATCGAGTGAGTTTAGTAGTCGGTAGCTGTACGTCTGGATTTCCATAATGCAACGAAAACCATCTACATTGGCAGCCATTGATATTAGAGATCGGATTGACAGTTTTGGGCAATTGTGGTCAGACGATTTTGTATTTGATTCAGTGGATGTTTAAATCAGAGACTCTACATTGCCCAATAGATACACAGCGACAAAAGAGTATTCCATACAATGTAGGCGAAAAGGCGTTGCCTAGCCTAGGTAAAATTTAAAACAATTTCTTTTTAAATATTTACATTTTAAATAACTTACCTTATGACATATTCAACAAAAATATTAATTACAAGCATTTATTGATCAATTTTTATTCTAAAGATTGCGTAAGATATATTTCGGAGGCAAGATTTATTTCTATTATCCCTAATAAGATATTAAAAGCTTCACCTTTTTGAATTCTTGAAAGACGATGTAATCTGCAGACAGCTGGCACTGTAAGAATGAGAGAGATAGAACAAGGAGAATCGCATGGATGATTCGCATGTCATGTGCAATGCATGCCAACAAGGCGGTTACTGCAAACGAGCAAATATTTGCAAAATCGAGTTTCACTAGAAAATGTTTAGATTTTACAGCAAATAAAGTAAAGATCTGTTTATCTTACGTTGAATTTAAGTACAAAATATAAAATCATTACGACAAACAAAATAATTGCTACAAAAAAAAGCTTAAATTTTTTTTTACTAGCTACCGCCTTTTTCTATATTTGCAGAATCATCCCGATTTCATTATTACTTATAATTACTTTCTTAGTTTTTTTTAAAGGATTGATGTTTTTTTCTGCTAATTATGTATGTTATTGGAAGTTTTTTTGAGGTCTTTTGGACTTGTATCTGTTGTATCTAAGTAGCAAAGTAGTGTAAACGAGAACTATGCCGAAGTTTAAAAACAACTTCATTTTTCTTAAAAATATTTAAAGGAAAATTGAATAAAAAATAAATTTTAGTTTAAAATTTATAATGTGTTTTTTTATTAGAGTATCTTAATTTTTATCCAACTAAAACAAATTTTAATGAATGTTTAGAGATTTTTTGTGTTGCGATTAATTATCTATTAACCTGTTAGGTACAACATTTTTCAAGACTAATTTTCATTTTGCGATTTTGTCTCACTCGGCTTTGACTGGCACTGCACACCACTAATGGTTAGGTTATGATAGGTAAATGTAATTGTAACCTATTCTGTTTTCATGACCATGATTGATTTTTGATTAATGGGTACCAAAAACTTACGCTTCTTGGTATTTGCCACAAAATTCCGCTGGCTAATGCCGACTTCTTGTAGGCGGAACAAAAAAGTAAAAGCGTTAAACTGACCTAAAAAGGTAATGTGTTGTCGAAGATCAAATTCTCTCTTTTTAAAGATCTTGTCATGGAACAATATTACAATTTAATACTGGCCTGCTGTAATTCTAGTTTGTCTTGCATTTTGGTAGATGGCGCTATTTGCGGCAGTAAACGACCTTGTGTTCTTACTACAAACCTAAGATGAGAGACAAAACCGTCTACTTTATTTTAAAAGGGTGTCACATCGCGCAAACCGTTTTCTGAGGACTCGCATAAGGACGAAACAGTAAAATTAATAGGTGTCCATTAGATCTTGGACCACCATGAGTATAAACTTTTGAGTTACAAAAGAAAAAAAACCTCTTTTACCCACTTAGTCAGGAAAACCTGGTTGATTTTAAAAGATTTTAGGTACATCTCGGTTTTGTAATAAAATATTTATTTCCAATATCACAGCTGTAGTAATTTTAAAAATAAATATGGAACTATTCATAATGCGACATTTGATATATGTATCTTTCCACAAGCAAAGATTAATTAACTTTTTAGCTTTATTCTTTGATTTGTAATAAAGTGAATTTTGATATTTCTAACCTACTTGTTCTATCATTTAAATAAAAATATTATTACAAAACCATTGTTTAAAAGACCAAATGACTAGTCAGTCTAAATTTTCTAGCTTGGTAAATTTAAAAACGGTAGGAATGTTGTTTTGTGTGAAACCGTATTGTCGATATAATTTGACAGATATTTGCATTGCGCACTCTACGGTTTTAACAAAAGCAAATACATAATGGGTGATGAAAAACACCGAACCTTATTGATATAGTAAAAGGTGTTAGACAGCGTAAAAACCATTACTAGAAAGTGGCAGTGGCGGCGCGTGGTAAAAAGCTTTCGGAGTGCACACCAAAAAAAAATAAAAAAATCCGGCGCAGGCGGAATTTTTTTTTGCAAATAATAAAAAATGAGATATTTAGTTAGATATTTGTTAGCTACCTATTATTATTGAAATTGAAAAATAAATGTATCATACCTAGTTTACATATTTTCTCTTCTAATGGCAAAGATGAAAATTTAATTGTTTTTAAATATTGCACGCTAATGCTATCAGAATTAGCAACTTCCGCCACTGTCGTAAATACCAAATCGTTGAAATCAAAACAAACCGCCAGCGCCCGACCGATAATGCCAAATTAGTGGTGTGCAAATACTATCTCCTCGATACTTTAATATCTGATACATGGGCGGATTCGAAGTAATCGAATATCCGAAAGCCGAATTATTTGGACCGATATTTATATATATATATATATATATATATATATATATATATATATATATATATATATATATATATATATTGGATTTACCGATAATATAATATAAATAATAATATAATCTAATACTCGAATAGGATGTATCAGTATCTACTCAATACTTGAAAAAATGATTGCACATCACTACGCCAAATTGTCTAAGTGCATTAATTAAAATTGCCCTTGAGCTCCTCTAACATGCAACGCGAACCATGGGTGCGGGGGACGTCACGCGGGTGCGGGCGGCATCGAGGCTAGTTTTTGCACAGATTTTGTCCTAGGCACTGCCGCAGGAAGGTTCAGATTCTATGTACTGTAAACTTCTATTGGGACATGTCGTCCTCTCTTTCTATATTTCGTAATTAGAATGCGACACAACATCTACGGAGCAAATAAAAGTGAATAATTAGATTCGAACTAACTATATAGCGCATCCGCCAGCATACACCACAGGTGGTTTGAATACGAATACAAACACATACATAGCGGGTATTAATTTGTAAGTAATATTCCAGTCTTTAGTGAATTCCGTTTGGGTAATTATTATTTAAATTTTAGTATTTTTTTAAGTAAAATTTGGGAGTGCACGTGCACATGTGCACTTATGGAGAAACCGCCACTGGAAAGTGGACCAACATAATTAGTGGTTTAATTACCATAGCAATATATTTCATCTACCTACATGCAAACAGTGTTAAAGTTTAGTTAATTTTTCTTATATCCAGGCATCCATTCTACTTTATGTTAGGTTAGGAAGATTTATTTTTTATTACTTAATACATTATTATGTTAGGGCAAATGATCGAAAGCGACATCGATGACATGGTATACGATTTAAGAGATTATGGATTAATTTCAATTGTAGTTATATGGAATGCAATCGGATATGCCAGTTTTTTACTTATTACGTTAAGAAAGCTACTAATATCAAATCACACAAAAGTTTATTTTCCTGCATGAAAATGTCAGATATCATATTGCCAAGGGATCAATACCCTATATACGGCAACATGACATCAACCGGTTACTCTGACCATTAAGAACGCATGATGTGGCTTTAATTTAATATATTTGTAAAAAAAGCTGTCTTAAGGATTTGTTTTCGAAATATAAGCAAAAATAAAAAACAGAGAATATTATTTACGTAAAAAAAAAAGGAAATTTTAGTCAATATTAGTATTAATATAAGGGACTAAAAATATTTTTGTTTGATATTTTTGTTTGCGACTAAAAATATATAATAACTCTTCTTTAGGAGGCCTATTCATGTTTTTTTACAAATTTTGGCTTATAACTTATGTAAAACTAGTTTTGACAGCAAAACTTTTAATACGTTTTTTATTTGCAATAGAACGTCAATTAGGAAAGTGAAGAAACTAATTTTATATCTTAAAAACTAGGAAAGAAATGATTTTTATTTAAATACTCAAAAATTTAAATTTTTTATTACTAAAAAAATTGGGATCAAAATTTAAGTTTTCTTCTAATCAATTAGTTATGGATCAATCAATTTTAAGTCGCCGGGTGTTGCCTCAAATTTGAGTATATGCGCCTGTGTGTCGTCATAAATTTTTCTCACAAACTTTTGCTTTTAACTTTTGCCGCATGAACAGAAAAATTATATTAATTATGATTTATTTGCAATGGAACACTAATTTAATTGTCGTTTTAATTACTTCTATATCTGAAGAACTAAAAAAGATATTGTTATATTTTCAAATACTAAAAAAATTAAAAAATGCAATATATATCAAGAAAGTTTAAGACTACTCTCGGCCGGTTGGTAATGGATCACTCAATATAAAGTCACCGGGTGTTTGCCACGAATTTGAGCAGGAGGACCTGTTTGACGTCATAGATCCAAGATAAAGGCTGTTTTAATGTTTTTTCTAAAACTTATATATCTTTCGCTAAATTAGTTTCACCGAAAAACTTTCCATACGTTTTTTGTTTAACAGCAAATTCTATGGTTAAAAAGCTAGCTTTGTATCTTAAAAAATAACAAAGATATAAAAAAAATGGTTAAGTAAAAAAAAAATTATTATTTCTTTGTATTTTGAAAAAAAAAATATCTTCGTTAGTTTTTAAGAAATGAAGCTGATTTTTTTAATGTATTAATTGCTATTCTCTTGCAAACAAAAAAGGTATCTCCAGTTTGTCTATGTAAAACTAATTTAGCGAAAGTTATAAGCCAAAGTTTATAAAAAAATGGAAAATGCCGCCATATTTAATTTATGATGTAAATTTGAGGCAAACAGCCGGTGACTTAAAATTGAGTGATCTATCGTCATTCGACGGAATGTAGTCAATTTCTTTAAAAGATTCGTCAATTGCAAAATCATCGCCATTTAAGAGATTTTTTTATATCTTTTAGGAATATTTTTTTTTAAACTTTTTAGGTATCCTTGCGTATATCAGACAATTTTAGATTTGCCTTCGACACCTCTTTACCAATATGTGATTTTATAATTTAAATATACCTGTTTGCATTTCAACTTTTCTATTGAATTGCAGCAAGAAATTTATTTTGATTTTAAAATTTTTGCACCTAAAAAACGAAAATTTTGGTAACATTAGTATAAATATTTGCAATTACGAGGGTTGTCTTTTAAGTTTTGCATACAGCTGGAATAAAACAGTAGATAACTTTTAAAGACTTTATTGTTTCTCGAAGTTTTCTCCACACAAATTTTGCATGCGCTCAAACCAATTGTCAAAGCTGTAATTCCACTGGTTTTTTGGTACTGTCATTCTTGATTTTCGAAAAAGTATAGAAATCATTGGGACTTAGGTCGGGACTGTAGGGTCCATCAATTCGACGTTTTGTTGGGGGAAAAATTCAATAATTTTTGTGCCATATGCGAACTTGCATTGTCTTGTTGGAGGATGATTCATCGTTTGTGGTTCTTTTTTTGGAGCTCTGCGATAACATTCTGCAAAAAAATGGTAATGTACCAATTGGCAGTAAAAGTCCTTTGATCTTCCAGAGGAATTGTTGCTACATGACCTGCTTTTGAAACAAATGGCGCGACCATTTTTCTGGATACACCTTGAGAATGGATGATTATTGTAGGTTTTTCTTCATCTTAGAACACGACCATTTTTCTGGATACACCTTGAGAATGGATGATTGCTGTACGTTTTTCTTCATCTTATAACACACAAACACACGACTGAAGTTTATTTTCCACTAGCAATGCGATACACGTTTTTCGAGTTTCCTGCCTCAAGGCGGTATATAGTTTTCTGACACCCACTGACTCTAGCTTCTTTTTGTTCTTCGGTCAAGAGATGCGATATCTCGCGATATGTCACATATCGATGTTTTTCTGAGTGACAACCATTTTTGGTGCACCTGGTCTTGAATTGTCGCTAAGGCTAATTCGTCCATGCTTGAGTTCTCAATACCAATGAGAAACTGTCGATTAATGTGGTGCTTCATTACTGAAAACAGAAATCAACTCGGCAAGGCTTTCTTCTTAAGATAATTTCTTTCAAACGTTGTAAAAAATTAAAGCCTTTAAATATTCTCGGTTTGATTCCATTTTTCGACTGATTTATTAACTTATAAAATTCACTATTGCTATAAAACTATATGTATCGCACCGACGACGTTTTGAATTTAGGTTAGGTAAAGATTAAGGTTAAGTTTGAGTAACGACATTCGATCAGTGTCGCCCTCTATGTTCGTATATGCAAAATATAAAATACAGCCCTCATATTTGCACTTAAACTAATTCGATTTACATTATTGGAAATTTTTTTTCAATTATAACTGGGAGGCGTGTTATAAAGCAATATCTATCTTTTTAAATATTTGGTTTATGATATGGATAATCGAGTGGGATTGGATAAACCTAGTTCATAGGAAATTGGTATACAAACAGCCACAGGGAGTTGATATAAATAAATCATTGCTTGCCGTCTCATTTTGTAACAAATTCAAGTATATTGCATTCAACTAAAAATTGAATTAGATTCCCACTAAACACAAAAACATTTTAATATTGTCAAAGTAATTTTTAATTTAAAAACAAAACGTAAGGTAAAGAAAACTGGCTCCGTAGCACTTAAAAATTAAATTGAAGATCTATGTGACAGTGGCGCACCCAGGAATGTGTCTTGGGGGGGGGGGCCCGACAGCTACAAAGCGCGCCCTCTAAAAACTTGCGACCAAAAAAAAAAAAAAAGGTCATCATGTGTGGGGGAGGCCGACAGGTACAAAGGGCGCCCTCAAAAATCCTGGGACCCAAAAAAAAATAAAATAAAAAAAAAAAAAAAGGTCATCATGTCTTTTCGCACCTACGCCACTGCTTGGGGTTGGGGGGGGCCCGAAGCCTCCTGCTGTCAAATTTTAAGGTATTTTTCATGTTTTATCATCAAATATGTAGAAAATATATTAAAAATCTAAGGCTTGGGGGGGGCCCGGGCCCGGGCCCCGGCCCCCCCCCCCCCTGGGTGCGCCCATGTATGTGAAGAATAATTTTGTAGTAAGTGCCTCGATACGAGGCCAAACGCATGCCTCGTTTGTATTTATGCTCAAGTAAATACGCACCTTGAGGCAAATAGTATTCAACTGAATGCTCGTTTTAAGTTCCTACTCTGATCAGATGGTCCAGGATGTTGCTGTTAGCCACGCCTTTAAAGCGTCTACATATACGTATGAGCCTTCGGCCTCGCAGCAAGGCAGAATTTGTATGATTTGCTTCGAGGCCGAACGCGTATTATGTATGTGTACGTGCCTTCAAGTCGGGCAGCTAATTGGCAGCGGCGAATTGTCGCATTCCCTGTCTGATTACATATAACCTTGGTATATTCCATACAAAACCATCCTTTTTAATTTAGTTTTTTTTCTTACCTTATTTTGTGGTGCTTCATTTAAATCACTGCATACCTATTTGTTGCTTTTTATGCCATCTTTCCCTCACATCTTGTAGTATATTCCGACCGAAATTTGTATTCACTCTCCTTATTAATATTTGTAATTTTAATTTGCCACGTTTGTTTTTACAATAGGCAATTATTTTAACCAAAATAAAACGCGTGTATCTAAGGGCCGGTTTTTCAATAGAGAGTTAGCTCTGACCCGTGGGTTATCTTTTTTTGGCATGTGGTAAATATGTCAGTCATCTCTTTTTTTAACCCACCGGTCAGGGGTAACCCTCTATTGAGAAACCATCCCTTAGAGACTCGTATCAACTCGCAGCGAAACGCACCTAAGAAGGTTGATGGCCAGGCAGTTCTGGTAGTGAAACTGAAGCAGCGCCCTCTATAGTTTTATTTTTTTTAATATTAAAAAACAAAACATTTATTAGCTTGATATGGGTTAAATTCAACGCTAGAAATGAGATCTTGGAAAACATTATAAAAATAACCATATCGTCCCCTATTTCAAGTACCAACGTAACTTGCAATTAATGAGTTTCTCAAGAGAGCGAAAATTAAAAAATCAGCTGTATTAAAATTGGTAGATACGTCGAACACAAAAAACTCTACTGCTGTTCTCTCGCTACAGATACGGTTACGCCACTTCGTGAGCAAAAAGTCCTACTTATGGGAAACATTTTGATAGCATATATAATTTTTTGGATTTTTGTCAGTTGCGTCGATACGTGAGATAGGGGACGATATATTGATGGCATTATTTTTAAAGTTTTTAGAATTATTGTTCTTTAAGTTGGTTTTTTAACGTTATTATTAATTATTTTTGTTAATGCTTTTACATAAAATTTAAGTTAGGATTTCCAACATATTTTTTATATTTCAAAAGCTGACTTAATTTGGAAACTAATTTGTGGTAGAAAAAAAAAGGTTTTTTATCAACTTTTATTTAACGTTTTATAAGATTTTGTGCTTAGTGGGTTAGCCAGCTTTGTTAGTTTATTTGACATCTAATTATTGTAAAAAGTCCGCAGGGGTACAATTCTTCTTGCACTATACTATTGCAAACAAAAGAAACATGGGTACTATTATATAGCTGGATTATTTCAATTTCTTATTTGTTTACTAAACCTGAACCATTAGTTTCTAATGATAAAATAGACCTGGGTAAGAAGCTACTTTGTGCACATTTATTTTAAAGAAACATTACCATATTATAGAGGTTTTTTTTGTGTCAAATATGGACTAATATACATTGTCATGCAACGCTTTCATGTCAGTTTAGGATTTGTTCGATGTGATGTGTGTCTGTAAGTTTTAACTGAATTTTTTTTTAATTTAATTTTTTTATCTTTTCTGCACACTGGGGGACGAAATATTGTTCCTGAAACGCCCGCGAGGTAGTTTTCCCGCAATTAAAACTTCCGTTTAACTGTTTTTGCATGAGGGAAAACCTAACTTTGCGCACTGATTAGGAAAACTATTATTAACAAACAATAAAACAACAAAAAAATATATTTTTTTAAATTAACCAAATATTTTGCTGAATATTTTCACCTCTGTCATCTAATGGAGAAGTATCAGGAATGTGGTGAAATATCGGGACGAAAATATTTTCATGAAATCTACTGTGCCGTTTCGTTTTAAATAAATATTTTTAAAAAATATCCCGCAATATTTCCTATATCAGCATTTTTTTATACCAGTGATAAGGTTATTATAATATTATTCGCTCTTTCTGATATATTTCGCAAAGCATAACGTCGGCGAAATCCAAAAAGTGTGTAACTCCAATTTAACCAAATTTACAAAAGAGACCAAAGACACTTTTAAAAAATTGGATAACAGCTGACTAAAGTTTAGTTTTCTATTTTATTAATTTTAAAAAATGTCCTTTTCCTACGACTTTTACATATTACCTTTAAATAACACCATAATCTAAAATTCGTCGTAACGTGAAGTTACACATTTTTCGGGTTTCGCCAATGATAATTTTTAGTTGTAGCAAGACTTTTCGCATATCTTAACAGCTTTTTAATATATATATATTTAAAAAATATATGTCATGTATATTATATTTTTATCTAAAGGTGCCTATTGACTTGCAACAAATCACTTCAAACGCGCAAAACACTACGAACACTCCAAACACTCCGATCTTTTTTCTCCGAATGCAACAAACATTCGTGCGCAAAAGATCGTGATGTTTGTAGCATTTGCTCTAAGCGCTGCACATAGTAATATTCGTATTATAAAACGGGACAAAATTAACTGTTGTGTTTTGTGCAATTTCTTTGAATGTATGATAAAGTTTGATGATAATAAACTGTTTATATTAAAAAATATATCTATACAGGGTGTCTCACATGTCATGGATCAAAGGTGATGGTGTTGAGGTGATAAGAATAACGATATAGTATATTGTAATTCGGTTTTTAATAACTTAACAAGTTATTTAATGTTCTTATGTCAGGCCCGGATCTACGGGGAGGGGGGAAAAGGGAAAATCTCCTTTCGCGAATCCAAAGTTATAAAATTTTATTCAGTTTTGAACAGAACAACCCTTCTGTTTTCTATATATAATTTTTTTGAAGACTAGCCAAATGAAATTCTTGAAATTTTTTGATATGATATTACTTTTTAAAATTATTGGTCACCGTTTTATACAATTTTAATTTAAAGGCGTACAATAAATTTCAATTAATGACAAATAGTTTTAAGAAATATTTTTTATTGGAAGGCTAGAACATTTATAAACGTACACTAAAAAAAATATTAATATTTGTTTAATATGTTTTAACTGTTCCACAGTTTCATGAAATAACTTATCAATAATCATATTTTTTAAGCTGATTTTAAAAATCGAATAAAAAGAGCGTCATTTCGTAAGAAAAATATCATTTTTATGTAATATCTCTAAAACTAAAAGTGACAGATAAAAATTATTTTGCCAGTTGGATTCTTTGTTCCAAAAATTACTAAAAAATTACGTTTTTAAATATGGTAACACTCGAAAACACAATAACAACTAACACCTCAAAACCACGATCGAGAACAAAGGCTTGTGATTTCAAAAGTCATTATGTTTCTACCGACTTCACGAGACGAGGCAAATAGAGGGGGACGTTTTATGGAGGCGGCTTGATAGATAAATTATTCGAGTAGAACAAAAAATGGTGGAGTATCTTGGTCATTTTTACTTTTAACCGGTTTTATTATACAGATCCTCGTCCGTGCTATTTTAAGTCAGTATCACCGTGAACCGTGATGGATGAAGACGACGCGGTTTAATTAACTTTATGGGTCAAAATAATATATTATTTATACATACATTTTATCAAATTTAACCAAGTTTGCAGTTCCCTTAGTTACCGAGTTGGCCATGGCAATTAGCACCCTGTTTACTGTTACGTTATTAAAACAAGTTATTTGGGAGCAACATCACATGTAAAAAAGACACCCCATTTAAAATATTTTTTTTGAAGAGATCCCCAATTTTTTTAAAAATGGCCTACCTCATTTTATTACTTTAATTTTTTCAAAAAATTTGAGCTGAGATAAATCTAGAAACGCGTAGTCACGCAAAATAAAAAATCTTCAATTTTTTCCTAATTTTATTATATTTACAGAGCAAAAAACTTGTGAGGTTGGGTGGTATTTCCTTTCTGCAGATATTACATTATTACATTACATACAAAAAATACCTGCAGTACTTTTTAATTTTTTTTTCAATTTGTACCAAATTTTAGATTTATTTGTCAACATTTTCGCCTGCGGCGTCGTTTTTTTTAGATAGATTTCCGGAACATTCAATATTTGTTTTTCAAAATTTTTGCCTAGTCTTTGTCTTTTTAAAATTATTTTTAAAACATATAACCTGCGCTGCTTTTTTTTCGCTATTTAAAATTATTTTTAAAGGCCTTTACCAAATTTGATTAAACTTTCACAAAATTTTTATTTATATATAGGTTATACCTGTTGAAAAAACCTAAAAATTGTGTTTTTTTTTAAACAAAAATATCTTCGCCATCTTGTTTAACAATATATATGGCGTATAAATTCAATACGGCGGCCATAAAATCATAAAAGCTTTGTTTAAAAAAAAAATAAGAGGATTAGAAAAAAATCAATAACGTCATTTGACTACATCCACGCTAATACAGTTCTTACAAATTTTATTAAATTTGTAAATATGATAAGTCCACAGTACATTGGTCTATTTTTTAAATGATCAATAACAGGCGGAATTTTTTTACACAGGTTTATCTTGCCGATCTAATAGAGTGCGCGGGCGTAGAAATCTTTCGAGCATCAGAGTGACTGAACCAAGCATGCGATTTCGGCGACAATATTGCCATTGACTTTTCACACTTCACATTTCTTAAGCCCCCGAAAAAAAAATTCTGGTTACTAATTTTGTACTGTTATTTTTTTCATCTCCTAAATTACGAGATGAAAAAAGGAACAGTAAATAATGGTACTCCTACTACTATGTCAGTTTAGAACGTTTTTCTACGTTATCCGACGCCTATTCTCCACCTCCTTCGATCCTGACAATCATCCTCTGTCAGATTCTTTTGACTCATTGATCTTTGGATTGACTGTTGCCATTCTAGTTTAGGACGCCCTCTTTTTCTGCGCCCTATTGGTTGCCATTCTAGGACCTCCTTTGGTAATCTTTCGTCGTTCATCCGTTGTACATGGCCGTACCATATCAGTTGCCTTCTAGTGATGTCATCCGTTATGCTTCCCTCGATTCCCATTCTTTCTTTTATGATCTCATTTCCTATGTGATCTATTCTAGATATTCTCATTGATCTTCTTATTGCATCCATTTCGACACTTTCCATTTTTTTTTGTATTTTTCTGTTACGCGACAAGCCTCTATTCGATACAACAGCGTGATTTTGTGCATTGTTTCATATATGTTAAATTTTATATTCTTTTTTATCTCTCTGCTCCATAAAATACTGTTAGGACATCCAATAACTTTTTTTGCTTTTACTATTCTTTACAGTCTGTTCCTGTCTTATCAAATGTGACACCCAAGTATACATACTCATTGCATGGAGATATTGTTTGTCCATTTTCTAGTACTAACTCACTGCATTCGTTTCCAATACTTAAGTACTGTGTCTTGTCCACGTTCACTGTTAATCCCCACTTTTGGTATTCTTCTGTTAACTTTCTCATCATATACTCCATGTCTTCTTTATCATTAGCCACAATTACTTGGTCGTCAGCAAACTGTAGTGTGTATATGGTAAATCGGTCGTTAAGTTGTATTCCCATGCCGTGCACTTTACGTTTCCAGTTTTTTAGAGCTACTGCGATATATATTTTAAAAAGAGTTGGAGAGATACAACATCCCTGTCTTAAGCCTTTTGTTACAAGGAATTCTTTTGAAAGTCGATTTCCAATTTTAATTTTAGATTTTGACCCTTTGTATAGTTCTTTCATCGCTTTTATGTATGTATGATTGATATTAGTTTGCTCTAAAACTGTCCATAATTTTTCTACTGGAACGGTATCATATGCTTTTTGTTGGTCCACAAAGGTAACATGAGTTTCGGCGTTTCCTTTTCTCAATTACTTGTTTAAGACAAAAAACATTATCACTACAAGATCTGCCTGCGCGAAACCCACTTTGCTCTTCTTCTTCTTCTTCATGAAAATCATTCTCTATTAGATCTCTAAGAATCCTACCGTACAATCTACTAGGAGTACTGGTTACTGAAATTCCTCTGTAATTGTTGCAATCCAGCTTGTTTCCTTTTTTATGTATTGAGGATATGAATGCAATTTTCCAATCATTAGGTACAGGATGTCCGTTTATGCATTGATTGATAATATATGTGAGAATTTCGAGTAGTTTCTCTGATCCATTTTTGAGCATTTCAGCATATATTCTACCAGGTCCGCTAGCTTTTCCGGATTTAAGCTTTTTAATACTATTCCTTATCAGTTCTTTTTCGATGATTACTTCCTCTCCATGTACTTCTATGTCCCTCCTCGGAGAGGCTGCCAGGTATTCGAGTCTCGTCTCCTGCAGCAGTCCCTTGTAGTGTTCTCTCCATTGTTCTGGTTTGATTATCTGAATGTTTACTTTTTCTTTTGTTGGGTTTTTTACTGTAGAAATGAATTTCCATACTTCAGAACTCTGCCTACCTCCTACGTGTGTGTTTATGTCGTTGCACTTGCGCTCGAACATTTCATTTTTTTCTGTGCGTATCAAATTTCTTAGCTTCTAGGTCTCTTTGCTCCTTAGTACTGAGCCATTTCAAGTATGTGCGTTTTTTCTCTTTGACCATTTCCTGTATTTTGTCCGTCCACCACATCTTCCTGTTATTTCTATTGTCTTGGTACCCAACAGCTTCGTTGCTTGCTTCCTTCAAGCTTTTTATTATGTTTGTATATATCTCTTCAAATGAGTGATTTGTGTTTATTCATTTTTCATCTAATCGGTTCTGATACAATCTTTGAGTACTTTCGATTTCTAGACTTCTAAAGTTGTATTTTTGATTGTCTTCGATGTATTCTAGGTTTTCATTTTCTCTAATACTTTCGACTTTATTTGTTTTTCTTAAAGGGAATAATATTTGTGTTTTTACCAGATGGTGGTCAGATCCACAGGTAACACCACGAAGTGCTCGCACATCATACCACTTTAATTTCGAGTGTTGTCCACCTATAGCATAATCAATAATTGATTTAAGATTTCTTGTTGGCTGAATCCAGGTATATCGATGAATATCCTTATGTTTAAAAAAACCATTATTTATTTTTAGGTTGTGGGTTTCACACAATTGCATCAGTCTGAAGCCATTATCATTTGTTACTTCCTCTCCAAATGGTCCTATCACTTTGCTCTGGGTTTGCCTACCAGTTCGGCTATTAAAATCGCCAAACATAATTATTTATCTGGTATTACCGATTTTTGTGATAGTCTCATCAAGTTGATCAAAGAACATTTGTTTTGTAGCTACTCTTTCGTCATCTGATGGTGCGTAGACTGCTATTATGCTTATATTATGTCCAAGCATCTTCATGTTCACTCGAAGTATGTTTCCACTAATGCAATCGTAGTCTGTAATTTTATTCTTTAGATTTTTCTTTATCAACAAGGATACCCCTCTGGCTGCTCTTCTTTCTTTTGGGACTCCAGTGAATATATGGACAAAATTACCGACACTATTCGTACCTGCTCCTTTCTATTTGGTCTCAGTGAGTGCAATAATATCGATCTTACAATTCTGCACATCGGTTGCAATAATGTCCAATTTTTGATTCAATCCCTGTATGTTCCATGTAGCTATATTCATAGTCCTTTGTCTTTGCTTTTTTCGTCTTCGAAAGCTTCCATCCATTGCTCTGAGGCTTTGTTTAGGCTTTTTGGTAACTGCTTTGTTTTACAAGTATTAGAGAACCAGTCTAATGCCTCAACCCCCTACTTGGAGGGCCAGGATTTTTAATCAAGGTTTTACACCTCTAGCCTTTGACGAGCCAACGCCATACTGTAAGGCAACAGTTGCAGTCTTTTATACTATCCCTAAAAGAAAGGGTTGCCACCTACGCTATGAGCACCGTACCGAGGTCCATTCTCTCCGCCTTTCATATCGATGTGGTCTTCTCCCGTAACCCTGGGAAAGGGACCCTACACAGGTGCTAACTCTCCGGGTCAAATAATGGTAAAAGGCTATTTTTTTTTTATGTGGCTTAAGAAATGTGTGAAAAGTCAATGGCAACATTGTCGCCAAAATCGCATGCTTGGTTTAGTCAGTCCAAAGCTCAAAAGATTTCTACGCCCTCGCACTCTGCTAGGAATCATCAAACCTATGTACCAAAACTTAGCTTGTTACTCATCACTTAAAAAATATACCGATGTACTGCGGACTATAATAGTTGATATTTCAATTTTTAGTTTTTGCTCTACATTTTAAAAACCTGTGTAGACATTTTTAATTTTGATACAGCATCTCATTAGCCTAATAATAGAGCAACTGTTTTCTCATTTAACCTTAATCGTATCTCTTACTGTTTTCGAAATCTCCATAAATTACTTTTATCTGGGACACCCTGTATTACTGCTTCTTAATGAAGAATTTTTAGGTATTTTAAATTGCGGTCCTTTCCCCTGGGCGAGGGGTCGGACGGAGTTCCCCCATGCAGTGGCGTATACAAATCCTAACCTTGAGAAGCGAAATTCAGTGAAGTGTGACGCAGGCGAAAAAATTTGGAGTTTTAATAAACGAATTCAGTGTAACTTCCTCATTTGAACCCAATACTTATCACTAAAAGTAGAATTTCGCGAATAATAACGAAACTTTTATGTGCATTTTTTGTGGAAAATCCTTACTTTTTTTCAATCTTGGAGGGGGGGGGGTATTACCGTTAGTCCCACCCCTTGGATACGCCGGTGTCCCCATGTCACAAAAATTGCTCCAAGTTGGTGTGGTGGTTTGATGCATAGAAGAGAGAAAATAATACTTTCTACGTATTTGTATTAAGGAATTATTGCAATAAAACCTGGCTTTAATAGTGCCCGGCAACATCTACAGTTTTATGTAAAAAAATCGTCTTTTGTGTATTTGAAAACCGGAATAAATAAAAAAACTTTATTTTTAAATTCGTGGTATGTCAGTTTTGAAAGACCAGCTGTCAGTTTTTTATGTAAAACTGTAAAATGTTTTATTGCAATAAGTCCCTATTACCTACAAGAATTGAGGTGTAAGAAAATGATATCATAACAAAAACATTTCATGTAAAAAAAAGCCAAGTACGCGAAAATGCCATTCCGTAAAAAGAATTGAGATAAAAGTAAAGCCAAGTTCTCCAATACAAATTTCAAAATGAAAGGTTCTTACTAGTTTGGAAATGTTTTTTTAAACTTTGCTATTACAGCCAAACTTCTTTATGTTTAATTTAGCACTGTGCCATCATTTACAGCCGTAATAGTCAAGTTTAGAAAAATATTTCCAAACTAGTATGAACCTTTCATTTTGAAATTTGTATTGGAAAACTTGGCTTTACTTTTATCTCAATTCTTTTTACGGAATGCCATTTTCGCGTACTTGGCTTTTTTTACATGAAATGTTTTTGTTATGATTTCACTTCTTTTTTAAAGGAATTGGATAATACTTAATTTTTAAAGTAGTAAAATATGCGGAATATTGTTCAAAACTTTTGCAATGCCTTACTTAAATTTTTGAGGTTTCTTAATTTTTTTCCATGGTTTTAACGTAGTTCCTATCAGCCTTCCAAAGCTCAGCTCTCTAGCGTTTCTGAAAGTGCACAATGGGGGAGGAAAATAAATTAAAATTTTCGTGTTTTTAAATTTTGTCCTATAGTTTTATCACAGTTCCTATCAGTCTTTCAATGCTCAGCTCTCTAGCGTTTCTGGAAGTGGGTAATGTTACTTTTACATAACTTTACATTTATAGGGGAGGAGAGTAAATGAAAATATTGGACTTTTTAAATTTTTTCCCATGGTTTTATCATAATTTCTATTAGCATTCCAATGCTCAGCTCTCTAGCGTTTCTGGAAGTGGGCAATGTTAGTTTTATATAAATTTACATTTATAGGAGAGGGAAGTAAATTAAAATATTGGTGTTTTTAAATTTTTTCATACAGTTTTATCATATTGTCTTTCAGTCCTAAAAAGTTCAGCTCTCTAGCTTTTCTGGAAGTGGGCAGTTTTACTTTTACATAACTTTACATTTATAGGGGAAGGAAGTAAGTTAGAATTTGGGGGTGTTTTAATTTTTTTTTCTATAACTTTATCATAGTTACTATCGGTCTTCCAAAGCTCAGCTCTCTAGCATGTCTGGAAGTAGGCAATGTTACTTTTACTTAACTTTACATTTATAGGGGAGGGAAGTACATTAGAATTTTGGGGTGGTTTATTTTTTTCCTATAGTTTTATCATAGTTCCTCTCAGTCTGCCAAAGCCCAACTCTTTAGCATTTCTGGAAGTGGGCAATGCTACTTTTACATAACTTTAAATGTATAGGGAAGGGGAGTAAATTAAAATTTTGGGGTTTTCTGATTGTTTCCTATAGTTTTATCATAGTTCCTATCAGTCTGCCAAAGATCAACTCTCTATCATTTCTGGAAGTGGGCGATGCTACTTTTACATAACTTTAAATGTATAGGGGAGGGGAGTAAATTAAAATTTTGGGGTTTTTTGACTTTTTCCAGGGGTTTGGTCATAATTTCTATCAGTCTGCCAAATTTCAGCTTTGTAGCATGTCTGGAAGTACAGTAGAATATTGATGATCTATACATGAGTGAGTGAGTGAGTGGCAATTTCGACGTTTTTTGAAATTTCGTAACTACTGTACTACTTTATGGAATTCCATGAAATGGAGGGGTTGATAACTCTGTGGAGATCTACGACTGGACAAGAGTTTTAGGTAGGTCAAATATCGGCTGAAATGTTTCAAGAAAACGTGGCGAGGCACTGCCGTGCCCTCAGGTATTTTGGCTTCACTTGAATGTGCGAATAGACTAGGTAGGAAGGTATCAGATCCGTCATGGATCTATTTATTATATTTTATTGGAGTTCCATAAAGATGGATGTCTTTCGAACTCGTCAATAAGTTCCAGGGATTCTTCCCTGGTCCATTCCATTTTTACAAGCTTTTATTTAACTTCAGATGTTCTGTCTAACTATCTAACTATCAAATCTTGTGAAGCGTTTTTGACACACTTCCCATTATCCGATTTGGATGAAATTTGGTACACACATAGCGGTCCCATGACAATACAACATTACGAAAAAAATATCCTCCCACCCCTACCCCCACCCCCTTTCATAGAAAAATGAGTTTTTGACACACTTCCCATTATCCGATTTGGATGAAATTTGGTATTCACATAGTGGTCCGATGACAATACAACATTAAAAAAAATATCCTCCCACCCCTACCCCCTCCCCCTTCAATAGAAAATGCATTTTTGACACCCTTCCCATTATTCGATTTGGATGAAATTTGGTATACATATAGTGGTCCGATGACAATACAACATTGAAAAAAAAATCCTACCACTCCTACCCCCACCCCCATCTATAGAAAAATGCGTTCTTGACACACTTCCCATTATCCGATTTGGATGAAATTTGGTATACATATAGTGGTTCGATGACAATACAGCAATAATGAAAAAATGTCCTCCCACCCCTACCCCCCACCCCCTTCCATAAAACATGCGTTTTTGACACACTTCACTTCAAATGACTTTTATAAAATTTGGTATATGCATAAAGGTCCAATGGCAATACAGCCCAAACAAAAAATATATTTCTACCTCTACCACCTTCCCCCAATAGAAAAATGAGTTTCCAAAGAACTCACGATCAGCGATTTCATAATAATCTAGAATAAACTCTTCTGTTCTGTTATTGAACAAATATTTTCATTTAGTAGACTAGATAGCTGAGACTAAAAAGTAGAAAATAAATCGGTAAAATTTTTTTTTAAGTCACAAGCTTTTATAAAATGCACTAAAAATTAAAAAATAATTTTCTAACATTCTAATATTATCATAATAATAAAAGCGATGGCCGCAAATCAAAGCATAAGTTAATCTAAAGTTGTGATCTAAACACTTAAAGAATATTCAACATAGCAGGTTATCAAAGATATGTTTGATGTGCCGCAATGTTATGCCATTGCCATACCTATGTCAGAGAAATTCTGGGGTATCTTGGGTCGGGTTGGGTGGGTTTGGTACCTCTGCATTTTTCTGCTAGATTGATTCTTGCAAATAGTCATATTTAATTGATACGGATATCTTATCGTGCTAACATCGTCAAGATTTCCATCAGTCGGCCATCGCTTTTATTATTATGATAATATTAGAATGTTAGAAAATTATTTTTTAATTTTTAGTGCATTTTATAAAAGCTTGTGACTTAATTTTTTTTTTATCAATTTATTACAAGCTTTTATTTAACTTCACCTGTATGTATGTATGTATGTATGTGGGTATGTATGTATGTATCTAATCAAATCTTGCAACTCATTTTTGAAGAAATTCCAAACATCCGATTAACTTCAAATTTCGCATAGCGTCTTAGTTCCGATGACAATACAATAATGTGGTTTCATCGGGTACCTATCACCCCCCCTAACGTGGGGGGTGGAGAGGGGGTAAAACTTTAGTTTGTCCGATTTTTACCAAAATTGGTATCTGTGGGTCTTTGAGGATGAGAATTTTAATCAAATTACAAAAATTCAATATGGCGGATTCAAAATGGACGATTTAATTTCATGTTTTTCTGATAACTTTCAACTGACTTCCACGTATCCGATTGACTTTAAATTTTGTATACCGTTATAGTTCCGATGACAATCTAATAATGTGGTATCACTGACTGCCTACCTCACCCCTAACCTGGAGGGCGGAGAGGGGGTAAAATTTTAGTTTGTTGGATTTCCACGAAAATTGGTATCTGGGGGTTTTTGAGGATGAGGATTACGAATTTTTGATCAGATTACAAAAATTCAATATGCCGGATTCAAAATTGACGATTTAATGTCAAGTTTTTCTGATTACTTTCAACTGACTTCCACGTATCCGATTAACTTTAAATTTCGCATTACGTTATAGTTCCGCTGAAAATCCAATAATGTGGTATCCACTGACTGCCTACCTCCCCCCTAACGTGGAGGGCGGAGAGGGGGTAAAATTTTAGTTTGTATTTTGTTTAGTATCAAATCGTTGGACGGCCTTCTCATCGAAGACTTAGATATTTTAAAATTGACAGGAAAGACTCCCTGCAATATCGATGCGCTAGCTGAAATGCATAGACTTAGACAAATCTAAAAATGAAAAAAAAAAAAAAATTGAAAACAAGCTTTTATAAAAATGGACTAAAAAGCATAAAATAATTTCTTGAGTGTTCTGATATCATAATAATAAAAGCGATGGGCGTATTTAATATTAGGTAAATGCCTTTCCATGCGCATTTGGTGGATCGTCCACAACCGCTGACGGGCCGCGGATGATCTGCCTAATATGAAGCAGGCGTAATAATGTCCATCCATATCAGAAAAATGTAAGGGTAGCTTAAGTAGGTTTGAGTTGGGTTAAATTATCTACCCTTACATTTCTCTGCTATAATATAATGAATTTGGATTTTCACTAAACTTCGAGTTAACAAAGCTAAAAGAAAAACGTGTACATTTCCTTTAATACGCCCATCGCTTTTATTATTATGATATCAGAACACTCAAAACATTATTTTATGCTTTTTAGTCCATTTTATAAAAGCTTCTTTTCAAAAAGTTTTTTTTTTGAATTTTTTAAGTGCAAATTGAAAAAAAAACGCAACACAGGGCAAACGTGATAAATACAGCAAGCGACCGTACCCACTGAACGAACAAGAAATAATAAATCTCTTTATGCAATTCCGATTTACCGACAAGCCTCGGAAAATGTTTTGCGCGTTCGCCGTGACGTATTGACTTGCAAAATTTGTTGCAGCGCGGTCTGTGCTTTTGAAGTACACATATTCACTTGCAACACTCCGCGCATTTTCGCCGAAAATGTTTGTTCTGTTTGTAGTGTGCGCGCTGTAGATTGCAAAATCACATAAGCACGGCAAAGACACGTACTCACTGAGGGAACATTTTCGGCGAAAATGTTTGGAGTGTTTGTAGTGTTTTGTTGCAAGTCAATACCCACTTTAAGACCCACCGAACCGAACCGAACCACACAATAAAAGGAATGAGCTTGCTAAATTTTATAACCATCCATTTCTCAAGGGTGTTAATTGCCCAAGTTTAAAAGAAATTAAAATTTAGACCTAATTCGGGGTTGCTGACTCCCTTATACCGGGTGGACTAAAAAAAACCGGACAATTTTTTTTTCATTATAACTTGTGAACTATACAATCGATTTTAATGGGACAAACTGCACTAGGTTCGACTAAATATATTTTTTTGTCCGCCATCTCAAAATCCAAGATGACGGGCGAAATTAAATTGTACCCTTCAAAGATGCTCGTTTATTCTTGGGTTGCGAACATCTTTTAGTTATTTTTTTAAATTGCTAAAAAAGCTGCGTTCTTGCGACGCACAACAATGTACGAATTAACAAAATCCATTAAGTGGTTCTAAAAAAATATTTTTATTTCTACCATCGTTTTGCATATTATACGATTGCCTTGCCAATCATGTCTGCATTCATTTCCTTATAAATTCATTACTACTAAACCGATTTTGATCAAATAAAAAACATCCTGGTGAGAATTGTTTTCTTTTTAAAGATCATGATCAAACTTTATCGCCATCTTAAAATTTAAGATGGCGGACAGAATCACACTTGATTATTTAAAATGGCGTGTTTATTCTTATTTTCCGAGAATGTTTTAATTTTTTTTTAATTTGTAGAAAACCACTACTTTACCCTCACACAATGACGAATAAATTAGTAAAATCGGTGTGGTTGTTCTCAAGAAATCTATTTTTGTTTCAATCATTGTTTTACAGATTCTACGATTGCATTGCCAATCCTGTCTGCATTGATTTCCTTATAAATGTGTAATTACCAAACCATTTTTGTGAAATAAAAAAATCCTGGTGAGAATTGATTGCTCTTTAAAAATTGTTATCGAAATTTTCCGCCATCTTGGAAAACACTACTTTTCTCCCGCATAAGGAGGTACAAATTAATAAAATCGGTTAAGTGGTTCGCTCGAAATCGGATTTTGTTTTAACCATTGTTTTACAAATTATACGATTGCCATGCCAATCCTGTCTGCATTTATTGCTTTATAAATGCATTATTATCGAACCGATTTTAGTGAAATAAATAACATCATGGTGCAAACTTTAAAGATCAATCAGTTTGCGCGATGATGTTTTTTATTCCATTAAAATCGGCTCAGTAATAATGAGTTTATAAGGAACTGAATGCAGACAGGATTGGCAAAGCAATCGTATAATTTGTAAAACAATGGTTAAAACAAAATCCGATTTTGTGAGAACCACTTAACTGATTTTATTATTTTATACCTTGTTAAGCGGGAGAAAAGTAGTGCTTGTCTATAGATTTAAAAAAAAAGTAAAACATGTTCAGAAAATAAGAATAAACACGCCATTTTGAAGAATCAAGTATGATTCTGTCCGCCATCCTAAATTTTAAGATGGCGATAAATTTTGATCATGATCTTTAAAAAGCAATCAATCTCACCAGGATGTTTTTTATTCTATCAAAATTGGTTTAGTAGTAATTAATTTATAAGAAAATAAGTGCAGACATGATTGGCGAGGCAATCGTATAATGTACAAAACAATGGTTGAAATAAAAATATATTTTTTAGAACGATTGAACCGAGTTTGCTGATTCATACCTTGTTGTGCGTGGCAAGAATGCAGATTTTTTACCAATTTCAAAAAATAACTAAAACATCTTCGCAACACAAGAATAAACGAGCATCTTTGAAGGGTACAAAATATATTCGTCCGCCGTCTTGGATTTTAGGATGGCGGACAAAAAAATATATTTGGTCAAAACTCTGATTAATTCTCTGTCAAGTGCAGTTTGTCCCATTAATATCGATGGTATAGTTCAAAAGTTATAATGAAAAAAAATTGTCCGGTTTTTTTTGGCCCACCCGGTAGATTGTATTCAAAAATGCTGATAAATAGTGGATTCAAAAAACCTTAGTGAAACTAAACAAAATTTTAATTTTTTGAAAAAACGCCAGTCCTTACCTCCTTGGAGGTGCTGCAGAGTGGTTCTACACCATATGCCACCACAGAAATTCGTTTTCCACCAAACGGACAAAACAAAAACAAAACATAAACTCGTGTCGAATAAAACAAAACTGAAACTTTTAACCAAATTTTTTAAAACTGGCGTGTTTTGCGATAGTTGGAGTTTTGTTTTTCGAGTCCCGTTTGGAAGCGGTAACATCAAAAGGTTTTGACTAGTTTCGACGAGTTTTGAAACCCGCGTCTGTTTAGGGGTTGTTCAGTTTTTTATGTTCTACTTTTATTTCGTTGTGCTAGTCTGGCTACCACTTTTGTACCAAATTGATAGGTACGTAAATATAAGGATTTTAAGAAATTTGTTTCCAAACACTCGATAACCTTATTTGGTATATACCTACAAGTAAATTGTTTTTTTTTCCAGAAATTCCAGATCATGTCTGAAACTGGCAAACTTCAAAAAAAATAGTGGACCACTGAACAAATTAGTACCTTGATTGATGCCTTTAGGGAACATAGAAATTTGTGGGACCCAAAGGATGCAAGCCATAAAAATAGAATTAAAAGAAATGGATTTTTACAAACAAATTGCCCAGTTGTTTAACACGATGGAAATAGAAAGAATAATAAAAAATATAACTTTTCAATATCTACGTAAAAGAAGGAATTACAAAAAATAAACCTCTGGCGCAGGTCAATATTTCACACCCAAATGGTTTGGGTACAACTCGATGAGTTTTTTGCATGATCGGAATAAACCCCCTTATTTCGTTGTGCTAGTCTGGCTACCACTTTTGTACCAAATTGATAGGTACGTAAATATAAGGATTTTAAGAAATTTGTTTCCAAACACTCGATAACCTTATTTGGTATATACCTACAAGTAAATTGTTTTTTCCAGAAATTCCAGATCATGTCTGAAACTGGTAAACTTCAAAAAAAATAGAATAAAAAATATAACTTTTCAATATCTACGTAAAAGAAGGAATTACAAAAAATAAACCTCTGGCGCAGGTCAATATTTCACACCCAAATGCTTTGGGTACAACTCGATGAGTTTTTTGCATGATCGGAATAAACCCCCTTATTTCGTTGTGCTAGTCTGGCTACCACTTTTGTACCAAATTGATAGGTACGTAAATATAAGGATTTTAAGAAATTTGTTTCCAAACACTCGATAGCCTTATTTGGTATATACCTACAAGTAAATTGTTTTTTCCAGAAATTCCAGATCATGTCTGAAACTGGTAAACTTCAAAAAAAATAGAATAAAAAATATAACTTTTCAATATCTACGTAAAAGAAGGAATTACAAAAAATAAACCTCTGGCGCAGGTCAATATTTCAAATCCAAGTGGTTTGGGTACAACTCGATGAGTTTTTTGCATGATCGGAATAAACCCAGAAAAGGCATCTAGATTGGTTGAATCGCCCCCCTCAAAAAAATGTGTTCTGACTAGCGACTACCAGTAGAAAAGGACCGAGAACAAAAATAAAACAAACAAAACCTAGTCCGCTTGATGGAAACAAGAGTTTTGGATTTTTTCTTCGATTTATTTTTGTATTTTGGAAACTAGAAAACACAAACAAAACACAAACTCAACTGTCCGTTTGGTGGAAAACCGTCTTTACACAATATTGTGTCACAACTGGGCAAGCAACACATCATTTCAGAACTGACCAATGTGGTCACCACAAATTTTTCTCTGACTTTTCAACGGCAATAATTCCCATATATTACTGTAATGGTATTAGTAAAATAAACAAATTTTAGAATTTTTTGAAAAATTGAAAGGTTGTTTTACGATAATGGTTGGTTAGTTATCGGAATTTGTGGTAATATTAATTAGTTACTAGCTTGTTAGGCATACTAAGCTTGTTTGTTAGTTAGCTGATTAGCCCATTAAAGTCATGAACACAATATGTAGCTACAAAATGTAAAACAATATTTTCCCTGCCTTATAAAACAATAAGGCTCACCTTTAAGGGGATAAAACCATTTGTTAACGCACAGGTATATCCAAAATTTGTTTTTGTTTGCCTTATAGCATCCCCTTAAACAAGAAATTATTACTGTACTTTGTTTTTAGGGTGAAATAATGGGATATTGTCAGCGTTGAGTTTATTAAAAATTATTCTGAATTCACAAGGATTTTTTATTTTAAGAGGCTAATTATTTTTGCCGCGATTTTCTACATTATTGCTAAAACAAAATTAAATATTAATAATTATTTACAGGTTTTCTCAATTAAACGATTTTGTTAAATTACAGAATTCAATTTTTGTATTAAGGGTAGCTTTTGTCTTCGGTTTTATAAGCAATTTTTTGTACGTTAAGATTATTTTTCGATAGATACACATTTTTACTTAAAAAATATGTAAAATAAATTAACAGCTAGTTCTACGAAACACATAGAATCAAATCTATTCATGAATGAATGAATGAATGAATGAATTCATGAAATTTAATTTACAGGTACCATATTTTAAATTTTTTAATATTTGGCTTTCAACTCCGTTGACAGACGCGATGCCGACGACGTTTTGATAGCGAAACAAACGCGATTGGCGTTGCTCTGATCTAGAAGGACAATGTGTGTCGATCGATGATATAGCAGTTTTACTCGCCTGCAGTTGTTTTAGTTTCTTTCGTACTTCGGTAGATGGCGCTTCTTGTTGGGTACATGGTTTTGTTTTTTCACTAACATTTGTAAAATGAGAGATAAAGCCGTATACTTAATTTAGAAACGGTGTCGCATTAACCAAACAGTGTGTTAAGGAGTCCCATAAGAATGAAGCACTTAACTGTCAACACTTATTAGGTGTCCATTAGATCTTGGAGTTCCCTGAGGTTAAGGTTTCGAGCTACCAATGGAACAATACTAGATAAACAAAAAAACCCTTACCCGATTAGCCACGAAAACTTGTTTGAATTTTAATTTACGGGTACTAAATTTAACATTTTTTAATATTTAACTTTAAACTCCGTTGACAGACGCCAATCCGACATCTTGATAGCGGAACAAACGGGATTGGCGTTGATCTGATCTAGAAGGAAAATGTGTGTCGTAGGTCACTTGACGGATTCTTTCTTTCAATCGATTCTTTCATCGATCGATGATATAGCAGTTTTACTTGCCTGCAGTTGTTTTAGTTTCTCTCCTACTCCGGTAGATGGCGCTTCTTGTTGGGTACATGGTTTTGTTTTCTCACTAACAATGTAAGGTGAGAGATAAAGCCGTATACTTAATTTAGGAACGGTGTCACATTGACCAATCAGTGTTCTGAGGAGTCCCATAAGGACGAAACAATTAACTGTCAACACTTATTAGGTGTCCATTAGATCTTGGACCCCCGTGAGGTTAAGCTTTCGAGCTACCCACGGACAAATACTAAAGAAACAAAAAACCCTTACCCGATTAGCCACGAAAACTTGTTTGAATTTTAATTTTCGGGTACCAAATTTTACATTTTTAATGATATTTTTAGTTTCTAAATTTCATTTATGTAGGTTAAAGCAGAGTAAACAATTTACAAACATATTTCTAGAGGATTTGCGCTATCATTATGGGCTAATATCAGCTAATATAAGGTAGATGGCTTTCTCGCAAGTACTGCTTACATTATCGATTGTATGTGTTGTTTACCAAGCACCGACTTGCCAAGAAGTGACTTTTGTGTTTTTGTCAAAAACTTGTTCACTGTTTTGACGTTTGAGGTTAAAATAATTTGGTAGTAGTAAGGAATTTTTTTGGGGTTCTGCATTTTGGGTGATTAGGGAGACTTAAAATTGAGTTTTTAAAGTGATACTAAAATTCTAGACAAAGTTTTGGTTACTTTATGAAATTAGTTTCGTTTTTTTTTAACAACAACTCATTTTCTTGCAAAAGATCGCCGAACCCAAAAGACTAGTGAGCTCCTAATATGGGATACGTGTTAGTCTTAGATAATGCCTGATTTCACTGGCGTATATATATAATGTAGGGCGAACGGCGTTGCCTACCCTAGATCAATTCAAGACACTATTTTATCTTAGCTCATGACATAATCCACAAAACTATTTATAATAAGCATTTCTTCATTCATTTTTATTCTAAAGATTACATAAGACATATTTTGATCAACTGCATATACTGCGTAAATTATCGCTAATGGGATAAAATAGGCTGCGCCTTTTGCGATTATCGAAAGACGTTGTATTCTGCAGACCGCTGGCGCTGTAAGAATGAGAGAGACAGAAGAAGGAGCATCGCGTATTTTTGTCGCGTCTGCGTTCTGTACGCGTCTCGTGCACACGAATATTCGTGGGTCCCATGAATATGTGTGCGTTGCTTTTTTTAGAAAATCGACTTTAACTATGAAAGGTTTAGTTTTCTAGGGAAGCACATTACTTCTTTTTTGGGACGAAATTGGACGTAAAATAAAAAATAATTTAAGATTATCTTGTAAAAAAAACGTATTTTGATTTTTTTTACTAGTTACTTCCTTTTTCCATATTTAGATAGAATCATCTCGAATTCATAATAGCTATAATAAATTTGTTTGATTTGTTAAGAGCTTCGATGTTTTTTGTTAACTTATTTTATTTTTATATTTGATAATAGAGTTTGTGAGGGACTTTTTTTTCCAGTACCTATGTGTGTGCTGTAAACGTGTAAGTGGCAAACCATGCCAATTTTTCCTAACCTGATTTGTTTAGCACTGCACCCCATATATTTACCCAGCAATGTAATGTACAATAAACAAATTTACTACTTTATTACATCTTCTCTTACATGGTAACGCGTGAAAAAAATAACAAGAATACAAAATTAAGCGTGAAAGCTGCGTTCGCACCTGAACATTTCGAAGAACGCTGAGCAGCGCAACGAGCAGAACAGCGTGCAAAACTGCGAATGATCTTTTGTGATTTCGACGAGAAGAAGAACGAACGAAACGCTTGTGCTGTTCCCACAAATGCTCTCAGTTTCTTTTTCCATCAATATTCAAAGGTCTGTTTGCCGTTTTAATTTTGTCCCGTTCGAACAACGAACCCATTCGCGCGGATTATCTTTGATATCTGGAAAAAAACCAACAAGCGATGGGAATGGCAAGGATTTGCTGAATCGTTCGCGTGAATTCTAAAGACCCCGTTCTGTTCGCCGCTCGATTCGTTACATGGCTCAATATTTGTCGAAATGTTTACGCTGCTGGGTAAACCAGTTCTTAGTTTTTGAATTAATATAAGAAAAAATGCCTCTTATATAAATGTTATTTCTAATATGTCATTATTATTTAATAAATACTACCGGGTGGACCAAAGAGACCGGACAATTTTTTTTTTCATTATAACTTTTGAACTATACCATCGACTTTAATGGGACAAACTGCACTTGACCGAGCATTAATCAGAGTTTTGAGTAGATACATTTTTTTGTCTGCCATTTCAAAATCCAAGAAGGCGGACGAAATAAAATTGTACCCTTCAAAGATGCTCGTTTATTCTTGTGTTGCAAACACCTTTTAATGTATTTTTTAAATTGGTGAAAAAGTAGCATCCTTGTCACGCACAACACGGTAAGAAGCAAAATCGGTTTGGTGGTTCTAAAGAAAAATATATTTTTTTAACCATTGTTTTAAATATTATACGATTGCATTGCCAATCATGTCTGCATTTATTTCTTTATAAATTCATTACTACCGAACCGATGTTGATGAAATAGAAAATATCCTGGTGAGAATTGATTGCTTTTTAAAGATCATGAGCAAAATTTATTAACGTCTTAACATTTAAGAAGGTGGACAGAATCATAATTGATTCTTCAAAATGGCGTGTTTAGTCTTATCTTCTGAAAATATTTTAGTTTTTTTTTGGTTTATAGAAAAGCACTACTTTTCCCCGCACAACAAGGTATAAAATAGTAAAATCGGTTTGGTGGTTCTCCAAAAATCTATTTTTGTTTCAGCCATTGTTTTACGGATTATACGATTGCATAGAACCACTGAACCGATTTTGCTAATTCATACCTTGTTGCTCGTGGCAAAAATGCAGCTTTTTTACTAATTTTAAAAACTAATTAAGACATGTTCGCAACACGAGAATAAACGAGTATCTTTGAGCCATCTTGGATTTTAAGATGGTGGACAAAAAAACATATTCAGTCAAAAGTCTGATTAATTATCTGCCAAGTGCAGTTTGTCTCATTAGAATCGATTGTATAGTTCAAAAATTATAATGAAAAAAAATGACTGGTTTTTTTTGGCCCAACCGGTATTTACCCAAAATAGCAAAAAAAAAATTATTTAGGTTATTTTAAAATTCTAAACCGTATATGGTATTCCATATTACGATTCTAGAATACCCTATGCTCCTAATATGGGCTAGATAGACCTTTTTTAATTCTGCATATTTTCTTCCGTATTTCATTTTTAAGCCGTTTCATTTTACAAAAGCAAGTTGAAAACAAATCCAAAAAACTAAAATTTAAAAATAGTGCCTTATGTTTTGATTTTATAGTGTTTAAAAAAACCAGTATTAGGCGACTTACTTCTACATCAAACCAAACCAAAATCAATAAAATACAGATAAACTTAATAACAAAAATGTATATTTAGGTCAGAAAATAAAACCTTTATATTTCAATGCATATATATATTTTTTAAATAAACTGGTCAAAAATTGAACCGAACCGAACCTAACCCCATTTTTTTGGAAATTTTTAAAGTAAATTTATTCCTAAACGAAACGGTCAATTCCCATTTAATTTTCTATGAGATATAGAAACGGTCAATTCCCATTCAATATTCTATGAGATATAGCTTCGATTATCCTCTTTTAATGTTTCGTTTCCTTGCTGTCTTGCTCATGACAGATAGCTTCACCGGGTGGCTATAACTCAAGTGTAACAAAAGTGCAAAAGTTTGCACGGCTCCCATTTCCCGTACGATTTTTTTCAAAAAAGTTTTAATGACATGAAATGAAAGTCAGCTAAAGCGAAAAAAAGTTATTTCTTAGTTTTTTAAACCTCTCATTTGTTTTCGATATTCGATTTTTGTTTCCATAAAATTGTACTTTTCCTGATTTTTAGTTTGACGTTTGTACCCGGTTTGACCTATAACCACCAAATTTGCTACGAGGCTACCCAAATATTGACCTTTCGAACCTTGTATGCAATTATACCCTAGATGACCACTGAGTACAATCAGGGGCGTACAAAAATAATTTTTCATAAATTCTCGTTTTTATGACCAAACCTGAGTTTCACCTTCTGTAGCTGATCTGATATCAACTCTAAGAAAGTGCAAAACACGTTGGATTTTGCGAAATAACTGGCATTTTTAAAAAAAATCATCCTGACGCCAATGATGATATTTTAACGAAAATTAAAAAACCGTCTGGGCATAAATGTTCAATCTTCAATAAAACGTGTTTTTCGTTTACCTAGAGTTGATATCAGATCACCTACAGAAGGTGAAACTCAGGTTTGGTCATAAAAAGGAGAATTTATAAAAAATTATTTTTGCACGCTTCTCATTGCGCTCAGTGGTCATCTAGGGTATAATTGCGTACAAGTTTCGAAAGGTCAATATTTGGGTTGCCTCGTAGCAAATTTAGTGGTTATAGGTCAAACCGGGTAGAAACGTCAAACTAAAAATCAGAAAAAGTACAATTTTATGGAAACAAAAATCGAATATCGGAAACAAGGTTCGAAAAGGCCAAGTTAGTTACCTCATAGCAAATTTGGTGGCTATATTTTAAACCGGGTAGAAACGTCAAACTAAAAATCAAGAAGTACAGTTTTATGGAAAAAAGCATATCTAGTTAACTAAAGAGAAATTTAAAAAACTGACAAATAACTTTTTTGGCTTAAGCTGACTGTAATTTTGTGTAAAAATTTTTTGAAAAAAATCGTACGGCAAATGGCAGCCGTGCAAACTTTCGCACTTTTGTTATACTTGCGTTGTAGCCACCCTGTAAAGCACAGGACAACAAGGAAACTAAACATTAAAGGAGGATGATCGATGCTGTATCACACAGAAAATTGTATGGGAATTGACTGACTCGTTTAGGGATAAATTTACTTTAAAAATTTCCAAAAAAAAGGGGTGGCTCACTTCAACTTTTGAGCAGTTTATTTGTGTGCAAGCAATGTAATTAAAACCACAAAAAGTTCCATTGCTAACATAAATAAACAAAACAAATATACCTAATGTAACTAGTAAGTTTAGACAAATATTCAGTGGTTCAGTTTACAGTTTATGAACCCCGCACATGAAGTGAACCGCCCTATAAATATATTAATTTACGCTTATACGAAGGAGGTGCTGAACTGAAACTTATAATAAGTTTCCAAGAAGTTTCCCACTGAGGAGAAGCCTCTTCGTCTTCACTTGTGCATTAGGATTAGAAACTTTACCAAGAGTTTACATGTACACTTGCATTGAGGAAGCGCCATCATTAAAAAAATATTAAAATTTAATTTGCCTACCGAAAATTTAAATTACATGGAAAAGTCTTTCATACTTTTTATATTAAAATTAATTAAAATTTTGCTCAACTAAGAAAAATCCCAAGAAAATTTACAGTTTTATCCTATTAAATCAGGGGCGCTCGTCGATAGGAGCGCTGGTGCGCGCGCACCCCCAGCAAAAATAAGAAAAAAAATAAATAAAAACTATTATTAAATAATTAGTGTTGTTTTTTATTTATTTTTTAATGATCCCGATCCTGCTAGTGGCATCTATCGGCCATTAACGGAAGTAATTATTATCTCTTCGACTTGACGCTTGCTGCCGCATACGGTGGCCTTCGATCGCCTCGCCTCGCTTGAATCTAGAGATATGAGAGGGCGGGCTTGAATCTGGAGGTGCGCGTGGATTCGGCGTTCCTCTTTAATCCAATTTTTGCCACGCAATTGGATCGGAAATGCTCGGGATATCGGCCGAGAAAAGGGCGGGGTGGTGCGCTAAATCAATACACACTTGCATCGTTTTTTTATAGTTCTCAGCTGATTACTGTTTATATTATCGTTAGTATGCGTGTATTGGGCGTAATTAAAATTTATTTACGCAGTTTTTAAGTGAATTTTATGCTGTTTTCGGCTTCTTGCTTGTAATTTTTGGGTTAATTATTATCCAGTGGCGGATCCAGGGGGGGGCACTAGGGGCACTAAGGTGCGTAATATCAATTTAACATTAATTTTCAGCTGATGACCGGATAACATTGAATCAACGTATACGAACATTACAATATGAAATGGTATTTGAATCAAAAGCTAAGATAAAACGGTTTTGTACATTGAATTAATGTTATCCATCGTTGGCTAAAAACTAATATGTATGTATACTGTAGGTAATTTTTTTTGTGTAGGCATATTTTTATTTATTGGAGATCTGCTTTTTTTACTTTGACAATCTTATTACCTATAGTGGGCACCATAATTTCTTTTATTTGGCTACAAACAAATATGCAAATTTTTTTAACTTTATTTATTTAAAATTTATTTCGACTCACTTATTATAGCGCACACCCATTCTTATACTTCACGTGCCGCCTCTGTATTAAATATACACAGGGACATATAGGTTGTTTCAAGTTAAGTGTGCACCATTGCCAACTTAGTTTCTATTAAAGATAAAAAAAAGTTTAAATTGGCAATTTAGTAGATTTTTTGATGCTCTTTAAGTTGCCTAAATCAACAAAAATAAATGTATAGCTAGCCTATTAACACACTTCCAGATATATCAGCCTTGAAAACAGTTTGTAAATATCTCAGAAACTGAAGCTCCTAAAAAGTTTTTGGTCATAGCACAAATTATTGGGCAAACTGTAATCTACTATATTCCGAAGACTGCATATTGATAGGATGCTCTGATAAAAAGTTAGCATTTTTGAAATTTTTTATTTTTCAAAAAATATTAGCATTTATAAATTTTGCCCAAAATCTAGTCAGCTCGTTGGACTGTCAAACACTATTTCACCTAAAAATTTTATGTTTGACGTTAACGGTTTAGGAGAGAAGAAAATAATACCTTCTCTAGCCGAGGCTGCGCTGCCTAGGAAGGTACAAATCCAACATCGCGTTTTCGAGTTTTCAAGTTTTTTCAAACAACATTAAAAAAAATAATCGAACAACTTGTATTTTATAATATTTGCCTTCCTAGCCCGCGTAGCAATGGCTAGAGAAGGTATTATTTTCGACGAAAAATTTTTTTTTGAGATAACGCCAAAAATGTGTTGTTTGGATGTATTTTGACCTATCCTAGCAATATCGTCGTGATGTCTGTCTGTGTGTGTGTTTAATATTTCTGTATGTAACACGATAGCTCCTAAACCGCTAAACTGATTTTCATAAAATGTTCAGGTAAAATAGTGTTCGACACTCTTGAGAGCTCATAAAATTTTGATCGAAATCCATTAATGCTAATGACAGTTTTTTGACAATTAAAAACTTAAAAGAATGCTTACTTTTTACCGAAGCATCGTATTTATACACTCTTTTCGGAATAGACTATATTTTGCTTATTAATTCGTGTTATAACCAAAAACTTTGTAGGAGCTTTAGTTTCTGAGATATTTACAAAAAATGTTTTCAAGGCTAATAATAATTATCATGGCTGCACTTGAAATGTAATAATAGACTAGCTAGGAAGGTTTCTTGTAGGTCTTTCAATTCTAAACAAAAATTGCTTTCTGATCTTTAAGTTAAATATATATAATACAGATATTCCTAATTCAAAATTACACTCAGACTGATTTCCTCCAAATCTGAGGGCACGGCAGTGCCTCGCCAAGTTCGCGCGCCGTACCATCTTTTCTTGAAACATTTCAGCCGATATTTGCACAGTGGTAGATCTTCATGGATTTAACAACCCCTCCAAGTTTCATGGAATTCCATACAGTAGTAAAATAGTTACGAAATTTCAAAAAACGTCGAAATTGTCACTCACTTACTCACTCACTCACTCATGTATAGATCATCAAAATTCTACTGTACTTCCAGACATGCTACAAAGCTGAAATTTGGCAGACTGATAGAAATTATGACCAAACCCCTGGACAAAAAACCACAAAATTTTAATTTACTCCCCTCCCCTATACATATAAAGTTATGTAAAAGAAATGCTAGAGAGCTCAGCTTTGGCAGACTGATAGGAGCTATGATAAAACTATCGGAAAAAAATTTGAAAACACCAAAATTTTAATTAACTTCCCTCCGCTATAAATGTAAATTTATTTAAAAGTAACATTGCCCACTTAAAAAAACGCTAGGGAGCTGAGCTTTGGAAGGCTGAAAGGACCTATGATGAAACCATGGGAACAAATTTAAAAACCCCAAACTTTTAATTAACTTCCCTCCGCTATAAATGTAAAGTTATGTAAAAGTAACATTGCCCACTTCCAGAAACTGTAGAGAGCTGAGCTTTGAAAGGCCGATAGGAACTATGATAAAACTATAAAAGAAAATTAAAATCCCCAAATTCTAATTAACTTTTCTCCCCTATATATGTAAAGTTATGTAAAAGTAACATTCTCCACTTCCAGAAACGCTAGAGAGCTGAGCTTTTGACGGCTGGTAGAAACTATGATAAAACTATAGAAAAAGAATAAAAAACCACAAAGCTTTAATTATTCCCTCCCCTATAAATGTAAAGTTATGTAAAAGTAACATTGCCCACTTCCAGAGGCACTAGAGAGCTGAGCTTTGGCAGACTGATAGGAAATATGAAAAATTATAGGAAAAAATTTAAAAATCCCAAAATTTTGCTACATTTAATTTGCTTCCCTCCCCTATAAATGTAAAGTTATGTAAAAGTAACATTGCCCACTTCCAGAAACGCTAGAGAGCTGAGCTTTGGGAGGCCTATAGGAACTATAGTAAAACTATAAAAAAAAAATTAAACAACTCCAAATTTCAATTACCTTCTTTCCCCTATAAATGTAAAGTTGTGTAAAATTAACATTGCCTACTCCCAGGAACACTAGAAAGCTGAACTTTAGAAGGCTGCAAATGACTTTTAGGCACAGTGTTAAATTGAACATAAAGAAGTTTGGCTGGAATAGCAAAGTTTTAAAAAAACATTTCCAAACTAGTAAGAACCTTTCATTTTGAAATTTGTATTAGAGAACTTGGCTTTACTTTTATCTCAAATCTTTTTACGGAATACTACTTTCGCGCACTTGGCTTTTTTTACATGAAATATTTTTGTTATGATAATGTTTTAATACGTAACTTTGAATTTAAAATAAAATATCTTCTTTTAACTTTAGGAAAAAAAAAATCAGGAGAAAATTTTTGTTTAGAATTGAAGGGAAGAAAAAAATATGGAATACAGGGAGCTCAAAAATTAGTTTTTTATGTTTTTTCAAAAAACTACAAAAACTCCACTCTATTTTGTTTTTGATTTTAGGATCTTAAAGAGCAAGAATTTTACTAGTTTGCCAATTTAAACTTTTTTCTAACTTTAGTAATAAAATGTTAGCAATGGTGGACACTTAATTTGGAATAACTTTTACATGGGTCAATCTCTTCGAATAATTTTCGCTTTTCTTAAAGTAAAAGGCACCTTCTTTTGTCAAAATATATTTAATTTAAGGAACCATTTACGTTAAGGGACCCAATTAATAGTTAGTAAGATTGGCCCTTAATTTACTAATAATTTGACGAAATTAGGTATGCTTTCCGCTATAGAACGCACAGATCAGTGGTAAATTAAGGCAATATTATTTCAAGGTGGATTTCGCATGTCTCGCTGCGAGGCTGAACGAATGCAGTTCGCATTCGCGCTCAAGTTTGTTGGTCTAAATGCACGTAATTAAGACGAATAAATGCAACTTTTAAAGTACCGACCCAGTTCGAGTAGCATAGCTGTTGACTACGCCTAAAATGCAATCACACTCTCACAATGCAACAGGGCATGCGAAAACTTGTTGCGGCCCTAATTTTTTGTGTACATCACCCTTGTTTCTATTGATATATATTTTCAAAATAAATTCTAGTATATATCCAAGACCCTAACAAAATCGACAAGTTGCAATAAACAACGCCGGTCCCACCTGCCGCCAGCTTTTTTATGTTTAACAGCCGGAAGGTCATGGGTTCAAGTCCAGAGAAACCTAAATTAGGAAAAACCAGGGGCGCCACGTATTTGTTAAGGTGGGGGACGTCGGGTGTTAAATTTTTGTTATAGATTTTGTTCACAGAATAACAATCCCAAATACGAACTAATTACTACTCTATTTAGGAAACTGAATACTTCAATTAACTAACTATTAAATCACTGTAACAATTTTCCCTTAAAAGAACTAGGAATACTCCCACGAGAATAGGTTGGCAATTTCTTTGATTCTATTCGGCAACACTGTCAGAGGGTTATCAAAATAAGTAAACACAAGGATTGAGGTTAAGTAGATTGTATAATGGGCTTTTTTTTATCTGCTGACAGTTTAAATGGAGGAAATTATTAATCATTAATATTAATTAACATTCTTAAGCAAAACAGTAAGTTAGGTTAAAAAAAAACAAAATATGGTTTTTATTTTAAAATTGAAGTTGAATAGAAAAATGGAGTTATGCAAGTTTCGAAATCATCATCATTCTTGCAAATAAAATTGATAAATATAAAAAACAATATAGTTTCCGACGTCTGAGCTCAGGGTGTCGTTTACACTGGGGAAAAAAATTATTATGAATATCAATTGTTAAGTTACCTATATAAGAAACATGGTATTATTTTAAATAAAAACAAATAGTATGAGTTATTATTTATGTTATAGTCGAACCTGGTCAATAGGCTGTGGCCAATAACCGACCTTTAAATTAGCTTTGACAACGACTAAATATTTAGTTAGGCCTAAACCAAGGTCGACTACAAATTACTAACTTGATATTGTAAAAATTTTGTCATAAGCGCCGTCACATCTCTTGATTACACCAATGTAAGAACCCACATCACCTGGCTGTTCTAATCAGTCACAGCATACAACCACACAGAGAAAGACACAACTTCTTGTACATTCAAACGCAGAACCCACCTGGAGAACCCTGGAAAAGAAAAAGGACACCTTTAGTTTTCCAGTGGTGTACTAATAATTCGTGATTTAACAACTCGAAACACACTGCATATTTCAGTGGTCGTGCCTGAACTATAAAGCCGCTTCATAAATAATTAAATAAAAAACGTCAAGAAAACATTACTGATAAAAAATTATATTTTCTTTTTTTTTCAAGACTCGGTTGGGGAAATTCACACTCACCTTCTGAAAGAAGGGTTCCCCACTCCAACGCAGTCTCATCCTACAGTCCGGTAGAGCGGACACATCACAGCCCTCGGCCTAGCACATTAGGCTAAAATGGGTCGTGCTACCATATACTGTAAATAAGAAAAACAATCTCAGCTTCACGCCCAATTAAGTTACAATTGACCAAAACCCCAAAAACTAAGATTTTTTCCCAAAAGAACCACGAGTACCCCTAACCTTAAAAAAAAATATGGCTTACCAATTCCACTGGTACTACCCATGTTTCAGCAGTAGCCGGGAGACAGATCGAACAGTTTTTAATAAAAAAAATCGGTCTTGCCCCTTTTTAAGGGCTGGAAAACGATCCCCTGTTACACGAGGGTGCTTCCAGAAAGACAAATGTCAAAAGAAAGGAAAGATGTCAAAAGAACGAAAGAACAGTCGACCAGTGACAACCAACCCGGGTTCCATCTCTGCACCAACCACAACTCGGACAGAACAATCCTCCTGAACTGGTTGCACCGAACAGTATTGTCAATCAGAACCAAGTTAATAGTTCCTCAAAATTCAAGAGAAATGTACTGTGCAACCAATGTACAACAATCAGCCCTTATTTGCTTCATAAGTCCGGATAATATAAACAATGTCCCAGTGTTCCAGATTCAGCACCGAGAAGAATAAGTAATCCGCGAGCAGCCGTACAACCAGAGAAATGTACCCAACCTGCAAAATATGCTTGTGCAACCAACCAAAACACCGCGCGTGGTATTACAGCCTCACTTTTCCATAGGTAAATAAAATCGAATTAAGTACACGGTTTTCTAATTTTCCAACTAATAAAAAGGTGTTTTATAGGCCGGCAGTCAGTGATACAATTTGTAAAAATGCCCATCTTAAATCACAACAGAACCTGTCTAACAGTGCGCGAAACATGGATTGATTTACATAAACTTAAGGTAGGTTTATAGAATTTAAAGTAGATTTATAAAAAAAATGTTGATTACTAACCACAATTGTTAGTGTGAAACTACACGGTGTCTTAAGGATAATTTCACACGTAACAATCCCCCCCTTGCTTCAAAATGGTTAACCCCAAGGGTTAAACATATCTAGTTATCATTCGACAGCTTAAGATCCTTCGAGTGCCAAGAACCTGGAAGAACACTACCATCCAATTCCTTCAATACATACATCCACGGCGACAGTTTCTGGTGAATCACATAGGGACCTACAAAAGGTGGAGCCAACTTATGAGAGAAATACTTAGCAGCATTGGATTGCACAAAATTCCTCTTCCACACCTTTTGACCCACAGAATATTCTTCAGAGCGTTTACGCAGATTATACTTCTCTACACTCTTACGACCCGCTACTTCTAGACGTTTCTTGGTTTCGGCAAACATCTCTCGAAACAGTAAATTTCTTGTAATCCCAGAATCTTGAACACCAGACTCAACACCTAACAATTCCTCATTCCGATAGTCCTCACCAGACAAACACATGTTCCTTCCAAAGTTTATAAAGTAGGGAGTCACTCTTGAAGAGAACTCCGGAACAAAACGCCGATACCAACTAAAAGAACCCAATATTCTCCGTACTTCTTTAACAGTTCTGGGACGTGGTAACTTTTTAATCTTTCAAAAAAAACAATAACTAATCTATGTTAACTAAGCGTACACTGCGCAAGTCTACTAATAACCACACTACGCTGGTCACAAAGTACACACTTCTCACTATAATAACTACTCGCACTATCTTACACTATATCAATTTAACAATTGGGCAAATAATCCCAATTACTCTAAATTAGATCTTTATTTAAAAAAAACCAAGACCTAATAAATTCGACGTGTCGTGCCCGCAAAACCGAACGGAACAGACAAGAACCGCGTTCGCGTTTACAAAAAAAAACTAATAAATAACATCGTACAAGTGTCTCCTCTGTGTTTACCAAACCTCACTCTAACTGTGTGCCAAATAGAATTACCACCCTAGCTACAATTAAACTTTACCTGGCAACGGGTACCACTTACTCAGCACAACCAGCACCCACCCTGGTATTACAGCGACGTTCGCTGATTGCCCTTAAGCAGACTAATGAACCTTAATTAGCATTTAGTCTTTTAAAAAAAATTGAAGAGGAAAAAAATGGAATAAAATTTTAAAAAAATAAGTAGGCGTGAACAACAGTACCCAATTCTGCGATATTAGGAAAAACAACCCAGTTATTAGCTTTAAATTATTCAAAAAACGACGGTCATCTAGTGTTATCTTCCAACAAAAAGCAACTAGTAAACAAATAAATTATCTAGCAGAAAAAAACTTATGTAATTTTAACATGCCCGTCAAACCTCCTATCAAGAATTGACAACTCCATGGGTCATAAGGCTGTAAACCTTTATGCACTCCAAGCCCATGCTAATTGTCGATTCGCAAGAGTCAGTTATGAGAATGGCTTTAGAAATACCTTAAAAGAATTTCCTGGTACGAATCCCCAAAGATCATATAATATTTACCAAATATATATATGCTGCACTCAGTCTAAGGCGGATCCTCCATTTCGCGACTTCAAAAAAAAACAAGAAAACAGAAGAAAAAAAACTCAAGTTGAACAACACTAGTGACACCCGTTCTCAACCAAGCTTGGTTTGGACTTACTATGTCCTACGCCTTACTAGCTAACCTAACACGTTCTGACCTAACCAAAAAAAAAAAATAGTTGTGCTTCTAAACAAAGCAGCTATCTCTTGTATTTAATTACTATGGAGCTGTAAAACTATCAAGTAATTCTAGGTACTGGTTAACCTGAACAAGCTTACATTATGACTGATAATTTAAAACAAACAAATTTTTTGTTTAAGGCTGGTATACCCGTAGGTCATATTTGGTATATGCTCTCCGAAGCCTACGCCGTACCCTTAGCCCCAAAAAAAAAATTGTCCCCCTTTTTTTAAAAAAAAAAAACAAACAGGATTATAATTACTTAGTTTGACAGTTCCGAGGTAGCGCTGTTTAGAGAGGTATCGATGTTCAACCTCGGCTCTAGGTAATTTAGATTAAGGTTTTCCCAAATTCCTGAGCACAATAGGACCCACCGCTGACCCGAATTGTAACACATTGGAGAAGATGTTAGTCCCCAATTGTTACCACCAAAAAAAAAATGAAATAAAAGAAAATGTTTGAAGCACGAAAACTATAAGTCTATCTTTAATTAGTCAACATTAGGAAAATACCGAGCAGCACCTTCACAAAAAAACAAATCTCTATATCCATTTAAACTACAGTCTTAACTTTCCACAGAAACATTGGCCTATTGTACAAAAATGTGTATTGATGATTTCGGTCACCTAACGTACCCTATGGTCTGGACAAAAAAATTAAATTATAATGATTTTATTTATTTTTTTTTTTTGTTGAAATATTCTCCAAAAACTTTTACCATCCAAAACTTCCATTCAGTTGAAGTATTATTAATATGTGTCGACCCATTCGTGTCTTTTTAAAAAAAAAAAAACCTACATAATAAAAAGTAGTCAAAATTGTCAAAAAAAACAAAAAGAAATCTTAGTCAGACATTTTTTTTTGTGCAGCACATAAAAGAAATTATTGGCTGGCTTCCCAAACAAGGAGAAAAAAATATAGTTAATGAAAATACTTTTTGTGGTTTTTCGACTTTTTTGAATGATTTCTTAAAGTTGAAGTAGTAACGATTTTCTCTGCTAACCATTGCCTTCTTAAAATCTAGAATAAAGCTGGCCTGTGTTCTCTTCACTGTAAGTTTCTTCACATGGTTAGAATTTTTCCGACAATATTAAAAGACCACAGTGTACCATTGAGTTTATAAAGGACCTTAAATTAACCAACTATGTTATCGTTTTTTTTAAAGCTTTTAAGTCCTAAAGATTAGAGAAATAAATGAAAATTGTCATTCCTCCGTTCCTGTTTCCCTTTCAGAGACTATATAGTAGTAATTATGGATTTTCCTAAGTTTGATATACTCAGTTTTTTCCCAACAAACAAAAAAAAACCATGAGAAACCTAACCATCTATCTGCCCAATTAAATCAATTAATATCCTATATGGATAACTTAAGGGTATAAATTTTCCCTAGTAGTAGGTGTAGAGTTTAGTTATCAATTACCTACAAGCCAAAACTCTAAAGTGATTCAGGTTTTTATAATACCTCTATTCAGAGAAAAAAAAATTATCATCCCTCATCGGATTCTAAAAAAAAACCATGAACCCTAGACCCTTTATTGTTATCCAAGCTATCCAACATTAGTTAAGCAAACCTTTTCCATACCAAATCAAGGTTCAATAAAAAAAATGTGGGTGCTTACCGACCAAGTAGTACTTACTATCGAAACACATTAAACCTATAGCCATAAACAGGGGTTCAATAAATCCCTAAAAGGTTCGTACAGTCTGATGCCAAAAATACCCAAACAGTCCTGCGGACTAACACTTTTAAACTAAACCATCAGACCTGCACTTGTGACTCATCATTTTTTTTAATCCCTCCTGACCAAGGTGCATGGAATCCCTCCTGGATTCTTCTTTTAAAAAAAAATGGAGCCACCCCCCTTGTTTCGCACCAAAAAAAAAGTTAAAACATAAAAAAAAAATGTAAAGGAATCTGAAGTTCCTATAAATACCTACTTCGCGAAACTAGCTCTAGGTTTTATTTTTTTAAAGTCCAGTCAGTAACTAGTTTATGCCCTTAATTCAAAGCTCACTGCTATTTCTCAGGTAGTTTGACTCTGGTGAAAATCAAATGTTTGGTAAAAAAAATATTTTGCCCAATAAAAGTTAGAAGACAGGGAAGTACAGCCAGTCATATGTCCTAAGTTTTTACTGAGTGTGTCTGTCTGTCAAGTTTTATTACTTATTATTCGGATCCTAAAAACAACAAAAAATTGAAAAAAACTGTCTAGTTTGTCAGTAGCCACCTTCCACTTCTCCTATTTCAACTTGTAATCGAACTAAGCTAATTAGGTTAAAAAAAAACCATGTACCACTTTATTGCATAAACCAGCCACCATAAGACCATTAAAAAAAAAGTTGTCAAATTAAAAATATCAACATTTTTCCCTAACGAAAAGCAACTGCACTAGGTGGTCAATATTTAATCGAAAACACCATTAAAATTTTATAAATACCAACTTCTCCCTTTTGTGTAGTTGTCACTAGGATTCCTGTTCTCTTTATTATAGAAAAAAAACAAGGAAACAAAAGTTAGTTGGGTGATGCCAACTCATGTTGCTTATCTACAAAAACCCTGGCCCTTTACGTTGGGTGCCAAATCTGTTGCGGCCCTAATTTTTTGTGTACATCACCCTTGTTTCTATTGATATATATTTTCAAAATAAATTCTAGTATATATCCAAGACCCTAACAAAATCGACAAGTTGCAATAAACAACGCCGGTCCCACCTGCCGCCAGCTTTTTTATGTTTAACAGCCGGAAGGTCATGGGTTCAAGTCCAGAGAAACCTAAATTAGGAAAAACCAGGGGCGCCACGTATTTGTTAAGGTGGGGGACGTCGGGTGTTAAATTTTTGTTATAGATTTTGTTCACAGAATAACAATCCCAAATACGAACTAATTACTACTCTATTTAGGAAACTGAATACTTCAATTAACTAACTATTAAATCACTGTAACAATTTTCCCTTAAAAGAACTAGGAATACTCCCACGAGAATAGGTTGGCAATTTCTTTGATTCTATTCGGCAACACTGTCAGAGGGTTATCAAAATAAGTAAACACAAGGATTGAGGTTAAGTAGATTGTATAATGGGCTTTTTTTTATCTGCTGACAGTTTAAATGGAGGAAATTATTAATCATTAATATTAATTAACATTCTTAAGCAAAACAGTAAGTTAGGTTAAAAAAAAATAAAATATGGTTTTTATTTTAAAATTGAAGTTGAATAGAAAAATGGAGTTATGCAAGTTTCGAAATCATCATCATTCTTGCAAATAAAATTGATAAATATAAAAAACAATATAGTTTCCGACGTCTGAGCTCAGGGTGTCGTTTACACTGGGGAAAAAAATTATTATGAATATCAATTGTTAAGTTACCTATATAAGAAACATGGTATTATTTTAAATAAAAACAAATAGTATGAGTTATTATTTATGTTATAGTCGAACCTGGTCAATAGGCTGTGGCCAATAACCGACCTTTAAATTAGCTTTGACAACGACTAAATATTTAGTTAGGCCTAAACCAAGGTCGACTACAAATTACTAACTTGATATTGTAAAAATTTTGTCATAAGCGCCGTCACATCTCTTGATTACACCAATGTAAGAACCCACATCACCTGGCTGTTCTAATCAGTCACAGCATACAACCACACAGAGAAAGACACAACTTCTTGTACATTCAAACGCAGAACCCACCTGGAGAACCCTGGAAAAGAAAAAGGACACCTTTAGTTTTCCAGTGGTGTACTAATAATTCGTGATTTAACAACTCGAAACACACTGCATATTTCAGTGGTCGTGCCTGAACTATAAAGCCGCTTCATAAATAATTAAATAAAAAACGTCAAGAAAACATTACTGATAAAAAATTATATTTTCTTTTTTTTTCAAGACTCGGTTGGGGAAATTCACACTCACCTTCTGAAAGAAGGGTTCCCCACTCCAACGCAGTCTCATCCTACAGTCCGGTAGAGCGGACACATCACAGCCCTCGGCCTAGCACATTAGGCTAAAATGGGTCGTGCTACCATATACTGTAAATAAGAAAAACAATCTCAGCTTCACGCCCAATTAAGTTACAATTGACCAAAACCCCAAAAACTAAGATTTTTTCCCAAAAGAACCACGAGTACCCCTAACCTTAAAAAAAAATATGGCTTACCAATTCCACTGGTACTACCCATGTTTCAGCAGTAGCCGGGAGACAGATCGAACAGTTTTTAATAAAAAAAATCGGTCTTGCCCCTTTTTAAGGGCTGGAAAACGATCCCCTGTTACACGAGGGTGCTTCCAGAAAGACAAATGTCAAAAGAAAGGAAAGATGTCAAAAGAACGAAAGAACAGTCGACCAGTGACAACCAACCCGGGTTCCATCTCTGCACCAACCACAACTCGGACAGAACAATCCTCCTGAACTGGTTGCACCGAACAGTATTGTCAATCAGAACCAAGTTAATAGTTCCTCAAAATTCAAGAGAAATGTACTGTGCAACCAATGTACAACAATCAGCCCTTATTTGCTTCATAAGTCCGGATAATATAAACAATGTCCCAGTGTTCCAGATTCAGCACCGAGCAGAATAAGTAATCCGCGAGCAGCCGTACAACCAGAGAAATGTACCCAACCTGCAAAATATGCTTGTGCAACCAACCAAAACACCGCGCGTGGTATTACAGCCTCACTTTTCCATAGGTAAATAAAATCGAATTAAGTACACGGTTTTCTAATTTTCCAACTAATAAAAAGGTGTTTTATAGGCCGGCAGTCAGTGATACAATTTGTAAAAATGCCCATCTTAAATCACAACAGAACCTGTCTAACAGTGCGCGAAACATGGATTGATTTACATAAACTTAAGGTAGGTTTATAGAATTTAAAGTAGATTTATAAAAAAAATGTTGATTACTAACCACAATTGTTAGTGTGAAACTACACGGTGTCTTAAGGATAATTTCACACGTAACAAACTGCCTAAAATGAGTACGCGGTTTCGTTACTTTGACATTTTAACATGGGTCTGATCCAAGCCGCATTTAAGTTTTATAGTTTTTTAAGTGTAAACTTCTTTAGGCGCGTTTAGCAGTTTTTCCGGGTAGTGAATTAAACTGAGCCGTCAGGCTTGGCTATGTAACGCACATTCGGGTGAAATCGGCTCGAGTCGACCAACTGTGAGAAACATTCAGCGAGCGATATGATGATGCAGACGAAGGCCAGTACACAGAAGAGTTTGGTTCCGTCCGCTTTGCAGAATATGTTATGGGCCAATATTATTGATTTCGCCTTTTTCAAGTTTAACATTCTGCCGTGTGGTCTTAAAGACACACAATAATTTTTTTATTTGGTATAATATTTGCCTTCGAAATTTCTTTTTAAAAATAATATCCGAAATTTTGTAAAGTAATCACTTGACCGCACACTGTGCGGTAAAGTTACTTTACTGCACGCGCACCACTTAGAAACCTTAGCAAGGCATCAATAAGACAGATTCAAACCAGCTAATTTGACATGTTTATTTGTAAATTCATTCAATTTATTGACAAAAAAAGGTACTCATAGGTAAAATATTGTACCTAACACATGCCGAAATTGTCTTTACCACCCTTGACGGCTTGACCGAACTCCGCTCCGCGTCTTTCGGCCAACTGTTGTCGCGTACGGTAAATTATTACTTTCCGCTGTTGTTAGGTAAATAACTATTGTCAGGTTTGAAGGTTTTGTAATCATCCCAAAATAAGAAAATTTTTCTTAAACATATTAAACAACGTTGACTTATAGTTAACTTGAAGCTTGTCGTGAGAATATGTGTGATAAATTTCTTTTGTGATAACGCCGAAAATGTGTAATTTGGGTGTATTTTGACCTATCTTAGCAGTATTTTCGTGATGTCTGTCTGTGTGTGTATATCTGTCCGTAACACGATAGCTGCTAAACAGCTAAACCGATTTTCGTCGAATTTCCAGTTAAAATAGTGTTCGACACTCTAACGAGCTGATTAGATTTTGGTCAAAATTCATTAAGGCTAATGACTAATGTTTTTTGACAATTCTGCATTTTTCTCAATAATTTGTGTTATAACCAAAAACTTTGTGGAAGCTTTAGTTTCTGAGATATTTACAAAAAACTGTTTTTCAAGGCTGATATATTCACTTAAAGTATGCTAATAGGCTAGCTAGGAAGGTATCAGATCCGTCAGGGATCCATTAATTTTTTTAAAACATATTCTCCTGACCTTATTTCCGGGATCCGAGAGAGTGTGAATCCTAACCGTTGTCAATTGATGGCTTACGTAACCTACCCGTGTCAGTGAAGACCCGTATTCTTCAGCCTTAAATATTGGTTCAATAGTTTTTGATTTAAAAAATAATTTTTAATGAAGCTGTGGCAAATCGATTATAAAAAATACGTCACTATCATGTTCCTTATCTAAATAAAAAGGGTAATACTTATCCCTCAAAAGAATATAGCAAGATACTAAAGTCGCCAAAAGATGGTCTGTTTCAAGCAAAATAGACAAGTCCGATTTTTTTTTCAAAAAAAGCGATAAATACCCGAATACGCATTTCTTTCATTTTCAAACGGCCACCCTGTATAATATAATAAAAGGCAACCAAAACCAACACATTTGTAAAATTTATTTTTGAATGTTTAGCGTCCCACTACTTTATGTCATATAAAAACTGCCATAAAAGTGTCACGCTCTACCGGAATCATGACAACCATGCTTGGATTTTAAGGAGTATGTGCAAAAATTAGCACGACTACGTATTCCTAATGTCTTTCGGTAAAAGTATCGAACGCACATAATTTGGTAATACGTGCCTAGTCCCTTCTTGTAAGGTTTAACAGAGGCTATGGACAAGTACTACCTGCACCCTTCAACATTTGGTTTCACACTTTACACCTTTTTTATACGCGAAATCACAATGGTGCAACTATACATTTTTATTTCTTTACTGAGTTTTTAGTTTATTTCTTTACTGAGTTTTTAGTTTTAATTTAATTGAAAACTTTTAGTCTGTTTCACTTGTCTTGCAATACTTTTAATATATAAATAGATGGTGTTGCGCATGTAAATTCTAACCAAAATCCGCGTAAGGCAAGACGACAGCCCAACCTTAAGTAGGCTTTTGAAGTTTCGGTGCTACATAGGGTTATTTGAAAGTTTGAAAATTTGCCAAAACTTCAGTCTATCTCCGTGTTCTGGATTTACGCCGCGCATCATATAGTTCGTATGAATGACACTGATTCGAAAAATTGGCTTGTATAATGTCCCATGTATATTTAATTTAGCCACGTGGACACGACACAGTACTTGGGTATTGGAAACGAATCAAGTGAGTTAAAAGTAGACAATAGAAAAACAATATCTCAATGCAATGAGTATGTATGTATGCTTGGGTATCACATTTGATAAGACAGGAACAGACTGTAAAGAACTGTCAAAATGAATAGTAAAAGCAAAAAAGGTGGTGTTTTTTTTCCATTACCTATATTTCATATATGATTCCCTCGCGTGTAACTTATGTCAAGCTCCAGTAATAGTAATGCGCGCGACAGGTACGTCACGTACACAAATTCGCCCGTCGATTAAAGCTGAACTGACTAAGCTTCATTGGAATTGATGGTCCCTTCTACAAAGATACGCGTACGAACTACATCGACACGTTCGTGCGGGGATGTGGAAAAAACAGCTGAGTGAGATCTAGAGCCATTCTAATTTGTTTAACCTATTCGAAACCTGTTTTTATAATAATTTAAAAACTATTTTATTTATAACATAGAAGGATTTTTTACCCTTCACATTATTCAGTTAATAATATTACTTAAATCAGATACGTCCTTTAGAGATAACACAGAAAAGTAGTTCTACATAACAAAAGACAAAAAGGAAATGGGCCCAGTCAAGTGAGCTTAAGTTTGTATCCAAAAATGTTAGTTTCGACATTATTGCTGAAACCAGCTGTACACAGAAACATTAATCAATGCAATGGCAATACTCAAAGGTTGCAATATTAGCCAAAACTAAAACCACCATTTGACTCATATATCTATTAAACTTATAACAACTATAGATCTCTGTCTACTACCTATATCTATTATTATTATCTTTTAGAAACCGTTGCATCCTAAAACTCATTGAGCATGGCATGACAGTTGAAACAGAAAAATGATAAAGGCGCGGATTAAGGAGTAAAACCTGAGGGGGGATAATAGGCAACGGGGGGGGAGTTCTCCTTTTTTCACGTTAGTTGTTAACAACTGCATTTTTTTTCTTTTAAAGAGGGGTAGTTACCACGTACGGGTAGACCTCGTCAGATGTCTATCTGGGGAAATGAATCGACCCCTGCACTCCGTAGATTCCAGGTACTCTCCGATCCGGAGAATTAGCACCTGTATAGGGTCCCTTTCCCAGGGTTACGGAAGAAGACCACATCGATATGAAAGGCGGAGAGAATGGACCTCGGTACGGTGATCATAGCGTAGGTGGCAACCCTTTCTTTTAGGGACAGTGTAAAAGACTACAGCTGTTGCCTTACAGTAAGGCGTTGGCTCGTCAAAGGCTAGAGGAGAAAAACCTTGATTAAAAATCCTGACCATCCAAGTAGGGGGTTGAGGCATTAGACTGGTTCTCTAATACTTGTAAAACAAAACAATTACCAAAAAGCCTAAACAAAGCCTCGGAGCAATGCATGAAAATTTTCGAAGACGAAAAAAGCAAAGAGAAAGGACTATGAATATAGCTACATGGAACGTACAGGGAGTGAATCAACATTATGGCAACCGAAGTGCAGAATTGTAAGATCGATATTATTGCACTCACAGAGACAAAAAAGAAAGGAACAGGTACGAATAGTGTCGGTAATTTTGTCCATATATTCACTGGAGTCCCAAAAGAGCAGCCAGAGGGGTATCTTATTAATAAAGAAAAACCTAAAATATAAAATTACAGACTACGATTGCATTAGTGAAAACATACTTCGAGTGAACATGAAGATGCTTGCACATAATATAAGCATAACAGCAGCCTACGCACCATCAAATGACGAAAGCAAGGGCGCAGCCAGGGGGGGGCTCGGGGCCCGGGCCCTCCCCAAGCCTTGGACTTTTTTACATATTTTCCACATATTTCATGAATAAACACAAAAAATAGCTTAAAATTCGACATAATGAGGCTTCGCCCCCCCCCAAGAGGCCTCGGCTCCCTCCCCAAAAGGCCTCGGGCCCCCCCAAGGCCAATTCCTGGGTGCGCCACTGCGAAAGAGTAGCTACAAAACAAATGTTCTTTGATCAACTTGAAGAAACTATCACCAAAATCGGTAATACCAGAGAAATAATTATGCTTGGCGATTTTAATAGCCGAACTGGTAGACAAGCCCAGAGCAAATTGATAGGACCATTTGGAGAGGAAGTAACAAATGATAATGGAAACCTACAACCTCAAAATAAATAATGGTTTTTTTAAACATAAGGATATTCATCGATATACCTGGTTTCAACCAACAAGAAATATTAAATCAATCATTGAATATGCTATAGGTGGACAACACTCGCAATTAAAGTGGTATGATGAGCAAGCACTTCGTGGTGTTACCTGTGGATCTGACCACCATCTGGTTAAAGCAAAAATATTATTTCCTTTATGAAAAACAAATAAGGACGAAAGTATTAGAGAAAATGAAAACCTAGAATGCATCGAAGACAATCAAAAATACAACTTTAGGAGAAAATCTACGGGGAGACCAGAAGACAGCTAAGAAATTTGATACGTACAAAAAAGAATGAAAAGTTTGAGCGCAAATGCCACGATATAAATACACACGTAGGAGGTAGGCAGAGTTCTGAAGTATAGAAGTTCATTTCTACAGTAAAACACCCATCAAAAGAAAAAGTAAACATCCAGATCATCAAACCAGAACAATGGACAGAACACTATAAGGGACTGCTGCAGGAGACAAGACCCGAATATCTTTCAGCCTCTCCGAGGAAAGACATAGAAGTACATGGAGAGGAAGTAATCATCGAAAAAGGAATGATAAAGAATAGTATTAAAAAGCTTAAATCCGAAAAAGCTAGCAGACCTGGGGGAATATATGCTGAAATGCTTCATGGATCAGAGAAACTACTCGAAAATCTCACATATATTATCAATCAATGCATAAACGGACATCCGGTACCTAATGATTGGAAAATTGCATTTATATCCACAATACATAAAAAAGGGAACAAGCTGGATTGCAACAATTACAGAGGAATTTCAGTAACCAGTACTCTAAGTAGATTGTACGGTCGGATCGGAGATCTAATAGAGAATGATTTTCATGAACAAGAAGAACAGGAGCAAAGTGGGTTTTGTGCCGGCAGATCTTGTAGTAATAATGTGTTTTGTCTTAAACAAGTAATTGAGAAAAGGAGCGCCAGAAATATAGAGACTCATATTACCTTTGTGGATCTACAAAAAGCATATGACACCGTTCCAGTAGAAAAATTATAGACAGTGTTAGAGCAAACTAATATTAATCGTACATACATAAAAGCGATAAAATTGGAAATAGACTTTCAAAAGAATTCCTGGTAACAAAAGTCTTAAGACAGGGATGTTGTATCTCTCCAACTCTTTTTAAAATATTTATCGCAGTAGCTCTAAACAACTGGAAACGTAAAGTGCACGGCATGGGAATACGACCTAACGACCGATTTACCATATACACACTACAGTTTGCTGACGACCAAGTAGTTGTAGCTAATGATAAAGAAGACATGGATTATATGATGAGAAAGTTAATGGAAAAATACCAAAAGTGGGGATTAACAGTGAACGTGGACAAGACACAGTACTTATGTATTGGAAACGAATCCAGTTAGTTAGAACTAGACAATGGACAAACAATATCTCCATGCAATGAGTACGTATACTTTTGTGTCACATTTGATAAGACAGGAACAGATTGTAAAGAACTGGAAAAAAGAATAGTAAAAGCAAAAAAGGTTATTGGATGTCTTAACAGTAATTTATGGAGCAGAGAGATAAAAAAGAATGTAAAATTTAACATATATGAAACAATGGTGAAAAGCACGCTGTTGTATGGAATAGAGACTTGTCGCATAACACAAAAATACAAAACAAAAATGGAAAGTGTCGAATTAGATGCAATAAGAAGATCAATGAAAATATCTAGAATAGATCACATAAGAAATGACATCATAAAAGAAAGAATGTGAATCGAGGGAAGCGTAACGGATGACATCCCTAAAAGGCAACTAATATGGTACGGCCATGTACACCGGATGAACGACGAAAGATTACCAAAGCAAGTCCTAGAATGGCAACCAATAGGGCGCAGAAAAAGAGGGCGTCCTAAACTAGAATGGCAAGAGTCAATCCAAAGATCAATGAGTCAAAAAAATCTAACAGAAGATGATTGTCAGAATCGAAGGAGGTGGAGAATAGGCGTCGGACAACGTAGAAAAACGTTCTAAACTGACTTAGTAGTAGTAGTTACCACGTTATCCCCCCTACAATCCGCGCCTGAAATATTTATATAAATAAAACTTTTTGCCTATAAGTAAAAACATGCTGCTTTTTCCTTTTAACTAGTGTACTATGCCTCACGGTAAAAAAAAACTGCTGCAAATGCAAAAAATTTCGCTTGATTTACAATTTCTGTTACTTCCAAAATTTTTTACTTCTCTTTATGAATATTTTTGTTTGTCCACAAGTTGTACCATAACTAAGCCTCATCATCAAGTCTGTTCAAATAATAAATGTACTGGATGACAAGTCCAGTATAACAAACCGATGTAGGTAGCTGGTAGGTTTTCATCGTAAGCTTCAAATAAAGGCTATTTGCTGGAAGGTGCATAAGATTTTGCTGTCGCCCAACTATTCTTGGCACCTGTAACTCTATTCCAAGGTTTTTGAGCATATGTGCTGGCTTCAGCTAAGATAGTGTTTATGACTTCTTATGCGGATTAACGATGATGTTTAAATAGATCTAATAATCTTTTAATGTAATTACCACATTGCAATAAATCTAAACTTGGAGATTGCAAGATATTAGCCACAGGTTGAAATAGCGCAGAATACTTTGCTCAGGCACAGGGAATAATTATGTTAAAAAATGGGCATATAAATAAAAATTAACATACTGGCCAAAATATATGAAACAATTTTGTTTCATGATCTCTCTGACTTATTACAACCTAAATTTTCTAAGTTTCAGGATGGCTTTTTAGAGGATAGGTCAACTGTAACAAACCTTTCATTTCTGGATGAGATGACATCGGAAGCTATTGTAAGTAAAAGTCAGTTGGATGTGATATACACCGACTGTGAAAAGGCCTTTGACAAAGTTGATCATGACTTGCTTCTTGGCAAGCTTGTGTAGCTTGGAATTGGTGAGGATGCATACCTTGTTATAAAATCATACCTTACAAATAGAGTTCAAAAAGTAAAAGTCGGTTCAACTAGTTCTGATGCCTTTGTTGCAACCTCAGGTGTACCACAGGGTAGTAAACTAAGTCCATTATTTTTCTTGTGTTTTATAAATACCTTACCAGACTGCCTTAGTGACTCTATAGTACTTCCTTTTGCAGACGATTTCAAGCTCTGCAGGATTGTTGGTGAGCAGGAAGATTGTGAGAAACTTCAGCGCGATTTGGGCAACATAAACAATTAGTTTAAAAAAATAGAATGTCACTAAATGTCAATAAATGTTCAATTGTTAGTTTTACTCGAAAAACCAACCCAATAATAAATTTATATAAAATTGGTAATTCTGAGCTAAATCGACAAATGCAAGTTAAGGATTTGGGAATTCACTTTTAGCCCAACATGAAATTTAACAAACATTTTACTTATATTATTAATAAAGCTATTAAATCACTTGGATTTGTAATTAGGAATAGTAAACGTTTCAAAATAAGTACAATTATTATATAATATAACTTATATAATTCTCTAGTGAGACCACACCTAGAGTATGCCTTGCAAATTTGGCTGCCTTTATGAAATCAAAAAAGTGCAAAAGAAGTTTTTGCGATACCTTTATGTTGTTGGAAAAAATGTCTATCCTTTTAAAGTCTCATACAACAGTATGCTCTCAAGATTTAGTATGAAATCTCTGGTAGAAGAAGGAAAAACCAAGCTGTGATATTTCTGTATTATATATTAAATAACATAAAATATAGGTAAGAATAGCTATTTAATTAACTATATTCACATAAATGTGCCACAGATTAATTTAAGGCCACAGGCCAACAAAAAACATTTTAGCACTAACTATAGTATATTTTCAATATATCTTTGAAAAAACTAAAAGCTAATTTAGATATTAGGTAATTTGTAATTATTTTTTTTCCTATTTTTAGGTAGTCTTAAAACTTTACATGTAACTACTGTATCGGTGTTTGTAAAGTATACAATAAATAAAAGAAATAAATAAAATAAATATATTCCGGAGTTCCTGTAAAGCTGAAATGCCACCTTTCTAGTTGCAATATTGCCGCCTTCAGATCAGTATTTGAAGTTCTTTAAGTATGCTCAAAAGGTTGTCTTTAAATACAGCTATACTTGTATATTTTTAAGACCATCGTGTCTAACAAAGGGCAAACGAGAAGAATATTTGGACATACTGTATTATTATTTGGTGTAATAATAAAAAGCATTTAGATATTTTAAAGCTGTATATTCGTGATTCAACAAAATATAAACACTGCGTATACAACCGAGCCTACGTGACTAAAGTAACTCCCCGTGCATACACTAGAGGCATCACTGAACGACACAGCGTGCAACAAACACCAACTAAAGTAAGGCCAAATATATGTGTGCACGGCTTACACCACCAACTTAACATAGGCCAATAAACACATATAATACACATACTTTATTCGTTAAACTAATTTACGAAAAAAACGAGTTATATCCTTCACAGTATATATCGTTAGGGATAAGTGTGTCTAGGGTATAATATTATGTAGATAGGAATAACTTTATAGTGCTAACGTGATTGATTCATTGTTTTGTTTCTTCCTGCCCCTCGCTGCGTACGCTTATGCTGCTTTCTGTATATTTCATAAGTAAATAACATTTTAATAATATGATAAGTAACACTGCGGACGTAGGGGCGGCAGTGTAGTGCCATGGTATGGTCGTCGGCTTCACATGCAGAAGATACCAGGCTCGTCTCCCGAACAATGCAAAAACAAAAAAAATCCGTCACCTTGTCGCCCACATCCTTTTCAGCGTTCAACAGCCGTCATCGAATAAGCATGCGATGCGATGCCCACAAAAATATAAGTTGATCTTGGACATCGAGAATATACGCAGGTGTAGTCCAGGAGCCGACACGCAGGTAGCCGTGGAATCAGGGATAATAACCCAGGAGCCTGCTATATATATATATATATATATATATATATATATATATATATAGTCGGAACCAGGATGGCGCCAGCATAAATCTCCTACAGTCAACTCACAACGACCACGACTATTGCGCTGCAAAGGAAAGAGGTCTATCGTCTAAATCCAAGTTCTGCTGAGACAATAGCGGTGTTAGATAGATGCAAGTCTAACATGTAGCAGGTCCACCTTTTGGAAGGTGTGTAAAAGCGTGGGTCCACTGTGTATACTTGCTACGCAGTATAAAGATCCCTGATCGTTTGAGTTAAAGAAGTCATTCAATAATATTGCACAAAAAAGATATTGTGCAATATTACTGTAGGTCTAGAGGATGCCTTATGCAAGTTGTTTGTCGTAAAAAAGAAGTAAGCATGGTTTGGTCTTTTGATAAATGCCAGTTTTAGAAAATTTACTCAAGGTTCAAAGGGTTTTAGAGGTTATGTTACCTCTAAAATAAATATCAGTTTAACATTGGAAGAAAAAATAATTTTAGACAAAATAGTAATCTTATGTACCAGAATGTGTTGTTGGACTAAATAATGGCACCTTATATCTTCACCGTATATGACTAGTTCCTTGCAGGACAACCAGCAGAATTGAGGTTTTAATCTGGAAACTGAAAATTTAAGTTTGACAAAGCTTTGAGGCTAAGCTTACTAGCAGCTTTGTACTTTGGAATGCCGGAAACCAGGGTTTACGACAAATACCGAAAAGGAGTTTTGTGTGCTTTCAAGTCAACTTTATTTTCTGATTGTTGTTTAATGTTGTCGAATTTTTCTTTATGCATGCATGGATAAATTACTAAATTAATTATTAGTAGTTTTAAATATTTGTTCTTAAGATGTATTACAATATTTTGCTTAGAAAAAATAGAATATGCTGCGATATCGTTACCCCAATTTAAATAAAACACTTAAAATTGCTACCTTTAGTTAGTGATGAAGAAACATAAATATCTATTAATATTAACATTGTTTATATGAATGATGGCAAAAAAAATCGTTGGAATATTTGGCACATCTAACAACTAACGTTAAAAAAAAAGCTGCAAACAGGGTATATTTTTATATTTAGCATAGTGATAACTAACACTCAAAACAAAACTTTTATTAGAGAGTCCAAGATGACCGCCGCCAAAATTATGAAAAATAAATGACTTCCCTGTTTTAGGAGAAATGAAATTTGTTTTAATGGATTTATTTTAAGCGGTTTTTATTCTACTCAACTTAAAATTGATATCTGTCACTTCGTGTGTATGTCAATATATACAAAATGAGGGTCACTGATTTGAAAGACTCCATAATAAATCACATATTTATGTCAAATATAATCCAAAATGGCGGCATTTAAAATATAAAAACTTTAGTATTTTTTGGGTTTGATAAAATTTCTAACCAAAAAAATTTTTTTTTATATTACTTTAAGTTAGTTTTTAAATATAAATTAAAGATGGCGAACCCAAAAGCAAAGAACAACATGTTATATATTTTCAAAAACAGAAGAAGTGTCATAATATGTGATTTTTGACATCAGGTACTGATGATTCAAGGAAAAGTTATTCAACTTTAATAATTTAAACGTTACTGTCAGATCAATATTAACAGAGATAGCTATTGATTACAATATGGCCAACCACTTGGCACGTGACATATGTCAACTTTTTTGACAACGAGATATCTTTTTTTGACCGGTTTTAATGGAAGACCCATAACAAAAGAGATAAACTGATGTAAAAGTAAAAGATTATAATAGCAGTACATATAGAAATTGTTATTTATTCTAAATATAATAATTGTTTATTTGTTAGGTTTTAAAATCGTTTTGAACTATACTCGCCTAAATTTTAAACATTAGTTTCTTTACGTCTAAAGATCCGTTTTTTTAAATATGAAAGATGAAAAACTCAAAATATTTTTCTAAAATGATTTTACAGAAAATTGTTTCCAAAATATGTCATAAAAACGTATCAGCTTAATCATAAAAACCGAGTAAACCAGGGAATATAGTTAAACACCACTCAGTATTCATCAGATTAATACTTTCTTTGTTGTTTTGACATCGACAAGGTCGCGTCGTCTTAAAGTCTGGTTAACATTTTGGTTGAAAGTTTAGTATGCCTTAATTTAAATGCAAAATTTACAGCAATTCCCATATCACTCTGTAGAGACTTTGCACTTTGTTTTCCACGATATAATATTAAAATCTCAGGAGCTTTTTTTGATTTTTCCCAAAAATCCCTTCATTGTGAGTCCCTAGACTCAAAGAAATAAGTAGAAAAGCTCAATAAATCAAATCAATGCAAACTGAAGCCGTTACTAATTGCGATATCTTTTCCGCATAATTCGCTTTTCCATAGAAGCAAATATTCTCACAAAAAAATGCATTTTTCATGTATATTTTATCTGTCACCCTTATAACAAAAACTGTCATTAAACTAGTGTTCCTTTTGTGCAACCAGTCAAAATTACACCAGCTTAGAATCCGTTTTCGTCAGATGTTTAAAAGTTTTCGGCTGAGAGAGCGGATTAGAATTCTGGTTTCTTGCACCTTAACCTACAATTGATTGCTGTTTTCTACAACCAAAAACGTACTGCTAAGGCCCATTAGCGACCATAATATTTACGCATTATCGTAACATAATAGGGTATGCAAAGTAATAAAATCAAAACTTAAGATACTCAGGGTCCATCTCACCGACTTTTTACTTAGCTTAAAGCGTTTCTTAATATAATCATAACATGACGTAATAAGGAACTTAAGGCTAAGTAACGAAAAAAAGAGTCGGTGCTATGGGCTATCAATCACTTGATGCAATAAAAAACAATGTAACGGCGAAACTGTAAAACGTAGCGATATAAACATGGGTAAACTAGTACATTTTCTCTAAAGGACGTGAACTAAAGTAAAATAAATAACACAATCATTTCGAACCTGCCTTTTTAATATGTCTTCCCGAAGGATAGGCAGGTGCTTGCTTTGTCGAAATCACCCAAGCCTCATAAATTATCTATTTTCAGTTGAACAGATAACATCCAATGTAGGTTGAAAGGTTTAACATTTAGCCTACGAATTAAAAAAAGTGTCCAAATTTTTGAAAAATAAAGAATGCAGGGTTCCATAACCCGTTATATGTAGTCAACAGAAGGTTTAGTTCTTCCTTGTAATTTATTTTAGTAGTTTTTCTCTGTTTGTATTAGTTATTACTTTAAGATAAAAATATAACTGTCCCAGGCCCATGGGCGTAGTCAGGGTGGGACAGGGTGACAGGCACTTGCCCCATCCTGGCCTGTCACCTGCCCCATCCTGGCTTTAGCTCATTTAGTAATACGAAAATTAAAGGGCAGCTATAAAATGTTTTGCTTTTTTGCCCCGCTCCACCTGAGCGAGACCCTGACTGCCCAGGCCTGCAATTTAGTCGGCTAAAAAATAGCAAATTATTTTAAAACTATCCAATGCTGCCATGTTCGCCTAGCTTCAAGGCAGGGGGGCTAAGTTAACTCATCATGTTATACTGATTCAAACTGCCATGAGCGACAACAAAACGACTAAAAGCAGTGTTGTCGGTGTCACAGAGACACACTGATACGACGTAAACGCGACGTTATCTTTTTGTAATTCAAATGTTTATCCACCTCCATCTGGCTGCCGCTGCGTTGCGCTGGAATATTAATGACTAGGGATCAGGCCTGCTAGGGATTAACTTTGGAGTCATACTATAGCCTATTCGTACGCACCACTAAACTGTATAACATCAATTCGGGTACGTAGAATACAAAATTTACTTAGTTTAAATATAATAAAAATACCTAGGTATCCTAAATATTATTGCCGGATACCAAAACAAGTTTAATTTTCTTAGCCCGCGCAGCAGTAGCTAGAGAAAGTATTGTTTTCGATTCAAAAAAGTAAGATAAGGCCGAAAATGTGTTATTTGGGTGTAGGTGCTGCAAGATTTCGGAATATTTACTTTCTAGTAGCATTTTATATTACTTTTTGGCAAATGGTTAATTTCCCCTATTTCGACCCCGCTGAATCCGAACATCTCTGTTGCCAACTCGATATGTTGACAGGGGCTGAGATATTAAAGATGGTGGCCAACATGGTGGCAAAATTTTAAATTGCTGCTGTCAAGCTCAAATTAACACAAGTGACAAAAATTTAAGGTTTTTTCTAATTCTCTTAAAAACTAAGCTTCTAAGAGAAAATTTATAATATACTAATACTTATTACACCACTTTAATACACACATAATACAATGGAGTTAGACTAATAAAAAACTCTCCAGTGGCGTACGTTAATTGAAGTAATTTAAATAAGTTGAAAAAATACCCATGTTTTTCCCAAGATTTGTTAGATTTTTTTAAAAACTAATACCTAAAGGAAAACATGTCTTATACCCTGTTATAGCCAATAAAAAGTCCCTTAAAGTGATGTATAACGTGATCGGATTGGTTTTAAAATTAAAACTTTAGGAGCCTCTGTAAATTTAATCAATTTTAAAAAAAACAGAAAATAAACCATTTTTGCTACAGGTTTTATTTAATTTTCTTAGAAAGTAACCTTAATATTAAAAAATATGTAGTATACTTTATTATACAACGATGTGAAACCCGGTGGGGTTTGACTGTAAACAAACGCTACAGCGACCACCGTAATGGGGCGTGATTTAAAAAAATCATTAAAAATACATCATTTTCACAAGTTTTATTCAATTTTCTTAAAAGCCAAGCTCTTTATTAAAAAATAAATCCTACACTTACAGGGTGAAAGTTTTCCGTAGTTACCGCTGCAGTGGTGTTCTTAATTTAATTACTTAAAATCACCAAAGTAATCAATTTTTATAGGTTTTATCCAATTTTCTTAAGAACTAAACTTGTTACGATAATATAAGTAATTAACTTTAGGGTGCATAATGAAATATACTTTTAAACGATGGCTAACTCTCCAGAAGCGTCCGTACATTAGGGTCACTTTTAAAAATTACCAAAAAAACAATATTTTAGTCAAATTTTCTTAAAAACTAACGCCAGTAGGATATAATATAGTTAAAAGTATTTTTTGTTCTACAAAGCTTAATTTTTTTTAAAAATAGAGAAAATATGTAACAAATATTGATTATTTTGGTTATTTTTAAAAATTCATGAATAAATGTACGCCCCTGAAGACTAATATGTGATATAAGCCTCACACTATATAGTTCAGGCAAGATTCGGGAAAATACACTTTTTAGAAGCATTTTATATTACTTTTTGGCAAATGGGCAATTCCCCCTATTTTGACCCCGCTCAATCCGAATTGTTGTCAACTCGAAATATTGACAGGGGCTGAGATATTCAAGATAGCGGCCAAAATGTCGGCGGAATTTTAAATTGCCGCTGGAAAGCCCAAATTGTCACAGGTGTACATTCAAAATATATATTTGTATAATTAAAAAATAATTTTTTTTTTAATGACTGCAAAAACCTCCAAAAACCCCCCCAGACCCCCCAAAATCTGAAAGTTTGAGGTTTTTTTTTTTAATTTTCTTAAAAACTAAGCTTCTAAGAGAAAAATAAGTAACATACTTTATTGTAGACAATAAAATTCCCTTTTCAACACGGTCTAACTTAATAAAGTTAGACTAATAACAAGCTCTCCAGCAACGTCCGTTAATTGAAGTAATTAAAAAAAGTTGAAAAAATACCTATGTTTATTCCAAGATTTATTTAATTTTTTTAAAAACTAACATCTACAGAAAACCATGTATTACACTTTGGTATACTCAATAAAATTTCCTTCAAAATGGCGTGTAACATGATTAAATCGGTTTTATAAATAAAACTTCAGGGGCATCCGTAAATTAAATTAATTTTGAAAAAACAGAAAATAAACCATTTTTGTTACAGGTTTTATCTAATTTTCTCAAAAACTGAGCTTAACATAAAAAAACTTGTTCTACACTTTTTTGTAGACAAGGAAATTGCCTTTTTAAAAATATAAAACTCGGTGGGGTCTGACTTATAGCAAACTCTCCAGCGACGTCCGTCAATTGGGGTGATTTCAACAAATAATTTAAAAAAAAAACATGTTTTTCATACGTTTTATTCAATTTTCTTAAAAATCAAGCCCTTTATCAAAAAATGTGTTACATACTTCGCCATAGTCAATAAAATTTCCTTTCAAACGATGTATAACAAAGTGGAAGTTATTTTATATTTACCGCTCCAGTGGTGTTCTTACAGTACAAAAGGTCGAAAGTACAAAAGGTCGAAAGTACAAAAGGTCGAAAGTACAAAAGGTCGAAAAAATAAGGTCGAAAGTACAAAAGGTCGAAAATACAAAAGGTCGAAAGTACAAAAGGTCAAAAGTACAAAAGATCAAAAAACAAAAGGTCGAAAGTTCAAAAGGTCGAAAGTACAAAAGGTCGAAAGTACAAAAGATCGAAAGTACAGCCGCGGGTCCACATCGACTGGACAGGTCAAGTCGACTTGATACGGTAAATTTGTATTTTTAATATTTTGTTTTGTCGATTTTTACTGTTACTTTCTGCACAAATATATTGCTTAGGGGGGCCCATGGCCCCTATGCCCCATCTCCTTATAACTACCGGTGTTTTTTTGCACTAAAGAACTTATTTAGATAAATCAAAATATCTAATCTACTCAAAAAACAGTTTATTTTAATTTGGAAACATTTTATTTTAGTAGGTATAAATTACGAACCTTTTTCAAGTATTTAACATAACATTAACCTCACTTTGTAATATATCATTTAAAAAGAAATTGTCTTATCCTCAATAAAGAATAAAGGCACATTTTTTTCTGAAAATCTTAGAAAAGATATTTAAATATACAAGAGAAAGAGTTATTTTTGAAAATAAGTTTATATTAGTACGCCCCAGAAGCCTTAAATAAGGCAACAATCCGACATTTTAATAAAGTTTTTAAAAGAAAATTTTATGTTCTACAATAAAGTATACTACACATTTTTTCCTAAAAAGTGTAGCTTTTAAGAAAATTTTGAGAAACCTATAATAAACATGTTTTTTCTAAATAATCCCAATTTACGTACGCCACTGAAGAGCTACTTGCTTTTCCTACCCTTATCAACCAATACATCGTTCGAAAGGAAATTTTATTGTCCACAAAAAACTGTTCTTTGCAATTTTTGATAAAAAGGTCAGTTTTCGAGAAAATTGCATAAAACTGAAAAAAACAGGTTTTTGGGGGTTTGGGGGCATTTTCTCCGTCCTTGTCGATTTTTCGAGTTGGCAACGGAGATATTCGGATTCAGCGGGGTCAAATTAGGGGGAAATGGTCTGTTGCCAAAAAGTAATATGATTTGCTTCTAGACCGAAAACTTAAAGCCTTTTAAAATAATATGCTCTGACTAATATTGCTGCGCTTAAAAGAAAATTTTAATGTCTACAATAAAGTATACCACACATTTTTTTCCGTAAAGTGTAGTCTTTGAGAAAATTTTATAAATCCTATAATAAACATGTTTTTTCTAAATAATCGCAATTTACGGACGCCGCTGATGAGCTACTTCCTTTTCCTAACCTTATTGACCAATACATCGTTAAAAAGGGAATTTTTTTCTCCATAAAAAACTGTATTCTGCAATTTTTGATAAAAAGGATAGTTTTCGAGAAAATGGAATAAAACTGAAACCCTATCGATATTTTGAGTCGGCAAAAGGAATATTCGGATTCAGTAGGCTCAAATTAGGGGGAAATGTTCCGTTGCCAAAAAGTAATATGATTTGCTTCTAGACCGAAAACGACGAGCCTTTTCAAATTTTTTGCTGCACTAAAATTTTAAAATATTGAGATTAAAATATTGTGTTAAGAAATAATTTTAATTATACAATAAGGCATCAACAAGAAATTAAAAAATGCTGATAGTGTTAAAACATATAATCGCAACATGTTGCCTTTTAAGCCATCTATTACAATACGCTAGCTACTTCTATCACTCTATCGGTCGATCATATTAACATATTGTTACCAAAAGCGTCAGCTTTCATCAAAGTTCCCAATTTTGGGAAAAAGCTTTGTTTTTGCAACAAAAGCGTAACGGGGCTAAAGCATACATGATTTGAGTCAAATTCGGGCGTTGTCTCTAGGTGGAAAGCAGTGCCATTTAGATAATATAGACTCCAATTGCCCAAATGCATTAGTGAGAAGGGCATTAGTTTTTCCGGTGTTGGCTATGGTCTGACAATAAGACTGATCTTGAAATATGACCTAAGATATAAGGCTTCAAAAAATCCATAAAATAATATATTTAAGGCAAGATAAAGGTTTGAGAGGTTTTCAAATTTTCTTACAAACTAAGCTTCTAAGAATTTTTTTTATAATATACTTTATTGTAGACAATCAAATTCCCTTTTTAGTAAGGTATAATTTGTAAAAGTTAGACTGATAACAAACTCTTCAGTGGCGTCCGTTATTTAAAGTAATTTAGAAAAGTTGACAAAATACCCATGTTTTTCCCAACATTTATTCGATCTTTTTTAAAACTGATGTTTAACAGGAAAACGTGTGTTACATTTTATTATAGTAAATAAAATTTCCTTTCAGATGATATGTAACATGTTTGGATTGGTTTCATAATTAAAACTTTAGGTGCATCCATAATTTAAATCAAGTAAAAAAAAAACAAAAAATAAACCTTTTTTGTTACAGGTTGTATCTAATTTTTTCAGAAACTAAGCTTAATATGAAAAAATATATGCTATGTTTTATTGTAGACAGTAAAATTGATTCCCTTTTCAACAATGTAAAACACAGTGGGGTTTGAGTTATAGCAAACTCTCTAGCGACGTCCGTAAATGGGGGTGATTTAAAAAAAATAATTAAAAGAAACTTGTTTTTCACAAGTTTTATACAATTTTCTTAAAAACTAAGCTCTTTATACTTACACTATTTTAAACTTCGTCATAGACAATAAAATAAAGTTCAACGAAGTATAGAAAAGTTACAGTTATTCAATATTTACCACTTCATTGGTATCCTTAATTTAAAGTAATTATTTCAAATCACCAAACTAATCCATTTTTTTACAGATTTTATCAACTTTTCTTAAGAACTAAACTTCGTGCGACGATTCACTTAAGGGTGGATAATGAAATTTTCTTTTAAACGTTGTATCACAAAATGATCTTCAGAGGCGTCCGTATATTGCGGTAACTTTCAAAAATTACCAAAACAAGTATTTTTGTAAAATTTTCCCAAAAACTAACGTCAATAGGATATAATAAGGTAAAAACTTTTTTCTAAGAAGCTTAATTTTTTTTGAAAATAGATAAAATATGTAACGAAAACTGATTATTTTGGTTATTTTTAAAAATTTACTTATATAACTACGCCCCTGGAGACTTATAGGTGACATAAACCCCACATTATAATGCAGCGCTTAAAAGAAAATTTTATTGTTAACAAGAAAGTATACTATACATTTTTTTCTCAAGAAATGTAGTTTTTGAGAAAATTTTATAAAACATCTAATAAACATGTTTTTTCAAAATAATCCCAATTTATGGACAACACTAAAGATCTACTTCCTTCTTCTAACTTTATCGACCAATACACTGTTGAAAATTGAATTTTGTTCTTTGCAAAAAACTGTTCTTTGCAATTTTCGATGGAAAGGGTAGTTTTCGAGAAAATTGAATAAAACTGAAAAAAAAATACAGGTTTTTGGGGGTTTGGAAGGGATTTTCTCAATTTTTTGAGTTGGCAACAGTGATATTCGGATTCAGCGGGATCGATTTAGAGGGAAATAGTCTATTGCCAAACAGTAATATGATTTGCATCTAGACCGAAAACGGACAGCGTTTTCAAATTTTTTGTTCTAATAGCCATAACATCAGTGGAATTAATATGAGTTTGCATGGCAGCTAGCGGTTCCCGTGAGACACTCATATGCCGTGCGTTTGCCCCAGAGGCATTTTTCGCACAAAGTAAAAGCAAACGTGTGTTTGCACGAAAATACTCCACGTTGATAACAATACATGAATTACAGCATGGCTTTGAATTTTTTATGGTAGATATTTTTTCTTTGATGATAAGTGTACATATATTAATAATCCGCTATTCTCTTTCGTTTATAATAAAAAATGTTTTTATTTTTGTCGGTCGCCGATGAGCCACTTATTCAACGAAGAAATTTACGTTGTTTTTCTACCAGTCCAGAAAAGCCTATTTTCGACCCCCCTAGTCGAAAACCGGCAAATCTGGGGTAAAATTGGAATTTTTTCTTGTTAGTTGTGAAATCTCAAATATATAACGAATCAATTGGTTTTCTGTTTAAAACCTTTAAAACTTACATCAATATTTCCACTAATTTGTCGAAAACCCTATAGTCCACAGTACATCGGTTTTTTTTTAATGATGAGTAACAGGCTTGATTTTCGTACCTAGTTTATTCTGCCGAAACGAACAACCTTTTCCTCTGCGAAAATTCTTGAAAGTGATTCCTAACAGAGTGCGCGGACGTAGAAATCTTTCAAGCTTCGGACTGACAAAACCAAGCATGCGATTTTGATGACAATGCTGCCATTGACTTTTCACACATTTTCCAAGCCACAGAAAAAAAAATGAGTGCTTTTAGTGGAAAGCCATAAAAAGTTGGGTTAATTTAAAAGAGGGAAATTGATTGATTCCTATCTCAAAAATGCCATAATTTGTCCATTTTTTTCTAATAAAATAATAATGTAATTAAACGCATTTTAAGCAGGATTTGCCTACATATTTAGGAAAGACCTAATGCAATTATGGCTTAATTTGCTTGAATTGATCACTAACCACTAACCACCTTTTTCTAACAGCACCATAAAGCTATCTTTAAAAATCAATAAATTACCAAAAACACCGAGGAGTAAGCATTAAAATCGCAGTAAACAATGGTTTGTTTGTCATGCATTCCTAAAAATAGTCACGTGACTCAAAATGATCAGTTACTTGAAAAGCAAAACAAAAAAAGGAACAAATAAAAAATTGTGAATTTTGGGTTTGCCGATGAATATCTCGGCACAAGCTCTTAGGTGCTTCTCATATTTTATCGATGGAATGGAGCCTCAAAATTTATTTTTAATTTTCACACAAAATACGAAACACATTTGTTCGCAGAAGTCCTTTAGTATGATTCAGAAAGTAAAGATCCAGCAAGTTCCGATCCAGTCTGTGGCCCTGGGGTTTCCATTGAGTTATAATGGCTATTTACCAGTTCTTATCTCTAATCCAATTATATGAAGATATCCTTTGTGATTCCTTCGTTGAATATCTTTTAATCAAACCAAAACAGAGCCACCTTTATTTAAACTAGCTTTTCTGGTGAATTTGTAGTAAAACTCAGGAGAATCACCGAACCTGGGGGAAATTACCTGGAAACTTACTCTAACCTGTTTCTAAACTAACCCAACTAGATTATTCTGACGCTATAGTTTAGCAGGATGGGGCATCATTTTAACCCGTAACTACAGACAACACGTATGTAAAACACCATGATACACCAGATGATAATTTATAATCAATTATTTCATTTTTAGATTTTTCATCAGTAAATGCCTTTGTTCTTCAAAGTCTTTTCGGGACAACTCCGAAATTTCTCGCTGCAATTTTATTAAGCCATTGGCATTGCAGTTGGTTACTATTTTTTTAAAATTTTTATTTAGTCGGTTTAGAACGTTTTTCTAAGTTGTTCTGCTGTCCGACGCCTATTCTCCACCTCCTTCGATCCTGACAATCATCTTCTGTCAGATTTTTTTGACTCATTGATCTTTGGATTGACTGTTGCCATTCTAGTTTAGGACGCCCCCTTTTTCTGTGCTCTATTGGTTGCCATTCTAGGACCGGCTTTGGTAATTTTTCGTCGTTCATCCGTTGTACATGGCCGTACCATATCAGTTCCCTCGACTCCCATTCTTTCTTTTATGATCTCATTTCTTATATGATCTGGTCTAGATATTCTCATTGATCTTCTTATTGCATCCATTTCGACACTTCCCATTTTTTTTGTATTTTTCTGTTACGCGACAAGTTTCTATTCCCATGCCGTGCACTTTACTTTTCCAGTTTTTTAGAGCTACTGCGATATATATTTTAAAAAGTGTTGGAGAGAAACAACATCCCTGTCTTAAGCCTTTCGTTACCAGGAATTCTTTTGAAAGTCGATTTCCAATTTTAATTTTAGATTTTGACCTTTTGTATATTTCTTTTGTCGCTTTTATGTATGTATTATTGATATTAGTCAGCTCTAACACTGTCCATAGTTTTTCTACTGAAACGGTATAATATGCTTTTTGTAGGTCCACAAACGTAACATGAGTCTCTATATTTCTGGCGCTCCTTTTCTCAATTACTTGTTTAAGACAAAAAACATTATCACTAAAAGATCTGCCTGCACGAAACCCACTTTGCTATTTTCTTCTTGTTCATGAAAATCATTCTCTATTAGATCTCTAAGAATCCTACCGTACAATCTACTTAGAGTACTGGTTACTGAAATTCCTCTGTAATTGTTGCAATCCAGCTTGTTTCCTTTTTCATGTATTAAAGATATGAATGCGATTTTCCAATCATCAGGTACTGGATGACCGTTTATGCATTGATTGTTAATATATGTGAGATTTTCGATTAGTTTCTCTGATCCATATTTGAGCATTTCAGCATATATTCCTCCAGATCCGCTAGCTTTTTCGGATTTCAGATTTTTAATACTATTCTTTATTAATTTTTTTTCGATGATTACTTCCTCTCCATGTACTTCTATGTCTCTCCTCGGAGAGGCTGCCAGGTATTTGGGTCTCGTCTCCTGCAGCAGTCCCTTGTAGTGTGTCCATGGTTCTGGTTTGTTGATCTGGATGTGTACTTTGTTGGATTTTTTACTGTAGAAATGAATTTCCATACTTCAGAACTCTGCCTACCTCCTACGTGTGCTTTTATATCGTGACATTTGCGCTCGAACATTTCATTTTTTTTATGCGTATCAAATTCCTTAGCTGTCTTCTGGTTTTGCTGTAGATTTCTAGGTCTCTTTGCGATTTAGTACTGAGCCATTTCAAGTATGTGCGTTTTTCCTCTTTGACCATTTCCTGTATTTTCTCCGTCCACCACATCTTCCTGTTACTTCTGTTATGTTGGTATCCAACAGCTTCATTGCTTGCTTGCTTCAAGCTTTTTATTATGTTTGTATATATCTCCTCAAATGAGTGTTTTGTGTTTATTAATTTTTTATCTAATCGATTCTGATACAATCTTTGAGTACTTTCGATTTCTATACTTCTAAAGTTGTATTTTTGATTGTCTTCGATGCATTCTAGGTTTTCCTTATTTGTTTTTCTTAAAGGGAATAATATTTTTGCTTTTACTAGATGGTGGCCAGATCCACAGGTAACACCACGAAGTGTTAGCACATCATACCACTTTAATTGCGAGTGTTGTCCAGTTGGTTACGCCTGAGTTATAACGCCTCTTTAGCCACCCGCATATTTCCCGAGAAGTACGCATAAATATAGGGGGCGCATTTTACACTTAAAAGAAGACATTGAGGTTGGTGAGGAGGAAAAACTAGCAGTGAGAACCTGTAGGATCTGCCCTTTCACTAAAAAAAGACGAACCGTCTATTTTTGTATCGTATTCAAATGTCCAGTGTGTTTAGGGTGCACTAGAAAATTATGCAAAGATTGAAAAAAATTAGTTACTTTATGCTCTGCATTTTTTATACTAACTTTTCTAACCGTACTTTTATAATTTTTTAGTTAACTTGTACCTATTTTTTATAAAGCAAGTAAAATATATGTTTCCTTTTGTTGGGGATATTTTGAGATAAAATATATTATGTGTCAAAATCCTACTTGATTTTTCATTATGAGACAAAATATTTTCCTGTAAATAAAGAATTTAATATTTAGCAATTAAAATTACGTTTATTTTATAGTCAAATACTACTTAAACAATACCTGTTATATAAATAACATAATTAAAAAATCTTTATATACATTTTTAATGAATAGAATTGCCGTTTCAGAGACGTGACGTCTGGCAAAGTGTCACTGAAATATCACGTCTGTAGTTATGGGGTAAAATGGAAAAGTTTGAATTCTGCATGCCAAACCAATCCCAAATAGACTTGTTGGAATAACACGGTCTAGGACAACTGGGCGCCGCCAACTCGGCGCCGCCAACTGGGCGCCGCCAACTCGGCGCCGCCAACTGGGCGCCGGGCCAACTGGGCGCCAGGCCAACTCGGCGCCGCCAACTGGGCGCCGGCCAACTCGGCGCCGGACTAAATTTTTTTTTTTGATAAAATGTGTAGATGAAAAATAAAATATATTATTTATATAAAAACATCTTAAAAAATCCTTTACGCAATATTTTTTACAAGCTTTTATTTAGCTTCAGATGTTCTGTCTAACTATCTATCAAATCTTGTGAAGCGTTTTTGACACACGTAGTGGTCCCATGACAATACAACATTAAGAAAAAAATATCCTCCCACCCTACCCCCACCCCTTCTATAGAAAAATGTGTTTTTGACACACTTCCCGTTATCCGTTATTTGGTATACACATAGTGGTCCAATGATAATACAACAATAAAAAAAATATCCTCCCACCCCTACCCCCACCCCCTTCTATAGAAAAATTTGTTTTTGACACACATCCCGTAATCCGATTTGGATGAAATTTGGTATACATATAGTGATCCGATGACAATACAATATTTAAAAAAAATATCCTCCCACCCTACCCCCACCCCTTCCATAGAAAATGCGTTTTTGACACCCTTCCCATTATCCGATTTGGATGAAATTTGGTATACATATAGTGGTCCGATGACAATACAACATTAAAAAAAATATCCTCCCACCCTACCCCCACCCCTTCCATAGAAAATGCGTTTTTGACACCCTTCCCATTATCCGATTTGGATGAAATTTGGTATACATATAGTGGTCCGATGACAATACAACATTGAAAAAAAAATCCTGCCACTCCTACCCCCACCCTCATCTATTGAAAAATGCGTTTTTGACACCCTTCCCATTATCCGATTTGGATGAAATTTGGTATACATATAGTGATCCGATGACAATACAATATTAAGAAAAAAATATCCTCCCGCCTCTACCCCCACCCCCTTTCATAGAAAAATGAGTTTTTGACACAATTCCCATTATCCGGTTTGGATGAAATTTGGTATTCACATAGTGGTCCGATGACAATACAACATTAAAAAAATATATCCTCCCACCCCACCCCCACCCCTTCCATAGAAAATGCGTTTTTGACACCCTTCCCATTATCCGATTTGGATGAAATTTGGTATACATATAGTGGTTCGATCACAATACAACATTGAAAAAAAAATCCTACCACTCCTACCCCCACCCTCATTTATTGAAAAATGCGTTTTTGACACCGTTTCCATTATCCGATTTGGATGAAATTTGGTATACATATAGTGATCCGATGACAATACAATAATAAGAAAAAATATCCTCCCACCTCTACCCAGCAAACCGAACCGAACCCCCTTTCATAGAAAAATGAGTTTTTAACACACTTCCCATTATCCGATTTGGATGAAATTTGGTATACATATAGTGGTCCGATGACAATACAACATTGAAAAAAAAATCCTACCACTCCTACCCCCACCCTCATCTATGGAAAAATGCGTTTTTGACACACTTCACTTCAAATGACTTTTATAAAATTTGGTATATGCATAAAGGCCCGATGGCAATACAGCCCAAACAAAAAATATATTTCTAACTCTACCCCCACCCTCTCCTTCCCCCAATAGAAAAATGAGTTTCCAAATAACTCACGATCAGCGATTTCATTATAATCTAGAATAAACTCTATTTATTTACTTCTGCATTTTTCTGCTAGATTGATTCTTGCAAATAGTTGTGTTAATTGATACGGATATCTTATCGTAATAACATCGTCAAAATTATATATATTTTTTTAAATGTTGTATTGTCATCGGACCATTATGTGAATACCAAATTTCATCCTAATCGGATAATGGAAAGTGTGTCAAAAACATTTTTCTATGAAAGGGGGTGGGGGTAGAGGTGGGAGGATATTTTTTTATTAATATTGTATTGTCATCGGATCACTATATGTATACCAAATTTCATCCAAATCGGATTATGGGAAGTGTGTCAAAAACACATTTTTCTATAGATGAGGGTGGGGGTAGGAGGGGTAGGATTTTTTTTTATTGTTGTATTGTCATCGGACCACTATGTGAATACCAAATTTCATCCAAATCGGATAATGGGAAGTGTGTCAAAAACATTTTTCTATGGAAGGGGGTGGGGGTAGGGGTGGGAGGATATTTTTTTCTTAATGTTGTATTGTCATGGGACCACTACGTGTGTACCAAATTTCATCCAAATCGGATAATGGGAAGTGTGTCTAAAACTCATTTTTCTATGAAAGGGGGTGGGCGTAGAGGTGGGAGGATATTTTTTTCTTATAATGTATTGTCATTGGATCACTATATGTATACCAAATTTAATCCAAATCGGATAATGGGAAGCGTATCAAAAACTCATTTTTCTATGAAAGGGGGTGGGGATAGGGGTGGGAGGACATTTTTTTCTTAATATTGTATTGTCATCGGATCACTATATGTATACCAAATTTCATCCAAATCGGAAAATGGGAAGTGTGTCAAAAACTCATTTTTTTATGAAAGGGGGTGGGGGTAGAGGTGGGAGGATATTTTTTTAATAATATTGTATTGTCATCGGATCACTATATGTATGCCAAATTTCATCCAAATCGGATTATGGGAAGTGTGTCAAAAACGCATTTTTCTATAGATGAGGGTGGGGGTAGGAGTGGTAGGATTTTTTTTTTATTGTTGTATTGTCATCGGATCACTATGTGAATACCAAATTTCATCCAAATCGGATAATGGGAAGGGTGTCAAAAACGCATTTTCTATGGAAGGGGTGGTGGTAGAGGTGGGAGGATATTTTTTTTTAATGTTGTATTGTCATCTGACCACTATGTGAATACCAAATTTCATCCAAATCGGATAATGGGAAGTGTGTCAAAAACATTTTTCTATGGAAGGGGGTGGGGGTAGGGGTGGGAGGATATTTTTTTCTTAATGTTGTATTGTCATGGGACCACTACGTGTGTCAAAAACGCTTCACAAGATTTGATAGATAGTTAGTTAGACAGAACATCTGAAGCTAAATAAAAGCTTGTAAAAAATATTGCGTAAAGGATTTTTTAAAGATGTTTTTATATAAATAATATATTTTATTTTTCATCTACACATTTTATCCAAAAAAAAATTTTTAGTCCGGCGCCGAGTTGGCCGGCGCCCAGTTGGCCGGCGCCCAGTTGGCGGCGCCGAGTTGGCCCGGCGCCCAGTTGGCGGCGCCGAGTTGGCGGCGCCCAGTTGTCCCATTCCGGGAATAACACCCTTATTCATATAGATTTGCTGAACTTATGCTCTTTCCATCCATCGCTATGTTATGGTTGTTGCATAGAGAAACGCAGATGTATTTAACCATCACTTCGGTTTTCGCTGGATGGGAGGTTTGCTGACGAATACTCCGTGTGGACGTCGCGCAGGAGCATTATATGTGAGAAGTTTAAAGTTTAAATTTTATGCCTGATTTATCCATTAATTAGTCACAAATTTATGTTTATCAAGCAGAAACACAAACTGAAAATAGTTGAATACATTGAAATGCAATAACCTGTTCAGTCAAAATTTTTGATTAGTCACAAGCACAATTAGAAACATAATTTTAACAAAAGTTGGGAACTCTGAACTTTTCTGCTTGTGATTATTAAAAAAGGTAAATGCGCATGCGTTTATGGCGCCAATAAGTGTCATGTCATTTGAAAATTTAACTTTAAATATACAGTAAAACTTTTGTTTTGTGTTTTATTTTTACTATCGTGTTTTTTTTTATGTGCATTGAACAGTTTTGATAAAGGTTTATTCATTGAAACAATTAAAAAAGTAGATTAGGTTATTCCTCTTTCTTCTCTTTCTTTTTATGTAACAACCCTGGTACCAACTAACTAAATTTTATTCTCTACAATGTAGTTGTATTTGTGATTGTGCTTAATCAATAGGTAAATTTTAAAAATTCCTTTAAAGATGTGTTTGTGTTTCTGTTTAATAATAATTTCTGTTTAATAAATATCATAAAGCATTACGTATTTTTTTAAAATTATTGGCAGGTTGTTACATAGTAAAAGCTTTAAATATATATAAAAAAACAATATCTTAGCAACTATATTTCCTTTGTATTGGGTTGATATTTAGTATAGATATATATATATATATATATATATATATATATATATATATATATATTTGTATATAGTAAATTATAGAAGCTCTTTTTCGTCATCTACTGCCCCTACTAAGTTTATTGACATAATCAATAACAGGAAAAAGTCATAATTAGTGATAAAACAAAATAAAAGATGTCTGAAACTCATAGACCATAATTGAGTAGACACAAAATTTTGGACGTCGATTGTCTTTATTTTTTTAAAAAACGACGTTTTGGTTAGTTTAAAATAAATAAAGACAATGGAAGTCCGAAATTTTGTTTCTATGATAAAAAATCATATTTATCTAAAAAATTATAAACTAATAATTAGATATACTGCTTCTCTGTGTTGTATATTTATTTTTATAAAAACATTACCTTATTCTGTTATTTTTAAAAGTATGTAATAATTTTTTACAATGGAATTAATAGATGCCTTTATTATTAAGAGTTAGTTATAGATAAAATTGTTTTAGAAACTACTAACATACTATTTGGCAAAACTTTAAGTAAACTGGGCCTTTGTATGGATATATTATTAAAAGGGTCAGTAGGTTAAATAGTCCTAGGCCACATAAATTATAAATATATTTCCAAATCCATAATTAAGCAATGCCTTGTATCGAGGCAATGTAAATTAATTATTTAGGATAATCAAAGGCAGGGCAGAGCAGAAACCAATCAATGCATTTTTTAATATTTTTTGCTTTAGTTTATTTTCTTTTTATAAAGACAACATAATTTGGATATAAAACAAATCGAGCACAGTCCTAAAATATGTCTCGACTTAAACATTATTAGGGACTTATTGCAATAAAGCCAGGCAGTAATTGTGCGGGGCACTATTGTAACAGTTTTGCATTATAAGAACAGCTGTCTTCTTTCAAAATTAGGCCTTTGTGTGTTATAAGAGCTGGAATTAATAGTGCCGTCCGTTATTAATGGAAAATAAACGACAGGATTTATAAATTCGACTATAATAATGTCAATTTTGAAAGACGAACTTTCAGTTTTCCATGAAAAACGATCAGAATAGTGCCCGGCACTATTATTACCTGGCTTTATTGCAATAAGTCCCTATTATCAATATTTTGCCAGACTCAATCAGAAAGATTTCAGACTTTTTTATAATTTTTAAGGCATATGTACTTTTTTAATTGTTTCAAGATGTTCTCACACATTTCTAAAAATATTATAACATTTTATGGAACACAACCATACTTATTAAGGTGATTTTTAGACTTTCGTAAAATCTTCCCAGACTTTTTAGGTAAGGTTTTACATTTCCAGAACATGCCCAAATAAGATTTAAAGTTTTCGCGAAGACACCCTCACCAGTAAGAATTTTTTAGAAGTAACCGCAATGTACTCCCGCTACGTCTCAGTATACGATTTAGCAACGTGGTAATTCCCTAAGTGGGGAACCACTTTGCGGTTATTACTACTTAGCCACGCGTTGAAAGTCACTGTAGTACCGACTACACTAATACGTCGTAGCCAAATATCTACTACGTCGTAGAGGCTGTTTTTTTTCCGTAATGTCATAAAAGTAGCGATGTAGTTGCAAATAATATTATCGTTTCTTTTTGGTAGAATTATTACACAATATGGTGAACACTACAGTAAACAAAGTAGCTAAATTTTTTAGTTTGGTTATGGCTATAATATGTACTATGTTATCTAAGTTTGAGAGAATTTACTAGCAGAGGACCAATATTCAACTGCGACGCAAATTTTTATGTGAAACATGCAGCATATTTATTGCAAGAAACGAGACGCGCCTGTAAAATTGAATCGTTTTCTGGTATCTGATGGAATATTTTTGTTGTGGTTGTTGAGGTTAGGCTTTTCTAATCGGCAGTTCTCTCCGAGAAATGGTGTTTAATATGTGCATTTCGTAAACGTCAATTAATTTATATATAAAATAGTATATCTTCTTATTATAGGCTCAAAAAACAAAAATAAAGATATAAAATTTTCTACTTACAATAAGAAACATGGCGTCCCAAACAGTATTCCCCAATAGACGAAAGGGTAACTTGAAAGTGAGCCTAAGTTGCGGCAACTTAATACGAACCACTTTTATGGCAGTGTTCCCTTTTTTTTTAGATAGCACACTCGAATTTCTACACTTCCGTCGCGGCAACGTATTAATCCCTAGCTTTCGCCACTATAAAAACACCTTCACAGTAGTAGGGACCGCGCGATAAGCAATATCACAACCCTTAAGTTATTGAGGTGAGGCCAATTGTCATTTTTGTCAACAACAATGCCTAAACCTGGTTTTTGATGCGGTGTTCTGTGTTCTGTTGGATCGTGGTTTTGTGAATTTGTCAGTTTTTATTGATGAAAATGCGTCTCGTAGTTGTAAACTATGAATCTGTATTATTGCCACTTATTACAGGTTTGTTTACACATTTTAATTTACATTTTGTACTTTCGAGGGCGCCACTTACCGAGGTGAATATTTTACAAAAACCAATGCAAGTATTGTATTACACAAACTTATACAGGTATTGTAAAAAAAAAAACAAAAATAATATTGATTTATTTTACTAGAAAGTGCTCAAGCTGATTTATGATTTTTCGTTCTTTTTTTTCACCATTTTTACCCCGGGTTTAAAATTCTTATTTACGGTTTTGAGTTAAACCTTGCATCATTGCACTTTGTTAATTGGTATTTTGTTATAGTTTTTTCTATTTCCCAAACTATCCATTATTAAGAAATATTTGTTAAATGTTAGATGGTGACCATGTGAAGTTATATTTCATTTAGGAGGAGACAAAAGAAAGAAAATACAGAAGTGTTGTATAGTACTGATGATGCTTCAATGCGAAAATAGTATACCTGAAAATAAATGCTGTGGAGCAAAAAGGCCGATTTGAACACTTTTTTCTATGTTTATTTTCTTTTTATCCTGAATTTAATATTTGTTCCTATAACTAAAATAAATGGATCCATGATGGATCTGACACATTCTTAGCTAGCCTCTTTGCAGTGAACCCATGATATCAGGCTTAAAAACAGTTTTTTGTAAATATCTTAGAAACTAAAGCTCCTATGAAGTTTTTGTTTATAACACAAATTATTAGGCAAAATGTAGTCTACTTGATTCCGCATATCGATGCGATGATCCGTTAAAAAGTTAGCATTTTTTAAACTTTTTAATTTTCAAAAAACTGTCATTGGCATTAATGAATTTTGACCAAAATCCAATCAGCTCGTAAATGTGTCGAACGCTACTTTACCTGAAAAGTTTATAAAAATCGGTTTAGCGGTTTAGGAGCTATCGTGTTACGAATACACAGACAGACAACACGACGATACTGCTAAGAAAGGTCAAAATGCACCCAAATAACACATTTTCGGCGTTACCTCAAAAAAAGATTCTCGTCGAAAATATTACCTTCCCTAGCCATTGCCGCGCGGGCTAGGAAGGTAAAAAGTAGAGGTTGCACATTTCTAGATCGGTTGGAAATCCATGAAAAACTAATTCTTATTTATAAAAGAAGTCACAAAAATAGGGTTAAGAATGAGCGCGACCAAGATGCGACTGCAAAAAGTCTACGTTTCCAAAGTAGAAACAGGAGGTAGTATCTACTTTAAAAGACCGAAACTAACAAAAATTCAAAGTATTTACGGATTTCAAGTTGTGGTAAAAACTTATTTTCTCTACATTATTACATCAGATGTTACTATGACATTGTCGGATACACTTGTTTACAACTTCAATGAAGCTTTACTTTCCAGTGGTAAAGTAACATACAAAAGTTACGGCGACTACGAAATAACGACTAAAAAGAAAGTAAAACTTTGGCAACGTCCTATCGTGGTAAGAAAAACCATCAGAATAGACTATCAAGTAACAATCCTAAGAAATAGTTTAGAAAGTCGTTTTTACGAAACCTAATAAGAACGTTTCATTGTGAAATTTGTATTGGAGAACTTGGCTTTACTTTTATCTGAATTCTTTTAACGCAATACCATTTTCGCGTACTTGGTTTTTTTTTACATGCAATGTCTTTTATGATTACCTTATTTTTTATCAAGCGCATGAAGAATAACATTTGTGCCCTAGGCCAAGTTTTATGGGCAAAAATCTTCTTTGCGCCAATGGTTTAAACAAGATTTATCGATGCAACAGAAATTAAGTAACCTAACAAATTGTATATTTTATTCAAATATATTAGAGGACAAGCAATAGCAAATTTAAATTCGCCGACACGAAGTGCCCATGCGTGTGTTTTGTCAGGAAAGCGCACAGCTGCTAGGTGGCTGGGGTTTATTTAAATTTTGTGGTGTTTTGCGTTTGTTGTGTAAAATTATGTTTTTGTCTGTGGAAAATCGGAAATAATTCACGTAAGTAGTAAGGGAGTGTCATTTTATAAGTAAGGCCTTGTATTTTTCTTTATGATTTCCTAATATAATTAAGAGTGGTTTATAGAAGGCATTAAAAACTCCTGATCGTGTCCACAATAAAACTGCACAAATATATTTACAAAAACTACAATTTTGATCCACAATTTGATAAATTTTCATGCAATCAACTAGTTTTTAGAGAAAAAGTAATAGACATAACCCTAAAAATTTGACAATTGTCAAATAATACAGTGACATAACGGAATAACCAAAACTGACGCATGCGCAGTATCCGAAATCCTGTTCTGAGGGTCCTGGCTTCAAACATGGCATGTGAGAATACATGGGTATGCCCCATATAACGTATTTGATTTTATTATATTGAAAAATTTAAGAATTTTGATATGATACTGTTTTCTGTAAAATTAAATGTTCTTTTGTTTATAATCTACGTATTTTACCAAAAAGTGGCGCTACAGTTTATATTTATACTACAGGAAACCTATAAAACTATATAAATATTAATAGTTACACAGCCTACATGCATTAGTTGTTCCTTATTTGATGCGTTTAATATTATGTTAAGCACCTCACTCAGCATGGTTCGGTTATTCAGAAGTCCGCCCAAAATGTCGATATTTAATCCACATATTTGCGGCAGTGTTGCTACGTCTAGGGGTATATCTCGAATCTAGGGATTTTCAATGTATGGCAGGGATAAAGGGATTTTGTTGCAAAATCTATGGAAGATTTAAGAAAAACAATTTTTTCCAATTAAATATATTATATATTAACTTAAATAAAATAAATTAAACAATCTTAATGTTTAAGAATTTTGCCCAAACTCTGTAGTTTAAGAATGTTTTCAAGCATTAACTTAAACTTTCTGGCAGTCTTGATTAGCAAACTAACAATAAAACCGAAATAAAACATGACTACCTATAATAATTTAGCTAACAAAAAACAATTTAATGTATTTTTGTTTAGTATTTTGAAAAGAATGTATACTATTATTTGTATTTTTGATGGTGAAAATAAAATATTTCTAAATGATGGCTTTGTCTTGTTTTATTTGCAGGAATAAACGTAGGTATAGGGATGTTCTAGGGATTTTGGAAATATAATCTGGGGATGATGCAAAATTTGATCTAGCAACACTGGTTTCGAGGGCGTACGAATACTTGTACTCTAGGTTATAAAAGTTCTACTTTATGCCCACTTTTGGAAACCATGAAAATTGACTGTTTGTACAAAAAGTAGTTTTATTTCACATAAAGGCTAATTTTATATGGATTCTAACTTTACCAAGGCTGTTACATAAGCAAATAAATATGTGGCTTATATTGGATAGGATAAGATAAATGCAATATTGATTTAACTGACCAGGATTTGCGTTAAATAATTATGCAATCAGGTAAACTGTTTTATTTAGCAGTTGGCGTGTGGTTTTGTTGAGAGGCATTGGATAACAATCTTCCACACAAAGCAAAAACGTCGCAATTATGCTAAGCCAATTAAAATGGCTTACTCTATACATAACCTGGTATAAATTTAACAAAATATAAATAAAATAATATAAATAATATATGTAAAAATTAAGCTTATGAACAGAACAAAAATTAAACAAACGAAGCCTGACGACTCTAACACCTTTTCAACTAAAAAACATTGCCTTTTAATGGACCTTAGTCAAAAATTTAATAAAGAAGCGCGATTAGATGACACAATTGAAAAGATGACGTAGCTTAATTTCTCTTAACCGGTAATTAGATAATTGTTCGTTTGCACAATCTGTGGTGCATACGCTTATTTCAAATGCACCAAACTAAATTCGATATCTTTGGGTGCAACGTCTGGTTTGTTGGAGCTCGAAAACCAACAAAACGCTTGTTCAAAAGTTATAGATTAGATCCTTACTATTCCAAAATGGGAAACAAAAACAATTAAGCGGTTGTGTAGTCGATCCATACCAGAGCAATGTGAAGTTAACACATTAGAAATTTTAAAGCTAGACCGTGTAGTCATAACAATTTATCATCTTCCCAGTGGAGACTTCGATCTCTTTTTAGATATTTAAAATTGAGTTTTAAATGTCTGGATTTAAAAATATATGTTGTTTTAAATGATAATGTTAATGTTTATTTTGAAAAGGATTATAATCTCAAAGATAAATTTTTTGATCTCACGCAGTCAATTAATTTTGTAAAAAAAATTGTAAATACTTCGTTTAATCTTAATCTTTTTATTAATTTTGAGGCTGTTTTTGGTTGTACTGTAACTGTGTTTAATCCAGATCTGTACGACCATGATGGGACAATATAGAGTGCACGCTGAATGTTGGCGATTTTTTAACACAAAATATAGTTCAAATACCTCAATATTTCTTTAGTCCTACAAATAGTTTTTTAAAGAGATTTATTTTTACATTATACTTTTTTTTGGTTTTTTTCGTTTTCCACAAGTTAATTTAATTTAACTCCTCCTTACACATGCTGCTGTAACTTGTTGTGCCGCTTCTTTGCACATGCTGCTGTAATTTGTTGTGCTGCTTCACTGCACATGCTGCTGTAAATTTTTTTGAGCCTACAAACTGTAGGCAATGGCGATGGATTAACTCCATCAAGTGTACAACCTGAAGATGAGAGCGTGTGCTCTCGAAAATTGTAGTTGTAAAAAAATATAATTAGTGGAGAACGACTGAACTTGTTTGATTTATACATCACCTCCACCTAACATGGACTATTTCTTCAATTTAGATTTATTTTTAATGCATTTGTGTTATTTTGAAAGCATATATCTCCTTAGGTTGTAGTTTTTTAAAAAAAGAAAACGCACATTGTTGTATCATAATAATTATTGCTAAGTATTCACTTGACTGTGACAAATTTTATTTTTTTGTAAAACCTTTTTCTCCCACTCCTTTAACTTTAAAAATTTTATATCTTAAAAACAGATGAGTGTGCATGGACCGCCATGTCGTATAATTTTTTTTATCAGAAATAATCTCCTGTACCACTTGCTTCACTATGACTCCTAAGTTATGAAACTCTTTTTATATATGTAAAATTAAAAAAAAAAATTAATTTTGAAAATATTTAAAAATTTTTTATTGAAATTCATAAAAATTTTAAAAATTATCAAAATATTTAAGACTAGCAGATCTTTTATTATTTGTGAACATTTTTAATATTTTTGAAAATATTTTGAAATTTTTGTAATTATATACTAAATAAATTTTGTTAAATACCTCTTATGATTCACGTCTAGGTTCATAATTATCCTAAGAACATAAATTGGCCAAGAGAGTAAAATATTTTTTCTTACCCTAAGGTTGTAGGTATAATGCTGTCAACGTTGCTTTATAAAGAAGCTCTCCGAAGTAAATTTAATTGCTGGATTTGAAAATGTACCATTTTCGCAACTTCACCGTGTAATATTGCAATACCTTTATCAAGTTTTTGCAGTCTATTCAAAACTTTGGGGGTGTACGGGCAAAACAAATCCCGTATTTGGATTCGGTACATCAAGATGTAGAGACTTGTTTTCGTTTCATTTGCCAAAGCTCTAAGTGTTTAAGTTTTTTTTCTGTGAGCTTTTTTCGAGTAATTCTCTGGTAAAGCAAGTCAACAAAAATATAACTTTTTTCTGCCTCTAACTTTGTAGTAGCTAGCCGCCCCTATACTTTATTTATTTTTTCAGGTATTGAGGGGGTTTATTACCCCCTTTACTCCCTCGCGTAGAAGCTCCAATGCTTAGAATTTCCAGGCAAGCGATTCAGAACAAAACTATAAAAAAATACATTTTTAAAGTTTTATTTGCTCATCTCGTCTTAACCTCACAACAAAGGAAATATAATTTTAATTTTTTTTACATATGCGCACAAAAAATAAAGATTCTAGTATATATTAATTAATATTTTAAATAATTTCATGAAAAAATAAAAAATATATTGAAAATCTCCCTTATGTGCGCCATCTTCACTCAATCTCCCCTGAATTTAAAAACAAAAATTTTTGTCAGTTATTATAAAAAATTTTCTTAATAACTGATTATCGAATTTTGGAAACAGTGTTCAAATGTTTATGATTTAAAAAATATTCCAATTTTAGATTAGATTACGTGAATACTAACAGTATTTTCTGGCAGGTCATCACTAAAAAAAACAATTTTACAAAATCATAAAAAAACCACAATTGTAAAATTAGAAAAACCTTAACAAATAACATATAAGTGTAAATATACGAAACACATTGTAAAAAAAATAAATCATACAAATTGGCTTCTGCAAATATTCATTTGAATTATAGAAAGGATTATCTAAAATACTTTTTTTTACCACAGACCTTAATTTCCTGTCATTAAGTGATCTTATTTCTGTAGGAATATGGTGATATAAATTAAGATTTAAGCTATTTTCACTAGTTTCAATCAATTTCTACCATTAAATTATTTTTTTACCGAATGCTTATCCAATTTACCTAAAAAGGCATTGAACCTACCAAAATTTGGTTTAAATATTTCATCAAATTTTTCAAAAAAATTTTGCGATTTTAAATCATAAAAAAACTACAAATGTTGAAAAAGTGATGCTTAATTTATTAATTAACTACAGCTGCAGATCTATTTAGCAAGAAGGCGAATGACAAACTTGGGAGGCGCGCATCTATTTTCGAACAAAATAAAAAATGAGCTACATGTCAAAAATGTTTTTTTAGTTTTTTTACGAGAATAGGGTAACAAGGTAAAATAGGTAAACTTTTTTATATCTATCTAGACTTTTTCGATCCATCTTTGGACATAGGCCACTCATCTTTGTCTATCGTCGCGTTTATCCATTTAGTTTCCGTGTGTTTCTTTAAATCGTCCACCTATTTTATTTCTTCCCGTACTTCTTTTATTTTCCCAAGGTCTCCAGTTTACAATACATTTCTTCCATTGATCGTCTTTCTGTCCGATATTATGACCGGTAAATTTTAATTTTAATTTTGTTACTTCTTCTCTGACATTCCTGTTTTGTTTTATTTCTTATCCGTTCATTCCCCTTTCTGTTAGCTTAAATGTAACATTTGTCTTTCAATTGTTACTTTATCCATGTTTGATCTTGTAAGTATCCAGTTCTGGGATCCGTAGGTGAGTAAAGGAAGTATACATTGCTTACACAATTTCGTTTTGAGGTACTGAGGATATTTTTTATTTTTTAATATGTAGCCTAATTTAGCAAATGCTGCTCTGGTCAATCTTACTCGTCTCTTAATTTCAGCTGTTTGGTTTTCTTTTTTTAGTTTATTAATTTGTTCTAGATCAATATATTCCTCTACTTATTCTATTTTTTTTTTGGTTTATTCTACTCAAGCCTATATTGCTGCTGCATCCAGTTCCTCCATCATTTTTATTAGTTCTTCTTTCTTATCTTTTATTAAGGCCATATCGTCAGCATATCGTAGGTGTTTAAAAAATTGTCCTACTTTACTACTTTAATGCCTATTTTTTCCCAATCTAAATTTTCAAAAACATTTTCCAGGGCCTGTTTATATAGTTTAGGGGGTATTGCGTCACCCTGTCGGACACCTTTTCTTGCGCGAATTGACTTGGTTCCTTCGTGAATTTTGATTTATCTAGTTCCTTCGCTATATATATTGGCTATTAAGTTGTTTATCTATGATCTATTCGGCTATTAATTAAAGATGCTTTTGCTGCCCAGTGCCATAAGAGGATGACTCGCTATCAGTTACCTTAGTTTATGCGTGCTTAAGACCGATTTACAATAAAATCAAGTTTAGTGCTTAAATGTCATTTATACGACAAATCGGTTAAAAAGTTTGGATCGGTCATTTTGATTTGTTTCAGTTTGAGTAAAAAATTGTGTTAAATGACCTTAATCAATGTAATATTTCACGTTTGAGACAAATCGGTTAGCAAGTAAGAAAATCGGCCATTTTGGATTCGCCATTTTGATTTTTTTTTTAAGTTTAAGGATAAAACTGTATTAAGTGATCTCAGGCACTGCAAACTTTCAAGTTTGAGATAATTCGGTTTAAAAATAAAGAAATCGGTCATTTTGTATCCGCTATTGTTGTAATAAAAAACGTAAATTGTAGTGTTACCAGGTTACCAAACACTACACCTACCATTTCAACACTCGACTTTACTTACTGGATTTACTTTACTTAACAAAACCAAATTTCAAAAGATGTTTTTGTATAAATAATATATCTATTTGGTTTTTCATGTGCACATTTTATCGAATTTTTTTTTTAATTGGGCGCAGCCTTGGCAGCACCCCGTTGCCCATTCCGTTCCAAACGAATGTCCCTTGCTTATTCATGAACAGAAATACTAAATATATAAAAAATTAAAGTGCCAAATTTTGCTCCTGCGTAAACGTAATTAACTCAAGTCATTTTATATCTAACAACAAACCAAACTAATCAATCTGATTAGATAACCTAACCAACCGACCCAACCAAGCAATCTAACCAGCTAAACTAACTAACGGACAACGAACCTACATTAACCAAGTAACCTACAGAACTTTTTTAACCTAACTAACTCAACTAAACCAATTAACCTAATCAACTAAATATTTAATAGTGGTGGCTGGTGATGATATAAATTGGGGGGCGGAAATTTCATTAAAAAGAAGATAACAAAAAATTATCTAAACAATTTTATTTTAGCATTTTATAAAGAAACAGGAAGTTGGTGTAGTTTTTAGTTTATTTATTTATAGATAAAGTCCATTCGCCTCTCTTTTCTATGAACCTACCAATTATATATATATATATATATATATATATATATATATATATCTATTTTTTGTCACAGTTTTATTATGTTCGGTAATGTTTACCCAATATGCACTACTCAATTGACACCTAATATCAGTCTTGCCTAGCATAGAAAATTCTATGTGGTTATTTAAATGAGTAGTACTTACTTTATGTCTTTTTAACTTTTCACCTTCGTGGATTGTTCATAATAAGGCAAATAAAGCAAAAAAATAGCATTTCGTTTTTTACAATCGCACAATCAGTTTTCAGAATCGTATAATTTTTTATTAAATTTTCTAGTAAGTTTTTTTGGAACACCCCTGCTCGAAATTACTTGCACTAAAATTTTGGTTAATTTTTAGGAGCGCTGCGTTTTAGATAGTTCTAAACATCAGTTCTACACACACGCCTATTTATTTAAAGTAGAATTCGCATGCCTCGCTGCGAGGCTGATCAGATGCCTCATTCGCATTCGTGCTCAAACTCGTGAATTGGTACAAACAAAACCAACTTTTGAAGTATCAATTTTACGAAATTTTAGTAGAGAATCGTAAAAATCATTGTTTATTTCTTCTGAAATTTGCTGACCAAGTGAACATTAGCGTAGTTTCCGCTAAACATTAACGTAGTTTCAGCGCATAAAATTTTCAATAAATGCCAAACTTGGAAGGCGATGCTTTTGTCCTAAATTCTTCTCGAAATTGTTAAATTTATTAATATTGTAATAAGCGCCAAGGCGTATTTGGCAAAACTGCACAGTTTGTTTTTTTTTGAATTTGGTGGTTACGTCACGACATGTTTCTATTAGTTTAATTCAGGTCACGACCCTGAAAAATCAGCTGTTCTCCGGGGGCTGACTTTTACATTGGGTCTTACGGGAGGTTAGAAGTTTTTTTAGGATATTTTCAAAATGGCACTACAGATTTTCGCGATATTTCAGTGAAATATTCTCATACACCATCCTCATATTCCACCATACTTTTGTAAGGATGCAAGATGATTTAAAGATTAAAATCTTCAAGATTTAACATTCCTTATTTTGATCTCAAATTACAAGCCATGTATTTGTATTTGACTTTGTCATCTGTGTTTGTCACCTTCGCTCTGTTTTAAATTTAATTTTAGTGCGAGCTAATGAAGCGGCTCTAAAAAATTAAGGATTACCTTACATTTAAAAAAAATTGTTCTGCAAGAATATAGTAAAAACAATCTCATAACCGGCTTTATTAAAAAAAATCAAATATTCATGAACCGTCATTCCAATTTTAATATTGTAAAGACAATCAACTGTGTCGTGACGTGACCATCAAAAAAAATCATCAGATTTGACGTCACATTTTTAATTTTTTTATTTTTGGAATTTAGTTATTTTTATTTTTGCATAATCTTTCGAAGAATGTACCACAAGTAAGTTTTTTGGCTATTTTTTATCCCTTCATTTTTTTTGCGATGCGCTTCTGTTGAATATCAAATTAGCAAAATAAATTATTTGTATCATCAAAAAACTTTCCTGTAGTTTTTTTGTACCTGCTACCGTTATCAAGCAAACAATGAAAAACGATTCGCTAAATCACTTCATTTAAATCTAACCAGCTGAACCGAACCACACATTGAATAAATAGTTATTTACCTAACAAGTACGGAAAGTGGCCCTTTTCCGCACGAACGGCAGTTACACGAACGACGCGAAGCGGAGTTCGGAAAGGCCGTTAAGGGCGGAAAAGACACTTTCCGCGCGTGTTGGGTACAATATTTTTCCTACTTGCGTAAAAAATTCTTCCTACATAATGTATTAGTTTTAAAATTCAAGTTCATTACTATAATTATTTTATTTTTATTTGCTTTCATAAAATCACCAAAAAAGGTAGCGTGCGTAAAAAAAATTTTACGCACGCCGTGCGCAAAAATTTTTTTTACGCACGCTACTTTTTTTAAAAATTTTGTAAAATAATTCGAAATTGATATTCAGGCACTCTATTATTTTGGTGTCATTTTGACATTAATTAGTGACAAGCTATTTTTTCGGATTGTGTTATTGTTGTTACTATGGGATTAAAAATACAAACATTGCAGCAAGTGTCATTTCAGCGTTATTTTCGGTTTATCTACAAAGTTTTCTTTAAAATGGATTTCGACGACAGCGATATTGAACTTCCAGACAGTATTTTGAATGACGCAGCATCGGCGAGGGAGGAATTAGTTCCAGAAAAGTCCCGTCCGAGATACGAAAAAGAGTGCCACGCTTTTGAAGATTGGTTAAAAGCAAAGAACACTTCATCGCTAAAAGAAGAGGTATTTTTGGCCTATTTTTCTTATTTGTCAAAGAGTTGCGTGCCTAGCACGTTATGGTAAAAATTTTCAATGCTTAAAATGTGAGAACTACCATCCATCATAGCACTTCGATCCACATCAGTGCAAAGAAGCACGAATGCAAAAGCAACGACAGTGTTTCCATCAATGACGACGACTAATACATCGATACAATCTGAAAACCTAACAAAAGTGGCGGCGTCCGCATTAACATTACAAAATGCGACGCATTGCACGTTTAATTTTCACATTACGAGTTAAACTTTTTTAATTTTTCGAGTAGTTTTTCGTTTTTTTTCACTGTTTCCGTTACAAATAAAAATATAAAACAAAAAAAAGTCTAAATTTACTTTAATATGCAAAGCGTGCGTAAAAGTATTTTTTACAACGCAAATGCGTGCGTAAAAGTGCACTTTTACGCACGCAAGTAGGAAAAAGTAATTTTTTTTTATTTGTTGACTGTCAAAGAACTGCCATTTGCATTAATGGATTTTACTAAAACTTCTTTAGGCTCCTTACAGTGTCAAAGGCTATTTTCTGTTCTGGAGCTATCGTGGGCCAGACAGGCACACACACACACATGGACAGATGTATCGACAAGCTTGCTAAGATAGGGCCAAATACACCCAAATAACAAATTTTCTGCGGTACCTCATTTTTTTTATCCAAAAAAACTAGAGTGGTAAAAGTGAGCAAATTATTATCTTTTTTTAATTTTCTCCATTACGTTAGCCGATACCGTTATTAAGGTTAACAGTTTTTGTCTTTTGAAGAAAACCGAACCACTCCATATTTTTTTCTAAATCAAAGGTTTACCACGAAGTAGGAAATGACCCATAGAGATGGGCCACATTCCACACTGACTATAGCGTGTATCAATTTGTGGTGAGATATGAAATAGGAAACTTTGTTAAATTAAAGGCCCTTAATTTTCAAAGCAGTTCCGGGAACTTCAACGGGTTAGTTTACGTAAATATCTATTTATGTATGGAATCGGCAGAAATGTAGAAAGTAGAAAACTTTTAAAAAGGCTCAATGCCAGAAGCAAAAATTAAAAGTAATTTCTCAATTTCATATAAAAGCAGTCCGGCAATCTTAGGGATGCTTAACACGGAAAAGCCTTAGCGGAAATTTAAAAACTTTCTCATCTGGTATAAAGTTTTCTTTATTTCCTGGATTCCGAAAAATATCTTGTGCTTTTAACTAAGATTGCTCCCTTTTTTTAACAAAAATTATTATCATTAAGCTTGCCGTGCTGAGATTTGTCCAGCTATGCATCGTTTACATTAGACATTAATCATCGGTTTTGATTTAAGATTTTTACAGAACTGACAATTAGCACTGGCATACTTTACAGCAGCTCGACCATTAATTATCCAATATTTTTGCCTTATTTCATTTAAGACTAGTTCAGTTCCATGGTGCTTATATTTTTCATGATTATGTTTTACTAACAACGTTGTATATTGATGCTTTGGACTTAAAATGACTGGACGTAGTGCGTTGGAATTCATACAGAAAGCTGCATCTGTTCGACCTCCCAGCACCATAACCCCATTATGTAATACTGGACAAAGCGATATTATTTTACTATTTTTGGAAATAATTAGATTTTTTTGCAATTTGTTAAGTTCTTCTGGAAAAGTTTCTTGTTGTGAAATTTTATTCCATATTAGTTCAGCTTGGTTTATTTCTTCTACTGTGAGTTCTGTTTTTACTTCTGGCAATTTCTTTATTTTGTTTTTAAAGTTCGTGACAAATCTTAGAACTATGGCCGTGGATCTAACTAAACTAATCCATTTCGATAATTTATTAATATCTGGAACTACCACTGTTTCTTGTTTTATAAAAAGGAGTACCTCATTGGACTTGTATTCTTTGGAAATATCTTGTGCATAATTTAAACATTCATTAGTTTCTGTTGGCCAATATTTCTCTTCTTTTCCCAAAAATTCAGGACCGTTGACCCAGCTGGTCGATATAACATTGTCTGTATCCGTTCTGCGTTTTGTAGCTTCATCGGCAACATTTAAATTACTAGGTACCCATTTCCAATCATGACTATCAGTTGTTTCTTGAATTTCTCCTACCCTGTGTGCTAAAAATTGTTTGAAACGTCTTCCATCACCCCTGATCCAGCTTAGAATACATTGGGAATCACTCCAGAAAAAAAATTGATGAATTTTTAAGGCAAGCTCTCTTTTAAGAGAATTTACCAATCTGCTAGACATTACTGCGGCTTATAGCTCTAATCGTGGTATGGATAATGGTTTTAAAGGAGCAACTTTGCTTTTACCACCTACTAATGCGACATGAATATTCGTTGTTGTTTGAAATCTTAGATAGATCACAGCAGCAAAAGCTTTTTCACTGCTATCACTAAAGGCGTGAAGCTGGATATTGGTGTTTTGATTTATTTCTGCAAAATAACATCTAGGAATTTTAAAATTCGTCACGTTTTGGTGATCGTCCAACAGAACTTCCATTTTATTTAAATTTCAATTGGTAGTTGCTCATCCCATTCACACTTTAACCTCCATATATTTTGCATTAGAATTCTCCCTTGAATTGTTAAGTTTGAAATAAGACCAAGTGGATCAAACAATGACATAACGGTCTTGAGAACGTTTCTTTTCGTAGGTATGTTTAAAGCCTTTGTATCAAAATTAATCTTGAATAAAAATTCATCAGTTTCGGGATCCCACCTAGGCCTAAAACTCTATGAAGAAATATACTGTCAATTATTTTCATGCTTGCCATTAAATCACTTGACTTTAATCTCATCTGTGCTATTTTAGAATTTGTCATAAAATTTACTAATTCAAACCCTCCCTTGCTAAGAGTATGTCTTATATTTAATATGGTATCTATTACTTGATCTTCAGTATCTTTGCAATCTAAATAATCATCAACATAAAATTTTGTGGTTATGGCTTTTTGAATTGTTTCATTTGGGGAAAATTGATCTGCTGTAAAATTTTTAACATATTGAGCACATACTGGTGAACAAGTTGCTCCGAATGTCATGACGCACATTTCATATACGTCAGGTTCTCTGTCACAATCCAAATTTCGCCATAACAGTCTCTGTGCACATCTATCTTCATTTTTAATTAGAACTTGGTGAAACATCTCTCTAATGTCACCGCAAAAGGCAAATTTGCGCTGTCTGAAATTCCATAATATTGTGACTAAAGATTTTAACAAATCTGGACCAGGTAATAAGGCATCATTAAAACTCATTCCATTTGATTTTGCTGCTGCATCAAATACCAATCTTAGCTTTCCTGGTTTGTTCGGATTTTCTACAGAAAAATGTGGTAGATACCATGTACGTGAGTTCTCCATACAAGATTCTTGTTGGCTTAGTTTTCTGATATATCCTTTGGTTAAATAACTTTCAATTTTTTGACAGTATTCCTGGCCAATTTAGGGATTTTTCTTACACTTTTTCTCTACACATTGAAGCCTTCTAATGGCATTACTTTTGCTTTCATGTAGTTTCGTATCATCTTTTTTCCACAAAAGTCCTATTTCATATCGATCATCTTTTATCTGAATTGTCTTTTCCATTATATTAAATGCCCGCTTTTCTTCCTCGCTTAATTTGTCAGGTAATATGGTGATTCCAACTGATTCTATACTAAAAGATTTTTTTACTAATTCATGAAGATTGTCGTCACTTTCGCAGATATGTAAGGTACATTCTGTTGATTCTACGTGTCTGGACTCGATTGGACCATGCACAGACCATCCCAAAAGGCATTTGGATGCTACAGGCTCTAAGCTATTTGGATCTTTTGGTAATTTTATTTGATGAGGGATTATTAAATTAATGTTGTCCTGTCACGGAACTGTAACATAAACTGGAATGCTCATGACGTGGAAAGAAAATGACCGCTACATGTACTTGACAGTTGGTGGATGTTAAATGGGTTGGTATTGCCAAAATATCCCCAAATCGACACCAACCTTTAGAAATTCCCCAGGCTAAAAATTAAAAAAAGCTATAAAGGAAACATGGGACTGTTTAAAAATTATGTAAGAAAGATAGTCAGATTGAGGCGGTAAATCATTCATACAAAAATGTGCCCCTAACTGAATAACAAAATGGCAAACCTGGGAGGTCTTATCGTGTTGGCTGTTTCTTAGCACTTTTGAAGACAACTTTAGTAACTAATATCCACTGTTCATATTTTATCGAATATCAAAATCTCGAACTCTTTATAATGAAATATAGAAAATTAAAATATTTAAAATCAAAATAGCAAAATTACAAAATATTGAAAATCGAAATATTGAAACTACCACAACTACCCAACCAACCTAAATAAATAACATAACCAACCAACCTCACCAGCCAATTTAATCAAATCAACCAAACGAATTTTGAATATATTTTATCAGCTTTTAATTTTGCGATATTTTATTAGATATTTTAGTTTCGAGATTTTGATTAAATGAGATTTTTATTATTCAAGATTTTAATTTTCGATAAAATGTATTTTAATATTTTAAATGTTACCCAGTTTTAAGAAATGTGTACACTGAAGAGTATACTGCCATCCTTAGTAAGACCCACCTATCTACGTTTGCACTTATTTCGAGAAAAGCGAGTTTAAAGTTTAAATGCTACTAAGGGTACATAGTAATATATTTTTTTTGTTTTTCAAAATAAAATACTTCCGAACAAAAATTTGGGTATTTTTCTTAAACAACAGGTGAAAGTAACCTATTTTAAGCCATTTTCGGTCATAACTCATTTTTGATTTTTTTGCAGATAGGTGGGTCTTACTAAGGACGGCAGTATAAGCCTTAGATTTTTTTACATATTTTCCACATATTTCAGGAAAAAACACAAAAAATAGCTTAAAATTCGACATCATGAGGCTTCGACCCCCCCCCCCCCTCCAAGAGGCCTCGGGCCCCCAAGACATATTCCTGGGTGCGCCACTGTCAAATGATATACTACTTTTTTTTTATTTTTTTTTTCCGGAAACTGTGTTACGAATTGGAATAATCTGGTTGCGAAACAGCTATTTTTGCCTTAAGTGGGAAATTAATGGTACAAGAATTTTTTTTTACAGATTTTGTTTTTGAAGGATCAACTGTCAGTTTTCAATGTGAATGTGTCAAAATAGTGCCTGGCACAATTATAGCCTGGCTGTATTTCAATAATTCTCTATTATTTCAGTCGGCCTTTGGTCGCCAGAATTGAAATTCGACACTATTTTTTCTGGGGGGTAACCCAACGGAGGGAGAATGATTTTATGAAAAAAATCGACCTGTTAACATAGGCAAGCGATACACCGATTCTAGGGTATTTGGGTCCGCTGAATTTAGTTAAAAGGAGTAATTTAAAGAAACAGGTGATAGCCGGGAATTTATGGTATTACGGTAGAACTGTTTATGTGGAGACTTAGCGAACAAATTTTAATTAAGTTATTTTTGATTTTGAAAGCATCAGCCACCATTTTGAAATATTCAAGATGGCGACCGTGGGCAAAAATTTAGAAAAGGAGCACATGCACCTTACTTATAGGGTTCTTGGGTACGCTGAATTCAAATATTATGTTAAAAAAAGATTCAGGGTAATCTGGTTTATTGTATAAACAATAAAACTGTTTATATGGAGATTTAACGAAAAAACTTTATCAAATATTCTTAGAAAGTTTGACAGCTCTGCTCAACCCTATTATAAAACTAACCAATGACTTTTGGGCATCAGCTATCAGTTTAAAATATTTAAATATTCAAGAAGGTTCCGTGAAAAAAATACAAAAGAAAAGCATATGCATGCGATACATCAATTATAGGGTTTTTGTATTCGCTGAATGCAGACCTTTTGTTAAAAGTAGATTTTATATATTCCGGGCGAGTGGGGGTATTTTTGGGTTAAACCGTATGCGAAGTCTTAACAAAAATACTTTACATGATTTTTCTTACAGATTTTGAGAGCTCTGCTCAACCCCATTATAAAAGTAGCTAATAACTTTTGGGATTATGGCGACCGTGGGAAGAAATTCAAAAAGAAGCATATGCAGATTACTCCAAAATCTATTTTTAACAACATATTTGGATTTAGCGAACCCAAAAACTCGCATGTGTATGCTTTCCTTTTGTTTTTTTCTCAGACATCATCTTGAATATTTCAAAATGGTGGCTGATGACCAAAAGTCTTTGGTTAGTTTTATAATACAGTTGAGCAGAGCGGTCAAAATCTGTAAAAAACCTTTGATAAAATTTGCTCGTTGTCTCCATACAAACAGTTTAACTGTTTACCCAGTAACGCACCCAGGAATATGTCTTGGGGGGGGGGGCGAGGCCTCATAATGTCGTATTTTATGCAATTTTTTGTGTTTATTCATGAAATATGTGGAAAATATATACAAAAATCATAGGCTTGGGGGGGCCCGGGCTCCGGGGCCCCCCCTGGGTGCGCCCATGGTTTACCCCATAAATACCCCGCACGCCTTCAGAGTACTCCAAAATCATTTTTTAACATCAAATTTGGATTCAGCGAACCCAAAAACCCTATTACTGATGTATCGCATGTGTATGCTTTCCTTTTGTTTTTTGTTCACGGTCGCCATTTTGAATATTTCAAAATGGTGGCTGATGCACAAAACTCCTTAGTAAATTTTATACTAGGGTTAAGTAAAGCTGCCAAAATCTGCAAAAAAACTTGATTAAGGTTTGTTAGTTAAGTCTCATAAACATAGACAGTTCTATCACGGATCTGTTAGGTGACCCGTGGTTCTATCCTAATAAAATAATCCCCCCCCCCCCGCTTTGAATTACCCGAAATTTTTTTTAACTGCACATTTGGATTCAGCGGACCCTCTTCTTTATATTAAACCTGATAACTATCACTATATATGTATATGTATATCCCAGTAGCAGTCCAAGAGTGAAGGCTCGGGGGCCAGGCCCCCCTTTTTCCAAAGAATTTTCCAAGAATTATTCTGCTGTATTACACACCGGAATAAAGTTTGATTTATTCTAACCACATGTTTTAAACATCTAAACTGCCCTAATTTTTGAAAGTCTGGGACCAGTCCTGTATATCCCCTGATAAAAATCCTGACTGACAGAGAGAGATTTAATAAAATTTAATTAAAAAAAACACAAAACTTGTGTAAACTAATGCCTGATTTACCTTGCAACTTATTACTGATTTACCCAGCAAAATAAAGCACAATGGATACATTTGGTGCTTAGTGCATCTTACCATACTAAGCAGGAAGCAAAAAGACAGTCATTATGCAAGAATAAGGTTTGTCCATTGTGCAATATGTTGGGTACAATGATAGCCCTTAATGTACTAAGCACAACAGGGGTTCTGCATTAACCCAGCTTCAAAAATAACGCAACTTACCGGTGAAAGGAAAACAACGGCAAATCGTTGCGACTGTAAGAAGCAGACCACAACAAAACAGTTAATCATGTATAAATAAAAAGGCAACATTTGCTATTTGCTTTGAAAAAAATAACGCACTATTTAACAAATTAAACGAACTCGACCCGGTAGAACTTCGCAAAAATAATCTGGGAATTTTTGTGTTTGTTATCATTTCTGTCAATCTGTGTGCGGCTAGTAAAAAATCAAGTAAAAAATTTTACTTATTTACATGCTGATTTTAAACCAATCTCAAAAGTTTAGAACTTGAATTTTTTACATAAAATATCAAATATTACAAAATGTTATACTACATGGCAAACATGAAAGTAATAAATAATATGGAAAACATATAATTTGTTTAAGTTAAGTTGATTTGATTGACGTGACTACGTTCTTTTAACATCCACCATTTAACCAATCTGTCACCTACATCTAGCGGTCATAATTGTAAGACTTCCTGGGGCCAATTAGCATTCCAGTTTATGTTACAGTTCCGTGTGTCCTGTACAATAAGTAAACAGGGCTTTTCTCTAGATATTTTTTGAATTGGAACGCCTTGCAGATGATCAAATTTTGTCCAAATTTCTTCATTGATTTCGTGAGTTGGTAACGATAAATCTGGAATTGTTTTAACATTTCGAAGGCTAAAAGTTTTTGAAGTGTCATTTGCCTTTGAAATTTTAATATCCATGCGTAAGGATTTCTCTAGAATTTTCATTAATCCATTGTAAACATAAAGTTAATGGTGTTCCATTTAAATAAAGTTCTTCGGCAATGGATGAATCAAGTAATGTTACTGTAGAAGCCTCATCATAAAGTGCTAAAACTTTTTTAGATCCATTAGGTCCATGGAGCCTCACGTGGACCATTCTGAGAAGAACATTTGGGTTAGTGTCCTTAATAGCACAAACGTGATCTGTATCTATATCTAATTTCTGTTGTGTAAATAATTGCTCTTTAGTTTCAGACTCTTTGGTTTCAGATTGTTCTGCATATTCCAAGGTATTTAAAACAGTGTTAGTGGTATAAGTTTTTACTTTATGCAAAAGTTTGTGATGGAAAAACTTACATCCATTTTCACCACACTCAACTTGTTTTCTACATTTCTCGACTCGATGAAATTTCCCGAGGCAACCAAAAAATAACTTTTTTGTTGAAACGACTACCCATCTTCTGTCAATATTATCTGACATCATGTGTGGACATAATTTATTTTCAGGATGTGATTTGTCGCAGTAATTACATAATAGCTCTTTTTGAAATGCCGTATAAACTCGCTCATATCTTTGTCTAGGTTTATCTGTAGAAGTTGTTGGTAAACTTACCTTACAGTAGGCTTTGGCAATTATTGACAGCCACTAAGAAAATTCTTCTAAATCTAGATCTTCTGTCGGAGTTGAAAACTCTAAAATTTGTTTTTCCCATTCCAGTTTTAGATTATCGGGCAATTTATTTACTAGATCATCCAGTAGTTGTGGGTTTGACAAATGGGCCAATGATTTTAGAGTTTTTATTGTGCACACCATATTATTTACTTGGGAAGAAAATTCCACAGTCTTTTCTATAGTAGTTATGGTCGGTATATGTCACACCTTATTTATCAGAGTATTTATAATACATTTGGGCTGTCCAAACATTAACTCTAGTGTTTCTAAAATTAATTCAACATTTTCTGGTGCTAACATCATTCCTTCGACAGCAACTTTTGCTGTTCCAATCAGAGCTTTTTGAAGTTTGGTCATTATTTCTTCATTTGTATAGCCACACATTTCACAAATTCTTTTATACTGACTGATAAACATTGGTCACACCAAGAGGATTGCCATCAAAATGGAAAATCCCGTTGCATAGTTTGTCGTGCCAATAGAGTTTCTTGGTCATTCTTTGGTAATGTCATTTTTTCTACAATTAATTTTATGGCATTTGCAATAATCTCCATTGGGTTATTTTCTTCTGAACTTCCGTTTGTTGTCATTTTATTTTTGGTTCCATTTTGAATTTCATTGCTTTCACTTTGTTTTTCTTTTCTATTATCTTCAATCCATGAATTTATTTTTGCGTTATTATTATGGTGTTTTTGTAATGTAATATTTCTGTCTTCGATTGATACAAAAGATCCTCTTGAACTTTGAACCGCTTCTAGCACTAATTCTGCATTTCTTACTTCTTTTTCTAGTTCAAGTAATCTAATTTCTTCTTGAGCAACAGCAAGTTTTTGTTTTTGAATTTTCCGTTCAACTTCGAAAGCCAACTTTTTTCTTTCAAGTTCAATCAATAAAGAATTTTTTGAGGATGCTTTGGATAATTCGGACGATTGATGAGATATTATCGAAACAGAGTCTGAAGGATGTACTATGTTATCAAATGTTTCTTGTGTATCATGTCTTGCTTCCGCAATATTCATTAAAGATTTAGCTTTTCCTAAATTTTCAGTGATTACAGGTTTTTTCCGGGCTACAGGTGAAGCAGTCGTATTGATTGGATTTTTTTGTCGAGATCTGCCATAGTCTCCGGACCAGGCAAAGTCTGTGGACAGGTTTCTATTTGTACCTGCAGTGGCCCTGTTAGATTTTCGATTGGACTTTTCCATATCGTGTTCGTGACTCCGTCGGGTTTCACCAATGTTTTTTCTTGGTTTCTAATTTAGTTTTAAAGGAAGAATATCAATTTCAAATATCTAGTTTTTATTGTCAATACTATTTCTTTTCTAATCAAAATTAGACTAATCAAATTCAAAATAAATAACAACATACAGTACAAAAATAAATTACAACATATATAATGGCACGGCAACTAATTCTATATACCGCAGGTTGCTTCGCCCGTCTAATTAGCATTTTACAAAAGCCGTAAGAACTTTTTACAAAGCAAACAAAAGTAGCGCATCGGGTTACTTTTTGGGCTTCCGACGCACAGTGGTTTAAAACGGTTAAATTTTGGATAAAAGTTAATATCTTTAAGAGTATTTATCACATAAACTTGAAATTTTGTACATATATTCAACACATATTTACCAGTTTATTTTAGCTAAATCCCCTCTCCTCTTCCTTGCAGGGTATAGGGTAAAAATTGTGTAATATAAATAAAAAGGTAAATAATTACTCAATATTACTAGCAATGGTTACTAACTTAGTAACGACTGGTACTAGTTTGATTGATGATTGTTTTTTCAAAAAAACTACTTCCGCCCTCCATTATGTCATGACATAGGCGTACTAAGGGGGGGGAACTGGATGCTCTTGTGCCCCAAGGCCTTCGCAGTCCCTTAAATTTCATTGTGGAATCAAACATAAACTACTATAATTTTTGTTAAATTATTATTTAGCCCCTCCCCCCCCTTAAGGAATCTGGCAATTTCTTGTCGCCTACTTATTCCTATATATTTAATAAATTTATTTAGTGTGGTCAAAAGTAAACAAATCAATTTATCTTTCACAATAGGAAGTAATAATCCACAAATTTATATCTTAAATTCTTATTTTTCACAAGAATAAAAAACTTTATGTTAAAAATATCCCGCCAATGCACAGGGTCACCCTTTATAAAATTCCACATGGAAAAACTTTTTTCACATAAACATAAAGATAATTCAAATATTAAATTACTCATGAAACTACATAGATTTTTGCCACATTTTGAGTTTTGTTCTTAATCACACTCCACAGACTAGAAGGTCCTTTTTTGCAGTAGAACATCCTGTACGTTTTTTTTTTTAATTTTGAAATAGATCATATCTGAATTCTTAAGCGGTTCTTGAGTAAAATAAAAAATAATTTGCCATAAGGGCAATGTATTAGCCAAGGAAAAATAGTATAGTTAATTCTTTGTTCAACACATTGCTTTCTCAAGACAATGGTGAATAAGAAAGAAAAGATCTATCAAAAATTTAAAAAATATAAAAGTGAAACCGTAATAAAAATATTCATTATTTCGTGAGTAATTCACTTTTTGATTTATCCGTTTCTGCCAAAAAACAAAAATGTTTTCGAAGTGGAACTATATATACGGTCACCCTGTACATTACACCTTAAAAAATATAATTTGTAAATATAATAAATGATAACAAACCGATAAATTGACTGATAAATAATAAAATAAATAAATACTTCAAAATATATAAATATATCCATATTAACACAGCAACTAAAACCCTTTAATTGTGTGTATTTCTAGTATATTTAAATAACAAAGCAAGAATTTTAGGAACCTAATTCATAGATAGACAGATATTGGCAGCTGTAACCTATGCAGTCAGAAAGATAAGACATTGTGGATTATAACCATAAAAAAATCTCATTGCGGGAGACTGCGGGAAGACAACTTTCAGTCTGCAGAAATTTGCATACATCAAAATAACATAGTTTTCTATTATTTTAATTTTTTTTGAATTTATGGTTAAAACTTTTTTTTCTTTTTAGGCTTACAAAACACTACTAAATATACGCACTAAACGTAAAAAGGTAAACGGAAAATTGACAAAGCGGTTTTTGTTTAACAGATAAATAAAAGACGGGTTGCAGATTGACAAAAAAATTAAAATAAAATTTTACTTTACCATCCAATTTTTCAAAATTCAAAATAAATCTGAAAAAAACAATCATAGGTTTAAACTAAGGGGACATTTCTTTATAAAAAAATATATATTTTTTTTTAAATCTTGATGAAAATGCTTAGTTTTTTCGTAGGGATAAACCATTGTGCGACGCACGGAGGAGTATCTGTATAATAAAACTGGTTAAAAGTAAAAAAAAACTAAAATACTCAAAACTACCTTCTAACCAGTCCAATAACCTATCTTTGAAGCCGCCCCTATAAAACTTTCCCCTTTACTTGCATCGTGTCGTGAGGTCATTCGAAACTTAATAAATTTTGAAAACACAAGCCTTTGTTCTCTTTTTTTTTGAGGTGTTAGTTAGTGTTGCTATTGTATTTTCGTGTGGCTCATATTAGAAAAACCAATTATTGAAAATGAAAATAGAAGGCATGTGCCAACGATTATAAACACATAGGATTGCTTATTTCCATTTAACTCTATGTTAGCGTCGCTCAGCGAGACGAACAGTGTCTGCTTACGTCACCAGCGGACTAGCTGCTTTGTTTGTATTGAGAGTTCGTGTGATTTTAAGGTGTTTTTGACGTTTTTACCTACGTTTTTTTGCGTTTTTAATTTATTTGACGGTGTGGTTGACTATTTAGGATGTAAATCTGAGGGCACGGCAGTGCCTCGCCAAGTTCACACGCCGTACCATCTTTTCTTGAAATATTTCAGCCGATATTTGACCTATCTAAAACTCTACTTCGGAGTGAGCTACGTATCTCAAACTTTGCACAGTCGTAGATCTCCATGGAGTTAACAATCCCTTCATGTTTAGTTTCATGGAATTCCCAAAACTACTGAAGTAGTTACGAAATTTCAAAAAACGTCGTAATTGTCACTCACTCACTCACTCATGTATAGATCATCAAAATTCTACGGTACTTCCAGACATGCTACAAAGCTGAAATTTGGCAGACTAATAGAAACTATGACCAAACCCCTGGAAAAAAAAACCCAAAATTCTAATTTACTTCCCTCCCCTATACATGTACAGTTATGTAAAAGTAACATTGCCCACTTCCAGATATGGCAGACTGATAGGAACTATGATAAAACTATAGAAAAAAATTTAAAAACCCCAAAATTATAATTTACTTTCCTCCCCTATAAATGTAAAGTAATGTAAAAGTAACATTACCCACTTCCGGACACGCTAGAGAGCTGAGCAAAGGAAGGCCGATAGTAACTATGATAAAACTATAGAAAAAAAATAAAACACCCCAAAATTCTAATTTTCTGCCCTCCCCTATAAATGTAAAGTTATGTAAAAGTAACATTGTCCACTTCCAGAAACGCTCGAGAGCTGAGATTTGGAAGGCCGATAGGAACTATGATAAAACTATAAAATAAAATTAAAAAACCTCAAAGTTTAATTAACTTCCCTCCCCTATGAATGTAAAGTTATGTAAATTAGCATTGTCCACTTCCAGAAACGGCTAAAGAGCTGAGCTTTGGAAGACTGATAGGAACTATGATAAAACTATAGGAAAAAATGTAAAAACACTAAGATTTTAATTTACTTTCCTTCCCTATAAATGTAAAGTTATGTAAAATTAACATTGCCTACTTCCAGGAACACTAAAGAGCTGCGCTTTAGAAGGCTGATAAGAACTATGATAAAACCATAGGAAAATATAAAAAAGCTCAACATTTTTAATAAGACATTGCAAATGTTTTGAACAATATCTCGTATATTTTACTACTTTAAAACTTAAATATTATCCAAATCCTTTAAAAAAGCAGTGAAATCATAAGAAAAACATTTCATGTAAAAAAAGCCAAGTACGCGAAGTGGTATTCCGTAAAAAGAATTGAGATAAAAGTAAAGCCAAGTTCTACAATACAAATTTCCAAATGAATGATTCTTACTGGAAATGTTTTTCTAATGTAAATCATTTAAAAAAAAACTTTTGAAAAAAAACTTATGAAAATCTATTCATTTAAAGCATAAGAAATGGAAAAATATATCTTATTTGGCTGTTTTCTCCAAAAACTGACTGGTTTTTGATATAATAATATAATAAGTATTGCAATTTTAGATCTGAAATATCAAATAAATACCTTTTTGTTACATCCGCAACAAAAACAATAAATTATACATCTAATGATTTAAATTGATTAAACTTTTAGAAAAAATCCTACTTCTACTCTAAAACTTTCAACTATTTAAAAAAGAAACTCCAACATATCGTCTGGTAGAAAAATTCAGCTCTCAGAGCAAATTCTTGAATTATCAAATCATTTGTTTTGAATGATTGAAATTATTAATTATATTTACACGAATCACGAATAAAAAATTTGTTTGCAAATAAGCAAGAAAAAAGCAAGAAAAACTCACGATTGCAATATGTATTAAATGAAGCGCGATGAGCAGAGGTCCACTAGTGACGTAAGCAAGGCGCCGCCTACCGCTGAAAGAATCGAGCTAATAAGCAATCCTGTGTGTTTATAATCGTTGGGCATGTACCATATTTTAAAAGGTAATTTTAGTCCTGTATTATTTACATTGTACGTTTACGAAATATTTTAAAATTCCCTATTTGTCTATTTATATTTGCCTAAATTTTCTTTATCAAAGCGTTTTAGTTACCGGTCGCGCTTTGCCGAGCTATATTTCTTTAATAGACATGAAGCTTAGTCAATCATGGCCTATCAAAAAATCATCCGCTTACGTCCGCCATTTTGGGTTATATGCATTCAAAGCAGTGATATGCGTGTAAAAAAAAGATGATTTTTTTATTATAAAAAGTTTTTTTTATTTATTTTTTTGTATTTGTTACAAAACGGTACAATAACAAATAAAAAAGCAAGTAAAAGCAATAAAAAAAAATATGTACAGAGTGTCCCAAATTCGAAGTTTTTGGGGGTTTTAAGTATTTCTAGGAGAGCCTACTCCTACTTGCGAGCCTCAGTTTTAAAAATATGATTTAAACTGAAAACCGCATCTTGATTGCAAGCTGTTTTGAAGCTACAGGGGGCTTTTGAGAAGTCTGCATTTTGGAAGGGGGCATATATTTTATTTATGAAAATTTCATGTTGGTGTACAGTGACTTTTTATGGTTTTTTAAACAAAGAATCCAACCGGCACAATAATTTTTATTTGTCACTTTTAGTTTTTAAGATATTACATAAAGTTAATATTTTTATTATGAACTGATCGTCTGTTTATTCGATTTTTATAACCAGCTTAAAAAAATATGATTATTTATACTTATAAGTTATTTGATGAAACTGTGGAGAAACTAAAAGTTTAAAAAATATATTTATTTAATATCTGTTTTAGTGCACATTAATAATTCTTCTAGCCTTCCAATAAAAATTATTTCTTAAAATTATATGTCATTACTTAAATGCAATGAATAATTTTCTAACCATGTTTTGGTTTAGCAAAATTTTGTGTTCGCCTAAAAAATTAAAGTATAAAACGGTGACCAATAATTTAAAAAAATATCATATTAAAAATTAACAACATAAACAGAGGCGAATCTAAGAATTTCTTTTCCGGTGGAGAAATATCCATAGCTAGTCTTCAAAAAAATTATGCATAGGAACCAGGGATGGTGTTCTGTGTGTCAAAACTAAATATCGCTGCCTTGCTTTGATAGTGGCATAACTGGAATTATGATAATTTTCAGGAAAAGCTTTTTAAAAATATATGCCGCTGTTGGTGCAACACCGCAGCACATGGTGCCTTCTAGCGGAAACGATTAAAAATACAAATATACCGTTTTTGCTGATTAAGGACAATACGATGAGAAGTTAGTTTTTACAGAAAACGCAAAAACGCATTTAGTTGTGCCACTATCAAAGCAAAGCAGCGATATACGTTGATAATTTTGGATTTGTGAGGAGAAATTTTCCCTTATCGCCCTCCCCGTAGATCTGCGCTAGACATAAAAAAGTTTAAATAACTTGTAAGTTATTAAAAACCGAACTACAATATACTTATATCGTTGTTATTTTCACCTCAACCCCATCACCTCACTCCGTTTGATCCATGACATGTGGGACACCCTGTATAGATATATTTTTTATTATAAACAGTTTATTTTCATCAAACTTTATCTTTCATTCAAAAAAATTGCAAAAAAACACAACAATTAATTTTGTCCCGTTTTATGATACGAATACTCCATGTGCGACGGATAAATTTAACTTTTGTAAGCCGTATAAATAAAAAAAAATAAACAAAGACATTTTTATAATTAGCAAGTAAAGTAAACTTTTATATTAAGTAGTGATAAATATAAAAGTACAAATCTTAAAATAATTGATTGACTTCCGTTATGTTATAAGCACAAATGCGCACAAATTTCTTTATTAAAAATTTAAAAAAACACGCGTTTAAATAAGTATATAAAGTATAAAATTTACCTAAAACATTTTATTACATATAAAAGCGTAGGGCGCTTTAGTGTAGGTAACATTTCTTTGACATGTGTTATTTTTCACATTTTAAAAAAGATGAGATCTACGGAAAAACAAAGTAGCCAAAAGAGGTTTAAGAAAAATTTACTTCGATTTTAATATTAGTTGAGTGGCGCATAGCCAAAAATCGTGTCCCGTGTGATCATTGTTAAAGATTTTTCTAAACTACTCTAGACCGACTGGTAATAGATCACACAAGGTCACCGGGTGTTTGCCTCCAATTTGAGTAGGAGGGTCTGGCACTTTTTTCATGTTTTTTTCTCTAACTTTCGCCCATAACTTTTGCTACATTAGTTTTATAGAAAAACTGTTAACAAAGTTTTTTGTTTGCAATAGAATACCAATTAAGATAGTGTAGAAACACCATATCGTAAAAACTAACTAATTAAATATATTTTTTAAAAACTAAATCGAAATATAGTTGACTACATTTTGCTCAATAATTTGTGTTATAACCAAAAACTTCGTAAGATCGTTTTTTACAAAAAAAAATATTTTTGTTAGTTTTTAAGATAGAAGGCTAATTTCTTTAGTATATATATTGGTGTACCTTTGCAAACTCTTTTATGTAAAACTAATTTAGACAATTTTATAAGCCAAAGTTTGTTAAAATAATTAAAATGTCGCGATTTTGGATTTATGACGGCGATTTGACATTGAGTGATCCATCATCAATCGCTCGAGGATAGTCTTAAACTTTCTTGTTCTATCTTGAATTTTTATAATTTTTTTAGTACTTAAAAAAATTCAATATCTTTTTTAGTTCTTGAAATTAAACTTACTTATTTACTACATACTTAAACTGACAATTTAGTTGCTGTCCTATTGTAAACAAATCAAAGTTAATATAATTTTTCTGTAAAGTTAATGTGGCAAAAGTTAAGCAAAGGTTTGTGAAATAGCATGGAAAAAATGGCAATCTTGGATTTAAGCCGTCACACATGCGCTTCTACTCAACTTTGAGGCAAACACCGAGTGATCCATAACCAATTGATTTGTAGTCTTTTAAAACCTACTTCTTCAATTTTGTTTTAGGTAAAAAAATTACTCTTTTTTAGAATTAAAAAAATAATATATTCTTGTTAGATTTAAGATATCAAACTTATTTCTGCAACATGTTAATTAATGGTCTACTGCAAGCAAAAAACGTAATTGCAGTTTTTCTGTAAAACTATTTTAGCAAATGTTATAAGTCAAAGATTTTGAAAATAAATTTAAAAAGCCGCCATCTTGGATTTATGACATCACACAGGCCCTCCTACTCAAATTAAAGGCAAACACCCGTTGATTTAAAATTGTGTGATTTATTACCAATCAATCTAGGGTAGTTTAGAAATCTTCCAGAACTATCACACGGGATACCATAGGTCACTAAACTATATTTATAATACAGTTTACTAAAATAAATAATATGTGACCAAAATTTGGAAAACTCTGTATATTATTAGTGATATATAATAAGTAATTTATTCCAGGATATTTTAAAATAAAAACATACGATTAGAGAAGAAAATTATTAAATATAGCAAATAACAAAATCGCTTATAAAATAACTGAATTTAGATCATTTAAAAACCATAACCCTAAAGAATATTTAACACTAATTTCTATTTTAAGACTTTTGAACAATAATACTTGTTCAAAAGAAAACATTAGGGCACAGAAATGGAAGTAATGATAAAAATAATATCCTAGTCAGTCAGGGAATTCTGTAATAAAATAAATTAAATCATAAAATGGGTTTGCTTAAGTTAAATGCAACCAACAATATGGTCAAATGTAAGAAATTCAGCACACCTCTTTATTGAATTGCATTCGCCGAATAAAGAGGGACGAATATACCGTTAAACTGAAGTCCAGTAGAGCAGCGTTGCAAAACTAAATCCTTCCTGTGTTAAAGCTTAACTAAGTTTAGAGCTTCAGCAAGTACACAAGTTTAAGTTTCGGAAAAGTTTTGTGCAGCCTGGACTTTTAACTTTTAGATTGTGGTGTATTTATTATATCCACACAAAATTTTGTCGTCATTTTCCCTGTTGACGTCGCCGTAAATATTTGATCTTTATATTCTGCATGAAAAGGTGAACAAGAAACAATAATTTATTTCGCCCTTTTACGCCTTTAAAATAAATTGTTGGAGCATAACTAGTTGCTATTACACTATATTTACTGCAGAAAAATCTAATTTGCCGCACTAGTGTGGGAAATTTTTTTCGCACTAATGCAAAAAATCTTTTCGAACAGAAATGCCAAATTTTAAAAAGCCTGTACAAATTTGAAGTTTCTGTTTATAATACTCTGCCAATCTATGGGCACCTAAGCTCACACTAGGTACTATAGTTATAGTGTGAGCTAACATAATCAAAAACTGAAATATATTTTATTCAACTCCAGACTTAATTACCTTTCGTTTAATACCACACAAGCCATGTTTTGACTTAAACTCAAATTTTTTAAATCTTCCCCCACCCTTTTAAAAAAACTAAAATGTATTTTGTTTAACTCCAGACTCAATTACCTTTCGTTTGATATCACACACGCCATATTTTCACTTAAACTCTAATTTTTGACATCTACGCCCACCCTTTAAAAAAAAAAAACTAAAATTCATTTTTTTAAACTTCAGACTTAATTACCTTTCGTTTGATATCACACACGCCATATTTTCACATAAACTCTAATTTTTTGAATCTACCCCCACCCTTTTATTTGGCTTGCGTTTGGTGGATTTTGTTCATTTTTAAATGGGACCATCACGGCCCAAGACCCAACTTAGGTACCAAATTTCATTAAAATCGGACAAGCGGTTTTTGAGTTATGCGGGTTGGTCGTTACAGACAGATATACAGACAGACAGACAGCAAAACAAAAAAGTTTCAAAATCATCTGAAACGCAAAGATATATAAAGATTTTTGAAATCGGAGCAACTTTTTTTTTCTCGAAAAAATTAGGATCACCATAGCTCACACTACTTATATAGTAGTAGTGTGAGCTAAAATTTTCAGTGAAATTTCTTGGCTTTTCTTGTTTGCTATGGTGGCAATGTAAGATATTATATTTCGTTAAAAAACTAGCTATTAGCTCACACTACTACTATATAAGTAGTGTGAGCTATGGTGATCCTAATTTTTTCGAGAAAAAAAAAGTTGCTCCGATTTCAAAAAATTTTATATATCTTGGCGTTTCAGATGATTTTGAGACTTTTTTGTTTTGCCGTCTGTCTGTATGTCTGTCTGTAACGACCAACCCGCATAACTCAAAAACCGCTTGTCGGATTTTAATGAAATTTGCTACCTAAGTTGGGTCTTGGGCCGTGATGGTCCCATTTAAAAATGAACAAAACCCAACGAACGCAAGCCAAATAAAATGGTGGGGGTAGATTCCAAAAATTAGAGTTTATGTGAAAATATGGCGTGTGTGATATCAAACGAAAGGTAATTAAATCTGGAGTTAAACAAAATGAATTTTAGTTTATTTTAAAAAAAAGCGTGGGGGTAGATGTCAAAAATTAGAGTTTAAGTGAAAATATGGCGTGTGTGATATCAAACGAAAGGTAATTGAGTCTGGAGTTAAACCAAATACATTTTAGTTTTTTTTAAAAGGGTGGGGGTAGATTTAAAAAATTCGAGTTTAAGTCAAAACATGGCTTGTGTGGTATCAAACGAAAGGTAATTGAGTCTGGAGTTGAATAAAATATATTTCAGTTTTTAATTATATTAGCTCACACTATAACTATAGTACCTAGTGTGAGCTTAGGTGCCCATAGATTGGCAGAGTATTTTTTTTTTAAGTTGCGTGATATGGTTTGTATGTTGTAGTTTATTTTTCTTATAATTCAATTTTTTTATGTTTTCCTGACGCTTGTTACTCACTACGTGTCGTTCTGTTAACGGCATTTGCGTGCGGAAAAATTGATTTTTCGCACTTGTTAGGATAATAGTAAATTTTTTTGTTATTGTTTCTTTTATGCTAAAAAAATCATCCAATGTGACGTAATTATCTGAATTTTGTCTTTAAATGGATCAGTAATAGAAAAGAGATAGTTTAGGTTGTACTACGTAGGTATTTGTACGTAAGCCCATGAGATTTGACAGGTACGCAAGCACACTTGGTCAAGTTCACATAAGCATATTTGCCGAACTAGTGTGGAAAAAAATTTCCGGACTGGTGCAGAAAAAACTTTTCGCACAGAAATGTCAAATTTTGAAAAAGCTGTATTAATTCTTATTTTTGTTATTGTTGCTGTTATGCTTAAAAAATTATCCAATGTGACGTATGTTTCTGAACTTTCTCTTTAAGGGGATCAGTAACAGAGAGATAGTTTAGGTTGTTCTACGTATTTGTGCCTAAGAATGAGGTTTGACAGATACGCAAGCGCACTTGGTCAGGCTCACATAAGCATCTTACTTTACTAGGGAATCACGACTGGCTGATTATGGCTCAGACGATGGTTGTCGAGTACAGCACAGAGGATTTTTTGTAAATATATACCAAACGCAGTGAAGCAGAAAAAAGTGTAGCCTTAAAAAACACTGTGCTAATCACAAATTCTCTATCGGTAGATTAATTAGGGTTACGTATAAACATCAACTTACTCAAATTTTAAACAAAACGTAAAGCGCTAAATAGAATATGAACGGGTACTTTTACATACAATTACCTAACACATCTTAAGTTATTGCATATCTAAAGCAACATGACCTCTTTCTTCGTATATGTCTGTATCTTTGAGTGTCTATTTGACCATATTAAAAGACGACAACCCCTGACCGGTTTTCAGCTCTGCAATAATAACTTAAATAAATGTTAGAAATTTAGAGAGATATATGAAAAAATAATTGTTAAGCTAGTCAGTTACCTTATAACATGCGGTCCGAGTTACTGCGAACATATGGAGGAATAAGTCGAATTTACTATCGGTCCAGCCCGACCGCCGTGAATTGATGCCGCTTCTCTCTTCACGAGCTGGCTATCTTTTATTATTTACCTAGGTAGGTACTTGCTCATATAAAACGGATTTTTTTATATCCTATTGGATGACTGCTCTAAATCCTGCGGTAAATCAATCCAGATCAATCGAAACCAAATCTGCGATTCCGATTTTTAGACGGATTTTTAGGTTTAATCTGTTTATTTGAGGTTATGTTTAATAATTTTTGTTTTAATTGCCGTTTTTTTTTAATGAAGAATTTGGAACTATTTGAACCAAAACGTGAAAAAACCTATAAGAAACAGGTATCTGACCAGAACAATGCTAAAGTTGTGGGTAATAAGGGTGAGTATCTGTATCAGTCCGTTCGGTAATTACAATTTGCTCCGACCGATCTGGGATCAGCTGATTAAAAATCCGTCGGTTCCGCGATTTGATTGGATACAAATACCGAACCTGCCATTTATATGGCTTTCAAAAAATGACCCTTAGTTGTTTTATTTCTACTTTGTCAATTTCACACCTCTGTTCCTTAAGGTAACTGATAATGAGTGTTCTTACGCAGCACTCATTATCAGTTACCTTACTGTCCCTATGTTCGCAGTACCTCATATCGCATTGTATTTATTTATTTAAAGCAATAATAAATGTATTTTGAAATCTACTTTTCTAAATAAATTTATAAAATTTTGCCTTGGTACAGAGCGCAGAGGGCAAACAGCTTATTCTGTATATTTCATCAGACCGTTTTGAGAAAAAGGTTGCACAAAATTGGACGGGAAAACTGATAGTTTAGGTCACGCCAGGGCCCACGTCAAACGATGTATCGAAAAAAAGACGTTTCACGCAAGAATTTTCTACCCGTATTTTTTTAAAAGAGAAAGGTTTCCGCCTTAAATAAATAAACACGTATGGGTGTTTTTCGTGACAGACGGGCGAACGTGCAAAAATGTAACTACAGGATAATAAAAAATATAAGGACATTTTCAGGTTAAATACTAAATAATATTCAACTTATTCGTACTGTAAAACTACGTAGTAGTAGTAGAAGTAAGAGGTGACACGTAGGTCCGGCAAGTAAACCAGAGTACAGTTTCTTTGCCATGCTTCAGGTAAAGTAAGGTAACTATGACCACAAAGTATACTACAGAGGTCTGAAGCTTACGGAGCGCGAGGCGAACCGGTTTGATCACAGGCTTTTGCCTTCACGCAAAACTCTGAAATCAAATTGGGTTTCCCCTCGGGAAGTTGCCGGTGTTACCAAGAAGGATGTATTTCTCTGTAAAAATTTGCAGTCCATCGATCGATTTGTGACCTTGAGTTTAGCGCGTCCGTCGGCAGTCGGTTCATTCGATGTCTGACTTTCAGCAGCATCACATGTGTTCTTAAAGAGTGTACGCGGCTAGGTTTACATGAAAGTTGACTTCTCTTACGAAGTAAATAGCCTATAGAAGATCGTAGTATTGAATAAGATAAGATTCCAGTAAACTCGCGCACAGTCACATTTGTTTTTTTCAACCAATTTTTTTTTTAATTATAAGGGTTCTTGGTGCAGTTTTATAAATACACATTTTTTAAAATGAACCTGAAAAATGTCTATTTTATAATGAACACCGCACCCGTTTGCTTACACAGAATTGGCTATAATTTTACTATGTTATAGTATAGTAGTTCGTGAAAAGGTCGTTTTTGTGTATGTTCTAATAATAAAAACTCTTACACCTTGACTTGACACTTAAAAGGCCTAAAGACAAAGTCACTTATAATGCCATTCTTGTCAATATATCGATAATATACGGGGGGTCGTCAAAAAAACAATTGTTTTATATCTGCACTATTACTAAATTTTAGACCTAGCACATTGTACTTTGGCACGAATTAATAGTTTCATACGATATTTTAAGAAAAAAATATTTTAGGTTTTTGATTGCCCCCACTTTTATAGATATGAATTATTTTATTGCAAATTTTTTTACTTACTAAATAAAATTCAGAGGTTTTAAGCTATTTTCTGTATAAAAAAATTAATTTATTAAATATTTTGTATGAAAACAGCATAAAAAGTATTTTAAATATATTTTAAAAAATGCCATTGCTTTTGGTTTAGCCAAAGGATCTATTAACAAAAATCGTTTGGCTTTTAAATGATTTTTAAGTTATTTGTGGAAAACGGCTCGGTCGATTTTGATAAAATTTTACCTGCATATTTTCGTAACTTAGTGTTACACTAGGAAAAAATATATCTTATTTTCTCTCTCTAGTTATGAAGATATTAGTTTTTATATTTCTTACTATTCTTATATTTCACCTACAATTTTTACTGCACATAACGAAACTATGAACTAATAAGAGCTAAAACAGTAGAAATCTAAATTTTATACAGGCTCGTTAAGAAATAAGCTCGTTTATTCCATTAGTTTTATCACAAAGAATATAGCCCGGCTATATTAGCTCACACATATACTATACTATAGTAGTGTGAGCTATGGTGATCCTAATTTTTTCTAGAAAAAAAAAGTTGCTCCGATTTCAAAATTTTTTATATATCTTTGCGTTTCAGATGATTTTGAAACTTTTTTGTTGCGCCGTCTGTCTGTATGTCTGTCTGTCTGTCTGTAACGACCAACGCGCATAACTCAAAAACCGCTTGACCGATTTTAATGAAATTAGGTACCTAGGCTGGGTCTTGGGTCGAGATGGTCCCATTTAAAAATGAACAAAATCCACCGAACACAAACCAAATAAAAGGGTGGGGGTAGATTTCAAAAATTAGAGTTTATGTGAAAATGTGGCGTGTGTGATATCAAACAAAAGGTAATTGAGTCTGGAGTTAAACAAAATACATTTTAATTTATTTAAAAAAAAGGGTGGGGCTATATTTCAAAAATTAGAGTTTAAGTGAAAATATAGCGTGTGTGATATCAAACGAAAGGTAATTGAGTCCAGAGTTTAACAAATAACATTTTAGTTTTTGCTTTTTTTAAGGGGGGGGGGGTAGATTTTAAAAATTTGAGTTTAAGTCAAAACAAGGCTTGTGTGGTATCAAACAAAAGGTAATTTAGTCTGGAGTTGAATAAAATATATTTCAGTTTTTAGTTATATTAGCTCACACGTAAACTATAACTATAGTACCTAGTGTGAGCTTAGGGGCCCATATATTGGCAGAGTATTTTTTCTGGTTTTGTTATTTAGTTCAGGCCCTACATCCGAGGTTCAAGCGATATGCTGCGTTTAATAAAAGAAGCAACATACTTGGTATGGATATGTATGAACCGAACATTCCTTGCAGGGGGGTTGTTCCCCCCTTTAAACATGATTTTTGATAGTTGATAACAGTCAACCTTTCCAAAAATCATCTAAAGATCATTTTTCAAGCAGATACAATTTCCTTTTCAACGATGTATCCTAGTATCTGACGGCAGTGGTGCACGTTCCATTAGCGTACGAAAAAAAGAAACATATTTAAAATCTTTTCTTTATTTGTTTTTTGTGGTATTTTTAATCCTTAGCACAATTTTTTCTCAAAAAGATATTTTTCATAAAAGCCGATTGTAAATTGTTAAATACTTATTAAGCTAGACATATATTTTTTAAAAAGTCGCCTTGAAATAAAAATATTTTTTTTTGTAGAAATCCTTAAATGAAACAGTTGAACATTCATTTTTGTACCTAACTCAGTAAATAATAATAAGAATAAGAAAAAAAATAATTTTGGTTAGTAATAACTTAAGACTGACTTTTTCTAGTTGACCTACTTTAAAGTGGAAGCGGGGGGCCTCCCCCCTTTCGCCCCCCTCAAAAGTGCTCTTTTACAGTATTTTCCCAATTATTTGCAAACTTTTAACTTGGGAAAAATAACTAAGTAACAATTATTAAGGCTGATTGAAAGTACTCTCTAACGCTGTATAACACGCCCCCCTACATCAGTGGCGCACCTTTTGAAATTCAAAAGTGTTAATGAGAAATAAACGTCACTGTGTTTTAGATTGAACCTTTCCTATCAAAAGTTCTTATGGGCCCAATTTAAATTATTGACCAGTTTTTGAAATACAGGGTGTTGAAAGTGATAATGTCTAAGAAGCATTATAGGTCTTTGGACGGGTTGTCCAAACAAGAAATGATTTTTCATCCAGTATTTTGGTAGAGGATTTTAAAAAAAGGCTTTTTTTTACAAATATGCTTTAGTTTTTTTGCACCACAATTTCGCTAAATGAATAGTAAGATGCTCAATAATATATACAATACACAGATTTTTAATTAGTATTTAAAAAATGATATTTGTCAAAACACCCTGTATTAAATACTAAATAAGTCCAGCTTTATCATTAAAAGAATCATTAGAAAACTAATAAATACAGTCGAACCTCTATAACTCGAACCTGAAGGGACAACCAAAACAGTTCGAGTTATGGAGAGTTCGAGTTATAGAAACTCGAGTTACATAGGTTAAAATACATGTAAAAAGTGCAGGGACCGCTTAAAATGTTCGAGTTATAGAGGGGTTCGAGTTATAGAGGTTCGAGTTAGAGAGGTTCGACTGTACTCTAAATCTAAATTTGTAAATAACTTTGAAAAACCCGTCTAAAGAGCTATTATGCTTCTTGAACATTATCACCTTCAACACTCTGTATTTATTAAACTGAAAATTAATTTAAGTTGGGCTCATGAGGACTTCTGATGAGCAAGGCTTAATCTACAGCACACTAAAGCTTATTTCTCATTAAAACATTTGACTAATATTTACTTAAACATCCTGTAGATAATGTTTAAAAGGCACAGATTAAAAATAATAAATAGATCGTAAATATACAAAATAAAAACATTGCGTTTATGTTTGGAAAACCCCTTTAAAAAGCCATTATGCTTCTTGGACATTAACACATTCAACACCCTGTATTTCAAAAACTGGTCTTTAATTTAAGTTGGGCTCATGAGAGCTTTTGATAAGAAAGGTTCAGTCGACAACATACCAAAATTTCATGAAGTTTGACGGATTACAGAAGTCCCATAAGAGGTGTGCCTGATCCTTTATCACAAATTAAACACAAAGTTACAAAAACAAAAAAGCTATTCGCTAGGATCCAATGCAACAGTCTTTCAGGCGGAGGTTTACGCTATACTGCCGGTAAAATGGAGGAAAAAATTAGGAACGAAACAGGAAAACGCCTCCGCATCTGTTGAGACAGTCAAGCTGCGCTGAAAGCATTGTGCAAACCAACCATGTCCGCGGGTTTGGTGCAGGAGTGCGCAGATGCATTTCAAGAGTTGGCCGGAGTAAGAGAGGTGGAGCTCGTATGGGTCCCAAGCCACATGGGAGTCCCAGGAAACGAGAAAGCGGACAAACTTGCCAGGGGTGTATCCCGGCAAAAATGAGTCGGGCCACTCAGGGCAATGAAGTCGGCCCTAACGGAGTGGACCCAGAAAGAGATACAAAAGAAATGGACCAACACAGGAAACGCCAGACAGGCAAAGGAGTACGTGACAGCATACAGCAAATCCCGTAGGGACTGGCTGCTCCGTAGAACACGGAGAGAGGTGGGAGCCATAGTGGGAGTCCTAACCGGACACTGCGTCCTACAAGGACACCTGGCGAAAATGAGAGTGAAGACCGACGCGACGTGCGAGCGATGCTGGGCCGAGGACGAGACCTGGGCGCACTTCCTCTCATCATGTGAAGCATATAAGGAGGCAAGAAGAGAGGTATTCCAAGAGGAAACCTTTGGGACGGAGGACCTACATCAAAAAATTCTGGCCTTTGTACAGAAGACGGGCAGATTCCTTAGCGAAGGAAGGACGCAGTAGGGGGGATGCCCGGGGGTTGGCGAAAAGGGCGCTTCATGTGCCTAGTCGCCTGGCCTAGAGCCTACCCCACACTACTACTACTACTACTACTACAAAAACAAACATGCAGTGCAAGATCAGACACCACCAACCAACATAAATTCTGATATTGAGTAAAATGAGTGGCTTAAAAGTATTTGTTTAACTCTATTTTTGAAGATATTTTTACTCTGGATTTTCTATAATTTAGCAGGCAGTTTGTTAAAAAGTTTGATTGCAACCACTTGAGGACCTTTAGCAGCCATAGTTGAATAATGCCTAGGCAGGGCTACACTATAGATTTTTCTGAGACTGTAAAACTCTGACCCACTAAGATCTTGTCTAAGTTTTTCAGGATTGTTCTTTATGTAAGTGACACAGTTTAGGATGTATATGTCAATGACACTAAGTATTTTTAATTCTTTAAAGAGGGGCCTAAGAACAATTCCACGCCGTGACATTTAATTTTTTTCTTTAATCATGCTTACTAAATGAAACAATTAGTCTGTTGTACACGCATTTAAAAAGTCTAAAAACGGCCAAATGGGGCTTTAAAGAAAAAAAGTATGCTCATAGTAAACAGCACCTAAAAAAAATTAACCTATAATTTTGAAAACATGCATAAAAGTAGTTTTTAAAAAAATGTGATGTTTAGCAAAATCTTTTATACTGGCTTAATTAGAGCAATTTAGAGAATATCCAAAAAACGCAGAAATTTTCAAAGTTTTCATATTTTTTTGGGGTATAAATGTAATGTTTTCTTAAATTTTTGATACAGTGTCGGAAAGCTATACTCAAGGACTATATCTTCCTTGTATAAAATATATTTAAAAAGTAGACGTTACCTTGGAGTTCCACGAAGAAGTTAAGAATGTCTGAGAAATCCCTCAACTTCAGCATCAAAAACACCCTGTCTATCGGGGTGCTGGTGGTAATTAAGTAGGGTAAATTTTTCACTGTGTCATATACTTTTAAAAACAAGATTAAAAAATCTGGGTCTGTAATCCTTAAGGTCACTACACATTTTTTTGTTATTTTAATATTTTTAGTGATGTTAAATTGCATCACAAATTACAGGCGTGGATCTACGGGCTGCTCCCCCCCCCCAAATCTGAAACTTTACTTAGTTTTGACACATAGAATACACCTCCTGGTCACTATGCAAAATAGTTTTGTGAAATATTTATTATGATATTTTCCCCCAAAATAAAGTTTCTAGATCCGCTCCTGGAAATTAAGGTTTATCAGAAGGTAAAGTTTATTTATATGAGCACTGTTCAATAAATTATGATCTAAACTCTCTTCATACGGTCACTACACAATTTTTTTACAAGTTTATTTACTTTTTTAGTAGTTACCTACTGTCATATTTAAAAAATCGGAAAAGAAGTTGAGTTCTATAATTTCAGAAACCGATCAAATTTTTTTTCTGAGCTTGAAGTAAATTTGCATCTATAGTTAAATCATCCAGAGGAGTGAAAGAATGGTGTCCAGTTGTTGTTTGTTTGAGATTTTAATGTAAAACAAATAATTTTACAGTACCTCCAAACGCATCACATGGGCTTTTACCATGACTTAGTTTTTTTAATGCCCAGTGGCGTATGCAGAAATTTTCCAAGGGGGTTGGGAGAGGGGGCTTGAGTAAAAGCAAAGTCCTGGAAAACCATTTATTTCTTCTTTCAGAAAAATTCAATCTTTAGGAGAAGGTATTTAATGGTTTTGGAAAAAAAATAAGGCCACAACTGATTTTCTTCTTTTTTTTACTTTTAAAGTGGCCTGTAAAATACGGGCGGCGACATTAAAAATTAAAATTTGTTAATTTGGTATTCCTAAGGAAACTAATACATGTTATCAAAATTTGGATTTTTTTCGTGACATGGCAGGTACCCCCATTGGATGATTTGGCGTGGAATTACTCCTAAATTTTAATGTTCGGATAACTCGTTTTTGCATCTTATGAGCATCTTCAATGTAAATAAATGAGAGGTGTGGAAAAAATCTATTTTTTTTTCTTAAATTTTACTCCCACATGTTTGGCTTTAAAACTTATTTTTAATCTTGCATAGACCCCCTAAAAATGGTCAAATTTGATATACACTTGAATCTTCATTTGACATCCATGTTGGAACATTACTAATACACATACTGCACCGTCCCCACCAAGAGTAGGCGGATGGTTCCCCCTCGTTATTTTTTCGAGGAAGTATATTGTATATTCATACCAAGTGTGTTGCTTCTCTTAATGAACGCAATGTGTGTATTAGTACTGTTCGAACATGGTTGTTGTTAAATAAAGATTCAAGTGTATACCAAAATTGATTATTTTTTGTGCGTCTATGATAGATCTATCGCTGCCGTGAGGGGAGAGTAATATACATCTTCGGAAAGGAAATTTCTTCAGCTTTAAAAATAAGTTTTAAAACCAGACATGTAGGGTAATAAAATATTGTTTATTCCACACCTCTATTTAAATACCTATAAAAGGTTGGCCACTGGTGTAGGGGGGGGCATGTTATACATCTTTTGAGAGCACTTTTGGTCAACCTTAATAACTATGACTTAGTTGTTTTTGGCCAAGTTAAAAGTTTGCAAATTAGAAAAATACTGTAAAAGACAGAATGCCCCTCCCCCCAATTTAAATGAAATCAACTTGAAAAATTAAGTTTTAAGTTAATACTAATCAAAAATTTTTTTTGCTCACCTTGAGTATTTTTTAGTGAGTTACAAAAATTAATGTTCAAAATTTTTGTTTGATTTGAGGATTTCTACAAACACATTTGATTTTATTTTAAGGCGGCTACTTTAAAAAGTTTTGTCTAACTTATTAACTATTTAACTGTATACAATGGGGTTTTGAACAAAATACTTTCTTGAAAAAAACAATGTGTTAAGGATACAAAATGCCACAAGAAAAATAAACAAAACATATTTTAAACATCCCCTTCTTCTTAGGCCTATGGAACGTGCACCACTGCCTATAAAGGGGACTAATGTACATGGTTAAAAAAAAAAAATTTATCCGCTTGCAAAATGATCTTTAGAATATTTTTAGAAAAGTTGACCGTTTTCGAGATATCAGCAAAAAACCGCCAAAAAGCACGTTTAAGGGGGGAACTAACCCTCTGCCAGGGATGGTTCCCTTTCGTAAAATGTTCGAGCGAGTCTTATATCTATCCATACCAAGTGGGTTGCTTCTATCATTAAACGCAGTATCGGACCCCATGGGGCTTGAACTAATTACAAATTATTTTTTTAACTTAACTAGAAAAAGTAATTAGTTATAGTAACTTTTTATTTTAAATATATCTTGAAACCATGAAATCCAACTAAAATAACTAAATAACTTTATTAATTTAATATGCATATCAGAGCTGTCAGGTACTTCAAGTACTAATTGAAATTGTACTTCAAGTACTTACAAATACTTCAAGTAATTGTACTTGAAGTACTTTTAACAATGTACTTGATTTTGTCAAGTAAAGTACTTCAAGTACATTATAAGTACTTCAAGTACAGCCAAAGTGCTTCAAGTACTTTCAAAGTACTTCAAGTACATTCAAAGTACTTCAAGTACATTCAAAGTACTTCAAGTACATTAAAAGTACTTCAAGTATAATAAAATATTCTTGAGGTACAATTTAGATATAGGTGAGATATAACTTTAATGCGCCGAAAACAAGTGTTAACCTCAGGGTTGCCACTTTTCCGGTTTTTTTATCAACTTGGCAGCGAAGTCCGGTATTTTAGCAACCTTGATAGGTACTTCTTATTTAATTAGGTACACACTCATCAAAAGAATAATGCCTATAGGCTTAATTATTTAGACGCACCTTCATTATTTCGTGGAGCGTGAAATTCAAAGTGTGAGAAACTACTACAGCAGTCATGCCATCTATTGAGGGGTGTCGGTAGTACGGTAGTGCAGGTATTTTTTGCTCGATTTTTAGAGATCCACCAACTCGCTTTGCAGCAGACGTAATTTCTACGTTTGATGGAGGTTGGTTTAAAGAACCCGAAAATTTATTTAGTTTGACTAGATACACCTGGATATTTACGTTTGTTATGCTTATTTATTTAGTTTAATTTAAACAAGTTTTTAAGCAGTTTTGAGGGCTATTATAAAAATAGTACTTTCTATGATTGATTTAGAAATTATTGACGGTAAGAACAGTGCCCCAAGGGCTCCACCAAAAGAGAAATAAGGCAAGGTAGGATACATGCTCCTCGGAGTTCGGGGTAACCGTGACACGCCTAAAGCCTAGTTTCCTATGCTTGCCCAGCCCGATTCAAAAAATGCATCACCTGACAGTACATGGCGTTGTACCGGTTTTAAATGCAGTGTCACCTGATGCGTTTTTTGAATCAGGGTGGGCACGTATAGGTGGAAACCGGGTGTATCGCAAAACTATAAAACACATTTTGATGCGACTGGGTCAATTTTGCAGCTTTTTGTGTAATAAAATTATCTCTTTTAATTTTTTGACAATTTTTGACATTTTTTTAAATTTTTTGTCATTTTAAATATTTGTTGAAGTTTTTGACGTTTTTTGACATTTTTGATTTTTTTTTTTTGATATTTTAGGCTTTTTTCTCATTTTTTGACATATTTAATGTACTTGAAGTACTTTCATGGCAAAAGTAAAAGACTTGGGAAAAATCAAGTAGTGCACATAAGTCCTTTTTGAAAGCAGTGGTGTACGTAACATAGGCATATCATAAAGGGATAAATTTTTAAAATTAAAATTTTTGTGTTTTCTTCTTCTTCCCTAACACATTGTTTTTCTCCAAAAAGAATTTTAAGTCAAAAACTCATTCTATGCAGGTACATATAAGTTCGAAAATAAATATAACTATCCAGCAATCTTCAAATCAATAAAAAATTCAACATTCGTTATCGTTATCCTTTAATAGCAGCAGCGTAGCGTGCCCGAAAGGGCGGGGGGGGGGCGACAGCTAAAAAGGGCGCCTCTGAAAACTGATGAAAAATCTTACGGCAAACAAAAAAAAACCAAAAGGTCAAAAAGGCGCCTCTCACATATCTTGCGACCAAAAAAAAAGAACCACGCCGTAGAAATTTGAACCGCGCCGTCTCCAAAAAAAAAAAGGTCATCATATGTCAGGGGGCAGCCGGTAAGTCACAAAGGCGCCTCTGACGAAACCTTGCAACTAAAAAAAAAACAAAAGGTCATCATGTATGAGGGGGCGGCCGATACGACACAAGGGCGCCACTACCCTCGGGGCGGGGGGGGCGACGAACCCCCCGCGCCCCCCCCACGCTACGCCGCTGTTTAATAGTCTTGAAAGAAGAAATGCATCAAAAATGTGTAAAATCTAACCTAAATATATAATTATATTAGATTTCGAAATTTAAGCTGCAAAAAACCACAAAAAAGACTCTCTAAAACCTGGAAATTTTTGTTTTTCTTTTAAATTTTCTCAAAAACTAACTAAGCTTTATGGAAAAATGGGGTGGGGTACGCCTAAGGAAAGACTCTCCAGCGCTGTCCGTTTATTGGGATAATGTAAAAAAATTAAAAAAAGAAACTTGTTTTACTTGATTTTCTTAAAAATCAAGCTTTACATCAAACAATTGTATTTATACTTTATTGTAGAAAATAAAATTTTCTTTTAAACGATGTGTCACAAGGCTACATTAGTTTCATTTATAACAATTTAGGGCCGTCCGTAGATTAAAGCAATTTTGAAAAAATCAAAAAATGAATCACCACACTATAACCGCAATCTGAAGTGATAGTTTCCAAAATTCACGAACACCCCCTCCCACCTCCTTAACAAAAGAAGTAACCCTCCCGAAAAAAGATTTTAGGTACGGCCCTAGCAGCAAAGGTGATCTGTTTGAGACTTTATTGTACAAAATTAAATTTCCTTTTTACCAATGTGGAAGTCGGTGGGGTCAGACTAATGACAAACTCTCCAGCGGCGTCCGTTTATTGAAAACAAAAACCACATGTTTGTGACACGTTTTACCCGATTATCTTAAAAACCAAGCCCTCTATTATAAATTGTGCCCTATAGTCGATTTTAGACAATGAAATTTCTCTTTAAACGCCCCATAAGAAAGTGAGATTTATCTTCAGATTAAAACTTTAAAACACAGGTGCCCGTAAATTAAATCAATTTTTACAAATCACCAAACACATTAATTTTGCAATTGAAAAGCGTCTGCTGTTTTGGACCAAAGTCCATATTCCATGTTAATTAATAAATTGATAAAATTTTGTTTGTGAAGGAAAGGGTTTTTTTTTCAATTGCAATATGAGTGACCTTCAACCTGGAGAAATCCAAGTAACTACATTAATTTTATTACAGGGTTTTTCCAATTTTCTCAGAAACTAAGCGCAATTGAGGAAAATATTTTTTATACTTAGTTGTAAAAAATAAAATTCCCTTTTTCACGATGGTGATGTTTGATTAATGATAAATTGTCCAGCGAGGGCGACGTCCGTCGGGAGTAATTAAAAAAAAAAGAAAATATATATATATATGTTTCACCCGGATTAGGAAAAACCAAGCTCTTTATAAACAATGTGCCGTATAGTTAATTATAGAAAATTAAATTTCCTTTAAATGATGTATAACAATGTAAGATTAATTTAATTTTTAAAAATTCAGGGATGTCCGTAAATAAAATAAATTTTTAAAAATCAAAAAAAGAATCACCACACTATAACCGCAATCTGAAGTGATAGTTTTCTAAGAACTACTACGCCGATTTTATTAATTTGTACTTCCTTATGCGGGATAAAGTAGTGTTTTTCTATGAATTAAAAAAAAACTAAAACATTTTCGGAAAGTAAGAATAAACGTGCCTCTTTGAAGGGTCAAGTATGTTTCTGTCCGACATCCTAGCTTTTAAGATGGCGGCAAATTTCGATTGTATTATTTAAAGAAAAATTAATTCTCCCCATGATTTTTTTTATTTCACTAAGATCGGTTCAGTAATAATAAGTTTATAAGGAAATTCAATCAATCGTATAATCTGTAAAACAATGGCTGAAACAAAAATCGATTTTTTGAGAACAACCACACCGATTTGACTAATTTTTAACTTGTTGTGCTTTTCTATAAATTAAAAAAAAAACTAAAATATATTCAGAAAATAAGAATAAACATGTCATTTTGAAGAATCAAGTATGATTCTGTCCGCCATCTTCAATTTTGAGATGGCGGCAAATTTTGGTCATGATCTCTAAAAAGCAATCAATTCTCACCAGAATGTTCTTTATTTCATCAAAATCGGTTCAGTAGTAATTAATTTAAGGAAAAGGAAATAAATCCAGACATGATTAGCAAGGCAATCGTATAATATTCCAAACAATGCGCAATGGTTGAAACAAAAATTTTTTTTTTAGAAACACCAAAATGATTTTGCAGCTTTTTTACTGATTTAAAAAAATAATTAAAACATGTTCGCAACACAAGAACAAAGGAGTATCTTTGAAGGGTACAATTTAATTTTGTCCGCCATCTTGGATTTTAAGATGGAGGACAAAAAAATATATTTAGTCAAAACTCTAAATAATTCTCTGCCAAGTGCAGTTTGTCCCATTAAAATCTACGTTATAGTTCAAAAGTTATATTGAAAAAAAAATTGTTCGGTTTTTTTGGCCCACCCGGTATATATATCAACCCACCCCCGAACTGAACCGAAAATGTAATTAAAAGTGGTCGATTATTCAGTGGCGCACCCAGGAAGATGTTTTAGGGGGGGCCAAGGCTCCATGATGTCATATTACCGGCTATTTATTTTATTATTAATAAAATAGGTATGTGGAAAATATCTAAAAAAATCCTAGACTGTAACAGAGTAGGTATAAATTTCTTATACTTTGTATTTAATTCATTTTTGCGGAGATTTAATTTTACTCAGACCTATTTCGGCTCAATTAATGAATGAAATACAGGTGTACCGATGACCTTCAACGACGCGGCTCACAAACACACACCAGGGTTTTTAAGCGGGTTGAGGGGACGTGAAGGGAAGTTCATCAAAAGACATCTAAATTGCTTGGGTGATCACGCTACACGAGCGGGATACCTCGTATCAGGCGGCAACCTCGCACAGTAGAAGCCCTGCGATATTTTAAATATAATATAGTTACGAAACCAGCGCTAGCGTTGTAAACTAAAAGGTGCCTTTAACTGGACCATGCTTCTGTTGGTAATAACCTATATATTCTGTGCTATGACCGGGTACATTCTTCTGCTTCTTAGTCTTTTTACCGCCTACCGTCTGGCAATCATAATTCTAGAAGCCGCTGCTCTGAAAATATCAGTAGATCTGCCGCCGAACCGTCGTCTTTCAACTGATCTTTTTACCTCTCCCTCAATTATCGGCCTAAGAAGCACATATTTCTCACCTCCCATTACATGCCCAACGTATCTGGTCTTTCTTTCTTTGATTGTAACGAGAAGTCCAAGTGATTTGCGCATTTGGTCAAGTACAGCTTTTTTGGATATTTTTTGTACCCACGATAATATCTTCAGCATGGGTTTATAAAAGTACATCTCAAACGCTTCTTCTCTGTAATTAGGTCGAGAGTCTATCCTTCACACCCGTACAACAAAATGGAAAACACATAGGATCTGACCATCCGCATTCGGAGGTCCAGGTTGATTTCACGGGAGGTAAAAAACTGTTGTATATTTATGAACGCCTTTCTTGCTTGTTCAACTCGAGACCTAATTCTATTTTGAGATCGCAGTGGTAATTGACGTTTGTACCCAAATATTCAAACGATTAAACTTGTTCTAAGATTGTTTTTGCAAATACTAGTATTTTTGTCTTTGTTGGGTTGGGTATTGTATTAAACTATACGGTCCATCAAAAAGTGTAGGTCCTCTATAGTATCTGCAAAAATTAAGGTATAGTCTGCAGATCGGATGTTGTTTATTACTATTACATTGACCTTTATACCTTTTAAAATGTCATTCATAGCCTCTCTAGAAATAGTTTCGGAATAAATGTTTAAGAGCAATGGCGGTAAAATGCAGCCCTGTCTAATATCATTTTTAATCAGTGTAGCTTAGGATGTTTTGTTTTCAATTCTAACTACAGTTGTTTGGTTCCAATACAGCCGTAAGATACTGTTAATTTCTTCTTCAGTCTAAGAATTTCTATAAGTTTGTCGTGTTTCACGCAGTCGAAAAAATTGGATAAAATCAATGAAACAAGCATACACATTAATATTCATGTCTCTACACCTTTGATTCAGCACATTTAGAGAGAAAAGTGCCGGGTGACGTATTTACGTTTCCGTGCTCATTTCACGTCGGCGCGGTTTTGAAATAGACACGGAAATGTTACAATATATTTGGGTTCAAATACGTGTTGATTTTAAGAGTTTTGATCTCGAAATGAGCACGCATCTGTAAGAGAACATCGCTCGTTAAACTATTACAAAAGCGTATTCAACTGTCAGGTTAAAACGCTAACATAACGAAAGCTAATCAATCAAATCTAACCGAACCGAACCAAAGCAAACTGAACCAATAATTTAAAAAAAAAAAAAAACTTTCCTGACATCCTACCCGGGATCCTAGAGGATGTGAATCCGAACCGAAACGAACCGAAACGAACCGAATTGAACCAAACCGAACCGAACCAAAGCAAACTGAACCAACAATTAAAAAAAAAACTTTCCTGACTTCTTTCCCGGGATCCTAGAGGGTGTGAATAGTGTTGTAGTTTAGTTTGATTAGGTTAGGTTTGGTTTAGTTAGGATCGGTTCGGTTCGGATTCACATCCTCTAGGATCCCGGGTAGGAACTCAGGAAAGTTTTTTTTTTGAAAAAAATTATTGGTTCAGTTCGCTTTGGTTCGGTTCGGTTAGATTTGATTGATTAGATTTCGTTAGGTTAGGTTTTTGAAACTTTCTATTTTCATTTAAATCAATAAAATTTATTAATAACAGAGCAACATCTGTCGTCGTAGTTGCCGGTGTAAGACAATGAACACTGAACTTTGCAGGTATAGTTAATGGAAGAGTGTTCTTCAAACTTAAGAATTTCAAAATCTTGAGTAATAGTAGTAAAAATACTTTTAAACTGCTCCATAATTTTTATATTTACACACATATAACCTCAAAATCAAACTAATAAACAACGTGAATCCAATTTAAGTTTCAATTGTGCACTGATAAGTAAACCCCTGCGCTGCGTAATTCAATACAAATGCGTGCCTTGTTCGAGCCTAGGCGCCTTAAAATCAACACGCATTTGTAACCAAATATGTTGCAACATTTCCGTGTCTATTTCAAAACAGCGCTGCCATGAAATGAACACGGAAACGTAAATACGCTGCCGAGTACATAACAACCACCGGTGTGAAGATGGCAGATTATGCTAGCAGATTTTTTTAGCCGATGTCGCCCGAACGCGATATACTGCACAACAAAATTTTTGACATTTTATGCTCAGCAGATTTTGCTGGCAGATAAAATGGTGTGAAGTTTTTTATGGAAAAAATAATGAACAATATATAATATTTTTGCTTTGCCATAAAACTCTACTTATAAAGCTATTTAAAACCTGAAAATCCTCAAAAACCCTAAAATTCTTTAGGCCTTAAATATCAGTAAATGAAAAAAAAATATATTATTAAAAAAACATGAATTTGTAATGAAATTTGCAAAAAGTTATAGATAGGGTAGTTTATACCCTATACCCCACCCCCAGCTAACAGTGGCATGGACTTGCAACCCGTAGGATGCAAGATATAGGTTGTCCAAAAAAATTTTAAAATTTCAAAAATTCATAATTTAAAAAATGTGCTTTTGTAATAAGATTTACAAAAAGAACCAGTTAGAGTGGTTCATGCTTTACCCCCGGATACTAGTGGCATGGACTTGCAAGCAGTAGGTTGCGAGATTTAGGGTGTCACGCCCCTGACAACGACCACTCTAATTGATTCTTCTTGTACTTTTTAAAATATGATTTTTTTTCACATTTTTGAATTTTGGACACCCTATGCCTGGCAACGTACGGTTTGCAATTCCGTGCCACTGGTATCCGGCGGTGAAGTATGAACCACTGTAACTGGTTCTGTTTATAAATCTTATTACAAAAGCATAGATTTTAAATTATGAATTTTTAAAATTTAAACATTTTTAAATTTTGGACACCCCATCTCTCGCAACCTACAGCTTACAAGTCCATGCCACTGGTATCTGAGGATGAAGTATGAACCACTTTAACTGGTTCTTTTTATAAATCTTATTACAAAAGCATAGTTTTTAAATAATGATTTTTTTTTAATTTTAACATTTTTAAATTTTGGACACCCTAAATCTCGCAACCTACGGCTTGCAAGTCCATGCCACTGGTTTTTGGGGATGAAGTATGAACCTCTCTAACTAGTTCTTTTGATAAATCTTATTACAAATGCATAGTTTTTAAATTACGATTTTTTTTAATTTTAACGTTTTTAAATTTTGGACACCATATATCTCGCAACCTACGGCTTGCAAGTCCATGGCACTGGTATCCTGGGATGAAGTATGAATCACTCTAACTGGTTCTTTTTATAAATTTTCTTACAAAAGCATAGTTTTTAAATAATGATTTTTTTAAATTTTAACATTTTTAAATTTTGGACACCCTAAATCTCGCAACCTACGGCTTGCAAGTCCATGGCACTGATATTACGGGATAAGGTATGTACCACTTTAACTGGTTCTTTTTATAAATCTTATTACAAAAGCATTGTTTTTAAATATTGTTTTTTTTTAATTTACCGTTTTTAAATTTTGGATACCCTATATCTCGCAACCTACGGCTTGCAAGTCCATGCCGCTTATATCCGGGGGTGAAGCATGAACCACTCTAACTGGTTCTTTTTATAGATCTTCTAACAAAATCATAGTTTTTACATTATGATTTTTTTTAAATTTAACGTTTTTAAATTTTGGACACCTTATATCTCGCAACCTACGGCTTGCAAGTCCATGCCACTGGTATACTGTGATGAAGTATGAACCAGTCTAATTGGTTCTTTTTATAGATCTTATTACAAAAGCATAGTTTTTAAATTATGATTTTTTTTTAAATTTAACGTTTTTAAATATTGGTCACCCTATATCTCGCAACCTACGGCTTGCAAGTCAATGTCACTAGTATCCGGGGATGAAGCATGAACCACTCTAACTGGTTCTTTTTGTAAATATTATTACGATAGCATAATTTTTAAATTATGAATTTTTGAAATTTTAAATTTTTTTTGGACAACCTATATCTTGCATCCTACGGGTTGCAAGTCCATGCCACTGTTAGCTGGGGGTGGGGTATAGGGTATAAACTACCCTATCTATTACTTTTTTTAAATTTCATTACAAATTCATGTTTTTTTAATTATGAGGCCTAAAGAATTTTAGGGTTTTTGAGAATTTTTCAGGTTTTAAATAGCTTTATAAGTAGAGTTTTATGGCAAAGCAAAAATATTATATATTGTTCATTATTTTTTCCATAAAAAACTTCACACCATTTTATCTGCCAGCAAAATCTGCTGAGCATAAAATGTCAAAAATTTTGTTGTGCAGTGTATCGCGTTCGGGGGACATCGGCTGAAAAAATCTGCTAGCCTAATCTGCCATCTTCACACCGGTATAACAACTAGTAAAAACAAGCAATCCATATGCAATAATAGCAAAATTTATCAAGGTGTTATTTATACCCGTCGATGCCTCATAGTTCTCACTTAAGAGCGCGTTTAGTTTGGTTGTGTCATTGTGTGTAGACTCGTTTTTGTTATAGTAATGGAAAAATTTATACATATGAGCTAATTACAAGGGATTGAAATCCATAGAACAGTTTTCAATTATATTAAGCAAATTTGCGTTAAAAAGTATTTCATATTCATTTAAAAACATTATTAAAATGTCGTTCATTTCTAATGTAAAAAAAATAATTTTTTGCATTTTTGGTATTTAAAGTTCACATTTTATCTTATTATTTTAAGGATTAAAAGTGACGGATAAGGGATAAAAAGTGACAAATAAAAATTAAAAAATTCACAAAAAATTCAAAACGACTATATTAATGACAAAAATACAATCCAAATCCTAGTTATTATTATAATTGTTGGTAATTTCAATAACTATTCCGCTGCAATGGGATATGCAATGCTTTAACTTTGTAGGCTGAAAAGTTAGAGCAAAAAATTTGAAAAGGTCTAGACTCAAATCAAGTTACTTTTTGGCAACAGATCATTTCCCCGTAATTCGACCCCACTGAATCCAAATATCCCTGTTGCACACTCGAAGTAGCGACAGGGATGGAGAAACCCCCCCCCCCTCAAAAAAACCTATTTCTTTTCAGTTTGATTCAATTTTCTCGAAAACTTACCTTTTATTTTATTATTTATAAAAAACATGTTTTTTATTATTATAGGTTTTATAATATTTTCTCAAAAACTACTACGGATACTTTATTGTAGCTAATTAAATTTCCTTTTAAATGCTATACTATAATGTGCATCTGATGTCACATTTCAGACTCCAGGGGCGTATTTATATAAACAAATTTTGAAAAATAAACAAAATAGGCAATTTCCGTATAGCATTTTATGATATTAGCTCACACTACTACTATATAAGTAGTGTGAGCTATGGTAATCCTAATTTTTTCGAGAAAAAGTTGCTCCGATTTCAAAATTCTTTATATATCTTTGCGTTTCAGATGATTTTGAAACTTTTTTGTTTTGCTGTCTGTCTGTCTGTCTGTCTGTATGTCTGTCTGTAACGACCAACCCGCATAACTCAAAAACCGCTTGTCCGATTTTAATAAAATTTGGTACTTAAGTTGGGTCTTGGGCCGTGATGGTCCCATTTAAAAATGAACAAAATCCACCGCACGCAAGCCAAATAAAATGGTGGGGGTAGATTCCAAAAATTAGAGTTTATGTGAAAATATGGCGTGTGTGATATCAAACGAAAGGTAATTAAGTCTGAAGTTAAACAAAATGAATTTTAGTTTATTTAAAAAAAAGGGTGGGGGTAGATGTCAACAATTAGAATTTAGGTGAAAATATGGCGTGTGTGATATCAAACGAAAGGTAATTGAGTCTGGAGTTAAACAAAATACATTTTAGTTTTTTTTTAAAGGGTGGGGGTAGATTTAAAAAATTTGAGTCAAAACATGGCTTGTGTAGTATCAAACGAAAGGTAATTGAGTCTGGAGTTGAATAAAATATATTTCAGTTTTTGATTATATTAGCTCACACTATAACTATAGTACCTAGTGTGAGCTTAGGTGCCCATAGATTGGCAGAGTATTTTTAACAAAACTAAACTGACCTTAGTTTTGAAAAAAAAATTAAAAATATTTTTTTTTTGGTAATTTTTAAAAGTTACCTCAATATGCTTCACTTGAACTATACTCAAAGGCTAGGAAGGCATCAGATCCATTTAATTCATGTTAAGCTTAGTTTCTGGGAAAATTAGATAAACCCTATAATAAAAATAGTTTATTTTATTTTTCATTTACGGATGCCCCTTACGTTTTATTTATAAAACCAATCCGATAAAGTTAGTACGTCATTTTAAATTAAATTAATTTATTTATTGACTATAACAAAATATAATATGTGTTTTTTTGTAGATATTAGTTTTTAAAAAAATCGAATTAATCTTGGAAAAAACATGGGTATTTTGTCAACATTTTTAATTTACTTCAATTAACGGACGCCGCTGGAGAGTCTGTTATCAGTCTGACCTTATTAAATTATGTACACTGCTAGAAAGAGCATTTTATTATCTACAATAAAGTATATTATATATTTTTCTCTCAGTAGCTTACTTTTTAAGAAAATTTAAAAAAACCTCAAAATAAGATTTTAAGAGGTCTGGGGTTATCTAAATATATATTTTGAATCAACACCTGTGTCAGTTTAGGCTTTACAGCGGCAATTTAAAATTTCGCTGCCATGTTGGACACTATCTTGAATATCTCAGCTCCTGTCAACAGTTCGAGATGGCAACAGGGATATTCGGATTTAGCGGGGTCAATGTAGGGGGAATTGATCATTTGCCAAACAGTAATATAAAATGCTTCTAAAAAGTTGATTTTCCGAAATCTTGCCTTAACTAAAATATTTAAAAAAAAATATATATATATATTTTACCAAGACGCTACAGCTTGAATATTTGTATTGTTTGTAGAAGTGCCTACTAAAACTATCTTTTAAGCAGAACACCGGGTGGTTGGTAGAGTTTAATTTCGCGTTTACATTATAATAATTGCTTTTGTTTATGTGGCAAAAAATCGAAAAAAAAGTCCAAAACTGCGAAAAATAGCGTATTTACCTCGTGATAAAAGTATCATTTATCCCTCGATGAATTGCACACACAAACTTTTTGCGTCAAGATTATCCCTTGGTCTATAATATACAATTTTGGCTTTGAAAACGTACCATTTTTTTGTATTTTTACCATGTAATATTGTAATTTGCCCTTCAAGCTTAATTAACTCGAAATTTTTGGGGCCTACTTGCATAACAAATCCCATATTTTGACTAAACGCATAAAAAGACATAGTAAGTAGGTAAATAGGTTCTGTGCGTCTTTTTCCGTTCTGTGCAATATTTTGTCTGTGCACATATTTTATGGTATTCTGACAAGGCAAGTACACAAAAATATTAGTTTTTTCAGCATTAAACTTATTTGTAGTAGATCCCAGCCTGTAAAGCTTACATATTCTTTAAGCTCTTCAATTACTTCCTGTACCACCTTCACCCTTGGAACCGCCGATGCCTCTTACTTTCTTTTTTGTAGGTCTTTAGCTCATTATTTTGCTTGGTGTGATTGTCTCTTCTGTATGTACTGGTCTAAATATCTTACGAATAATTTTTCTTTCAAATATTTTAGTTGTTCTTCATTCGCTTTGATAGATAAGTACAAAGTTAATTTTTTATTATAATTTTCTTTTCCTCGTATTTAAATAATTTCATTGTAAAATACTAAAACAACGTGCCCTAAGTGTAAAATAAGTACTCTGTGTTCTTAAAAAATGTTTCGACGTTAAAAATTGCCTTATTATTTATTTGTACATCCTGTAGTAGCTTTAAAAGTAAAATATATCGCTTTTAAAACTATACGGAATACAAAATGTGGTTAGGAACTTTGCATGACTGAGTTTTTATCTGCCTAAGTCTACATTACAGCCGGAAAACAGCCCTTGGCATTACCAGAAAACTTTTACCATCTCTAAAGACAAAAATTTCTCAACAACTTTCCTTAATATTGCTAAAAACGAGGTTGACGATGAATAGCCTACTCAATACGTAAAGAAAAGTTTCCTGTTAAGAATTTTATTTAATTAAAATTCCCAGCCAATTTCACGGATAACCCTTTATAATGTAGAAATTTAACTTAACTAAAATAAAATACTGATCCGAGGGGTGTGTCGGTATTTCCTTTAGGTGTACAGGTTAGGGGAAATACCAGGAAATACTTGGGAAGTACTGGGAAATATACTAAGAAATACCGGGAAGTGCTTGGGAAATACTAGGAAAGACCATTGAAATTTGGGGAAATACTGGGAAATACCAGGAAGGACCGCTGGTATTATACCGTAGGTATTTCTTTTTCGTGTACAAAAATCGGCGATCGAGCCACCCCTCGGTTTCATCCCTTCCTAAACCAATAGCACATTTCAAGTGAACTCCACGCTATATCAGCCATGAGAACAGTTTTTGTAAATATCTCAGAAACGGAAGCCCCTACAAGGTTTTCGGTAAGAACATAAATTATTGAAAAAAACGCGCTCTATCTACTTTATTTTAAATATTGATGTGACGCTTTGTTAAAACGTAAGCATATTTTCAGTTTTTAAACTGTCAAAAAACTCTCATTAGCATACATGGATTTTGATCAAAATCTAACCGGCTCTTTACAGTATCGTACTCTATTTTACTTAAAATTTTACAAAAATCGGTATAGCGGTTTAGAATCTATCGTAAGCCGGACAGTCATGCTTTTTTATGCACCAAAGAAATATCCGCTTACTTTTCTTCCTGCAATATGAAATACTGCAGTCACTGAATGCAAACCATCTTTTATTATAAAATAAATTTGTTTCGTTGCAAGAATTTCTATTAAAAACTTTCTTGCATTAAGACATTTTATTTCTCCTTTCAAGACATGTTGTATTAAAAACAAGTTTTGCCTTTCCTGTGATTTGATTTTAATAATTATCTATGATTACTTATATAGTCAAAGCTGATTGGTTATATTTAATCTTAACAAACCTAACTACATTACACTTCAAAACCGAAACACGTCGTGGTTAGACAATAAAATATTTGTGAAGTATGCAGGACTTCGTTTCTTCTCCTATAACAATGGTTCAAGGACTTCACCCTAGTGAAATCTACAATTCATTAAAAATAAACCTAAAACCCATTACATACTAGCTATTATTCTTAAATACATACCCACCAAAGCTTAAAACCACCTTTAGTTTCCTTATTTTTATTCGCAACGTGTGAGAATATTAAACATATAATAATGCAAGGACCTAAAATTACCTTTGACAGTGGGAAGGGTTTCTCGTTCTTGTATTGAGACACCGCAGACATGCGTAGATGGAAGTTTTCCAAAAAATTTATGTGTAGTCTTCGGTGGCTTAATCTAGAGAGCGTTTGCGTACAGAGCAAGAGACTCCGGGTTCGAGTCCCGGCCGAAGCCAGAAAACTTTTTTTTATTTTTCTTTCTTTAATTTCACATGTTATTTGTTAGTATTTGAGAATTATATTGGCAATCGCCCATTGCGATCAGAAATTTTAACACACCAAAAGGAGATCTCATGTTTTCAGACGCTGATACTTTACGTCTAATTGAGTTTTCATACCTTTGACAGCGGGAAGGAAGAATTATAGAGATCAGTTGGATGGATTGGTCGAGTTAATACTCTGAGGGTTTCTCGCTCTTGTACTGAGACACCGCAGATATGCATAGATGAAAGTTTTCCGAAAAATTTATGTCTAGTCTTCGGTGGCTTAATATAGAGAGCGTTTGTGTACAGAGCAAGAGATTCGGGTTCGAGTCCCGGCCGAAGACAGAAAACTTTTTCTTATTTTTCTTTATTTAATTTCACTTGTTGTTTATAATATTAAACTATGTTCTGTGTACTATGCTTTTAGTAAGCCTTGTGTTAAAATACATTACATTGATTGATTATATCATAGTATATAATATAATATACCATTAGGATAATAATAGTTTTAGTGAAACGAAGATCCTGCTTAGAACGTGAAAAACTCTTTTAGCAGGTGTTTAAATAAAAATAAAAACAACTTCGCCTCTTCATTCCTCTCGAGACGCGAATTAAATACGAAGTCCGGTGACGTAGCTTTTAAAAAACTTTTTATTTGAAAAGACTACAAAAAAATACTTATAACTAAAATGACCAATACAACTTGTAAAAGTATAATGATACCTAATTAGACCATTTGGGTGCATATATAAACTTCAATGTACGGCGTCAGCAATATATTTGTTATTACAAACAAGATGAGATGTTATTATTCCAGGGATATTACTCCTCCACCCTTAGTTTCGTCAACGTCCTCGTTGATGAGTTTTTGGAGAACCCTTAAGGGAATATTTTTTGTCTTTGAGGTTTTTTGTTTTCGCCAAAAATAGAAAATAAAAATAAATATCAAGATTACTGCCAAACATAAAGTTAAGATAATGTAATTTTGGCTTTCAAAATTAAGTTCCTGTAGGACTAAAGGATCCAAAAGGTCTTCCTGCATTTTTTGCGGGTTTTCTAAATGTCTTATCTGCAAATTGATAGACAAGTTTGTTTCAGGAAGCTTTATTATATCTGGCAATGAAACAGAAATGTTATTTATTGATAATGAATATTTATTTTGATTAATTATTATGTCACACTGGCTGTTAATAAGATAACAGTTTTGAAGTGTGGTTTTCTGAAACTGGAAGCAATTTTCGTAAATTGTTTCGGAGTTTTTTGTACAGAAAAGTAGACCACTTTTATAAGTTAAAGTGTGAATTTGAAAATTATTTTTTACTGTGGCGAAAGGGCAATTTTTTGGTAAAAGGCAACTATGTGCAATGGGGTTGAAACAAATCCAATTTGAGTTAATTTCAGAGCATTGCTGATACCATAAATTGTTACAATAGTATTTACTGGGGCTAATTAATATTTTTGATTCATTATTAGGTATTGGATAAACTATCTTAAGACTACAAGAATATTTTTCAAAGATTGGTATTTTCACTACAATGATTGACATATCTTTTAACAGAATAAGGCCAGTTTTACATATAAGAGTTAATTCTGACAGGTGTTTTAGTGGCCATAGAGAATTTTTTGGATAATGAGCTGTCAAATATTGCCAAATTTCCCTAATTTCATTGACATTCAAAATTTCTAAATCTAAAGTTTGCAGATGCGCAAAAGATATCATTCTCAGCATTTTTTCCAAAAATTTGTTTAGTTTTGAGATTTGTAAAATTTGGTTTTGCATACTGAGTAATAACGTGATTTCATTATTCAATTTTAAAATTTCGAAGCGAATGCATTTTGCGTTTTTATTTATAATGTTTACATTTTCCTGGAATTTGTTTATAATATTCCCGGCAAATGAACTAAGGTCATTTATCTTGTGCATCGTGTTAATTTGATTTTGTTTCAGTATTTGTAAGTTCTGCGTTATTGTGTCTAGGTCGGTATTATCTAGGTTTCCTGTGACAAATTTAATACCGCTTCCCAGTAGGTTGAATAAACCACGTTTCTTTCTAAGTTCATTGTTTTCTAAAGAATTTAGTTTTTCATAAGTATTGTACGTATCGTTTAAGCATGATTCAAGGAATTGAAATTGTATTTTTAATAAAGTATTATTAACTTGATTGACTAAAGGGGATAAAAATAGGGAATTAGTAGTAAAAAGTTGGCTTAGAGACGTTTTAATTTTTGTCATATTAAAAGGTATGTACATAGTATGATAATGGCTTACAACTAAAGAAGGAGAGATTTCTTCGGTGTAGAATCCATTATTGTCCAATCTATTGACCTGAAGGGCCTGGTTGAGGTTCGTCAATGTCAGGAGGGACAGGATCAGGAACCTGGAATGATTTAGGTTTTTTCCTGAGTCTTTTTATTTTTCTGACATGTGTGTTAATTGGTTTAGTTTTTGAGATACCAGTTATAACATTTTTATTGACGTTAGTTACTTTGGTAGGGATAAATTGGGGGTTCATTTTATTTCGAAGGGTGTTTTTTCTAAAGATAGTTTGATCTTTTTGAATTTGAGGGGGCTCTTCGGTGTTTTTATTTTGTTTTTGTGTGGTGTGTAACTGTTTTTGATATGCTTTTTTGAAAACTTGATCGTGAAAAGGTATTAGTTCTTTCTTTCGTTGTTCATTATATTGTTCAAAAAGAGTGAGGTCGTTATTTATGTTTGGTTCGTTCACATAAGGGCCATATAAAATTGAAAAGGGGGAACAACCGGTAGTAGAGTGAATACTTTGGTTATATATTAAGATGGCTGACGTCATTATGTTTTGAGGTGTCTCATCGGGATTTTGCATTTTCAAGATACGTAATTTTTCTAACAAAGTTGAATGTAACCTTTCGATGGGGCTATTAGAAGAGGAGTTAGCGGGTGTTGTATAATGTAAATCGATACAAAATAGTTGACAGAACTCTTTAAGGAGATTGTTGTCAAACTCAGTTCCTTTATCTGTCACAATTTTTTGACAGGTGTTATGGTGGGAAAAATAATGTCTTAATTTGCTAAGAATAGTAACGGCGTTTCGATCGGAGATAAAATAAGCTTGTGCATATTTTGAAAATGAATCAATGATAGTTAAAAATTGACAATTTGAAAATCGAAAAACGTCCATATGAAGAGTTTTAAAAGGTTTTTCGGCCAATAAGGGTCCTTCATATGCTATTTTGTAAGGGTGTCTTTCGTACTTATTCTGTAGGCATATTTCGCAGGTGTTTATAAAGTTGGTAATAGAGTCTCTTAGTTTAGGCCAATAATATTTTTGTTTTAAATGATTGTAGGTTTCAGTTATGCCGTTATGATTAGATTTGTGGTAATTTGCTATTATTTCTGTTTGCTGTTCGGTATTAATGACATCTGTTACATAAATGTTTGAAAAAATAAGTTTTGCATGAGGGTTTAAAATTGAGCTAACTATTCTTTGAAATTCGAGTTTGAGTTCATTATTTGGGATATAAACCGTGAAAAGTGAATCGGGTTTTACTATTTCTTTTAAGATTTTAAGAATGCATCCTTGTTGCTGATCTTTGTTTATTCGCACAAAGTTATGATTTTTCTTAAACGGGTTTGTATGGAAATGTTTGTATTCTTTACCGTAATCGATTATTAATCGATTAGTTGCGTAATTTAGGGGTAATTCTGAAATCGGTAGGTATTTTCCGTCTGTGTCGTTGTTCGAGTGAACGGTGACGTCAGAGTCGTTATCATTCTGAACTTTGTCAGTTTCAATTGGTTGAGAAGGATTTAAGTTTGATGTAGATGGTTTTGTCATTTCATTAAGGCGAGTTAGGTTGGTTTGTGTTTCTTGGTAAATTTCGTTAATGACGTAATCGGAGAGATTAAAATCGGTTAGGTCCGCAACTGAGTGATCGACGTTAGGGGATATAGACATGACGTCATTTGTTTCGTGGGTGTTGATGTCTATTCTTGAGAGTGCGTCAGCAACGACATTTTCTTTGCCTTTTTTGTATTTTATTTCGAAGTTGTACTCCTCTAGTTTAAGTTTCCAACGAATTAAACGGGAGTTTGGCTCTTGAATTTTTGACAGCCAAACTAATGGATTGTGATCGGTTTCTATGGTGAATTTTTGTCCGTAAAGATAAGGTCTAAAGTGTTTTGTTGATTCTAGAATAGCAAGGAGTTCTTTTTCTATAGTAGAGTAGTTTTTCTCGGCTGAATTTAAAGTTCTGGAGTAATATGCGATCGGTTTATTATTTTGCGAAAGGACAGAGCCTAGAGCTATGTTTGAGGCGTCTGTCGTAAGTATAAAGGGTTTTGTAAAGTCGGGATATTGAAGAACGGGAGAGTTTGTTATAAGTTCCTTACATTTTTGAAAAGCATTTTGATATTCCTGATTTTTAATATTAATTTCGCTCCCTTTTCGTAGACATCGCGTGAGAGGAAATGTAATTTTAGAAAAGTTCTTTATGAATCTGCGGTAGTATCCTACGAGACCTAAGAAAGATTTTATTTCTTTTTGTGTTCTAGGTATAGGGTAACGTATGATCGCGTCGATTTTCATTGGATTCGGTTTAATACCTTCCGGCGTTATGATATGCCCTAAAAATGCAACTTCTTTTTGTAGAAACTCTGATTTGTCTGGCTGTATTTTTAGGTTTACTTCTTTTAATTTTTTAAATATGATTCTAATATGATCAATGTGTTCTGATAAAGATTTTGAAAATATGACTACGTCATCCATGTAGACAAAGCAGAATTTGTACAGGTAGTCCCTAAGGACTTCGTCCATCATTCTTTGGAATGTGGCGGGGGCGTTTTTTAAGCCAAAAGGCATGCGCAAGTATTCAAAATGGCCGTTATTAACTGTGAAAGCAGTTTTCTCGATGGATTTAGGATCCATTTCTATTTGGTGAAAACCTTGGGCAAGGTCAAGGGTCGTGAAGTAGGTACATTTTCCTATATTATCCAGGATCTCGTCTATTCTTGGAAGAGGCCACTTGTCCTCAATAGTTTCATCGTTCAAGCGGCGGTAGTCGATGACTAACCTAAATTTCTTCTTTCCAGAAGCATCTGCTTTTTTTGGAACTATCCAAACAGGTGCAGAATAGGGAGAAATGGAGGGACGAATGATTTTATTGTCAAGAAGCTTTTGAATTTGACTTTGAATTTCAGCATTCATTGCTGGAGGATGTCGAAAAGATTTAACATAGATAGGACGGTCGTTTGTCGTGCGGATAAAATGTTTAGTTTGACTTGTAAAAGAAAGGTCACAATTTTCGTTATACATAATGTCTTTGAATTCCTTACAAAGAGGCAAAATTTTAGATTTTTCAAGAGGCGTGAGATGATCTAGTCTTAATTGTGTGTCAGGGTCGAAGGCTGTGTTGTATTGATTAGGGGGGTCAATTATATCGAATTGTTCTTGAGGTATGACCTTGACTCGATCGTGAAAGTTAATATTGACGTTTGGGTTTGGATTGGGGATTTTGCAAAAACCGTTTTCGATTTTTACGAGACTGTCGGGAATAATGTGATCATTTATAGAAAAAGAGGGCAAAAGTGCAGTGCCTTTTTTGCAATTGACAGGGACTATCAAGGAATTGACATGAAAATTTTGAATCGGCTGCTTTAAAGGTTCGTTATAGGCTAACGAAAAAGGAATGTTAATTTTGTTTAAAGTTAATATTCTATTTTCAAAGTCGACTATACCGTTTAAATTTTTAAGGTCTCTTGAGCCTATTAATGCATCAAAGTCCTTATGCCAGTCTAAAACACGCATTTTAAAATTTTCGTTTATTCCTAGTTCTTGTAATAAATTTAATTTTAAATTTTGATTTTCTTTGTATGTCTTTCTGCAGGCAGTTACTTCAAAAGGTTCAAAAAATATATTATCGGGGTACATTTTGGCTATTTTTGGGGAGATTATAGAGTCTGAGGCTCCTGAATCGATAAGAATTGTTATTTGCGTTTTTGGTAAATAAAAATATGGTAGTTCGATTTGTCGGGCAACGTTATTTAAGTCGACGGGGGATCCAAGGCTGTTTCCTGAAAATTTTCGCTTGCGGCGTTTGTTTGTAAATTATGTTCGTAAGAGCAGTTTTCTTGTTGGCTAGTGGGTTCTTCGTTATAAAAATGAGGATCGTAAAAATAGTCAGGGTTTTCTTCACTATAATTATTGTAAGTTTGATTTTCACAGGTTTGTTCGTAGGTTTGTTCGTAGTTTTGTTCGTAAGTTTGTTCTGGGTATGTTTCTACATTTGTCAAAAATCCTGAGGGTTTAAAAATTCCTGAAGGTCGATTGTATGGGGGTCTTTGATAGTGTTGCCTTGACGGACCAATTGTTGATGTCGACATAGGGGTTGGCTTGTCTAAAATGGGTTTATTTTGTGGGGCGAAGGCGTTAGTTGGTCTTCCAAAATTTTGAAAATTTTGAGGTTGATTTTGAAAAGGTCTAGGTTGATTAAAATTAAAGTTAGGTTGTCTAAATTGAGAGTTAAAAGGTGGATTAAAATTAAATTGTCTGGTAAACTGAGGGTTCGAAAAAGGTTGCATAAACGGGTTAAAACGTTGTTGGGGTGGTTTTGGTCTTATTTGATTAGTTTGGGGGTTGCGATTAAAATTTTGGTTTTGTCTAAAGTTATTGTTGTGTTTTAAAAATGAATTATTTCCTTTGTGCAAGTTCGAGTTATTACTTGTAAAATTGACTTGCGCTTCTACTATGTTATTACTCATGACGTCCTTGTAGGCTTCGTCTAAAGTTGCAGGAGTTTTAAGCATAAGAAGCGTTTTTAAAGAGTCTGGGGAGTTTGCGGTCAAAATTAAAACAGATACTTTTTCTACTTGAGATATAAGCAGTAACTTTTGTGCGTTATCTGCTACTTCACATTGAATTTTTCCAAAAATTCTTTGGCAAAAGGCCTTAAGTCTATCGATAAACTGCAAAATGTCTTCGTTTGCGTCAATTTTAATGTACTGAAGTTCTTGCATCAAAATTTCGTGATTAATTGGATCACCAAATTTTTGTCTTAAAGCTAACTTAATTTTTTCAAAAGTATTTAAATCTGGCCTTTCTAATAGAAAATTTTGAGCTTTGCCTACCAGTTTCGATTTTATGGCAGACAGGACCAATTTTTGTTGCTCAATAGAATTACCAAAATAAAGTTCATAAAATTCTTGTACAGAAATCAAAAAACTTTCTAAATGGGATTGACTGCCATCAAATGTGGGCAACAATGACGTGTAAAATTTAAGATTTTCCATTGTGTTAGAAAGTTCTTCGTTTTGTAAAGTGTTATCTAATTGGTTACTACTAACGCTACTTAAACTACTGTTAAAACTAGTGTTTAAATTTGCAAAATTTAAAGAATCAAAATTTTCTAAAAATCTATTTTCTAAATTATTTTCAGTATTTTCTTCTAAACTTTCTTCTATACTTTCTAATTGCTGTTGAGTGTCTAGTCTCGATGTCGACTGACCACTTAAATTTCTTAAACTACTTTGCAAACTACTTATTTGCTCAAAATTTAAATTTAAAGACGGTTTCTTCAAACTTGCTAGATAGTTTTCAATTTCAGTTTTAACGTTTTCTTTCTTATTTTCTGCTCCTAATCCTAGTTTTGTTTTGTTCTTTTCTAAAATATTCTTTAATCGCCTAGGCATCAAGAAAGTCAAAAAAACTTACATAACAATCGAGGATAAATCCATAAGGCTTGTTCTGTAGAGGTTACGCCACCAAAAGGAATCCTATAAATGGGGGTTGACTTTAGCTTTTCTGCCTATGACACCGGGCTCAGTAGGGATGTGTCGTTGGTTAGGCTTTTGGCTTCGGCGGGACTCATACAACACGGTAGACGTCACTAGCTTCAACTCCAGGCTTTATTCCACAACACTTCTTTACGTTCGACGTCGTAAAAGGTATTTTCTTTTAAGAAAAAGTTCACAATTCGTACGGGACGTAAAGTTCGGTTTGAATAGCGCACTAAGACTTAAAAGTCACTTTCGTACAACGGAAAACCGATAAAGGACGAAGTCGCACTATCCTGTTCGCAGCGCCAATTAAATACGAAGTCCGGTGACGTAGCTTTTAAAAAACTTTTTATTTGAAAAGACTACAAAAAAATACTTATAACTAAAATGACCAATACAACTTGTAAAAGTATAATGATACCTAATTAGACCATTTGGGTGCATATATAAACTTCAATGTACGGCGTCAGCAATATATTTGTTATTACAAACAAGATGAGATGTTATTATTCCAGGGATATTACTCGCGACAAAGATATTTAACTGCTTAGTTTGGGTATGGTCTATGATTTAGTTACTCGGAGAATTTTAAAGAGGAATGTATCTATTTTTCGTTTAATATTGTTTTTAAACATCGCGTTAAATTAGGCTGTCATATCATATGAAAAATATTGATTTTTTACACTGCTGTTGTCACAGCATATAGTCTATGGACAAATCAAGTTTCGTTTGCAAGTCGTGCCAACTTTCTGCCGATAAGCTAACTTTGTTAAGGGCATCCCATATATCAGGTTTTGACTTGTTGTCATTCTGGTAAATGCGTTTTTTGAAAGATATGGCGGATTCAAAATGGCGGAAAGGCGTATCTTTAAAAAAATTGTAACTTTTATATTTCTTATCCGATTTTCATGGAACAAAGTTTAAAATACTTGCTTTGTAATGTTTTTTAAAATGTATTGGTCAGAAAATATGTATTTTTCTGTATTTGTCAAAAAAAAACAAAAAAAAAATATTTTTTTTTTATTTTATTTATAAAACGGAGCTAGAAAATAAAAGTTTATATAAAAAAGATAGCTGATTTGATTCTTTATTCAAATATGGTTCAAGTGTTCCAATGCGTTAATTAGTTTTTAAGTTATTTCCAAATAACTGGAAAAAATAGGGGTCTTTGGGGTATATTTAAAAATTATGCTTTTAATTGAAACCATAAGAACTCTTTGAAAGTAACTTAAATTTGTTAAACATACCTAGCAGATCAGGTTTTGACTTATTGTCATTGTGATAATCGCGCCTTCTTTTAAATATGGCGGATTCAATTTGGCGGAAAAGCATTTTTAAAGACAAATTGTATCTTTTTTATTTTTTATCCGATTTTAATACAACAAAGTTTAAATTACTTGATACGTTTAAAAAAATGTATTTTTTTTAATATTCGAAAAAAAATCGGGTGAAACCTGTGACTATACGGACGTCGCTGAAGGGTTTGTTATTAATTAAACCCCACTGACTTACACATTGTTAAAAATAAAATTTTATTTCCTACAATAAAGTATAAAACACATTTTTGTCAATTAAGCTTAGTTTCTGAGAAAATTTGAAAAATCTTGTAACAGAATTACTTTGTTTGGTGATTTGTAAAAATTGATTTAAGTTGCACAGGCCTGTGAAGTTTTAATCTGAAGATAAATCTTACACTATTATACACGTTTAAAAGGAAATTTTATTGTCTACAATCGACTATAGGTCACAATTTATGATAGAGAGCTTGGTTTTTAAGATAATCGGGTAAAACCTATGTGGTTTCTTTAATTTTTTTATATTTTCTTAACAAACGGACGCCGCTGGAGAGTTTGTCATTAGCCTGACCCCACTGACTAATATATTGTTAAAAAGGAAATTTAATTTCCTACAATAAACGGTAAAATATTTTCTTTTCAAAAAGCTTAATTTTTGAGAAAAATTGTAAAAACTTGTAAAAAATTGATAAACTTAGTGATTTTTCAAAATTGATTTTATTTACGGACGCCCCTAAATTGCTATATATAAAACTACCATTGCCTTATTATACATCATTTAAAAGGCAATTTTATTGTCTATAACAAAGTCTGTATTATATTTTTTGATATAGAGCTCCGTTTTTGAGAAAATCGGGTAAAACCTTTAATAAACATGTTTCTTTTTTAAATTTATTTACACTACCTCAATAAACGGATGCCGCTGGAGAGTTTGTCATTACTCATACCCCACTGACTTATACATTGTTGAAAAGGAAATTTTATGGTCTACAATAAAGATTACTACATATTTTTCCGTAAGCTTAGTTTTTAAGAAAATTTGAAAAAAATCGAGAAATTTCAGGATTTGGGGAGTCTGGGGGGTTTTGCAGCTAAAATTTAAAAAACTAATATAATTTTATTTTTAAATTGGATTTTACACATTTTTTATCCATTTCTATGCCATTGTGTCTTTAGGGCGTCAACTTAGTTACATTTTTAGAAATTCGAACACGACTATATAAGAAGGGGGGATAAAAAAAATTGGACCAAAAACTTGCCCGGCAACATCCAAATCGTTAGTCTTTGACCTATTCTCAGCTAGGATCCATTGTCCAACTGCGGTCCTCATATTTTGCATACTCAACTACCTCTAGCACCTGCAATATATTGTAAAAACTTTCGTCGATTGATATTCACTTTCAAAAATAATAATAACAACGTTGTTTGATAATGTCCATCAAACAACGATAACAATAATAATAGAAATCACCTGTTTTGCTGGACGCCTCAGCTGCGTAAAGCCGCGCGCCATCTTATAGGCGTCCGCGTACGGTAATACACTTTCGGTAGTCGTTTTGGTGACAACAAATTGTTTTTTTATTGAAACAAATATAAAATATACATCTGTATAAGACTTATATACACCAAACTAAAGAAGAATGTTCATTCTATAAGTTTTATTTAAACTTTTTTTTTTAATTTTGCTTTGGTGTTATTAAAAATGTAGGTTAAACTTTACTAGCTATACAAAAAAAAAGTAAAAATTCAGTTATTTTATTTTTTCTAAAAAAGCGAAACAAAATTTAAAAAAATATAATAGAAAGTTATTTTATTGCGGGTGTTTAGTGATTCACTTGCCATTTTTTGCAACCCTCTACGACTATTTTTAAGAAAGATACATCGTTTTAAAAAGTATCGTTCAAAAAAAAGTGGCGGGGGGCATATCTTTACAAAAACGCATTTACCAGAATGACAACAAGTCCAAACCTGATCTATGGAGTGCCCTTAACAAACTTGGCTGATCGGCAAAAAGTTGGCACGACTTGCACACGAAACCCCCTTTTAGGCCGATTTGTCCATAGACTAATAGCCGATTCAACAGCTGACAAAATTTTCATTTTGATTTGCACGATCCATAATTTTTAAAAAAAATTTCATCACTAAAATATTGATCTTAGGAAATAATTCCTGACTTTTTTTGCCTTGTAGGCTTTGTATCAATAACTTTTTAAAATGTTTTAAATGGTTCTGGCAGGAATATCACTACACGAGAAAAAAAATTCTTAAGTAAATTGTTTTAGCTTAAAACAATTTATTTTGAATTAAAATATTTTATTTTAGTTCAACGCAGCGTTTAATCTTGAAATAAGACTTTACTTTTTTTTTTAATTGTTTTGTTTTAGTATACTCAATTTTGTAACAAAGCAAATTGTCTTCATATAAGTAATATTTTGTTTCCAGAGAAAACGGTGCCTTAGATTAATTCAGTTCCAATTTATAATAAAACAATTTCTGTACATTAAAATAAAGAGGCAAGACATTTTTTGCTAAATCAAAAAATATTCTCTTGGTGAATAGGAAAGCACAAATTATTTTACTTCAAAGCAATTTGCTTTGATCTAAGATAATTTTTTTTATCGTGAGGTATCTCTCTAGCAATGGCTAAACTTGGAAACGAAGGGAGTACTTCAGCCGCAACACAAAGGGCAGTTTCTCGCTGTTGCCTTTGTTTTGACGTAGGTCTTGGACAGTCTGGTCCGAAGTCCTTGATCTGTCGGAGGGGGTACCGCAGGGTAGCATCCTTGGGCCATTGCTTTTTATCGCCTACATAAATGATATCGCCTGTATTCTTCTGGATCAGGGAAGTGAATTTAATCTCAATTTCGCGGATGATACGAATTTTCACATTCGTGACAAGAACAAGAGTAGGCTCATTTTGAGTCGAACACAGGACTATTTTAATGAAAACAAATTAGTTTTAAATATTGATAAGACAGCTGGCACTTTCTTCTCTGCAAATCCTAGTTTCTCTCAACCAGAAAACTTACAAACAGATGACCAAAATATAACCTACAGCTAAACAGTGAAATGTTTAGGTGTTCACATATCTGGTTCACTAGGTTGGTAGCATCACATAGATAGTTTGTGTGGAAGAATCTCCTATTTGCTATGCAATGAGAGTTCTAGCCAAAAATGTCGACAGGGAAGCGCTGGCTGCGGTCTACTATGAAAATTTCTGGTCCTGGGTAAAGTATGGTATTGAGGTATGGGGAGGATCCACAAGAATAGATAGCATTTTTATTTGGCAAAAAAAAATCATGAGAATCATGTTTGAAATGGGATACCATGAGTCTTGCAGGGGGGTTCTTAAAGGAAACATATTCCTAACAGTATATGATTTTTACATTCTGGACTGTGTCAAATTAGTACCAAAAAAACCTTCAAATTTTGTTCAATTTCAACGAAACCATAATTTTTACACCAGAAACAATTACAATTATGATTATCCCATTCATAGAACAACAACTTTTAAAAAGAACACAACCTACAGGAGCTTAAAGTTTTTCAATAACTTGCCTGAACATATAAAAATGCTTAAACACAATGAAAAAGCTTTCTATAGTGCTGCATAAAAATTCTTGTGTGATTTGAAACCATACAATTTAAATGAGTTTTTAAATAGAGAGTAAAAAAAAAAGTTGCCATCAGTGCCTAACCTTTATAAATGTCACGAAAATTGAAAACTCTAAGTCGTCCTCCACTAAATATAACTACGATTAGCAATAGATCACTGATAATGGCCGCATAAGCCGAAACTGGTATGATCGAAATAAATTTATTGGAAGACGACTTAGAGTTTTCAATTTTCGTGACTTAAACCTCCATTTAGAGATATGGATTACTTCTTCAATCTTTATAAATGTGTTTTAACCTGTGTTTCATGTAAATTAAGTGTTGTTTGACTTTTTTTTTGATATTGTACTATGTACTTTTTTTTAAGTGTGTGCCATCTTGGGCTTGATTTTTCTTGAAATTTTGATTTGTAAGTGACCGGAACTTTGACCTGTTTCTCAGATTTTGTAAACCTTTGTAATTTAGTAGAAATCTGATTTGAATTATTGTCGCTACATTTTCTGCAGAGCTTAACGCACCCAAATTTATCAAAATGGCTAATTATTATGTACAAAATGGTAGTTTTTGCAAGGTTTAGCACGTTCCCCATATTTTGCAATAAACAAATTTATTACATCTGGAGCGGAATCTCGTACAAAATATTATTATAACATTTGAACCCTGTCTTCAATAGTAAATTTTAACGCCAGCATAATACCCGAGAGACAAATGAGCAAGGTAGGTAAGTAAGAAAAGACATTCTCAATCCCGTAACGCGACCTCGTTGGATCTCCCCTGATATACCTACTTAGCTCTTGTCTACCTGCTTATAATTTCGCTTCTAGTGTTTTCCTTTTCTTTTTTCTTCAACTTTTATTTGACTGACCGGCGCGTTTTTCTGAGATGAAGGTACACCCTTACGTTTTTATTTTTATCCAGACACCTGCTAAATTAGTTTTTCTCTTTTTTAGCAGAATCTGCATAATCACCATAGCTATTACTCTAATGGTATACTATAATATATAATATAATTATATCTCGATACCCTAATTCTGATACGTCGTAACCCACAAAAGTTAGTAATCATGCATAGCTATATGCTGCTAAAACCTCTTAACCAAAAAAAAATTATAAAACGTCCATTTCCGCGATTTCTAACAAGTCGAATAATGGTTGTATGTAATTTGCTTCTAACTCTTCTTATTCCTGTAAAATTTTGTTGGTTTGGGTTACGACGTATCAGAATTAGGGTATCGATTTATAATAATATTAAATATTTTAAATCGATCTTGTCCCAAATCAAGAAAAATAAAGTTTTGTATGTAAAATATTCATTTGTTTTTATGAAAATGGTGACCATCAGCCACCGCTATCTCGATTTGAAACACTTTATGTTGCCCGATCAAGAAAATGAGTGTTTATTCAATATAATTTTTTGCAGTTTGAATATTTCCTTGTTTAATTTGAAGGATGGTCTTTATTGAGGTAAATCAACATATTCAAGGAAACTTGATTTAAAAACTTTTTTTTAATATATAAAGTCTTTATTCAAAACTAAATATCTTAATAAAAAAATATATTGTTGGAAAACCCATAAAGCATTTTGTTTAATATCCCAGAAACTAAAGCTCTGATGATTATACCTTTAGAAATATAAAAAACTTTATATTAATACTGTATTTTATTCAACAATAACAATTATAAAGGACACGGCCCCACCTATCTAACGTTCAACATTAGATAAGGGTTATATCCAACTACTTAGCTTTACAAGGGTTTCTCATCAACAAAGCAAAGTTTTAAGTCCCTTAAGGAATATTTAACCAAAACACCTTATTATAGGTGTCCGCTATATCTTTCACACTAGTTGGTGTAAAGCGTTTGAGAAAGCCACAAAAAATATACTTGTTTTTGTTAAGTCTTTTCACTATTTCCACGCAATATCGCCGTTAAAGTCGGTACACTGTATGAAGTCCGCTAAGCAATTAAATCTCTTGAGCAGGTAAGTCGGTGGTTCTGAAACAATAAATTATATTTTTGGAACATGACGAATTACATTTTCTAAATAATTACTAAATAATAATAGCTCTTACATCTAGTGGCTAAAATAAGTAGTGCAAGCGTTGATTTAAATAACAAGCGCAGACAAAATTATTGTTTTTGCATGGGTAATTAGGAGAGACTTGCAGTACATAGTACTTATTTAAAGTTATTAAAAAATAATAAGGTAAGAAAAGATTATTTCTTAGCTTTTATAGTATTTGGGCTACGAACTGGGTTTTATGAATTATTTTTTATAAAGTTTTGGTTCCAAAAAGAACCGATATTGCAGTCTTGCGATAGGACGCACCTACTTATAAATCCATACTAAAAATCTAAAAGTCTTCCTCTGCACTGAAATATCATCCATGCTTTCAGAATCATTATCCGTAATAAATCACGGTCTTACTTCGTCTATAACCTGTTCTGTCTCATAAGATTCAAAAATATTTTTTTACGTATGTTCAATACATCTTTGCCATTCTTCTTTGCCCAATTTGCTAAGTGTCTCCTCCCACAACTTTATAACGCTGGGCTCACCGATATTTTTACAGGTATGTTTGTCATAATAATTTTTGCTAATACCCCATACCAATTCAATTGCATTGCAATGGCAATGGTAGGGTGGTAGTCTCAAAACTTGATGTGCATATTGAAGGGCTAATTCGTCAACAACATATTTTTTTTTAAATGGCTGCTCTTTACACTTGCTTAAAAGATCACTTTTTAAAAATAAATTTGCATGGCTTTTTTTCTTTGACAAACACTCTATTATTTCCTCTTTTTTAAAACTGCTTGTAGAAAATTTCTCTTCCAGTCTCATATGATAAGACGCATTGTCCAAAATAATTAAGGAAGGGTTTTTTAAACTTTTTAAAAGTTTTTCCTCAAACCAATGCTCAAAAATTGTAGCATCCATATTGCCGTGATAATCGTCAGTTTTTTTTGTTGATGAAAACATTAAACTGGCATTTGAAATAAACCCTTCTTCATTGCCTGCATGTATTATTATATATCTTTTTCCATTACTTGCACGGGTACTGGAATAGCAATGTTTCGATTCATCCTGCCAAGACGATTTTGTTTAAGTTCCGTGCGCAAATACCCATGTTTCGTCAAGAAAAACAACTTGCCTTGGGAATTCCGATTTTTTGTTTTTTATGTCATCTCTTAAAAATTGCCATCTTTTTGACACAATATTGGATTGCTCGCAAAGCACATTTTTGTTGTTCGTCTTTTTACATTTAAAGCTCATCTCTTTTAAAATTTTGGACAAACTGGTATTTCCAATATCGCAAAGTTGCTTTTCCTTTAGTTTTTCCAGAATAGCTTTGAGGGTAACAAATTCCTTTGCCTTATACATATCATAAACAATATTTCTAATCGATAGTTTAATCCCTTGGGATAGATCAAAGTCTGTCAAGATGACCGCCGGTGAAGGTGACTCTGATTCAGAGAGCGAAGTTTTAAGTGAAAAAAAGGGTCCCAAGAGTGAATTAAAATACAAATGCCATCCCAACAGAGAAGCCAAATCAGCAGTTTGTATAAATTGTAGCGAAATTTTACATACCAGTTGTGCTAAAAAGCAAAAAGTTCAGTTTATTTCCAAAACTCTTATCAAGTGTTGTGAACAAAATCCCGCGCATAGTGCAGATAACAACAGTGAAGTTGACTTATTACTAAAAAAACAAGAAGTGACGAACTTAAAGACACAAATATCACTTTTAAATGAACTTATTGAAGAAATGCGTGATAAAAACGACATTTTAAAGCAAAATAACGGACTTTTAGTGGAAAAAACACAACATTTAGAAATTGAAGTCCAACATTTAAAAAAACAACAACAAATAACAGCTGATCCCCTGCAAAACATTGATACTTCGCAGCAACTTTCGACAGGCATGCCGGTAAGAAAAAAAGGGCCACCCGCAAATTATTGGAGAGATCGTGCCCACGACCGCAACAGCGATTTTCGAATCACCGCCGCACACAAGCAGACGGCCAGCCCGAACCACGGTGTAGGATCCGACCACCGGTCTACTCTATCCACCGTGAGCCCGAACCACTTAAACTCAGTGGAAGCGACCTCTGGGCCCATTGGCCAAATTAACGAACAAGAAAGCAGAATTGACAACATAACCCAAAATAACAATAATAATGGAAATCAACAAAGAATTTCGAACTTGAGTTTAAAAGTTATTACATTAAGAGGGCCCGCCCGCTTTTCCCAAAATAGCCCAGAACAAAACAGAGCCCCAGACGGCTATGAATATCAACGCCATGACAGACGCAGAACAGCCAAAAAGCGGCTTGGAAACGCTGAAACCGCGACCAATGACCCATCTGGCTTTAAGGGTGGCGAAAGGAAAGTATGGCTTTACATGAATAGAGTAAAAAGAAGAGATTATACATGGATTTATAAAAAAGAAACCAGGCTTTGAGTCGACTGCTGTGCAAGTAAAAGAACTGCCAACAAATCCCAAGAAACTTAAATGCTTTGTTGTAACTGCTCCTCTCTCATTTAAAGATCAAATGTATGAAACAACATTCTGGCCTTCCAATGTAGGCATCCGTAGATTTAATTTTAGAGAACACAAGGATTTTTTACAAGAAGGTGGTAGTTTTTTATAACGAACTCAACCAACTGTCTTGAAAATAAAATTTTACCAACTCCTAAACAAACCAAACAAACAAAAATTACAAAAAACATTGGAAAGCCTTCAAAAACCATAAAGACCCTAGACTGCAAGATAACAGTCATGCATATGAATATTCAGGGGATCAACACAAAAACCCTTGAACTAGCAGTTATACTAGATGAAATTTAACCTACAGTGATGTGTTTAACAGAACACTTTTTAACTGGCAATAAAATAGAATCTTTAAAAATAGAGGGATATAGTTTGATTTCATATTCTTCTAGAACAAATAGGGAAAAAGGCGGGACTACAATTTTTGTTAAAGACAGCACAAAAGCCAACCCAATACTGATTAAAGATTTTCAACCAATGGACTTTCACTGTGAGTATTCAGTATGCGAAGTGATAAATAACAAATCAAAATATATTTTTGTTTGCATATACAGGTCCCCCAATTTAGGTGATATTCATGTTTTTCAAAGTAGAATCAGTGAGGTATTGGATACAATATACAATCCAGAAAAAACTCTAATTTTAGTTGGTGATTTTAATTGTCATTTTGAAAAAAACTGTCTAGATTCACAAGCAGTGAACCAACTGTTTTTAAGCTATTAATTATTTCCACATATTTTAGGTATTACGAGACCCAACTCTGAGTCACAACTTGATAACATATATAGCAATGTAGGCAATGAACAAAAAAGTGAGGGCTACATCTATAAAACAAAAATATCTGATCACTACGGGCAATATATGCATTTTTATGAAGGTTCTTCAAATAAGGTATGTAAATTTACTAAAAACGGTTTTTCAACAGTCAAAATATTACTAACTTTCAAATATCCTTGCAACAAGAGAACTGGCAATCAGTCTTTGACACTTCAGATCCAAATAAAAGCTATGAATCTTTCAGCAATATATTTCAGTATTACTTTGACTGGTGCGTTCCTGTACAAACAGCGCGAGTCAAGGATAAAAGCACATGGGTAACTAAAGAAATTCAAAGGTACTCTTCATATATCAAGGATACAAAAGGGAACGTAAGGAGTACAGGAAATTCCTGGTTGACATTAAACAAAAAAAAAATCTCAAAATAAAACTAAAACAATGTGGCAAATTTTTACCCATGAGACAAATCGGGCCAAGTCTCAAAGCAACATTACAATAAAAAACAATGGTAACGTAATTCAAGATCCCAACATAATAGCACAAGAGTTCTTAAACCAGTTTTCCCTAGATCTAATACCTAACAATAGAGAAATTAAATATGAAAGTAAAATCCCTAACTCATTCTTTCTGACACTTGTAGAGAGTACTGAAATTTTGTCAATTATTAAAAAACTTCCAAATAAATTTTCATCAGGTTTGGATAAAGTTCCAACATATATTTTAAAACAGGTTGATGAATACATATGTGAGCCCCTCACACACATTATTAATTGTGGTTTTGTCAAGGGTGAATTTCCTGTGCAACTAAAAAGAGCTAAAGTTATACCAATTTTTAAAAAAGGAGATAGACAGGTTCTTGGTAATTACAGGCCAGTACCTCTGCCGCCATCAGTGTCAAAAGTCTTTGAAAGGTCTATATACAATCGATTAATTAATTTCAAAGAAAGAAACAATTTACTATATGAAGGCCAATATGGTTTTAGACCAAAAAAGTCCACAGAGGAAGCAATTTACAATGTCATAACAACAATACAGAATAACATAGAACAAGGACAAAAAATCGCAAGTATATACTTTGACCTCTCAAAGGCCTTTGACACGATAAATCACAACTTACTTTTGGAAAAACTGCCACGTGTTGGCATTAGAGGGCTGCCTTTAAAACTGTTACTTTCTTTTATCACAGAAAGAAAGCAAATTGTTTCACTAACCCAAGAACACAGACAGTATTTTTCGAACTGGTGTGACATGCAGCAGGGGGTGGCTCAGGGATCGATCCTGGGGCCACTTATCTTCCTGTTGTATGTTGATGAGGTTCAAGAAAAAATAACAGTTGGCAAAGTAGCCCAGTTTGCTGATGATAAAACAGTGACTGCATCTGGACGTAATAGTCAAGAACTTTCTAAAAAATGCTCTCAAGCTTTCAATAAAATGTCAAAGTGGTGTACAGAAAATTCTCTTAGGCTTAACATGGGGAAAACTGGCTTACTAACTTTTCGCAAACAAATCAAAACTGATTAATCTTTATATGTTCAGTTCAATGGAAAGTCTATACCAGTTTTAGAATTTACAGATTTCTTAGGAATCACAATAGATTCATGTCTCCGTTGGGAACAACAAATAAATAAATTAAAAAACAAACTTAATAGCACTTGTGCTGTTATAAGACGCCTTAGAGATCTGGTTTCATTTGACAGTCTTAAAACATACTATTATGCGAGTATACATAGTGTACTGTCATATGGTATTATTTTTTGGGGGTCCTCCTCTTTTGCAATGGATGTTTTCCGAATGCAAAAAAGAATCATAAGGTGTTTACTAAAACTTAAACCAGGCACTTCATGTGCTCAGCACTTCACCAGACTAAGAATACTGACAGCGCCATCTATATATTTCCTACAACTTTTTATTTTTGTTAAAAAACACAAAGCCCTTTTTCCAACAAATAGTGACAGATACGGCAGTAATATGACTGTTGAAACCAGACCCAGAGCTGAGCTCGCTATTCCTATGCATAAATCAACATATTTTGAAAAGAAACCATTTTATAAAGCTATAAAAGCCTACAACAGTTTACCAACAGAGATCAAATTAATTGAGAATGAAATAAAATTTAAAAACGCTACAAAAAACTATCTTTACCAAAAATGTTTATATGTATTTATTTAAGTGTTTTACTTACTAATTTAAAAATGAAATAACATATTGTTCCAACTATTTTGTACAAATTTTTGACGTTGCTTTGTCAAACATTGCTTTGATTTTGTCAGGAATAAATGTTTTGAGTTTGAGTTTTAAATGCTTTCGAACCCTTTTATATGGTCTGTCCAATTCCTTTTCACTCTTTTTTCGAAGTCTTCTTAAGGTCTTATCTGAACTGCCGCAAGCATCAGACGTTCGTTTCTGCACTGCCAAAACAGACACTACCGAGCCCGATTTATTTTTTTCTAAAGTAAAATAACGTTCCATTTGTAATACCGAAAAGCGTTCACCTGGAGATAAACCACTTCTTGGCGTTGTGTCACCTTGCTGAATATTTTCCATAACTTTGCTTTATAACTGCTTTAAATTCACACACAATAGGAATCAAACTAAAAGCAAATAAAAGCATACCTACTTATTTATAATAGAACATACCATCCCCAACTGGAGCAAATTTTATTTATTTCTTGGAAAATAATGATTATTAGCATTGAGGACAGCTCCAGATTGACCTGTATTGACCGCAAAATAATTAAATTCTCGGAAAAAGTACCCGACAAAATCTTTAACTTATTGACCCAAAAAGTTTTTTAAAAGTGGAGAAGTGGAAAATAAAATAAAATATAAATATTTATCGTGGTATCAGTATAACGCGTAATTCTTAAATAATTTTGTTTTAAGACCGCTGAATTAGCCCACTCATATTATGCCGAGTGAACCAATGGAATGTCTGATACGATCAAGTACAGCGAGGCCATTCTAACTTAACTGACTTACTGTTCAACAAGCGATAAAAAATTTTGGAGATTTAATCCGATATCTGACTTCTTATAACGTAGCGACTTTATCTTATTTTTAAGTAGCATTCAAAGACGCAATACCTTTAATTCTTGACCGTGACTGGTACTCCATTTTAGCATTTTGTCTTTTTCAGTAAATGTAAAATCATCAGTAAGCCAAAAAATGTTCAATATTTGTACTGCTGCTATATTAAAATGTTTTCTGGCTAAGTTTACTTTATAAAACAAGATTAAAGCCATGCTTCTAGCAACTAAAGTTTAATCTGTGGAGAAACGATAAACAGGGGAAACTGCTGGATAAGTTCCAGCGAAAATTTCAAGATAAATAGCTATACCACTTAGGGTACGTTTTTGCACTGATAATAATAATTATTAGAGAAATTAAATTTATTGTGTTGCCAACAACCTTTATCTTCTTCAATATTTACATTTCTAGAACTTGTACATACATATAACAAATAGGTAATAATGTGCTAATGTTAATTGATAACCAAAAACACTTTCTTCTGGAATTCGCGGCTCCGGTTTAAAAGAGCGATATTTAAAATGGCGACATTTAGGCTTCTTTTATGCACGCGTTTTTTGTCGCTAGTCGCGGGGCGACAAGAAACGCGGCGTTATTTTATGAAACGATATCTAAGCGTTTCTTGTCGCGTGCCGCTTTCAAATTTGATCAGTTTCAACTGTTGCAAGTGGACCATACAACGGCAGTGATTAAAAATGGATCCGTTTGATTTTACGTATTTGGAATTTCATTGAAAAAAGATGCCAGAGACGTTGGGATGTGCATCCAATTAATTCAACGTCCAGATTTTCAATGGTACTTTTTCACACATCAACACAACTCTGCAAACTTTTTTTTTTTTTTTTTTTTTTATTTGTCAAACACACTGTGTTTTTTTTTATTACAATCTAGTCAGTAAGACTAATTAGCAATTTTGTTTTAACTTAATTTACTAGAAAAGTCAGATTTAAACTTAGGGTTCACTCAACAGTTCTCCCCGCTTTGTTTAGTCTGTAACTCACAATTGTGTTGTGTTTATAGCATTATTTTGTTTTATGTGTAATTCACTTAGTTTACTAGCTCAAACGGCTTCACTCTTTTTAGTCGTCGAACTAGCATAGTATTGTCTAGAAGCTGAATTGCTTCCACATTCACATGCCGATGGAGTCTATCTTCATGGCTTTTTGCGTACTTTTTTATAGTCTCTGCTACAGTTTCGATTTTTAGATCTCGATGAAGGTCACTATTTCGAACGTACCAAGGTGCATTCACAATGTTTCTTAATACTTTATTTTGAAATCTCTGTACAACTAGAATGTTACTCTCTTTAGCACAACCCCATAGTTGAATACCATATGTCCATACTGGTTTCAGTATTTGTCTATAAAGCAGTAACTTATTATGAATTGTTAAATTGGACTTCCTTCCAATTAGCCAGTTCATTTTTCTATACCTTATCTCAAGTTCTTCTTTTTTTTTCTTAACATGTGCTTTCCAGCGCAATTTGGTATCAAGTGTCATACCTAGATATTTTGCCTGATTCGAATATGGTACTGGAATGTTGTTAATTGTTATTTGTATGTGATTTATATTTTTGTTTGTAAAATCAACATGAATTGATTTGGTTTCATTTAATTTTATTCGCCACTTTGTGGTCCAACTGTGAATTTGGGTGACTGCATCCTGAAGTTTCTCTATGCATTTTTCAATAGATTTTTCTACCGTCAATAAACCAGTATCATCGGCAAATGTTGCTAAGTGACAATTTTCTGGCTTTGGGATATCACAAGTGAATAATAAGTATAGATAAGGGCCTAGTACGCTACCCTGGGGCACGCCTGCTTGAATTTCTCTTAAATTTGAGTATGAGTCTTCCTGTTTTACTCTAAAATGTCTATCAGATATGTATGATTCCAAAATATCCGAATACTGTTTTGGCAGAAACCTTTTTAGTTTAAAATTAAGGCCTTCATGCCACACTTTGTCAAATGCTTGTGCTACATCTAGAAAAACTGCAGAACAAACTTTTCCCTCTTCTAGTGCTTTTTCTATTATATTAGTAATTCTGTGTACTTGATCTATCGTGGAATGCTTGTCTCGAAAACCAAATTGATGAGATGGAATAATTTCTTGTCTTTCTATGATGGGTTTTATTCTTTTAAGCAATAATTTTTCATAGAGCTTGGATATAATTGGCAGCAAAGATATTGGCCTGTAAGATGACACGTCATGGAGTGGTTTTCCCGGTTTTGGAATCATGATAACTTCTGCAACTTTCCACAGTTTAGGTACGTACCTAAGCCTAAAAGACGCATTAATTAGGTTGCATAGTTTTACGATAGCTTTTCTGGGGAGTTGTTTTATGACTACCCCGTTAATAAGATCATACCCTGGGGCTTTTTTCGAATTAATATTTTTGATTTCTGTTAATATTTCTTTTGGTGATGTAAGCTTAATATGGTCCTCGATTTGATGGGGTTCATTTAAATGAAAGTGTTCATCTGGTGCTTCGTGGGGCTGAAATGTTTTTTCTAAATGACTTGCAAAAATATCTGCTTTTTCTTCGTTACTCCTTGCCCACTGGTTGTTAGATTTTCGTATGGGTGGAATTTGGATAATTGGTCTTTTAAAATCTTTGGTTGCTTTCCAAAGGGAATAGTCGGTATTTTTATCATCTGTAAGCTCATTAAGAAAATGGTTAATAGATTCATTTTTTATTACTAGAATTTCTCGCCTAATGCGCTGCGTCATGTTGTTGAGATTTGTTTTGTCCCGAGGATCACGGCTTTGTTGCCACTTTCTTCTTAGTTTCCTTTTTTCCAATATAAGGTCTCTAATTTCCTTTGGATAGTTTTTTCCCTTAAAAATTCTCTTTGGTTTTGGACTGTTTTCCCAAGCTGCTTGTTGAATATTTGTAACAAAATAATCAACTTCTTTATCGATTTGTTCTGGCGTTTGCAATGGTACTGAACTCTGCAAACTGACTGTCCAAAATGACAACGACAAACGATAATAAACGCGCTGCATAAAAGCACGAATTGAAATCAATGTACTTTTGAAACGCCTGTCGCGACGCGCTTTGTAATTCCACGCGACAGGATTTCAGTACGCCGCGACAAAGTCGGCGAGCGGCTGATTGACGTCGATGCATAAAAGCTCACATAACAACGTGCGTTTATAGAACGTCGCGTTTTTTGTCGCCCCGCGAGAAGCGACAAAAAACGCGTGCATAAAAGAGGCCTTAATGCAGCGGTCACATTTGAGCGACATTTAAAAGAGCAACTTATTCGACATTTTTAACGGCGACATATTAAAACAATGACATATCAAAAAAGCAACAGTTTAATAGAGCGACATATTAAAACAGCGAAATTCAAAAGAGCGACATCTAATAAAAACAGCGCCATTTAAAAAAGTCGTTAAAAACAGCAACAGTTCGACTAAGGGGTCTGTCTCGTTTAAACATATTAAAAAAAAACTTTCATGACTTTGATGACTGGGGGTCGATTTTTGTATATTAACCTTCCGATCGTTTTGGCCGACTAAAGAATTTTAGCCTCAAGATTTAAGCTGAAGCCCGGCAACGCCGCCGGTATAGAGTCCATAGCACCCCTTGGCAGTCGCGATGAATAGCGTGGAGTGTACAGTGGGACCAATTGTTATAATTTAGCGGTTTTTTATTACAAGATTAAGGGGTAGTAAATCCTCAAAATTTTAGCTACCGATGTACCGGGTGTCCTATAAAAACATTTCATATTTAAAATGCAGCTAAATATTTGACTAGGTACTGATTTTAAAAAATTTAAAATATATGTAAAGTAAATAAGTTTTACAATCCAACTAAACAAAAATGATCGCAAATATAAAATAAAGATAGCAAAAAATTAAAAGCTGAGAGGCATTTATATATTTTCTTTTAATTAAAAAAATACTGCGTTTACATCAGTACTACTCCTAGTTTCGAAGATATTACTTTGTTCTTCTATAAACTCTCTCGCTTTACTAAATTCTTCTGAAATGAGATGTTGCCAAGTTGACTCAAATTGCTGAAGTACCTCCATTGGTAACTTGCTTGTATCCTCGGAAGTTGGCTCTTCACATCTTGTTACTTTCTGTACTGGTTCAAATAATGCTACCACCTCCCCCTTATTAATTTTGACACTATTTGGGAAAATATTGGCGACTCTAATCGGGATGTCTTTATCGGTTTTAACTAGTGATTTTGCAACGAGGTAGGTGTTGGGTGTGTTTTGTTGGCTTATGAGTCCGACGCAGCTTGATGTTTTACTTTCTAGCCTCCCAAAAATTATGGTCTCACTGTTACCGACTAGTCTTTTTGTGCATACTGCCACCACCTTTATTGGTTCTTTATTGATGTGACTATTTGACAAAATAAACTCTTCGTTTCGTTATCAAACGCAAATCCATGTTTACTTATCAGGTCCATTCCCAAAATAAATTCGTCTTCTATGTCTGCAACTAATACCGAGTGGCGAATCTTCAACCTCCCCAGCTGTAGGTCCATGTCTGTCTGCCCCAACACGTCGGCCGATTCTCCAGTCACAGTCTTAAGTGTTATTTCCTTTTCTGTTGGTCGAATTTTATATCTCGTTGCAATTTTGAACTTAATCAATGATATGGCAGCACCAGTGTCTACTGTTATATTAACTTTTCTTCCATTAATAAGTCCGTCGATGTTAAGACTGTCAGCAGTATGTTTTAAGCTCTTGATAGAGTAAATTTTGGGGGCTAAATTCCCATTAGCCAACACCTGCCCCTCTGCGTTGACTAGTTTTAGTTTTCCTGATCTCTTCTTCGGTACTCTGTCCCAGTAGATGGTGAGCGAGACCTCATTTGGACACGACAATCGCGTTGAATATGCCCTGTACGTCCGCATCTGAAACACTTTACATTTGGAGGGGATCGTCTGCTTTCTCTCAAAGAATCAATCTTCTCTATAAGTGACTGAAACATTTGGTTTAGCGTTTTTAAGTTGACCTTCTCTCCAGTGCTCATTTCTTCTCCCTCCTGAATTGAAACAGCTCTTACTTTTGGCCTGGACATATTATTTGATGATTCAATTTCAAGGGCTCGAATCAACACTTCACTGCTGTTATGGAAGCGTTCTCGACGAAGTAACTTTGCCGTGTCTTGTCCGTGTCTCGCAAGCCGTTAATAAAGCGATCTACCGTAAAGGGATCTCTGTAATTTTCTGGCATTTCTGGGTAAGCCAAGTACATCAGCCTCCTGATATCCGCTTCATACTCTTGTAATGACTCCCCTGCTCTTTGTTGGCGAATATTTAATTCTGACTAATGCAAATTTCGTAAATGTTCATCTCCATATCTTCTTTCTAAAGCTGCCACTAAAGCATTGTAACTCTGTTTTTGTTCCGCTGGAATAGACCGTAAAAGTCCAAGAGCTCTTGGAGCTACTAACAAAGCTCTAGCTTTTTCGTCATCATTCCAACTATTTGCAGCGGCGGCAGCTTCAAATTGTTATTTGTAGGTAGACCAGGAAGACGTACCATCAAAATTTGGAGGCTTAATGTTTTCAATTTAATTTTTTTCAATTTTTCAATTCACAACACATCCCTGAGCTTTCATTTTGTTGTGTTCTTTTTGGAGCTGTATAAGCTGTTTTGACACGTCCTGGAATTTTTCTTCCATGGTTTGAAAAACTTCTTTCCTAACATTCTGTACCTTTTCTTCAACATTATGTACCTTTTCTTCTACATTCTGCAATTTATTTTGTACCTTTTGTTCCACACTATGCATTATTTGAGTTATTTCTTCCTTAAGATCTTCGGTTGCAGTCTTAAACTTTTCTCTCAGCTGTTCGGAGTTGCTCTTTATTTGGTCAAAGTTTTCCTGCATGTCGTTCTGGTTTTGTTCAATGGTCTGTTTCATGTCATCCATGGTGTGTTTCATATCGCCCTGGTTTTGAGCTATTTGAGCTGCTAGAGCCTGCATCATTTTAATTAAATCTTCCATCTTGGCCGATCTTTGTCTAGTAAGCATCAACTTCGTGATAAATCACTTAAAACGTGTATTTTAGGGCTACAAAGTGAATGTCGAAGTCGGTTTTTCAATATCTCTTCCAATTCTTAAATAGAACCTAATGGAATGTTCTGGAATATACTGGTAAATGCTACTCTTTCTGCTACTAGGCAAATGTAGAAGTCACTTTTTGATTATCTCTTTTGGTTCTCGAATAGACCGTCGTAGAATGTTATGGAATATTCTAGAAATTCTTTCTAATTCTTACTTTTGAAATAACTAAACTAATGTCGATGTCAGTATTTGTATATCTCTTCTAGTTTTTGAATAGAACGTCGTAGAATGTTATAGAATCTTCTAGAAATTCTTTTTAGTTCTTACTTTTGAAATTACTAAGCTAATATCGAAGTCGCTTTTTTTGGATATTTCTTCTGGTTTTAGAATAGAGCGTCGTAGAAAGTGATAGAATATTCTAGAAAATCTCTCTAATTATCAATTTTTGGACTGTAAAGTTAATGTCGAAGTCGGTTCTTAAATATCTCTTTTGGTTTTTGAATAAAACAATATCGAAATTCTTTGAATATTCTGGAAAAATCACTTACTGTTTTTCTGTCCAATTGTCCTATCCGGTGGTCTTTGCACTATTCAGTTCCGAATATTCTGGCAAAATCACTTACTGTTCTTCTTTTTAATTGTCCTAGCCGGTGGTACTGTGTAAGGATAGTCTTTGCACTATTTATTTCTTTTAATCCCACTTCTGACACCAATTGTTACGGGTTCTCCACAACAATTAAAACTCGCAATTGTTGACAACGATACGTCAATTTATTCCGACAAATTATGTACAAAAACACGCACTTAAACTTACTAATAACTTGCTAATAATTCACTACTTTAATACGCCTATTAACTTCGCGTTAACATCTAGCGATCACTACCATTGGTTATCTCTGACTGACCCCTGGTGCGCGACCCCGGCCCTATATATAGGATCGTCCTTCTCTCTCGAACTTTCCGGCACCCTTCGACGTCCGGAAAGTTCTCGTATTATTGCGACCGCAAGTCACAGATAACGCAACTAAAACCTAGATAAGAATACAACCTTAAGATAAATCAACCTAATACTACACTAAACCTAAATAAATTCCAATTATAAAATTTAAATAACTTAAATTTGTAACAATATCAATACAAAAGGTAGAGAGTTTTTTATCGCTTATTTCAGATACTACTTAACCATTTTTGATGAAATTTGGCATGCATGTTTTGTAAGCCATTCTCCCTTGTTAAGGCGATTTTTGTACGCTATGACATGTGCAAGTCAGGCCGAACCAGCGAAGCCGGCTATTGTTGTTTTTTTAGGTTAGTTATTAATCAATTGGAATAAGAAACCGATACCTTCCTTAAGGCTGTAAATGCAAATAAAGATTAATACGGCTTTTTTTAAAATTCAAGATGGCTACTCTACGCTAAAACTATACAACTTATTTGTTTTAATTGACGGAACATTTATATTTAATTTGGTTACACGGTTACAAAACTACTAATTTAAAAAGGCAGTCATTAAAAAAAAATTAAAGAGAATGTCACATACTTGGATTTATATAACGATACTCTTTTTAAAAATAATTCCGCATTTTTAGATTATTTATAGTTTTTACCTGATAGCTTTGGCTGGGATGTGGGTATAATTGTTTTTTTTTCCTTTAAAATCGGTTTAATTTTAAATTTAATCACTACTCAAAAGTCAAACTCTTAAGGCAATCCAAATATAAAATAAAAATAACTCCATTTTGATGGTTATATTATTATATTCGTGAAAATGCAATCATGTACTTAATTAAAGTTTTTTTTTAATAATAACTAACCAAACCACTTTTAATTAATGTTTTAGTACAGTTATTCCTTAACCCTCATTCTTTATGTACAATTTGTACGGAAAAATAATAAAAATTTGATTTAATTTGAAAAATAATATTTATGTTTACTAATACTTGTCTACTATTTAAAACTATCGGTCATCTTTCATATGTATGAAATAATGTCTAAAGTAGTAAACACTTGTTTAATGGACTAATTAGGTCAAAAGTCATAAAATAAAAAGTTCGGACATTTGTAGCCTAGCCTACAATTAGTACCTAGACTATTGCACCATCGTCCGTTCATTTGATAGGTCTAATTTTTAGATCGGAAAAAGATTTAAGTAATGGAAGATATAAGGAAACTCGTACAAGGGGGACGAGTGTGATATAGTTTAGGTAGGCTAGATTAGTTTACTGAAGATGGGCTCCATCTGCTAGTACCTAAAATAAGTATTGCAAAAAAATACAAATAATAAGAATTTTCTTTCTTCTAACCTCCCACCGACCCACTAACCTTATTGTGCACATTACAGAAAATATTCAATGAAAAAAATGTCGCCGCGTACAAAAATTTGAGAAAAATTAGGCACCATTAGAAAAAAAATCATTTGCTTAGCACGTTCTTCCACTCAGACCCATATATACAGGGTGTTCAATAACATAATTTTAGTATTAAATTTCTTGAGTGATTTTAAGGCACAAAGTTCATATTAACATAGATCTACAAACGCTTAATTTTCGAGATAATATTTTTTGTTTATTTTGATATAGCCGCCATGTCATACCGAAGCATTTTTTATTTTGATGCTAGCAGTCTTTGGCGTAAAAGCTTTTTTTTAAACGGTTAGAGATGCGAAAAAATTGCAAGAGACAAAAAAGTTTGCAAACGAAACAAGGATTTTATTTCTTGTTTTAAAATCTACCAGTGGCTTAAAACAAAAAATATCCCAGGAAAAAGGTGACATGAGCCCTGAAAAAGTATAACCTTCTAGATTTTTACTATCGTTTGGCATGTCTTATAGTGTAATGACAACAGCTAAATCTATGTGTTAAATTTGAGCTGCATTTCTCAAAAACTGCATGAGCTATAAACAAAAAACTAAAAAACATATGAAATTTTAACACCCTGTATCTCGAAAACTAAGCGTTTGCGTGTCTATGTTTATATAAACTTTTTGACTTACAATTACTTAAACACCTTGTATAAATAAAAATTTTTATATGATCCGATTTGAATTAGAAATTCAGTACAAAAAAAAACTGTGTACTAAGTAAAACATAGTACATACATAAGTTTGAAACACATATTTAAGTCCTACAAGTTTCTTAAAACATTGTTGCAACTCTTGTTTTTGGAACTCATGTTCCACAACGGCACAGAATTTTATCTTCTTTCTAAAAACATTTTTTGTATGAGAAGAGGACACTCTGATCTATCTTTTATATTTCACCATAAAGATTTCGTTGAGCCTTTACTTATGGAAAATAAAAACGTGATCTGGTTTGTTTAGGAAAATACCTGTTATGCCTGATCGTGGACACATTTCCCTACCCAAATGCAAAAGTGAGATTTAAAAAGTTACGTCATATCATTAAATAAAAATCTTCAGTCCTTATGATATCGGACGGAGGGCAGATTATCGTAGGTTGGTTGTGAGGGGGCTGGTTATGGGGGGAGGGGAATCTCTTACTTTACCCCTTTTCATAGAAATACAGGCAGTTATCCTTTTGTAGGAATCTATTTGTATATTATTATTAAACTACAAAAACAGCAATAAAGGTAAAATAATGTTTTCTTTTTTTAGGGGAGCTTATTTTTTTATAATGAGACTTAATTATGTTACTAAAATTCTAGAAAAAACAGAGCAGGAAGGCCTAGTCCGCATGTTATTTGTGGACTTGGTCAGCGCCCCTGATAGATTATGTTCATTTCGTTTGAAGGGGGCTAATTTTGATCTTAGAGGGCTTACCCTCCCTCCCCCAAGCTACTTCCTTGGCGTATAAACATACATTCATTCCATTCTTTTAAAAAAATTTAGTTTTGGTAATATCTAGTTTTACCAAGAAAAATTGCATTGGATAACTGATTTGGCCCACTGTGCTTGTTACTACGTCATCTAAGGCCCGCCAGTCTGCAATTCACAACAAAAAATAAGCTTGGTGTTCTTATAGAGAAAATTTTGTCTCTGGGTGTTCTGCATAAAGTGGGTTAGGAATTTAATGTTTTTATTATTTATCTTCAACGTTCGATAGTTTTGGTTGTTTAGCTGTTGGGCCGTATGTTCAAACGTAAGTATTAGTCTAGTGTTGTCTAGTATTTCGCTAACAAGCCCCTTTGGGCACCCTTTGCCAAAAAAATGTTTTTTTTTTTCACTTGGAAATATTTCTAAAGGCAGGCTTTTCAAAAATACTTAGAGCTAGAAAATTTGCATCTTCTTGAAAATTATTGGTTTTTAATATAGGATTTTTTTTGTTACAGGTTACTTATGTGTCTACAAGCAATCCCTATCATCTGCTATGTTGGCCCAAATAAAAAACTTGTTGCAGACAAATAAACATCCTTCAAGACCAGCACAGACCAGTAGATGCCACCCAAATCTCTCATATGATTTATTCTGTTATAGTAATGTAACTATGTGAATGTGAAATTGAATACAATGTATTATCAAATATTTAATAATTATTATCAAAAATAATATTATTGATAAGTAAAGTGCGTAAAGTGTTTACATTTCCACAAACAAAAACAGTTGAACAATATATGAAGTGAAGTTTGGTTTGATAATAGTTTGTGAGAAATAGGTACCAGGCACATAGATAAGGGAGGGCACTGTCCCTCTTGAACAAGTGTTTATCATGAAATTTTAGTGTCTTGGACAAAAATTGGGCACATCATCACTAAAATGTTCTGTATTCAGTGGATTTGCCTCCGGCGAGCATTTCTGCCTACCCTGTCCAAAACATCATGCAATAACAGCACAGCACTTTCTATATGGGAGTATCCCCCCAGAAAGAAAAGCTATCTATGTGCCTGCTACATATTTTGAGTACATGTTTTACAGAACATTTTTTGTTCAGTTCTCCAGAAGGATAATTATATAATAAAATTTTCTTGAAAATGTTTTTGAACAAATTTCTGTTCAAAGAAAATGTTTAGGACTAAATGATTTCATACAATTTTTTATTTAAACAATAAAATTAATTTTAAAGATATTTCTGCAACCCACTTTTTTCTATGAGGGTTAACAAAAATAACTACTACATACATATTTTTACTTAAATGTCAAAAAATGCTTCAAGCATGCCCCTATGTTATAATAATAATGTTCTAAAAAAATGTAAAATCCTAATTTTAAAAACTATTTTTCTATAATCTCCAAAAACACAAAGTTGTTGATTTTAAATAAAGCACTAGTCAGTATTTTAATTTAAAAAAAAAGAACCTTATGAAATTTCTAAATCAATAATGTTTTTGGAGAAATTTCCATAAAAGGAAAATGATTTCGAAGAATTTTCCATTTTAACATATTTTTACTCAAATGTTACAAAAACTGTAAAATCTTAATTTTAAAAATTATTTTAGTTCACACTACTACTATACTATAGTAGTATGAGCTATGATGGTGATCCTAATTTTTTCGAGAAAAACAAAGTTGCTCCGATTTCAAAATTTTTTATATATCTTTGTGTTTCAGATGATTTTGAAAGTTTTTTGTCGCGCCGTCTGTCTGTAACGACCAACGCGTATAACTCAAAAACCGCTTGCCCGATTTTAATGAAATTTGAGGTGGTGGGTCTTGGGTAGGGATGGTCCCATTTAAAAATGAACAAAATCTACTGATCACAAGATAAATAAAAAGGTAATAAGTCTGTAGTTAAACAAAATAAATTTAAGTTTAAAAAAAAAGGTGGGAGCAAATTTTAAAAATTAGAGTTTAAGTGAAAATATGTAGTGTGTGATCTCAAACGAAAGGTAATTGAGTCTGGAGTTAAACAAAATACATTTTAGTTTTAAAAAAAAGGGTGGGGGTAGATTTCAAAAATTAGAGTTTAAGTCAAAACATGGGTTGTGTGGTATCAAACGAAAGGTAATTGAGTCTGAAGTTGAATAAAATATATTTCAGTTTTTAGTTATATTAGCTCACATGTACATTATTACTATAGTACCTAGTGTGAGCTTATAGGTACCCATATATATTGGCATAGTATTTTTATAATCACCGAAAACACATAAAAAAAAATAAAGTACCTTATTAAGATTCTAAATCAATAATTCATTAACTTTTTATTTAAAAAAATATTTATAATAATAATCATTCAATAAAATTTTCTTCATACAGAAAATTGTTTGAAAACATTTTCTTCAATTAGAAGTTTGTTCGAACAAATTTCCATTTAAAGAAAATGGTTTTAAACAAATTTTCGTTCAAGGAAAATGTTTTAGAAAAAAATTATTTCAAATAATTTTTTATTAGAACTTATTTTAACTCAAATGTTACAAAAAATGTAAAATAAAATAAAGTTTTTTTTTCTATTATAATCAAAAAAGTTTTTGATTTAATATAAAGGACTGGATAGGTAGTCATTATTCAGTGACCCAATAAAAGTTAAAAAAAGTACCAACTGCATAAGGTTTGTAAATAATTTATTAACAAAAAAAATTTGAATAGGTGTGTCCCCTTATAAATTATTATACAAGTAAACAATAATTTATTCTAGCACTGTCGAAACAATGATTCTTGATGGGTAGTATCCGTATGCAAAGTTAAATTCAAAAAAATACAAAAAATGGATAGGTACCTATGTCACAGGCTTGTAGCAATAAATAGTGATTTTAGTTGTGGGGGTTGCTATAGTCTATAGTTAAAAAAGCTATAAGTACCTATAATGAGAGAGTGTAACTAGGATAACCCTGCCAAATTAAAATATCAAAATAAGCACCTATTAAAAATTGGTAAACTAACGATGTAACCACCCAAGAGCACAATATTATTTAAATGTTTTAATATCAAATTTGATTTAAGCCCCTCAAAAAAATTGACCCAGTTATATTCCTTATAAGGGCCTATATCCTTAAATTATGTAACACTCAAGGGAGGGAGATTTGGCTTTGCGTTACACACAATGTTTTTTTAATGTGTTTTTTTTTGAAAATGCGTTACGAGGGGGGATTAAAAATCCTGAATTTTTGTATTACATAATTTAAGGATGTTCCCTAAGCCTGCTATACATATCCATTATTTTGAATTTTTATGATGATTTTAACTTTGTATACTAACTATAGGTAGGTATCTTTCTTTTCATATATCATCAGGAGATTTTATAAGTGGGGCTTGGAGACTATGCAGAACTATCCATATCTTCTCGTCGTTTGTGAGGGAAATATTTAAAAGAAATGGAGCCCGTCTCTGGGATGGAAAACTTTATATACTATGTTTCTCTTCTTATATCATCAGGAGATTTTATAGGTGAGGCTTCGAGACCGTGTAGAACCACAGGTTATCCAAGTCTGCTATCCAAATCTTCTTGTCTTTTGTGAGGGGCGTAGTTAAAAGAAATGGAGCCCCTCTCAGGAATAGTGATTTGCCCCACAGAACACCATATCCGCACGTGTGAGAAATCAACTTATCATTTTTTTAGAACTAGTAATATATTTTTTAAAAAATCCTATTTGTTTATTGTGAAATTCCTTCATACTTGTCTGTCAAAGTAAGTGTCATAAAAATCACGGCGAACTCGATTTTCTGAAATAAGTGAAAAAATTCTACCAAGCTGCACTGACAACACTGCGGCTCGCAATCACTGACTTGTATGAACACTGAGAAATAAATTCGGCGTACAATTCGTGTCGGAAAACGGTTTTTGTTTCCTTCATAGAATGAAATTCGTAAGAAAATTAGCTCTAGAATGTTGTGTTTACTAATATCTAAGGTTTTTTTGCCTTTTTGGTTCAAAATATTGAGCAGAAACCTTCCACGATATTTTGCCAGTTCTAGTTGAACTCAATGCAGCCCAATTTTATATGACAAAAAATTTTAGCTGGCTAAAAACGATCGGAGGTCTAATCTACAAAAATCGACCCCCTGATGAAAATCTACACGATCCTAAAGGATGTGAAACCAAACCGATCCTCATTTTGGAAAGTTAAAATTGGGGTTATTCTAACCTTTGTCAATTGAGCGCAAAAGTATATCCCAACCTGTGACTCGGGGTCATATTTTTTTGGTGAAAAAGGTCAGGGGATATTTCGACCGGTTAGGATATGTTTTTGATCAATTGATGAAGATTAGGAAAACACCAATTTCGCCCTCCCAAAAGGAATCTCTCGGTAACTTAATTTAAGAAAATAATTTTTCGAAAAAATGTTTCGGTTTGATTTGGTTCGGTTTGCTTTCACACCATCTACGATCCCGGAAAAGAAGTCAGGGAAGTTTTTTTTGTGAAACAATATGTTAGATAGGGGTTACTGAAATACCGGAAGTGGCAAGTCATAAGACGATTTTTTTATATCTCGCTCTTTCAAATGTCGCTGTTTTGATTTGTTGCCCTTTGGAATGTCACCTTTATGATATGTCGCTCTTTTGAATGCCGCTATTCTAAATGTCGCCGTTATAAATTTCGCTTTTTTGAACCAGTGCCGCTACTAGAAAATACAAACATATGGTAGTACCCCACAAACAAGTGGGTAAAACTCACTAACTGCTACTTTTCTTTTTACTAAATTAATTAAAAAACTTTGCCTTTTTGATTAATTTACCTTTGTATCAATTTTTAATTTCTATCTTTCACAATTTAGTTTTTGGTTTTCACGAAATTTATTTTTATTATTTAGGTTTTTCGATCTTTTGTACTTTCGACCTTTTGTATTTTCGACTTTTGTGTTTTCGAACTTTTGTACTTTCGACCTTTTCTATTTTCGATCTTATGTTTTTGAACTTTTGAGTTTTTGTACTTTCAACCTTTTATCCGCCGCTCCTTTTTTTTTGGTTACTATTTTTTATTGTGTCTTATTACACATACCTGTTCTAAATTACCCGAAAATGTCGGATAATTGGGAAAATGCAATTTTTTGGCTAAACCTTATTTTAAGGTGCAGAATTTATATTTTTGTTTGATTTAAACACTGATATCTACTTAAGTACAATCAAACTTTGTGTTGACTAAGTTGTAGATTTTAGTATGGAGTTTTTCCCAATAAAAAATATTTTCTTCCTGGGGGTGGTTACCCTCCCTACCTCTACACCAAACAAACTCAAATAAAAAACATTGCTTTATCTCGCTCACTTTATACTCGCTTATCTACTAAAATTATTTATGACTAATACCAGTGTTTAAAAATGTATTTATTGTTGTTGAAATTAAAACTAAAATATTATTAGATATCTACTCTTACACTGAGAGAAGAATTTTGTAACAATAACAAACATTTTGTAACTGTTACCAAATGCGTTGCCTATATTTGGCTTATTAGATATTTGTTTGCAGGTAACAATTCAGAAATTTCAACAATTGAAACAAATATTTGTTAATAAAAACAAAATCGTCTGGTAATATTTTAAAAAAAGCTACATCAAGCACTAATATATTGTTGGTATTTAAAAATATATGTGAGTTTAATTATTAATATACTGTATATTTATTATAAGGATCATTCTTATTTAATATTAAATTAATTAATTATGGGTTATTATATAATTAGTAGCTGTAATTATATTTAGTTATTTTGCATTAATAAGGTATTTGTAGGTTTCAAGTTCTGTTTAATATACAGGGTGTTCATTTTAAAACTTCCCACCCCAGATTTATCGAAAATGATTTTTTTTAAAGCAAAAACACGTCAATTAATGTATTAAGGACACATTCTGGCTATCTTAAAATTTTTGTAGTACACACCCCCTTTGAGGGGTATATTTTACCCCTATATTTTAAATATGGAAAGTGGGTCAATTGACACTTTTTTTTGCAGGTTTCTTGAATATCTTTACAAAGGTGTACAAATTTTGAAAATCTATCAATTTGTTTTTGACATATTCACTTATTTTTTCAAAGGGGGTGTGTACTACAAAAACTATAAGATAGCCAAAATGTGTCCTCCTTAATAAATTAATTGACATGTTTTTATTTTTCTAAAAAAAAAATAATTTTCGAGAAATTTTGGTTGGGAAGTTTTAAAATGAACACCCTGTATATTTCTATAGGGTTAATGGAAATAAGGACACCACTTTTGATCACACACCTGTATTTCTTCGTCTTCCTCAGGCTACACACCTTAGCCTTAGGAAGATGAAAATGGATCGTCGAAAAGAAATAAAGTTGTGTGATCAAAATTGATGTCTTTTTTTCCATTAACCCTATAGAAATGTATAAGGTATAGAATAATAAGAGAATTTTAATAACAATAAAAAGCAAGTTATTTTGATGAAAAATATTTATTTGTATTTTATTATAAAAGTGGAGTCAAATTTTTTTAAGGTGGCTGGTAATCTTTGTTTTTTTTGGAAAGGTTGGTGAATGAAATTTACACACGTTTGTTCCATGTGAGATGCACACAAAATTTTTTCAAATCTGACATAAACTGATTTTACCTCACTATAAGTTCGGGGACTCCACCATTATGAAAGGCCGCATGGGTAACCCGTGTTTTTTTAAAATGTTTCTCCTTTGTTCAATTACTTCCTCCACCTTCAAGTCAGTGCTGACCTGAAAAAGAAAATAAATTTTATATATTATTGAGAGTTACGTCACTTAGTTTTTCCCGAGGGGTGAATAGCTCTCACAATCGGTGTACACATTTCTCACAATCTTCCCACATTCCTTCACAATCTTTACACAGTCTGTCCCAATCACTCACAATGTGTCACAATCTTACCACAACCCCTCACAATCCCTCACAATCTTACCACAGTCCTTCACTGGTGCCCGAAGCGACCTAATCGTTATTAAGTAGCAGGACCGTTAACAGTAAATTAAGAGGGCGGCAAAGTAGACATGATGACCTTTTTTTTTTTTGGTCACAAGGATTTGTGATGGGCTGTCGCCACCCTCCCCGCCCCTTCAGGCACGCTACGCCGCTGCACAGTCCTTCACAATCCCTCACAATCCCTCACAATCTTTACACAATCTTAGCAAAAGATTGTGGATCACAATCGGTGTACACATTTTGGGTTAGCTGTTCACCCCTCGGTTTTTCCTAAATGTGGCTGGGACAACAAATTTTATGTTTTTTCAAGAAATGTACACAAGTTTAGGCAATTCTAGATTTATCAGGTTTTCTGCTGTTATCCGGGGTACGAAATTCCACGTTTGTTAGTATTATTTGGCTTAAAAATTCCGTTGATTGACGCTCACTGTCTTGAAGACGGGTAAAAATGCAATCTGTGTTGATCCGGCCTGAAAGACAAAGAGCTGTCGTAGGTCACGGACTAAAAGTTGTTTTCTTTTATTTGCATTCGATCTTTTCATTGATCGATATTGTATAGCAGTGTTCGCCTGCTTTTGGTTTTTTGTTTCTCTCGTATCTCGGTAGATGGCGCCTCTTGCTATAGTTCGTTCACTAATTACCTTTAATTAGAGACAAAACCATCTGATTAACTTCGCAAGATTTGTCACATTGACCAGCAGTGTTCTGAGGAGTCCCATAAGGACGAAACGGTTAACTGTCAACACTTATTAGGTGTCCATTAGATCTTGGACCCCCGTGAGGTTAAGCTTTCAGGCTACCCACGGAAAAATAAAAGGGAAACAAAAAACTCCTTTTTGCCCGATTAGCCACGAAACTTGTTTGATTTTTAAATTCACGGGTACGAAATTCCACGTTTATTGTTTCTAAACTTCTGCAATATCTTTGCACTTAATTTTTTGGGTTTTTTTTAACAAAATTAAAAGAGTCTGGTAACATTTTGGTAAAAAACATGTTTGAAACTACTAGTTCAGATCACTTTACGCCATTTTTCGGCGCACGTCACTTGAGCTCAGAAGACTCTTCTGTGCTGCGACGGTCTGTAATACCTGAGATACTATGCTACGTAGGGCGTCGGGTCGGTTCGGTCTACACCGCGGTTCACACGTAGGGGAGAGCGGGGCTCGTTGAGCACAGGGGCACGTTGAGAAACCCCTATTAACTCGACAATTAGACGTTAGCTGCCAGCGCCACCCACGTGGCAAAGTCGCCTTTGCTCATGCATTAGTCCGCAGTGAGAATCTGTGATGTGTGTATCTCCAAGGAACAGATTTTGACCTATTTTTTTTGTCTCTGTAACGAAATAGCGCGTATCAAAACGGCCCTTTTCAAAACAGCGCGTTTTCAGAATAGCGCGTGTTCAAAATAGCGCGTGATCAGAATAGCGCGTGTTCAAAATAGCGCGTGATCAGAATAGCGCGTATCAAAATAGCGCGTGATCAGAATAGCGCGTATCAAAATAGCGCGTATTAAAAATAGCGCGTCTAAAAAATAGCACGTATCAGGCCTGCTTAGGTATATTCACCTAAACAGTTTGAGCAAGGTCAGATAAGTTATACTTACTTAACCGTTAAATAAACCGATGGCTTGCTATACTTAACACAACTCATATAGTTCGACTAAAGGGTCTCTTTCTAACATATTTAAAAAAAAAAAAAAACTTCCCTGGCTTCTTTTCCGGGATCCTAGAGGGTGTGTAACCAAACCGAACCGAACCGGATGGAAACGAACCAAACCCAAACATTTTTTCCAGTAACTTCCTGACCTTTTTCAACCAAAAAAAAATGTCAACAAGTCATAGGTCAGAATAGAAACCTACCAAAATAAGGATCGTGAAGCTAATTTAGGGAAATAATTTTTTGAAAAAATGTTTCGGTTTGGTTCGGTTCATTTCAGTTCGTTGCGGTTTGAATCGGTTCGGTACAGTTCGGTTTGGTTACACCCTATAGGATCCCAAGAAAAAAGTCAGGAAAGTTTTTTTTTTAATATGTTAGAAAGAGACCCTTACCTTACCCTTACTCGAACTATTTTGTAACAGCGACGTTTGTAATGGCAATCTTTCAAAACGCGGTATTTTTAGACGCGCTATTTTAAGGCGCGCTATTTTGAACACACGCTATTTTAAACACGCGCTATTTTGAATACGCGCTATTTTGATACGCGCTATTTTAAACACGAGCCATTTTGATACGCGCTGTTTTGATACGCGCTATTTTGATACGCGTTATTTTGAACACGCGCCATTATGATACGCGCTATTTTGATCACGCGCCGTTGTGATTATGAACCAATATTTTGATCACGCGCTATTTTGATACGCGCTATTTTGAACACGCGCTCAATTGAGCGCGCTATTTTGATACGCGCTATTTTGATACGCGCTATTTTGATACGCGCTATTTCACTACAGAGGCATTTTTTTTTGGACCTCGTAAGTAACTTTTTGTTATTTCGGAAAACATTTTACAGATTGTTTTATTACACCTGCATGCCCCCATTCGGTTTTTTATAGTTAACTTTACATATTTAGACAGTTTAATGAAATTATAACGATGCTAATATTTACGCAAACATGATTGCCGACTCTCTCAATTTTGTATGTAGGTGTGCCGGCCCAGCTAACCCCATACATTTTCTAAAAACATTTTTTTTTATTTTAAGGTTAAAATCAGCATGCGTATTAGCATGATGGCGCCTCCAGGATCAAAATATTCCGGAGGTAAAATACCCGACCACTCGGATCTCCGGGCGTCGGGTGATCCTGGGGGTCCTTCATGCAAAGATATTAAAAGAAGACCAAAAACTCAACTCAGAATTGATTTTAGCAATATAAGAGGATTAAGTACCAACATGAATTCAGTTCACCAACATCTTGAAGAACAAAGACCTGACATCCTTGTTCTCACTGAAACTAAAATCAGTTCTGCAACACCTACTGTGAACTATCTTTATCCCGGCTATGACCTATACCACCGATTTCGACATAATTTTGGGATCTGTGTGTACATTAAAAATGACCTTTCATGTCATCGAGAGGAGAAGCTAGAACCAGCGAACCTCGATATCATATGGCTGAAATTCACCTCAAAGTCATCTACTAAGTTCATTTGCTGCCTCTACCGACCGCCAAGTAACACCGAGTATCAAAACTTTTTTGCGACATTATTTGAAAACTGTGATAGTATACAGTCTAACTATCCACATGCGGAAATTGTTTTTTTAGGCGATTTCAACGTCCACAATATACCCTGGCTAAAACACCACAAAAAAACAGATAATGAAGGCAGGGAAGCAGAAGCTTTTGCCATAAGTTGTGGTCTAACGCAGCTTGTCGATGAACCTACCCGTATCTCAGAAAGGGGTGAATTTGCAGCGCTTTTAGACTTGTTCCTAACTACAAATCCTGACTTGTACACAATTCAAGTAGATCCCCACTTGGTTCATCCGATCATAAACTTATAAGAACAAAGTGCGAAATGTTCATACCGCCAAGCCAACAATCACTTCCTCGTAAAATGTGGCACTATAAATCGGCAAAATGGAATGACCTTAAACAGTTTTACCTGGATTTTCCATGGCAAGAGGTTTGCTTTAAAACAGCTGATCCCACTATTTGCTGTAATGAAATAACAAAAGTAATCTTATCTGGAATGGATGCATATATCCCACATACAATAAAACGCAGAGCTAATGCAAAACCTTGGTTCAACAGCCAGTGTCAAACGGCTGTACAGAAAAAACACAGAGCATATAACCTTTGGAAACGACAAAAAACCGCTCAAAACCACACAGAATTTATAGAAGCCAGAAATAGTTGCAAAATTACTATTGACGCCGCCAAAGAAACATACAATCAAAGAATAAAAAACAAGTTGCTGAATTGTCCAAGTAGTTCTAGGTCCTTTTGGTCTCTTGCAAAAGCCGTTGGATCAAACATCACCAAGTCATCCATACCACCACTTACAGATAAAAATACTCACTTAGCCACAACATCAGAGGAAAAAGCCAATATGCTGGCCAAAATCTTTTCCTCCAACTCAAACCTAACAGTGCCAAATGGAAAAACTCCACCGTTCATTGAAAGGGTTTCCCACAGTATGCCAGAGGTACCCTTTTGTCACAGAGAAATACGAAAATCCCTTAAAAAGTTGGATACAAACAAAGCAATGGGTCCAGATGGCATTCCCGCGATAGTACTCAAAAATTGTGCTAGCGAACTCACCCCAACTTTCGCCAAATTATTCAATTTATCTTATAGGCAAGGAGTATATCCATCATCATGGAAGTCTGCCGCAGTACAACCCATTCCAAAGAAAGACAGATCCGTTAAACTATAGACCAATTGCTCTACTTCCGGTGATATCAAAAGTAATGGAAAGAGTTGTGAACAATCACCTAACCAAGTACTTGGAAAAGTACAAAATTATCAACGACAAGCAATACGGATTTCGAAAATATAGGTCAACTGGCGATTTACTTACATACGTCACTCACTTATGGCAAAAAGCGATTGAGTTGCGAGGTGAAACAAGAACAATTGCCTTAGATATATCTAAAGCATTCGATAAAGTCTGGCATGAAAATCTGCTCAACAAGCTCAAAGCAACGGGATTGTCGCCGAGACTTTGCACTTGGTTTGAACGTTACCTTAAGGATAGATCCATTTATGTTGCACTGGATGGGCGGAACTCCAACTCTTACCAAATAAATGCTGGTGTGCCACAGGGAGCAATCCTTTCGCCAACACTTTTTCTGATTTACATAAATGACCTCATAGATAAAACAGTAAATCCACTTTATTGCTTTGCAGATGATGGCAATGTAGTCTCCTCAGTCATACCACCCACATGTCTCTCCCCACGTAAATTCCATTACCTTAGACTAACTGAAATATCACAGATAAATAACGACTTGGAGATAATAGAGGACTGGGGCAACAAAAACCTTGTACAATTCAACGCGCAGAAAACCCAAGCAGCCCTGTTTTCGAAAAAGACCAGCACCGGTGAGCCAAACATCATGCTATCTGGAAGTGCTGTCGCATTGCAGAGCCAGTTGAACATCTTAAGAGTCACTGCAGAGACCAATATGTCTTGGCACAGTCACGTGGCAGATATAGCTAAAAGGGCGTCCCAAAAGCTTAGGGTGCTATTTCGTACAAGACATCTGTATACACCAAGCCAACTGCTGACACTCTACAAAGCCCAGATTCGACCAACTATGGAGTACTGCTCACATATATGGAGTGCGGCACCCAAACATACCTTAATGCTTTTGAACACCGTGCAAAAACGAGCTATCAAGCTGATCAATGACCCCGCACTTACCCGTAGCTTGGATAGTCTCGAACATCGAAGAACTGTGGAAGAACTTCTACAGGTATTATCACGGAAAATGCTCTGAAGAGTTGGCACGTATGATCCCCCCGGGAGTAGCACCTACTAGGCGAACACGTCAAACAGACGGTAACCATCAATTTATTGTCAGAATAGAGGCACCAAGAACCTCATTATATCAGAATTCATATCTCTGGAGAACAGCATCGCTGTGGAAAAAACTCCCTGCGACAGTTTTCCCTGCAGGTTACAACCTGAACCGTTTCAAAACCAACACGCACCAACATTTCCGCGCACTTGCCGCTTCTCGAGCGTGATAGAGATCTCCTTGCCAGTGCGCATACCCGTAAAAAAAAAAGTACGTATGATGGACAGAAAATCACGTCATGTAATAATTCTCGCCCTAAACAAATGTTTTAGATTGTCCGCCTCTTGAAGACTGCGACGACTTGCGCCTGTAGTTATTTATCAAAGTTACCTTTGGCAACGCTGAAACGCTTTCGACTGGAATCGGGCATATTGCGGTCTCTTATTAATATATGCTATATTCTATTTGTTTTTTACCCTCTTATGGAAATTAGGCCCCCTAGATGTGGATTTGTTTACGCGGTATCTTGATTGGTGTTCTCTTGCAAACAAAAAACGATTAGTTTTTCTGTAAAACTAGTTATTGGCAGAAGTTATAAGCCAAAAATTGTGAAAAAGCAGTAAAAAAGCCGCCATTTATTTATTTATGACATCACACAGACCCTTCAACTCAAATTTGAGGCAAACACCCGGTGACTTAAAATTGTGTGATCTATTATTACCAATCGATCTAGGGAAATTTTAAAAATTTGTGCTTTTCCGAAAGCTGGCGAAAGAAAGACCAAGAATATCAACCGAAGAAAATGGTCAACAGCTATACTAACTGAAACTCCGGTTAAAGAAGAGTTGGAACGTGAAAAAAGTAAAAAAAAAGAAAAATCTGTAACCAAAAATGTCTTCAAGGAAAAGAAGCATAGAAAAACAACTCAGAAAAGGACACTGAAAGATGACAGCGATGATGAAGAGGAAACATTTTGTCTAGTCTGCATGGAACCATTCTCAAACAGCAAACCAAAAGAAAAATGGGTACAATGTTTAACTTACAAGTTTTGGGCCCATGAAACATGTGCTGATGCAGGGTTTACTTATGTTTGCTAAAACCGTAATTCCGAATCAGACTAGAGCAAGAATTAGGTTACTTTATATTGTTTGTTTTTTAAGAAATTTAAAGTTTAGTATTTTATTATTATCAATAAAAATAATCTAAGAATTTCCTGTTATTTTATGTTGCATATATATACAGTTCCTAATTATTCAACCATGCCCAACTTGCCCCATCGTATGGCCCAACTTACTCCGTGGGTGGGGTTAGTTGGTCCGCTTGCAAGGGTGCTAGAAAAAAGTGTTTATTAAGTTTGAATGCATAGTTTTAAAAACCAATATTTGCCTTAAACATATTATAATTGTAAAACTGTAAGTAATATAGCAATGCTTTTATTTACATTTATGTAAAAAGTGGCTCAACTAGCCCCGCTCTCCCCTACAAAATGTCAACCGAAACTTCACGATCTCGCGCGACAAGGCCCGTGCCGAGACTGGTGTTCTGTGGCCGAGACGGTACAAAGTTATATTGCTCGATAATATCGCTTGTTAATAGTAACCAAATTTGTTGTGAACTTTACGAGGTAATTAATAGAAACCAATTCAGACCGTTATAATAACAAAATCACGCCATAACATTATACAAAAAATGTTTGTTGTAATAAACACAAAGAAATATTTGCCAATATTAAGAGTATATTTATATTTGGGAAATTTTAAGTATTAATAACAAAGACCTTAAAAGAAAGAGTATTTTGGTTATGGTTAATATAAGGCAATTAATATTTAAAAAAACATCAAATTATTAAAGAAACAAATGAAATATTATTTATAACTTAACACTTTAAAAAAGGTTTGTTACCAATAATTAATGATATTTGCTTTTAATATTTTTTAATGAGCATAACAAAAATAAGGTTTTCCAAATATTTGTTAATAATAAAATCGGTATTTTTTTCAGTGTATTTTTGATCATCAATTTAGCTGTGAACCCCTGAATACCCATATGCGGGGTCCCTCAGGGACCCCAGTCAATTTTAAATTTTTCAGTTTTTCTTTCTTTGCAAATCACATCAAAACTTTAAATTAAACTTATTCAAAATTATAAGTAAACAAGAGTATACTAAAACTAAGAAAATGTGTAGTCACAAGATAAATAATTCTGCATATTCTAGTCATGGATTGTATAACATTAACGGATTGGATTTGACCGAAGTCAAAGCGGCAAATTCAAAATTTCCGCCGTCCCGTTCTTTTTAACCATTGACATTTCGTTCTCTGGTTTAGTATCAAGTGCTTGTTAACCGCTGTTTTTGTTTATTTGTGCTTTTGCCAGTTTTTAAAATTAAACTTGGGATTAAATCTAACTGCTTAAGACTGTTTAGGGTCTTAAAAGATTAATTTTTCCATTAAAGTAGATAATTTCTTTCTTTTCTAACAAAAAGAACAACAACTGACAGTCTCCACCATTTTGACAAGGCAGTGATAAAATAGTAGTATAGTACGTTTGGTTAGGCTGCCTACCAGTGCCCAACTATTTCTATTTTGATTGGTTGTAAAATCCAATGTCTAGCTGATCTAATATATCTGATTTAAATTTATTTTCAGGATGCACATAATAATATGCGTACTTCGTTGGTTCCTTAGAGTACATTTATTTTAGTACATACATACTAAACTGAAAGTTTGCGGACAATATTGCGCGATTTAAATCCGCGCCATCAAAAACCGCGTCAACAAATTCCACGCGGAACCAAAACCGCGCCGGACCGAAACCGCGTTGGACCAAAAACGCGCCGGACCATATTTTAAAAATGTATCACTAAGCCCCCGGTGGTACCCAGCTCGGGCATTTAATAGTTAAGCACCACCCCAGGAATTCCTACAATGTAGGATGGTACATGTTAATGGGTGTAGTTTTCTGAGTTGTTTTTAGACAATTACTGCATGGAAAAGCATAGGTCTTTTTCAGAGTAATTAAAAGAGAAAAAAGGTCTTTTGAAATAGCGTCGTGTCCGGCACCACCCAAGCTGTCCCCAAGCGTGAAAATGTTTGATTCAGCAATTTTAATCACGTCCAGTGTAAGAAATATTGTTCGGCTTTCTAAGCCTGTAGCTTGTGTAAAAAATATTATTGTTTTCTCGAAAAACAATTATTTTAACTATTTTTATTTTTATTTTAGGTAAGTATACCTCACCCGCTGAGATGCTCAACGGCAACAAAGCAATATATTGGTGAGTTATAGAGTTAATTATTACGAACAATTTTAACAAATGTTGACTTGCGGATTTCAGTAGTACTTTAAATTAATAGCGCTTAACAAATTCAGGTAAAATTGTTGATAGGTTTGTATGTATAAATATAAAGAAATTTAAGTTTGGTACTTTCTTAAAATGTCTTCTTTGGAAAATTATCAAATATGCTCAAAAGTTGGTAAGATTTGTATTTGTTAGGCGCATCTTATAAGTGAAATAAATAATTAATGTAGGTTTAGTTACCACGTAGGAGTAATTAATTTTTTAATAAAAAGTGACATTTTCGTTGGTTCAAGGTAGTTTCCCCTTTCAAAAAAATATAAATTTGAACAAAAATTTAAGAAGATTTGCTTTTTTTAGGCTTCTCGTTATAAGTCAAATAAATAATTACAGCACGTTTAGTCACCACGTAGGATTAATTAAATTGTTAATAAAAAGTGATATTTTCGTTGCCTCTCGGTGGGGAATTGACATTTAAGTGCACGAGAGGGGTCCAAATTATGCAAAATTTTTCAAGAAATATGAATATGGTATAATTTTTGTTAGCGTTTCGTCCAAAAATGCAATTCTTCTGGTCGGGCGATTTGATTACTGCCACCTAGCGGCGAGCCACAGAAACAAAAATATTTTAGGTAAATTGGCAAGGCCCGATTTAGTTATAACAATTTTTACCCGAAGTCGTAGCGATAGTAGTTTCTGAGATAATTCCGGCTGCTGCCACGTATTATGCAAAAAAATTGTATAACATCCTTTAAACTTTATCGAGATAATATGAATAATATAATATAACATATTATATAACAGGAAAAATTTTAAATCAAAGAAAATTAAAAAAGACAGCGAACTAAGGAAAATGCTTTTTCCGAATCACCGGTATACGTGGTTGACCTCTGTGAAGTTGCTTTATACTCTCTTAAGAAAAAGGTTCCAATGTTGTCACTCTACCGTAACTTAGTATCATTATAAAAATGTATATTACAAAAATTTTTAAATTTAATATACCCTATATACAGAGCAGACCTAAAAAACTATCGACCTATAACACTCATTCCTCAATGTTATTTATAAGCTTCTCACGAAAATATTAACAAACAACAAAATTTGACGGATATCAATCAAAAGAACAAGCAGGCTTCAGAAATGGTTTCAGTATAGTTGACCACCTATTAACAATTGAAAATCCTAAAAGAATGTGCCAACATTCCACTATACAGTGTGTCCCCGGATTACAAAAAAAACTCTCCCTTTATAAAAAATTCTGCTTGTCGAAAAATTAAGATTACCATAATAAAATCTTTGATTAGATATACAGGGTGGTATCAAATTAAAAAATATGTAATTAATAAAAGGAGAAAAAATTTTATTTTTAATTTTACGAAAAACATCACCCTTTATAAAAAATTCTGCTTGTCATAAATTGAGATAACGATATTAATATCTTTAATTAGAAGTACAGGGTGTTAATGACGAACTGATACCATACACTTCCAATTCCGTAGCACTTCTGGTGTGTGTGTATGTAACTCTGTCCGTAACACGATAGCTCCTAAACAGCCCAACCAATTTTCGTGAAATTTTTAGGTAAAATAGTATTCGATACTGTAACGAGCTGATTAGATTTTCGTCGAAATTCACCAATGTTTTGACAGTTAAAAATTTTAAAAAATGCAAACTTTTTAACGGAGCGTCTCATCAATATGCGGTGTTTGAAATATTATAGCGCATATTTTTTTCAAGAATTTGTGTTATAACCAAAAACTTGGTAGGAGCTTTCGTTTCAGAGATATTTATAAAAAACTGTTTTTAATGTTCATGTAGTATGAAGTTTACTTGGAGTGTGCTAATGGTTTAGGAAGGTATCAGATCCGTCATGGATGCATTTATTTAGAATGTAAAACCTATTGCTTGAAAATCAATATAGTCCAGTCAACGAGAGGGTTGTAGAGTGCATGGAGGGGGAGAATTTTTCTCTCCAGGGATAGCTTTTGGGTAGTTATCAAAAGTCCCCACCTCTAGCCCCCCGCTTCAGTGGCGGAGGGGGTTAAAAAGTGCAAGTTTTCGTTTTTTTGCCTATAACTCGAATACGGCGCAGTGTACAAAAAATTTTTTTATATTAAAAATTAAAGAGCATTAAATTCCCTACCAAATTTGTATGCTAACCTGCACTTTAACTATAACAGATTTTGAGATGGTAGCAACCAAAAACCGTAAATTTTTGCAAACATACATTTTTGCCCCATATTTTTATCAGACTTCTTCATCTAAAACTTTTGTTTTTAATTTTCGAAAAAATCGTGAATTTTGAAAAAGAAATTTATTTATCTTTAAATGTGTGATCATAAATAAAAAATTACAGGTGTTTTAGTTTTAGTTTGATATTTCTGATTTTCTACATAAAACTATAAAATTACTTTTACTATTACCTTCTTAATCACCATCATCATTATGAGTCTTTGGTCAAGCTATCGACCTTAAAGGCACTAGGACCAGGGTAAATTAAAATGAGTAAGTATTATTTGAAAGGAAAATTAAGGAAAAATGTTTTTATAACTCCAGTTGGAATCACAATTGAAGTATTGTTATTATTTTTAAGGGTTGTAAATTTATAGAGCCAGCTAAAATATTGGATACCTAGTCATTGATAGTTTAGTTTTTACACGTATAATAAGAACAATTTTTAGATTGATTAATTAAGGTATTCTTAACATATTGTATTGTATTCATATTGCATATAAAATAAAACGAAAGCCTATACATCTGTAAATGCAAAAACTGATGCATTTCTGTACTAACGTAGTAATATTTTAATAGAGGTGGTTGAAAATCTTTATAATTAATATTATTATAATTATTTTGGTTTGTCTTCCTCTTTTGAATTTCCGGCTGGCCTCCTTCATCTTCATTATGATTGATTAAAACGTACAAACCCTTTAAACATTTTCTCTGACAATTGTGGCATTAATGGAACATCTTTTTGCAGCTTCGTTTTGTTGCTGTTGTAGTCAGTTACGCATCTACAAAAAATCATCTTTAAAATTTTTCTTGATGCCACTGAATATTTGGTGAAGGTTGGAACTATACAGTTTGCTTTAGATTCCCAACCCTATAGTTCTGGAGCTAGCTAATTTGATAAACAAATGTGTATATAGTTAATTAATAATATGTGTGAATTTTATGTTGTTTTGTTGTTAACATACTTGGGAAATTTTGATAATAAGTCAGAGTAATATTTGGGAAAATGTTTGCAACTAATGTAATTATAATTATTTTGTTTGTCTTGCTTTCTTAAGTTTCTGCTGCACTTCACAATTTTTTTTTTGTCAATAGTTCCATATTTGCCTCTGATTTTGTGAATAAGGGACATCTGTCGGCATTTAGGGAACTTTCAAAAAAGATACCATTTTAGCAGGTATAACTGTTAAGCAAGTTCTACTTCAGCATGCAAAAAGCGGGGATTGTAAAACACTGTAGCTGGTTTTTGGATTTTAGGGTATTAGCTCACACATATACTATACTATAGTAGTGTGAGCTTTGGTGATCCTAATTTTTTCGAGAAAAAAAAAGTTGCTCCGATTTCAAAAATTTTTATATATCTTTGCGTTTCAGATGATTTTGAAACTTTTTTGTCGCGCCGTCTGTCTGTCTGTCTGTATGTCTGTCTGTCTGTCTGTGTGTCTGTCTGTCTGTCTGTCTGTCTGTCTGTCTGTCTGTCTGTCTGTCTGTCTGTCTGTCTGTATGTCTGTCTGTATGTCTGTAACGACCAACGCGCATAACTCAAAAACCGCCTGGCCGATTTTAATGAAATTTGGCACCTAGGCTGGGTCTTGGGTCGAGATGGTCCCATTTAAAAATGAACAAAATCCACCAAACACAAACCAAATAAAAGGGTGGGGGTAGATTTCAAAAATTAGAGTTTATGTGAAAATATGGCGTGTGTGATATCAAACGAAAGGTAATTGAGTCTGGAGTTAAATAAAATTTATTTTAATTTATTTTAAAAATAGGGCGGGGGTATATATATCAAAAATTACAGTTTAAGTGAAAATATGGCGTGTGTGATATCAAACGAAAGGTAATTGAGTCCGGAGTTTAACAAAATACATTATAGTTGTTGTTTTTTTTAAGGGTGGGGGTAGATTTCAAAAATTTGAGTTTAAGTCAAAACATGGCTTGTGTGGTATCAAACAAAAGGTAATTTAGTCTGGAGTTGAATAAAATATATTTCAGTTTTTAGTTATATTAGCTCACACGTACACTATAACTATAGTACCTAGTGTGAGCTTAGGGGCCCATATATTGGCAGAGTATTTTTGGTAAAGCTTTATAAATCCTAGCTGACCCTTCTAAAATGCGTCTGATATTCAATCGCAATCAGTAAAAGCATGCAGGAACAATATTTATTTTACTCCTAGATGCTGCAGTTCGTAGATGGAATATGCTATTTCTACTTATCCCTGACAGGATATATAAGTGGAGTATTTAAGACCTGGATTACAGAAAAATCCTTGTTCTACAATGACGACTGCATAAAGTTTAAAATTGCAGTGCTCACAATATCCTGTGATGCTTGCAGCGTTGTGATTATGTGTACTTTGTTAAAGTTTTTCGTTAAGTAATTTTATATAGCGTCTTTTATACTTAATAGCCAATATATATAGCGAAGCAACGACATCAATCGAAATCCGCGAAAGAACCAAGCTAATCCCGTAAGAAGAGGTGTCAGCCAGGGTGACACAATATTACATAAACTATTTAACCAGACCCTAGAAGATGTTTTTAAATACTTAGATTGAGAAGAAATCAGCATCAAAGTAAGCGGACAATACTTAAACCACCTAAGGTATGCTGATGATATTACTTAATAACAGAGAAGAAAGAAAAACTGATAAAAATGCTGGAAGAACTGGATATAGCAGCTTGAGTATCAACTACACTAAAACCAGAAATATAACAAACAAAGGTAAAGATATCACGATCAGATTAAACCAAAAGAAAATAGAATAAGTAGAGTAATATATATACCTGGGGCAAATTATTTAACTTAAAAAATCAAACCAAACAGCTGGAATCGAGAGACGAGTAAGATTGGCCTGGGCAGCATTCGGTAAATTAAGCTACATATTAAAAAATAAAAAATATCCTCTATACCTCAAAATGAAATTATATAACCAATGTATTCCCCCTAAAAAAATATAAAAGTTAACTTCAAAGGGGTAAAGTCCATGTACTTACCTGTGGATCCCAGGCCTGGACACTTACAAAATAAAATGGATAAGGTAACAAAAGGCCAAAGATCAATGGAAAGTATATAAACAAAAGTAAGAAATAAAACAAAGTAAGGGATATCAGAAGAGAAGTAGAAAAATTAAAATGGAAATTTGCCGGTCATAATATCAGACAGAAAGACGATCGATGGAACAAATGTAATATGAACTGACGACTTGGGGAAAATAAAACCGAACCTCAAATAAGATGGGTGGACGATTTGAAGAAATACGCGGGAACTAGATAGATAAACACGGCGACAGACGGAGAAGAGTGGAAGGTAGTGAACATAATGGATTGAAGAAGGCTAAATAGATGGATACATAGATATTACTCCAATTATCACTAGCTGTAAAATCATTTTAGTAAAAATAATGTGCGTACTATTTTTGCTCTAAAATTACGTGATTTTTTTTGCATTCAACTCGTGACTCCAACGCTATATGCACCGGAAGTTGGCAAAAAATCACGTTTTTGCATTATAAAATATTCTCCCGGTCTTGCCTGTTAAACCTTGGTTAAAAAAATACGAAAAAATTAAAAATAGTGCATAAAAGTTATTTAGAGCCTAATTGAGCAGAAGGTTGGTTGGATTCAAATGTACGTTTCTTGAGTAAAGATATAATAGTAGTAGTAGTAATATATTTTATTTAGCATTTTGCTACTATGTACAAAATATTTAAAATTAAACTAAATTAATTAAAAAAATTACTTAAATATAGTCGCATGATAGTTCATTGCCAAGGTTTTTCAGTAAAACTAAACTTCACAGAGCTATGGTAGTAGCCTAAGATTTTTTTAGATATTTTCCACATATTTCATGTATAAACAACAAAAATAGCACGAAATACGACATCAAGAGGGCTCGGGCCCCCTCCCAAAGTCCTCGGCCCCCCCAAGACATTTCTCTGTGCGCCACTGCTAGTTTTTAACTTTTTATCCATGATTCATCACTTTTCATCCCAGAGATTTAAAGTGACACTTTTATCCCTAAAATGCGAAAAAATAAAAAAACACTATTTTCATCTAAAAATGCTTGGATCAGTTGTCAGAGAAACAGGGGAAAATAATTAAAAATCCTTGTCATAAAATATGATATTGTCATATGATGGCCGACTAAAGCGCCATCAATAGCAGCGTTCGGTATTTGCATCTCAGACGAGACGGATTTTTGGCCACGTGATTACAGATTAGTCTGAGCAAATTGGAATTAACGAACGATCCGGATTAAATCAATCAAATTTTTATAAATGGTTATAACCTTAAATATAACCAAAAATATTATGTGCATATTGCAACTCACGCCCAGCTATAAATTTGACAAAATTTTCCTGTAATGTCGGAAATTGATACAATTTGTTGTCTTCAACATCAAATAATTTGATTTCAATCTTGTTAGGTACATAAAAAACATATTTTTGTAAACAAAACAAATACACAACATACGTCACTATCTCGGATTAATCTGTTTCGTCAATCAAAATGTACGGAGCAACCAGATTTACGTCCGACTAGTCTAAGCAGAATTAGCGAACGATTCAGATCTACCTCCCCTAGATCTAGATGGAATTAACGAACGATTTCGATCAAAAAGATTAATCTGATATAAATACCGAACGCAGAATATAATATAAGGACTGGCACCATCACGTCGTAACCGTACCATTAACGGCTTGTCAACACCGTAAAGGGTATAATGTGAATACTTCTCTTACTTTCAATGTAAGAATATTTAATGAGTCGTTGACGGTACAACCACTAAAGGAAACGTTAATGTTAATTTCAATTGGGTATGGGTTTGTCCAATAGGAATCATGAAGTAAGTCAAATTATGGCTTTTTGGACAGTATATATGAAGTTTTAACACCAATACCCGATTTAAATGCTGTTTTTTTTTTATACAAAAACAGTGGCGCATTTGAGGGGGGCCCAGGGGCCGGCTTCTCTCCAAGACTAAGATTCTTTTAGATATTTTACACATATTTTATGAATACAAACATAAAATAGTATAAAATACGGCATCATGAAGTCTCGAGCCCACCTTTTTTTCCAATTACGCCACTGTCTAAAACATGGGTTCAGTAGTTACGTAATTAACATCTATTAAATATTTTACTTATTTCATTAGGTACTACCTGTGCTTCCGTAATAAGCATGCGCAAGGCAGAGATATTGTCCTAGGTGACAGCCGAATTTGGTACACCTGGCCTTGGATCGTCATTAAGGCTAATCCATTTACGATTAAGTTCTCCATACCAATACCGATAACAGACATCAACTTGGCAAGTCATTATTGTCGAGATAATTTCCCTCGAAAGTTGCAAAAATTATATAGCCAGAAAAATAAACTCAAGCCTGCAGAAAATTTGAAAAATTTATACAGCATTGTCCGTGGTGTTGAATTGTAGAGTGACTCATATAAACCCGAAAATTCGGTCATTTGTTTAAGTATTCCAAAAGCAGGTCAACTAGCAACAATTTCTCTGGAAGATCAAAGGACTGTTAGTGCCGATTGGTACATCCATATTTGCTTGCCGAAAGTCTTCGCTGAGCTTCGAAAAACAAACCCCGAAGGACGAATCATCCTCTACCAAGTCAATGCAAGTTCGCACAAAGCAAAAAAAGCCATTGAATTTTTAACCCAACAAAACGTCAAATTGCTGGAACATCCTTCATACAGTCCCGACCTAGGTCCAAACGATTTCTATACTTTTCCGAAAATTAAGACTGGCCGGCGTGGTCAAAGATTTCAGTCACCAGAGGAAGTAGTCGATGCCTTCAAGAATGCAATTTCGACAGTACCAACAAACGTGAAATTGCAACTTTGACAACTGGTTTGAGCGCATGCAAAATTGCATTATTATTCGTAGAGAATACTTCGACAAACAATAAAGTCTTTAAAAGTTAGTTATTTACTGTTTTATTCCAGCTAATACGCAAAACTTAAAAGACAACCCACGAAAACCTAATAAACACATTTTATCATATTATTTTATTAGCATATCATAGCTTATAAATTATGAACGTATTTAAAAGAGTAGGATGTAGATCTGATGAAAGAAAAAAAAGAAATACGACATTAATTTTGGATTCTACACTAAAGAGTTACATAAAAACATTAAGAAAATTACCCAAACCAAAAGAAGTGTTCCTTCCATAATACACACTAACAATTTTGTAAACTTAATAATTATTAAGAATTCATAAGTCTTAGGAAAAATAATTAAGCCATATTTTTTTTAGTAAACACCAACATAAAAAGAATAAGAAAAAAATAAACTTTTTAAGCCAAAAGGGCAGCACTTTCCACCTTTTGTTTAAAGCGAAAATACTAAAATTTCAGGAAAATTTTATGCGGTGCCGCGTCAGGCACAACTGCATAAATTTCAATTACGAAGCCCTCTATATTATAGGAAAGCGGCCCTTTCGAATTTTATAAAGTGCATCGCTCCCTGGAAGCAAAAACGTTATCAGTCCATGATATTACCTAAAAATTTTGCAGATAAAGTTGAATATATATTTTTTTAAATTTTGACTTATAAATTATATACTAATATAGATGCTTGTGGCGTAGCTACCGTTGGGTCAACCGGGGCTGTGTATTCTTGTTGACTTATGAGGGGCCCTAAAAAATTGTTTGCCACGGAGCTCCATGACTTCTTGGTAGGTCGCTGCTTAAGGGGTATACTTAACGCTTTACCTTTATACAAAGTATTGAAGGATGTAAATTTTAGGTCAATTTTGAGAAAATACTTTATACAAACTTATGTTTCATAACTTTTCAAATACAGGATGATAAATATTTTCTTAATTCTTTTTATTAACATTTGAGATACTGCTCTACATTTTTTTGTTAAATTTTACCAGTGGCGTCCGTGTGGGAATTGCCATCGGCATATCTGAAAAAAAAATCAATTTTGCCTTTACAACTTGGAATCACTATAATTCCGTCTTTACGGCATTCAAATGCTATGATTCTGATAAGCAAACTTGGAACTCTTATACAAACATTCCAATCTTCCTGCGCAAGCACTTCCAGTTTTCTAGAGCGCCTGCATTTATAGCGACAAAAGAAAACAAGTTAATAAAAAAAAACTAAATAAGAAAAACACCCAACTCCTAAATCTACTTGTACCTACTAGTCGCAGTTGGGTACAAATTTGATGAGTATACCTATAATGTACGACATGCTTCAACTTTTAGTTTTGATGCCCAAAGCGCACTTACGGAATAATACAATTTTGTATTTTCATGAATCAGGTTACTGGGTAATTTTGTACCCAACTGCGACGAGTAGGTAGAAGTATACTTTTAGAAGTTGGGTCTTTTTATTAATTTTTTTTTTATATTTAACTTTTTGGTTTGATTCTTAATCAACTATTTAACTAAATCCAGGTACCTAATTACCTAAATCATGCTTTTGTGTCAAACATTGAACTAAGCCCAAAGGGTAGATAGGTGTGAATCTACAAACATTGAGTAAATGTGGGGGAGGGGAGAGGGAGGGGGAAACTTGTAAAGCGTGTACAGAAATAATTTTTAAAATCGCTCTATATTTGTTGAAAGTTATAGCTACAACTATTACCAATAAGGAGTCGGGGAGGAAAGAGGGAAAGGGAGAAGGAACTAGTACAATGATGTTCCTAAGGCGTGAGCAAAATTTTTTTTTAATTCGCCCTATATGTGAATATTGTTTTTATAGAGGGTAGGGAGAATGACCGGAGGGAAGATGAGTGGGAGCAGGAAAGACTACAAAGTAACTACAGCAAATTAGAGGACATTTGCAATGGGTGATCAAAGGAAATTCATTAAAATCGCCTGAAATTTAGGTAATTTGTATGCCTTTAAGCATACATCATGTGACAAAATGGCGTTTAAAGACCGCCATGTTGATTCCTGTTGTAAAAAATATAGCCTATAGCTCCTTCGGGATTAGTAGCAATTCAACGACACCCTTCTTGTCAAAATCGGTTTAGCCGTTTAACCTCTAGTGTGACACAAACATACATATCTACCTACACACTAACATTACATTTACATACATACTTACACGTACCCTAATCGAGAAACATTACAGTTGGGTAAAAATAAAACTTTATTTTTCATTTCTCCAGGTTGTATGAATATTGTTTCCTATGGTAAGCTTAATTTCAAATTCCTAGACTTAAATTTAAATCATATAAAAGGCTCCTTTTACAGGATTTCGTATTAGCAGTATAATAGTATATTATACTACGTTCCGGTATACCAGAAACACATTGTTTGTAGATACATTCGGGAACGAATTTGTCGATGCACCATTTTTAAAGCAAAATGCTTAACTCCACGACTCAACCGCTTCATTATACATTTGGTGCTCGAAAAGTCGATCGCGCCCGCGAGTGTAAATAAGTGATAAAATTGTGCGTACGATGCGTGGAGAAAAAAAGAAAAAAATTGTTAGCAAAACTTGCAAAAATATTAGATGACGATGAATCCTCTGGTAAGTTAGTAATATTAAAAACAAAAGGTACTTTTTAATTGAGGGTCAAAAATGCAATTTAATCGAAAAATACTAAAAGGCTTTTCTCGCCTTTTTAATAGGTTGGAAATTAACAAACCCACCGGCTTTTCTCGCCGTTGTTGGTTGCGTTTCAAAAGAAAAACCCTAAACGGCCTTACTCGTCGTTAATATATGGTTAATAGGTAGTTTGCACCTGGCCTTTCTCGCCAGTTTGTGACAAAATACATACAAAATAAAAATAAAATATATACAGCATACGGCCTTACTCACCGTTAATATACAACCCCAAATGGCATACGTTGTTAATATACACTTGTTCTAGTTTCCACATGGTTTTTTATGCCAGTTTGTGAAAAAATACTTAAAAACCAAAAGCGGCCTTACTCTCCGTTGATGGACAGTACAAAAGTGTTCGCTCTTCTCAGGTACTATATTCCCGGTACCTTATCAAATTATGGGGAAAATACAAGCGGCCTTACTCGCCGTTCATATAAGTTCATACTGTATAATTTTTACCTTACTTGTCAATTAGCAAATTTTCACCTGACTTTTCTCGTCAGTGGTTGATCATAGGGGTTTTATCGCTAAAATAAGACGTAAATCGCATAAAAATTATCTATGAAATAAATAGTAATTAACTTTTCAAGAGCGGTCCTATTGACTCAGCATTTTCTATCGTTAAAGAGTGTTTATAAATATAACTTGATACCGTCTTGAGTCGGTCTATATACAAAGGCAAAATTTTGGAAGCAAGCGCATTATTTTTTATTGGGCTATAAATTAGGCACTTATAAAACTTTAACATAATTGTCACATTATAGAAAATGTGCAATAATAGTTGTAATTCACAGGTGAAGACAATGATCCTCCACCCCAAGTGAAACGACGTGCACGCGTCTTAGAGACATCCAGTTGCTCTAGTTCTGAGGACGAGGCAAATCATGTCCCAGCTGAGACTAATAACTCTGGTACAGAACACTCACGTCAACCTTTTGAGTTAGAGGAACTGTTTGGAACCAACCCCATACCCCAAACTAACAATGGCCCAGCAATAAATTCTGAATTAGCATCGAGAATGTGTTATTATGTCCAACACGGCATTCCAAAAGATGAAAAAGAAAAATTAAAGGAAGAGTGCTTGATTCCGGAAAACTGCCTCCTGTTTAAGCCACCAAAATTAAATCCGGAAATCGAAAGTTTGATGGCGAAAATGGACGAAACCAAGGATTCGTTCATAGGTTACATACAAGAAGACTTAGGGACAGGGTTGGGTGCCTTGGCAGCCGCTCTAAATAAGCTTATTTCCATGCCAAATTTACCTTCACAAGTTAAAGAAATTTTACCGGAACTTCTTAATTCCGGGAAATTTTTGGGGAATGCTCAATTTAAAATGTCCATGCATCGAAGACATCAGGTGTACCCAAACATGAAACGGGAATATCTCAAAATTGCCAAAGAGTCCCAAGCAGATGAATTTCTATTTGGACAAAATTTAATGGAGAAATGTAAAGCTAGACAAACAGTTACTAAAACGGCTGGCGATTTAAGAGCTTTTAAAACACCTGCTCCTAATTCTAAAACATCAAGTTATGAGTATTTAAACTGGCAGCGACCGAGACCACTAGCAAAGTTTCGGAAGAACCAAACAAACTTGGTTCGGACCTCCAACTACAACACCAAACAACAACGCAAGAACATACAGAGCTCAGCAAAAAAGGTACAACAAGAACCCCAGAAAATGGCAACAATAGAGGTAAATATTTCAAAAACGAAATATGCCGGTAGACTTAAACATTTTAAAGAATATTGGAAAAATATAGGGATGTTTTTATTTTAAGCTGTATCGGAGGATACCGCTTGCCATTTTTTACCAAGCCAATTCAAAAGCTTGTTCCTAAATATAGGGAATTTAGTGAACTTCACTTTAAACAATTGAAAACTGCCATAAACAAATTACTAAATACAGGGGCTATAAAAAAATGTAAGACCAAGAAAAACCAATTTATTTCACCATACTTTTTAAGGGCAAAACCTGATGGGTCACATAGGTTTGTATTTAATTTAAAGCAGTTAAATAAATGTCTTTTAAGTAACCATTTTAAGTTAGAAGATCACAAAACGGTAAAAAATATGATTACCAATAATGCATATATGGCAACTTTGGACCTTAAAGACGCCTATTTTTGTTTACCTATTTATAAAAAACACCGAAAATATTTAAGATTTATTTTCGACAATGAAATCTTTGAATTTTCCTGCTTACCTTTTGGCCTTTCCACAGCCCCATATATTTTTACAAAAATTCTTAAACCAGTAATTGGCTTTCTTAGATCAAAAGGTTTCCTGTCAGTAAATTACCTCGATGATTTTTTGCTTCTAGGACATGATCAAAATCAGTGTCAAAAGAATGTTAACCAAACTATTGAACTTTTAGAATCATTGGGATTTATAATAAACTATGAAAAAAGCCAAATTAAACCTAGCACTTATTGTAAATTTTTGGGGTTTTTTTGCGATAGCATTAAATTTGGAATAAGCTTACCAGACTCTAAAAAAGATAATCTTTTGTCATTGATAAGAAAATTTAAGGATAAAGAAATTTGCAAAATAAAAGATTTAGCGAAACTAATTGGGCATTTAATTTCTGTATGACCTGCCACTAAATATGGTTTAATGCATACTAAATTCTTGGAAAGACAAAAATATTTAAATTTGAAAGTTTCCAATTTGGACTTTAATGCAAAAATGACTATAACAAATGACATTAAAAAAGAGCTACAATGGTGGATCAATAACATCCCAAATTGTTTTGTGTCTCTTGAGACCCCTGTATACAAAATTACGATTTATTCTGATGCTTCTACCGTAGGATGGGGTGCCTCTTGCTTAGATGAATCCACTCAAGGATTCTGGAGTTTTTCTGAATCCAAATTTCACATTAATTTATTAGAATTACTTGCAGCATTTAACGGCCTTAAATATTTCGGGAAGAAATTATCTTCTATCATTCTTTTAAAAATTGATAACACCACTACCATTTCTTATATAAATAAAATGGGAGGTGTCAAATATAAGAAATTATCAAAGGTATCAAATGAAATTTGGCGTTGGTGCGAAGAGAAAAATTTATATATTTTTGCCACATACATAGAATCTGCAAAAAATGTAGTTGCCGATTATGAGTCACGATCATTAAACCCAGAAACTGAATTTAGTTTAAAGGAAGAATATTTTGACCTTATCCTAAGCAAACTGGGTTGTCCTGAAATTGATTTATTTGCTTCTCAAATTAACAATAAGTGTCAGCAATATATTTCTTGGAAAAAGGATCCTAACGCTGTTGCAGTAGATGCGTTTACAGTTACTTGGTCAAACTTATTATTTTATGCTTTCCCCCCTTTTTCATTAATTACAAGAGTATTAAATAAAATTATAAAAGATAATGCAGAAGGGATAGTGGTAGTTCCTTTGTGGAATAACCAACCTTGGTATCCTGTTTTTCTAAATATGTTAAAATCTGACCCAATATATTTTGGTCCTAACAAACCTTATTTCTTCCCCTGACAGGAGCCCCCATCCGCTGTGGAAGAATCTTATCCTGGTGTCCGGGATATTATCAGGCAAAGCTATAAATCAAAAAACCTACCAGAATCAGCTGTTGGAGTTTTAACTTCATCACTAAGCGACAGCACGCTTAAACAATATGACACGGCCCTCAAGAAATGGTGGCACTTTTCAAATTTAAAAAACTTTGATATTTTTAATCCATCAACTTCAAATATTATAGCCTTTTTAGATAATTATTTTCAAGAAGGTAGTAGCACAAAGTATACTACAGAGGTCTGAAGCTTACGGAGCGCGAGGCGAACCGGTTTGATCACAGGCTTTTGCCTTCACGCAAAACTCTGAAATCAAATTGGGTTTCCCCTCGGGAAGTTGCCGGTGTTACCAAGAAGGATGTATTTCTCTGTAAAAATTTGCAGTCCATCGATCGATTTGTGACCTTGAGTTTAGCGCGTCCGTCGGCAGTCGGTTCATTCGATGTCTGACTTTCAGCAGCATCACATGTGTTCTTAAAGAGTGTACGCGGCTAGGTTTACATGAAAGTTGACTTCTCTTACGAAGTAAATAGCCTATAGAAGATCGTAGTATTGAATAAGATAAGATTCCAGTAAACTCGCGCACAGTCACATTTGTTTTTTTCAACCAATTTTTTTTTTAATTATAAGGGTTCTTGGTGCAGTTTTATAAATACACATTTTTTAAAATGAACCTGAAAAATGTCTATTTTATAATGAACACCGCACCCGTTTGCTTACACAGAATTGGCTATAATTTTACTATGTTATAGTATAGTAGTTCGTGAAAAGGTCGTTTTTGTGTATGTTCTAATAATAAAAACTCTTACACCTTGACTTGACACTTAAAAGGCCTAAAGACAAAGTCACTTATAATGCCATTCTTGTCAATATATCGATAATATACGGGGGGTCGTCAAAAAAACAATTGTTTTATATCTGCACTATTACTAAATTTTAGACCTAGCACATTGTACTTTGGCACGAATTAATAGTTTCATACGATATTTTAAGAAAAAAATATTTTAGGTTTTTGATTGCCCCCACTTTTATAGATATGAATTATTTTATTGCAAATTTTTTTACTTACTAAATAAAATTCAGAGGTTTTAAGCTATTTTCTGTATAAAAAAATTAATTTATTAAACATTTTGTATGAAAACAGCATAAAAAGTATTTTAAATATATTTTAAAAAATGCCATTGCTTTTGGTTTAGCCAAAGGATCTATTAACAAAAATCGTTTGGCTTTTAAATGATTTTTAAGTTATTTGTGGAAAACGGCTCGGTCGATTTTGATAAAATTTTACCTGCATATTTTCGTAACTTAGTGTTACACTAGGAAAAAATATATCTTATTTTCTCTCTCTAGTTATGAAGATATTAGTTTTTATATTTCTTACTATTCTTATATTTCACCTACAATTTTTACTGCACATAACGAAACTATGAACAAATAAGAGCTAAAACAGTAGAAATCTAAATTTTATACAGGCTCGTTAAGAAATAAGCTCGTTTATTCCATTAGTTTTATCACAAAGAATATAGCCCGGCTATATTAGCTCACACATATACTATACTATAGTAGTGTGAGCTATGGTGATCCTAATTTTTTCTAGAAAAAAAAAGTTGCTCCGATTTCAAAATTTTTTATATATCTTTGCGTTTCAGATGATTTTGAAACTTTTTTGTTGCGCCGTCTGTCTGTATGTCTGTCTGTCTGTCTGTAACGACCAACGCGCATAACTCAAAAACCGCTTGACCGATTTTAATGAAATTAGGTACCTAGGCTGGGTCTTGGGTCGAGATGGTCCCATTTAAAAATGAACAAAATCCACCGAACACAAACCAAATAAAAGGGTGGGGGTAGATTTCAAAAATTAGAGTTTATGTGAAAATGTGGCGTGTGTGATATCAAACAAAAGGTAATTGAGTCTGGAGTTAAACAAAATACATTTTAATTTATTTAAAAAAAAGGGTGGGGCTATATTTCAAAAATTAGAGTTTAAGTGAAAATATAGCGTGTGTGATATCAAACGAAAGGTAATTGAGTCCAGAGTTTAACAAATAACATTTTAGTTTTTGCTTTTTTTAAGGGGGGGGGTAGATTTTAAAAATTTGAGTTTAAGTCAAAACAAGGCTTGTGTGGTATCAAACAAAAGGTAATTTAGTCTGGAGTTGAATAAAATATATTTCAGTTTTTAGTTATATTAGCTCACACGTAAACTATAACTATAGTACCTAGTGTGAGCTTAGGGGCCCATATATTGGCAGAGTATTTTTTCTGGTTTTGTTATTTAGTTCAGGCCCTACATCCGAGGTTCAAGCGATATGCTGCGTTTAATAAAAGAAGCAACATACTTGGTATGGATATGTATGAACCGAACATTCCTTGCAGGGGGGTTGTTCCCCCCTTTAAACATGATTTTTGATAGTTGATAACAGTCAACCTTTCCAAAAATCATCTAAAGATCATTTTTCAAGCAGATACAATTTCCTTTTCAACGATGTATCCTAGTATCTGACGGCAGTGGTGCACGTTCCATTAGCGTACGAAAAAAAGAAACATATTTAAAATCTTTTCTTTATTTGTTTTTTGTGGTATTTTTAATCCTTAGCACAATTTTTTCTCAAAAAGATATTTTTCATAAAAGCCGATTGTAAATTGTTAAATACTTATTAAGCTAGACATATATTTTTTAAAAAGTCGCCTTGAAATAAAAATATTTTTTTTTGTAGAAATCCTTAAATGAAACAGTTGAACATTCATTTTTGTACCTAACTCAGTAAATAATAATAAGAATAAGAAAAAAAATAATTTTGGTTAGTAATAACTTAAGACTGACTTTTTCTAGTTGACCTACTTTAAAGTGGAAGCGGGGGGCCTCCCCCCTTTCGCCCCCCTCAAAAGTGCTCTTTTACAGTATTTTCCCAATTATTTGCAAACTTTTAACTTGGGAAAAATAACTAAGTAACAATTATTAAGGCTGATGGAAAGTACTCTCTAACGCTGTATAACACGCCCCCCTACATCAGTGGCGCACCTTTTGAAATTCAAAAGTGTTTATGAGAAATAAACGTCACTGTGTTTTAGATTGAACCTTTCCTATCAAAAGTTCTTATGGGCCCAATTTAAATTATTGACCAGTTTTTGAAATACAGGGTGTTGAAAGTGATAATGTCTAAGAAGCATTATAGGTCTTTGGACGGGTTGTCCAAACAAGAAATGATTTTTCATCCAGTATTTTGGTAGAGGATTTTAAAAAAAGGCTTTTTTTTACAAATATGCTTTAGTTTTTTTGCACCACAATTTCGCTAAATGAATAGTAAGATGCTCAATAATATATACAATACACAGATTTTTAATTAGTATTTAAAAAATGATATTTGTCAAAACACCCTGTATTAAATACTAAATAAGTCCAGCTTTATCATTAAAAGAATCATTAGAAAACTAATAAATACAGTCGAACCTCTATAACTCGAACCTGAAGGGACAACCAAAACAGTTCGAGTTATGGAGAGTTCGAGTTATAGAAACTCGAGTTACATAGGTTAAAATACATGTAAAAAGTGCAGGGACCGCTTAAAATGTTCGAGTTATAGAGGGGTTCGAGTTATAGAGGTTCGAGTTAGAGAGGTTCGACTGTACTCTAAATCTAAATTTGTAAATAACTTTGAAAAACCCGTCTAAAGAGCTATTATGCTTCTTGAACATTATCACCTTCAACACTCTGTATTTATTAAACTGAAAATTAATTTAAGTTGGGCTCATGAGGACTTCTGATGAGCAAGGCTTAATCTACAGCACACTAAAGCTTATTTCTCATTAAAACATTTGACTAATATTTACTTAAACATCCTGTAGATAATGTTTAAAAGGCACAGATTAAAAATAATAAATAGATCGTAAATATACAAAATAAAAACATTGCGTTTATGTTTGGAAAACCCCTTTAAAAAGCCATTATGCTTCTTGGACATTAACACATTCAACACCCTGTATTTCAAAAACTGGTCTTTAATTTAAGTTGGGCTCATGAGAGCTTTTGATAAGAAAGGTTCAGTCGACAACATACCAAAATTTCATGAAGTTTGACGGATTACAGAAGTCCCATAAGAGGTGTGCCTGATCCTTTATCACAAATTAAACACAAAGTTACAAAAACAAAAAAGCTATTCGCTAGGATCCAATGCAACAGTCTTTCAGGCGGAGGTTTACGCTATACTGCCGGTAAAATGGAGGAAAAAATTAGGAACGAAACAGGAAAACGCCTCCGCATCTGTTGAGACGGTCAAGCTGCGCTGAAAGCATTGTGCAAACCAACCATGTCCGCGGGTTTGGTGCAGGAGTGCGCAGATGCATTTCAAGAGTTGGCCGGAGTAAGAGAGGTGGAGCTCGTATGGGTCCCAAGCCACATGGGAGTCCCAGGAAACGAGAAAGCGGACAAACTTGCCAGGGGTGTATCCCGGCAAAAATGAGTCGGGCCACTCAGGGCAATGAAGTCGGCCCTAACGGAGTGGACCCAGAAAGAGATACAAAAGAAATGGACCAACACAGGAAACGCCAGACAGGCAAAGGAGTACGTGACAGCATACAGCAAATCCCGTAGGGACTGGCTGCTCCGTAGAACACGGAGAGAGGTGGGAGCCATAGTGGGAGTCCTAACCGGACACTGCGTCCTACAAGGACACCTGGCGAAAATGAGAGTGAAGACCGACGCGACGTGCGAGCGATGCTGGGCCGAGGACGAGACCTGGGCGCACTTCCTCTCATCATGTGAAGCATATAAGGAGGCAAGAAGAGAGGTATTCCAAGAGGAAACCTTTGGGACGGAGGACCTACATCAAAAAATTCTGGCCTTTGTACAGAAGACGGGCAGATTCCTTAGCGAAGGAAGGACGCAGTAGGGGGGATGCCCGGGGGTTGGCGAAAAGGGCGCTTCATGTGCCTAGTCGCCTGGCCTAGAGCCTACCCCACACTACTACTACTACTACTACTACAAAAACAAACATGCAGTGCAAGATCAGACACCACCAACCAACATAAATTCTGATATTGAGTAAAATGAGTGGCTTAAAAGTATTTGTTTAACTCTATTTTTGAAGATATTTTTACTCTGGATTTTCTATAATTTAGCAGGCAGTTTGTTAAAAAGTTTGATTGCAACCACTTGAGGACCTTTAGCAGCCATAGTTGAATAATGCCTAGGCAGGGCTACACTATAGTTTTTTCTGAGACTGTAAAACTCTGACCCACCAAGATCTTGTCTAAGTTTTTCAGGATTGTTCTTTATGTAAGTGACACAGTTTAGGATGTATATGTCAATGACACTAAGTATTTTTAATTCTTTAAAGAGGGGCCTAAGAACAATTCCACGCCGTGACATTTAATTTTTTTCTTTAATCATGCTTACTAAATGAAACAATTAGTCTGTTGTACACGCATTTAAAAAGTCTAAAAACGGCCAAATGGGGCTTTAAAGAAAAAAAGTATGCTCATAGTAAACAGCACCTAAAAAAAATTAACCTATAATTTTGAAAACATGCATAAAAGTAGTTTTTAAAAAAATGTGATGTTTAGCAAAATCTTTTATACTGGCTTAATTAGAGCAATTTAGAGAATATCCAAAAAACGCAGAAATTTTCAAAGTTTTCATATTTTTTTGGGGTATAAATGTAATGTTTTCTTAAATTTTTGATACAGTGTCGGAAAGCTATACTCAAGGACTATATCTTCCTTGTATAAAATATATTTAAAAAGTAGACGTTACCTTGGAGTTCCACGAAGAAGTTAAGAATGTCTGAGAAATCCCTCAACTTCAGCATCAAAAACACCCTGTCTATCGGGGTGCTGGTGGTAATTAAGTAGGGTAAATTTTTCACTGTGTCATATACTTTTAAAAACAAGATTAAAAAATCTGGGTCTGTAATCCTTAAGGTCACTACACATTTTTTTGTTATTTTAATATTTTTAGTGATGTTAAATTGCATCACAAATTACAGGCGTGGATCTACGGGCTGCTCCCCCCCCCCCCAAATCTGAAACTTTACTTAGTTTTGACACATAGAATACACCTCCTGGTCACTATGCAAAATAGTTTTGTGAAATATTTATTATGATATTTTCCCCCAAAATAAAGTTTCTAGATCCGCTCCTGGAAATTAAGGTTTATCAGAAGGTAAAGTTTATTTATATGAGCACTGTTCAATAAATTATGATCTAAACTCTCTTCATACGGTCACTACACAATTTTTTTACAAGTTTATTTACTTTTTTAGTAGTTACCTACTGTCATATTTAAAAAATCGGAAAAGAAGTTAAGTTCTATAATTTCAGAAACCGATCAAATTTTTTTTCTGAGCTTGAAGTAAATTTGCATCTATAGTTAAATCATCCAGAGGAGTGAAAGAATGGTGTCCAGTTGTTGTTTGTTTGAGATTTTAATGTAAAACAAATAATTTTACAGTACCTCCAAACGCATCACATGGGCTTTTACCATGACTTAGTTTTTTTAATGCCCAGTGGCGTATGCAGAAATTTTCCAAGGGGGTTGGGAGAGGGGGCTTGAGTAAAAGCAAAGTCCTGGAAAACCATTTATTTCTTCTTTCAGAAAAATTCAATCTTTAGGAAAAGGTATTTAATGGTTTTGGAAAAAAAATAAGGCCACAACTGATTTTCTTCTTTTTTTTACTTTTAAAGTGGCCTGTAAAATACGGGCGGCGACATTAAAAATTAAAATTTGTTAATTTGGTATTCCTAAGGAAACTAATACATGTTATCAAAATTTGGATTTTTTTCGTGACATGGCAGGTACCCCCATTGGATGATTTGGCGTGGAATTACTCCTAAATTTTAATGTTCGGATAACTCGTTTTTGCATCTTATGAGCATCTTCAATGTAAATAAATGAGAGGTGTGGAAAAAATCTATTTTTTTTTCTTAAATTTTACTCCCACATGTTTGGCTTTAAAACTTATTTTTAATCTTGCATAGACCCCCTAAAAATGGTCAAATTTGATATACACTTGAATCTTCATTTGACATCCATGTTGGAACATTACTAATACACATACTGCACCGTCCCCACCAAGAGTAGGCGGATGGTTCCCCCTCGTTATTTTTTCGAGGAAGTATATTGTATATTCATACCAAGTGTGTTGCTTCTCTTAATGAACGCAATGTGTGTATTAGTACTGTTCGAACATGGTTGTTGTTAAATAAAGATTCAAGTGTATACCAAAATTGATTATTTTTTGTGCGTCTATGATAGATCTATCGCTGCCGTGAGGGGAGAGTAATATACATCTTCGGAAAGGAAATTTCTTCAGCTTTAAAAATAAGTTTTAAAACCAGACATGTAGGGTAATAAAATATTGTTTATTCCACACCTCTATTTAAATACCTATAAAAGGTTGGCCACTGGTGTAGGGGGGGGCATGTTATACATCTTTTGAGAGCACTTTTGGTCAACCTTAATAACTATGACTTAGTTGTTTTTGGCCAAGTTAAAAGTTTGCAAATTAGAAAAATACTGTAAAAGACAGAATGCCCCTCCCCCCAATTTAAATGAAATCAACTTGAAAAATTAAGTTTTAAGTTAATACTAATCAAAAATTTTTTTTGCTCACCTTGAGTATTTTTTAGTGAGTTACAAAAATTAATGTTCAAAATTTTTGTTTGATTTGAGGATTTCTACAAACACATTTGATTTTATTTTAAGGCGGCTACTTTAAAAAGTTATGTCTAACTTATTAACTATTTAACTGTATACAATGGGGTTTTGAACAAAATACTTTCTTGAAAAAAACAATGTGTTAAGGATACAAAATGCCACAAGAAAAATAAACAAAACATATTTTAAACATCCCCTTCTTCTTAGGCCTATGGAACGTGCACCACTGCCTATAAAGGGGACTAATGTACATGGTTAAAAAAAAAAAAATTATCCGCTTGCAAAATGATCTTTAGAATATTTTTAGAAAAGTTGACCGTTTTCGAGATATCAGCAAAAAACCGCCAAAAAGCACGTTTAAGGGGGGAACTAACCCTCTGCCAGGGATGGTTCCCTTTCGTAAAATGTTCGAGCGAGTCTTATATCTATCCATACCAAGTGGGTTGCTTCTATCATTAAACGCAGTATCGGACCCCATGGGGCTTGAACTAATTACAAATTATTTTTTTAACTTAACTAGAAAAAGTAATTAGTTATAGTAACTTTTTATTTTAAATATATCTTGAAACCATGAAATCCAACTAAAATAACTAAATAACTTTATTAATTTAATATGCATATCAGAGCTGTCAGGTACTTCAAGTACTAATTGAAATTGTACTTCAAGTACTTACAAATACTTCAAGTAATTGTACTTGAAGTACTTTTAACAATGTACTTGATTTTGTCAAGTAAAGTACTTCAAGTACATTATAAGTACTTCAAGTACAGCCAAAGTGCTTCAAGTACTTTCAAAGTACTTCAAGTACATTCAAAGTACTTCAAGTACATTCAAAGTACTTCAAGTACATTAAAAGTACTTCAAGTATAATAAAATATTCTTGAGGTACAATTTAGATATAGGTGAGATATAACTTTAATGCGCCGAAAACAAGTGTTAACCTCAGGGTTGCCACTTTTCCGGTTTTTTTATCAACTTGGCAGCGAAGTCCGGTATTTTAGCAACCTTGATAGGTACTTCTTATTTAATTAGGTACACACTCATCAAAAGAATAATGCCTATAGGCTTAATTATTTAGACGCACCTTCATTATTTCGTGGAGCGTGAAATTCAAAGTGTGAGAAACTACTACAGCAGTCATGCCATCTATTGAGGGGTGTCGGTAGTACGGTAGTGCAGGTATTTTTTGCTCGATTTTTAGAGATCCACCAACTCGCTTTGCAGCAGACGTAATTTCTACGTTTGATGGAGGTTGGTTTAAAGAACCCGAAAATTTATTTAGTTTGACTAGATACACCTGGATATTTACGTTTGTTATGCTTATTTATTTAGTTTAATTTAAACAAGTTTTTAAGCAGTTTTGAGGGCTATTATAAAAATAGTACTTTCTATGATTGATTTAGAAATTATTGACGGTAAGAACAGTGCCCCAAGGGCTCCACCAAAAGAGAAATAAGGCAAGGTAGGATACATGCTCCTCGGAGTTCGGGGTAACCGTGACACGCCTAAAGCCTAGTTTCCTATGCTTGCCCAGCCCGATTCAAAAAATGCATCACCTGACAGTACATGGCGTTGTACCGGTTTTAAATGCAGTGTCACCTGATGCGTTTTTTGAATCAGGGTGGGCACGTATAGGTGGAAACCGGGTGTATCGCAAAACTATAAAACACATTTTGATGCGACTGGGTCAATTTTGCAGCTTTTTGTGTAATAAAATTATCTCTTTTAATTTTTTGACAATTTTTGACATTTTTTTAAATTTTTTGTCATTTTAAATATTTGTTGAAGTTTTTGACGTTTTTTGACATTTTTGATTTTTTTTTTTTGATATTTTAGGCTTTTTTCTCATTTTTTGACATATTTAATGTACTTGAAGTACTTTCATGGCAAAAGTAAAAGACTTGGGAAAAATCAAGTAGTGCACATAAGTCCTTTTTGAAAGCAGTGGTGTACGTAACATAGGCATATCATAAAGGGATAAATTTTTAAAATTAAAATTTTTGTGTTTTCTTCTTCTTCCCTAACACATTGTTTTTCTCCAAAAAGAATTTTAAGTCAAAAACTCATTCTATGCAGGTACATATAAGTTCGAAAATAAATATAACTATCCAGCAATCTTCAAATCAATAAAAAATTCAACATTCGTTATCGTTATCCTTTAATAGCAGCAGCGTAGCGTGCCCGAAAGGGCGGGGGGGGGGCGACAGCTAAAAAGGGCGCCTCTGAAAACTGATGAAAAATCTTACGGCAAACAAAAAAAAACCAAAAGGTCAAAAAGGCGCCTCTCACATATCTTGCGACCAAAAAAAAAAGAACCACGCCGTAGAAATTTGAACCGCGCCGTCTCCAAAAAAAAAAAGGTCATCATATGTCAGGGGGCAGCCGGTAAGTCACAAAGGCGCCTCTGACGAAACCTTGCAACTAAAAAAAAAACAAAAGGTCATCATGTATGAGGGGGCGGCCGATACGACACAAGGGCGCCACTACCCTCGGGGCGGGGGGGGCGACGAACCCCCCGCGCCCCCCCCCACGCTACGCCGCTGTTTAATAGTCTTGAAAGAAGAAATGCATCAAAAATGTGTAAAATCTAACCTAAATATATAATTATATTAGATTTCGAAATTTAAGCTGCAAAAAACCACAAAAAAGACTCTCTAAAACCTGGAAATTTTTGTTTTTCTTTTAAATTTTCTCAAAAACTAACTAAGCTTTATGGAAAAATGGGGTGGGGTACGCCTAAGGAAAGACTCTCCAGCGCTGTCCGTATATTGGGATAATGTAAAAAAATTAAAAAAAGAAACTTGTTTTACTTGATTTTCTTAAAAATCAAGCTTTACATCAAACAATTGTATTTATACTTTATTGTAGAAAATAAAATTTTCTTTTAAACGATGTGTCACAAGGCTACATTAGTTTCATTTATAACAATTTAGGGCCGTCCGTAGATTAAAGCAATTTTGAAAAAATCAAAAAATGAATCACCACACTATAACCGCAATCTGAAGTGATAGTTTCCAAAATTCACGAACACCCCCTCCCACCTCCTTAACAAAAGAAGTAACCCTCCCGAAAAAAGATTTTAAGTACGGCCCTAGCAGCAAAGGTGATCTGTTTGAGACTTTATTGTACAAAATTAAATTTCCTTTTTACCAATGTGGAAGTCGGTGGGGTCAGACTAATGACAAACTCTCCAGCGGCGTCCGTTTATTGAAAACAAAAACCACATGTTTGTGACACGTTTTACCCGATTATCTTAAAAACCAAGCCCTCTATTATAAATTGTGCCCTATAGTCGATTTTAGACAATGAAATTTCTCTTTAAACGCCCCATAAGAAAGTGAGATTTATCTTCAGATTAAAACTTTAAAACACAGGTGCCCGTAAATTAAATCAATTTTTACAAATCACCAAACACATTAATTTTGCAATTGAAAAGCGTCTGCTGTTTTGGACCAAAGTCCATATTCCATGTTAATTAATAAATTGATAAAATTTTGTTTGTGAAGGAAAGGGTTTTTTTTTCAATTGCAATATGAGTGACCTTCAACCTGGAGAAATCCAAGTAACTACATTAATTTTATTACAGGGTTTTTCCAATTTTCTCAGAAACTAAGCGCAATTGAGGAAAATATTTTTTATACTTAGTTGTAAAAAATAAAATTCCCTTTTTCACGATGGTGATGTTTGATTAATGATAAATTGTCCAGCGAGGGCGACGTCCGTCGGGAGTAATTAAAAAAAAAAGAAAATATATATATATATGTTTCACCCGGATTAGGAAAAACCAAGCTCTTTATAAACAATGTGCCGTATAGTTAATTATAGAAAATTAAATTTCCTTTAAATGATGTATAACAATGTAAGATTAATTTAATTTTTAAAAATTCAGGGATGTCCGTAAATAAAATAAATTTTTAAAAATCAAAAAAAGAATCACCACACTATAACCGCAATCTGAAGTGATAGTTTTCTAAGAACTACTACGCCGATTTTATTAATTTGTACTTCCTTATGCGGGATAAAGTAGTGTTTTTCTATGAATTAAAAAAAAACTAAAACATTTTCGGAAAGTAAGAATAAACGTGCCTCTTTGAAGGGTCAAGTATGTTTCTGTCCGACATCCTAGCTTTTAAGATGGCGGCAAATTTCGATTGTATTATTTAAAGAAAAATTAATTCTCCCCATGATTTTTTTTATTTCACTAAGATCGGTTCAGTAATAATAAGTTTATAAGGAAATTCAATCAATCGTATAATCTGTAAAACAATGGCTGAAACAAAAATCGATTTTTTGAGAACAACCACACCGATTTGACTAATTTTTAACTTGTTGTGCTTTTCTATAAATTAAAAAAAAAACTAAAATATATTCAGAAAATAAGAATAAACATGTCATTTTGAAGAATCAAGTATGATTCTGTCCGCCATCTTCAATTTTGAGATGGCGGCAAATTTTGGTCATGATCTCTAAAAAGCAATCAATTCTCACCAGAATGTTCTTTATTTAATCAAAATCGGTTCAGTAGTAATTAATTTAAGGAAAAGGAAATAAATCCAGACATGATTAGCAAGGCAATCGTATAATATTCCAAACAATGCGCAATGGTTGAAACAAAAATTTTTTTTTTAGAAACACCAAAATGATTTTGCAGCTTTTTTACTGATTTAAAAAAATAATTAAAACATGTTCGCAACACAAGAACAAAGGAGTATCTTTGAAGGGTACAATTTAATTTTGTCCGCCATCTTGGATTTTAAGATGGAGGACAAAAAAATATATTTAGTCAAAACTCTGAATAATTCTCTGCCAAGTGCAGTTTGTCCCATTAAAATCTACGTTATAGTTCAAAAGTTATATTGAAAAAAAAATTGTTCGGTTTTTTTGGCCCACCCGGTATATATATCAACCCACCCCCGAACTGAACCGAAAATGTAATTAAAAGTGGTCGATTATTCAGTGGCGCACCCAGGAAGATGTTTTAGGGGGGGCCAAGGCTCCATGATGTCATATTACCGGCTATTTATTTTATTATTAATAAAATAGGTATGTGGAAAATATCTAAAAAAATCCTAGACTGTAACAGAGTAGGTATAAATTTCTTATACTTTGTATTTAATTCATTTTTGCGGAGATTTAATTTTACTCAGACCTATTTCGGCTCAATTAATGAATGAAATACAGGTGTACCGATGACCTTCAACGACGCGGCTCACAAACACACACCAGGGTTTTTAAGCGGGTTGAGGGGACGTGAAGGGAAGTTCATCAAAAGACATCTAAATTGCTTGGGTGATCACGCTACACGAGCGGGATACCTCGTATCAGGCGGCAACCTCGCACAGTAGAAGCCCTGCGATATTTTAAATATAATATAGTTACGAAACCAGCGCTAGCGTTGTAAACTAAAAGGTGCCTTTAACTGGACCGTGCTTCTGTTGGTAATAACCTATATATTCTGTGGTAGTAGTTAGAGTACTTTAAATACATTTAGATCTGCTATTAACCTAATTTTAAATAGTAAAGTCGATAAGAAAGTTGTAAATCGATATTTAAAAGGTGTGTTTAAAAAGAAACCTGTTTATCCTAAATACCAAAGAGTATGGGACCCAAGTCCTGTACTTACTTATCTTTCCACTTTACATCCAGTCTCATCTCTAACTCTTGCCAATCTCACCTATAAACTGGTGATGTTGCTTGCCCTATGTACAGCCCAAAGAATTCAAACGCTGTCCAAAATTAAAATTGAAAATATTTTCATAAATAAAGAATTTGTAGAAATTTTAATTCCAGATATATTAAAAACTTCAGGACCAGGAAAGACTCAGTCAAAATTAATTTTTCCATTCTTTAAAGATATCCCAAACTTATGTTTAGCATCGGTCCTGATAGAATATTTAAACAAAACAAAATTAAATCGAATTAACACTTCTAATCTTATATTAACGATTAAAAAGCCGTTTCGACCTGCATCTCAACAAACAATTTCTCGATGGCTTAAAATAATACTGAAGAAAGTTGGAATTAATATTACCAAATTTACGGCTCATAGTGTAAGGCACGCATCATCGTCGGCTGCCTATAGATTGGGCACAAACATTGAGACAATCAGATCAACTGTAGGATGGTCGGATAAGTCAAATACTTTTCTTAAATTTTATAACAGACCTTTACTAGATTTTAGTTTTATAACAAATGTATTGGAAGCATAATTAAGTGTTTATTTTTATTTACCAAAATCTTTTACTTATAATAAAAAATGTTTTCATTTAATAAAAAATGTAATTAATTAATGTATTAGTAATAGAAAATAATATTAATAATAATTCAAAAGAAAAAATACGTAAATCATTTTATGCCAGGTCTTTGGGAATACTTTAAACATCTACAAACAATGTGTTTCTGGTATATCGGAACGTAGTATAATTGAAAATTAAACGACTTACCTGGTAAGGAAGTTCTAATTGTAATTATACTTAGTTCCGGTATACACTGAAACACTCCCACCGCAGCCCAAATTCTTTATAAACATACCCTTTCCTGCAGACCTGGAAAATCAAATGTATAATGAAGCGGTTGAGTCGTGGAGTTAAGCATTTTGCTTTAAAAATGGTGCGTCGACAAATTCGTTCCCGAATGTATCTACAAACAATGTGTTTCAGTGTATACCGGAACTAAGTATAATTACAATTAGAACTTCCTTACCAGGTAAGTCGTTTAATTTTCAAATATAGTAAATTACTGCAGAGTAGTAGACATAGAGGTATGTGTGGATTATTAAATATCGAAAAATAATCAGCGCTTTGACTACTGTGTAACTTTTAAAGGGGTGACAAAACTTTGGCCACAATCAAAGAAATTCAAGGAACCCTAGAAGACGGATCCCCATTATTTAATACGCAAATTCATTCATCATGCATGAAATCTCAGAAAATTTCGCCGAATCCTCGCAGGCAACACTGTAAGAGGTATAAAAAAGAGATCGATGAAAAACCATGGGCGTGCAGATTTTGTTGAAAATAAAATAAATATATTATAGACATTTTCCTATAAAATTTTTGCACCCAAAATTATAAAATTTAAATAAGTGTAAAATATTACCGGTACAGCTTTGACAGCCATTCTATTTTTACAGAATTAATTTTTTTATCGATTTATAATATTAGAAATCAATAACTTATTTACAGCTGGTAATATCCGTAGTTTTGATTTTTATTATTTTTCCCTAAAGATAAGAAATCTACTTTATATTATTTTTTTCTGGATATAGAAAAGTGTTTCTTTTTATTTCAAATTGTCAAAGGTGTTTTTTTAGCTTTTTACTCTTTCACCTTGGTAATACATTGCTCTTAGTAAATTTTTTACAGTAAGTAGATTTGTTCTGTTAAAAAAAGTCAAAAACTCCGAATTATATACTCAGACCTTGAGATATTTATCAAAATTTTTGCATCAGGATTTAAAGTCTATTTGATCCCCTAGTGTACAGGGTGCATTTTCGACACTTTTGGGTGTTTTCGGTTTCTATGTTTATAATATTGATATGCGATGTTTACCATCATTATTCTCTTCAAATTAAAGCACACTAAGGTGTAGTCGTTTTTTCTTCAATCTTCTCTAGAAGTTCCCGAAACCACCCAAATGATAAAAATGGGACAGCCTATATTTATAATATAGATTTTTTGTTATATTTTATCAGCAAAACTCTTGCCTCGAAATAAAAAGCACTCATTGGTTTATTTTACCAAAATCCATTCATTAGTTTATTAAACTCTAGCAATTAGTTTTTTTAGAAAATATTTGGTATGAGTCTGTGTTTTTTTACATTTGCAAATGTTAAAAAATATGACTTATTCAGTTTTATCAACAAAATACTTTTGATTTCCATAAAAAAATCTATTTAATTTTTATTTACCAAATAAAATAAAAATGAAAAAATATTATTTATAATTAAGTGATTATTATACAGGGTGTCCCATAACTGAGGCGCCGTAGTGCAGCAGGTGATAGAGGAGGTTATTTCCAAGAAAAAAGTTTATATAACATGGGGTCAACATTCATCTGTTTTTAAGATATAGGATTTTTAAAGAGGAGTGGGTGAAAACCGGTTATACAAAAAAAAAAATCTGTGACAGCCAGCTGAATACTCAGCTAATTGTGATTAAAAAATGTGGTACTCCTTTTTTGATAATATTACAAGTGGAGGAGGTACGGGCTGTCAAAATAACCTCGAAAATGTATAAAAAATAATATATTTTTTTAAATTAATTTTTGCTTTCTCTTTTAAAAAATATCAATAATATTTTATTATTATGTCTCGCTAGAGACTTGTTTTTATTAACAAAAAATATTGCATTTAATATGGCATTCATAAAAGTTCATACCAAAAAAATAGTATTTTCTAAAAAAATTGACTGACTAACTTTTTTCAAATTAATTTTTTAAAATTAATTTCAATTTACTGCTTTTGTTCTAATACAAGACTACCCAATTTCATATTTTTACTGCGTTTTTTTTAAAGTTATTATCACAAAAGTTAAAAAAATTGCCAACAACAAGTTTTTGATCAGACATGACCTCCTCTATCACTTGTTGGCCTATGGCCCCTAAGTTATGGGACACCCTATATATACAAACATTATTAAATTTGGCAAATATAAGAATTAAGAACAATATTTTAATCCATTTGACTCAAGGCTCTCTTTTAATTAATCACCAGGGACTATGCAGTAAGTAAGTGAAAAGGAAGTTAAAACTCTTTTTTTCTGTGTAAAAGTAGGTACTACCTTTTTTCTTCTTATAGTTATATTTGTTAATTCTAACTACTTTTTTACATCATTATATGATGATCGAACATCAAAAACAACCAGTGATAATATATTATGTATACTTTATAATAAAAAGAGATAGTTGAATATTTAACTACCAACCACTAGTAGTAAGTAGTTTTCTTAATTTGAACTAGTCTTTAACACCTGACCTTGGGCAAGGCATTTCGTACAAGATAGTGCCTACTAGGTGCTAAACGAACATACTGAGGATCAACGTGGTCAGAACAAAAAATGCCCATTTTGACAGAATTTTCTCCTTATTAAGGCCAATAATCTCCCTCCAAAGCTCTCTCTTGTTTGGATCAGTGGGAAATCTAGTAAACTCATAAATTTGAATATTTTTAAAATGTTTAATAACTGTACAGTAGCATGACATAACATAACATTACAGAGTGAAAATGGTTGTTTACATAAGAAATATATTTTTTTATATATTATTGCCAGAATAAATTCAAAAACTTTTCCAAAAAAACCCAAACACTAGAGGTGGGAAAATAAGGGAATTTGCAACAATAAATAATGTTTCTTAAAACTTCTTTGTAAAATAAATCACTAATATTTTGTAAAAAAAGTTATAAACCACACCACTGTCTTACCAAATCGTAAACAATATGACGGTTTCTGGAAGAGATTCAAACTTACCGGTGAAATGATAAATCCAGCCACTTCTCTTCACTTTTGTCACACTTCTTAGGCATTTTTAAAGTTATTTAATAAAAAAAATCTTAATTTTGTGATCAATATTGCAAAAAAAACAACGAAAACGCACGTTTATTCGGATAACCTCTCAAAGGCAACAATAAATGATGCAAGGGTGACGTTTGGTCTACATGGTTGCCGCTATTAATTTTTTTTTCTGAAAAATAGCGAACAAAAATCAGTTTTTTGCATTTTACGCGTCGTAGGGCAAAATTTAATGTATGAGAAATATTACCCATAGAATTCCCTACAATCGGTCTCCATAGTCTATAGGTCTACAACCACACGTTTAGAAGAAAATTTGAAAAAATTATGTTTTTTGCAATTTATGCAAAAACGGTAAGTCATAAAAAAAAACTTTATTGACATAAAATGATCAAGACACAATTCTCTACAATGCGACAATGACAATTTACAGCTCTACAACCATATGTGTTGAAGACAGAGGGTGCCGAAAATGCCCATTATATACTTTTTTTCGTTTTACGCAAAAACCATAAGTCATAGAGCTGTGACTCACATAGGTGAATTGTAGAGAATGGCGTCCTGGAGATTTCTTGTCTATAATGTGTTTTTCTAGGACCTACCGTTTTTACATAAAATAAAATAATAATTTTTGCAAATTTGGCGCCCTATATGTTCTACACGTAGTTGTAAACCTGTGGCCCAAAAGGAAAGAATGTAGAAAATTGTGTCCTTTAACATTTTATGTTTATAAAGTTTCTTTCTACGACTAAAAAAAACACAATTTTTGACAACTTAGCTGCCATCTACCTTCTAAACATGTCGTTGTAGACCTATAGACTATGGAGATTGATTGTGAAGACTCGTATGGGTAATATTCCTCTTAAATAAAATTCTTCTCTACGACTTACCGTTTTTGTGTAAAATGCAAAAAACTGATTTTTGTCAATTTTGGTGCTCTCTATCTTCTATACATGTAAGTCTAGAGCTATAACCTTTAAGAAAAATTGTTAAGGAATTTTTGAAGTGTAAACTTCTTTAGGCGCGTTTAGTAGTTTTTGTGGGTACTGAATTGAACTGAGCCGTCAGACTCGGCTATGTAACGCTCATTCAGGTGAAGTCGGCTCGAGTCGACTAACTGTGAGAGGAACATTCAGCGAGCAATATGATGATGCAGATGAAGGCCAGTATTATTAATTTCGCCTTGTTAAAGTTTACACTTCTGCCATGTGGTCTTAAGCACACACAATTTTTTTTGTCAACAAAGGTTTTCTCTGCGACGTTCCATTTTCGCGTAAAATCAAATCAAAACACTTTTTGAGTTTTCCAGAGTTGCCCAGGAGAGGGTTGTAGACTAATTTTATATATATATATATATATATATATATATATATATATATATATATATATTATATAAAGAAAAGGTTTTTTTAACTTTCGTGATCAAAACATTTAACTTAAATTTATTTGGACTAAAAGCAAGAGTTATTTTTATACCGAAAACATTTGTAGTGAGAACAATAATTAATAGTTAAAAGTGCAGTTTAGTCATCTGGTTTTAATAACTTTTTAAATACCACCTAGGAAGACAAAACTAATAAACTATTTATGAACTCTAACCTCACACCAAAGAAATTTAATTAAACTTACTTTCAGTTGAACGTTTTTCACACTTAAATGGAGTCCCGTTTTTTTCAGAAAACCGAAAACCAAATCAATATTTTAAACTGCGCATTCGCTACCGTACTTTTTCTTCTCACATAAAATATCTCCCTCTCAGCTGTGGTCGAGCATGTGTGAAGTTAGTAAGAGGAAGATAATTTTATGTGATCAGAAAAAGAGAGGTGCGCATGTGCAGTTTAAAAAAATGGTTTGCATTACAAGATATCGCCGCTAGTTATTTTGTGTTCCTGCAAAAAACAAGCTCAAGTTGGTTGACTGCACAAAAATTGCAATTTTGTGCTAATCGTTGTACTTTCTATAAAAATCGACAATCAACAATCTTCGAAAAAAACCAACTTTAGCTGATTATTTCTAATTTATACTTTCCTTTTAATTCAAAATAGATAAGGATTTAAACCGCCACATAGATCTATAACAACAGGGACTTAAAAGCAAATGTTTTATGATTTTTGTTAAGTTTAGGTACCTATGTAAACAAAAATTTACCGATTGATTATTGGATAACATATTCTAACTTTAAAAAAAACTTTTTTTCAAACATTTGTATACATATGTACTTATAGGTACACAGACAGACATGCATACATACATATCTAGAGGTTATACTTACAACCTAGAATTAAATTGTATAGAAAAACGTTATTAATGATAAGATCTCAAAAAAAAATCAATGAAAACAATCCTTTTCTCACATAGGATGGTAAACATATTCTATTATAGATACATGTATAGCAATCCAAAACGTAAGCCGAATTCAAAAACAAAATATTTTTTTGATTTTTATTAGTTACCATTTTACTTATGTACCTACATCAAAATTACAAGTTATAAAAGTACTGGCAACATTGTTGCGAATTTGAAAGAAATCCCCAGTATAATACTTTTTGTGTCTGATGAAGTTTAGGATTTCTATACGGGGTCTACCTTTAGTTGAATGTTTTTGGCCACAATTTTTTTACACCTTTTAAGTACAGACAATTATCCCTAGAAGTCGTTATGGTGATTAAGCACATAGGGTCACTTGATCACGAAACCTGCACCGCCCGTCAGGCTTCAAAACGCAGTGATCAATCGTAGTATGAGCCATCATCCCTAGAGGTCATCATGGAAAATAAGCACTGACGCTGCTGTGTCAAATATAAGAAAAATTTAAATAATTATGCAGGAACGTGCTACTGTGCATACACAAAAGTGTGCGCAAAGTAGTTATTTGCGCATTTTTTTAGAAAATTTTTTTAATGATGCTTTAATTACTTCTGTAATTGCATACTACTTTTAAAAGTTTATTATTAAACTGTTTCCTTTAAATTGGGTTAAAAAGCTTAAGCTGAAAAAAATCTGTCTGACGAAAATTTTTCATGATCGTGATCGATGACAGTCGTAATTGCATAGGTAGTTAAGCAGGCCCATTCTTCCCTATTTAACTTTATCTTTTATACTGCCGAGAGACGAGACAAAATGAGAGCCGTCAACGTTTTTCGCAGCTTCTTAGACAGTTTAATAAATTACCAGATGTCGAGATTCGGGTGCCTGCCTCCTGTTATTTATTATCTACTCTGTTAGTTCCAAAGTGCAAAAATTTAATGGAGCGCACATGCCATATACGATTTACTAATATGTATACTAAATCATTTTTGTTTGGTGGCAGTTCCTCAAAAAGGGGATGGAGTACCTCGTAGACACCTATATTTGGTCCTTATTGAGATACATTATTTCAAGCGTAAACATATGAAATGGAGATGAAATGGAATGGTGTCTCAATACAAGAACGAGAAATTCTCAGGGTATATAATTCTTATTTCTTTAATTTTACTTATTGTTAATGGTTTTAGGTCCTTGCATTATTTGCGATTTGGTACTTGAAAATTTAAATGCACATTGTGATCAGAAATTTTAACACACGAAAAAGGTGATCTCATGTTTTCAGACGTTGATACTTTACGTTTAATTTAAGTTTTTATACCTTTGACAGTGGGCAAGAAGCATAGGTGGAAGTTTTCCGAAAATTTATGTATGATCGTTGGTGGGTTAATAAAAGAGCGTTTGCGTACAGAGCAAGGGGTTCAAGTCCCGGCCGAAGAGAAACTTTTTTATAATTCTTCTTTCTTTAATTTCACTTACTGTTTATGGTTTTAGGTCCTTGCATTATTTGCAATTTGATATTTGAAAATTATATTGGCAATCGCCCATTGCGATCAGAAATTTTAACGCACGAAAAATGTGATCTCATATTTTCAGACGTTGATACTTCTAATTTAGGTTTTCGTACCTTAGACAGTAGGAAAGAAGAATTATTTTAAAAATCAGTTGACTGGCTTGGTCGCGTTAATACCCTGAGAATTTCTCGTTCTTGTATTGAGACACCACACACATGCATAGGCAGAAGTTTTCCGAAAATTTATGTATGATCTTTGGTAGCTTAATGAAAGAGCGTTTGCGTACAGACCAAGAGATCCGTGTTCGAGTCCCGGCCGGAAAGAAACTTTTCTATAATTCTTCTTTCTTTAATTTCACTTGTTGTTTATGGTTTTAGGTCCTTGCATTATTTGCAATTTGGTATTTGAAAATAAACGTTATTATTGATAAAGGGACACAAGTGACAGGGTGCAAAATTGACAAAATTATTTATAGACTTTTTTGGCTGATACCGTTTTTGAAAGGCTTGATGTCAGCAAAAGTTAAAAAACATCATAGAAATTAACATTTTGTGCAATTTTTCTTGGGTACAGCCCAGCTTTCATGACAACAATTCTAGACCGTGTGAGATGTGATTGTCGAAATATAAAAATTAACAGAACACTGCGCAGACTGGAGAAAATGGGAAGAAACTGAAATCCGCCATATTTTCACAGATTGAGAAGGGCCAACTTTCACAGACACGATTTAAAAGGTGGGAGCATTGAACTAAACTCGTGGTAAAACATCATATGGAGCAACTGATTATTTTCCATAACAACCTCTACATGTGTTGGCTTATACTACGCTTGTAAGGTCACTGTGTTCTGAAGCCTGGCGACGTAGTTTTCGCCATTCAGTGACCCATAACCACCTCTAGGATTGTATTTAAAATCTGTAAAAAATGTTGCCCAGCAGTCGAAACGCTATCTAATCATTTATTAATATATATGGATGTGATGAGGTGATTTCAAAATAACAAAAAAACAATTGGGTGATATGGTGCTTTTAGTAAGATTTTTTGTCAGTCTACCTGCGCGCCTGCACCTGAGCTGACCCACGCTGTTATCTTTATTAGAATGCTTTTGGTCCGGTTTTTGCCTGTCTATTATTCTTACCTTTATTCTCGAGCGCAGCTGCACTCTGTCAAACTGTTATCTTTATTAAAGGTAACGACAGGCATTAATTAGAGCCGAATAACGATTACTCTTACCGTTAGAGAGCCACTTACCCAAAACCAACTGAGTCGCATATACGTTGCTGAATCGCGTATCAAACCAACCAAATTATTGTGATGTATGATAGGAGATTTATAGGATAAAAAGTTTGTCTTCTTTTGATTGTTTTTTATTTTTTTAGATAACAGCATAAAAGAGCGCTGCTGCGCCGTGCAATATAAAGCTAGGGGTAACACATTGGTAAAAAATCTGACCAAAAGCACTGTATTTAAAATTATCAAAATGCTAAATTGAAACCACATACGACTTTTTTCATTAAATTAAGACTGCATACAGTAGAAATATACATAATCTCCTTAATGTGAGATCCGATACAGTGAATTTCTGTACTTCAGTTCTTCGCGAATAGATGTCGCTGAAAATTTAGTGGCCTTTATCTCAATTGCTATAAAAAAAATGTCTTGCGATCTATTCGCAAATAACCGAACTACTACTTACAGCATGGCAGAGTGCTGGTGTGCCCGCGTAGGGTAACGGTAACAGACTGGTAAAAATACCAAAATCAAAAAGCTTGACCAAAAGCACGGTCCATAGAATGGACCGGTCTATGGATCTTATATATATATATGCCATATTTTTTACGTCACTGGTGGTCCAGCTGATTTTTGTAAAGAAGATTTAGGTAGGATTTAATGAACAATAAATATATTTGGATTTTTTTGAAAACCAAGGCAATTTCGCAAGTTTTTTAGTATATCCTTGTAAAATAAAAATTTTTAGATCTACAGTCACTATATTTGTTTAGCCCTCTTCATTTTTCTTTACACAAAACTTAAATCAAGCATGATCGTTTAATATCAAAGGTAAACCGAGGACTTGGGAAGTAAACAAATGGTGTAGCTTAGCGGATTACTTTCGATGCTGAAACGAACAAATTATTTCCTTCGTATTTTTATTTTTATGTAAGTAAAAATGAAGCGGGCTAAGAATAATTTAACCATTCTATAAGTAGAAATATCCTATTTTAAGGACATATTAAAATTAAAAAACAGTTGACTTAGTTTCCAAAATTTTATTGTTCATTAAAGGGAAAAACCGAACCGAACCGAACCTAACTTTTGTTTACGAGAATCAGCTGGACCACCAATGACATAATATTATGACATATATTTTTAAGATCAGTACGCCGCTCTATTCTAGTGACTGTGGACCAAAAGCACCCTATTCACAGGCGCTGAACCAGTCATGCGTTATGCGAATAGAAACCGGTCTCAATCCTTTAAATTCACTGTTTTTGGGCAAAGTGTGATTATTTACCTGCTTCATATTTTGTCGACACGTGGGATGGTCGTTCTTTTCGCACAATGTGAGCTATCACATCTAACAACTTCGAGATTAGAGTACGGGTAAGTTTTTTTTAATGAATTTATTAATTAATAACCTCTACTTTTTTAATGTTTTAGGAGCTTGAATTAACTAAATTTTTTATTACAAATATGTATATAATTTGGGAAGCGTATTTTCTCTATCCACTTATCCATTTTTAGCGCAAAGAATAATTGGATACAAGATTAGTTAATTTTCCAATTAAGCTTGACTTTTTCCGCGCGCTCTGTTAGATTTATTGCCTGCAGAGTAAATTTTATATTGTTTTAAATTTAATTAGCTATGTATCTAGTTATTTTAGAAACATAATTATTTACGGGAAACTGCTGTTTAATTTCATTGATTAATAACATTACAAGTTTTATATTCCACAAATAGACAAAAAATAGTTATTTACCTAACCATCGGCGCGTCGTTCGTGTAAGCCATACGTGTAGTAAAGATACTTTCCGCACGAGTTAGGTACAACATTTTTCCTACGAGCGTGTGGTAAAAATAGAAATATATTTTTTTGTATTGTTAAATTTTTGTGTACTACCCTATTTAAAGTTAAAATATAGTCAAAACTACGAAATTTATTTAACAAAACTTGTACAAGCTGTATTGTCGACAACTAAAATTTATTCAGGATCCCTTCTACCTCTTCGAACATTTTCAATGTTGATCGCTGAAGGAATTCTAGCGTCGGTCGTCGGTTACTGTCCTGTCATAGTAGCCATTAAAGAAAGTCAATAGTCATACAGGGTGTGATGTGCCTTCATCACTAGTTGATGCGTGCGTTTAAAAATTTTACACGCATGCCGTGCAGTAAAGAGGTACTATCCGTTTTTTTTTTTTTAAATAAGATTCTTATGTCTAGATTTTTTGCCCTATTCAAGTAAATCCAATTAAGAAAAAAACTTATGTATATGTATGTACATCTGTCCGTAACACGATAGCTCCTAAACCGCTAAACCGATTTTTGTAAAATATTTAGACAAAGTAGTGTTCGACACTCTAACGAGCTGATTAGACTTTAGTCAAAATCGATTAATGCTAATGACAGATTTTTGACAATTAAAAAATAGCAAAAAAAATCAATTTTTAAGTAGACTACATTTTGCTCAATAGTTTGTGTTATAACCAAAAACTTCGTAGGTGTTGTAGTTTCTGAGATATTTACCAAAAACTGTTCTCAAGGCTGATATATCATGGCTTCACTTGAAGTGTGCTATTAGGCTAGACAGGAATGCATCAGATCCGTCATGGATTCTTTTATTTTTTTAACTCTTGAACGAAAGCGAATGAGAAGAAATTTATTTACTCTGGCTTACCACGTAAACCAGTTCACTAGCGTTGATTCGCCTTTGTCATATGATTCGACACCATTAGAACAAAATAAGCCAATGGGAACCTTGCAAAGGTAAAATAAAAAACTTGCCATAGAATAAAATATGTGTAAAAAATACCGTGTTAAGATGAATAAATAAATCGAGCGGAAAAGTGCAAAGAACAAACCAGTAAATACAAAGACAAAAAGTAGCTGTGTAAAAACAGAATATTTAATAAAACTGTGCCTCAACGAAATGTCCCTGGATGCCCGTTTATACTCACCCTTTGTTTATTATACACCTTTCATATAATTACTGGCAACACAAAAGTGCTGTTCTCTTCCATAAAATTAGTCAAAACAAATTTTATATATCTTTAAAAAAACCCTTTTGTTGCTAACTAAAGATATGGTTTAAAATAACGCTGTTATCAAAAGCGCCTAATAAAATACCGCTGTTTTAAAAAAGCGTGTAAAAAAACGCTGTTTTAAAATAAAGATTGGAACAAAGTAACGCTGTTTTAAAATAGCAGGTAACGAAATAGCTTTCGTGCGAAATACCGCCAGTCACGAATTAGCGCCAGTAATAAAAATGCACGTAATTAGATAGCGCTATTTTAGAAAGCGCGTGATAAAATTCAGTTGTTTTAAAATAGCACTAGTAACGAATTAGCAGTGTTTTAAAATAGCATTACTATTTAACCGATAAAGAATCCTTGACACATTCTGACGTAACCTGATCTGTTCTAACCTTTCCTAACCTAACCTGACAACTTAACCTTACCTCTCCTCGCTTGTCGTGCGGTGGTGGTGTCAGCTTCTATTCGGTCATTAGTCTATGACTTCTATTAAGGGTTACAACAATGTATTAAGAATTCCTCAGAACAAGTTTGTTGAATTAAATTGGCGAAGGAGCTTTTATAGCACATTTTTCTCTACATTTGTAATGATTCTTGTTAAATCCAGAGTAATAAGAACACTTAAAAAAAAGTAAATACCACAACTTTTGGTCTATTTCATCCCTACAAACAGATTTCTCTTGTGCTTTGAATAGATGGACTGTGGCCTGTATTTAACTCATAAATGCTTGGCTTTTCCAAAAGTTTTCCCCTACATGGACCAGAAAGGTCATATTACCCGACTTTCTCATGTTATAATAAGTAGGCTCGGTGCCTTTGTTCTACACGGGCTAATAAATTCTAATAAAGCACTTGTGGAAGCTTAAGGGCTAAAAAATTAAGTTCATATATTAAGACCTTTACATAACTAACTAAAGTTTTTTGATACATACAGCGTGTCCCTAACTATCACGTTTAAATTACAAGAATTGGTTATTATAAATCCACTTTTTTGACTTTTATCGTTATTGAAAAATAATACCTGTAAAAAATAAATTTAGCTATCCTAACCTAACCTAGCTAAAAAGATATCTCTTAAAAAGTGAACTGTTCTACCTACGAAAAAAATCATCAATACTGATCAGTAGAATTACTCATACTCGGAATCAGTCGAATATTTCATATTTTGAAATGGTTTCAGTGGAAAATCAGTTTGCTTCAATTAAATACTGTTTAATTTCAGAATCCCAATTATTTTTTGACACGTTTGTGCTACCATAAAATGCTATTTCCGGATCTGATGTTATTGCCAGAGTTCTAATAATGGCAGAATTGGAATTTACGCGAGACTTGCATGAGACATTTTTCGACTGTTACACAAATGAGTTTTCCTAAATTATTTGTGTCTTGCTTCTAAAGCGTGTTAAGAAACTACTTCAAAGCACAACTGTGAACAAATATTTGAATGATCAGTACTTGTAGAATTTTCCTCAATTTTTCATTTTATTGCCGTTGTTTCAGAGCTTAATTATTGCGAATATAAAAAAAAGTCTAGTTGTTTTACCATTGTTTGTAGCGCCACACTCCGGTTTTGACTTATCAACAATCAATCCCATTTTGGACTTAAAATCCGTCTAAATATTTCTTTTATGAGTTTTTTATTTTCTTCACCTTTTACTTGGTATGTTATAAATGGCAATCGAAAAGAAATATGCAACGGACATTCAAAAAGTTGCACGCAAGTTGTTTTATATAATACTGAATCTGGATTAATTTCCTTGGGTGTAGCTCTAAAAATAATGCATCTCGAATTAGCGTCACGACGCGACGTATCGGATAAAATACTTGCCATGCTTTTATTAAATATAGTAAGTATCAATTCAAAAAAAATAAAAATATTTTCTCCACTACAAGAAACTTCACATTTATCTAGCTGACCAGGAGAGGACCAAATGAACTTTTGATCCAAGCAAATTAACTGTAAAAGTACTAAAGCAATTAAAAAGTAATTTATCTGTAGAGTCAGTATATTTTTCAGATGATTTTTATTTGACACCATAAAGAGTATTTAATGGCCTCTTTAAACTTTAGTAACAAATTATAAAGAATGATACTAGTACTTACCTATGGAATGGCACAGTCTTACTTCTTCCAGACATTTTTCCACCAACCGCACAGGTTTTGTAAATTATTTCCTATTTTTCACAGAAAAAACACGACAAACGCAAAACATCGTAAAATGTAAACAACCAAAAATTATAGCGTCTATATAGCAGTTGCGTTTTTACGTTACAAAACACTTGCATGCGCGCTTGAAAATTTGCGTTTACGATTTTAAATTTGTCATTGTTTCCAGAGCAAGCTATGAGTGCTTCACTTTTCGATTTTTTGAACATGTATTTATCTTCTAACTTATTTGATTGACGCATTGCAGGTTTCTAAGTATAAGTATATTACGCATGCTGTAAAGTAATTCTACCACACATGGTACCGTAATGTAACTTCTTTAAAAAAGTTTCAACAGTGTAAGACCATGGCGCATCTCTTTAAAGAAGCGTACCTCAAAGTGCAATTAGACAAATTAACGTATAAAGCATAAAAAAAGAAATTTGCTTACAAAATAAATCAATTAGATATACATAATTAGAAATTACATTAAACTGTATTATAAAACAAAAGTATCTATTATTATTAAACAGCGTTACCAATCAGGCGCCGCGGTATGAGAGTTCAATAGTAACTGCATCGGGAATTTGAAACTTTTCACTTAATTCTCTGCGTTGCATTGAAGTCATTAGGGAGAAAATGCATTAAAAGACACATTCAGAAAGAGATATAAGTTACAGAATATAAGCAAACAAAATAATTCCTGCTGGGAAGAAACGAAACCATATAAGTTCATATTTTATTTAAAAAGTGGACAGCTAATTTAGGAATAGAAGACGAACTAAATAATTGAATATTTTAAGTCTTTATTCTTCTCTATCGGATTAGCAAAATATGATTTTTAGTTAGTGACTTAACTTGTAGCTTAGAAAATTTTCTGTAGAACACAGAATTGTAAGTAGCTATTTTGCTAAAAGAACAGAAAATCGATTTTCGAAATCGGAAAAAGTTTTGAGAAATATTTGTTTTCTAAGAGTAGCCACAAAATATACAAAAAATTTAATTTCAAGAAATATAAGCCAGACCACATCCGCTTCACAACAAATCACATCCAAATCTAGTGCGGACAAAGTGTGCAAAAAATTTGTTTCTACGAACCTGCAAAAAATCTGTATTTCCGCACCGATATGTAAAATTTTAAGAAAACCGTACACTTTCTGTTTATCAATATTAGGGACTGACTTTATTTTAGAGTCGACTTTATTCGGACACATTTACACAGAAAACTAACAGCTGACCTCTCAAAACTGACATACCAAAGCCAAATTTAATAAATACCGACAGTCGCTAACTTTTATTTAATAAATACCGACACTAATAAATCCAGTTTTTAAATATACAAAGGCCGAATTTTGAAGGAAAGCAGCTGCCACCATACGGTCGATTTTAAAATAAGGTCAGGTTTTATTCCAATAAGTGTCTATTGCCTATACAAAATGCCTTGCATGCTATAGTATAATAAGTAAACACTGTATTATTTAATATAAAAACGTTAAAAAGCTAGTTAATTTTCCTCCGGGTCGTAGAAAACAATTGTTCCTAACACTTTAGAAGTCATTTTCTCACCATCCTCATGTTTCACGAAATGATGACTAGCACTATAAGTAAAGCAAAGCAGGCAGGCTCACTTCTGCCAATCATATATAAGGCAAAAATAGACTGCTGAACCTCAAGTATGCACTTGTTTGATTTCCTTGTCATTAGTATAGCATCAAATTGTTTGCCCATTTGGGGACTACGATATAAAAAACAGCTGAAGAAATACAAATAACATTTTTAAAAGGGCTTTTGTTATTGCTCAACATTGCTCTCTTGACTTCTTCCCCGTCACACTAGAAACTGATAGAGTCAAAATGATTTATATCATATTATTTAATTATTTTCCTTTTGTGTATGATTGAAATCATAAATAGTTGTCAAACAAAATACAATTGGTTTAGTCAGTTTCAAGAACATTATTTCGCTGGATATATACATGACTGGGGGCTTTCAAATGGCACCGTTCTAAAGAAAAAGCCAGCTTTCCTCCTTAATTCTAACAAAGGGCGTTTAAAACAAGAAGACATGAATCTTATTAGCCAGTCAACATACCTTACAATTTGTAGGTAGGTATTTGGCTCTGGAAACCGACACTTCACAAGTTTATTTAAACCTAAATATAGTCATCCATATTACGAGAGTGTTAGCCCAGATTCCTCTTTGTATTATAGCAACTACCTAATTAAATTTTATTTTAAAGGTTTTACTTACACAATAAATCCTAGAGAACATTGTACTGTTTGCAATCAATCAGCCTATGAGCATTTAAATCTTATTTGTTCATATTCCCAATCTACGCATCTCTGAGAACCAATCAAAACAGAATTTTTTTAGGACTTGACAGGACCGTAATTATTATTTGTTTTTATTATGTTAAATTAGATTTTTATGGAGTATTGTGAATTAACCTAAACATTGTTATAAAAGTGTAATTTCTTAGAGACAATAAAAAATTGAATTAAATTGAATTCCTAAAGCTTTTCTTCGTGCGGAATAATCGATTTCCTGCACTTATAATTTTCTGTTTGATATTGATATGGATACCTGCTTTTCCGATTGACAACAAACAATTTTTATTGATTATACACACATATTTAAAATAAATATGCAGTAAAAACTTCATGATTTCCTAGTATATAAATGGACATTTACTAAATTATTAATCTTATAAATTTTCAATGGCTATAATATATTTTGTACCATTAAAATTTTAAAGAATATATAAAACAGAACAACATAATATTATATGATCTTAAATTCCTATAATAAAATTCTTAATTTTTAGTCCATGGCCAAGCTCGCTAGAAAAAGGAAAATGGTATAATTTGGGGATAATAATCTTCCTTTTTACAGCAGTAAGAGGGGCTTGTCAAGATGTTAAAAAAACTATGATAAAAAGAAAAATTTGTAACCCCCAATTACACCGAATATTTTATGTCAATGTTAAAGTTGCCATAGGAGAAGTGCAATTTTTGCAAAATTATAACGAACAAATCGAAATTTGTATCGCAAGTTTATATTGCTAATAAAATGTCAAAGCAGAGTTTTATGGTTGCCAAACGTCAAACATTGTTATATTCTGACAACCAACGTCATGTGATTAAGAGACAGCGACAAAAAAGTAAATGTCAACGAGATTCGAGTTCTCTGTTTATTCGGGAAATATTTAAATAAATTACACTCGTGCATTAAAATAATCAGATTATTTTTTTATTCAAGGTGCCTTTTTTACAAATTGGAATTATTTGTTTTCATATTTTATGAAAATGCCCTCCTCTTGCGGATTCGGGCTTTTTCGGAAAAATATGAAAACAAACTCTTGCAATTATAAAAGAACAGGTTTTATTAAAAAATTATGTGCAGTTACCCCTGATAAGTTGACTGGCCCATGGACAATTTTAGTTGTTTAACTTTGAAGTTATTACATGATCCTTCACTTATTCCTAAGACACTCTGTCTCTTTCTGCTAAAGGCATATTCTGTAATTTTTGGACTGTGTGCGTTTCGAAACCATTTGCCCATTCGGTATTCTAGGGAACACTTTATAATAGACTTTCAAAAGCATCAGCAAAATTTTCGCGAAATAGATTTTCATTTTGCGGAAATGTGCCATATTTTAGGATCGTCGTGGAATCACTTAGTTTGCAAAAAAAAAGAAAACTAGATTAGGAGATTTTAGTTTTTTAACAAAAAATTATACAGTGTAAAATATAGTAATATTTCCCTAAATTTTCAAGTTTTTTAGAAAAATACTGAAAATAGTATAGTACACGACATCAGGGTTTTAAATAAACACAAAAAACAGATGACGAGATTTACGATTTCTTTTAAAAGTTATGGAAAATCCTGAGGCGATGTGCTTAAACAGACCTTGGATTCGGTTTCAGCGACCCTGAAAATATAAAGTTAGCATAGTCAGACCTTAGAAGTAATTTTTCGATTTTTTTTGTGGAGCTGTGTTATTATTAAATAATAATATTAATTTTTTGTTTATGAAAAAATAATTAATTAATAAAAATGCTTAACCCTATACATAATGGATATAAAGTAATAGGTATTGACGTTGTTAGACCGGAAAGCCACTGCCGAAGCCTGCAAACCTGGGGACATTTAATATAAAAACCTTTACTAACATCAAAACGAAAAATTGAAAAAATTACAGCTCAGTGCAAAATCTGAGTAATCCAGAGAGAGTTATTTTTACATTAATAAAATAGAAAATATAATTAAAATAAGTAAAAGAAAAAAAAATCTAAACAAATATGTATTTTTAAATATTGTGTTTGTACTTGCGGCAAAGTGAATCTTTGTTATCAGTTTACCACACAGCGTACGGTAAAGTAACTTTGCCTCAAAAGGTTTGGTAAAGTGCTACTTTTTGCACGCAAATGAGCCCTGTAAAGTTCAATTTCACGCACGCGAATAGGTAAAAGTTTTTCAGCATCGATATGACAAATTTTGAAAAATCTGTGTGTAGATCTGAATTTTCTGTTCATAATATTTCCTATGAAAAGCCTTGGTTACTATCGTCTAAAAGTAAGATGTTATATTTCGCTAAAACAGGTGAAACATTTTTTTGGAATTGGATAGAGTTTGTTTATTTTTCTTATAAATTAAGTTTTTATGCTTTCCTGGCACTCGTAGAAAAATAATTGTTTCTAACACTTGCAGTAACCTATTTTTCCTTACTCAAATGCTTGACAGAACTCGCTACTCATCGTTCTATCAACGGCATTCGCGTGCGAAAAAATCGATTTTATGCACTTGTTAGGAAAATAGCTATTCCGTTCTCTTTGTTCTTTGCCAGTTCCTGTTGAGACCGGAAAGTTTTTACAAAAGAATCTAGCTGTAAATTGACACTTGCGTTACAAAAAATTGTGAACATGGTTGTATTTCGGTAGATGTAAGAAACAGTCAATTATGTTATACGAAAAGAACTTAAGACAAATCTAACTTGAGCTTGTTATTAAAATAAAATGAAATATTAAATCAGTTTAATTAGTTTTTCGACGCCAAAAAAACTTTTTAAATTTTATCTATCCTGCAAATTTTTTTTCCTGCACTAAGGCACGCTGGAAAAAATAAAACATTTCTGTATTAAAATACCTCGGTGCTTCCTAAATTGGAGGGAGAAATTTGCATTTTCTGGTCGTTTGAGGAAAAAGCGTTAAGGATAATATACTTTTTTTGACGGCGAGTAAGGCCAGGTTCGGGCTTGGCTTTTCTATCTACTAGGAAGAAAAACTAAACAATAAAATGCTTAACTCTTATATGGAGCTTGTAGTTACTTACTAAATAACTCTGGTTAGCCTAACCGATCAAGATTACTTAGTTTACACCCTCATAACAGACGTTGAATTAAAAACAAAATTAAATTAAAAGTATAGTTCTTATTTGGTAATTAAACTTTTGTGTTTTTTGTTCAAAGCTTAGGCTTAGTGAAAGCTAAAGTTTCACTGAACGTAAACGTTGTGTGATCGACCTTGACCCACATCAACAAAACTACGATTTCTTAACGTTTACCCTACCAGAGGTAATTTACCTAATATTTCTAGTTGTGACAACGACGGTTACAAAACGTTTTTAAGGCCCAAAATTTGTTCAACAATTTCTCATACAAAACTCAAGGTTTTTTAATCGTTGTACGGCAGTCGTGGGTTCGACTATTAGGTTAGATTAGGTAAGGTAGTAACTGGCATCGTCAGCTTGTCTCACGTAGATGTACCGGTCCATTGTAATACCACATGTTAATGAAAATAATTTCGCGAAAGTAACTTTACCCATTTCTGTGTGGATATGAGGGAGCCAGTGGCAACTGCTTAAAATTCTGATGAGCGTATCTAGCCCTATGTCCCTCAGTTCTTCTAGATCTTGGAAATAAGGAAGCACATCTCATTCAGGCTAGGCCAGAGCATTCACACAGCAGAAATATTATGCTCTCAGATCCCTCCTCGTCCGTGCAACTACCGGAATAGTCGTTTGGTTTTAGACATTTCACGGCAAGTTAAGTAAAAAATATTTTTGTTGAAATAAAGGCGCACTAATTTTGGGTGGCTAAAATCGGTAATATTTGCCAGTAAATTGTGTACATAAAATTTGTTAGCAGAAATGCTCTTAATAGCCATATAAAGTGTTGCATAAATTCTTCAAAGCATTACAAGAACTTGTCTAATTCTTGGTAAATTAGTTACAAAGTTAACGTTTAGAGGCAACGTTCGAACGCGATTCACGACGTTTAGCCAACGACTTACGGCTACTTGGATATGGACTTTTAAAAGGCTATATCTAATAATTTTAAATTTGCATTCCTTAAAAAGTGTTCTTATCATGATAGTTTTAAAATTATAAAATAAAAATTTAAGCCTTTCATTTCAATTCACTTTCAGACCCTGTCTGGACCCACCCATTTCTTTTTAATAGTGTATAAATTTATCTAGTGATATTTGGCAATACTTTGAAAAATTTATTTTTCAACCAAGCTAGCTTAGTAAACCTAGTTTGATTATTTTACAAAAGTATTATCGCCCTTATACTCATTCTCCATATGTTTGCTTCGTTATATAGTGACCTTATGCTAAACACCTTTACCTATAAATAAGAAATATGCTTTAACACTGTAAAAAAAAGTCATAGCCTTCCTCATTTTAATCACAAATGGTTAAACTCTGATAAAGCCAGACTTAACTAGAATAGATTGCCAATGTTTAATATGGTCTTAAGCCCAAACGATAAGTAATCCAAATATACATTTCAAATCTGCTGTAGGGGTGCGCGTACCATTGTTTCTGCATACCAATACCCTTCCCTCCCCACTCTTAGTGCACAAAAGTGGAATGGGTGTAGGTTAGATCCAGGTAATTTGCCAACTATTATGTTATTAGTAAAATAAATTTTATGTCAAAAAAAAAAGACCCAAATACAGATATTTATATCTTTAAGTAGGTATCCCTCTCATTCTTCATCATATTATCTATCATTATTTTAAAAATCTGGAAACAAAATAGTGCGTTTAAAGTTAGGATCATACCTTCATTCGTGATGGTTTTTTTGAAGTAATATTATTCCAGAGAATCTGAAAGGGTTTTAAAAAACAAAGGTTTTATGGTCTGCAACATATTGTTTTCAATTCGTCTCTTTTGCCTTGCTTCAAAGTAAGAAAACAGTTGACAGGTTAACGTTTAAAAAACTTCATCTTCTTGTAAATTTTTTTATATTTTATAAAACAACTAAATTTCAAAAAAAAAAAATAACTTTTTTAAGAATCCTTAGATCCTAAAGCTGGCTTAGTTGGACCTGATCAATAAAGAACGCGGCGATGAATAGATTTAAAGTTGCTGGTTTTTCAATTTAAAAAGTTAAGCTTAAAAATTTATGCTCCTGAATTGAAACTACTAAACTTAAGCGGAGTTTTTGTTTTAGGACGGTTTTAATCTTTTTTGGTTCGTGTTATTATTTTACTTTATTTTAAGAAAAAGCAAATAATACAATTACGTTAAGTTTATTTGTTTATTTTTTTTCCGTTTTAAAATCATAAGAATAATTAAACGGTTTTAAAACAAACATAAAACCAAATTCTCAAAATAATTTTAAACATGTTATGGTCCCTTTTAACGGATATATTTAAATGTAACGATTTGAAAGAAAATAGTTTTTGTTATTAACAATGCAAAAATAAAATACAGAACAAAACGAACCTGTTCTACAGGGTTTCCTGGAAAAATGTACCTACATCCGTTATTTTGGGGATTTCGTAAACCGACAAATATACAATTTAGGTTCAATGGGAAAGAAACAAATGCATTTCGAGCCGAATTAGATCAGATAAGCTCGGAATAGCACCAATTTTTCCCATTTTACCAACATCTAATAAGCTACCGTCTCTAAAGTCCCCATAAAGCCCATTGTAAGTACTTTTATCTAGACCCTGTATAAATTACATAAGTAATGACCAAGTTAACTCAAAAAAGGCCGGTAAAAATATTTTCCGGTCTCTTGGTTCTTTACTTGTCCCTGTCGAGACCGGACTGACAATTTTCATACAAAGAAATGTACGGAAAGGGCTTACTTTCCGGTCCGTTTAAAAACAAAAACTGTGGAAACAACACAAACAAAGAGGGAAATACAAAGAATGTCAAATACTGTCATTCAAATACTTTTATTTTTATATTTTATTCCATGAAATTACTGTTATTAGGTACTTGTTTTATTTACCAACTTTACTGTGGAGGACAGTTCTTAAATAACGCAACGCTAAAGAAGGGGAGGGGAGATTTAACCTCGCGTTACACTCAATATTTTTTGAATATGTTTTTTTTTTGAAAATGCGTTACAAAGGGGGTAGGGGGTGCAAGATCTTGAATTTTTGCGTTACGTAATTTAAGAACGATAACTCTTCATTTAAATAATTTTTCTACAATTACAAAAAAAATCAAAAGAAAATATAACTAATTAAAACTTTATGTTTATCAGCTAACAAAAAATTATTGATTTATTTTATTCAATATGCAGATATCCGAACTAAATACATACCCTCCAGCAATTTTTAATATAGGTATTTTGAAACAGCTAAAAATATAGCCACCGAGAAAGATGTAAATGATATTTTATAGTTTTACTTTTGCAACAGCAAAAAATCAGAAAAAATTAAACATTAAAATACTGTAAATTCTTCTTACAAAAGTTTAAAGTCAAATCAATCTACTGTAAAAACGTAACAAAATCAATATTACTGAGCTTGCAACAATTTTATACAGTGTGTCCACGTAAGTTGGCGGCATATGGGAAACTTTTTTATTATTAGCTTTACGAAAAAAAGTTATTCTTCATAAAAAGTTCTGCATGGTCCAAAACCTAAAATGCAACCATCAGATGTTAAATTTTGTCAGTCATATTACGAGGTTTGTCAAAAAATTTGATTTTTGCTCCAGAGTAAAGTACCTTTCTTTTTGACAATATCGAAAATTGTTATAAAGAAAAGATGTTTAGAATTAAAAATAGCTTTTAAATATTCAATATTGTTTATTTACATTAAAAAAATATTTTTTTCTCCATTTTCTCTGCGATTATGTTGGAAATTTAAGTTTGCACATTAATGCATTGCATTTATTAATTATAAATTTGATTAAACAATTATAAATAAACTTTTAAAAACAATTATCTCTTAATATTTATCGAACTCTGATAACCTTTAAGTTGCTTAATCACTAGTTTGTAACAAACAAATACGTCTGTCAAACATAAAACTGTACAATACGGATCTCTAAAAATTTTGAAAAACACTGTTAGACTGCCTAAAAAAGTGTTTATACCGTGGCACTTTTTGAAATACGATTGTTGACGTTTCTTCGAATTTTCGATATTTAGACAGTTCGTAAAGCCTACTTTAATTATCAGTTTTAAAAAATGCCAGTGCATCCTAGATTAATTATGCATTAATGTGCAAACTTAAATTTCCAACGTAATCGCAGAGAAAATGTAGAAAACAATATTTTTTTAATGTAAATAAACAATGTTGAATATTTGAAAGCTATTTTTAATTCTAAACATCTTTTCTTTATAACAATTTTCGATATTGTCAAAAAGAAAGGTACTTTACTATGGAGCAAAAATCACATTTTTGACAAACCTCGTAATATGACTGAAAAAATTTAACATCTGATGGTTGCATTTTAGGTTTTGGACCATGCAGAACTTTTTATGAAGAATAACTTTTTTTCGTAAAACTAATAATAAAAAAGTTTCCCATATGCCGCCAACTTACGTGGACACACTGTATATAAAATACGATGCTGGACAATAATAGACCGGCATCACTGATACAAACTGATCCAGGGCTATCAAAACAGACGGGCCACGATCCTCCACTTTGTTGATTACGACACAGCTGATTGTCTTTAAAATATTGAAGTTGGAATGACGGTTCATGAATATTTGATTTTTTTTTAAATAAAGCCGGTCTTGAGATTGTTTTTACTATATTCTTTCAGAACAATTTTTTTTAATCTATAGTGAGCTTTAATTTTTCAGAGCCGCTTCATTAGCTCACACAAAAATTAAGTTTAAAGCAGAAGCGAATGTGACAAACACAGACGACAGTCAAATACATGTCAAATATAACAGTTGGAATGTGGTACATGACGGGTAATTTGAATTCAAAATAAGGAATGATAAATCTTGAAGATTTTAACCTTTTAATCATGTTGCTTCCTTTGGTGGAATATCGGAATGGTGTCTGAGAATATTTCACTAAAATTTCACGGAAATCTGTAGTGCCGTTTTGAAAATATCATAAAAAAACGTCTGACCTCCCTTAAGACCCAATGTAAAATTCAGCCCCCGGAGAACAGCTGATTTTTTCAGGGTCGTGGCCTCTATTTTTGTATTCGCCTTGAGTGATCTTCCCAATACTCCATTGCTACCAAGTGGTACTTACGAAAATTACCTAAGAAAAACCCCCACATGTTACATGAATCTCAAAGCCAAATTTAACATAACCTAGTTAAAATTTTATATTGTGAGATTCAAGAATTCGCGTGGCCTTCATCATAACGACTCTGTCTTACTCGCGGCTACAGACTAAAATGCACTCTGACTCCTTCGATTTCAAGGTTATGTTTTAATTGTTTTGTTTTTGTTCAAATAGCCTGGGACTGTTTAAAGTTTGAAGTCCCTTCCAGTTTTAAAAATTAGTCCGTGTTTTATATTTGTCGTGTAGTTAGTTCGGTCAAATTTATTTTGTGTTATTGTTTCAATTCATATAAAAATACATCGACCTAAAAATATGGAATGTACCGAGTGCACTCAAAAGATCATTTTTTCTTCCAAGTCTATTTTAAGAGCTCATCACATAAGACCCTGATGCTTTTTATTATTTATTATTATCACACATATACCATACTATAGTAGTGTGAGCTATGGTGATCCTAATTTTTTCGAGAAAACAAAAGTTGCTCCCATGTCAAAATTTTTTATATATCTTTGCGTTTCAGATGATTTTGAAACTTTTTTGTTGCGCCGTCTGTCTGTCCGTCTGTCTGTCTGTAAGGACCAACGCGCATAACTCAAAAACTGCTTGCCCGATTTCAATGAAATTTGGTACCTTGGCTGGGTCTTGGGTCGAGATGGTCCCATTTGAAAATGAACAAAATCCACCAAACACAAGTCAAATATAAGGGTGGGGGTAGAATTCAAAAATTAGAGTTTAAGTCAAAATATGGCATGTGTGATATCAAACGAAAGGTAATTGAGTCTGGAGTTAAACAAAATAAATTTTAGGTAAAAAAAGGGTGGGAGTAGATTTCAAAAAATAGAGTTTAATTTAAAACATGGCTTGTGTGGTATCAAACGAAAGGTAATTTAGTCTGGAGTTGAGCCTAAGCCAGAAGAGACAATTGTAATAGCAAATCAATTGTTACATTCTTGATTCCTAAAAATAATAAAAACCTAATAGAGTAAATACCTAGAAGAATAATTTATTTTTGCATCTGCCCACTTGTTATTTTTGTGTTTCCCAAAATCTTTTTTTGAGTTCAGCTAATAGCTTAAACATTTCACATTTTGTTTATTTTTGTTTTATATCGAATCTTCATTATAAATGTGATTTAATTATATAGTACCAAATTTTCCATAAATCCTAAACCTCAAAAAGATTTAGCCTGGATTCCTATAGTTCGGAGCCTAAGCCACTTTTGTCTGCATTTTTTGGGTACCGTAATGATACTTGGTACGAATATATTACAACACTGTAGTATTATTTTATTGGCTAAACTGAATACCGGGTGTCCCATTTAAAAAAATATGGTTTTTTTAACATAACTCACCTACTCGTCATTTGATTTTCTTTTCGTTCATCATCATCGTAATCAGAGAAAAAAAATACCACAACTTTGTCTATTTAACCGACCCTGTAGCTCTAATATTAACGAAGTAAGTAATTAAGTGGCGACTTAATTCTTAACACCCTGTACATTATAATTCAAGAATTCCAGAAACATCATTTTTACTTAATTTATCAAATTTTATTAAGTTGGTTTTGATTAGGTGTTTTTAATATTCTCTCACGTAGATCTCAGAACAGGTACATTTCAGGTGTCAGTTTTTGATATATCATGTGAACAGTTTGACGTTTTGACTTAATTTATATCTGTCCTCGTTCCTTTTGCTCCCTCCCCTGAAAAAAACCGTTTTCAAAACTTTACTTTTTGTAAATTTTTTGGATTTACAAACTATAAGGTGAAACAAACAAAAAACTGTACGCGAAATGAGTTTCATATTTAATTTATACATTTTTTCTTGTCCACCTCAAGTACGCCCCTGTATCTGGGCCCTGCACTGGGTTCCATCGGAGCACCTCTTCTAAAATGGCATCTCTAGGTGTCTACTACCTCTGTGCCAAATTTTATTACGGTAGGGAAAAATGCAGACAAACCCCAAAATTTCCCTCTTAGGCCCCGAACTACTACGAATTTTAAAAATGTACGTTCAAATTAACCCGCGAAATCGAAGGAGCCAGAGTGCATTTTAGTCTGTAGCCGCGAGTCTCTGTCTTTGGTTAGCAAACAACACATGTTTTAAAGCATTCCGAACTGCAATAGAAAATTAGATTGTAAGAAGCTTGGAAGTCAACACGCAGCACTGAATTAGTAAAGGCTTCTCGTAGCTGCTTTATTGTAAAGGTAGCGTGTTTTTTCTAGCTACAAATCTATATTGGCGCCTGACCCTGTTTTAGCGGTTAGCTCTAACCTAATAAATAAAATCCTCGCTAAGACCTTACCATATCGAGAAAAACGAGGCATTTCTAAATAAATTATAGTCCTTCTCATTGCTTTTGCTTTTGCACAATATTGTTATGATACATGCAATTAGAGAAATTTCAATAAAATTAACATAATATAACAGTAAAAATTACAACTTTCACTAAAAAGCGTTTTAGATTCATTTAACACAGGTTTATTTCATAGACCTCTTCCTTTTTGCTGAACGACTATTTACCCTTTGAAATGCTAGGACTGTTTCCTTGGTCATATGATAAAATCAGTAAAGTGACACATTCGGTGACGTTTTGTCCACTTGTGCTAATAAAAATCCCGTACACGGCAAATTGAATTGATAATATTTTTTTGTTTATGTTGCTGAAAATCCAGCTAAGATGTCTTGTTTTGTGACATCCAAAATGATCAAGTCAATTTTGTAAATGTCATCTAGTAATTACGCTATAAACAGAGCTAACAACAAAATATAAGTAACATATTACAAGTTTCCGTGTACGGGATTTTTATGAGTGTACTGCTAATTTAAAAAAAAACTGATACGACTTTTTAAAACACTTTTTTCAAAATTTCAGCACTGTATTCTAAGCCATCAGCTTTATCAAAACCTCAGTTTTTAAGAATATCAAATCTGTCAATGACCATTAAGGAAATAATAACATTCTCATGAGTTACAGAATAATACATACGTAAACATATGTATGTATTTAATACTAAAATGGCTTTACATACGACCAAAAAGCTAAAAGCCAAAATTTTTACAAGTTTGAAAATGTCTGGTCCTTACAATAGTTTGTTCTATAAATAAAAGATGGATACCTAAATGAACAATTACTTGAAAGGAAGGAAGGATGATCTGGCAGGCCAAAAATAAGTCCATTTTGGGAAGATCAGGCGCGACTTTGAGTACCCTAAAACGACCATTCCAAGAGAAATTAGCTTTTCACAACGACGATATGCTAATTATTTGCTTACTTTCGATTTTCATATTTATGATATCCAGGGACGGATCTAGGAACTTTATTTAGGGGGAAATATCATAATAAATATTGCATAAAACTATTTTGCATAGTGGCCAGGAAGTGTATTGTGTGTGTAAAAATTAAATATAGTTCGAGATTTGGGAGGGGATTTCCCCTTTTTCCCCTCCTGTAGACCCGCGCCTTCGTTATCATTATCGCACGAGAGTTAAACTTAAAAACCAAACGTGAGACGAGCTTTGCAATTAATTGGGAGCCGTGATAACCATATTATTATGTATTAAATATATCATTGTAAGTATATCTACAAGCATTTTTTTCATAAACTTTTATAATTTTATTAAAAAAATCTTTCACTTCTGATAATATATTGTTAAAAATGATTACTCAATTGGCCTAATTTAACTGAGTGACAAGTTACATGAATAAATTTATTAAACGCCGCGATATATTATGGTTTCTAACGTATAGAATTGTGGATTTCAACGACAAGCCAGTGTACTTTAGGAAATAATTTGCCTATTATTTTAAAAATAAAATAAAAAACCATTCAAAACTACCCTCAAAATATAATTATAAGGTTAAAGGAAGGGTTTCGTAAATATCAAACTCCGTCATTGTAACTAACCATACAGGAGTTAATACGCAGGATTAGTAATAACAATTACGGTAACAAAGTTTAAAATTTTAAGTTTTAATAAACTATTTACCTAGTCGCCAAGGCCGGTAAACGCCTTTGTTGAATAAAAATGTTTCCTTCGACAATAGTTATTACCTCAGAGTAATAAAATATAAAGAGAAGTAGTAGGCCCGTTTTCGGCGGTCATTCATTCATTTGTTGGTAAACAATGTAGCTTTTCCGCTGTTGCCGCCTCCTCTGCCTCTATAAAATTTTATAACTAATAAGTAAGGTTCAACTCCTTACCAAAATATATAGTGCTTTGAGTTGGTTAGGCTATACAAACCGTGCGATAATTTGTCATGCGCTTATTAGACCGCGTCACGTCGCTTTATGCTGTGTATTTCTTATTACATCCTGCCAAAAATAATCATTTAGACAACATAATTTATGAACGGCCCCTGTTAGCTCCCGCTAAATTTCGCGGTGTTTTTAATTTTAAAACAACACAATTGCATGACGGACAGAGTACATTTTCGCGCATTTTCGACATGCGCACCAACAATCAGTGAGATCCTTTTCTACCGCCTCGAGAAAATGGCGTGGTAATTTACTTTCTCCAACTATTACAAATTTCTACACTTGAAAGTGCTCGATTTTGGTGTACTGAAGCATAGAACTAGAAACTTCAGCCCTTCAGCTACGTGGTGCCATCATTAGATCCAGAAAGGGGCCCCTGGAACGTGGAGAAATTGGCTGCAAACTGGTGAGTGCTTTGTTTCTGATTTCCGTTGTGTGGTAACAGCAATTAACTATGGACATTTTGATTATTTCGTGATTTCGTATCAATATATTTATGTTTGTTCGCGCTTTCATTAATTAAAATATAAATTTTGCAGTTATCGTTTTTCTTACCGCGGGCGAACAGCCCCTTTCTCTCTTTCAGGACGTGGCTAGAGTCCCTGTATGTTGACATCCAAATATGTCAACATACAGGGACTCTAGACGTGGCAACAGGTGTATGATATCATATTACGGATTTCGTGTTAGCAGGGCCGGGTTTCGTTTTGAGCTACTTGGACTATATCCCCAAGTAAAAATGGAATTCTTTTTCCTATTGTAGAGGACGATTAACTATTAGTCATTGTTCCAACAGTTTTAACCGGTATTAAGGATATTCTATTTTATTATTTTAAAATGCGGCTTTTCTGTTTGGAGAGTTGAAGCACTATTAACCATCCAAACGAAAATTTCATAGGATAATTTTCTCTAAGTATTTAGTAGTTTTATAGTTTTTCTGTGTGAAACCACACCTTAAGGAAAACAAGCGTCTTAGAATTAAATAAATGGATCCATGACGGATCTGATTCCTTCCTAGCCCATTTGCACACTCCACGTTATATCAACCTTGAAAACAGTTTTTTGTAAATATCTCTGAATTGAAAGCTCCTACGAACTTTTCGCTTATAACATAATTTTTTTGAAAAACGCGCACTACTGCATTCCGAAAACTTTTTAACTGTCAAAAAACTGTCATTAGCATTGATTAATTTTGACTAAAATCTAATCAGCTCGTTGCAGTATCGAGTGCTATTTTACCTGAAAATTTCATTTAAAACGGTTAAGCGGTTTAGGAGCTATCGCGTTACGGACAGATATACATACATACACACACAACACAGACAGATATCACGACGATATTGCTAGGGTAGGTCAAAATACACCCAAATAACAAATTTTCGGTGTTATCTCAAAAAAAAATTTGTCAAAAACAATACCCTCTCTAGCCGTTGCTGTTCGGGCTAGGAAGGTAAAAAGGGGGCGGGCCGACTGCACACCAAATAGTATAAGTAGTAGCCTTTAGACTGGATTGTTTAGTTTACACTTGAAAACGGTTAGAGATACTTACTTACTGAACATCCTGTTTTAAATAAATCAACACAAAAACATTTCATGTAAAAAAGAGCCAAGTACGCGAAAATGGCATTCCGTAAAAAGAATTGAGATAAAAGTAAGGCCAAGTTCTCCAATACATGTTTCATAATGAAAGATTCTTACTAGTTGGAAATGTTTTCCTAAACTTTGCTATTACAGCCAAACTTCTTTATGTTCAATTTAGCACTGTGCCTAAGAGTCATTTACAGCCGTAATAGCCAAGTTTAGAAAAACATTTCCAAACTAGTTTCTTACTTTCATTTTGAAGTTTGTATTGGAGAACTTGACTTTACTTTTATCTCAATTCTTTTTACGGAATGCCGCGTACTTGGCTTTTTTTTACATGAAATGTTTTTGTTATGATTTCACTTCTTTTTTAAAGGAATTGGATAACATTTAATATTTAAAATAGTAAAATATGCGGAATATTGTTCTAAACTTTTGCAGTGCCTTACTTAAAATTTTGAGGTTTTTAAATATTTTCCCATGGTTTTATCATATTTGCCTTCCGAAGCTCAGCTCTCTTGCGTTTCTGAAAGTGGACAATGTTACTTTTACATAACTGTACATGTATAGGGGAGGGAAGTATATTAAAATTTTTGTGTTTTAAAATTTTTCCCTATAGTTTTATCATAGTTTCTATCAGTCTTCCAATGCTCAGCTGTCTAGCGTTTCTGGAAGTGGGTAATGTTACTTTTACACAATTTGATATTTATAGGAGAGGAGAGTAAATGAAAATTTTTTCCCATGGTTTTATCATAGCTTCTATCAGCCTTCCAAAGCTCAGCTCTCTAGCGTTTCTGGAAGTGGGCAATGTTACTTTTATATAAATTTACATTTATAGGAGAAGGAAGTAAATTAAAATATTGGTGTTTTTAAATTTTTTCTTATAGTTTTATTATAGTGTCTTTTAGTCTTAAAAAGCCCAGCTCTCTAGCGTTTCTGGAAGTGGGCAGTGTTACTTTTACATAACTTTACATTTATATGGGAGGGAAGTAAATTAAAATTTTGGGGTGTGATAATTTTTTCCTATAGTTTTATCATACTTCCTATCAGGCTGCCAAAGTTCAGCTCTGTAGGATTTCTAGAAGTGGGTAAATGTTACTTTTAAATAATTTTACATGTATAAGGGAGGGGAGTAAATTACGCTTTTTGCTTTTTTCCAGGGGTTTGATCCTAATTTCTAATCAGTCTGCCAAATTTCAGCTCTGTAGCATGTCTGGAAGTACAGTAGAATTTTGATGATCTATACATGAGTGAGTGAGTCAGTGAGTGAGTGGCAATTTCGACGTTTTCTGAAATTTCGCCACTACTTTACTACTTTATAGAAGTCCATGAAAATTGGAGGGGTTGTTAACTCTATGAAGTTCTACGACTGTGTAAAGTATTCGTAGCTCTCCCCGAAGTAGAGTTTTAGATATGGGCTGAAATGTGTCAAGAAAAGATGGTACGGCAGCGCGAACTTGGTAAGGCACTGCCGTGCCCTCAGATAAAGACAACGGAAGTCCAAAGTTTTATTTCTACTCAATCATTGTCTACGAGTTTCAAACAAAACTATATTTTTTCACTTAAATAATGGCAACAAGTTTAATTAATTGGGTCCTCAAGTCGTGAACGGTTTGCCCAGATTTTCCTAAGCTCTAAGGTCGACACTGACAGTAACATGTGTTTGTATTTGTGGCCTATTAAAATGCGTTGGGTGACATTTCTGGCAGCTTAAAGACGTTGCTGCCATTTTGTGACCCTGTAATTAGAATAATAACAATTTGCCAGCTTGTGACACAACAAAACCACTGAATAATTAAACAAATATCCGGAAGCAGAACTGTATTTTCCAGCTAGGTAAAACATTGATATGCCCGGTAACTTTTATACAGTGGAGAAGGGGGGGTTCAGAAATAAGAAAATTTTACGTGCGCCACAGTGTTTTAATATCAATGTTTTACAAAGAAGATCTTGATTAAAATACAGTTCAACCCAAACGTTGTAGCCAAACAATGAAATTCTACCTACTTCCGAGGCTTCCAGAGTATTTGTGTAATTAAAAAAAAAACCAAAAAAAAATTGACTAATAGACAAAATAAAATTCTAAAAGATTGAATTACGATGACAAAACTAGGAGCACTTTACAGGTAGATGGACTCCTTTAACAGGGCATAGTGTACCTACATCTGAGTCAGTAGTGTGAGACTCAGTTGTATAAATGATGGTTAAAAAAAATATACTTCCAAAATTATTCTGTCATAGGGGAGATCTGGACCAAATATCTGCTGTCATCATTCTACGTTAGGTAGAATGAGACAGACAGCAACCTAGTCCGAGATCTACCCCATGAGGCAGAACAATGTAAGGAAACCGCAAAAAAAAATATAACTTCATCTCTCTTATGTCGCTGCAAAGTTGGTTCATTGGGTTGTACAAATAACACAAAGATTTAGTTCATCTTGTATAATTAGATCTGAGAAAATTACCAATAAGTTAGGGCCAAAATAGCAAGGCACTCCAAATTTCACAGGAGAAATTGTCTTAAATAAATGAAATGAAGGAAGACAAGTCAATTTAGTAAATACCCTAAAATTGTGGTTATGACGTCATACCGTTACCTTGCGTTTACAAGCAATGTTGAAATTATACTGTGAAAAATTATATATGAAAAGATTACGTCTAAATTATATTAAAAATTTATATGAAAAAATTATGTCTAAATTATATTGAAGATTTATGTGAAAGATTTTATCTGAAGCTTGCTCCTACCTTGGTCCTTGATTATTTTATGTGTGTTTTATTTTGTAAACCTGGAAGTGGTGTACTCTGACATTCCTCACTGCTACTCTGGTCCTGGTTCTGCCCGCGCCTCCCCTCGTGCTTGCTTAGCACATGGTGCTAGGGCAGCACATGGTGGTCAAAAGGTTGTTGATTCTTGCCCGAGCATAAAACCCTGTGGAAAATGAAATGTTTCAGTTTCCTGGAATTCGTCAATTTTGCACGAAGTTCCCCTACACCGAGTAACTTAAATCGAGAACCCCATGTCGACTCAATAAAATAAAGCAGATTTAAACAGATGAACTAAAATAACCCTAACGTACCTTTCCCAGGGTTACAACTGGCTCGTCGATGGAACAGAACCTCGTTCCACCAGCACAACTGTCCCGTCGATAGAATGGACGGTGCTGTAACTAAAGGAGAAAACACTATATAGTTTTTATCCAACACGTGGTTAAAAGAAAAATATAAAAACGCCAAAAATTCCCCACGTCTTTTGTCAAAAAAGTACATTTCACACGAAAAATAATTACAATTTGGGAGGCAAATATTATCTTGAAGAGTCCTCAAATAATAAGAAAAGCCACCGGAAACCGTTCGTAGACTTGGTGGGGACAGTAAAACGCAATACCAACCTACTTTTCCCGGTTAAATTCAAATAAAGGATGCAAACCTATTTATAAAAAAAAACTTTTTCGCCAAAAAATCTCTAACTTCGGTTGCAAGACTGGAAGAAAAAACCCGCGGTTTTCAAACTAACCAATGAGGAAATACACCAATAGTTCCATACCGGTATAAAGGGGGCAGCATTGACCAAGGGGACATTGAAAATATGTAAAACGCGCATTGAGGTGTTGTCGGATCTATTTCCACGGTTGAAATTTTTATAACGAGGACATCGAGACACCCTCCATACATAGACCGAACATTTGCCTACCGGACCCCTGCCAACATAGCAAGTAGGAGGAAAATAACCAGACGGACTATAAGAAGCTCAGCAGTGAAACCATTAACTGTAAAGTCAATTACTGGAGATCAGAGCTTGCATCAAACCCAGGAATATTCGAACACTCAACCAATTCCCATATGAGTAAAGCTATACTGAGTGTAGAATTTAGTTGTATTTTAGTTACAGTCTTAGTCAAAAGTTTCCTTTGCTCTTTATAAATGTTTTCTCTAAGATTCATACGGTTTGACGCCATTTTTGTAAAACATTTCTACATTAATAAAGTTGTTTCTGAACCTGAACCTAAAAATACACACTGAACTACTGCTTAAACTCGGCACAAGAGTGTTCAGATGTTAACTCACACGATTTCGTTTATTCTTTTAGTCTTGGTTTTTATCCCTCGTTTATCTCCCATTTACAAAAGTGCATAACTCGTATTTATTTTATCTTCTCCTCATCAAATTAATAAAGATATCAAAGGAGCGGAGCCTCGGTTGTTCCTGGTCGACCCAAATATGTTTTCGTACTATCAAAACCAGCTATGAGGTTCGGATTGTCCCAATATCCTCGAAAATAAACGTAAGGGAATGAAATGTTCATCTAAATGTTTCCTTCCTGTTACTGAAACCATTTGTGATGCGGCAACGCCGCCATTCCCCAGCAGAATCGCTGTTTATCGTCATGACCGTCAACGAAAACTATGAAATTTCACAGATAAACAAAACAATCAAAAAGTTTTTATGTGATTTTCCCGAAACCTGTGATCCCGAATTCCAACCACGATGTCCAGATAATACGGTGTGCGTAGTGTCCACAGTAATTCGATGGAATGTCTCCTTTATAAGGTAACTTTTTGGACACTATATAACCTCCAAACCTAGCTCTATAAAATACCCTTAATTTGTGTACAGAAAGACGAGTCGAAGAGCCTTGATTATCCACCTAAACAAACAAATATGTAACGTTGCCTTAAACGTAAAAATGACACGTTACATATTAAATGCAGTGTTGTCTTGGCCGTCGGACCGGGTGTATTGAATTTTTGGTGTTTTTTTACTGTGTGTTGAGTTTTATTTTTGTAAAAAAGAACTTAGTTGGACGTAAAAATAATCAAGAAGTGCTATGTTTATGAAAATATTGTGAAAATTGAGCCCACTTTGGTTTTAACGAGATGATTCCAGTGACGCAGCTATGTTGCCATCGCCGGGAATTCTGTAAATTCTAAGTTTTCAGGAATGACTGCCACGAATAGGGAAAATTTACACGGGGCCGCGGTTGATTACTTCTCTTTATATATTTATTACTCTAAGGTTATTACACTAAAATCAAATTTAAAAAAAAATATGTTTTTATTTCATTCACTGTTTAAATGTAAGAACATAAATTGCATATTTTTTCAATCTTTAATTTTGTGCGCTATAGAATCTCGAGAAGGATTTGATTTTTTTTTAATTGAAACAATTCATAAGAATTTATGCCTTAGCTCCATAGGATTCGAAATTTAATTTGATAAAATCAAAATAAAATGTAAAACGTATTTTTGGATAATTTAAAAATGTTAAATATAGTTGAATCGGTCATTTCAAAAACGACACGAGTCACATTTCTCTAATTTTACAGAAGAGGGAAAAAACTACCTGGAAACCTGAATTGCGGTTATTGCATATATCAGTAGATTAAGTGCGGACTGTTGTTTTTTTTGCTCAGAAAGTGCATTTACCTTAGTCGATTACACTGAAAAACTCAGTTTCTGGAAAAAGTGGACTCATGTCGTTTTTGAAATGACCGATTCAAGTGGTTAAATGTAACAGAATTTAAATATTAAGAAAAATTGGTTAACTTCAAGACAAATTTTAACTCTTGACTGTAACTGGACCCATTATATTTGATTACATTAAATATTAACTGCCTACTATTAGTTTTTTGATACTTTTCATGTACAGGTAAAAGTATCAAGATAATAATTGTTATCCTAAAATTTAATTATCTCACTGGATTTAAAAATTCATAGCTAAAGTACTCTGCATAATAAAAACGAGGCAATTGGGTCTAACAAAACATTTTTTTTATTAATTTTTAAACCAAAACGCTGATTACTTGGCTAACAAAAAACTATAGCACCCTTTATATAATTCCTTAAGGAGTTTTATCACATACGCTTTTGTGAAACAAACCCGTGTCGATTTAAATCGAAAATCGTTTAATATGATGTATTGTGAAGCACACTGTTTGTCGAAAATAATAACGGCGAAATGAAATTTAATTGAATTTTATAACGTTACAAAAAAGCTCAATATTAAACTGCACTAGTACCAAAAATTCTCTGTAATTTTAACATCAGCCTACCTACATTAATAGAAAAAAATACTCAAATCCACATGCATGGATTCCATTTCTAGAAGTATTAACGAGCTAGGGTTAATTTTGGAAAGGGATAAATATTCTTTATTAAACACTTTTAAGAATTCTTTATTTTTTTGAAAAAACGAAAAAACTATCCAACTTTCCAAAGATTGCTTAATGGTATATTTCATTAAATGATTCTTGACCGATTTCAAGCGTTTGCTTATTTTCAAGGGACGATTCACAATCTAAAATGTTTATAAACTGTCAATAACGTAAAATAAAATATTTAAAAAAAAATAAGTATAAAAGTTTAAAAGCTTGCTAACTATAATTTTTTAAAACTCACTATATTAGCATTATTGCGATTGATTGCCCAAAACGAACAGCAGCAACTAAATATTTGTTCAACTACATAGTAGATAAAAAATGTTATTTAAAAATAATAAAATCTAAATTCTAAATTGTTCAATAACCCAAAATATCCGTTTCATTTGAAAAACAAAAAACAGCTGTTTGAAACTTTTGTTGTTCATACACACTTGATACAATACGGTCACTTAACCGTAAAATTAAGGAAACTTATTTTTAAATAAAAATTAATAAAAATTAATAAACCCAAAAACAATTTCTTTATGACTATTTTTTTGCAAAATTTTCAATTTGAATTATTATTTTTCTTCAATTTTTAATTCTCGTCAAGTTATTATACAGAATGCAGCATCGCAAAAGTTTCAGAGAGCTGTTTTTTTTACTTTAAAGTGAGATTTTTCTACGTGATATGCTAATATTCTAAATCATCTTAAATAAAAACGTTTGTCTAAGTGTTCAAGTAGTTTTTTTTTTCTTATTTGCGATATCCCAAAGCCAGAAAGTTGTCACTTAGCAAGACTTTCCGATGATACTGGTTTAATGACGGTAGAAAAATCTACTAAAGATTCAATGGAAAAACTTTAGGATGTTACCGAAGTTCACTGTTGGACCACAAAAAGGCGAATAAAATTAAATGAAACAATATCAATTCATGTTGATTTTGCAAACAAAAATGTAAATAAAATTAGAATTAACAGCCTTCCCGTACAATATTCAAATAAGCAGCTGATAAGAATATATTTAAAAAAAGAGCAACTTGAGATAAGGTATAAAAAAATGACAACCTAGTTTTACAGATATTTAAAAATAAGGTAATAAAAAACATTGTGAATGCACCTTGAGACGTTCGAAACTTTCGCAAATACAATAAAAAAGTGTGAATCTGGAAGAAATTGAGCTTCTAGACAATACTATGCTAGTTCAAATAATAAAAAGAGTGAAGTCGTTTAAGCTGGTATACAAAGGGAAATACATAAAAAATAATAATGCTATAAACAAAACACAAATGTGAGTTACAGCTGATGAAGCGGGGAGAACTATTGAGTGAACTCTAAGTGTAAGTCTAACTTTTCTAGTTAATTAAGTTTGTTTAAAATTGCTAATTACTCTTATTGACTAGATTGTAATACAAATAAAAAATAAAAAAAAGTTTTACCCTTGAAAACGGGTCTGTTACATTTTTCTTGTAGCATTTAATACTTTTCAATCTAGCATATATGAGTAGTACTATTATAATTTAAATATATCTCTTTATAGAACATTCAAACGCAAATACTAATCGATGCAAAAAATATTAAGCTAACCAGCCGCTAATGATTCAACTATTTAATTTAGTGCTAATTTTCAATAATATGTCAGGATCAATAAGCTTTTGGCTTTAATTAATTTATGCTGTTTTAATTGCGGGGCTATAAAATATTAACCTTGTATCGGCTCGCTTAAAATAATTTATATTTTATGCTTGTGGAGTGGCCTAAAAATTAATTTTTACTTATGTTCTAACAACAGAAACGCACCCTGTGATATTAAATCAAGGCAACAAAAAATAAAGGCCTGGAGCCCAAGATTTTTTCGCGATATGTTCAAAATGGCACTACAGTTCTTCGTGAAATTTGCCGACACCATCTTTATATTTTGCCAAACTTTTGTGAGGATAAATGATTATTAAAATATTAAAATGCTCAAGAATTTATATTCAACTGTTATACCAGTTTGGATTGGACCTCTCGCTTCGCTTCGCCTCGCCTCGCGTTGTTGGTTCTCAATCTGAGAGTCTGTATCATTGACTTGTATAAAGCCCTGAAAGGGCTTTAGAGACGGAAAGGCAAGGCATTTTTTATTGAGCCTATCCAATTTGGTTTCTAAGGGCGGGTATTTCTTTTACAATAAAAACAGAGATAGACATTATTGAGCATGTGAAACGGACAAAGATAGGCTGATTTTGCATGCTAATAATACCCTAGATAATATATGGGTACTTTTATCTCTTTCACACTGACGGCATAAGTGCGACAGAAAAGCAGCTGGCTAATTTTAAACCACCTGCCGTATTTTGAGTGATTCGACCTGCTAGTCGGTTTATACAGTGAAAACTGATAGACAATGTTGTCTAAGTATGGAGATGAATTTTTTTGAATTTCGTGCGGGAATATTACAAAAAGAAATCTTAAAAACGTTTAAAAACAAGTTTAGAAGTAACTATTTGAGTTAAAACATGGTGCAAAATTGTTTTTTGTGCAAAAGAAGAAAAAAAATCGATGAAAAAACAACATTTCATGGGTAAGTCGTCTTGACAGATAGTTTTTGCTAAAACACGAGAAAGTTTAGTAGCGTCACGATAGATAGTTTTTTCTGCGACCGTGCGATTTTACCCTCACAGATTTTGATTCAGAAAGTGTCACTTCCCCGCACTTATAAGATTATTTTTTAATAATAATTTGTCCTGAAATGTGTTGCAGTCTAGGACAACTAGACTTACTTTACTTTAATAAGCATCGCTGTTTTAAACTATTTAATTAATAATTATCATGGTAGCAAGCAAGTTATAATTAAATAATTTATAATTAAATAATTTCTGGGCAATTCGAGACCTTCTCACTAGAAGATAAGAATAAACGGGTCACGGGACTTCTAAGTTTTATTTATAATGGTTGGAAATATGTGTCACAATGTGAGATTTTACTATATCTGTAATTGGCCTTTGGCTGTTGATATTTGAGAAATAAATAAATAAAAATAAAATAAATCAACAACTGGGCGCCGCCAACTCTGCGCCACCAACTGGGCGGCTGGCCAACTGGGCACCGGGCCAACTGGACGACGGGCCAATTGGGCGCCGGACTAAAATATTTTTTCTTGATAAAATGTGCAGACAAAAAACGAAATAGATAGATTATTTTTTATTAAATTAAAAACTTCTTTAAAAAATCTTTTATATAATATTCTTGAAATTTGGTTTTGTTAGAGTTAAATCCATCAAGTCGAGTGTTGAAATTTTGGTAGGTCTAGAGTTCTGGTAACCTGATAACATAAAATTTACGTTTTTGATTACAAGAATGGCGAATCCAAAATGGCGGATTTCTTTATTTTTAAACCGATTTGTCTCAAACTTGAAAGTTTGAAGTGTTTGGGATCACTTAATACAGATTTACCCTAAAACTTAAAAAAATTAAAATGGCGGATTTTCTTATTTATGCACCGATATGTATCAAATATAGAACTTTTGACTCAAACTCATAAAAAATTCAAAATGGCGGATCCAAAATGGTGGGTTTCTTTATTTTTCAACGAATTTGTCTCAAATGTCTTAAACTTGAAAGTTTGCAGTGCTTAAGGTCACTTAATACAATTTGTGACTCACACTTGCAAATGACAGACTTTTATAGCTTAATACAAAATATGACTCAAGTTTAAAGAAAGAAATGTAATATTTTAAGCTTAAGACAAATCGGTTAGTAAATAAAAAAGTCTGTCATGTTGGATTCGCCATTTTGATTTTTTTATGAGTTTAAGTCAAAAATGATAATCAGCAAAGTCCACCATTTGGGATCCGCCATTTTAAGTTATTTATGAGTTTGATATTTGATACATATCGGTGCATAAATAAAAAAATCCGCCATTTTCCATCCATCATTTGAAATTAAGTGCTTTCAAGCACTGCAAACTTTCACGTTTGAGACAAATCGGTTTAAAAATAAAGAAATCCGCCAATTTGAGTTTGAGTCAAAAATCATATTCAGCGAGTTGAAACACTGCCAAGTACTATATTTGATAAATATTGGTGCATAAATAAGAAAATCTGCCATTTTGGATCCGCATTTTAATTTTTCTTTGTTTGTGTTAAAACTGTATTAAGTGATCTCAAACACTGCAAACTTTCTAGTTTGGGACAAGCCGGTTTAAAAATGAAGAAATCCACCATTTTGGATCCGCCATTCTTGAAATAAAAAACGTAAATGGTATTTCTACCAGGTTCCAGAACACTACACCTACCAAATTTCAACACTCGACTTAATAGATGTTGAAATTTTTTTATAAATAACATATTTATTTTGTTTTTTATCTGCACATTTTATCGAAAAAGAAAATAGTCCGGCGCTGAGTTGGTCCAGCGTGGCGCCCTATTGGCGGCGCCGAGTTGTCCCGGCTCCCAGTTGACCCATTCCAAATTGAAATTTTTAGTTCCGAAATTTCATCTGACTCGAGCATAACTTGTAGTCCACCCAAGAAGAAAAGAGTTGAAGAAGACCCTCGTTCAAAGAAAGAAAATATTTTACCTGGAAGGTACAACATTTGTAAAGTTCTCTAAGTTGAAAACAATAATTTTAATACATCCACTGCACTTAGCATACTAACAAATTCTTTTTGCTCTTTTTTTTACTGAAGAGAATTTTGTAAACACAGTATACACAAGTAAGTATTCATGAATTATTTATTATTCAAACAGAAAATTGTTGATAAACAAATGCTAGTGGAACTCAAAATATTTATTTTATACCGCCACTGCCCTTTTTTATCCAAGACAAGCAAATAGAATATTTTTGCGATGTTGCATGTGTTCGGACTTACCAAACCGAAATTCTATTTTCATCCCTGTCTTGCTCATTAAATTCTTACTTGTATTTAGTCAATTGCGATAAAAGCTTGATATAATGGCAATTAAGGCCCATGCCGGGTCTACCCGTAGGGTATAGAAGTCAATGGTCTGTATGGTCGTACTTGTACTACAGGAAAAGTGGTTTATAGTTTGTTTTTTTTTTTTGGCGATTACGTCATGACATATTTACAATATGTTAAATGAGAAAATGTCAACGACGAACCGCCAAAAAAAAACAAGCTATATGAGCAAACACATCTAAAATAACACTACTTGCAGTTTAAAAAGTTTATCGATGAATTGAAATGTAAACAAATTTGATATAGAAATGAGCACATTTTTTTCGGTTTTAAATTTATTTTTAATACAAGCTGATGGAGCGGCACAGAAAAATTAACGATTAATAATAATTTTACAGGCTTTCCAAATACACTATTCTACAGAAAATCAGCTGTGACCGACAGAAATGACCTTAAAAAAATCTATTAGAATTGATGAGGTTGAGGTTTATTATTGAATAATTTTTGTAAAAACTTTGGATCATATTTTGTTAGAATAATAGACAACTTTTATTAATCAAAAACTCACTGAAATAATATATAGCAAGTTAATATATTATAAAATCACTGCCTCTTAAAATATATGAATTAATATTCTCTTCGAAAATATCTTAACACTCCTTATATAGTTTATAAAATATGCAACTTGTCACGAAACACTACAAACTTCTCTTGATAATGACTTTGTTAAAAGATTATTATTAATATTAGAAATATTATTCGTAGTTTTAATTCTTGCACTGACATCTAACAAATCTTCTTTCAGATCCTCTTTTTGGTTTGTTATGTGTACCGACGCACAAGAGTCCAAGAACCAGCCCTCTTCATTAAAATTTCCTGAGGTCATCATGGCCAAAAATGCCAAATCTTTTCTCTCAGCCCTTTTCTCATTTATTTCAGCGTTCTTGGATCTGTTACTTCTACATTGATACTCATAATGCCCAATTTTGCCACAATCATAACATTTAGGTCCTCTTGTGCTGTTTTATATCCTTCTGTATACATTGCCTGCTCGCTTGAACTTGATTTTGGATTACATTTTGCTTAGTAACTTTACCTTTACAGAAGAAGCAGTAGCTTTAAGGCTACTACATTTAATTTTCATAATCATAGGTTTATATTCATCAGGAAGTCCTGTCAGCATTAATGTTTCTTCCCATTCGTCTGCCATTTTAAAACCTATGTGGTTTAGCATGTAAGCTGTCGTTTTTATTCTATTACAGTAATATTCTATATTGCTATAATTATCTGCGTGGCCAACATTTTTTGTAAAACCGGATTTTTCAAAATTTTTCATCAAACTCTTTCATGCCTCTTGCAAAAATTTTAATTTTTCTAACAGACAAAATATTTTTTGAAAGAGCCATTTTGTCTTTTGTTTCATCAATTTCCATTTCATTTACAACGCCGAACAGATCATCTAGCTCTAACAGAGCTTTCATAGAAAACTTTCAATCGGAAAAAATTTCTTAACCTTCTAATTCTTCAATGATAGTTAAATTGCCTGCCGTGCTCGTTGGTCGTCTTTCTACTGTCCAAGTAATTATTTGTTTGTGTTTGTCTCTCCGTTAAACGATAGCTCCTAAACCGCTAAACCGATCTTCATGAAAATTTCAAGTGAAATAGTGTTCGACACTGTAACGAGCTCATTACGTTCAAGGCTGATACAGCGTGGAGTTCACTTCGATTATGCCAATGGACTATGAAGGTATCAGATCTATCACTGCCAAGTACAAGTTTTGTTTTTTACCGCCAAGGACAAGTTTCTTTTTCGTTCTCCATCTTTAACTCCTCATTTTGCAGCGAAGCCAGCTTAATCTGGTTTTGGCCCTGAAGATATCGGCTAATGCCGACAAAACATGTAAGCAAAATTTTTTATTTTTTTTGTTTGTTTTGCCCAATTAAGAAGATAAAACACCCTGCAGAATTGAGGAGCAAAAGTAACAAAGGGGCTAGGTGCCAAAACTGTTAAATGGAGATATTTAAAAAATTGATGACGAAAATGACCGATCAATTGCCGGATTTGCCGTCTATTTGCCCGATTGCTTACGAAATTAGTAGTCCTGCGACTTTGCATGTTTGATTGGATATAGTTGATGGCCCATAGAACCTTTCTATATAAAAATCTCGTTCTTAGGAAAAGTGGCACTTAGCCCCTTTGTTACTTCTGCTCCTCAATTAAGGAATCGCAACATTTGGTAGGTACTCATAGGGAAATCAAAAAATTTATTTTTATTAATATCAACATTTTTAAGTGCAATAGGGCCGGTTTGATATGGAAAGCCCCACATATATAAATTTTCTTTAAACCAGGAGTTTCTAAAAGGGTTCTCCAAACGGAGAAGGCGCGGCGCGGAGTTACCCCTTTGCATTAAAATAATAATCTCTTGGGCTACTTTTTGCGTTTCTATAATTTATATGTTTACCAATTTCCGCAAGTTTATTAGCCCTTAAAGCAAAAGTTTGTACAGTAATAATAAATACCGATCTTGGAACCGGGGTTTTTGCTTGTCAATTTGACTTATTACATATTATCATTGGAATAACTAATAATATAACTAAAAAGTGTTATTACGTATAACAACTGTAAGATCTGTATTCTCTCTCGATTCTAAATTCGTAAAAGTGCTTAATAATTGAGTGGCTTATAGTCAATAATCGTGTCCCGTGGTCACACAAGTGACTGGGTGTCATAAATCCAAAATGGCGACTTGTTCTTATGCTTTCTCACAAACTTTGGTTTATAGCTTTTGCTAAATTAGTTTCACAGAAAAACTGATAATTTTGTTTCCAAGAAAACATCAATTAATTTAGTATAAAAACAAGCTTTATACCTTATAAACTCACAAAGATATTAATTTTCTAAAATACTAAAAATAGTTTAGACTAGCATAAATCGATTGGTTATGTATCATCTACCGGGTGTTTGCCCCAAATTTGAGTAAGAGCACTTGTGTGACGTCATAATTCTAAGGTTGTGATATTTTCCATGTTTTTTCACAAACTTTTTCTTTTATCTGTTGCCACATCAACTTCACAGAAAAATTGTAGGAATTGAAGAAATAAAAAATATATTATTAGTTTTTTAAAACACTTTACTAAAAAAAATATAAAAATTCAAGATAAAGCAAGAACGTTTAAGGCAAATGGTTGGATCACCCAATATTAAGTTACCAGGTGTTTGTCTCGAATTTGAGTAGGAGGGCCTGTGTAACGTCATAAATCCAAGATGGCTAGTTTTTTCATGTTTTTTTTTTCACAAAATTTGACTTATAAGAACTACTACTACTACTATGTCGGTTTAGAACGTTTTTCTACGTTGTCCGACGCCTATTCTCCACCTCCTTCGATCCTGACAAGCATCTTCTGTCAGATTCTTTTGACTCATTGATCTTTGGATTGACTGCTGCCATTCTAGTTTAGGACGTCTTCTTTTTCTGCGCCCTACTGGTTGCCACTCTAGGACCTGTTTTGGTAATCTTTCGTCGTTCATCTGTTGTACATGGCCGTACCATATCAATTGCCTTTTAGTGATGTCATCCGTTATTCTTCCCTCGATTCCCATTCTTTCTTTTATGATCTCATTTCTTATGTGATCTAATCTAGATCTTCTCATTGATCTTCTTATTGCATCCATTTCGACACTTTCCATTTTTGTTTTGTATTTTTCTGTTACGCGACAAGTATCTATTCCATACAACAGCGTGCTTTTTACCATTATTTCATATATGTTAAATTTTACATTCTTTCTTATCCCTCTGCTCCATAAAATACTTCCCGTAACCTTTTTTGCTTTTACTATTCTTTTTTCCAATTCTTTACGGTTCCTGTCTTATCAAATGTGACACCCAAGTATACATACTCATTGCATGGTGATATTGTTTGTCCATTGTCTAGTTCTAACTCACTGGATTCGTTTCCAATACATAAGTGCTGTGTCTTGTCCACGTTCACTGTTAGTCCCCACTTTTGGTATTCTTCCGTTAACTTTCTCATCATATACTCCATGTCTTCTTTATCATTAGCTACAATTAGTTGGTCGTCAGCAAACTGTAGTGTGTATATAGTAGATCGGTCGTTAAGTTGTATTCCATGCCGTGCACTTTAGTTTCCAGTTTTTTAGAGCCACTGCGATATACATTTTAAAAAGAGTTGGAGAGATACAACATCCCTTTCTTAAGCCTTTTGTTACCAGGAATTCTTTTGAAAGTCGATTTCCAATTTTAATTTTAGATCTTTGTATAGTTCTTTTATCGCTTTTATGTATGTATGATTGATATTAGTTTGTTCCAACACCGTCCATAATTTTTCTACTGGAACGGTATCATATGCTTTTTGTAGGTCCACAAAGGTAACATGAGTCTCTATATTTCTGGCGCTTCTTTTCTCAATTACTTGTTTAAGACAAAACACATTATCACTACAAGATCTGCCTGCACGAAACCCACTTTGCTCTTCTTATTCTGGTTCATGAAAATCATTCTCTATTAGATCTCTAAGAATCCTACCGTACAATCTACTTAGAGTGCTGGTGACTGAAATTCCTCTGTAATTGTTACAATCCAGCTTGTTTCCTTTTTTATGTATTGAGGATATGAATGCAATTTTCCAATCATTAGGTACTGGATGTCCGTTTATGCATTTATTGATAATATATGTGAGATTTTCGAGTAGTTTCTCTGATCCATATTTGAGCATTTCAGCATATATTCCCCCAGGTCCGCTAGCTTTTCCGGATTTAAGCTTTTTTATACTATTTTTTATCATTTCTTTTTCGATGATTACTTCCTCTCCATGTACTTCTATGTCTCTCCTCAGAGGGGCTGTTAGATATTCGGGTCTCGTTTCCTGCAGCAGTCCCTTGTAGTGTTCTGTCCATTGTTCTGGTTTGATGATCTGGATGTTTACTTTTTCTTTTGTTGGGTTTTTTACTGTAGAAATGAATTTCCATACTTCAGAGCTCTGCCTACCTCTTACGTGTGTATTTATATCGTGGCATTTGCGCTCAAACATTTAATTTTTTTCTGTGCGTATCAAACTTCTTAGCTGTCTTCTGGTTTCCCTGTATATTTCTGGGTCTCTTTGCTCTTTATTACTGAGCCATTTTAAGTATGTGCATATTTTCTCTTTGACCATTTCCTGTATTTTCTCCGTCCACCACATCTTCCTGTTATTTCTATTATCTTGGTATCCAACAGTTTCGTTGTTTGCTTCCTTCAAGCTTTTTATTATGTTTGTACATATCTCTTCAAATGAGTGATTTGTGTTAATTAATTTTTGATCTCATCGGTTCTGATACAATCTTCGAGTACTTTCGATTTCTAGACTTCTAAAGTTGTATTTTTGATTGTCTTCGATGCACTCTAGGTTTTCATTTTCTCTAATACTTTCGTCCTTATTTGTTTTTCTTAAAGGGAATAATATTTTTGCTTTTACCAGATGGTGGTCAGATCCACAGGTAACACCACGAAGTGCTCGCACATCATACCACTTTAATTGCGAGTGTTGTTCACCTATAGCATAATCAATGATTGATTTACGATTTCTTGTTGACTGAATCCAGGTATATCGATGAATATCCCTATGTTTAAAAAAACCATTATTTATTTTTAGGTTGTGGGTTTCACACAATTGCATCAGTCTTAAGCCATTATCATTTGTTACTTCCTCTCCAAATGGTCCTATCACTTTGCTCTGGGTTTGTCTACCAGTTCGTCTATTAAAATCGCCAAGCATAATTATTTCTCTGGTATTACCGATTTTGGTGATAGTCTCATCCAGTTGGTCAAAGAACATTTGTTTTGTAGCTACTCTTTCGTCATCTGATCCTGCGTAGACTGCTATTATGCTTATATTATGTCCAAGCATCTTCATGTTCACTCGAAGTATGTTTTCACTAATGCAATCGTAGTCTGTAATTTTATTCTTTAGATTTTTCTTTATTAACAAGGATAGCCCTCTGGCTGCTCTGCTTTCTTTTGGGACTCCAGTGAATATATGGACAAAATTGCCGACACTATTCGTACCTGTTCCTTTCTTTTTTGTCTCTGTGAGTGCAATAATATCGATCTTACAATTCTGCACTTGAGTTGCAATAATGTCCAATTTTTGATTCACTCCCTGTACGTTCCATGTAGCTATATTCATAGTCCTTTGTCTTTGCTTTTTTCGTCTTCGAGAGTTTCCATCCATTGCTCCGAGGCTTTGTTTAGGCTTTTTGGTAATTGCTTTGTTTTACAAGTATTAGAGAACCAGTCCAATGCCTCAACCCCCTACTTGGAGGGCCAGGATTTTTAATCAAGGTTTTTCTCCTCTAGCCTTTGGCGAGCCAACGCCATACTGTAAGGCAACAGCTGTGGTCTTTTATACTATCCCTAAAAGAAAGGGTTGCCACCTACGCTATGATCACCGTACTGAGGTCCATTCTCTCCGCCTTTCATATCGATGTGGTCTTCTCCCGTAACCCTGGGAAAGGGACCCTATACAGGTGCTAACTCTCCGGGTCGGAGAGTACCTGGAATCTACGGAGGGCGGGGGTCCATTCATTTCCCCTAAAGATATAATTTTTTTTTTGGGTGAAAAATATATTTTGAAAAAAATTAATGTCATTGTTTGTTTTTAAGACAAAAAGCGAATTTCTTTACTATGTTAATTCTGTGGTAGGAAGACAAAAGGGGGTAACTCAGGCTTTGCTACACATAAGTTACCCCCTTTTAACAATCAACCGAAAGTACTTAGTCTTAAACTATCTTGACCGATCTTTCTTTTTGGACCTTGAGATACAAAGTTTATCAAAAAGATAATTAAATGGTTGTTCTATTGCAACCAAATTATAACCCATAATATTTTTCTGTAAAGTTGATGTGGCAAAAGCTAAAAGCATATATTTGGTTATTTTGGATTTATTTGGTCACACAGGCGTCTCAAATCTAAGGTGAGCCACAACCAATGAATTTAGAGTAGTCAAAAACTTTTAGTAATTCTTTAAAAATTAATATCATTGTTAGTTTTGCAGGTACATACAAAGCTAATTTCATTATCACCATAATAGGTGTTATTCTCTGGCAAACAACAAACGATTAGTTCGTTTTCCTCTGACACTAATGTAGCGAAAGTTATAAGTCAAAGTGTGTGAAAAAACGCAAAACAGCCGCCATCTTGGATTTGTGACATAGGCCCTCCTACGCAAATTGGAGATTGATTATTTTTTAAAGTGACTTAAAATTTTGTGATCTATTATCAATCGATCTAGCGTGCTTTAAAGAAATGTTTCACAACTATCCCACAAGATACTATGGCATCAAAACTATTAGCTGAATTGACAAGTGAAATCCCAGCTTCAGCATAGCCTACTTACAGTTGGTTTGTTTTGCAAATCGTGCAGCGGCGCCTGGGTTTTTGGATGTTTTGTTTGCGAGTAGTCCATCAATGTCACTGTATCTCACTTTTTTGGCTATGTTATTTTCTTGTGAAGCTTATTTCGTAAAATAATTTAAGTTGTTGTGGTGAGTGATATCAAAATGCAACGTATAAACAAATATATGTGTCTGTCACCCCTGGTATATGTTCTGTTAAAAATTGTTTATTTCTATTTTCCAAGGCTTATGAATTAACAAGGAAGGAAGATGCGTCTATCTTTAAACAATGCTAGATTTTGACGGAAATAAATTTGACTTTAATAAGGATCTCTTTCCTTAGACTACGTCATAAGTATAGGATATCTCGTTTTGCATTTAAGCAAGGACTGTTAAATTATTTTATATTAAGTTAATATTCGTATAATTTAATATAAAGTTTAGCGTTATTTCAGAGTGTTAATTCAAAATCAAAACAATAACCTGATAAAACCGCATCACCAAAGAGAAAGCAACTCTCCAAACCCGAGCACTTCCTTATCGCACGTTTAAACACGGCTAGGTTGGCTTAGAAAGTTTGCCTAAGCCGTCTTCAACTCCGCCATAGTTTGGTCCTGACAAGTCTTCGTGGATTTTGAGCTCATTTGAAACAGTTTAGTTTTGATTTATTATATACTACGTTTTCGTTCCGAACTGAATACGGTTCCAATACGATTTACTTTTCGCTTTTTACGAATCACTTTTAATACCTTATTATTAAAGTAAAATTTAATAAAAATTAACACTTGCAAGTGTGTAAGCACTTTGTAACTCGTTGTCATGGTCGAAACTAGTGTCCTGAAATTTATCGTCTGTGATTTTTTTAAAATTTTTATTAAGTTATTTCGAAAAAAGATACAATTTTTTTTATGAGCTTTAGAATAAGGGACCACAACTAAGAAACTGAAAAATAATTTATGTAAAAAAGGGTAATTTAGGTTAACCTATTTAAAAAAAGTGTATGTGCGTAGAACCCTTTTCAGAGGTCTAACGAAAAAAAAATTTGCAATAGGAAGAAAAATCGTCAAAAAAGTTAGTTAGTTTTTTTTACCAAAATACTAACAAGCTAGAAGAAGGGTCCCTGTATCTTTGACATATTTGGATACAATATTTGATGGCCTAACTGCAATACCCCGTATCTAACATTTTGATCATTTTTAGATTATTTGTGATTTAGGCAAAATGAGCTGGCTACTTTCATGGTGTATAAAGATATAAGATATATACCTGGGAAATCACAAATATAGCAAATATATTTTTTATACCCAATAACCCTATATGTGTTACCTAAACTGTTTTTCGCTTCCCCTGTGAAGTTGCATTTTTTCAGATACAAGATATTGCAGTTAGGCCATTGAATTATATCCAAATATATCAACATACAGAGCTGTAGCTAGAAGCAGCATTCAAATCCAATTCAACACACTATAGATGTGAATGTGACTAAAGAAAATTAAATGCCCTGTATACTATTACTATTTTATAATGTAAGCTTTGATGATCCTAGTAAAAACAGGAAAAAAAGTTGCTACTTTAATTTTATTATATTGCTTTGCGGATCTTACCATTTTTTCTGCACTGTCTATGTTTTCAGTACTTTGAATCACAAAAAAATATATTATTTTTGATCTTATAAGATCACAGTTTGTTTTTGAAAGGTTCCTCCAAATTTTAAGAATATTTGAGGCAGGTTACTCATTATTTTTTAGTTAAACTTTTCCAGCATTGTTTTTTAATTGTCGCAAAAACAAACATATCACAAGCGATCGCTTGCATTTTAATATGAAAACTGTCGATGGGATTTTTAAACCATTATTTTTTTTATAAATAAATAAACCTTTTTGATTTGCCATTTATATTCGCAAACCGACGATATTTACGATGCACTTTGTTAATTATTTATAGCAATTTATTCACAAAACAGCTACTAGCCATTGACTAAATAAACTAGAGACAAGAATTATTTATGAGCAGTAATTAAAGACGTTACAGGTATATTTCTATACCAGTCTTTTTATAATATGCAACTTGCAACGAGACTAGGCGTATGGTAATCTTACCAAAATAAATAAGAATCTTATTATTTGACTGATATTGACTATTTAAAATGCAACTGGATGGGAATGTTTAAAGATCAGGATAGATAATATGATATTGTCCCGGCCAAACTGTATGCTGCTTGTTCGTATGAAAGATATACAGAGAATAAAAATATTAAATTGTGTAAAACTTTTACTTAATTGTGTCAAAAAAACAAGCAATGTGTACTTTTTTTAATTCTAGTATTTAATTTTGGCTTCTGTAATATTTTTACGCAATGTATGCTATTTTCTTTTTTTTTATTTGTCAAACACACTGTGTTTGTTGTATTACAATCTAGTCAGTTAGACTTATTAGCAATTTTGTTTTAACTTAATTTACTAGAAAAGTCAGATTTAAACTTAGGGTTCACTCAACAGTTCTCCCCGGTTTGTTTAGTCTGTAACTCACAATTGTGTTTTGTTTATAGCATTATTTTGTTTTTGTGTGATTCAATTAGTTTACTAGCTCAAACGGCTTCACTCTTTTTAGTCTTCGAACTAGCATAGTATTGTCTAGAAGCTGAATTGCTTCCACATTCACATGCCGATGGAGTCTATCTCCATGGCTTTTTGCGTACTTTTTTATAGTCTCTGCTACAGTTTCGATTTTTAGATCTCGATGAAGGTCACTATTTCGAATGTAACCAAGGTGCATTCACAATGTTTCTTAATATTTTATTTTAAAATCTCTGTACAACTAGAATGTTACTCTCTTTAGCACAACCCCATAGTTGAATACCATATATCCATACTGGTTTCAGTATCTGTCTATAAAGCAGTAACTTATTATGCATTGTTAAATTGGACTTCCTTTCAATTAGCCAGTTCATTTTTCTATACCTTATCTCAAGATCTTCTTTTTTTTTCTTAACATGTGCTTTCCAGCGCAATTTGGCATCAAGTGTCATACCTAGATATTTTGCCTGATTTGAATATGGTACGGGAATGTTGTTAATTGTAATTTGTATGTGATTTATATTTTTGTTTGTAAAATCAACATAAATTGATTTGGTTTCATTTAATTTTATTCGCCACATTGTGGTCCAACTGTGAACTTGGGTGACTGCATCCTGAAGTTTTTCTATGCATTTCTCAATAGATTTTTCTACCGTCAATAAACCAGTATCATCGGCAAATGTTGCTAAGTGGCAATTTTCTGGCTTTGGGATGTCACAAGTGAATAATAAGTATAGATATGGGCTTAGTACGCTACCCTGGGGCACGCCTGCTTAAATTTCTCTTAAATTTGAATATGAGTCTTCCTGTTTTACTTTAAAATGTCTATCAGATATGTATGATTCCAAAATATCCGAATATTGTTTTGGCAGAAACCGTTTTAGTTTAAAATTAAGGCCTTCATGCCACACTATAACCACATCTAAAAAAACTGCAGAACAAACTTTTCCCTCTTCTAGTGCTTTGTCAATTATATTAGTAATTCTATGTACTTGATCTATCGTGGAATGCTTATTTCTATAATTTCTTGTCTTTCTATGATGGGTTTTATTCTTTTAAGCAATAATTTTTCATAGAGCTTGGATATAATTGGCAGCAAAGATATTGGCCTGTAAGATGACACGTCATGGAGTGGTTTTCCCGGTTTTGGAATCATGATAACTTCTGCAACTTTCCACAGTTTAGGTACATACCTAAGCCTAAAAGACGCATTAATTAGGTTGCATAGTTTTACGATAGCTTTTCTGGGTAGTTGTTTTATGACTACCCCGTTAATAAGATCATAACCTGGGGCTTTTTTCGAATTAATATTTTTGATTTCTGTTAATATTTCTTTTGGTGATGTAAGCTTAATATGGTCTTCAATTTGATGGGGTTCATTTAAATGAAAGTGTTCATCTGGTGCTTCGTAGGGCTGAAATGTTTTTTCTAAATGACTTGCAAAAATATCTGCTTTTTCTTCGTTGCTCCTTGCAACTGGATGTTAGATTTTCGTATGGGTGGAATTTGGATAATTGGTCTTTTAAAATCTTTGGTTGCTTTCCAAAGGGAATAGTCGGTATTTTTATCATCTGTAAGTCCATTAAGAAAATGGTTAATAGATTCAGACAAAAAAACAGAAAACGTCTCTTAAGAAATGGTTTGTTTCCGCGCCCTAGTTACATTTTTTGAACTACAAAACAATTTATTTTATTTTTATTAATTTTTTGAAATCTAATTTCAACCCGGTGTAACACTCGGTACATTGGTATAAAAAAGCCAGATGTGCCACATTTAAATTGTAAATATTAAGATTAAAACTGGATCAATTCCAAATCACACCTATCTCGATGTGTCCTTGTTTCACACACCTGATATTCCGTTTGCCTATTTCCTCTAAACTGACTTATTTAGAATACTTACCCATTTTGAATGGAGTCAATAAGTGAGAAACCGAAATGAAACAACAAAAGGACAGTGTTCAGTTGGTGTGAATTCATCGTTGTTTGAACCCAGTCAAACGCATACTCAATGTCAAAAACTACGCTAGCCTTTATACGTACGGCCCTTGCCGAAAAAAAAACAAGCTGCTAATTAGTTTTAAACTAAACCTAATTAAAAAGTAAATCATTAAGCTGCGATCGCGCAATGTTTAACAGTACCCTAAAAGTAGCAAGGTGCCATTAAAACATAAAATCTACATGTAGCTAAAAAGAAGTAACGACCGCCCAAAGATGACATGGCAAAGAAAACCATCGAGTTAAGTCTTATTTTCAGCCATAACTTTCTTTAGCTCCTCTTTTTTTGTTTTAATACCTATTAACGTTCGTTCCCCTACCTCACTGCGTCATGTTAAATTACGCCCCGCTGTTCTCGCCTATTGTTTGTATTATTTTTTGCACAACCTTAGACTATAAAGTGTGTACTAGCGAAATGTGTAAAAAATAACAGATTGATTAAAATTTAGTACTATGACAAAAGGTCGCGATGTTGGAAAAATTATATTATTAAGGTAGATTGTGTGTCGCTACCGTCATTATTTTTTTTTAACTGCCTTTTATCAGTTAGATAAATACGTTGAGCATAATGTAAAAGATGACGCTAGAGGCAACTTAAAGTTTCGCTTTATACCTAATGGTTTGGATAGCGGCTTAATCAAATTTTTTTAACTCCTGTGCTCCTTGATATAAAAATACTCTTTTTTTATAAGCTTTATAGAGGATATTTCTCGCAAGCGAGTACTGAATTTTAGGATTTCTAGTTTTTTAATTTTTATATTTAATATAAAACCTTTATACAATAAAAATTAACAATAAAAACTTTTTAACATAACATATATTTAGAAAATTGCACAAGAATTTTTGTTTTGCTATAATAAAGCAGTGTGTAAAGTTGACCCACTCATATTCGCCGTATAAAAAAGGTCTTTATATTTGAAGTATTAAACCCACTGTTAAAGGGTTAAGAAGGGATTAGTCACGTATCACCAGATTAGGTTCGTTCAATAATTTTACTTGAAGTCATTAGAATACGTAGTCCTTTTTTAAATACTGAAACGTGTCCCAAAATTTAAAAATGTTTTTTCATTTTTTGCATGAAAATCCCAAGATTGTTATTATGATTAGGGAGGCGCTTGCCACTTTTATGGCAGGTTTTATGTAACAAGTATTGAAATACTCTGCCAATTTATGGGCACTTAAGCTCACACTGGGTACTATAGTTATAGTGTACGTGTGAGCTAATATTACTAAAAACTGAAATATATTGTATTTTTCAAACAAGCGGCTACTTGGTGTAGTTTTTAGTTTATTTGTTTTGAGTGCAGTGAAAAACTACTTGAAACTATTGAAAAACTCTAAATAAATAATAAAATTTAGTACTGTTAAATAGTGAAAAAAATTGTTTAATAAATGGTGATTAAATCGTCTTGGTGGATTTCCTAATTACAAAGAAATTTGATTATAAATCCCTATATTATTCTTTATATTATTCTTTATAAATATAAACCAATAAACAACAAATAGTGATAAGAGTTTGAAGTAGATTAAAAGACAACAAAAAACGGACTAAATAATAAAATAAATTATTAAGACACAGTGGAATAAATTTAATAAGTAGTAGTGTCATAAGTAACTGACACATAAGTAAATACACTTGCAAAATATGGCAAGTCGTTTTGAGTGTTGTGGGACTCCAAATACATTTGCCTGCTATGTGGGCAAGTATTGCCTAAATATTTATCATAAAAGATGTATTATGAAAAATAAAAGTAACTATAGACTTATTTCAAATTCTGTATTGATTTGTTGTGAGAATGAAATGTAAAACGAATTAGATAACATCAAAGAACAAAAAATCATTTTGGAGGAGACGCTTGGTGATATGTCTATTGATTCTGAAGCAAAAGACAAATACATTGATCAACTAATTAAAGACCAAAAAAGCACCATGGAGGAAGCTATTAAAAGGGAAAATGAGTTAAATAATTTGTTAGTTAAACAGGATGATATTATTAAGCAGCTAAAAAATTAAATCGAGGAATTCAAATGTAAGTTAAAAAACGAAACGAAGTTTACACGAGAAAGAGGTACTAGCACGAAAGATTTAATAAAAATTCGAATGCAGGCACCGCAAACTCAAACCAACACATCTAAAGACGTCTCTACTGAGATAAAAAATACATGTAAAGACGTCTCTTCTGAGTCAGAGAAAACGCAGATACAAACCGCGTCTATTAATGTACAAGGCGATCTGCAACCTAGGGTCTCTTTCGCACAGCAAACGAAAGAACAAATAGAAAAACATATTGGACATGAGACTGAAAATAGTATAGACTCAGCAAAGCACAACATTATAATGCTTTGTGATGAAAATGGGCGAAATATCAATAATAAACTGCAGAGTGCAGGATATTTGAATGTTGTCGATAACATGGAAACAGTTTGTAAGGACTTAAGCTCTAAGGACTACATTATTGTTATGGCAGGATCTAATGATATTGATAATAGAAGGTATCCCTCTGTTAAATTTATTAAGGAAAAAATAGAACAATGTCTAAATGTTAATTTAATATTCTTATCTATACCAATTCATAATAAAAAACAAAAAAAAATAGGAAAAGTAAGAATGTTCAATGCAAAGTTTGACGAATTTATAAGTAGAATTAATAACTTTACTGAAACAAACCTTTCTTTTATTGATGTTAACAAGCCTAATGGATGTAAATATGGAGACTTTTTTTTAGCGAAAAAAATTGTTAATGAGATATCTGGCCAAAAACAACATAAAACTTAATTTTTATCAAAACAACTGACTTACAAGGTTCTTTAACCAACAGCAGTATAGAATTTAGAATTTTGAACTCGAGCATAGACTCAGTTACTGAAACATTAACTGAGCCAAATGAAAATAATGAAGGTAATAGCCAGATGGGTTCTTGTTGTAACCCAGAAGTTGCCGCAACACAAATACAAGTAACTGCGACAGTTTCAAATGATCAAATTAATTTGGACACAACAATTATAGATCTTGATAACTCTGTAAGGCTGAGCGACTTTTATATACAAACTATAAATAGCAATAGTGAACCATTTGACAATACTTTTTTATTAATAGATCAAATGTTAAATACGACTCTAACGTAAATAGATAAGAAAACTTTTAATACTCCGTTTGTTAATATTCAGTTACTGATAAATAAATTAAATATCTTGGAAATTATACTCACTGAACGTCCACCGAAAGTCTTATGTATTGCGGAACACTGGTGTATGAATGACGACATTTGTAGTATACAAATTGAGAAAAATTATAATTTAGCTTGTCGCTTTTCACGAAAAAACCATATACATGGGGGCACAGCAATTTATGTTTATAAAAATTGTCATTTTAAAGTGTTACATTTTATTGAAAAACTATGTGTAGAACTACTGTTTGAATGTTGTGGTATTGAGATTGAAATTGATAAAGTAAAAACATGTATATTATGTATATATAGATCAAATGTTGTGTCTGCAGAAAATTTTCTTAATAGTTTATTTATAGTAATAAGTGAGTGCTTGAAATTGCACGAAAAGATTGTAGTCTGTGGAGACCTGAATTTCGATTACTATAAGCCCCAAGAGAGAAGGTTTAATATTGATATAATTCAGGCTTTTAATTTAAACATGACCAATTATGACTAGACTAGAGTGTTCACAAACTGTCATGATGTAACATCCAAATCAAAGTTGGATTATTTTCTGACCAACATTTCTACCAGTTCCTGTCAGACAACAGTAAAAGATTTCTCACTTGGAGATCACTATGGTTTGGAGTCCTGTATTTTTGTTAGCAATAAAAATGAACATAATAAACAAAATATAAACAAAAAACAAGAATACAAACGAAGAATGTTATCAAGTCACAACATTGAACAACTTAATCAGTTTCTGTACGGAAAATTCGATGATATTGTGGATGAAAGTGTAGACATTAATATTTTGTTGAATAGATTTTTGTATACAGTAACAAATGCTGTTGATTTTTATTGTCCTGAGCGCAAACACAAATACTCTAAAACTAAAAAGCCTGAATGGGTCAACCAGAATATAATTTTATCTAGTCAGCATTTAAAAGCTATGTTTCAGCGAACAAAAGTTAATACTGTTCTAGTCGGTGACTACAGACAGCTCAAAAATGAACATAGGAAATTAGTAAATAGAACAAAAAAAGAATATTATAGTAATAAAATTAGAAACTCAAATAATAAAAGCAAAGAGGTATGGAGCGTAGTGAACAGGAAAAAGCCCAATAACAAGAGCATCATCTCACTTAAGAATGACACTAGCACAGTAGCGGATCCAAAAGAAATATGCGATACATTCTTAGGATACTATAAAAACATCCCCAGAGAATTAATTGAAAAGAATTATCCCTTAACGGCATCAGACTCTAATGATTGTACAGTCTCTCGAAATGTATGTTGCTCTTTCGTATTCCTTCCCGTCACCGAACAGATAGTTTTACGCTTAATAAAGGAACTAAAAAATACTAATTCAGTTGGACTTGATTGTATTTCAAGTAAAATACTTAAAGCTATTGCCAATGTTATCGCTGAACCATTAAGTTTTCTAATAAACCAAGCTTTTAATCAGGGAAAGTTTCCCTCTCGTTTAAAAAATGCATGTGTTATACCAATCTTTAAAAGCGGCAGTTCTCAAGAGATAAATAATTATAGGCCAATATCTCTACTTAATGTAATTACAAAAATATTTGAAAAAGCAATTCATGAACAAATGTGTGAATATCTGGTCAAATTTAAGTTATTAAGTAAAACGCAACATGGTTTTTAAAAAAATAAAAGCACGAAAACTGCATGTTTTGATTTTCTTCAGTTTCTCTATCATAACTTGGATAAAAAGAAAAAAGTGGCAGCGATATTTTTTGATATGTCTAAAGCGTTTGATGTGATAAACATTGATTTTATTTTAAAAAACTAAGTGCTCTGGGTTTTAGAGGTAGATTTCTGGATTTGATAGAATCTTATCTTAGATACCGGAAGATGTGTGTTAAGTATGAAGTTCTTGGGCCTTTAATCTTTCTCATTTTTATTAACGATCTAAAAGAAACATTGAAGGTAGAGTGCTGTCCAAATTTCGCAGACGATGTTAGTGTTGGTGTGGCTGCTGATTCATCTGAAGAACTAACGCTTCAACTGAATCAATTATGTTCTAGATTTAGTTCATGGTGCACTAAAAACAAGCTTATTGTTAATGTAGGAAATACTGTTGTAATGATAATTTCATCCAATAATAACAGAATAAACAGAAAGAAGAAGCAAGTTGGATGTTGTTAAGGAAACGAAAATTCTTGGTATCAAAATCGATAGTGGCCTAAATTGGCAGAGTCATATTGATCATGTATGTAAGAGACTGAACTCAGCCTATTATGCTATCTTACAACTTAAAGATACCCTTGATAATAGTGGGCTTATGAATGTCTACTATGCGCTTGCCTATTCTGTCCTATCTTATAATGTTGTCTTTTGGAGCAATGCAAATTATATTGAGCGGGTACTAATTCTACAAGAAAGGCTAATTAGATTAATTTTTAACATAAGACCGAGAGACTCGTGTAGGCCTGTTTTCGTTAAAAATAGAATATTAACTCTGCCAGCTATTTTCATTTATAGATCTATATTATTTCTTAGAAATCATAAACAACACTTTGAAAATATTTCCAGAGTTAATAGTAATCGTTTTAAAACCCGAAATGGGAATATGATTAGGGTAGACCAGCATGTTAGTACTCTCTATGAGAAGTATTTTGTTTAACTCCAGACGCAATTACCTTTCGTTTGATATCACACACGCCATATTTTTACATAAACTCTAGTTTTTGAAATCTTCCCCCACCCTTTTATGTGGCTTTTATTTGGTGGATTTTGTTCATTTTTAAATGGGACCATCTCGACCCAAAATCCAGCCTAGGTACTAAATTTCATTCAAATCCGGCAGGCGATTTTTGAGTTATGCGCGTTGGTCGTTACAGACAGACATACAGACATACAGACAGACAGACGGCGCAACAAAAAAGTTTTAAAATCATCTGAAACGCAAAGATATATAAAAATTTTGAAATCGGAGCAACTTTCTTTTTCTCGAAAAAATTAGGATCACCATAGCTCACACTACTATAGTATAGTATATGTGTGAGCTAAAAAAAAATACTTTGCCAATATATGGGCCCCTAAGCTCACAAAGGCGACCAACCCCCCGCGCCCCCCCACGCTACGCCACTGGCAACATCTTATGCATTTGCCACTAATTCAGCCTATTCGAGAGCATATTAATATGTGTTTCTGTTTTGGTGATTTACAGTGAATAATTAGTGAGTTAAAAAGTGAAACCCTTGGTGAAAATTTAGGTAAGTTTTAACTTGTTCATTACAAGGTTTATGTCCTGTTCACAGAGTGAAGTCTTGTATTTAACTTTTCACAGGTTTGTGTGTAACAAATTTTAAAAAGAAATTTAATTTTTAAGACAAAATAAACGAAAAAAAAAATAATTTAAATGGCCTGGGAAACAAGATTTGTCCAACGTAGAAACAGAATATATATTTTCAATATTACCGAGGATGTCTTAAGTCAGATTAATATCGCTTACAGAAATAAAAAGTAGAATTGATGACATGCTATTAGTTAATATCAATTGTCAATCAAAAAAGTTTTAAATCTTTGAACGCATCTTATTACTTACCCCTTCCCTCGAATCTAAGCCGTCAGGTCATTTGTCAGATTTAAATTAAAAACAAGCTACATAAGTAAAACTATATAAGATTTACGGCGATTTATTCGGATATTTACCCCTCGCCCCCACCCTTTCTTTAAAATAAATTAAAATGTATTTTGTTTAACTCCAGACTCAATTACCTTTCGTTTGATATCACACACGCCATATTTTCACATAAACTCTAATTTTTGAAATCTTTCCCCACCCTTTTTTTTGGTTTGTTTTCCGTGGATTTTGTTCATTTTTAAATGGGACCATCTTGACCCAAGACCCAGTCTAGGTACCAAATTTCATTGAAATCGGACAAGCGGTTTTTGAGTTATGCGCGTTGGTCGTTACAGACAGACATACAGACAGACAGACAGACAGACAGACAGACAGACAGACAGACAGACAGACAGACAGACAGACAGACAGACAGACAGACAGACAGACAGACAGACAGACAGACAGACAGACAGACAGACAGACAGACAGACAGACAGACAGACAGACAGACAGACAGACAGACAGACAGATAGACAGACAGACAGACAGACAGACAGACAGACAGACAGACAGACAGACAGACAGACAGGCAGACAGACAGACAGACAGACAGACAGACAGACAGACAGACAGACAGACAGACAGACATACAGACAGACAGACAGACAGACAGACAGATAGACACACGGCGCAACAAAACAGTTTGAAAATCATCTGAAACGCAAAGATATATAAAAAATTTTGAAATCGGAGCAACTCTTTTTTTCTCGAAAAAATTAGGATCACCATAGCTCACACACTATACTATAGTATATGTGTGAGCTAATACCTTTATAAATTTACACAAATTATTTATCAAAATATTTTTTAAATATATTTTTAGATAAACAAGAAAATTAATTTTTTTGCAAAGTTTCTCAGTGGTGCCGATCCGGTTATGACTTGTGTAAAAAAAACATTGGGTAAGAAACTTCAGTTTTTGTCTGTGTACTTTTTCGAGAGCCACTCTCGAGAGGATTTCTTACAAATTGACACATTTTATAGAGTAATTCAGAGCCACTGACAGTAACTGACACTCTTAAAAATATGTCCATTAACGAGAAATATTCTTGAAAGTAGTAATATTTTATAACGATTTATAACCTTATTGACATTTTTAATTAAAATTTTCATTTATCTAGAAAAATATACATTGTTTCAACTTTTCGTCAAAACTAATAAAGACTGTAAGGTAAAGGACCTTACTTCTCCAGCTTGGAATACTCGTATGATTAAATTTAATTCCACATTTTTTACACTATTTTAGGTTGTAATTTTTTCAGTCAACGGGAAAACTGCTGCTGGCAATGGCGTGTCGGCCATTCTTCTTCCTATCGGACTCATAACAATTTCAGCCTAATTGCTTCGCTTGCGTCGATAAAACCGCTTCAATAAATAATAAATATTGTCAATAAATGTACTGATTTATATCGAAATGTGCATTTGCTTCTGCTACTTTAGCATATTAAATCACAGAACTTTGTAAACTACAATAAAGATATAAATCGCTTTCATTTTAAAAAGGATGCTATCCATATATTACTAGTTTTTATAATACCATTGTAGTATGCACTCATTAAAGTAGCTAATGGGAAATCTAACCACAACAAAGCTCCTACACGAGTGCGGCAACAAACGTTTCATTACACGAAAACAAAAAATGAATCTTCAACAATAAACATACTCAAAACAGAAAATTTTCAGTCGATTTTTTTGCAAACGGTAAGCTCTATCGAATTGAAATAAGAGTATTATCTTTTTTATTTAATAAAACCCTAAGATTTTATAATTTTTAATAAAAATCGCAATAACCTAAATAATAAAAGAAATAGGGATATTTTTACCCTTACCCTTCACCGCATATGACGTCACTGAAAAAAATTTTGAGCTTCTGAATTTAGAATCTTATTTAGTAGTTTTAAAATTTTATTGTAAAGGGTTTTAAAGTTATAGAGAAAACAAACCCTTTTAAGGTGTGCTATTTAAAGGGGCGTAGATCCCTGAGTAAGCATTTTCGGACCCATATTAATGGAAACTTTTTGGCAAAATTTTTATGCAGATATTACGTGTCCGAAAGTATTACCTTTGAATCACCCTGTATGTTTTTTGGCTTTTTAATGCATATCAGATATGAAGAAAAAATGTTTAAGCGCCATCGCTATATGGCCTAAGAAATATGTAGAAGTACCTACTTAATCCGAACAATTCTAGGGGCACGGCCGGCAATGCCGCGCAAAGTTCCCGCAAACTGCTGTATCACCTTTTCTTAAAACATTTTAGCCCATATTTGACCTATATATAACTACTTCGAAATGAGCTGGGAAACTCAAACTTTACACAGTCGTAGATCTTGAATTCACCTAGTTCCATAAAGCAGTAAAGTAGTAACGGAATTTAAAAAAACATGAAATTTTCCCCGCGCTCACTCAGTCACATGTATAGATCATCAAAATTCTACTATTGTAAGTACAAAAAACCCTTGAACAAAATAAAAAAAACCCTAAAATTTTAATTTACCCTTCTCTCCTATACATGTAAAGTTTTCTAAAACAAAAATGCTAGAGAGCTGAGATTTGTATAAAACTATTTAAAAACTCTAAAAACCCAATTTTTTATTTCACTTTCCTTAAATTATTATTGCTCACTTCGAAAAAAACTACAGAGCTAAGATGAGCAAAACTGACATATTATTATTATTATAGACAAGTTCTTTCTCATAAAAGTACGTATTTATTAGCAAATCGGGCAAACTAATTTTTTCGAGAAAAAAAAAGTTGCTCCGATTTCAAAATTTTTTATATATCTTTGCGTTTCAGATTATTTTGAAACTTTTTTGTTGCGCCGTCTGTCTGTCTGTCTGTCTGTATGTCTGTCTGTCTGTCTGTCTGTCTGTCTGTATGTCTGTCTGTAACGACCAACGCGCATAACTCAAAAACCGCTTGGCCGATTTTAACGAAATTTGGTACCTAGGCTGGGTCTTGGGTCGAGGTGGTCCCATTTTAAAATGACCAAAATCCACCGAACAGAAACCAAATAAAAGGGTGGGGGTAGATTTCAAAATTAGAGTTTATGTGAAAATATGGCGTGTGTGATATCAAACGAAAGGTAATTGAGTCTGCAGTTAAACAAAATACATTTTAATTTATTTTAAAAAAAGGGTGGGGGTATATTTTAAAAATTAGAGTTTAAGTGAATATATGGCGTGTGTGATATCAAACGAAAGGTAATTGAGTCCAGAGTTTAACAAAATACATTTTAGTTTTTGTTTTTTTTAAGGGTGGGGGTAGATTTCAAAAATTTGGGTTTAAGTCAAAACATGGCTTGTGTGGTATCAAACAAAAGGTAATTTAGTCTGGAGTTGAATAAAATATATTTCAGTTTTTAGTTATATTAGCTCACACGTACACTATAACTATAGTACCTAGTGTGAGCTTAGGGGCCCATATATTGGCAGAGTATTTTCTGTGGTTTAGCCTCTACGGCGACACAAACTATACATACATACATATCCCAAGCGAAAAATATTACCCTCTCTTTCGCCTTGGGCCTGCAGTTGGGCAAAAATAGAAAGTTGTTAATTTCAAAAGGAAAATTAAAAAGGCAAAAGTTTAAAAGTAATCGGAAATAGGCATCGTGATAGTTTTAAACATTTATCCACAGATTTTACTTCTTGAAAACTCAATGTTATCCAAATCCTTCAAAAAAATTATCAAATCATAACAAAAACATAAAAATGGCCAAGTACGAAACTGGTCTTCCGTAAAAACGATTGATATCAAAATATAGTTTTTCAGTACACATTTCATAACGAAAGATTCTCATTAATTTGGAAATGTTTTTACAGGGTGTCCCATAACTTAGGAGCCATAGTATTTATTAAAGTTAATAGCAAAAAAATACTTGAAAAAAAAATTGACCGACTATTTTTAAAAATTATTTTTATTTCATTTTATTGCTTTTGTTCTAATACACGACTTTACCCAATTTCATACTTTTACCGCGTTTTTTTAAAAAGTTATTATCAAAAAAGTTTAAAAAATCGCCAACTTCGATGCTCTGTATCTCGACAAAGAAGGAGTTTTGACACATATATTATAGGAACTTTTTTATCAGACATGACCTACTCTATCACCTATTGGCCTATGGCCCCTAAGTAATAGGACACCCTCTATAAACTTCGCTATTCTGGCTTTATAATTTACCCTTAAGCACAGTGCTACAAGAATATAAACATGTTTGGCTCCAATAACAAAGTTTAAATAAATATTTCCAAATTAGTTAGAACCTTTCATTATAAAATGTGTATTGAAAAACTTGGCTATACTTTGATCTCAATCCTTTTACGGAATACCATTTTCGCGTACTTGGCCTTTTTTAACTAAATTGTTTTTGTTATAATATAAGTTTTCTAAACGCATTTTCTAACCTTTGTATTTTCACGTCGGAGTCAGCACAAATGGATGGGCCATGTATGAAGCCATACAAGCTCACCTCATTTTACTTGTATTCAAATGTCTAACGGAATTCAGCCCTTTAACTGTATATTTAGAAAGGCCCAAGACAATTCGCCGTTACCGATTTGCCGCGGCTGACGTGACCCTGCCAATTTGCTGTCGACCCACCTCGTCGCCGACCCAACTCGCCACCGGGCCATTTCGCCGCCGGCCAAATTCGCCGTCGACCCAATTACAGCGCCGCCGCCACCATAGTTTAAGTTTACAATTTTTTTTGTTAAGAGGTCCTTAATTCCGTAACTGAACTTATTTGTTCTTAAATTAAGGCTTTCCTATCATCCAAATTTAAATTCAAAAGTAGCTTTATTATCCTAGAATATTCAAAATATACATTTACGAAGCTTTGCTTATCTAATAGAAAATTGGTAACTATAGTAAAATAAAGCAAATAAACTAAACTATTGGAAATCATAAACCGGTATTAAATCTAACCTTGGTCAATCGTAAACGTATCCTAACACCAGTATTTACTAAGACCTTAAGACTTAGCATTGTAGACCGAGTTTAAGTATCAAGCCTACAGACTTGATACCGACCGGTTTAAGTGTATTTTTTTGATACTCACAGGTCAAATAACTGCAAAGATTTGATTCACCCTAATGTGCAATATGATAGTAAGCATTTCTCAGTGAGTTTCATCTCATATAAATTTAAATTAACTTTAGAAATAAATTTTGAAACGAAATGTCATTTTTTGGAAATTTAGTCCATGCAGTCGTAGGATTCCTGTTATAAATAGTCTCAAATTGTAGTACCACCCCTGAGGGGTTGTTTAAAGTTCGAAAAACAATAGAATTATTCCATGATTGACAAAAAAACTGATTTACAAAAATATTCAAAGCTAAATAATACATAAATAACTTAAAACTATATCTGTAGATGCATTACCATATTAAATACGTATCAATATTTAAATTCTGTAAAAAGCACAATATATATTAAAATCCCTTTTCATTTACGCATTCACCAAAACAATCGACCATCGTTTAATCGTCGCTAACTGAATTACACCGTTTTTATTCGACATTTCCTAGTGACGTTTGGAGGTTTAAATATGACTACAATTTTTTACCCAAAATATTTTATTCTTTTTATTTATTTATAACCTTTGGGTGGAAATAATATCTTTGTTACAACGAAAAAAGATGACCCATATCGCAAGGTATTTATAAACAATTTATATAAATATTAAAAACTATTGCATTCACGGGAAAAATAAGTTAAACCTTTAACCAAAATGTAGACTGTTAAGCTTAAGATTGTAGCACTAACTTTTTACAAAAAAAAACGTCTCCCTCAAAGAATATAGACTTCCAAATTTTTTTTTAAGTAGCTTAGTTTTTTTTTTTAAACTCACTTATATTTTTAAAATAATTACTTTTTTAAAATCTAGTTTTTCAAAAACTTATCTACAACAAAAAAAATTAAAAATATTTTTCTGTACGAAATTAACAAAATGGCAAAATTAAACACGTTGGTGGCGAACTGGTCCGGCGGCCAATTGTATCGGCGACGAGGTGGGTCAGCGGCGGCGAATTGTCACATTCCCTATTTAGGAATATGTTCCATTCTCGTTTCAAATGTGCATGTTTTCCGGCTTGGTTTTAATCAACTCTATGTCCACACAAAGCTAATTTGACGGCAACTATTTGTTGAAGTTTAACAACATTCGAGAGCGAGCTATTTATTTTAAATAAACCAATTTAAAAAACACACACCTACATACACGCATGATAACTCCGCGGTAGTGGTAACATAATTTAGTATAAGTATTTTACATATCAAATTTAATTTTAAATTAATTTATAAAAATGTTTATGTCTGCCAGCCTCTCTCTACTCATTTCATTAACTCCAAAAAAGTATGGCGACATTAGGTAGGCTCTATTGTTTGGATCCACGGTCCCTAGAATTCACCGGTCTATGGATCTTATATATTATATAATGTCAAATTTTAACGGCACTGGTGGTCCAGCTGTTGTAGTTTTCTTAACTATAAATTAAAATTATTGATTTTTTTTTATTTCAACTGAAATACCATTTCGAAAATGAAAATTATCCCAAAACAGTCGAGTTGTTTCTATTTTTAGAACAATGACTAGGGATTAAAAGCCATGGCATTGCGGAAACGGAACGTCCGATACGTAGACAAGATATCATGCATAGTAAAACGATTTCAATACAGAGTTGAACCATCATCTATAACTACAAAATTTGTAATTGATGTACTGAAAAAGTTACTCTTTTGGCTCGGATTGCCGCTATTTCAAAATAATTTATCTCTACCACAAAACACAAGTATGACATTTTGACTTAAAATTTTATACATCAAAATATTCAAATAAAGTAGAGTTAAAATGACTAAAACACACCTTTGGAATTAACATAGCTACAATTTTAGTAAATTTGCACTACAACATTTTGATCTATCTATTGAAGCACTGCATAATGCGTATCGTACGTCCCGTAGATTCTACATATGAACATTTAAACAAAACATGCGTTACGTCAAAATACGTATCATGGGTTTTAGTCTCTTTTATTTTAATCTGTATCGTGTTTCATAACTGTATCGTTTGCCTAAAAATATTAATTTTTAAACATCTTCCGGAGTTTAATTAGAATTTTACGAGCCCGCATATTGCACCCCATATGAACTGCTTTTAATGGCACTGTAAATTTTAAAAATGAGCATACCGCACTATCTTTCATGACATTTTACGTGACCAGCATTAAAAAACGAAGCTCTTTTAATTCAAAATTAAAATTGTAAACAAAATGTTTTAACTTTGGTAAGTAAAGTTCAAAAAATGATAAAAGAAAATAAAAGGAAGAGCCAAGAAATAAAAGTTGAGACAGCTATAGAATATAACAGAAATATGAAATATCTACGGCCGCCCTAGGTAGATATGAAATAGTTGAAATAAGGGATATAAATGACATAGAAACTAACGTTAAGGAGGATTTTATAAATATCACACAACTATTCTATACAGAATTATACCAAGCAAAAAAGGAATCATTGCGAGAAAGTATAAAGAAACTTCAAATTAAAATAAAGAGCATAAAGTCAGAGCTAAGACCTTAAATAAACAAAGCAAAAATTAAGAGAGCATAAAAGAAAATGAAAAATAACAAATCACCTGGAAAAGACGGAGTAATGATGGACAAGCTCAAGTACAAGTACAGTGGTAAAGTTGTAATTAATACCCTTCATGTTCCCCTGAATAAAATACTAACAAAAAAATAGTCCCAAATAACTGGAAAGAATCTATAACCGTTATTCTACACAAGGAAGGCGATAGATCAAACCTAAAAAACTATAGACCTATAACACTTCTCAATGTAATTTGACGGATATCAATCAAAAGAACAAGCAAGCTTCAGTACAGTTGCCCAACTATTAACCATGAAAATTCTAATAGAACGAGCCAACGAGAACAATATTCACTATATATTGCGTTTATAGACTTTGAAAAGCTTTCGACAGCAATAAGTACTGGACAGTAAAAGCATCTTTAATTAATAGCAGAATAGGTCACACATACCCAGATTTAATAGCCAATATATCAATCAACTTTTACGAAGGAGCGAAGCCGATCCGCAAAAGAAGAAGTGTCGGACAGGGTGACACGATATCCCCCAAAATATTTAACCAGGCCCTGGAAGAAGTTTTTAAAAACTTAGAATGGGAAAAAAGAAATGGGCATCAAAGTAAACAGACAATATTTAAATCACCTAAGATATGCAGATGACATCGCCTTAATATCAGATAAAAAATAGGAACTGATAAAAATATGGGCTTGATTATGAACTACGCTAAAACTAAAATCATAACAAATACAGATGAAGATATAACGATCAGAATAAACCAATATATATATATATATATATATATATATATGTATATATATATATATATATATATATATATATATATATATATATATATACCTGGGAAAAATTATTAAACTAAAAAAAGCATTAGAGATTTTCTATATTTTATTTATTTATTAAAACTTGATTTTCGTATACGACACTTTTGTGGTTATTTTTATCCAATTGTTCATCTACTGCTTATAGTTTTTTGATGAATTTGTATATTTTATAGAAAGACCCTCTTTTTATTTGAAGTTTTAATTCTACGTAAAATGTCCTCAAAAATAACGTTACCGTAATTTCTTCTAGCACCAAAAAATTTAGTACACCCTATACATTTTTAAGCCAAATTGCCAGTTTCATACAAAAATGGATTCGTTAAGCTATTGGCCCAAATGTATCTTTCTTCTTTTAACAACAAAACCATTTTAATCGAAGCGACAAACATATTTTGTGGGCGTATTGAACAAAATTATTATGGCTTAAACCAGCTTCAAAGGCAATGTTTGATGTATAACAGATTACGAATTAAAGCCATATTATTGTAGCATAAAATGAACTAATTAATTAAACTATTATATGGTTAGAAAATTAAAAGCTACATGTGAGCAGCAAAGCTGAGAGAATATGGTGTCTCACAAAATAATAAGCTAGCCGCCGCCGCGGCTATGAAAACACACAATAAGTTTTTACGAAACCATAAAAGTATTGTTTATTACTTTATTAACTACGTGAAGAAAAACGAAATGCACGTATACTAGAGAGGTTGCTCAAACTCAAATATTTGTTACGTTAAACATTAATATGGCATTTACGTGCAGCCTATGCCATTACTGCTGACCCAGCGCGGCGTGTTCGTGGAAAGGGTAGGTTACACTGTTTGGGGCTAAATAAGTACACATCAGCAGCATAATACTTGAGCACACGCAGAAAACTTCTTCGTTATATTAAGGTTGTTGGAGCTTACCAATTAACTGATTATAAAAATATTAAAAAAATTTATTTGAGTTTAGCCGGCCACTTAAACCGGTTTTGAACTATAAAAGACAGAGGCTTTAAAAAGTTGGTAGTGGTAGTTCCCAAGGGTATATGATAAAGCCAATTCTTTTTTTTTTTTAATGCAGAGAAATAAACTAATAACTTTTATATCCTTACCTTTCTTAAATAACGTTTAATATAACTTTCTTGCATATACATGACTGAAATAGATCTGTCAAAAAGCTGTTTAAAACGAATTTGTGGAAATATAGTCGACCATCGTTTTGGTCGTTCCAGCTGGCAAAACCTGTTTTAGAACAGTTCGGAGCTTGTATTGCAAGTGCATAAGAGTTTTTAGACGATTTTGTTATCAGTTTTTGGCAACCTGGAACATAAACGAACTAGCCGAAAGAAATAATTAATTTGGGATAAATAATACCTAAACTAGGACCTTTGCTCACTTTTTTAACTAAACGAAAACATAATTACAAAATTGGTTATGTTTGGTTTTTTACCAACAATAAACTTACATAATTATAATATATATATATATATATATATATATATATATATATATATATATATATATATATATATAAATATTTTTCGTAGGCTTAGTAATTTCTTATGGTAAAGAGTGAAAAAATCATGTTTAAAAAAATCATTTTTTATGCTGTTTTTCTATGATAAGAAAATCACAATGAAGTCAAAAAAGTTATACTGGGGACAAGTACAATGCTCGTAAAATTTTCAAAAAAATTGATTAAACATTTGGAGTAAGAATATCAATAAACTAAGTGATAAATTTGCGTCAGCCCGCTTCAGATTATATTCTCTAGTGATTTTTGGATAACTACATTATATGTGAAAGTACCGAATCAAATAGTATCAAAAAAGAATTCTCCATATTGAAAAAAAAAACAAAACAAAGTTGTTTCTTGGTGAAAACTTTCATCAACAATCGTCGTTTTGACGCTACAAAGAACAAATCTTATTTAACTAACCTAAAATGCGACTTAATCTAATATAAAATCAATTTTCAAAAACCTAGGAAAATATTTTATACAAACAGCATTAAAAATGTTTTTAGAAAACATAAAACTGTGCTTTTCAATGTTGTTTTTTTTTGTTTTTTGTTCCTGGTTTTCTACTATATTTTAAAGGTTCATAATACAAGGTATAGTTTTAATATTTTATTTAATTTTTTTCTTCTCATTTTAATCTTATAGTAAAATTTGGGCTTAACCTATTTTAATTTTTAAAATAAGTGTATATTTTGACATATGTTTATTTTATAAAGAAAGTGATTAGAAAAGTGGGTAGAATTTATAATAAATATTTTACTAGGTTTTTGACAATTGAATTTTTATTAGATCAAGTAGCGTTTTAGGTTAAGTAAATAAGATTTGTTCTTTGTGTTTTTTAGCCCGAACTAGAGCGGAAAATTTGCTGAAGTTAAGTTTTCACCAATAAATGTTGTCCGAATAAGCCAAAACTTCAAACGTTTAATAAAACCAGAAATTGGCCGTAGTTGTTTCTACGCGCTTTTAACAAAACGATGCGACATTAATGCTGATCAGTGCTTGGGCGTAAATAAATAATATGTCCGTAACTTAACAAAATAATAGATGATCTTGTTTTTGTTCCCAAAACAATAAAACTATCTTAATCACTTAACTTTAGTAATAGACAAACCTGCTTTTTGCGAAAAGCAGAGAACAGTCGCAGCTTTTTTCATAAGCAGCGTAGAGCAGCCTGTAGGGCAGGTGGCAGTCCACTAACTGGTCTGACGTAGAGCTACTGCTCCATTGTGATATACCTTTTAAAAATCATCTTTGTATTTTGACGGTTTACAATTTTACCCCAAAAAAAGTTGATGACAAAATTGAAACCAAAAAAAGATCAAACCTTTCGTGAAAAAATCTTTATGAACGAATGTTTGTATGGTGCGTCCAAAAAAAGTTGACAAAACAAAGTTCACCTATTTTTTTTTAAATTTTCGATAAAAAACATGATGGCAAAAATGTTTTTCTTTTCAGTACTTAAAAGCTGCTTTTGACAGTGAATAGCAGTTGCAAGCTAAAATTTGAAAAATGATGATATGAAAACAGCAACCCATTACTACTTGAACCCAAAAAGAGAAAGTTTTTTTCAAAACGAGTCTTGTCACACACCTATATTAAAATAACATAGGCCATATGGGCAAGGGTGTAATACTACTGAAAAATAAATGGATTTATGACGGATCTGATACCTTCCTAGCCCATTAGCACACTCCACGTTATATCAACCTAGAAAACAGTTTTTTGTAAATATCTCCGAAATAAAAGATTCTACCAACTTTTTGGTTGTAACATAAATTTTTTCAAAAAATACGCGCTACTATATTTCGAAAACTACATATTGATGCGACGCTCTGTTAAAAAGTTAGCTTTTTTTAAACTTGTTAATTGTCAAAAAACTGTCATTAGCATTGATGAATTTTGACTAAAATAGTACTATTTTACCTGAAAATTTCATGCAAATCGGTTAAGCGGTTTAGAAGCTACCGCGTTATGGACAGATATACACGCACACACTCAGACAGACATCACGACTATATTGCTAGGGTAGGTCAAAATACACCCAAATAACACATTTTCGGCGTTATCTCAAAAAAAAATTTTTTGTCGAAAACAATACCTTCTCTAGCCATTGCTGTGCGGGCTAGGAAGGTAAATATTTCATAAACTCATAAAATTGAAACAGTTAAAGTCAATAGCTAACACAGTTTTTTCAAAAACTCCCTAATAAAATTGCTGGGCTAGAGTTTTGTGTACTATTATTAACTCGGGTAAAATTTCACACGCGAAAACTAGTTTAATAATGGTCTCCCTGTCTAAGATTTGAAAGGTAATTTTGTGTAGCTTATATTTTTCGTTGTTTGTTTTTTTACAAAACCTAATAATTAGTGTGTCATGAAAAATTTTTTTCGTGTTAACTGTTTTATTAACTTTAAAAATGATGGTTCAAAAATCTAATGTTTATATATTATATTAATTATAGATACAAAATATTTTCAAAGTAGGGAGGGAGTGGAATGAAAGATCGAAAAATTTTAAAACAAGTTCTCTGTTTAACCGGTGATAATGTTACTGTTTCACTGTCGTTGAGTAAGGTCAGATCAGGTCAGGTAAACTAACCTTACCAATTTAGTTTAATTAGCGCATCGTAAAAATCAGAACTGGTCTAAACTATCGTTATTGTCTAGACACCAAACCTAACATCCTTGTATTTTCCATTGGAGGGTACAATTGTTCAAGGCCGCCCTTTTGGAGCTTATGAACTTCCACAAAACTGATTTACGCAAGAGGGAATCTCTACTAAATAACGGTCAAATGGTTTTATTAACTGTTTAACGGTTATATAGTATCATCTGGCCAGGGAAGGCACAAAGACTTCGGCTCTACCTAAGAATGCTTTACCAATTAAACTGGGAATAGAGCTGTTCTGGGGGCACGGCAGCCAAGTTCGCTAAAACTGCTGTACCACCCTTTCCTTGAAACATTTTTGCCCATATTTGACCATCTATAACTATACTTCGGATTGACCTACGAAACTTAAACCTTGCACACTCCTACATATTAATAGAGCTAACCATCGCCTTAAGTTTCATGGACTTCCATAAAGCACTAAAGTAGTTACAAAATGTTGAAAAACGTCGAATTTGCCACTCACTCACGCACTTATCTATAGATCATCAAAATTCTTCTGTATTTCCTGACATACTATAAAGCTGAAATTTGGTAGACTTATAGAACTTATGACCAAACTATTGGAAAAAATGAAAAAACCCTAAAATTTTAATATCCCCTATATGTAAATTTATATAAAATTAACATTTCGCACTTCCAGAAATGCTACTGGTAGGAACTATGATAAAACTAAAGGAAAAATTTTAAAAACAACAAATTTTAATTTACTTTCCTCCCCGACACCTGTAAATTCATTTAAAACATTTATTGCCCACTTCCAGAAATTAAGTTCATAAAATCCCCCCTTCTGTTTTTCTCCTAAAAGCAGCTATTTATTAGCAAATCAGGCATATGTAATATACGGAAAGGTAAGTATTAAGATGAGTATCAAAATCTAATGATTGCAAAAAAATTAACCCCACTCTCTTTCTCTCATGTCCAGTATGACTGCGTTTCCATACTATATATAAAAATTAAACATTTTTAAGCCTATAATGCGCGGGTTTTTTGTTTTAAAATAAAACATTGTTTTTCGTTGTGGTAAGTGCTATATTTATGACTAAAAATAGTGAAAAAAGTCTAGCTTACAAAAAAACTTTTATTAAAAAAAAATTAGTTGTATTATATGTGGTACATACCGGAAATGCAACCAGGGGGTCGATTTTGACCACAACTTGTTAAATCTCTCATTCGAGATTTAACAGCGGTACAATCTCTAGTAGTCAGCTTGGCCATGGAAATTTTAAAACTAGAATTGTGGCTAAAATACAGACTTTTATTTACCATTTTCTATGTTTTTACATACCTTTATGGATTTTCCTATATAATTTGGCCCCATAAGTTTTCTTTTATCACTATTTTCCGAACTTTTCGCGATTTTCCGTGATTGTATTTCATTGTTTTTACTTTAGAACTGTCACTTTTCTGATTTAACAAACACAGGGTAGGATTTATTATTTTTTAATTATAAATTTACCTATATTTTATTATTATTAAGTTTGATTATAACTTTTTTCAAACTTTTCCAACTAGGTGGTTAGTATACAATTCAACTTATTTTTTATTAAAAAAATACATAAAATGGCGAATCCGAAATGGCGGATTTTCCCATTTATGAACCGATTTGCATCAAACTCGGAACTTTGAAAATTTTAGGTCGCTGATTATTATTTTTGACTTAAATTTCTAAAAATCAAAATGGCGGATCCAAAATGGCGGACTTTCCCATTTATGAACCAATATGCATCAAATTCGGAACTTTGGGGTGCTTCAGGTCGCTCATTATGATTTCTAACTTAAACTTAAAAAAAAAATCAATATGGCGGGTCCAAAGTGGTGGATTTTATCATTTATGAATCGATTTGCATCAAACTCGGAACTTTCCGATCTTTCAGGTCGCTGATTATTATTTTTAACTTAAACTAAAAAAAATTAAATTGGCTGATCAAAAATGTCGGATTTTTTTCATTTGTGAACCGATTTGCATCAAACTCGGAACTTTGCGATTTTTTAGGTCGCTGATTATTATTTTTAACTTAAACTAAAAAGAAATCAAAATGACGGATCAAAAATGGCGGATTTTCCCATTTATGAACCAATATGCATCATATTCGGAAATTTGGTGTGTTTCAGGTCGCTGATTGTGACTTCTAACTTAAACTTTTAAAAAATCAACATGGCGGACCCAAAATGACAGATTTTCCCATTTATGAACCGATTTGCATCAAACTCGGAATTTTGAGATCTTTCAGGTCGCTGATTATTATTTTTAACTTAAATTTAAAAAAAATTAAAATGGCGGACATTCCCATTTATGAACCAATATGCATTAAATTCGGAACTTTTGGGTGTTTCAGGTCGCTGATTATGATATTTTTTTGGAATTGTTCATAGTAATTTGGATAGGGAAAGCTGGGCAAAGCTGCATGTTGGTAAACGAGCGTACTGCAGTTTTACCTAAACTGCACAAGAATGAAACCTTGCCATTGTGGATTCGCCATTTTGATTTATTTTTAACTTTAAGTTAGAACTCATAATCAGAGACCTGAAACAACCCAAGGTTCCGAATTTGATGCATATCGGCTCATAATTGAGAAAATCCGCCACTTTCGATCCGCCATTTTCATGTTTTTAAATTTTAGTCAAAAACTGTATTGTTACTTTAGGCGCCGCGATGTTTCAAGTTTCAGTCAAATCGGTTTATAAATAAGAAGGTGCGCCATTGTGGATCCACCATTTTAATTTTTTTTAATTTTTAGTAGAAATTCATAATCAGCGATCCGAAACTCCCCAATGTTCCCAATTTGATGCATATCGTTTCATAAATAGAAAAATCCGCCATTTTCGATCCGCCATTTTCATGTCTTTAAATTTTAGTCAAAAATTGTATTGTTACTTTAAGCGCCGCGATGTTTCAAGTTTAAGTCAAATCGGTTTGTAAATAAGAAAGTGCCCCCATTTTGGACTCGCCATTTTGATTTTTTTAAGTTTAAGTTAGAACTCATTATCAGCGACCTGAAACAACCCAAAGTTCCGAATATGATGCATGTCGTTTTATAATTGGGATAATCCGCCATTTTGGATGCGCCATTTTGATTTGTTTTAAGTTTGAGATAGAAATCATAATCAGCGACCTGGAACACTTTAAAGTTTCGAATTTAATGGATATTGGTTCATAAATGGTAAAGTCCGCCGTTTTGGATCCGCTATTTTGATTTTTATAAATTTAAGTTAAAAATAATCAGCGACCTTAAACACCCCAAAGTTCCTAGTTTGATGCATATTGGTTCATAAATGGGAAAGTCCGCCATTTTGGATCCGCCATTATGATTTTTTTAAAGTTTGAGATAGAAATCATAACCAGCGACCTGGAACACTACAAAGTTTCGAATTTGATGGATATTGGTTCATAAATGGGAAAGTCCGCCATTTTGGATCCGCCACTTTGATTTTTTAAAAGTTTAAGTTAGAAATCATAATCAGCGACCTGGAACACTCCAAAGTTTCGAACTTGATGGATATTGGTTCAGAAATGGGAAAGTCCGCCATTTTGGATCCGCCATTTTAATTTTTATAAATTTAAGTTAAAATAATAATCAGCGACCTTAAACATCCGAAATTTCCGAGTTTGATGCATATTGGCTCATAAATGGGAAAGTCCGCCATTTTGGATCCGCCATTTTGATTTTTATAAATTTAAGTCTCAAAGTTCCGAGTTTGATGCAAATTGGTTCATAATTGGAAAAATCCGCCATTTCGGATTCCCCATTTTATGTATTTTTTTTAATAAAAAAAAAGTTGAATTGTATACTAACCACCTAGTTGGAAAAGTTTGAAAAAAGTTATAATCAAACAAATAAAAACAAATAGGAAAAAATTGCGCGAAGTTGCTATTAATTTAATAATAATAAAGTATAGGTAAATTTATAATTAAAAAATAATAAATCCTACCCTGTGTTTGTTAAATCAGAAAAGTGACAGTTCTAAAGTAAAAACAATGAAATACAATCACGGAAAATCGCGAAAAATTTGGAAAATAGTGATAAAAGAAAATTTGTGGGGCCAAATTATATAGGAAAATCCATAAAGGTATGTAAAAACATAGAAAAATGTAAATAAAAGTCTGTATTTTAGCTACAATTCAAGTTTTAAAATTTCCATGGCCAAGCTGACTACTAGAGATTGTACTAGAGATTGTACCTATGTTAAATCTCCAATATGAGATTTAACAAGTTGTGGTCAAAATCGACCCCCAGATAATTTAGTATATTTAGGTGGTATGAAATTTGCAAAAACAATTATTATTTTTATTTAGTGTATGAAAAAGAAGCGCAGTTTGGCATCTTGCACCTTTGTCTTACTTCTTTGTACATCGGCCAATGTGATTGACCATCAAGCCTCACATCTTTTGGAGGAACATACGATGTTGTTGCAGATCGTTTCTTTTTTTTCTATTAATTCTCTTTCAAGATCGGATGGCCTACCCCTCTTTAGATTAGCGATTTGAGCCAACATTACATAAACAGTGTGCCACTTTGGCCCTGAAATCGGCAAGTTTTAGAAATTTTTTAATTCCTTTTTCTGTAAGACATCGACGGTAAAGAAGCCAATAATTTAGGAGTGTCATATGAAGAATATGATAAAACAGTCTCATATACCATTTTTTTATTCTATTTTGATTTTATAATGACCAATGAGGTTGTCCATAAGGTCGACTCCCCCCATGTTGGTTATATTCTTAAACCAACTTAGGACACTCAACATTTAGTCTTTGTTTTGTTTTTCGATCAAATCTTTCAACGTTTCCTTTTGGTAATTTTCCAGCATATGTTGATAGCAAACACACAGTCTTGTTATCTTTCCAGGCAACTGATGAAACTTCTACACCTTCAAAGTCACAGACAAATTCAACTGATGATCCGCGATCCATTTTCTTTGCTGCATCTTCCGATGGCAATTTGCAGTTTGGTATTCGGTTTTGTCTAACCGTGCCCAGTGAATATATCACTTTGTTAGCAAGATAATGCAATAAAGGCATAGATGTATAATGATTGTCAAAGTAGATAACATAATTTTGGCTTCCAGAACAATTCTAGATAATCTGACAACTATATTGGCACTTGCTCCAAGATCAGGTTCATTTAACGGGCGATGATTTTTATCGTTTTCGGTACCAGTATAAATTTCAAAGTTATAAGAATACCCACTTATGACAACATAATACAAAAGGTTTGTAGCCCCACTTGTGAGGCTTAGCAGGCATGTATTGCTTTATATAATGCCTTGCTTTTGAGGCACACATCTGCTCATCTACACAAAGCTTTTGCTCCAGTGGTACGCTGAAAAATCTCTTATTCAAATGATCGACAATAGGCCGCAATTTATAAAGACGACCTCGGTTTTCATCATTTGGATTCAGATTAGCATTATCATTAAAATGTAGACATTTTCTAACAAGTTCGACTCTTTTTTCACTCATTACGTTTTTTATTTGTTGGTAGCCTAGGGAATTGGACCAATAACTTCTGCAATTGGGTATATGAACTAAAGCCATATAAATGCAGATACCCAATTATTGGTCTATATCTAGCTGCATAGTCCAGCAGGTTTACTCGGATCTTTTTGAGTGGCATAGTTATTTGACTCAGTTACAATTTTTTCGATTAAAGTGTCGTCAAAAAAGTATTTAAAAAAAGCATATTATGGTGTTAATAAATCTAATATGTCATTAGAAAGTTTGGTGTTTTTCCTAAACGTCTTGGCCATCTCATCCAGAGATCATTTTTTTTCCTCGAAACTACATTTTTATTTCGAGCAGTGATGATGGTTCCATATTTACATTAGAATAGATGGTTCTAAAGGTACTTTTCTTTTTGTTGCTCTGAAGAGTGGGTGGCTGGAACTGTTTGTTGCTCCAGAACGTCCGAGGTTGTAACTCCATCCTCAAATTCCACAGGCAAGGTTTCAATATCAATATCAATATTGTCAAGGTCTGAATTGTTATCATCCATAAGATGTTCTTCGGACTCGCTAATGTCCAAATCGTCATCGCTGTTCCAAAAATTAGCCGCAATCTCCTCCAGTTCACGCTCAGTCAGTGCCCTTTCATTATTCATAATGACCCTGCAACAAACGCTATGTATCAGATCTGATACAACCATAAAAAGGGCTTGGTTTTGAACAAACTTTTCGGTGAAAGATAAATTTCTTTGATATATATTGATTTTAATTACCCTCCTAATCAAATTCATTCAGTCACAAAACAAGATAACGAAAAAAACTAATCAAAAACACCAAAAAACTAGAGAGCTAAACCATAGTTTATGGAATGCCAACTTTATTACCTTAGTGAATCTGCTACGAAGCGCAGCAACGACTTTTACGAAGTAGACCAAAATTATAAATTATTAAATTGGGTTCTAGCAGATCTGATACATTGCGCAGTATAGGGTTTAATGTCACATACCAACCAGGGATAGAACTAGATTATATCATTACTTAAATTGTGTATAGACAGATTATACTAATGCACAAATTAATAGAAATAGAAATTTATTCATTCTCATAAAGCTATTGAAATAAGACATCGCAAAAATTTTCAATACTTTTAGGCTCAAATATACTTCCAAATCGTTTAAAAAAGGAATGAAATCATAACAAAAACATTTTGTGTAAAAAGAAGCCAAATACACGAAAATAGTTTTCCGAAAAAAGAATGGAGATAAAAGTTTAGCCAAGTTCTCCAATACAAATTTTAAAATGAAAAGCTCTAATTTGAAAATATTTTTTAAACTTGGCTATTACAGCTGCAAATTGATTCCTGGCACATTGTTAAATTGAACATTAACAAGCCTGGCTCTAATAGAAAAGTTTAATAAAACATTTCCAAATTAGGAACCTTTTATTTTGAAATTTGTATTGGAGAACTTGGCTTTACTTTTGTCTCAATGCTTTTTAAAGAATAGCATTTTTGCGTACTTGATTTATTTTGCATGAATGTTTTTGTTCTGATATTAATTTTTTAAAACATCTACCTGTCATCAGACTGGGGATGATTGATAAACTGGGATGTTTAATTCAGTTAATTTTTCTTCTGCTAGTTTATCAAAGAGCTGGAAATAGTTAAGTGTATTATAAAAGAGGTGCTTCTTTATCCTAACTGAATTTCATGATTAGAACACAAGTTTGTTGTTTTATTTTATCAAATTCGTGTTCTAAGATAAAAAGGTAAGTCCACAGATTTCATCATAAAAAAATATGTGATAAATTACTAAGTTAGATAATATCCCTAGAGTTTGAGGCTACTTTGTTAAAAACTACATATACCTGACACCCTAATATTTAAGGTTAGGTTTGGCTAAAGATTTACATTTTTAGGAAGATTGTAAGTTTTTGTATGCAGACAGTGTTTTCCGGACAACATAAAGCAAAAAAAGGCTATGAATTCAGTTTGGTTAAATGTATTCAGTTGTCCCACCATAAGTATAAAACTATTAATCCGATTTCCACGATTAGTACGTAATTTTGTTTATATTGACGTTGCTAGTAAAATAAATATTATTTTTTTTTAATCCAAAATGGTGGATATGACACTTTACTGTCGGTTTAACTTAATATTATTATAAAGTTTTGAAGATCATAAACCAGTTAATTTACTGAAACTCAAATTAATCTTTCTTCTTTATTCTTGTAGTATGCATTCAGCACATGTATCCAGTATCCGTAATATGGGAAACATTGATACATAATGCAAGATGTCAAACAAAATAAAAAATTAGCAAACTCTTGCACTAAAACTCTTGTCAAAAATATATGATTACCAAATATTAAACTATAATGCAATGCAAACAAATATATAAAAAAGTCGCGTATTTTTTATTCAAAAATATTTGTAAACTATCTTAACCATTCCTAGTCTCACCTACCTAATAATATTTTTGACAAATTAAATATTTTAGTAAAGGATCTTAACTGCAGAGTAAAAATATTAAAAATCACACATATTCAAGTAGTAAAATATACGTAAATGTTGCCTTTATACATTTATTTCTTTAAGGTTGCAGGACTCACCTACGACTCGTTCTGTAAATTTTTTATGTGGGCCTGCAAATTATTTTTTGCTTTGTTACTTACCTACTTCAATTCGTTTAACGCCTACCATTGCAATTGAAAGTCACCCTAACTTTTTTATATACTTATATGTCCTGTCGCTTTGCCTCTCCTTGGCAAATTCTGTTTCTGCTTTGGGTTTTCTTTTTCTGGAAACAGCGGATATATTAACCGTTTCTGTATTTCCCGGATATTTCTCCAGCAAAGGAATCTGGAAAACTGCATAATGCACAATTGTAGCGGTTTCCATTGTTTCATTTCATGGATCGCAATTTCCCGCCGCTTTCCCTAGGTTTCTAAGGATACTAACTTAATGATAAAAAAAAGTCACTCAAAATTATATTCTCTAACTTAAAATGCTTTTAGATTTATACGAGCATGCTGTGATCCGCTTATTTGGTGCATTTTTCCATTCGCCAATAGCCGTGAATCCTTTTAGATTAGATATTTAGAAGATCCAGGTCGGTTTCAGTCAAAGTAGTTTATAGGACCTAGTTTTGTTTGTGCTTTGAGATATCGACCGCTGGCGCTGCTTCTGCAACTTAGTACTCAATGGGTAATGTAAGATTTACAGACAAATATATTTTGATACTTTCATAGAGGTAGTTTTGACTTTTGTAAGTGATGTATCACTAATATATATTTTTTAATTTCGCATTTTAAAGCAGTTGGTTTCCTTAATGGCTCGGCAAAATTAAATATTTCTTTAACTGCGTTATTTTAAGTTATTTTAAAATTTAATAATATAGTAGGTACCACGTAAAAAAAAATTACTTTTATTTTTTACCGAATTTTGTTGGAGTCAAATTTGCAAAAAATCCAAAATGCCACGAAATTAGTTTAAATAAAATTTTTGCAAAACAACTACTTTATTACTATGTTTTTAAAGTTCGTGGTCTTACTCAAAATCTTGAACTTTTAAAAACAACAAGTCCCAAAACACTCCCTTATGATATAAATTTGGGAATTTCGTAAAATAAGTTAAGATACGTCGCGCGATTACGTGATAACGTTAAGTTCTGTATTAAACTACCCAAAATATAAAACCATCTTAACACTTTATAGCACAAAACCAACTATGAGTTAATAAAAATAAACTAACTCTACGTAGGGGAAGTGTACTTAAATTGGGATAATTAAGCTTTAAAAATTTATACAAAAAAAAGTTTTGACGCTATTGGTTTATTCTTAAATATTCTTTTTTGTTTGTTATAGTTCATTTGTAGTACTTTAAATACTTAAAAATAATTTGTTATTTTGAAAAATCTAGACCACTGTAGTTTCCCATTTTTCCCTAATTGTACAGGTAAAATGGGAAATACTATTTAGGTAAAATGGAATATAAAATTAACATTAACAATACAAAAAAACTGGTTTAATACAAAAAAAAATACAACACAAAGATCAAACTAAAATGAGATATAATTTGTTTTGACAAATCATCTAGAAATCTTAACAATAATATACTCTTTATTCTTAATATGGCATAAAGATAGGTATAACTAAAACAAATTATTTCTTGGTTGAAATGCGAATATTGCTTATTATATAAAAAGACACAACAACAAAGACTTAACGAAAACAAAATATCATTCGTAAAAAGGCGGCATCTAAAAAAACACGAAATTAATTAACACGTTCACTACCGCCCAGATTTTGAAGTTACTCTCAAACCAACTCCGATAACTTTTGAACCATAAGGAATTTTTTTGTGATTTAAATACCTAAACACTCAGTCTGATCTTCCGAAGAAGACTCCGCCATTTTGTTCTAGGCCACTAAACTGGCCGCCGGTGTACGAGTAGTCGTAGATACTTTGGCAGACCGACGGCCATTACAGTGAATTCAGGGCCAGTATAGTGGCCGCGGTTCACAGTGGAAAAACCAAAAGACCACTATAGTGGCCGGCGGTAGTGAACGTGTTAATTTTCATCAGTCATTTAATTGAGGTAAAACGGGATATTCCATTTTAGCTATTTTAGCAATTTCCCATTTTACCTTAATCTCATATAAACTATTTAAACTAATCCTTTTTAATTGTTTCACTTTTAGCCAAAAACAGCATGTTTGATAGGAGCCAAGACTTTAAAAATATCAACAGCAGAATATAATATGTTACAAACGTGTTTAGTACACGTGAATTTAAAAATCAAACAAGTTTTCGTGGCTAATCGGGCAAAAAAGAAGTTTTGGTTTCTCTCATATTTTTCCGTGGGTAGCTCGAAAGTTTAACCTCACGGGGGTTTCAAGATCTAATGGACACCTAATAAGTATTGACAGTTAACTGTTTCGTCCTTATATGACTCCTCAGAACACTGCTTGGTCAATGAACACCTTTGCGAAGTTAATGATACGGTTTTGTCTCTAATCCCATGTCTATAGTGAGAAAACCCTAGGGTCACTGCATCCTGGAAGCCTGGCATCTCTGGAGACGCCAGGCTTCCAGGATGCAGTGACACTAAGAAAACCCTCGCAAGAAGCGCCATCTACCGAGATACGAGAGAAACCAGAGCAAGAGAAGGCGAGCATTAACTGCCATATATATAGATCGATGAATACATCGATCGCAAAGGAAAAGAAACCATTCGTGACCTACGACAGCTCTTTTGTCTTTCAGGCCCGAGCAACGCTGATTAGCGTTTTTACCCACCATTAAGAGGCGAGCGTCAATCAGCGAAGAGAAAAACTTTTTTTTGTCCGATTAGCCACGAAAACTTGTTTGATTTTTAAATTCACGGGCATTATAATTCACGTTTGTTAATATTATTTGGCTTAAAAATTCTACTGATTGACGCTTTTGTCTCCAAAATGAAATGTTTACTATTTCGAAATATATACAAAAAAAGTTATTTATATTAGATGCACCCTAAACGTTATTATGTTTGTTTTGACTCTGAACTTTTTACAAAAATGGAGATAACACGAATTTCTAGTTAGGTTAGGTTAAGCAGTAGATTGATTTGTTTAAATTTTGGTATTAAATATTCTTGTTTGCTTTAGCAATAACAAATCGTAATTTTAAAAATCGAGTTTTTTGAAAAAACCAAACGACATTTTCTCACCTTTGAAGTGAAAATGAAACGAAACGAGTCCTTAGTGACCTTACTATTTTACTAACTATTTGCACGGATGCCGGTGTATAGTGTAAGAAAATTAGTAACGTAACATTAAAACACAGGTGCTGCTTCAAGAAGGAGAAGCAAATTATTGTAAATATTAAACTGCGGTTTTCAGTTAAAATGATTTTGGAGGCTGCCTTCTGTATATAAACATACAAATTCGTAAGAAAGTGAACTTAATTTTAGCTTGTTTATGTTACCCAAAACAAACTTTTTCAACACAGGCGCAGAAATATACAGGGTGGCCCAACCAAAAGGTACCAGAGGTGATTTTGGGTATTTTTCGTGCGGTTTTGGAGAAACGCTCAGACTCGATTTTGTTTGCGAGGGGGACACTTTTTGGCGATCTTGAAATTTTTGTAGCACGCGCCCTATATTTTGAATAAGGAAAGTAGGTCTAGTGATACCTTCTTTTGAAGGCCTGTTAAATGTCTACAAAATTTCGAAAATCCTCGATTAGTTTTTGAGATATTTGCTTTCAAATTTTAAAAAGATAGCCAAAAAGTGTCCCCCTCACAAACAAAATCGACGTGTTCGAGCGTTTCTCCAAATTCGCACGAAAAATACCTAAAAACACGTCTGGTACCTTTTGGTTGGGCACCCCTGTGTATTTATTTACCATGGTAGGGTGAAGACACTACGTCCGTAGCGGCCACGGCCACCATTTAAATAAAAACCTAATTTTCTTCGCTTTTTTATAAGATCACTGTGTTATAATTAAAATAGAGGGGCCACTTTGTTATATTATTTTTTCATATAATAAAACTTTTAATATACCCCAAATTTACCTCGGCTGGGTAGAGCTATTTAGGGTCGTGAGTTCTTTTAAGAAAAATATTGTCAATTTTCTATTTTTGAAATGATAATAATAATGATTTACTTTGACACAATTAACAACAATGGTGACAGATATTTCTTACTATCACCATGTTACCAATGTATCAATGCAGGAACGAAATAAAAGATCAGGATTACTTTTTGTTTACAAACCTCAACATTTATTTTGTTTCAGCAAGAAGAACAAATAAAAATCAAATTATCAAATATAAACAAGAAAAAAAATATTAATTTTATGTTGAAACTCAGTTTCTTAAAAAGGTAGTAAAAAAATGATATTAATAAAATTATAGATTTTACTGTTCATATATAACTTAAAAGAGACATACTTCCATTTTAGAACCTTGTTTCTTTTGATGTACAATAGTGAACAAAAATATTTACATATGTTGTAATAATTTTGTCGAGAATTTAGGTTAGAGAAAAAAAAAATAACATAAAAACAAAATAATCTTAACCCAGGAAATGTTAGACTCAGTATACTTGAAGTAATCTCTAAAATACAACTATGGTTTCAATCATTTTCCACCGATAAAAACAAAAAAAACTTTATTTTCTGATCAGGTCCGTCAAAACACCCTATATAAATATTCTAAAGTTTCATCAAAATTTGTACATACTGTACAGTAATTCTGTAGAATAACCAAATAAAACTTTAGTCTATTCACACCAAATTATTTATCTTTTCGGGACACAAATCATCACCTAAGTTTATAAAAAAAAAATGTGTATTTTGGTTATAAAAAACACTATATGAAAAAAAACAAACCAGCTATCGGCAATAGTTATATAAAATTTTAGCTGTTTTAACCTGTCTAACTCTATTTCAACCAAAGGTGCTTATGATACCTATAGCCTCAAATTTAACCATATGGTCATGTCGTAGTGACTATTGTTAATTGGTACCCAGCTATCCAAAAAAGAAATGAGAGCGAGATCCAGGATTAATTACTAGCTTAAAATCATAATCTGGATTCTAGAAATCCCATGTAGGCATAACATTGTGAACCCATTATAAATAAACTATAACCAAAATACCATATAGCCAATATATAAATATTTTGTCGAACATAGTTCGAACCATAAAACAAAAAAATATGAAACAAATCAAAATTTTTATAAAAAAATTAAGTAGTCTAAATAGAGAGATAATTGTCTGTTAAAGACATAAAGAAAAATGGTAACATTTCCTCGGCAAGGAAAATTTTTTATAAAAATACATATATATATATATATTTATGTTATAACATATTAACCTAATTAAAAATAAAAATCTGGTATATGCAATTGAATTTCATATTACCATTAATTAAAATTAGAGCAAAGTTCTAATTTATCCTATAAAGAAAATTTCAAGCCATGCTTGATGAACAAAAAAAAATTTTTTTAAGGTTATGTTATTACATAATTAAAGTACCTTGTTTCTCGACAAAATCTCGAACAGAAAGGGCCGATTTTTGTATATTAATTTCCTTCTCTCAATTTTCCAAAACTGCATAGCAATCACTGACCAATCAGATTCCTCAAAACCCCAAAATTTTCATTCTCCAGAAAATTAATAACACAAATCCGTATTCATTAATAAGACTAAAACTGACTGAATAATTTTGAGTCACTTTATTTAAATTACAAAAACTTATGTTTATTGTTTTATCGGTAAATAAATTAGTAAACAATCTCAGAGTATTTGCAAAACAAAGCTTTTTAGGTTAAAATACAACACAGCCTATTACGCAATGTGTGTCGTACTAGTTGAACAACCAGAAAATTCTTTCTATCCCTGTTTCACCCGAATGACAAAAAAGGGACAGACAACTCACTCGATCCTTTTCCCAAACTGAAACAAATTCAAAATGAACCTCTTCCAGCGGTTAGATCGCTGCATAAAATCAATAATCCTGAGCTTAACCTGACCACAGATTGGTAGCGCGCAAGTCAACGGACAAATTTTCAAAATATTCTAATTAAACTCTCTCACGTAAGGTGTCGCTAGAGGTTATTTTTTCAAAGCAAATATTAATTCATTTAGCAAAAACGCGTTACGGAAAAAATATAATTTTACTCGTAACACAGTCACCTTTTTTATGTTTACATATAACTTCACATCAAAAGCCATATGATTATCTATGAGTAAAAATTGTCCTCCCGGAATAGCACCTAAAAAGAGACATTTTGAAATGTGGCTGTTTTAATACGCCGCCCTTTGAACCGGTGCCCTGGAAGACATATCTATATGTTTGATGTTTAGTACTTTAATTTTTTCAATATTTAAATATTTTTGTTATTATTTAAATTAAAATATTTGAAGGTTTAGGTACCAGTGTTATTTTATTTTATGGATGTCATTTCCAAGGCATCTTTTTAGACTATATTGTGTATCCATTTGGATACGCAGGCCTTCAGATTGGATACCCAGTAAACAAGAAATGAATACCCACTTTTGGGCCTTCGCCTTTTAAAAAATATAATTAGAATTTGATACCTAAAATACAGAGTTAATTTAAATGAGTAACCAATCTTTCGGAAATGGTGCGGAAGGTCCAAAGTAGACAAAAAGTTAAAATAACTTTTGGCCAAGTTATAGCATTTGTTAAGTTTGAAAAGTAGAGAAAAACGATGAATTTTTAAAATGACTATTTGAACAACGTTAAATAAATTTAATACTAAAATATTCTATTACTTTTTTTCCAAGAAAATATAGATAGGTTGAGGATACAGTGTGGCCAAATAATTTTTGGAATAGGTATTGATTTATCAATTTTTTTAAGAATTAATATTTTTATGAGCTATAAAATTTAATTTAATTGAATTTACACAAAAAAAAAAAATTTTTTGGCTCCTTAATAAAAACATAAAATACTAATATTAGTACTACAATTTACAGATTTTTTAAAGTTTGTTAAAAAAAAACAGATTTTTGATAATAATTTTGAGTATTTCTATTTATTTTAAAATAATTTTACCATTTAATTATTACCCCTGTTATGATGTTTCAAAAAATCTCGATTTTCTGTTATAATTTTTATGGAAGTTAAAGTTAAGTTAAAGTTAAAGGAAGTAATTAACGAAAATCAAAATAAAAACTGTTAAGTTTGGCACTCTATAATAAGTGATAAGAAAAAAATCCTTATTTTGATTTTTTTACCACATGTTAAAGTTTGCTGTTATTATACCATGATATTAGAACAAAAGAAAAAAAAACAAATATACAACATATATATTTATTCTGTCAAAAAATACTAATTATGTAAAGTAAAGTTTATTCTTGTGTTTTCGATATTTTTTGTTTGTAGAAAAGCTCTATTTTTGGTACGCACAACGAGATATGAATCGTTTAAATCGGTTTAGGTCCCTAAAACTTAATTTTGCTTCAGCTGTATTGTTTTACAAGGTAACGATTGTCGTCTAAATCCTGTCTGCATTAATTTCCTCATTAATAAATTTTTGCCGAATCGATTTTAAGAAAATATAAAGCGGCATAGAACAGATTGAGTGCTTTTAAGAGATCACAATCAAAATTTGCCGTCATTGTAAAATCCAAGATGGCGGACATAAAAAACTTTACTTTTTAAAAATGGTCGTTTATTTTTCGACCCTTTTTTGAATTTATTTAAAATTTATCACAAATTCTACTCAATTTTTTAAAAAATTTCGCCTGCGGCGCCATAAATTTCGCCTGCGACGTCATAGATTTCCTTTAGATACTAAATTTCACACCTCAGACCTATCAAAAATCGCTAATAAAAATATTTTGATGTTTTCTGCCACTTTGGCCCATCCCCCTGAAAATCCTGGATCCGCCACTGCAAGTTACTAATCATAAAAAAATTAACTAGTAGCATACAAAGAAGCAATCCTTCATAGCAGGACAAATTTGACTTTATTCCAACATTTTGAATTTAAAAATGTCGCAAAATTTCAATAGTTTTGTTCAAAGAGCAATCGAGTATCACCACAATTCTTCTTTTTTTTTTTCATTGAAATCGGTTTAGTGAATTTACAGGGAAATTATTGAAGAGAGAAATTAAAATAACAGTTGCTATAACAATTATTATTTAAACAACCCCTAAACCGATTTTATAGAATTTATAGAAGACGTTCAGTATTAATTAATTTCTTAGAAAATGAATGTATAGAGAATTGATCAGGATTAATTTTTCGGGAACCACTAAACCGATTTTAATGATTCGTCACTAAACACATAATAGAGTTAAAATTAATGTTTTAGAATCCACTTAACGGATTTTAATGATTCGTAACTAGGTGCATGAGGGTGACAAAAACAGAGCGTTTTTAAAAATTCCAAAAAATTTTCGGAATGCAAGAATAAATAAGTCTTTTGAAAAGGGCAAGATTGATTCTGTCAACCACCTTAGATTTTATAATTAAAAAAAAATCTTTCGGCCCGAAAGCCTATTCAAATTGGGTCTGTTCCATTAACGATAACATTGGTAGTATAGTTCAAAAGTTACAACAAAAAACATTTTATCCGTGTTTTTTACCCGGTAGATAATATAAGTACCGGGTTTTGTTTTGATTAGTTATACAAACACACCCTATAATACTCCAAAAACTTTTTCAAAACTAATTTTTAACTACTTTTGGGTTAAATCGGGTGGGGCACATTAAACGGTCGGCGGCGGGCCTTTTCAGAAATTTGGATACGCAGTAAAAAATCACTAAAAGATGCTCTGGTCATTTCTCAAAAAACTTCATAAAATATGTACGCATATGTTTACATATAATTAGAAAATTGGCTACAAAATACTTTAAAGTAAATTATATATCAAAATATATAAAAAGCTTCAACTAAAGGATTAGTAAATCTACATAACGCCGGTATTATTATAACCCACTCCTCTATTAAAGTTACGATTTTATATTCCACTGTAGTTATCTCAAGAAACTGCCCTAGATAGGGGATTATAAATTTATATTTTCCAGTATATTTCCTTAACTGCCATAAAAGTGGCACGCGCTACTTTATTTATAATAACCATTTTGGAAAATTTAAGAATATGTGCAAAAATTGAAAATTTATTTTCAAATTTTGGGAAACATTTCAGTATTTTAGGCACGAATATCTATAACTAATGTTTGAACTAGAAGTATAGAACGATCCTCATCTGGTGATATCTGAGTTAACCCTTCTTGTAATGCTTAACAGAGGCTATCGACAAATACTACCTGCACCCTTTAACAATGGGTTTTACACTTCCAATATAACCTTGTTTTATACGGCGAACAAAAATGGGGCAACTATATCCTGAAACTTTTAATTATTTATCATGGATAAATTAAAAGCAGGCATATTCGTTAGTTAATTTTTAATAATAGGAACACCGGGCATTGATCAAATACGATGGGATTCGAAAAGTTACTAGGAAATACTGGAAAATACTAGGAAATACCGTAGGAATTATTTATACCGCAGGTATTTCCTTTTGGTGTACAAAAATCGGCCATCGAGCCACCCCTCGGTTGAACCTTTTTGCTGTGAGTCTGTATGTACGGAAGTTGTTTAGGAACCACTCAAAACCACAGAACTCTTTAAAAATGGTTGCCAGGCCAAGTAGCGGCTCGCCCAATGATGCAGGTAAAGCCCTGCTTCACCTCTTTTTTTCCAAACTAAATAAAATATTCTAAGAATTTAGGACAAAAAAAAATTCAAATTCGGAGCTGCGCCGCGTGATCAGAAAACTTGTTACCTATTATCTGATAAAAAACCGTGAGCATTCCCCGCTATATATTCAGGGCGAGCCCGGCGTACATGTCATGTGAAAGTTGCGTACATTATTAAAATCGTGTCCGGTTACCGGTATTGTGTACATTCGGTTCAGATTCGGTTTTCATTTTAATTATTTTGCACGGTTCATGGAACAAAAATTTAAAGGATTGACGAATTTGCCTCACAAACAAACAGTAGAATTTAAATTAAATTGCAACGCATCATTGTGTACCTACCACTTACCTGATTTTGCTAATTTTCGGTAAATTTGTTATAGAAAAGGTATTTTATTAGTGATATGTTATATTTTTATATGTGTGGTTAAAGAATGGGGGGAGGGAAATCCTGCGTCATCTATTGCGAAAGTCACGACCCACTACTGGCCAGGCCTTTGGTTCACAAATTACTGCCAAAAGAATAGCACGTGACAATTTCGGCAAACAACACTGAAATTCTTTAAGAAGATTGTCGTGTGGTAACACTGAATAATAAAAAAGTTAAAACTTAAACTTAGGGTAAGGTATTATTTTTTTGGCTGGATTTATTTTTTCAAGTACTTTTTTTGTTCTTTTAGTATTAAGTTCCTTCATAGTCTAAAAAATAGTTATTTTTGTAGCAAGGGCGCGCAAATTCTAATTAATATTTTATTAAATTGAAAAATGAAAGAAAAATATTTGAAAAGACATCCCTGGAAAATTTAGAACCTTTTTTAATATAGTTAGTACCCAAGTAACATTATTACCACTCACGGTTTTATTAATTTGGTTCCTAGGTTATGGGTTTTAGGATCAATTTGGCTACATAAAGGTAATTTATATTGCCAATTACCTAAAGAGGTGTTATACAACCAAAAAGTTATTTATAAAGGGAGTATAATAAAACTGATATTTCTTCTGTTGCTTTTAGATGGTCTTATAAAACCCTTTTACCTAAAGTTTTTAAAAAGAAATAAATATAAACTTTGGTCATTTAGTTTTTTTCATTACTTTAAGTCATCACAAAAGTGTTTTATAATAGAGCTAAAAGGTTACCTTATATCCTTTTGTTTTTATAGTTACCAGTAGTTTAAAAGTAAATATGATTAGATAGGCGGCCATATAGAAACTAGTTTCCTTAAGGTTTGTAAGAGTGGTAAATACAAACTTTAGACTTTTGGTTTTTGCCATTACTTTTAGGCATTTTAAAAAAGTTTTATAGGAAGGCTTAAAGATAAACTTAATTCTATTGTATTTATGCTAACCCATAGCTGTATATTAAATATTATTTAAATAGGCGGCCATATAAAACCTTGTTTCCTTAAGGGTTCTAACAGAAGTAAGTAAATACTTTCGTGTTTTATTTTTTTAAGGTATTTCTGGTAAAAATAATAGATATACCTAGGTACAGATTGGTACCTACCTATTGCAAGATTGATTATTTAAAGCCCAATAATTAATAATTGTTGAGTTTCCGTCCTCCTGGGTAGGACACCCAGGCCTAGATAAGGCCTGTTTGGACGGCCAATATAAGAGGTTGCCCTCCACCCGGCATGCCCAACGAATATCATTGCACTGGCCCTCTCGATTGTGTCGAAATTGTACGATAAGAAACATTTAAAAGTGTTGAATTATACGCTTTTAAACACTTTAAAAAACAAATACAAAAGATTTAAGTAAGGTTATGTTGACTATGTTTACTTTGTTCTTTTTGTTGGTTTCATAAGGGCACTCAAAAATCCTTGTTGCGATACAGTAACAAAATAAAACCAAGTGACCACTATAAAACCATAATGGCGTATATAAATTTATTTAAAATATATTGTAAAGAGAAAATATTTATCTAGTCGTTTTAGCAGTGTTTTTTAACAATAATTTTCCTTCAATTTTGATTTATGTAAACCAAACAGACTTTTTTAATGCTGAATAGTGTAAATTATTTATTTTAATTTTAAATATTTGTTATTTGGTTATCAAAAAACTATTAAAAAGCATTTTTGAGCTGGCGCGCTTGTTTCGAGAGCTTTTCAGCTACGATTTTTTCAAAAAAATGACAAACTCGGTATATTTTTATGTGATAAAATAATTTTGGGACTCTGACATTTTTAACAATTTTGTGACCTAAATTATTTTATATAGCCATTGTAAATCTAAAATATCGCCTTAGGTGAAAAACTTCTTTACTTTAAAGGTATTATGGTATTCAACAGAATCGCCAGGATACCAAAATACCAAATCTAGTTTTATAATTGGATAGAGGACGTTTCTGAGTTGCTTTTAGAACCTGGCATAATAGCTTAAGGCTCTAAAAGGTTCTATACTAGTGGAACCGCTAGAGGGCGAAGCTGGAGTTTATTTCTTATAGTTTTATAGTGAGTTTAATGGTTAGGAGGTCTAAGGGTTATATAAGGGTAATGAGAACGTGCTAGCGACCAAACATTGAAACTAATGGTTTTAAGGAATGGCGCTGGTAACATTTTAGCTTCTGCTATAAATAAAGAAATGTTACTTGGGTACAAAGAAAATGTTTTAAAAGTTTGGTGTTACTACAATACAATATTTGTAAAGAATTTTAGTGTTTCCAACGGAAACTGTCACGCGATGGCGAAACTTCATTCCCAAGTAATTTTCATCATCATTGTCGATATCGTCATTCGTGTTAAAAGCACATATTTCAAGGACTAGTTTTAATAAAAATAGGCTTTTCAGATCTGAGGATTATTAATTTTTTATACTTTTTTATCCTGGGACTTTTCCATCCATACTAGGATCACTCACAGAGTTTTTTTTTCAAGTTTTTGGGTACAAAAATAACTTTTTAGACAATAATAAAACCATTTGTAAAGTGGGACTTAAACTTGAATTATTAAAACCATTAAAAAGAATCGAACGAAACTTCTATAAAAACAACTAATTTAATTATGTTTTTATTGGATTCATTACTCTAAAGAAAAGCCGAATATGGGGTTATACGTACTATAAAGTTGTATTTTTGTTAGTTTTAGAACAACTTTGATATCAAAGAAACATTTTTATATATTAACAACCTGTATACCAGCAATTAAGTGTGTGTGTGTGTGCATATGTATTAATATTTATATAAACTTTATTTATTTGTAATAATTGAAGGTAATGCCCCTGTATTATATTTTGTTAGCTTGTTTACTATTTAAAAAAAAAATCAGTTTTTAGATACTACCTTAGCTAAATTTTCGGCTGTTGTTCAATTTTTTGTAAATGAAATACATAAGGCAAAAATGTTAACCATATAGTAATACACGTTTAACTTGAAGTCTAAAACTTAACAATACATTTCAATTTCCTCTTTATACTTTTCAAATCCCTGTACAATTATGCACGCATTCTTGCCGGCAAACTTATGATGCTCTTGATGCAATGGCGAAAAATCAAAATGTCAGAAATCATTATTTTTCCCGCGGCAGAATAAATCTAATCTGATCAGATTTGAATTTTACAGATTAAACAGATTTATTCTGCCGCATGTAGAAATTGTACGTTTTGAGAAAAACGGGTTTAAATTGAAATACATTTTATTGTCTTACAATTTTAAAATATAAGTAATGTTTTATGTTTTTTACTTCTTATTTTAAAACAAGACATTAAAAAACTATAAATCCTTCAACCTGTTTTTCTCAAAACGTAAACTTTCTTTATGCGGCATTCTTCTTAGGGATTGGATTTGTCATAAAATACGGCAGACTTTAATAGGAATCGTGCCAGACTTATTAGAGACTTATTGGAATAAAACCTGATAGTCTAAGAGCCCAGTAGGATTTTGGGCTTGAATTGCAAACCGATACTCATATATTTTAATGGATTCGTCATAAGACCATGTCCCAAAAAAGTGGAGATACCTGCGAAAATCCTGCATAAACAACCCGCCATCTTTGTTTAAAGATGGCGAAAAGGAGTTTGAATCAAATGTACGTAACTTTTTTATTATGACATCGATTTTACCCAAACAAAATGTGATTAGCTTCGTAATGGCCTCTCAAAATCACTATCAATACTTTGTTTTTTATTTGTCTCTATACTATAAATTCTGTAAGTTCCTCAAATACGCTATTTTTTTTAGGTTTTTTGATTTTTTTCGAGAAAACTACTGGTTTTACAAAAAAAACATAAAATATAAAAAATATGCAAATTGTTAAGATGTATTCACGGTTTGTCTAACATTTGCTGTAGATTTAGCGGTTCTCGAGTTACACTTAAAAAACCACTAAATTGGCCTATACCTACCCCCAGGTACAAAATTTTCATATTTTCACCAAAGTCGTGAAAGTTACTAAAAAACTATACAGAACGAAAAAGGATGTCAAGCTAAATAAGAAACGGCTATTAGTTTCAAACAGAAACTGATACTAAGGTAAATATGGCGGCTTAAACATGGCCGAAGCGTAATTTACAATTTTATTTTTGAGGGTAATTTTTTTATGTAAAACGAACCCCCACGGGGTTAAAATGTACCTCAGCTAAAAGACAATTTAATTATCTTTAAAAAAGGATGGACCACTTTTTGTCGTAAAGTTAATAGTTTTCCTAAAAAAAACAAAAAATATGCGGCATACATAATTCGATGTTTTCGTTCCATAGAAGTATGACAATGGCATGGGTCCATTAAGGGAAAAATAATTTTTGCACAGATAAGCGAACCCGCAGTTACATGTTTAAACTTAGCGTCAAGAATCTTACAAAAAACATATTTGATACTTTTCTGTTAAATTGACAGGTGGTCACGTGATTTTGACAACTTCTTAATGGTTTGAGCTAGAGACTTGGTTCTTTTTTGATTTGTAGACAAAATTATCCAATTTTGACGGCAAAACATATTTTTAAAAATTTTGAATACGGTGCCGCCTGGCGCCCAAAATTTTATAACTAGTCGAATCCGCGTTTCGATATTTTAACTGTTGCATAATTAAAATGTTATACTTTTCCAAATTAATTGTTTGTTCCCTTGGTTCTTGCGGTAGTATTTCTGAAGTAAAACTTTTATTTAAAACTAGTGTCACCCTCTACAATTCGCCAAGAAAAAAATATGCTTTATACGCTACTTTTCGTACTTCTTTTTAGGCCCGATCTGCCACTTTTATCCCTGATTGTCACTTTTCATCTCCATTTCAATTGGCACTATTTCTAACTTCGTTATCCATGAATTTTTAACTCAGATAATATACACGGTGTCCCAGATAAAGTTCGATTTCGAAAACTGTGTAAGAAATACAGTTTTGGTTAAAATGCTACAGATGCTCTATAGGAGTTCAAAATATTTACAGGGGTTTTTGTAATGTCGAGCAATAAATAAATATATATAATATTAAAGACAATTTTTAGTTTTTCTTTTTTTTACATTTATCCAAAGTTGTATTTCTTACATAAATCTCCATAAAATAAGTAGGTAAATGTATCTGGAATACATAGTATATTTAATAGGCCTAAACTTTTCTTTTAGTTTTAGTACCTGCTGATCTACAGGTAAATATTTGCTTTATTTCACCTAAAAAGTAAATTCGTAGTATTTTCCCTGATAAATGGATAAAACGAAACAGCCATCGATCATTTCGTTTACGAGTTACATCAGTTTAAAAGGTTTTTTTTCATGTACCCACTCAGAAAGGCAAACACAAAAACTTACACTAACGCTGTTACCGGTATCATATACCGCTATTTCTATATGACGTTTTTTTGAACCCATTAAAAATTATTTCAAAATAAGTCTTGTTAATATGTTTTGGTTTATTGAAAATCAAATCTAGTGTACCCTTTTTAACTGAATTTGCCACCAACTTTTTAAGGGCTCTTTATTTTTACTGTTTGTTAAAACGGCCGGGAATGCAGTCTTGCCCGAGGTCTTTCCTTTCCTGAGCTGGTTACTAAGATTAAAATCCATTGTTTTTTGTATTAGGGACTTATTGCAATAGTGACAGGCACTAATTGTGCCGGGTAGTATTCTGACAGATTCGCATTGAAAGCTGACAGTTGATCTTTTAAAATTGACATACCAAAGTCGAATTTATAAATCCAGTCGCTTATTCTCCATTAATAGTGGCGGCACTATTAATGTTGGCTCTTATAATACACAAAGGCCTAATTTTGAAAGAAGACAGCTGATCTTTTAATGCGAAAATGTCAGAATAGTGCCCGGCACAATTATTGCCTGGCTTTAATGCAATAGGTCCCTATTATTTCTGCTCTTCCTGGCACTAAAATTAGCCAAGAGAGTAAGAAGGAGATGCTACGAGAGTGAGCGAAAACAAGATATATATATATATATATATATATATATATATACATATATATATATATATATACAGGTTGTCCAAAACTCTGAGTCCACTCAAACATCTTCTGAACTATTGAAGATAACTGAACCATATTTGGCAGTAATCGTTAACATCAAGAGATCTATTTTATGAAGCGGCAGTTGTGCTGCCCCTGCATTAGGCGGCGACAAAGGGGCGATCAACTTAAAAATTTTAATTATAAATATTATCGATTGATACCTCATTTTAAAGATATTTGACAAATAAATACATGTTTTGATATAGCCGTTAATTGTCTACACAATCAAATCTGTCAAAATCTATCGACTGTCAAAACAAATTTTTTCAGTTTTTGTCAAAATTTACAAGTTTGTTGTTTTAAACAAAAACCCTATTGAGAGATATCTTGTTTGAAAGGTCTTTGAAAACCCATGTACGCCAACTGTCCCTTGCCTATGATAAAAAACGTGTCAAATTCTATCGACTGTCAGACTTATTCTTTTACCATTTTTTACAAATTTTTTAATACCCGCCATCCCCCATACGTGGGAATTTTTGACACATATTTTTATGTTGGTATTGCCATGTAGTTTAAGGTTTTGGTTGTTTGCCTCTGGTCAATTACAGCATACCCGGGAAAAACATGGAAAAGCACGGAAATATGGATAAAATTACTTAAATACAGTCTGTGTCTATGAAAGGTCAGTACAATAAAAGCCACCTACTTTAGTCCGACATTGCTCCGTTTTCGAAATACAGGGTGTTTTTTAGAAAATAAAAATCGAATAAATAGCTAAAATATAAATATAACTTGTTTCTTAATGTATTTTTTAAATTTTTTTGTTAATGTATGCATAAAATAAATCTCTCGATGTCATCGATCACTACCAAATATGGTTCAGTTATCTGCAATAGTTCAGCAGATATTTGGGTAGACCCGGATTTTTGGGACACCCTGTATATATTTTTACAAATTTAAAAACATGCCAGTGGTGATTAATATTGATCGGACATTTTTGTCTACAAAGCAAAAAAAGAACCAAGTCTCTAGCTCAAACCGTAAGAAGTTGCCAAAATCACGTGACCACCTGTCAATTTAAGAGAAAAGTATCAAATATGTTTTTTGTAAGATTTTTGACGCAGAGTTTAAATATGTAACTGGGATTCGCTTATCTGTGCATAAATTGTTTTTTCCCTTAATGGACCCATGCCATTGTCGTACTTCTATGGAACGAAAATATCGAATTATGTATGCCGCATATTTTTTGTTTTTTTCAGGAAAACTATTAATTTTACGACAAAAAGTGTGCTATCCTTTTTTGAAAACAATTAAAATGCCTTTTAGCGGGGGTACACTCTGACCCCATAGAGGTTCGTTTTACATAAAAAAATTACCCTCAAAAATTAAATTGTAAATTACGCTTCGGCCATGTTTAAGCCGCCATATCTACCTCAGTATCAGTTTCTGTTTGAAACTAATAGCCGTTTCTTATTAAGCTTGATATACTTTTTCGATCTGTATGGTTCTTTAGTAACTTTCATGACTTTGGTGAAAATATGAAAATTTTGTTGGGGTAGGTATAGACCAATTTAGTGGTTTTTTAAGTGCAACTCGAAAACCACTTAATATACAGCAAATATTAGACCCACAATGAATACATCTTGACAATCTGCATATTCTTTAATTTTTATGTTTTTCTTGTAAATCCAGTAGTTTTCTTTAAAAAATCAAAAAACCTAAAAAAAAAATTGCGTATTTGAGGAACTTACAGAATTTATAGTATAGAGACAAATAAAAAACAAAGTATTGATAGTGATTTTGAGAGGCCATTATAGTAGAAGCTAATCACAATTTGTTTGGGTAAACTCGATGTCATAATAAACAAGTTACGTACATTTGATTCAAACTCCTTTTCGCCATCTTTAAACAAAGATGGCGGGTTGTTTATGCAGGAAACTCGCAGGTATCTCAATTTTTTTTGGGACATGGTCTTATGATGAATCGATTATAATATATGAGTATCGGTTTACTGGGCGCTTATACTATGACCTTATTTTAAAATCGGTAGTATTGTGACAGATTTACATATAAAAAGCAACTGCTTTCTTTCAAAATTCGGCCTTTGTGTATTTAAGAACCGGATTTCTTACTACCTGTTTTTATCAACTAAAAGTTAGCGACTTTATTTTTAAATTTGACTTTGGTATATCAATTTTGAGAGAGCCGACTCTAAAATAAAGTCAGGTTTTATTCCAATAAGTCCCTATTATTAATGCACAAATACATTTGTCAGCTGAGCTGTGACTTTTTGAACTAACCATTTAGCATGCTATCGTTGTTTTCTTTTGGTGAGGTTTTTATTACAGATTTTTCTTGATTTTTTGCCTACTTTTTTTGTGATTTTTGTTTTATAAAAAAAAATAATTCAAAAATAATTTGAATTTTCTATTATAAAAGGTACACTGCCTCCATTTAAAAAGACAACCAGAGGGTGTGCGCTTTTATCAAAAGCTTACTTTGACAACGTTGCGCCTGCTATGACAGCACCAGCAGGGTCTTAATGCAAACCTCATGCATATAATGAATGCCGCATTTCTGAGGTTTAGCCCGAGAAGAGCATTGCTCTTGTTTAGCCCTAAAGCATCATAGGTCGTGCCTTACTAGCAAAACAGTTTTATTTTCAGACGGAGACACTTTACCTATGTTCTATCATGATATGCCTCAGCAAAGATAGCACGGCCCATATCTTCTACTTTTGTTATTCTTTTGAAAATATGACGAACACAACAAAAAACATAGCATAACATAAAAATAAACCTCTTACACCAATCTAAAGATTAAACATTTAAAATGGGGTTAAAAATATGGAACAGCCGCGTAAAATACTAACTAATTTGCCCTGACCGCGTTAAGGTTTAGCACTATTTAAATAAATTTGTTGCCTTATTACTGCTAGCCTTATTTTGGAATTTCCAATAAGTCTTTAATATCTCGCCTACCTATACTTGTAAAAAATAAAATTCAGGTCAACCTTTAATCGTCGTATTATCCCTACAGAACTGCTATCCAGATAGTGTTTTTTTAATTTATAAAAAATTACACAAAAATCACGTTAAGCCTAACGTCAATAAGAGATAAAACTTTAATTAAAAAACATTGATAATATCTGATAGCCAATACCAATAAAAGAAAGATAACAGCGCAAAATAATTCACATACTGGCACCATCACGTCACTATACCGTCGCCGCACCATCACCGATACGTAAAATATACCTACATTCAAAGCAATTGGCGCATTCACATCAACCCGCAAAGAGTGTAGTGTGAATACCTCCATTACTTTCAATGTGACGGTGACGATGCCGGTACGTATAGTTTAAATCGCGTCTTAAATTAATAAACCTGTGCCTCATGTAAATTACAGTACTGTCGAAGGCTGAGAGATCCAAAATTTCGAATAAAGGTACCATCTGTTTGGAAAAAAAAGTTCACAAATTTAAGTTCATGTTGTAAGATTTTTATTTAGCAAATGTATTCCTCCTGTCTAAATCCAGATTTTTCAATCAATATATTATTTTAATTTAATTTCTATGCAAAAAGACTTGTAATACAATGCATAGCTCAAGCGATTTTCTGAAATATTTTTTATTCAATTAAAGAGATCTGTTTAGCTTAATCCTATTTTATTAAACGTGGCAATTTTTTATGATTTAAAACAAAGCTGACGCTTTTACGAGGCAAAAATAACTAAATTTCTAAAAATGGGTTATTACGAATATTTAAGTGAAATTTTTCTCAATATTGTTTTCAATTGTATTACAAAAATAAGATTTGATTTTAACAAGGACTGTGGGCAAAATTGACAATTAAAAGGAAAACAATGTTCTATAAAATGAATTTCAAATCTCACATATTATTACTGGTGGCGGATCAAAGATCTAATACAAAAGATCGAAAAACAAAAGATCGAAAAGACCAAAGATCGAAATGCAAAAGTTCGAAAAGGCAAAAATCGAAACCACAAAACAAAAAATTGAAACTACAAAAGATCGAAAATACAAAAGATCGAAAAACAAAAGAGCGGTAGACCAAATATCGAAAATACAGAAGATCGAAAGTACAAAAGATCAAAAGAGAAAAATACCGCATTTCAAAATAGCGCATTTCAAAATATTGCTATTACACAGTTCGACGAAGGTGTTTCATATTCATATTTAAAAACAAAACTTTCCTGACTTCTTTCCCGGGATCCTAGAGAGTTTGTAACCAAACCGATCCTACAGGGTGTTAAACCAAACCGATTCAGTTCGGTTCGGTTTCGTTTGGTTCGGTTCCGTTCGGTTTGGTTTGGTTACAGACTTTCTGAGAATCAGGAAAGTTTTTTTTTGAAAAAATATGTTCAATAAAGAGACCCCTTAGTCGAACTATATGATTTTTGTTAAGTATGACAAGCCATCGGTTTATTTAAGTTAGGTAATTTTACCTTACCTGACGTTTCCTAAACTGTTTATGTGAATATACAGCAGACTTGATACGCGCCATTTTGTATATTACGATCTTATTTACATGCGATTTTTTTTTCGTTTCTTTGTCTTTTGATCTTTTGTACTTTCGATCTTCTGTATTTTCGATCTATTCTCTTTTAATCTTTTGTTTTTCGATCTTTTGTTGTTTCGATCTTTTGCCTTTTTCAATCTTTTGTTTTTCGATTTTTGTATTCGATCTTTTGTCTTTCGATCTTTATTCCGCCACCCATTGTTACTTTAGTTTGTGATAACTTGGACAATATTTGTTTTCGTTTAACAAGTTTCTTGTACTATATTAGCTCACACATATACTATACTATAGTAGTGTGAGCTATGGTGATCCTAATTTTTTCGAGAAAAAAAAAGTTGCTCCGATTTCAAAATTTTTTATATATCTTTGCGTTTCAGATGATTTTGAAACTTTTTTGTTGCGCCGTCTGTCTGTCTGTCTGTCTGTCTGTCTGTCTGTATGTCTGTCTGTGTGTCTGTATGTCTGTCTGTAACGACCAACGCGCATAACTCAAAAACCGCTTGCCCGATTTTAATGAAATTTGGTACCCAGGCTGGGTTTTGGGTCGAGATGGTCCCATTTAAAAATGAACAAAATCCACCGAACACAAGCCAAATAAAAGGGTGGGGGTAGATTTCAAAAATTAGAGTTTATGAAAAAATATGGCGTATGTGATATCAAACGAAAGGTAATTGAGTCTGGAGTTAAACAAAATACATTTTAGTTTATTTTAAAAAAAGGGGGGGGGTAAATTTCAAAAATTAGTGTTTAAGTGGAAATATGGCGTGTGTGATATCAAACGAAAGGTAATTGAGTCTTGAGTTAAACAAAATACATTTTAGTTTAAAAAAAAAGGGTGGGGGTAGATTTGAAAAATTAGAGTTTAAGTCAAAACATGGCTTGTGTGGTATCAAACGAAAGGTAATTGAGTCTGGAGTTCAATAAAACATACTTCAGTTTTTAGTTATATTAGCTTTCACGTAGATACACTATAACTATAGTACCCAGTGTGAGCTTAGGTGCCCATAGATTGGCAGAGTATTTTTTCTAATAATGATTCAATTTTCAGATGGCAAACCTCCCCCCTCCCCTTTCACCACAATAGTAAAAGTTTTCGGCACGCTTCCAATTGCATTGTCACAAGATCCAAACGGCTTTGGAACCGCTGAAAAACTAGCAAAAGCAACAATCAACGAGAGTAAACCGTTCAGTATAATTCGAAAAATTATGTGTAGGAGCCTGGGAGTTTCTCGAAGGATAAAGAAGCTTCTGAAATACTAGAAGTCGAGTATTGTAAAAGATATTAACAATCCAAATGAAAATTTCCATCCAGTTATCTGGAAACTGAAACAGAAAATCACTATTAGAACAGGGCAGAGACTTTAAAGCTTCAACATAAACATCAATATTTATAAAATATTTCATTGCAAGAATATTTTTAATAAAACCCAAATAAAACTATGTATTTAACCTAAAAATTGGAACGACAGATTTCTAGTTTTATTCCAACTTTCCTAAACTTATGGAAAGAAAGTAAAATTGATGACAAAAGAAACTTTCTCTTTCTTGATGTCTATGTGTTGCAATTTTTGTTTTATTTATGTGTGTGTGTGTTTCTTTTACAGGGTTCTATCTAAATTCAACGCAAACAAATCCATAGCCTCCGCAACTTTACGCCATGGCGGTTTCAATACATTTTAAAGTCAAAAAGGCTGAATTACGTGTATGTTGTGCCTCGTTACGGGAGTCGAGTTGTTTTAAGTGTTTTTGTTTGTTTTACATTTCGGGTTCGGAAGGTAAAATTTTACGCGCTTTTAAATTTAAATAAAGTAAAAGTTTTTGAGTCTTGAACTTTCATATGGGTATACAATAGCAGCGCAAATAGATAACGAGTTTTAATAAAGGAGTAGGCACACCTTAAATGGGATTTTAGAAATTCCACGATTTTAAGGGCTCAAAGCGATCCTATGACTGGTTTCCAGGTTACAGTGGCGGGTATGGGGCTCCCCTGCCATACAAATAAAATTTAATTATTTTATAAAACAAAAAAGTGATAAAAATAATTGACTCTTATATTTGGTGACAATGTTAAATGTGAGTTGGCTATTTTAATGTACATACAAGGGGTACTCAAAAATACAATATTACTATTTAATTCAAATTTTTGTTTAAATAAATGGATCCATTAAAACACTCCATGCTATATTAGCCTTGAAAACAGATTTTGTAAATATCTCAGAAATGGAAGTTCTACGACGTTTTTAGTAATAAAATAAATTATTAAGAAAAACGTTCTAGTATATTCCGAAAACTGCATATTGAATCCAGTCTCCGCTAAAAAGTAAGCTTTTTTTTAATTTTTAAACTCTCAAAAAATTGTCAATAGCATTAATGGATTTTGACCAAAAGCTAATCCGCTCTTTACAGTTTTGTACACTTTTTTACCTAAATCTTTTATAAAAATCGGTTCAGCGGTTTAGAAACTCGTGGGCCGGACAGACATACATACATGGACAGACGTCTTGATGATATTGCTAAGACAGGTCAACATACACCCAAATAACACATTTTCGGTGCGGTCTAGGAAGGTGAAAAAACGAATATTTACTAGAAAAATAGGCGCCAAGGTAGGTCAAAGGGTATCTACTAGAAAGGAGTTGATCGGCCTTCAGGGGGTGTTTATTGAGTATTTTGCAAAATCATGGTGAACTGGTTATTTTATGAATACAAATTGTTACCATGGACATGCAGAAACCGCATAATTTAAACGTTAAAATAGTGTGTACACTTGGAGTGTGCATGCTTATGGGCTAGGCAGGTATCAGATCCTTCATGAAGGATCCATTTATTTAAAAAAAGTATGAATTAAATAAAAATATTATACTTTTTAAGTATAGCCTCTACATCAAAATTGTCGAATGATATATAGCATAGTTGTCAAATATAAGAGTTAATTATTTTTATAATTTTTTTGTATTACAGTTTAAATTTTACAAATGAATTTCAACATATTCGTATTTTTGGGGAGCCCCATATTCGCCACTGTATCTCGGAAATCAGTTATAGGATCGTTTTGAGCCCATAAGAACTTTTGATCAGGAGATCGAGATCAACAACATACTAAAATTTCATCAAAATCATGGATTTTTTAAAATCCCATTTAAGTTGTGCATGCTCCTTCTTGATAAATACGAAATAGGTATTTCAATAAAATGTTAACGTTTGAGGTAATTTCAAAATTATAACAGATCAATTGCAATAATTAAAACCAGCAAATTTAGGGTCTTGTCATATAGTATCCTTAATAATACTTCCAGCAAATACATCGAAATCGAAATTAATAACAAACCATGATATATATGGTCGCCTGTTTGTTACGCCTGCCTCGCAGTGGCGAGGGTTGAGGATTTTTTTAGGGTAGACAGAAGAAATGGAAAAAAAGTTAGAAAAAAAAGTTTTTATATACGCCCGTTTGTAAAATAAGGGACGAAATACACGCAGTCGAGTATACTTGTGCTCAACGAAATAATGCGCTTCGATATAAATTATAATATGCGAAATGCACGCACTACCAGTCTACCTAGCCGACTGCAGTAGACAAATAGCCGAATGTCTTTTCGACTCGCTATCTCCGCCGCCAAATTTTTGCACTTTTGCGTTAAACTATAACCTATAGCAAGGATTTTAGAAGACAATTTCGAATACGTCAACACCATCTATACTGTTTTTCTTAGAGGCGCGCTTTAGTCAAGAAGGACGGGCCATGCGGCGAGACCAGGATTGTCATTGTTTTTGGTTTTTAGTTGTTAATTAATAATTAATTATGTGTTATGTCTAAATATTTTAAATAATATACAAACAGTAAATAGGCTTAGGAAATATTTTTAAGTAATAATAATTTCGAAAATTTTGAGTAGACACACTCTACCTTGTCTACTCGTATGCTTCGCCACGGGTGGCGGAACAAAGATCGAAAGACAAAAGATCGAAAGACAAAAGATCGAACACAAAAGATCGAAAAACAAAAGATCGAAAAGGCAAAAGATCGAAAATACAAAAGATCGAAAAACAAAAGATCGAAAGACAAAAGATCGAAAATACAGAAGATCGAAAAACAAAAGATCGAAAAGGCAAAAGATCGAAAATACAAAAGGTCCAAAAACAAAATATCGAAAAACAAAAGATCGAAAGTACAAAAGATCGAAAGACAAAAGATCGAAGAGCAAAAGATCGAAAGTACAAAAGTCGAAAGACAAAGGTCAGGTCAGATAAAATTACGTAACGGTTAAATAAACTTAACACAAATCATATAGTTCGATAAAAGGGTCTCTGTTTCAATCATATTTTTCCAAAAAAAAACTTTCCTGATTCCTTTCCCGGGATTCTAGAGGGTGTGTAACCAAACCGAACCGAACCGAATTGAACCGAACCGGTTTGGTTTACACCCTGTAGAATCCCGGAAAACATGTTAGGAAAGTTTTTTTTTTTGAAAAAATATGTTAGAAAGAGGCCGCATAGTCAAACCGGTTCGGTTCGGTGCGGTTTAGTTACACACCCTCTAGGATCCCGGAACAGAAATCAGGAATGTTTTTTTTTAAACTATGTTATAGCGATATTTTGATATTTTGTCTTTCGATCTTTTGTAGTTTCGATATTTTGTCGTTCGATCTTTTGTTTTTCGATCTTTGGTATTTCGATCTTTTGTTTTTCGATCTTTTGTTTTTCGATCTTTTGTAGTTTCGATCTTTTGTTTTTCGATCTTTTGTATTTTCGATCTTTTGTCTTTTCGACCTTTTGTATTTCGATCTTTTGTCTTTTCGATCTTTTGTTTTTCGATCTTTGATATTCGATCTTTTGTCTTTCGATCTTTTGTCTTTCGATCTTAGTTCCGCCACCCCTTCGCCACTGCCACATCGTAAGTCCAGAAATTCCATTTGTACTTTCTATTGTTGTTTCATTTAAGAAAACTAAGAGCGGTATTGTAAATGGTGGTGAACGTATGAAATGCAGTTGTTGAAAAATTTATTTCCGGACGCAGTAGGGGGGATGCCCGGGGATTGGCGAAAAGGGCGCTTCATGTGTCTAGTCGCCAGGCCTAGAGCCTACCCCACACTACTACTACTACTATTTCCGTCTTATGGATCGTTCATACTCGTCTTTTGTCTAGTCTTTTGTCTTGGTTTAGTCATATGTCTTGTCATAAGAAAGTTAAAACCACTGTTTCTTATGGGAGTGTTCATACAATGCTTTTGCTTTTGTTTTTGATTAGTCTTTGTCTTAAGAGTTGCCAACTTTCAATCCTTAGGACAAGGACTAAGACGAGTGACAGACATCAGCTGATATTTGTTGTTTTTTTTACAGGGCGTCCGAAGAGCGCAAGCGCGCGACGGAATTTTGAATTTACCGCCATTAATCATGTTTTTAACAGAAAATCTCAACATAACCTCAAAATTTTATTTGTTTTTATTTTCTTTTTCGCTTTTGTTCTTTCGTGTCTGTGTTTCATGCACAAATTAGGTTAAATAAGATTGTTTTGTGTAGAAAATGACTTTTGAAAAGGGGCCTTTTTATTGAAATTGATTTTTTTTTTCAGTGGGTTATCACTAAGACTAATCAAAAACAAGAGACGAGTATGAACAGCCGATTTTGTTTAAGACAGCTTAGACTAATCAAAGGACAAAGACTAATTAAAAACAAAAGACTAAGACGAGTATGAACAATACTTTAATTTATAAAATAAACGTTAGTTGAAAACCATAACTTACAAAAAACGTTTTTAGATAGACTTACGACGTATTGATTCGAGACCATGAATATCGTTATCTTGCTTTTATGTGAAACTGAGAGAAATAAAACATGGTTTTGAAAATCTAATAGCCAACCATCTTAAGAGGTTGGTATATATTTGTGCATAGTGTCGAACCATGGTTTGGTTTATCTGTCTTAGTTACATTTATTTCAAGCAAGAAAACAATTTAAACCATAGTTTGCTCGGGAATATTTGACTACCCACATAGCACAAAAATCACAACATTAAATTAACGTGAACAAAAATAAAGTTTTTTTTTTACTTGAAAACAACATTATACCATGTAATATTTATTTTGTTACATATACATGCTTGAAGATAACTTAAAAACAAGGAGAAATCACGCTATAAAAATCCACTTTTTGCTGAAGTTTCTGGTGCTGTGTATATAACGCGTGTTTTACCCTCGGTATTTTCATGTACCAAATTCGCACTTGAAAAGTCCTCCACAACATGTTCTGAAACGCTACTAGATTAAGACTTCTAAAACCTACTAACTTTCTGCATCTTTTTTGGTTACGTTTTTTTAATAACATTTTTTTAACTTAAAAGAGCCGCGAAATGAAGTTATAAAAGTTCACTAGTTTAAGACCACAACACAATTTTAAAGGTGGCGCTTAAGGCAAGACAACATATATCTTTTTTTTAAGCTAAACAAGATTTTTTAATAGTAAACACTTTCACAGAGTATTAATGTGTCTTTATCATGTTCAATGACTGATGCGTCGTGATTGTAAAGGATCAGGGATCACTTTCTTAACTGGATTTTGGAGTTTGGAGGCCAAAGCACTGCCTAATAGATTTCGTCAAAGTGAAAAACGCCGACAATAGGTGGCGCTGCTGCCAGTAAAATCTCAAAATTATTCGGTAGAAAAGCGATGCAAGTCGCGTAGAAAAGGCGTGAATCTAATGTCTATGTAATCTAATCTAATGTGAATGTAATGTTAAACACGTGATTGTGCTATATGAATATTTAAAGCGGAAAATTATGTTTATATAAATAAATACTTTTTTAATAAGCGAGTAAACGGTTTAATTTCAATGATTTTATTTGATAAACCAATTTGTTAAATTATAAGAAAAAATGTTTGTTTGAAACTCGTAGACAATGATTGCGTAGAAACAAAAATTATCTGCATTTATAATGTAGAACAGAGAAGTTTTTGGTCAACCAAACACGGACATTCAAAACTTATAGAAACCACTCCTTATGGAAAACACGTGACTGCACACCAAGTAGTATAAGTAGTGGTCTGTAGACTAGATTGTTTAATTTACACTTGAAAACAGTTAGAGATACTTAGTAACCGATACGCCATGTTTAAAACAAATACAAGACAAGGGAAGTCCGAAATTTTGTTCTTTCAAAAATTAGTTTTGTATAGAATTTTACCTCAAGAAAAGTTGATGACCAAAAATTTTTTACTAAATTGCAACAAGTTGACCAAACCTACATAATATAGGCTATAAAATTTTCAAACACCTATTTTTATCATATTTCCATTAATTTTTTTAAAAAACTAAGCCAGAAAATGAAAAATATTTTATATTGGGTCATAGATCATAAAGTGTTTATTCAAATGTTGTGCGTTTCGGTAATGTTGAAATTACCAAAAACACACCAGGGTGGCACAACTAAAACAATTACTTAGTAAAACAATTAACCCAAGTTTAAAGACGGCAATGGAGTGCTAATACAATAAAATTTAATATGCATTTTCACTAATATGCTTAGTTTTGGAGAAAATGGGATAAAACTTACTAATTTCGGTTTGTTTTGGACGTAATGTAGAAATAAATTTGTGTCTTGCTAACGATTTGGGGTTGATATCTCAACAGGGCACTACGGAGACAACTGTTTATTATCATATTTTATAGATAATTTATCAGTCTTTATTTTACTTTATTGTACATTTTCTTAGGATAAAGTAGTTTTTGGTTCAAAGTCACTAAAACAAAAATTGCGCTCCTGCTCCTTTACACTATATCTCGGACACGGCTTATTGTACCAAAAAATGTATCAAGCTTGTAGAAAATACTCCTTATTTAAGTTTTGTAAAGACATCTTAAGACGTCAAAACGGTAAGCGGGACTTTCACAAAAACGAAGTTTCAAGACTTTTGACCTTAGATAACTGAAGACACACACGGATGAGCATATTGAGAATTTTTGGTAAACAAGAACATTAAAGAAGAGTAGTAGTAGTGTGGGGTAGGCTCTAGGCCTGGCGATTAGGCACATAAAGGCGCCCTTTTCGCCAACCCCCAGGCATCCCCTCTACTGCGTGCCTCCTTCGCTAAGGAATCTGCCAGTCTTTTGTACAAGGCCACCTCAGATTCAGAAGGTCCTCCGTCTCAAAGACTTCCTCTTCAAATACCTCTCTTCTTGCCTCCTTATATGCTTTACATGATGAAAGGAAATGCGCTGAGGTCTCGTCCTCGGCCCAACATCACTCGCACGTCGCGACGTCCTTCACTCTCATTTTAGCCAGGTGTCCTTGTAGGACGCACTGGACGGTTAAGACTCCCACTATGGCTCCCATCTCTCTTTGTGTTTTACGGAGCAGCCAGTCCTTACGGGATTTGCTGTATTCTAACACATACTCCTCGCCTGTATGGCGTTTCCTGTGTTGGTCCATTCCTTTTGTATCTCTTTCTGGGCCCACTCTGTTAGGGCCGACTTCATTTGCCCTGTGAGTCCCCGAAAAGTTTCTGGCCCTACGCATTTCTGCGTAGGGATCCACCCCTGGCGAGTTCGTCCGCTTGCTCGTCTCCTGGGACTCCCATGTGGCCTGCGGCCAATACGAGCTCCACCTCTCTTACTCCGGTCAATTCTTGAAGTGCATCCGCGCACTGCTGCACCAAACCCGCAGACATGGTTGTTTTGCACAGTGCTTTCAGCACAGCTTGACTGTCTGAACAGATGCAGAGGCTTTTTCCTGTTTTGTTCCTAATTTCTTCCTCACATGTTACCTACAGTATTGCTGTAAACTTCCGCCTGAAGGACTGTTGCATTGGATCCCAGCGAGTAGCTTTTTCCAATACACTTGCTTTCCACGTACACTCCTACGCCGGCGCCGGTCGATTACCAGTATGTTAGTCTTGATCCGTCTGTAAAGCAGACCGTGGCATCGCTAAGCAATTCAACCCCTTCCTTTTTCCATGCATCCCTTAGCGGTATGGTTAAACATAAAATAAGCATTATGTGAAAACAATCGACTGATGATCTGTTTCGACGGATTAACCATCCTTGGTGAAACGGACTATTATATATTATGATTTACTTAATAAGTTGTAAATAAAAAAAAATAAAAGGGTTTCTTAGCAAAATTTAAAGGAATGGGGGACGCGACATTTCCCTAAACCGGATTAAATCAAATAGCAATTGCATGTGTGTCATATATTATACGCCTCTTATCCGTTTTGCGTTTTTAAATGGTTACTTGCACGGTTTTACATTTAAAGTATATGCAAATAAAAACGTGTTGAATATGAGGATTTTAAACGCGAACGTTAAAAAGATGGTTGCATGTCTCTTTTTATTTAGATTTCTATATACCTATTTATTTTTTATATAAAATAAAGTGCGATCTCGCTATGTCATCTGTGTATGTCTGGCTCTGTGTCCTTGTGTCCATCTGTTTGTAGTAGATCCTAAATCGCTGAACCATTTTCCATTAAATTTTCAGAAAATATTTAAGTCCTTCTATTTCTCAAGCTAAGCTTTTAGGATTGGCAATATAATAAAAATGGTAATTTTTTAAATAACATATTTTACTATAAAACTTACGTCAGACCATTAATTTTTGAGATATTTAAAAACACGTTCTAGATATTTCAAACGCCTTATCAGTGATTAATAACCTAGGATTAATTCAGTTTCTTCTTACGTCCATTAAGTTCATTTTAAACACAAATGGTGACGGATAATAATTGATTGGCGCAGTGCTGTTAAGATTTATAATAAGAAAGGTTTAAAAATGTTATTGCTAAAATTATTGCAATACCAAAAATAGTTGATAATATTAATCTATAAAAAAAAAGAAAGTAGTACCCTGTAGAATGGTTTCTTTAATTTACACTTGAAAATGGTTAGAGACATTTACTGGCCGAAACGTCGTATTTAAAATAAATAATGAGAATGGAACTCGAAATTTTCTTTCAGTTCCTTTCACTTGATGTTTGTTATTCCTGGATTCCAAATACGTATCTCCATGATTTTATATCCTATTTCTTTGCTATGTGGAATACATTCCTTAAATATAATTGCGCTTCCACTATGCGACTATTATCTGGATGAGACGTATAGTATACTTTATATACTTTGAATTGAATAAATGAATATGTTGTATTGTAAAATGTGTTTCCGATATAAGACAGATCAATTTTTTTCTAGATCAAATATGGCGAAAAGGCGCTTCATGTGCCTAGTCGCCAGGCCTAGAGCCTACCCCACACTACTACTACTAGATCTAATATTACTTGTAACAATTTTTGGTATTGCAATAACTTTTTAAACCTTTTTTATCACAAATTTTAAAGAACCTTTTCATTACCAGCTATTTTTTGCGTTTCTAAACGTAAATGGTTCTTTAATTTAATTATATCTTAACGAAATAGAAAACCCGTTACATAGGTACGCTAAGGAACGGAAAAAATTGTCGATGAGACCGGCTCTCAAAACAAAATCTAAATTCAGCCAACCAATTAAACAATTTTGATTGACATCCTGCTAATTTAAAAAACTTCAACCAGTTAAGAACGTGTTCAAATCGACACTAAAAAACCGCAAAGTGAATTGTGGGTAAAACGTATTCAGTTCTATACGAAAACGTAAAAGGTAATTATCGCCGGCTTGTTTTTCCCAGATAGGAATAAAAATCAATAAACCGCGTTTTACAAGTTTATGCCTTATGAGCCTGTTTATATCGAAGTATTGTGATTTGACAATAAACTTAAGGCGCAGTAGTTTTTACCGGTGAATTTTCTGAGTCATGAAAATTACGCAAGGATGTTTGAAACTAGCTTAAGATTATAAAAAACTTAACCTATAAAATAGCTGTTTTTAGTCAGGTTTGAAATGGGCCGTATTAAATTTTCGCTTGCCTATTTGTGATACAATATTGTGTAATAGGTCAAAATTTTCAAAAAACATCGTACCCTTTTTCCCCTCACTCCTCTAATTTTAAAAATCCCAAATCTTAAAAACAGATGTGTGTTGACCCCCATGTCATTTAAAGTTTTTTCTCAGAAATATCCTCCTCTATCACCTGCTGCACTATGGCCCCTAAGTTATGGGATACCCTGTATAAGCTCCATAGCCTGTAAGCACACCGTTCGAAAAAGAATTGATCTGGCTATAAGATACACCTATTCGTTTTTGATCCAAATGCTTTCGTCCTGCCAAGTATAGGTGCTGATCTTAATATAGCTATGTCATACATCAGTAAATTGGAAATTTTGACGTATCTCAGACTGTTTGTCCAGAAATCTGTGTCTAATATTACAAAATCATGGATTTTCTTAAGGTCACAAATTTAAGCTGTCCTGGATAGCTACAAATTCAAGCTGGAAAGCTAAATTATATATTTTTTGTACGCCGTTTCAATCTCTACGAGATGGGTTTTTACAAGTTTTTTGAAAAAACCTATGAGTTTTGCGAAGAAATTGTTTAATTAAAAAAATTTAAGAAACTACCTCTAATTGGACGAACTGTAGAGGTGTTATTTTTAGGACGATACGATACCGAACCGAACCGCCCTCTATATTTTATTAGAATTTATTTATCAAGGGTGTATTATGCAGAAATTAAATTTAAAAAAAAAAATCACGTTTTAGAACCTAATTTAGGTGTTCCTGACACCCCCTATGGGGGGTAGAAGGTTAAGGTATGTTCGAAAATGCTGAGAAAGAATGGATTAAAAAAACCAAACTAAAACCAGCCCAAGTTTTGATTTTTTGAAAAAACGTCACTCTTACTCCCTTGGAGGGGGTACAGAGTGGTTCTGCACTATTTGCGGGATCTGCACCATAGAAATTCGTATTCTACGATTTTTTCTGAAAATTTTGACGTATCACACAATATTCTACCACAAATAGGAAAAAGCGGGAAATCATTTCAGAACTGAATATTTTTAACAATAAGTTAAAATAGTTTTGATGTAGTTAGATAATTATACAAAAAAATGTTTTGAATTAATTATTCATATAATATCTACGCTGTGGTAGTAGTGAAGAAAAAACTATAGTTGTTTTTAGCTCACACATATACTATACTATAGTAGTGTGAGCTATGGTAATCCTAATTTTTTCGAGAAAAAAAAAGTTGCTCCGATTTCAAAAATTTTTATATATCTTTGCGTTTCAGATGATTTTGAAACTTTTTTGTCGCGCCGTCTGTCTGTCTGTCTGTCTGTCTGTCTGTCTGTCTGTCTGTCTGTCTGTCTGTCTGTCTGTCTGTCTGTCTGTCTGTCTGTCTGTCTGTCTGTCTGTCTGTCTGTCTGTCTGTCTGTCTGTCTGTCTGTCTGTCTGTCTGTCTGTCTGTCTGTCTGTCTGTCTGTCTGTCTGTCTGTCTGTCTGTCTGTCTGTCTGTCTGTCTGTCTGTCTGTCTGTCTGTCTGTCTGTCTGTCTGTCTGTCTGTCTGTCTGTCTGTCTGTCTGTCTGTCTGTCTGTCTGTCTGTCTGTCTGTCTGTCTGTCTGTCTGTCTGTCTGTCTGTCTGTCTGTCTGTCTGTCTGTCTGTCTGTCTGTCTGTCTGTCTGTCTGTCTGTCTGTCTGTCTGTCTGTCTGTCTGTCTGTCTGTCTGTCTGTCTGTCTGTCTGTCTGTCTGTCTGTCTGTCTGTCTGTCTGTCTGTCTGTCTGTCTGTCTGTCTGTCTGTCTGTCTGTCTGTCTGTCTGTCTGTCTGTCTGTCTGTCTGTCTGTCTGTCTGTCTGTCTGTCTGTCTGTCTGTCTGTCTGTCTGTCTGTCTGTCTGTCTGTCTGTCTGTCTGTCTGTCTGTCTGTCTGTCTGTCTGTCTGTCTGTCTGTCTGTCTGTCTGTCTGTCTGTCTGTCTGTCTGTCTGTCTGTCTGTCTGTCTGTCTGTCTGTCTGTCTGTCTGTCTGTCTGTCTGTCTGTCTGTCTGTCTGTCTGTCTGTCTGTCTGTCTGTCTGTCTGTCTGTCTGTCTGTCTGTCTGTCTGTCTGTCTGTCTGTCTGTCTGTCTGTCTGTCTGTCTGTCTGTCTGTCTGTCTGTCTGTCTGTCTGTCTGTCTGTCTGTCTGTCTGTCTGTCTGTCTGTCTGTCTGTCTGTCTGTCTGTCTGTCTGTCTGTCTGTCTGTCTGTCTGTCTGTCTGTCTGTCTGTCTGTCTGTCTGTCTGTCTGTCTGTCTGTCTGTCTGTCTGTCTGTCTGTCTGTCTGTCTGTCTGTCTGTCTGTCTGTCTGTCTGTCTGTCTGTCTGTCTGTCTGTCTGTCTGTCTGTCTGTCTGTCTGTCTGTCTGTCTGTCTGTCTGTCTGTCTGTCTGTCTGTCTGTCTGTCTGTCTGTCTGTCTGTCTGTCTGTCTGTCTGTCTGTCTGTCTGTCTGTCTGTCTGTCTGTCTGTCTGTCTGTCTGTATGTCTGTCTGTAACGACCAACGCGCATAACTCAAAAACCGCTTGGCCGATTTCAATGAAATTTGGTATCTAGGCTGGGTCTTGGGTCGAGATGGTCCCATTTAAAAATGAATAAAATCCACCGAACACAAACCAAATAAAAGGGTGGGGATAGATTTCAAAAATTAGAGTCTATGTGAAAATATGGCGTGTGTGATATCAAACGAAAGGTAATTGAGTCTGGAGTTAAACAAAATACATTTTAATTTATTTTAAAAAAGAGTGGGGGTATATTTCAAAAATTAGAGTTTAAGTGAAAATATGGCGTGTGTGATATCAAACGAAAGGTAATTAAGTCCGGAGTTCAACAAAATACATTTTAGTTTTTGTTTTTTTTAAGGGTGGGGGTAGATTTCATAAATTTGAGTTTAAGTCAAAACATGACTTGTGTGGTATCAAACAAAAGATAATTTAGTGTGGAGTTGAATAAAATATATTTCAGTTTTTAGTTATATTAGCTCACACGTACACTATAACTATAGTACCTAGTGTGAGCTTAGGGGCCCATATATTGGCAGAGTATTTTAGTTGTGCGGTTATGGCAAAGCTTAGTGTATGTAGTCAAAACATTTAATTAATTTAAAATTGTGTTTAGTATAAGGCACACAGCATAACGGAAATTAGGTTACAACTGCCTTTAAACAGGAATAAATACGGTACAAGACTAGAAATCAGTGAAAGATAAATTACTGTAAAGTATAAGCGGTACGAGATCGTTTTCATAAAGGCAAAAAAAGTAAAATTTTTATAAAGCGCTGCTAATTTATTACGAAAATTCAGTCATAGGTATCTTCAAAGTATACAAGCTTTGGGAATCTTGTTGTGAAAAACCAATTTATTTAAAAAAATATTATTGGAGCTCTAAAAACTGTTGGGTTTTGTTATCATGTTAAAGAATATTTTAAATAAAAATTTGTAAATTAAAATTCTTAATTACTGTTCAATTTCAAACTAGTTCTTCAAAATTTTGCGCTCATGTAGTAAAGTGTCATTTATGTTGATTCCATATTTAAAAACAAAATAGATTTCCCTTCTAGGTAAAAAAAATATCGTCGATTTGGTATTGTCTAGAAAAATTGCTTTTAAAATTGGACCTTGAGAAGACCTTATGAAAATTCCGATATTTTAACGAAGGGCTCGCCGATGGATTTTCTACCCCAAAAAAAGCAACTTGGTGTGCTGTAGACGTAACGTCTGGATTGATATGGTGGAAAAGCCATAATAGCGATGTTGTTTTCTATAATACACCAAAAAAATAAACCAAAAATTTAACTATAACAATTTCTCCAGCATGAGCATGCGGCGGATATCAAAGCCTTGATTCTTTGATCAAACACAAGTTTTTGAATTTGTATTTGCGAATTCGCACCTATACTTAAATTAGCGAAAATTTGCTTTATTTAAATTATAAAACTAGATAAATAAACAGGAAATGGAAAGAAGTTAAAATTTTCCATTTTTATACATATTTGAATGGGCAAAAAAATAGACGCCACGACCCTAAAAGTTAGTTTTTATCTCGAGGCCGTTTTTTACTTTGGGCCTTGTTGGAGAATGGAGGTTTTTCTCATTGTCGCGCCTATAATAATATGGTAAAGTGTCATTTATATTGATTGTTGTAACCATATTTAAAAATACTCTGCCAATATATGGGCCCCTAAGCTCACACTAGATACTATAGTTATAGTGTACGTGTGAGCTAATATAACTAAAAACTAAAATATATTTTATTCAACTCCAGACTAAATTACCTTTTGTTTGATACCACACAAGCCATGTTTTGACTTAAACTCAAATTTTTGAAATCTACCCTCACCCTTAAAAAAAAACAAAAACTAAAATGTATTTTGTTAAACTCCGGACTCAATTACCTTTCGTTTGATATCACACACGCCATATTTCCCCATAAACTTTAATTTTTGAAATCTACCCCCACCCTTTTATTTGGTTTGTGTTCGGTGGATTTTTTTCATTTTTAAATGGGATCATCTCGGCCCAAAACCCAGCCTAGGTACCAAATTTCATTAAAATCGGCCAAGCGGTTTTTGAGTTATGCGCGTTGGTCGTTACAGACATACAGACAGACAGACAGACAGACAAACAGACAGACAGACAGACATACAGACAGACAGACAGACAGACAGACAGACAGACAGACAGACGGCGCAACAAAAAAGTTTCAAAATCATCTAAAACGCAAAGATATATAAAAATTTTTGAAATCGGAGCAACTTTTTTTTTCTCGAAAAAATTAGGATCACCATAGCTCACACTACTATAGTATAGTATATGTGTGAGCTAAAAAAGTGGTTTTCTTTTCTAGGCAAATATATTATCAAAACGTATTTTGTTTGCAAATAAATTCAGTTGTTCCTACATGTGCAAGCTGTGCTTGGCAATTGCGCTTGCTTAACTCGGCTTGGTTAGGCAGCGGGACAATATATTTAACTCTCCGTTAGGGGGATGGATTCTACAGACGCGGTTAGGCGGGTGGATTACAAAGGTAATCCATTTTTTTTAGAAAGCAAATATTTAGAGGTTTTACCTAAAAAAATACATATATTTAGGTCTAATATATGTTTATTTATGTTATTTTTTATGCAAGAAATACATCTAAACATACATTTTGCCTAAAACTTATGAAAAGTAAACTAAACGAAGTACACGTATTTTTTTAAGTCGTTTATTGGTAAGTTCGTTACAAATAGTACCAAAACTAAATAATATAGAAAAAAAAACATAATTCTTTGTTTTAAGGTTGAATATAAACTTCATACTCGGCAAACATGTTGAAGATTTTTATGAATAAAAATGAATTAATTCTGTTACCATTAGGTTATATTTGCTTTCATTTGTTGTTATAAAGCTTATAAGTTATTGCTTTTGCTAAATTGGATACCTAACCTTAATTTTCCCTTTTTTGTATTAGAATTACTAGTATGAAAAATTATGAAGACTCTGTTTAAACATAATTTTTATTCCCACATTCCTTCTTTCGGTGCTTATAATATATGACACGCAAACTTTTAGTTATTTTAACCTATTGCACGGTTTATGTTTTTTCCTTTTTTCGAGCTTAGGAAGTAATGCCATTAAAGCCGAATGACCCATCCATTAAGTTAACACTAGCGTACATATATAATGTATGTTACGAATATGCGCGAAATAATATGCCTAGGTACTATAATTATTTATTTCTTTTATTTTATTTATTTATTTGTTTTTGGCTAATATAATAAGCATTGGATAATGCCATGAGAGCTTAATAAAAAGGTACAATACAAGTATAAGTAAAAGACAAATTATAAAAAAGAAAGTTAGAAACATTTTTTGCACACCAACACACAAATTTCCTTCATACATGTATGTCCAACATATTATAAAAATTTGAATTAATATATAATAATAGTTTTTCTTTTTGATCTATTCTTTTTTTTTACCGAACTGCAGCACGGCGAAAAGAAGAGTAATGTTTTTCGGTTGTTGTATGTATGTAAGAAAATATGATTGTGTCACGCTACAGGGTAAACGGCTAAACCCATTTTGACAAAAATAGTGTCATTGATTTATATATAGGCTATATTTTTTTAAACAGGAATCAACATGGCGGTCTTCAGATGCCATTTTGTCTGATAATGTAGGCTTTAAGGTATACAAATTATCCAAATTTTAGACGATTTTATTGAAATTCCTTTGATTACCCATTGGAAATGTCCTCTAATTTGCTGTAGTTATTTTGTAGTCCTCCCTGCTCCCACCCATCTCCCCTCCTGTCATTTCCCCAACCCTATTTAAAAACCATATTCGCATAATTTTATCAAATATAGAGCGATTTCAAAAATTATTTCTGCATACGCTTTCAGATTTTTTTCCAACGCCATTTTACTAATCCCCCCCCCCCGCCTCTTTTTCTCGCCTTGAAGCGATTTCAAAAATTCTTTCCACACGCTTTAAGATTTCTTTTCCAACATCATTTTACTAGTTTGCCCCTTCCTTTCCCTCTGTTCTACCCACCGTCCTTATTAGTAATAGTTGTAGCTATACGTTTCACAAATTTAGTGCGATTTCCAAAATTCTTTCAGCACACGCTTTAGGATTTTTTTCGACACCATTTTACTAGTTCCCTCGTCCCTCTCTCCAACCCCACCTTCACTCAATGCTCGCGTTCGTAGAAAATCTACACGTACTTTTTGGGTAAAGCTAAATGAATTGTAAATGCATTGTACTTTTTATAAGGATGAATAAGAATTAAACCTAAAAGATGGAAACAAAAAAAAAATTAAATAAAAAAAACACTGCTAAATTTACTTGTAACTACTAGTCGCAGTTGGGTACAAAATTACCCAATAACCTGATTCATGAAAATACAAAACTGTATAATTTCGTAAGTGCGCTTTGGACATCAAAACTAAAAGTTGAAGCATGTCGTACATTATAGGTATACCTATCAGTTTTGTACTCAACTGCGACTAGTACTTACAAGTTAATGTAGCAGTTGGGTGTTTTTTTAAATGACATTTTTTTTTATTAAATATTTTTATAAATTTCTACAAAAAAATTCTTCATCCCTGGCTACCACTATAGCTATTTTGTATAAAATTCCTCTAAGGAATACAGAGGTTTGTTTAAACAATAATCAATTAAATTGTTCTTAAATATACTACTATGTCGGTTTAGAACGTTTTTCTACGTTGTCCGACGCCTATTCTCCACCTTCTTCGATCTTGACAATCATCTTCTGTAAGGATTTTTTGACTCATTGATCTTTGCATTGACTGTTGCCATTGTAGTTTAGGACGTCCTCTTTTTCTGCGCCCTATTGGTTGCCAATCTAAGACCTGTTTTGGTAATCTTTCGTTGTTCATCCGTTGTACATGACCGTCCCATATCAGTTGCCTTTTAGTGATGTCATCCGTTATGCTACCCTCGATTCCCATTCTTTCTTTTATGATCTCATTTCTTAAGTGATCTAATCTAGATATTCTCATTGATTTTCTTATTGCATCCATTTCGACACTTTCCATTTTTGTTTTGTATTTTTCTGTTACGCGACAAGTCTCTATTCCATACAACAGCGTGCTTTTCACCATTGTTTCATATATGTTAAATTTTACATTCTTTTTTATCTCTCTGCTCCAAAAAATATTGTTAAGACATCCAATAACCTTTTTTGCTTTTACTATTCTTTTTTCCAATTCTTTACAGTCTGTTCCTGTCTTATCAAATGTAACACCCAAGTATACATATTCATTGCATGGAGATATTATTTGACTATTGTCTAGTTCTAACTCACTGGATTCGTTTCCAATACATAAGTACTGTGTCTTGTCCACGTTCACTGTTAATCCCCACTTTTGGTATTCTTCCGTTAACTTTCTCATCATATACTCCATGTCTTCTTTATCATTAGCTACAATTACTTAGTCGTCAGCAAACTGTAGTGTGTATATGGTAAATCGGTCGTTAAGTTGTATTCCCATGCCGTGCACTTTACGTTTCCAGTTTTTTAGACCCACTGCGATATATATTTTAAAAAGAGTTGGAGAGATACAACATTCCAATCTTAAGCCTTTTGTTACCAGGAATTCTTTTGAAAGTCGATTTCCAATTTTAATTTTAGTTTGGACCCTTTGTATAGTTCTTTTATCGCTTTTCTGTATGTATGATTGATATTAGTTTGTTCGAACACCGTCCATAATTCATCATATGCTTTTTGTAGGTCCACAAAGGTAACATGAGTCTCTATATTTCTGGCGCTTCTGACTTGTTTAAGACAAAAAACATTATCACTACAAGATCTGCCTGCACGAAACCCACTTTGCTCTTCTTCTTCTTGTTCATGAAAATCATTCTCTATTAGATCTCTAAGAATCCTACCGTACAATCTACTTAGAGTACTGGTTACTGAAATTCCTCTGTAATTGTTGCAATCCAGCTTGTTTCCTTTTTTATGTATTGATTTAATATATGTGAGATTTTCGAGTAGTTTCTCTGATCCATATTTGAGCATTTCAGCATATATTCCCCCAGGTCCGCTAGTTTTCCGGATTTAAGCTTTTTTATACTATTCTTTATCATTTCTTTTTCGATGATTACTTCCTCTCCATGTACTTCTATGTCTCTCCTCGGAGAGGCTGCCAGATATTTGGCTCTCGTCTCCTGCAGCACTCTCTTGTAGTGGTCTGTCCATTGTTCTGGTTTGATGATCTGGATGTTTACCTTTTCTTTTGTTGGGTTTTTTACTGTAGAAATGAATTTCCATACTTCAGAACTCTGCCTACCTCCTACGTGTGTATTTCGGTCTAGGACAACTGGGCGCCGCCAACTGGGCGCCGAGCCAACTAGGCGCCGGGCCAACTCGTCGCCGCCAACTGGGCGCCGGCCAACTCGGTGCCGGACTAAATTTTTTTTTTTGATAAAATGTGTAGATGGAAAATAAAATATATTATTTATATAAAAACATCTTTAAAAAATCCTTTACGCAATTTTTTACAAGCTTTTATATTTAGCTTCAGATGTTCTGTCTAACTATCTATCAAATCTTGTGAAGTGTTTTTGACACACTTCCCATTATCCGATTTGGATGATATTTGGTACACACGTAGTGGTCCCATGACAATACAACATTAAGGACAAAAAAATCCTCCCACCCCTACCCCCACCCCTTCTATAGAAAAATGTGTTTTTGACACACTTCCCGTTATCCGATTTGGATAAAATTTGGTATCCACATAGTGGTCCGATGATAATAGTAGTAGTAGGTGGTAGACGCTTTTTACTCATTGGGCGTCGACCGGTGAGATACCACCATGCCAGAAGTGAGTAGCGCTAAGTGGTATCACCACGTTCCGCTACTGCGCTGGCAGTCCGGTTCCAACAATGAGTAACAGATAGTATGATGGCGCTTCCAGGATCAAAATATTCCGGAGGTAAAATACCCGACCACTCGGATCTCCGGGCGTCGGGTGATCCTGGGGGTCCTTCATGCAAAGATATTAAAAGAAGACCAAAAACTCAACTCAGAATTGATTTTAGCAATATAAGAGGATTAAGTACCAACATGAATTCAGTTCACCAACATCTTGAAGAACAAAGACCTGACATCCTTGTTCTCACTGAAACTAAAATCAGTTCTGCAACACCTATTGTGAACTATCTTTATCCCGGCTATGACCTACACCACCGATTTCGACATAATTTTGGGATCTGTGTGTACATTAAAATGACCTTTCATGTCATCGAGAGGAGAAGCTAGAACCAGCGAACCTCGATATCATATGGCTGAAATTCACCTCAAAGTCATCGACCAAGTTCATTTGCTGCCTCTACCGACTGCCAAGTAACACCGAGTATCAAAACTTTTTTGCGACATTATCCGAAAACTGTGATAGTATACAGTCTAACTATCCACATGCGGAAATTGTTTTTTTAGGCGATTTCAACGTCCACAATATACCCTGGTTAAAACACCACAACAAAACAGATAATGAAGGCAGGGAAGCAGAAGCTTTTGCCATAAGTTGTGGTCTAACGCAGCTTGTCGATGAACCTACCCGTATCTCAGAAAGGGGTGAATTTGCAGCGCTTCTAGACTTGTTCCTAACTACAAATCCTGACTTGTACACAATTCAAGTAGATCCCCCACTTGGTTCATCCGATCATAAACTTATAAGAACAAAGTGCGAAATGTTCATACCGCCAAGCCAACAATCACTTCCTCGTAAAATGTGGCACTATAAATCGGCAAAATGGAATGACCTTAAACAGTTTTACCTGGATTTTCTATGGCAAGAAGTTTGCTTTAAAACAGCTGATCCCACTATTTGCTGTAATGAAATAACAAAAGTAATCTTATCTGGAATGGATGCCTATATCCCACATACAATAAAAAGCAGAGCTAATGCAAAACCTTGGTTCAACAGCCAGTGTCAAACGGCTGTACAGAAAAAACACAGAGCATATAACCTTTGGAAACGACAACAAACCGCTCAAAACCACACAGAATTTATAGAAGCCAGAAATAGAAATTATCACTATTTAATTGATACGGATATCTTATCGTGCTAACATCGTCAAAATTTCCATCAGTCGGCCATCGCTTTTATTATTATGATAATATTAGAATGTTAGAAAATAATTTTTTAATTTTTAGTGCATTTTATAAGAGCTTGTGACCTAAAAAATTTTTTTTACTAATTTATTTCCGCAATTTTGGATCTGCCATTTTGATTTTTTTAAGTTTGAGTAAAAAATTTTGTTAAATGACCTCAAGCAATGTAATATTTTAAGTTTGAGACAAATCGGTTAGTAAATAAGAAAATCCGCCATTTTGGATCGGCCATTTTGATTTTTTTAAGTTTGAGTAAAAAATTTTGTTAAATGACCTCAAGCAATGTATATTTCAAGTTTGAGACATCGGTTAGTAAATAAGAAAATCCGCCATTTTGGATGGAAAAATGCAGAGGTAAATAAATAAAGAAGAGTTTATTCTAGATTATAATGAAATCGCTGATCGTGAGTTGTTTGGAAACTCATTTTTTTATTGGGGGAAGGAGAGGGTGGGGGTAGAGGTAGAAATATATTTTTTGTTTGGGCTGTATTGCCATCGGACCTTTATGCATATACCAAATTTTATAAAAGTTATTTGAAGTGAAGTATGTCAAAAACGCATTTTTTATGGAAGGAGGTGGGGGTAGGGGTGGGAGGACATTTTTTAATTATTGTTGTCTTGTTATCGGACCACTATATGTATACCAAATTTCATCCAAATCGGATAATGGGAAGTGTGTCAAAAACTCATTTTTCTATGAAAGGGGGTGGGGGTAGAGGTGGGAGGATATTTTTTTCTTAATATTGTATTGTCATCGGATCACTATATTTACACCAAATTTCATCCAAATCGGATAACGGGATGTGTGTCAAAAACAAATTTTTCTATGGAAGGTGGTGGGAGTAGGGGCGGGAGTATAAATTTTTTTTAAATGTTGTATTGTCATCGGACCACTATGTGAATACCCAATTTCATCCAAATCGGATAATGGGAAGGGTGTCAAAAACGCATTTTCTATGGAAGGGGGTGGGGGTAGGGGTGGGAGGATATATTTTTTTAAATGTTGTATTGTCATCGGACCACTATGTGAATACCAAATTTCATCCAAATCGGATAATGGGAAGTGTGTCAAAAACTCATTTTTCTATGAAAGGGGGTGGGGGTAGAGGTGGGAGGATATTTTTTTCTTAATATTGTATTGTCATCGGATCACTATATGTATACCAAATTTTATCCAAATCGGATAACCGGAAGTGTGTCAAAAACACATTTTTCTATAGAAGGGGTGGGGGTAGGGGTTTGGAGGATATTTTTTTCTTAATGTGGTATTGTCATGGGACCACTACGTGTGTACCAAATTTAGTTATAGTTATATAGTTAGTTAGTTAGACAGAACATCTGAAGCTAAAAAAGCTTGTAAAAAATTGCGTAAAGGATTTTTTAAAGATGTTTTTATATAAATAATATATTTTATTTTTCATCTACACATTTTATCAAAAAAAAATTTTTTAGTCCGGCGCCGAGTTGGCCGGCCCCAGTTGGCGGCGCCGAGTTGGCCCGGCGCCCAGTTGGCGGCGCCGAGTTGGCGGCGCCCAGTTGTCCCATTCCGTGTGTATTTATATCGTGGCATTTGCGCTCAAACATTTCATTTTTTTCTGTGCGTATCAAATTTCTTAGCTGTCTTCTGGTTTCCCTGTATATTTCTAGGTCTCTTTTCTCTTTACTACTGAGCCATTTCAAATATGTGCGTTTTTTCTCTTTGACCATTTCCTGTATTTTCTCCGTCCACCACATCTTCCTATTATTTCTATTATCTTGGGATCCAACAGCTTCGTTGCTTGCTTCCTTCAAGCTTTTTATTATGTTTGTATATATCATTTTAAATGAGTGATTTGTGTTTATTTATATTTTATCTAATCGGTTCTGATACAATCTTCGAGTACTTTCGATTTCTAGACCTCTAAAGTTGTATTTTCGATGCACTCTAGGTTTTCATTTTCTCTAATACTTTCGTCCTTATTTGTTTTTCTTAAAGGGAATAATATTTTTGCTTTTAGCAGATGGTGGTCAGATCCACATGTAACACCACGAAGTGCTCGCACATCATACCACCTTAATTGCGACTGTTGTCCACCTATAGCATAATCAATGATTGATTTAAAATTTCTTGTTGGCTGAATCCAGGTATATCGATGAATATCCTTATGTTTAAAAAAACCATTATTTGTTTTTAGGTTGTGGGTTTCACACAATTGCATCAGTCTTAAGCCATTATCATTTGTTATTTCCTCTCCAAATGGTCCTATCACTTTGCGCTGGGTTTGTCTACCAGTTCGGCTATTAAAATCGCCAAGCATAATTATTTCTTTGGTATTACCGATTTTGGTGATAGTCTCATCCAGTTGGTCAAAGAACATTTGTTTTGTAGCTACTCTTTCGTCATCTGATGGTGCGTGGACTGCTATTATGCTTATATTATGTCCAAGCATCTTCATGTTCACTCGAAGTATATTTTCACTAATGCAATCGTAGTCTGTAATTTTATTATTTAGATTTTTTTTTATTAAAAACGATACACCTCTGACTGCTTTGCTTTCTTTTGGGACTCCAGTGAATATATGGGCAAAATTACCGACACTATTCGTACCTGTTCCTTTCTTTTTTGTCTCTGTGAGTGCAATAATATCGATCTTACAATTGTGCACTTCGGTTGCAATAATGTCCAAATTTTGATTTACTCCCTGTACGTTTCATGTAGCTATCGTCTTTTGTCTTTGCTTTTTTCGTCTTCGAGAGTTTCCATCCATTGCTCCGAGGCTTTGTTTAGGCTTTTTGGTAATTGCTTTGTTTTACAAGTATTAGAGAACCAGTCTAATGCCTCAACCCCCTTCTTTCTTAAATATCCATTCTTATATTTGTTGGGGAATTTATTATAGACTTTTATACCCATATATAATACAGATTTTTCAAATAAGTTAGTTTTGTAAATAGGTACACTAAAAAGGTTCTGCTACCTTTTCTGCATTCCTCTATTAAAGAATGCATTTTTTGTTGAAAAGTAATTTTTGTTTTTGTACACAAATATTGCTAGAGAGTAAAGATATAGTGAATATACTGTCAAAATTTTCAGCTGAATGAAAATTGGCCTACATGTGCTAAAAAGTCTGCTCCTGTAATTTGCATAACAATTTTTTTTTTGAGGCACTAATTATCTTTCAGTGTAAGTTCACGAACCCCAGAGAACAATTCCATACTGCAGATGACTTTTGATTTTCTCATGGTAAAACATCATGAGAAGTCCCGGACTAACAATACCCTTTAGAATCACAATTGCAAAATGTCCGCTTTTAAGTTTAAATGCTACACTGTCTATGTGGTTTTTTTAAGAAAGATGACAGTCAAAAAAGATGCCTAAAGCTTTTGAATTTTGCTCAATAGGTAGATTTTTATTGTTGAGTTTAAGTAGAGGCTGTGGTTCTTATTTCTTTCGTTTTTATAATGCACTTAGAGTTTAGAATTTAGATTTATTAGAATTTAAAGTTAGTTTATTTTTAGTACACCAGAGACTTAAGGATTCTGATGTCTCAGTTGTTTGTTTTGAGAGCTCTATGATGTCTTAACAACCTACTGTGACTGAGTTGTCACCAGCAAACTGTGCCAACTGATGTTCTTTTTTATTTTGTCCTGGAGAAAGGCCTGCCAATCATTGCTAAAAATGAGATAGAGCAGTGGAAAGAGAATTCCAGCTTAGGGAACTTTTTGAGAAATTAGTTTTTTAAGGGACTTGACTTTGTTCCAGTTTTCATCAACAATTTTGACATAATGTTCCCTAACTGCTGCAAGAAACTTTTAAACCAGCTTAAGGCCACTTCATCAATCGCATAAAAGTCAAGTTTTTAAGCAATATCTCAAAGTCCACCATGTGAAATGTCTTCGACATATCATAGTAGATACCAGCAAATTTGAAGACTTTTATCCAGGTCACCATATATTTTATTTAATATCTCGAACAGAGCTGTATTTTTCTCTTAAGTTTAAAATTTTTTTGTCTACATATATATATATATATATATATATATATATATATATATATATATATGCTTCTAGTTGGATTTGCATGGCGTTATCGAGGAACTTACCAAAAACAGATAAATTTAAATTAGGCATATAGCACTGGTCGGCCTGAAATTATTGTTGTCTTGTTATCGGACCACTATATGTATACCAAATTTCATCCAAATCGGATAATGGGAAGTATGTCAAAAACTCATTTTTCTATGAAAGGGGGTGGGGGTAGAGGTGGGAGGATATTTTTTTCTTAATATTGTATTGTCATCGGATCACTATATTTACACCAAATTTCATCCAAATCGGATAACGGGATGTGTGTCAAAAACAAATTTTTCTATGGAAGGTGGTGGGAGTAGGGGCGGGAGTATAAATTTTTTTTAAATGTTGTATTGTCATCGGACCACTATGTGAATACCCAATTTCATCCAAATCGGATAATGGGAAGGGTGTCAAAAACGCATTTTCTATGGAAGGGGGTGGGGGTAGGGGTGGGAGGATATATTTTTTTAAATGTTGTATTGTCATCGGACCACTATGTGAATACCAAATTTCATCCAAATCGGATAATGGGAAGTGTGTCAAAAACTCATTTTTCTATGAAAGGGGGTGGGGGTAGAGGTGGGAGGATATTTTTTTCTTAATATTGTATTGTCATCGGATCACTATATGTATACCAAATTTTATCCAAATCGGATAACCGGAAGTGTGTCAAAAACACATTTTTCTATAGAAGGGGTGGGGGTAGGGGTTTGGAGGATATTTTTTTCTTAATGTGGTATTGTCATGGGACCACTACGTGTGTACCAAATTTAGTTATAGTTATATAGTTAGTTAGTTAGACAGAACATCTGAAGCTAAAAAAGCTTGTAAAAAATTGCGTAAAGGATTTTTTAAAGATGTTTTTATATAAATAATATATTTTATTTTTCATCTACACATTTTATCAAAAAAAAATTTTTTAGTCCGGCGCCGAGTTGGCCGGCCCCAGTTGGCGGCGCCGAGTTGGCCCGGCGCCCAGTTGGCGGCGCCGAGTTGGCGGCGCCCAGTTGTCCCATTCCGTGTGTATTTATATCGTGGCATTTGCGCTCAAACATTTCATTTTTTTCTGTGCGTATCAAATTTCTTAGCTGTCTTCTGGTTTCCCTGTATATTTCTAGGTCTCTTTTCTCTTTAGTACTGAGCCATTTCAAATATGTGCGTTTTTTCTCTTTGACCATTTCCTGTATTTTCTCCGTCCACCACATCTTCCTATTATTTCTATTATCTTGGGATCCAACAGCTTCGTTGCTTGCTTCCTTCAAGCTTTTTATTATGTTTGTATATATCATTTTAAATGAGTGATTTGTGTTTATTTATATTTTATCTAATCGGTTCTGATACAATCTTCGAGTACTTTCGATTTCTAGACCTCTAAAGTTGTATTTTCGATGCACTCTAGGTTTTCATTTTCTCTAATACTTTCGTCCTTATTTGTTTTTCTTAAAGGGAATAATATTTTTGCTTTTAGCAGATGGTGGTCAGATCCACATGTAACACCACGAAGTGCTCGCACATCATACCACCTTAATTGCGACTGTTGTCCACCTATAGCATAATCAATGATTGATTTAAAATTTCTTGTTGGCTGAATCCAGGTATATCGATGAATATCCTTATGTTTAAAAAAACCATTATTTGTTTTTAGGTTGTGGGTTTCACACAATTGCATCAGTCTTAAGCCATTATCATTTGTTATTTCCTCTCCAAATGGTCCTATCACTTTGCGCTGGGTTTGTCTACCAGTTCGGCTATTAAAATCGCCAAGCATAATTATTTCTTTGGTATTACCGATTTTGGTGATAGTCTCATCCAGTTGGTCAAAGAACATTTGTTTTGTAGCTACTCTTTCGTCATCTGATGGTGCGTGGACTGCTATTATGCTTATATTATGTCCAAGCATCTTCATGTTCACTCGAAGTATATTTTCACTAATGCAATCGTAGTCTGTAATTTTATTATTTAGATTTTTTTTTATTAAAAACGATACACCTCTGACTGCTTTGCTTTCTTTTGGGACTCCAGTGAATATATGGGCAAAATTACCGACACTATTCGTACCTGTTCCTTTCTTTTTTGTCTCTGTGAGTGCAATAATATCGATCTTACAATTGTGCACTTCGGTTGCAATAATGTCCAAATTTTGATTTACTCCCTGTACGTTTCATGTAGCTATCGTCTTTTGTCTTTGCTTTTTTCGTCTTCGAGAGTTTCCATCCATTGCTCCGAGGCTTTGTTTAGGCTTTTTGGTAATTGCTTTGTTTTACAAGTATTAGAGAACCAGTCTAATGCCTCAACCCCCTTCTTTCTTAAATATCCATTCTTATATTTGTTGGGGAATTTATTATAGACTTTTATACCCATATATAATACAGATTTTTCAAATAAGTTAGTTTTGTAAATAGGTACACTAAAAAGGTTCTGCTACCTTTTCTGCATTCCTCTATTAAAGAATGCATTTTTTGTTGAAAAGTAATTTTTGTTTTTGTACACAAATATTGCTAGAGAGTAAAGATATAGTGAATATACTGTCAAAATTTTCAGCTGAATGAAAATTGGCCTACATGTGCTAAAAAGTCTGCTCCTGTAATTTGCATAACAATTTTTTTTTTGAGGCACTAATTATCTTTCAGTGTAAGTTCACGAACCCCAGAGAACAATTCCATACTGCAGATGACTTTTGATTTTCTCATGGTAAAACATCATGAGAAGTCCCGGACTAACAATACCCTTTAGAATCACAATTGCAAAATGTCCGCTTTTAAGTTTAAATGCTACACTGTCTATGTGGTTTTTTTAAGAAAGATGACAGTCAAAAAAGATGCCTAAAGCTTTTGAATTTTGCTCAATAGGTAGATTTTTATTGTTGAGTTTAAGTAGAGGCTGTGGTTCTTATTTCTTGCGTTTTTATAATGCACTTAGAGTTTAGAATTTAGATTTATTAGAATTTAAAGTTAGTTTATTTTTAGTACACCAGAGACTTAAGGATTCTGATGTCTCAGTTGTTTGTTTTGAGAGCTCTATGATGTCTTAACAACCTACTGTGACTGAGTTGTCACCAGCAAACTGTGCCAACTGATGTTCTTTTTTATTTTGTCCTGGAGAAAGGCCTGCCAATCATTGCTAAAAATGAGATAGAGCAGTGGAAAGAGAATTCCAGCTTAGGGAACTTTTTGAGAAATTAGTTTTTTAAGGGACTTGACTTTGTTCCAGTTTTCATCAACAATTTTGACATAATGTTCCCTAACTGCTGCAAGAAACTTTTAAACCAGCTTAAGGCCACTTCATCAATCGCATAAAAGTCAAGTTTTTTAAGCAATATCTCAAAGTCCACCATGTGAAATGTCTTCGACATATCATAGTAGATACCAGCAAATTTGAAGACTTTTATCCAGGTCACCATATATTTTATTTAATATCTCGAACAGAGCTGTATTTTTCTCTTAAGTTTAAATTTTTTTTGTCTACATATATATATATATATATATATATATATATATATATATATGCTTCTAGTTGGATTTGCATGGCGTTATCGAGGAACTTACCAAAAACAGATAAATTTAAATTAGGCATATAGCACTGGTCGGCCTGAAAATCGGCCCTGACACCATTCTTGCCGATTCTTATGTAAAATGACCTCCTGAATTCAAATATGAACTGCGTTTTTCCCCAGGACTTTTTGGCCTTAACATCATTATTTCTGAGAGACTGGAGAGTTTAGAGTTCTCAAACATTAATATTTTTAGCAAGGTGGTCAGCTATTTGTTTTGGGGGGGGGGGGGTGTTTTGCATAAATGTTAAATGCATTTTCTAATTATTTTTACAAAATTTTAGCTGCCAACAGCTTAACGGCAAAGGTAATAAACGTTACAGCAAAGTATAAAGCAACATATTAGTATATAAAAGTATATATATATACAGAAACCACTGGCGTATACAAAAAATCGCCTTGGAGGGGCTTGGAAATTTTTTCCACTTTTATTTATTAACATATTAAAAAGTAGGAAAATAAATAGTTTTAACATGATCTATTTTTAGATTCTTGGGGGGGGGGGCTTTCGATGAACCGAACCGAACCCCCCTTGCTCATGCAGAGACTATAATAAAAAAAGAAAATATTGTTGCTTTATTTGTGAATGGGACAGCCGAGCACGGGACAAATATTACATTGTACGGAAATGGCCTTTGCGGAAAAGATTTACTCCCGGTCAAAAAAATGTCGCCAACGATCTTTAATAGTCCCGCAAGATAATATTTACTTTTTGCTTTTGCACATCAAACTTGGATTGATCATACAGTTTGTAAAAGCACTGGACAAAAGAGGAGACGCATTCATATTTTTGAAAATTAAATTCCCTCGTCATAGTGAGGCTAAATTAAGAAAGATGTTTTTGTGGGGCCCCAGATTAGACAACTTTTTCAAGATTCGACGTTTATTGAACACCTGAATCAAAAAGAAAAACGAGCTTGGTTTGCATTCCAAAAGGTGTATAAGAACTTTTTGGGTAACCATAAAAGTGATGATTATGTCGCTCAGGTCGAGGAATTGCCCTTAGCGTAAAAGGCCATGGGATGTAACATGTCCCTTAAGTGCACTTCCTTCACTCGCATCTGGACTTCTTTCCTGAAAATTTAGGAGCAGTCTTGGATAAATACGGGGAACGGTTTCATCAAGACATCGCTAAGTTGGAAAAGAGGTTTGTGAAATGCAAGCATGTTGGCGGAGTACTGCTGGTTTTTGAGACGAGAGGGTTGTACCTCAGGGTATAAAAGGAAAGCAAGCACCAAGTAAAGGTACGAAAGTTCTTATTTTTCAGTGGCGCAATATGTCCTGGGGGGCCCGACGCCTCTATAGCCTCATGATGTCGAATTTTAAGCTATTTTTTGTGTTTTTTTTTTATGAAATAAGTGGAATATATGTAAAAGGTTTGGGGGGCCCAAGGCCCCCCTGGGTGCGCCCATGTATTTATTATTATTTGAAACTAAAATAACTCCATTTAGACTTCAAAATTTTAATTTATGTCGATAATATTATAATTATTATCGAAGTATGATCAAAATAGGTAAAAAGGCTGATCCCTGAAAAATGGTGGGTGGTAGAAGAAAACGCAAGCTATATTTGGATTCAGGGCGTCGTCTTACATAAGAATCAGTGAAAATAATTCCAGGGCGCAACTGCTGAACTGTGTTATTTGCTAAGCTTCTAGAGGAACCTTTTTTGAAGACTAAAATTGTGCGACCTACCCTCAGAGCCCTGGGACTTAAACCCTCTCGGAATGACATGTTGAAAATATCTACCAGAGGAGATGCTATTAAATTTACGATTGATCTCAGAAGACTGCATGGAAATTCGTCTAGTCCATGTCCATTATTCTGTTAGGTATCTAGTAGACTTGTAGTTACATACCTGTCAATGTCAAAGAATTATAAGACATAACTAGCCTTATATATGTGGTAGAAACCCGAGCATGTCACCACTATGATCTGTCACGTTTTACAAACTTAAATTTCTGACCCTTTTCACGAGATGATCTTTAGCTATTAGGAATCCGATACAATGATTTTGGAAGATTTACTATTGGTGCGTGAGGTTTAGAATTCCTCAGAAACTTGCTAATCTTAAGCTAGTAGTAAATATGTTTCAAACGTAGGATTGCTTTTACGAGGTTGTCAAACATGATTTAGTAAATACAAAAAATCCTGGGTAAATATTACTTAGTAATAATATTGACCTGTGGTCAGTTTGTTATTCCACATGAACAAAATTACAAAAATAATAAATACTAATTTTTGTTTTCAAAACCCTTTCAAATTATACCAAAGGCGGTACTTGGAGGAAGTATATACTATAAGAGTTTTTCTCAGTTATTAAACAAATGTAAACTTTAATTACTATTAAACATTTGTATTCTAATATTCACACTCTTTAAACTTTTAGGTTTTAGGAACCTTTTGTAGGTTTGTTATAAATATATTTATTTAACAAGATTTGAAAAGTTAATTGAATAATATTATTCAATCAAGTGCTTATATTACTTTGTACTACTGTTTAGGTTTGGGATATTATATTGATTAAAAATGCCGATTTTAGGGCAACGAAAGGTTTGTATTTGATGTCAAAAAACCAGAAAAACAAGAAACAATATTTTAAAACATTGGAAACAGCGATAATAAAAAGGTTTAAAATTAAAATAGACTCTAAAAGTAAAGATCAATGCCTAAAAACAAATCGCTACGTTGCCAAAAATTTTACTTATTCTTAACCTAGTTGCTGCTTGTTGATGTCAAAAACAATATTTAATTATAAATATTTAAAAACTTATAAATGGCAACAACACCATTTATATTCAAATTCCGATTTGTTACATTATCATGACCAATCCAAGCGTCATCGATTAGTGAGATGTCAAGTAAACAAAATTTTTTTAAAATTAAAGTACAATTTAAAAAAGTATTTATAAATGTAAGTTAATTTATTTCGTGGTTTAAAACATTTTTTTTAGCTAAACTTTTTGTGTATAATTATTATATTTATTATAGAAAAAAGCAGCTGCCTTCTTAATGGAAAGCATCAAATGATAATAGATAAAAATAGCAACCACCAAGCTGGTTTTAACCCTATTTACTTACATTTTTATTACCAATAGATCAATATTCAAGTTAATAAAGCCTAGCAACTCAACCTTGCAGGTATTTTTGTTAAAACAGGGAAGTAAATTGAATTCTGGATAAGACACGAAATTGCGACTGGGTGAAGTAAAGTTATAAATAACAGTTATTCATGCTAAAGCAGCGAAGAGCGGAGTAATGCAATATCCCCTCTAGGTCTCACCTATCGTATAGTAGTTATAATGGTAAGGCACAAAGAGACTAGATATTCTAATGTTAGGAAGTTAGAAGAATGATAACGACATTAAAAATAGTTGATTTAAGAAAAAAATTTCAATTAAACGTGTTTCCGCAAATGCTTATTTTTCAAGATACAGGGTGTTAAAGTTTAAATTTTTTGTTTGTTTTTTCTTTATAGCTCGTGCAGTTTTGAGATGTTTAGCTCTAGTTTGAAACCCATATTTAGCTACAAGACATACATCATTAAACATGCCAAATATCGCGATAAAACTACTGGGTAATATTTTTTCAGGGGTCATGCCCCCTTTTTACCCCCAGAAATTTTTGCAGTAAGCCAATGGCAGATAAAAGAATGTTTTATTCAGAAATATTTAGATCTCTCCGTCTTCGATAAAAAAAAACAAAAAAGGAAAATCTGTACCCTGCTAAATGACACTCAAGTTTAAGATAGGCACTACATCACATTTTTTAAAAATTTTATGCGAGTTTTATGTAATTTCTGAATAGCAATCGAAGATACACATTATACTTTTTGTCTTTTTTTTGCAAAACGGTTGGAGAAACACAAAATTGCAAAAGATTAAAAAATTTCTCAATAAAAAAAGGAATTCATTTTATATTTTTGAATCTGCCAGATACTTACTGCAAAAAGTTCTGGGGAAAAATGGAGGTATAACCCCGGAAAAAAAATCACCCTTTACATCTCAAAAAGTGCACGAGTTATAAAGAAAATATAAAGTTTTTTCTTAAAATCTCTTAAAGAATAATCCTCTGAAGTTTGGCGACATACTTTATTAACACCCTGTATAATACAAAATTAGTGATATCCATTATCATCCTAAGTAAATAATTTGTCGTTATCGAATTTGTGTCGACATCGCAACGTCGTTATGAATCACAAAGCCTAACGTCACAACAGAATTTTTAACGTAATAGTATTTTATATCAATTTAAGGAATCGTTTTATAATTGCGGCAATCTTTGAAATTTGTTTTAATGTCATGGCTTTAAGAAATAAAGGTTGTTAATGTTTGTTGTCAAACTAATACGCCTTGTTTTAATCCCACTAGAATTTTTCACAATTAATAAATATTTATATTTTTTTTGAACAAGAAGCGTGGTATTTTTTATCAATCAAAAGAGCAAGCAGGATTCAAAAAGGGTTTCAGTACAGTTGACCACCCATTAACCATAAAAATTCTAATAGCACGGGCCAACGAATACAGCATTCCACTGTATATTGCGTTTATAGACTTTGAAGGCCTTACCTATGAATTCCAGATCTGGACACTTACAAAATTAAACATGGATATGACAAATGTTATATATAAAGCTAACAGATAGAAAAATAAATGAATGATATAATAAATGATAAGAAATAAAGCAAAAATAAGGGATGCCTGAGGAGAAGTAGCAAAATAAAATGGAAATTTGCCGGTCAAAATATCGGACAGAAAGACAATCGATGGAACAAATGTATTGTAAACTGGAGACTTTGGGAAAATAAAAAAGTAGAAGAAGACCCCAAATGAGATGAGAGGACGATTTGAAAAAACATGCGGGAACTAGATGGATGAGCACGGCAACAGACAAATAAAAGTGGAAGCTATTAGGGGAGGCCTATGTTCAGATGGATCGAAGAAGGCTAAAAAGATAGATAGATTTAGTTTTATGGTTGTCGTAACAAACAAACTTACTACTATTTTTAAATTGATAAAAGCTGTAAGAACTGTCATCGACTGGTAAAGTGTCAACTGCAGAAAATTAAAAATCACATCAAAACATTTTTGAGGAGCGCTTGTTTTTGCAGTAATCAAATGCACATGATTACACAAAAGACTAAGACTTAGTGGGCGATTGTGTCTAAAGCTTCAACTTGACATTTGTTCTTTTTTTACGCATTTCATTACTCCTTTTCAGATGTCTCCATTTATTTCATGTCCATCCCATATGGTTACGCTCGAACTGATGTTTCCCAATAAGGACGAAACATCGATGTCTACGAGCTGTCGTCCCCCTTTTGAGGAAATGTCCGCAAACCTGTTTTTCTTAAGTCTTTTGACTATTTCCTTGCAATATCCCTATTATTTTATTGTATATTATCGAACCTAGATAAACTGTGCGCTTAAATTCCTTACAAAATACCGCGCACCTATATTAAAGTTTATATTCTTTACTTTACTAAGTATATCTATGTGGACGGCATTAAACATCCTCGTTTATCATAGGAGAATATGACGTCGTCAATGTAATTTGTAGACCTTTGGGTGGTTTGCAATTAGACCGTAGTTCATATTATAATCGATAGGAATGTCTCTATATGCGAGTGCATAATTACTCCTACGTGATGTGTAAAATTAGCAATTAACTTGCTATTAGTACCCAGCTGACGTTTTAAAAATATATCCTGGCTCTTAAAGGGTTTTCTGTTCTCTGGGGGATTGGATAATATTTTAATTATGTTGTATTCATGTTAGCCGAGTTTTCTAATTTTTGCACTTTTTTACAAAAAAAATTAAATAAAAAAAAAAATTGTAATATTTTTTGTTAAAACTTAGGTTAGGTGTTTTTGTTAATTTTATAGTATAGAACGAATGATTTTGCATATTTTTTTACTTATGACTTTTTTTGAAAATGTTATTAGTTTTCAAGAAAATCACAAAAAAAACTGATTTTTATAACACTTGGGGCTTTGTATCTAGCAAAGCTCAAGAAGGATTTTGGCGGAGAATATGTGGAGATGTGTCCCGAATGCTAAGGAATAATTATACGAAAATCTCCAGCTTGTATCTATTTTTTTCCAGGTGAATTCCTAATATGACTAGGCTATTAATTTTTATTATTAAATGGAGTATTAGAATTTTCTAAACTATCTTTATATTTTTGCAATTTTTTAGATGGTTATTAAGTATTCTAAAGCGATAATTACATCTTTAGATTAACTTGTTTAGAGGTTTTTAGTATGTGTTATGATATTTCACGATTAGTTTTTTAATATACGTTTTTTCAAAGTCGAAATTATTAGCTATTAATATCAAATGACCTCAAAACTATTTAATTAATTAAATAAATCCAGATTTGTATATTCTTTTAATATAAACTAATTTTGATAAATTAATAAGAATGTCAATAGGCAATGCACATGTTTAAATAGAATGAAGAAAATGTTATTTAAAACAAGAAGATTAAATAATTTTTAAAATAAAGGGTTCCTTGTGTCAAAAAACTACGAATCATTACAAACATTACTACTTTAAACAAAACGCCAAAGAAAAGAAACCTTTCAGACAAATTTAAAAAATTGAATGACTACTAATAAAATACATTCTTCTAAATAAAAGCAAATCAAAGAAAAAAGCATCATAAAATAGCCTAAGGAAAAGGAATGAGAGAGAATTAAATTTCTAATATCTCTTCGTCAAGAAAAAACAAAGACAATCATATTACCTAAGAGGATATGTAATTCGGATGAACACATTACAAAGCTTCTAAGGGAGAAAGGAAAATCCAAGCAACTCCAAAATCCCCAATACGAAATTAAATCTTAAATGATTAAATGAAGTTGAGCAAGCCATCAGAGAAGTTAAGCTCATATCACAGGTATTATAAAATAGAAAATCTTTAAGTCATGAAAGCATCTTAAATATTTATGGAATTTTAACACTTTAACTGCCATGTGTACCATAAATGGGACACGGCAAATTTTAATTCTCCGCCATGTGTACACATATTGGAAACATGTATTAGAAAGATTCTCGGCCATGTCTGGGTGGCTGGTACATATCTGCGGTGTACCTATTTAAATGGGATTATCGATGGATCTGGCGTGGCACTATACTATAATAAAAAAAAAAAGAAAAAATATATTTTCTTTCATGACTTTTCAGCGGCGTAGCGTGCCTGTAGGGGCGGGGGGGCCGATCGCTAACAAGGGCGCCCATCAAAATAATCTTGCGACCAAAAAAAAAGAAAAGGTCATCATGTCTTATCTTTACTTTTCTTTGCGGCCCTGCTACTACTACTACTAATAATACAGGGGCGCTTCGGCCACCCATAGGGCGCCAGTACCCTCGGGCCGGGGGGGGGGGGGGGGGTTCGGTTCGGTTCGGTTCGGGGGGGGGGGCGACAAGCCCCCTCACGCTACGCCACTGTGACTTTTACTTAAAACAAATACAAATAAAGTGCTTAAGGCGAAACAAATATTTTGGCCCACAGGACCCGGCACATTTTTTTCTCTAAATCAGCGAGAAATGAAAAACCGTATAAATAAAAAAAAACTACCGAGTAAGCGCTGTTTGTAACACTATAATTATCAGAAATCAGCAAAAAATAATTTAAAAAAAGAATTGAAAAATAAATAATGTTATTTATTCTCACAATAACAGAAAATGTTAAACAAAATCAAGAAAAATTCTAAATTGTTGATATAAAAAATATGGTAGCGTACTACACATAAAACATTGTAATTCTCTCGGGAAAACCAATGTTTTGTGAATCCAATAGGTACAGGATATAGTTCGGGCCTAAGAGGGAAATTTAGGGGCTTGTCTGCATTTCCGCGTACCGTGACGAAATTTGGCACAAAGGTACCAGACACCTAGAGATGCAATTTTAAAAGTGGTGCTCCGATGGAACCCAGTGCAGGGCCAAGATACAGGGGCGTACTTGAGGTGGGACAGAAATAAATGTTTCGCGTACAATTTTTGTCTCTTTAACTTTATAGCTATGTAGCTTATAAATTCAAAGATCTATAAAAATTTAAAGCGGAAATAAGGTTTCTTTTTTGAGGACCAAAAGGTAGGAAATTAATAAAATCTGATGTCGTCTAATGTGGTCATTTCTAGGTAATTTAGTATTCTAAACCAAAATAAATATCAATTGAGCCAATACGTCAAACTGTTCACATGATATGTCAAAAACTGACACCTTAATCTGCCAGGGATTATTCAAAATACCTGATCAGGCCTAATATAATTTGATAACTTAGTGTAGTGTAGTAAAAGTAAAAGTGGAATCAAATTTCTATAATTTTAAATTTTTAACATAATCCAACAACAAAAACAACAACAAATCTGCCAATTCTTTAGTAGTGGAAAATTATTAAAATTTTGTCTAATTAACGGACCTTATAGTTTTGGTAATAACAAAGTTCGCAATATTACCGACTTTATTTTGCATACCCTGTATGTTTTAAAGTCTCTAACTAACAGCTACATAGGTGATTAATTAATTTTAACTTTCCACTGTATATTTTCTAGTTTTACAAGTGCTGGAAATAACGTTTAACGTCTTTCACACCTCGTATTTTCTTACAATTACAAAGCTGGGTAAAAAAATGTACAGCGTGTAAAAAAGGCGTTCTTCTAGTTATAACAAGTAGTAAAATTAAGAAGGTGTCTTAAACTGCATAACCGGTATAACCAAAAGTTTGAGACTACTACTTTTTACATGATTTTTATAATATCACCTTGTATCTTTCAGCATAAAACAAAATTACACTAACCTAAATTTTGTGTCATACCCTGTAATAAGCCGATAAATTGTGCCAAGTTGTTGTGGCCCGGTATATACGTTCAGAAATTGGTAATGATGTAGCACTTATTAGGAAAATAGAGTACAATAAATGGTTTATAAATGAGAATATAGTGATTGCAATGAGATGTTTATTTGATATATTTAGAGTTATTTGAATTTACAGCACTAAAATAAAAAATTACGAAAAAGTTTTAGAACTATTTTCTAGTTACTTTTTAACACTCTCTATAAAAAAATTTATTTAAGAAAATAAAAGCTGTACTAGTTTTGTTGTAAAGTGCTGACTTTTGGTTTTCCATAGTGATTTGTAGCGTCGTCATTAAAAAAATCTACTTAAAATAACTTATTTTTAAAAACAGCCTGCATTTTTAACAGTTCAAACTAATTTTTATTTTTAGTTCGCAAAATATAAATAAAAGCTAAATATCTTTTATTTGGTATATATTTTTTGAATATATCCTTACGTCTAAGAAATCCACATACTTGTCCATCTTTTTAGATTTTTTTAAATTTAGATTTATTAAATATAACCCCCCTGTACTCCGATCCTGTATATGTCACACCAGTCCAGTAATTTTTATTTTAAAAAGAAGCAATTTGTTTATATCCTCATCAAATTTTAACACCTTATCTTGCATAAATAAGCTTCTGGAATTTTTCTACTCAATACCCACACCAAAAATTTCTCAAAAAATAATTATTTATTTTTTATTTCTTGGAAGAAAATAAAGATGTATAATTTTTTTATCACTTAAATTAAAAGTGTATATGTTCTTATAATCAGCGCCAAGTTTTATTGCTCTAGCTTTACATTTATATTTTATACAGAATTTTAATGGGATAGATACAATTAAAAATAAAACACCCTGTATCTTTGCTCTGCACTGGGTTCGGGATACGCACCACTTCGTGAAATAAGACCATAGTGTCGTAGTATTTTCGTGCCAAGTTTCATTACGGTACGCAAAAATGCAGACAAAAGTGGCTTAGGCTCCGCACTAATAATTTATATAAATTTAATTAAAACAAGTCGGGCCAATTTATAAAAATGTTTGCAAAATCAATAGACCAACTGTAACTCTTACAAAAGCTTATTAAAGCAGTTTTAAAATGCTGAAAGTTCCTTGTATCGATATTCGAGAAACACTGTGTATAATCAAATTACGAATTTCTTTTTCAGTCAGCTTCAGAAGAACAGACAGACAAAAGGCCAGGCCGAAATATCTTTGTAATCTCGTCATGTGTTAAAATTATTTTTTCCGGACGAAAATTAATGTACCGTGCATTGAGTGGACAAAAGGTTTATTAAAAAATATCAATATAGAATACTACAAACCAGCTGGTGCTTTGTATGCTAAATTACAGTTTTTATATTTGATGAATGGAAGTAATTGAAAATACTTTGCAGCCATTTTTAAAGTAGTACAAGCTGCACAAAATCCTTCCTTTTCAAATCTGCTCTATAATATAGGGGTTTTTAAATAAATAAATAAATAAATATAGGTTTATATAAATGGAAGGAACACATTGTTTAGTTTTATAATTTAACGTTTTTTTAAAATAAACCATTACCCATCATAGGTAGAACCTTGTTGGTGTGGGATTACTGATAATAATTTTTTTATTGACAAAAAATCTGTACCATTATATTAATATCCCAGTAAAAATATTGCAGTCAATAGAACTTTTAACCTTTTATGACAATATAATTTAAATCGTTGCTGTCGTTTATATGATAAACCTAGGGTGAAAATTTTGAACGAGCGCAGCGAGGGCTACCATTTGTGAGGGATAAAAATACACTTTACGCAATTCCTCGCACTTTTTGATTTTTATTCCTAATTAATTTTTTAAGGGTTTTTTTATCCCCAATTTGTCATTTTTGAAGCCATGGATAAAAAGTGAATGAATAAGCAAGTGATCAAAAATAAACTGTAATTCTCTATTTTTACCTTTCTAGCCCTCGTAGGAATGATTAGAGAAGGTATCATTTTCGACGAAATTTTTTTTTGAGATAATGCTGAAAATGTGTTATTTGGGTGTATTTTGACCTATCCTAGCAATATCGTCGTGATCTCTGTCTGTGTGTGTGTATATTATTTCTGTCCGTAACACAATAGCTCCTAAACCGCTGAACCGATTTCTATAAAATTTTCAGGTAAAATAGTGTTCGACACTGACGGGCTGATTAGCTTTTGGTCAAAATCCATTAATCTCAATGACAGTTTTTTTGACAATTAAAACTTTAAAAATGCTAACTTTTTAACGGAGAATTGTATCAATATACAGTTTTCGGAATGTGGTTGAATACATTTTGGCCAATAATTTGTATTATTACTAAAAACTTCTTAAGAGCTTGAAGTGTGCTAATAGGCTAGTTAGGAAGGTATCAGATCCGTCATGGATCCATTTATTTTTTTTGATCTGCAAAAAAGTCTTAATTTTCCGGGTATGTTTTAATATTACCTTTTAATTAAATTCAATGTAAGAAATTTCATACATTATTGAGGGTATTATGATTAGATCTCGAATTGTCTTATCCATAATAAATAGTGTTTGCATTCGTGCAAGGGTTAAGACGTATGGACCTTAATCATATATCTACTAATTCTAAATCAAATGGATTATCAATAATAAGAAAGGGCATCAGGAAATAAGGATATAATTCACATGTTACGCAATTTAAAAATTTCTATATTTTTAGAGTGATGGTTTTGGCCAAACCTGTAAACAAAAAATTAAACTGATTTGCTAAAAGTGGCGGAAATATCGCGTAAACTCATTCTTACTTTGGTAAATTTACCATATAATCCATGACACAAAGAAATCTAAAATTTTGTCCAAGTTCTAGTATGATTATTGGGACCGATTTTCATTTGGATGATAGCATTATTATAGTTGTCTCCTTAAGCCCCTTAGTATTCATGGACTAACTTTTGAGATGATATAAAATGTTCTATGTGTTTGATATATTGAATAATTTTTACTTGTGCTTAAACTTTGGACATTTGATTAAATATTTTATTCTATTTTAAAAATTTTAATCTGACAAATTTTTTTTGTGAATAAAAAAAGTTAGAGATCTGAAATTTCTAATTCCGACATAGTGCTTACTAAACTCTAACATAGTTATGACCTAAATTCTATCATATGATAAGATAGATGGTAAAAACCATCTATAACGAATATTTTTTTGGAATTTCATTGTAGGATTAGCTTAATAATTCAGAGCATTTCTAAACCGTGACGGAATTCAGGTGGGTGTCGAAATTCGGGTTGAGTACGGTATTCTATTTTCAGTGAAAGTAGCAGTTCAATTGACAATGGAAGTTCAGAATTGGTAAAAAAAGACTAGTGTGGCTTGCACCCATAACAAAAAGAAATAATTAGTTAACGACGGATCGGTTAGTTTCCTAACCCATTAGCGCCCCATAGATACACATCCATTAACGCGGTATGTCGTGTCATCTCTAAAAATTAGTGGAAATTAATGTGCGTTGGTGGCCGTGTAATCATTGTAGAAAACCACGATTAAATGGGAAGGAAATTTGGTACAGCTGATTTCAAAAAAATTTGATACGACTGGAAAAACTTGGTTTTTATTTTAAACAGTATATAGATATATATATATATATATATATATATAAATAAATTCGATATTTCTAAAAAAAAAATTAATTTAGAATAATTCAAATAAAAATATATATATATATATATATATATATATATATATATATATATATATATCTATATATATATATATATATATATATATATATATATATTGCTTCGTCCCGGCGTTTAGTTTTAAGATATAAAATTTAGAGACATTTATCTAAATTAGAATGCTTTTTATTTTCTTTTTTTTGCTAGAGTTATGCTAAAACTTTATACTAAAAGTTACTTTTATTTCTTGGTTTAACCTAATTTAGTTACTAAGATATGCCTTGCCTACAAAAAGGGTAAAAACTTGAATTTGCGCGGTGAATTATATGCTCAAGAATGCATTGACTTTACTTTATTATTTTGCTTTTTTTCTACCTTGAGTATATCCATTTTCCATCCTTTTTTAATTTAAGTTTTTTTCCTAATTTTATACATACCTTTTTACTGCTGTATTGCTACATATGGCAGTGCTCCAACGTCCGTCTTGCTATACGGAGCTCATGCGAATATTTGGGGTACTCTCCATACCAGTGATATATATTGATCGCCAAGTGAAATCACATGCGTGCCTTTTAAGACAGCGGTCGTGTATAAACATTTATGGATTGCTTTGATGTGCTACTGCTACTACTTTGATTGGAATTATTTGGATTCGACTGTGCAGTTGTCCATGTACTAAGTTCCTTTCATCCAAGGGTAAGTCAAAGTGTTTTTGAGCTGCGTTTCTTTACATTTTTTACTTATTCCCTATGCTACTATTCCTAACTAAGATCACAAAAGTGTAACCTAAGAGTGGGAACTATTGGACTGGAGATCCCTATTGCTACAGTTCGGTTGGTTTGTTGACTTTTTCATGCGAAAGACGTCTCGACCGACCATTTTTTGGTCCTTCGAAACGGATTCCCCGTTCTGCGTAATAGGTGCTCTCAGAGTTGCATAATTGTGTTTGAAGTTAGGACTTTACTTTGCGTCTTTTTGAGACAAGGCATATCTTAGGTTTTACATTTTATCTACGGTGTGTCTATTGTACGTTGCACGTACCAACTTGCATTGCATTTTTTATTTGTGCAATATACAAATTGCATACAAATTTTGAAAAATTTATTTTTTTTCAAAATTAAAATTTATTACGCTGTCGATGTATGTAAGGCTTGCGTTTCCTTGCGTACCTACACAAATTCAGAAACTCTTATCAGTTGCTAAATTTTTTGTGCATATTTATTAGCATTTATACTTTTTGCTAAAAACTTGCTGTTCTTTACTCGATATTTGCTAAAAGCCGCTGGCCTTTTAATATTGCTTTGAATCTTGGTTTACGAGGGAATTTGAAAAGTAGTACGATATATTTTTTAAATTTGCTTCCCTTATTAACTATTGCTTTACTTTGCACTTTAACCTTTTAAAATGGTAAACGATACCGAAAAAAAGGTAAGCTCGGCTAAGGCCTTGCGTCAAACTGCAATCAATCAGTTGAGTGTGCTTGAACACTATGCCAATCAGGCGAAAACAAATCCAGCTGCTCACACAAGGTTTAAAGTTAACTTTAAAAAACTTTCTTCTTGTTGTAAGAGCTTTGAAAAGCATCATAATGCTTTACTGATCTTGATTTCAGACGATTCTGAAGCTCTGGAAGCTCAGAATAAAATACAAAAAGATTTTTTGGATAGATGCGTAGAGGTTGAGGCTTTGCACTATGATTTATTTGAGGTGGAGGCTGAAGAAATAAATCGAAGCCACAATGAGGTAAATAATCAAACAATTATTTTTCCGGAACCAGAATTTTCTCTTCCTAAGTTAAATGTCCCTCCTTTTGAGGGCGATGTTGAGGAGTTTCCAAGCTTTATTGAGATTTACAATGCGGTTGTACATACGCGTAAGAGCTCGGACATTGAGAAGTTTAAATATTTACGTACGATTTTAAGAGGCCCTGCTTTAAATTTAATTAAAAATATACCTCTTGAAGGAAATAATTATTTACTTTGCTACGATACGCTGATTTCCAGATATGACAATAAGCGCTTGCGTGCGGTTTCTTACTGGAAATCTATCGAAAACTCATCTCGGCTATCCAATGATGACGTTTTAGAATTGCGAAAAATGCTAGATACGTTCAAGGAAAACCTTGATTGCTTAAAAAATATGGGATATGCGACCCATAGTTGGTGCTTTATTACTGCGAACATGCTTTTGGATCGATTAGATCCGGGAACGCGTAAGTTATTTGAACAAAATCACGCTTCTAATTTAATGCCAAAATACGAAGATATTTACAAATTTTTAGAGCAACATTGCACGTCTCTTGAATCTTTATCTTTGTCTATGAAACAAAATAATGTTCAAAACTCACGACCAGGGAACTTCTCGAGATCCCCCCGTAATCCACGAAATAAAACAGTTTTACTTGCAAACAGACAGTCACAAAAAACTCCAAATTCCAAACAAAACACGTGTTTCTACTGCAAAGCAAAAAATACACATCTGATTTTTAGCTGTGAATCTTTTTTAACGAAACCAATTCAAGAACGCATTGATTTTATTAGAAATAATAAGGGATGCACCAACTGCATGGCTAGTTTTCATCAAGTAAACTCGTGCACTTCACAAAAAAGATGTAGATTTTGTTTTTTAAATCACCACAGTCTTTTATGCCTAAAAAATAACTCCCCAGCTTCGGTGATTGCTTCTTCTTCGGTGACGTCTAGTGGATCACAAACTAACCCCGTAGAAAATCAGATTACTGAAAATAAATCTATTCACGCGGGTACTGTGCTTGGCGACTATGACACGTTGCTTTGCACTGCTTTGCTGCACATCCGTGATGCATACGGAAATTGGCACGAAGTACGCGCCATCTTGGATAATGGCGCCATGTGCTCCTTTATAACGAAAAAATGTGCGAATGCACTCGGACTTCCTAAATCCAACATTTCGCTTAATGTAAACGGTTTAGGAGATATATCTACTACTGCGCGCCATGCGGTGCATTGTAAAATTGCTGCTATCGATAATAAATCGAAAATTTTTAGTCTAGAACCTGTATTAATAGACCAAGTTTGCGATAAAATGCCAAGTGTATCTTTTAACCAAAATTCGTTGCACTACTTAACTGGCCTAAAATTAGCTGATCCCAGTTGGTATAATCAAGCTGGCATTCAGCTTCTTATTGGCGCGGACCTTTATGGATCACTTTTAGAAGAAGGTAGACTTTATTTTGGTCCAGACACCCCCTCTTGTATTAATACAGTCTTCGGATGGACTTTGCTCGGAAAAATGCCTCTGCAAAATGCTGCTTTTGCATCAAAAAATATTTCTACTTTTATGGCAACTATTTCTACTCCTGATTTAAATAATACTTTGCAAAAATTCTGTGAGTTGGAAGAGGTTCCTACGGTGGAGAAAAATTCACCTTCAGATATTTTTTGCGAAAAATATTTTGAAAAAACTACTATACGCGATGTGGACGGTAGATACACCGTTTCGTTGCCTTTTAAAATCAATCCCGTTGATTTCGGCGATACCCGAACCCTTGCTTTGCGTCGGTTGTACTCGCTTGAAAAACGTTTACTAAATGATAAAAAATTATTTACTTCTTACTCACAAGTAATGCAAGAATACTTGGATATGGGTCACATGCGTGCAGTTTCACCCCCTAATAACTCAGAAATTCATGAATATTTTTATATTGCTCACCATGCGGTTATAAAAGAAAGCTCGAGTAGCACGCCTGTTCGTCTTCTCTTTGACGCATTGAGTCATTCTTGAAATAAGCCTAGCCTAAATCAAGCCCTTCACACGGGTCCTAAACTACAAGGAGATTTAGTTAAAATTTTGCTTAATTTGTACAGAATGATAAATGTGGAGGAAAATCAACATAAATACCAACGAATTTTATGGCGTTTTAATTCTGAAGAATCGGTGCAAGATTACGAATTAAAAACTTTGACTTTCGGGGTAAACTGTTCTCCATATTTAGCAATTCGAACCTTGCTTAAATTAGCCGATGATTATCAAGACTTACCGTTGGCTTCTGCGATTTTAAAGGACAGCGTCTATATAGACGACTGCGTAGTAAGTTGCAATGATTTGGATCAAATCATGCTTATGAAAAATCAATTAATTGAGTTATTAGGGCGAGGTGGATTTGAACTGAAAAAATGGGCATCAAACGAACCCAAATTGCTTGCAGACTTGCCTACAACCCACATACAAACCAAAGACTTTTCTTTGGATCGAGAGGATGCAAATTCTCTAAAAATTTTAGGCTTGAGGTGGAACCCTCAAAGTGATAACTTTTTTTATTCTTTTAATTATAATACAAAAATTTGCACTAAGCGTAATTTGCTTAGTACCCTTGCGAAATGCTTTGACCCTTTAGGTTTTCTTACACCGGTTACGTTTTTTGCAAAAAATTTAATCCAGTACTTATGGTTTATAAAGTTAGATTGGGATCAGTTAGCACCCCCGGAAATAATTTCCAAGTGGAAAAAATTCGAAGAAGAACTCAAATTATTTTCTGATTTTTATATCCCAAGAATGATTGATCTCTCTAATTTTCAATTTTGTCAAATTGTTGGATTTAGCGATGCATCCGAGCGCGGTATGTGTGCGGCGGTTTATTTTCGTATTGTTTATCAAAACGGAGATATTAAAACGTATTTTGTGTGCGCAAAATCGAAAGTCGCTCCCATAAAAAGAATCAGTATTCCCCGTTTGGAGCTCTGTGCGGCAGTTTTGCTAGCTAAACTCATTCAATTTATTCAAAATACTTTTGCTAATAAAATTGCTTTTCAAAATACTATTGCTTTTACGGATAGTATGGTAGCGCTCTCTTGGATCAAAGGATCACCACATGCGTGGCGCACTTTTGTATCCAACCGAGTCACATACATACAAGAAAAAATTCAGCCTTGCGATTGGAACCATGTTCCTTCTGAATTAAACGCCGCGGACCCCGGGTCACGTGGTCTATTGCCTGCAGATTTAATTAATTGTTTCCTTTGGTGGCAAGGACCCGAGTTCCTTTGTAAGCCACAAGAGACATGGGATTTTACTAAAAATAATATTACTACACCCAAAGAAGCTCTCGAAGAGGAGCGAAAATTGGTGTTTGCTGCAACAATTGAACCAAATTTTTTGGATTGTCTGCTTAACAAATTTTCAAATTTTTTGCGTTTAATTAGACTTGTTGCTTTTATACTACGTTTTATTCACAATCTTCGCGCGCGTAAATTTAATAATGAGAAAATTATTATTAATTCTACGTGGTTAATACAATATGAGTTACAAAATGCAATATTTGTGCTTATAAAACACGTGCAAAATAAATATTTTCAAAACGAGATTTCTTTACTTGTCGATAATAAACCGTTGCCAAAGGTTTTTAGAAAATTAAATCCGTTTTTGGATCAAAATAATATTTTACGCATTGGCGGAAGATTATGCAATTCGGAATTAGATTATGACCAAAAATTTCCTATACTTTTACCCGGTGATTCTCAATTTACAAAGTTATTGATTGCGCATACTCACGAGAAACATATGCATACCGGCATAAACACGACTTTATTTTTACTTTTTCAAAATTATTGGATTTTTGCAGCTAAAAGGCATATAAGAAAAATAATTTCGCGTTGTTCTACATGCTGGCGCACGCGCCCCAGTAATTATCAACCCCCTGTTGGAAATTTGCCAAAATTTCGCGTTTCACAAGCAAAAGCTTTTCAACACGTTGGCGTTGATCTTACGGGAAGTTTTGCTATTACAATGAGCCGCATGCGCGGTGCAAAACGACTTAAGGCTTATGTCGTTCTATTTATTTGCGGTTGTACGAAGGCGGTACACTTAGAAATTGTGTCAGACTTATCGGCAGACGCTTTTATGGCAGCATTCCGACGTTTTATGGCCAGAAGAGGACGCGTGGAAGTAGTCTACTCGGATAACGCGTCGAATTTTACGCTTTCTGCTAAAATGCTTAACGAGATGTTTGCTGAAGTTGCTAATCGCGAATCAATTCGTTGGCACTTCAACCCTCCATCCGCACCCCACATGGGCGGTTTGTGGGAAAGTAACATGAAAAGTGCAAAGTCTCATTTACTACGAGTAATTGGAGAACAGGTGCTTACTTTTGAGGAGCTTTATACTGTGGTTACGCAAGTAGAAGCTATCCTCAACTCTAGGCCTTTGTGTCCAGTCAGCACAGATCCAAATGATTTGACTGCACTGACGCCCGGTCATTTCCTTAGCCTGGAACCACTTACGACTGTTCCAGACCTCGATTTTGACCAAGTGCCTTTAAATAGGCTTTCTCGGTGGCAGTTGCTGCAAAAACTGCATCGCGATTTTGGCGTAGATGGCACAGAGATTACTTACATACATTGCAACAGCACGCTAAAGTGAATCAAGACAAAATTGATCCCATTGCGATTGATACGATGGTTTTGATCAAAGATGATCAAACCACTCCCTTAAATTGGGTATTGGGACGAGTAGTAGGATTGCACCCTGGTACTGATAATGTAGTAAGAGTTGCTACAGTTAAAACCTCCAAAGGTTTATTCAAGAGGCCTTTGGTGAAATTGTGCCCTCTCCCTAATGCTTAGTTCAGAAAATACCATACCCTGGGTATTTTCAGGGGGGCCGGAATGCTTCGTCCCGGCGTTTAGTTTTAAGATATAAAATTTAGAGACATTTATCTAAATTAGAATGCTTTTTATTTTCTTTTTTTTGCTAGAGTTATGCTAAAACTTTATACTTAAAGTTACTTTTATTTCTTGGTTTAACCTAATTTAGTTACTAAGATATGCCTTGCCTACAAAAAGGGTAAAAACTTGAATTTGCGCGGTGAATTATATGCTCAAGAATGCATTGACTTTACTTTATTATTTTGCTTTTTTTCTACCTTGAGTATATCCATTTTCCATCCTTTTTTAATTTAAGTTTTTTTCCTAATTTTATACATACCTTTTTACTGCTGTATTGCTACATATGGCAGTGCTCCAACGTCCGTCTTGCTATACGGAGCTCATGCGAATATTTGGGGTACTCTCCATACCAGTGATATATATTGATCGCCAAGTGAAATCACATGCGTGCCTTTTAAGACAGCGGTCGTGTATAAACATTTATGGATTGCTTTGATGTGCTACTGCTACTACTTTGATTGGAATTATTTGGATTCGACTGTGCAGTTGTCCATGTACCAAGTTCCTTTCATCCAAGGGTAAGTCAAAGTGTTTTTGAGCTGCGTTTCTTTACATTTTTTACTTATTCCCTATGCTACTATTCCTAACTAAGATCACAAAAGTGTAACCTAAGAGTGGGAACTATTGGACTGGAGATCCCTATTGCTACAGTTCGGTTGGTTTGTTGACTTTTTCATGCGAAAGACGTCTCGACCGACCATATATATATATATATATATATATATATATATATATATATATATATATATATATATACATATATGTGTGTTATGACGTCTAATAAGAGGACTGTTTATTTCCTTTTGCATGTTTAGAAAATAAATAAAATAAAACTTGATAAAAACTAGCTAGACATTATTAAATTAGACTATGTTCATGTATTTCTTATTTTGTAACTGATGACAATGTAATAATTTTTTTACTTGTCATTGACAGTTTTGTTATTGTTAAAATACTGAGGTTTTGATAAATACACTGCTCAAATTTTGGAAAAACCATTTTAAAGAGTCGTATTAGTTTTTTTTAAATCAGTTGTACTTTTCTCTGGAGTGACGTAACGATAAATGTCAAAGGTATTAAATAATAAATATTTATTTTCTAATTTCTGTACTACCTTTAATAGCGGTTTGTATTGTTTTAAACTATAATTTTATTCAAATGATTGTTTGTTTACTTCTTTTCAAAATGCCAGCTATTAAAACAAACATAGACATAGAACCGAGCATAGGACACTATAAATCACGTGCTAGATCATTTGGACACTTAAATATTTTACAAGTTTATCAGACGTATTGACTTTCTTGCCATACGTTTCTTTCACGGCTACTTACCGCCGCGTATGATCTGCCAGGTTAAATAACCAAGATAGTGAATGTGTGTACGTTTTTCATCTCTTAAAAACGAAAACTCTTGCGAAGTTATTCCGAAAAATATGTTCTTCCATATATCGAAAAGCGTATCTTGATGCGATGCTCCGTTAAAAAGTAAGCAATTTTTCCATAATTTATTTATGAAAAACTGTCATTAGCATCAATGAATTTTGACCTAACGTCTTCTAGCCCGCTGCAGTGTCGAACACTATTTTTTTACAAGCTTTTTATTTTACAAGCTTTTTATTTAGCTTCAGATGTTCTGTCTAACTATCTAACTAACAAACTATCTATCAAATTTTGTGAAGCGTTTTTGACACACTTCCCATTATCCGATTTGGTTAAAATTTTGTACACACATAGTGGTCCCATGACAATACAACATTAAGAAAAAAATATCCTACCACCCCTACCCCCACCCCTTCTATAGAAATATGTGTTTTTGACACACTTCCCGTTATCCGATTTGGATAAAATTTGGTATACACATAGTGGTCCAATGATAATACAACAATAAGAAAAAATATCCTCCCACCCCTACCCCCACTCTCTTCCATAGAAAAATTTGTTTTTGACACACTTTCCGTTATCCGATGTGGATGAAATTTGGTATACATATAGTGGTCCGATGGCAATACAACAATAATGAAAAAATGTCCTCCCACGCTACCCCCCACCCCCTTCCATAAAAAATGCGTTTTTGACACACTTCACTTCAAATGACTTTTATAAGATTTGGTATATGCATAAAGGTCTGATGGTAATACAGCCCAAACAAAAAATATATTTTTACCTCTACCCCCACCCTCTCCTTCCCCCAATAGAAAAACGGGTTTCCAAACAACTCACGATCAGCGATTTCATTATAATGTAGAATAAACTCTTCTGTTCTGTTATTGAACAAATATTTTTATTTAATATAGTAGATAGCTGAGACTAAAAAGTACAAAATAAATTGGTAAAAATTTTTTTTTAAGTCACAAGCTTTTATAAGATGCACTAAAAATTAAAAAATAATTTTCTAACATTCTAATATTATCATAATAATAAAAGCGATGGCCGCAGATCAAAGCATAAGTTAATTTAAACACTTAAAGAATATTCAACATAGCAGCATGTGCCGCAATTTTATGCCATTGCCATACCTATGTCAGAGAAATGCTGGGGTATCTTGAGTCGGGTTGGGTGGGTTTGGTACCTCTGCATTTTTCTGCTAGATTGATTCTTGCAAATAGTGATATTTAATTGGTACGGATATCTTATCGTGCTAACATCGTCAAAATTTCCATCAGTCGGCCATCGCTTTTATTATTATGATAATATTAGAATGTTAGAAAAATATTTTTTCATTTTTAGTGCATTTTATAAAAGCTTGTGACTTAAAAAATACTCTGCCAATATATGGGCCCCTAAGCTCACACTAGGTACTATAGTTATTTTGTACGTGTGAGCTAATATAACTAAAAACTGAAATACATTTTATTCAACTCCAGACTAAATTACCTTTTGTTTGATACCACACAAGCCATGTTTTGACTTAAACTCAAATTTTTGAAATCTACCCCCACCCTTAAAGAAAACAAAAACTAAAATGTATTTTGTTAAACTCCGGACTCAATTACCTTTCGTTTGATATCACACACGCTATATTTTCACTTAAACTCTAATTTTTAAAATATACCCCCACCCTTTTTTTTAAATAAATTAAAATGTATTTTGTTTAACTGCAGACTTAATTACCTTTCGTTTGATATCACACACGCCATATTTTCACATAAACTCTAATTTTTGAAATCTACCCCCACCCTTTTATTTGGTTTGTGTTCGGTTGATTTTGTTCAGTTTTAAATGGGACCATCTCGACCCAAGACCCAGCCTAGGTACCAAATTTCATTAAAATCGGCCAAGCGGTTTTTGAGTTATGCGCGTTGGTCGTTACAGACAGACATACAGACAGACAGACAGACAGACAGACAGACAAACAGACAGACAGACAGACAGACAGACAGACAGACAGACAGACAGACAGACAGACAGACAGACAGACAGACAGACAGACATACAGACAGACAGACGGCGCGACAAAAAAGTTTCAAAATCATCTGAAACGCAAAGATATATAAAAACTTTTGAAATCGGAGTCTGTGTGTGCCTGTCTGGCCCAAAATAGCACAATAGCGCCCCATACACACACACATTGATTCACCTGGTATATCCTGGCAGATGATACGCGGTGGTTTGTAGCCGCGAAAGAAAGGATTGGCAAGAAAAGTAATATGTTCCATACACTTGTAAAATATTCGAGGAAAAAAATGATTTAGCAGGTGATTTATAGGGGCCTATATTTATGTTTGTTCTGATAGCTGGTATTTTGAAATTGTCAATATATAAAAAGCAGTAAACAAACAAAAATTGGTTTTAATAAAATATAGTTTAAAATAATACAAAACGATGCTACAGAAATTAGAGAATAATTTAATAAATTGTGACATTTATCGTGACTTTGCGTCAGCAGCGTATATAGGGAGCCCGGGGAGGGGGGCTATGTGCTCCCCGAAATTATGATTTAATTAGATGTTTTCGACAATTTTGTAAATATAAAGATAAAATAGCATATAAAAATTTTTTAAATATAAAAAACATTCAAATGTTAAATCTACTTGTAACTACTAGTCACAGTTGGGTATAAAATTGATATGTATACCTATAATATAAGACTTGCCTCAACTTTTAGATTTGATGCCCAAAGCGCACTTACGAAATTATACATTTTGTATTTTCATGTATCAGGTTATTGGGTAATTTTGTGTCTAACTGCCATTAGGACTTACATGTTGTAGATTTAGCAGTTGGGTGTTATTTTTTCCAACTTTAAGTTTTAATTCTTATTCAGCCTTATAAAATGCACTATGCATTTACGATCAGTGGCGGATTCAGTAGAGGGCAGAAAGCCCCTCATCCTAGATATATAAGACTTATATTCTAGTTTAGCAGCATCACTTATTTAAAATTTTTCACAAATTCTACTTAATTTTTAGAAAAATTTCGCCAGCGGCGCCATAAATCACCTTTAGATACTAAATAATACACCTCAGATCAAAAACCGCCTTTAAAAAATATTTTGATGTTTGCTGCCACTTTGGTCCCATCCCCCCGGAAATCCTGCATCGACCACTGTTTACCATTCATATAGCATTACTCAAAAAGTACGTGTAGATTTTCTACGGACGCGAACAGTGTTGCCTTGCATTGACTGAAGGTGGGGGAGGAGGGAACTAGTAAAATGGTGTTAAAAAATCTTATAGCGTGTGCAGAAATAATTATTGAAATCACTCCATATTTGTGAAAGTTGTTGCTACAACTATTACTAATAAGGAAGGGGAGGAGAGCGGGAGAGTGAGGGGAGAGTGAGGAGAAAACTAGTAAAATGTTGTTGGAAAAAAAGTCTTAAAGCATGTGCAGAAAGAATTTTTGAGATCGCCTTATATTTGATAAAATTATACGAATATGGTTTTTTAAGAGGGAATGACAGGATGGGAGATGGGTGGAAGCAGGGGGACTATAAAGTAATTACAGAAAATTAGAGGATATTGTCAATGGGTTATCAAAAGCATTTAATTAAAATCACCTGAAATTTAGGTAATTTTTAATTCATAGCATCTTTTAGTGATTTTTTACTGCGTATCCAAATTTCTCAAAAGGCCCGTTATGTGTGCCCTGCCCGATTTAACCCAAAACTAGTTAAAAATTAGTCTTGAAAAAGTTTTTGGAGTATTATAGGGTGTGTTTATATAACTAATCAAAATAAAAAAAAACTGTAATTAAACCCGGTACTCCTATATCTACCAGGTGGGCCCAAACAACCCAGACAAAATGTTTTTTTTTTTTATTATAACTTTTGAACTATACTACTAATGTTAATGGAACAGACAGAACTTTGCAGAATATTGATTTTCGACCCGAAAGATTTTTTTGATATAAAATCTAAGGTGGCTGACAGAATCAATGCTCTTTTTAAAGAAGCTTATTTATTCTTGTATTCCTTATATTTTTTGAAATTCTTACAAACGCTCTGTTTTCGCCACCCTTATGCAACTAGTTACGAATCATAAAAATCCGTTTAGTGGATTAATTTTAAGTAGTTACGAATGTTTATAATCGGTTTATTGGTTCCCGAAAAATTAATCCTTTTCAATTCTGTATACATTGATTTCCTCATAAATTAATTAGAACTGAACGGATTCTAAAAAAACTATAAAATCGGTTTAGTGGTTCTTTAAATAATAATTGTTCTAGCAACTGTTATTTTAATTTCTGTCTGCAATAATTATAAATTCACTGAACCGATTTTAATGAAAAAAAAAAGAATTATGGAGATACTTGATTGCTCTTTGAACAAAACTTTTGAAATTTTCCGAAATTTTAAATAATAAAATTTAGAGAAGGCGGAAAATTTAAATAGTGATCTTTAATGAACTTTGTCTTCGCCAATAAATGCACGTAGAAATGGCGAGGCAATCGTGTAATCTGTAAAATTTTTTAAAACGAACCGTTATCTTGGATTTTACGATGATGGCAAATTTTGATTGTGATCTTTTAAAAGCAATCAATCTGTTCCATGCCGCTTTATATTTAATTAAAATCGCTAACCTGTAAAACATTATAGTTAAAGCAAAAATTAGTTTTAAGGGAACGTCCTTAAATTACATAACGCAAAAATTCAGGATTTTTGACCCCCCTCCCCCCTCGTAACGCATTTTTAAGAAAAAACACATTAAAAAAACATTGAGTGTAACGCAAGGCAAAACTCCCCCTCCCCCTTGAGCGTTACGTAATTTAAGGATAGGCCCTAGGGGTCCTAAACCTATTTGAACGATTCATATCTCGTTGTGCGTAGCAAAGATAGAGCTTTTCTACAGACAAAATAATATCCAAAATTTCCGAAACACAAGAATAAACGAGCCTCTTCCCAAGGTGAAATTTGATTCTGTCTGCCCTCTTGGATTTTAAGATAGTGCACAAAAATATACTTTTACACAAATGTCCGATCAATTCCCTGCAAACTACTGTTTGCTTTGGTAAAATGGGTGCTATACTTGGAAAGTTTTAACGAAAAACCTTTTGTCCGGCTTTTTTGACCAGCCGGCATATTCGAAAAGCGTTTTTTTATAAATTATTTTTTTTCAGACCAATTTAACATAAAAATATTTATTTTACATAATCAGTATTTTTTGACACAATAAATATATATTGTATATTTGTTTTTTTTTTCTTTTGCCATAAAAAGATCAAAATAAGGATTTTTTTCTTACTATATTTTGCATCAAACCTCTTTGTTTTTTAACTAAGGGGTGCCAAACAACAGCTTTTATTTTATTTTTTATTATAATTTCCTTGGAAATTACAACAGAAAATCGAAATTTTTTGAAATTATGTATGAAAATAGTAGTAGGGTAATAATTAAATAGTAAAATTATTTGGAAATGAACCAATCAAAATAGTAATAAAAAATCCAGGTCCGTATATAATTTTTTTATGATAAATACCATATCTCAAAAATTAAACAATATTTTTAAAAATTGAAGTCATTATTTTTTTCTAAAAAAGTTGCCAGAAAAAGGTTTTCACAGAATAATAATATCTTGCAAAATGAGCGAAATATAAGGGATTATTAAAAATGCAATTTTTCCGAAAACTCCCTGTATTAGCGAAAGCTTAAAAAAACAGCACGGTAAGGTGCAATCAGCAAATTGATATATTTACTAATAACCGAGTTTCATATTTAATCCCATCGAAAATGGGACACACTGTACATAAAATGTATTATTTTTAAATAAGTCCCTAAAAACGCCGTTAGAGGTTACTCTATTGTTTTAACAGCAAGCTTTAAATAGTCGCCGCGCTGGAATAGTGGCAACAAAGTGCAGTAATTTTCGTTCCAGCATCGTCATAAAGAGAAAAGACACCTTCTCTATGTTAACCGCACGTTCCGTTACATGCAATTTAAATTAAAACTAGAGCTATTGTGCTCACAGTAGAGAAGGTTCTAGCAGGAGGCATTGTGTAAATGGTATACGCCATAACAATGCGATTTTTGTACTACGGTTTCGTCATGGCAGAGAATCTTTGATAGATAACGGTGATTCTTAAAAAGAAATAATTTTTTAATTCAATATTTGAAACAAATAATAAATACAATTTATCTGATTTAACTATAGCTAAGAGCCCAGTAGGATTTTGGGCTTGAATTGCAAACCGATACTCATATATCTTAATCGATTCGTCATAAGACCATATTCCAAAAAAATGGAGATACCTGCGAAAATCCTGCATAAACAACCCGCCATCTTTGTTTAAAAATGGCGAAAAGGAGTTTGAATCAAATGTACGTAACTTTTTTATTATGACATCGATTTTACTCAAACAAATTGTGATTAGCTTCTACTATAATGGCCTCTCCAAATCACTATCAATACTTTGTGTTTTATTTGTCTCTATACTATAAATTCTGTAAGTTCCTCAAATATGCATTTTTTTTTAGGTTTTTTGATTTTTTCAAGAAAACTACTGGTTTTACAAAAAAACATGAAAAATAAAAAATATGCAGATTGCTAAGATGTATTCATGGTGGGTCTAATATTTGCTGTAGATTAAGCGGTTCTCGAGTTACACTCAAAAAACCACTAAATTGGCCTATACCTACCCCCAGGTACAAAATTTTAATATTTTCACCAAAGTCATGAAAGTTACTAAAAAACTATACAGAACGAAAAAGGATGTCAAGATAAATAAGAAACGGCTAGTAGTTTCAAACAGAAACTGATACTGAGGTAGATATGTCGGCTTAAACATGGCCTAAGCGTAATTTACAATTTTATTTTTGAGGGTAATTTTTTTATGTAAAGCGAACTCCTACGGGGTTAAAATGTACCTCATATAAAAGACAATTTAATTATCTTTAAAAAAGAATAGAACACTTTTTGTCGTAAAGTTAATAGTTTTCCTGAAAAAAACAAAGAATATGCGGCATACATAATTCGATATTTTCGTTCCATAGAAGTACGACAATGGCATGGGTCCATTAAGGGAAAAAAATAATTTATGCACAGTTAAGCAAATCCGCAGTTACATATTTCAACTTAGCGTCAAAAATCTTACAAAAAACATATTTGATACTTTTCTGTTAAATTGACAAGTGGTCAAGTGATTTTGACAACTTCTTAATGGTTTGAGCTAGAGACTTGGTTCTTTTTTTGATTTGTAGACAAAATTATCCAATTTTGACGACAAAACATATTTAAAAAATTTTTTAATACGGTGCCCCTGGCGTCCAAAACAAATTTTATAACTAGTCGAATCCGCATTTCGATATTTTTACTGTTGCATAATTAAAATTTTATACTTTTCCAAATTAATTTTTTGAAATTTTCTGATAAAAATGTTGATTGTGGTATATTTTCCTTTGATCTTGCGGTAGTATTTCTGAAGTGAAACTTTTATTTAAAACTGGTGTCACCCTCTATAATTCGCCAAGAAAAAAAAAAAGGTTTATACGCTACTTTTCGTACTTCTTTTTAGGCCCGATCTGCCACTTTTTATCCCTGATTGTCACTTTTCATCTTCATTTTAATTGGCACTATTTCTAACTTCGTTATCCATGAATTTTTAACACTGAAATAATATACAGGGTGTCCCAGATAAAGTTCGATTTCGAAAACTGTGTAAGAAATACAATTTTGGTTAAAATGCTACAGATGCTATATAGGAGTTAAAAATATTTACAGGGGTTTTTGTAATGTCGAGCAATAATAAAATATATAATAATAAAGACAATTTTTAGTTTTTGCTTTTTTTACATTTATATTTCTTACATAAATCTCCATAAAATAAGTAGGTAAATGTAGCTGGAATACATACTATATTTAATAGGCCTAAACTTTTCTTTTAGTTTTAGTACCTGCTTATCTACAGGTAAATATTTGCTTTATTTCACCTAAAAAAGTAAATTCCTAGTATTTTCCCTGATAACTGGATAAAACGAAACAGCCATCGATCATTTCGTTTACGAGTTACATCAGTTTAAAGGTTTTTTTCATGTACCCACTCAGAGGCAAACACAAGAACTTATACTAACGCTGTTACCGGTATGATATACCGCTATTTCTATATGACGTTTTTTTGAACCCATTAAAAATTATTATAAAATAAGTCTTGTTAATATGTTTTGGTTTATTGAAAATCCAATCTTCTAGTGTACCCTTTTCAACTGAATTTCCCGCCAACTTTTTGAGGGCTTTTTATTTATACTGTTTGTTGAAACGGCCGGGAATGCAGTCTTGCCCGAGGTCTTTCCTTTCCTGAGTGGTTACTAAGATTAAAATTTCTTTTTTTTTTGTATTAGGGATTATTGCAGCGTGTGAGCGAAAACAAGATATATATATATATATATATATATATATATATATACAGGGTATCCCAAAACTCTGAGTCCACTCAAACATCTTCTGAACTATTGAAGATAACTGAACCATATTTGGCAGTAATCGTTAACATCAAGAGATCTATTTTATGAAGAGGCGGTTGTGCTGCTCCTGCATTAGGGGGCGACATAGGGGCAATGAACTTAAAAATATTAATTATAAATCCTTATCGATTGATACCTCGTTTTAAAGGTATTTGACAACTAAATACATGTTTTGATATAGCCGTTAAATGTCTACACAATTAAATCTGTCAAAATCTATGGACTGTCAAAACTATTTTTTTCAGTTTTTGTCAAAATTTATAAGTTTGTTGTTTTAAACAAAAACCCTATTGAGAGATATCTTGTTTGAAAGGTCTTTGCAAAACCATGTACGCCAACTGTCCCTTGCCTATGATAAAAAACGTGTCATATTCTATCGACTGTGAAACTTATTCTTTTACCATTTTTTACAAATTTTTAAATATAGCTATACCCGCCATCCCCCATATGTGGGAATTTTTGACACATATTTTTTTGTTGGTATTGCCATGTAGTTTAAGGTTTTGGTTGTTTGCCTTTGGTTAATTACAGCATACCCGGGAAAAACATGGAAAAGCACGGAAATATGGATAAAATTACTTATACAGTCTGTCTATGAAAGGTCAGTACAATTAAAAGCCACCTACTTTAGTCCGACATTGCTCCGTTTTCGAAATACAGGGTGTTTTTTAGAAAATAAAAATCGAATAAATAGCTAAAATATAAATATAACTTTTTTCTTAATGTATTTTTTAAACTTTTTTGTTGATGTATGCATAAAATAAATCTCTTGATGTCATCGATCACTACCAAATATGGTTCAGTTATCTGCAATAGTTCAGCAGATATTTGGGTAGACCCGGATTTTTGGGACACCCTGTATATATTTTACAAATATAAAAACAAAATTTTGATCGGTCATTTTTGTCCACAAATCAAAAAAAGAACCAAGTCTCTAGCTCAAACCGTTAAGAAGTTGCCAAAATCACGTGACCACCTGTCAATTTAAGAGAAAAGTATCAAATATGTTTTGTGTAAGATTTTTCACGCGGAGTTTAAATATGTAACTGGGATTCGCTTATCTGTGCATAAATTGTTTTTTCCCTTAATGGACCCATGCCATTGTCGTACATCGAATTATGTATGCCGCATATTTTTTATGTTTTTCAGGAAAACTATTAACTTTAAGACAAAAAAGGTACTATCCTTTTTTGAAGATAATTAAATTGCCTTTTAGCGGGGGTATACCTTGACCCCGTAGGTGTTCGTTTTACATAAAAAAATTACCCTCAAAAATAAAATTGTAAATTACGCTTCGGCCATGTTTAAGCCGCCATATCTACCTGAGTATCAGTTTCTGTTTAAAACTAATAGCCGTTTCTAATTAAGCTTGACATCCTTTTTCGATCTGTATAGTTTGTTAGTAAGTTTTATGACTTTGGTGAAAATATGAAAATTTTGTACCTGGGTGTAGGTATAGGCCAATTTAGTGGTTTTTTAAGTGTAACTCGAGAACCGCTTTATATACAGCAAATATTAGACCCACCGTGAATACATCTTAACAATCTGCATATTTTTTATTTTTATGTTTCTTTCGTAAATCCAGTAGATTTCTTTAAAAAATCAAAAAACCTAAAAAAAAACAGCATATTTAAGGAACTTACAGAATTTATAGTATAGAGACAAATAAAAAGTAGTATAGTGTTGATAGTGATTTGGAGAGACCATTATAGTAGAAGCTAATCACAATTTGTTTAAGTAAAATCGATGTCATAATAAAAAAGTTACGTACATTTGATTCAAACTCCTTCTCGCCATCTTTAAACAAAGATGGCGGGTTGTTTATGCAGGATCTTCGCAGGTATCTCCATTTTTTTTGGAACATGGTCTTATGACGAATCGATTAAAATATATGAGTATCGGTTTGCAATTCAAGCCCAAAATCCTACTGGGCTCTTATACTACTAGTAAAGGTACCATTCAGAGCTACAAGATGTACAGCTATGGAAAAACTATAACGGAAACTAGAAACGAAAAAAAATTATTCTTAGAAAGTACAAGAACAAATATTGCTCTAAACTATGGGATTGTTTTGCTTTTGCACGAAAACTTACAATGAGTTACCAGATGATGTAAAAAAATACCTAATTTTAACATTTTCAAAAATAAATTAATTAAAATAGTCACGTAGCATATGAATAGACTTGTCAAATTAATGTTAAAACGTTTAAGTCAAAATTTATTGAATTTAAGTAGGATAGGTTTCCGAGACCAGCTTACAGCGGATTTGGAGTTATTGTTTAAACAATTGTAAATAATTAAGTATTCCAAATGTTAAAAAAATTATTGTTTTTTGCATAAAGCATTAAAAATACTCTGCCAATATATGGGCCCCTAAGCTCACACTAGGTACTATAGTTATAGTGTACGTGTGAGCTAATATAACTAAAAACTGAAATATATTTTATTCAACTCCAGATTAAATTACCTTTTGTTTGATACCACACAAGCCATGTTTTGACTTAAACCCAAATTTTTGAAATCTACCTCCACCCTTAAAAAAAACAAAAACTAAAATGTATTTTGTTAAACTCCGGACTCAATTACCTTTCGTTTGATATCACACACGCCATATTTTCACTTAAACTCAAATATTTAAAATATACCCCCACCCTTTTTTTAAAATAAATTAAAATGTATTTTGTTTAACTGCAGACTCAATTACCTTTCCTTTGATATCACACACGCCATATTTTCACATAAACTCTAATTTTGAAATCTACCCCCACCCTTTTATTTGGTTTCTGTTCGGTGGATTTTGGTCATTTTAAAATGGGACCATCTCGACCCAAGACCCAGCCTAGGTACCAAATTTCGTTACAGACAGACAGACAGACAGACAGACAGACGGCGCAACAAAAAAGTTTCAAAATCATCTGAAACGCAAAGATATATAAATTTTTTTTAAATCGGAACAACTTTTTAAATTAGGATCACCATAGCTCACACTACTATAGTATAGTATATGTGTGAGCTAAAAAGCCTGTTTTATTTTTGATATGTTTTCATGGAAACTCAGTTATTATTAAAGATGGCGGTTTGTTGTTTTCACCTTATTGAGCCCATTTTTCGAGCCCCATACACAAAATTAATTAAGTATTTGTCATACCGTGTAATTTTGCTAATCCAATTCAATAATTATTTACTTGCTGTTTTTCCTTTACATGAATCTATTTTGATTTTTTTTTCCCGTTGACCGCAGATAATGGCACGAAAAGTTTCCGGCCTAGCCTATAGCAGGCTCAATTTGCTTTTGTGTTCCAACGTGTTTGTGTAGCCTTGCTTGTGATCAGTATGTGCTCGTAGTTTAAAGCGAGTGCATGAAGTAGTTTGTGTCCTGCTTATTTTAAAAGTTTATACAGTGTGTCAATTGTATAAGATGGAAAAAAACGAGATAAGAGCCGTGAAAAAATATATTCATATCAAAGGGTTATCGCCGATGGAAATAAAAGCTGAACTAGGTCCTACATTAGAGAAATCTGCTCCTTTCTGTACCACAGTTAAAACCTGGATATCGGACTTTAAACGTGGTCGTACTAGGACTGACGTTGGTCCGCGTTCTGGCAGGCCAAAAAAGGAAACTTCTTAAGAAGTAGTGCAAACCATTCACAAACTAATTCTAAAAGATCGCAGATTAAGACTGGAACAGGTAGCTGAGGCTGTGGACCTATCAAAAGAGCGAGTTCACCATATTTTATGTGAAGTTTTAGGTACGACAAAGCTAGTTTAGACGTGATTCAGGGGACTTTTTGCGTAGATTTATTACGGTTAATGATACATATAGGTTCGGTTCATCAATATACCCCCAAAATAAAGCAACAATCCAAACAATGGACGGCAAAGGACGAGCCCGTTCCAAAGAAGGCAAAGGCAGTACCGTCTGCTGAAAAGGTCAGGGCAATGGTCTTTTGGGACGCTAAAGGGATACTTCTCATAGATTATCTCGAAAACGGAAGATCAATAAATTCAGAGTACTACAGCGACTTATTGGACCAGCTCAAGCAGAATATAAGCGAAAAACGCCCTGGTTTGGCAAAAAAGAAAATTTTGTTTCATCAGGGCAATGCACCTTGCCACAAGTCCGCTCTTTTAATGGCTAAAATTCATCAGCTAGGCTTTAAACTGTTAAACCTTCCACCTTTTTTGCCAGACCTAGCCCCGTCAGACTTTTATTTGTTTCCAAACCTAAAAAAAATTCTTGCTGGAAAAAAAATATCCTCAGATTTAGAATTCATTGCAGCTACCAACGCCTATTTTGACGAGTTGGATAAATCAGACTTCATTGATGGCATCATATCAGTTGAACATCGTTGGGTCAAATGTATTACCTTACAAGGGGACTATGTAGAAAAATAAATTATTCTTTAGTCACTATGGTGTTGCGTGCTATGTTGCCGGAAACTTTTTATCCCATATATTTTTTATGCATTTTAAAGTACGAGGTACTTGTTTCCAGGGCAAGGGATAAATAAGAAATATAAGATAATGTAAAGGTTTTACCTCAGGCTGGATTTGACCCAGCGACCTTCCGCTAACTAGACAAACGCTCTTCCAACTGAGCACTGATTAAAAAATATTTTTATTATCTTATTTTTTTTATTTATCCCTTGCCCTTATGCCACTAAATTCTCCTCCTTATATAATTTATGCCTAGGACGCTAAAACTAACCTTTGTGATAAAATATTACAGTAAAACCTCTCCTTGCGGATACCTCTATTAAGCGGACACTCCCTTTAGGAGGACAAATTTGTTTGAACCAAGCTTTTGGCGATTTCTTTACATGTAAAATTCACTCCTATAATCGGACACTAATAATCGGACTCGGACAAATTTTATTTGTTAAAGACTTCTAAAACATCCCTTAACCGGACGCGAATTTCTGAAAACGGATTGGAGCGCTGCATGACATGGACATAAATATTATGTAGTATGTTAGCAAAATCGCACTCTGCAGCCGGGGAATTACCTCTTTTCATTTGAATGTGGAGATTTGCCTCTGGGCCAACCTGCAGCTCACCCGATTAGCCGCCGAGACACTTCGCGGCCGCGAGCCGCGCCACTGTAATTTTCATTATCAAAAAAGCGGTTCAAAAATTGTAAATCCAAAACGGCGGACTTTTTCATTCAAAAACCGATATCTAAAATGGAGGACTTTTCCATTTATGAACCAATATGTATTATTTCTAAACTTTGCAGTTTTTAAGCTACCTAATTATGATTTTTAAATTAAACTTAGAAATCCCCCCGCCTAAATGAAATCAAAAGTTGAATCTCATTACCACCATAGAAAAAACTAGAATTTAAAAAAACTAATCTATGCAATAATTGTCGTTAATTTGTCATAAAAGAAAAAAATTGTCGTGCCGCCCGTTCCCCGGAAATGGGGAGTAGTGCTAACTTGAGTCTCAACTTTGCATTACGACTTACCTATCAAACTACCCCTTATGAGATTCTTAATACTATCACTTCTATGAAAAGTAAGAAAGCTGCAACTGACGAAGGTTTATCTTTAAAAATTTTAGAAAGTCTACCTAATAAAGCTGGCTCTAGTTCGAAATAGCGCTGTTTTAAAATAGCGTGTATAGTTTTTGCAAAGTCAGTTGCACAAAGGTTAAAGCCGACCATCGGCATATCCTTTAAAGAAAGTGACATGGGCGGCGGTAGATATACTCATGAAAATTATTTCATTTAATTATGGCGTAAACTAAAGAAATAAAAATAGATAATAAAACTTTCTATTCCTATACCTACAGAAACGACACTGATTTATTGTCTAACTCTGCATACTGCCGACTAAAGGGGTTCCGCAAAGAACACCTGAAAGCAATTAAAAGTGCATCTCAAAAAAATCTGCCAATCAGGTGCCGTCTACCCACCTGTGGTGGGTCGGTCAGATAGCAAAGACTTTGTGCTCGGCCCGCAAAGAGCGCGCCGTTTCTCTGTCGGTAGGGTTGAAATTATACCAGGAAGATTTTATATGAATTTGGATAACTTTTGAAGGGCAGATTGAAGCAAAATTCCATGAAATCGATAGAACCCCGTATTAGGAGCATTTCAGGTGATTGCAAAAACTATAACGAAATACCTCTGGTATGAAATAGCGCTAGTAAAAAAATAGCGCCAGTATCAAAATAGCGCGTAATGAAATAGCACCAGCACCAAATAGCGCGTAATAAAATAGCGCCGGTAACAAAATAGCGCGTAATGAAATAGCGCTGTTTTAAAATAGCGTGTAATTAAATAGCGCGTAACAAAATAGCGCCAGTATCAAAAGAGCGAAATTAAAAAAAGCATCCTTAAAAACAGCAACTGTTTGACTAAGGGGTCTCTTTCTAACATATAACTTCCCTGACTTCTTTCGCGGGATCCTAGCGGGTGTGAAACAAAACTGAACCGAACCGAACTTAACCCAATCGAAGTATCAGTTTAGTTCGGTTTGGTTTCACAACCTTCCGTTCCGTTCCGTTCCGTTCCGTTCCGTTCCGTTCCGTTCCGTTCCGTTCCGTTCCGTTCCGTTCCGTTCCGTTCCGTTCCGTTCCGTTCCGTTCCGTTCCGTTCCGTTCCGTTCCGTTCCGTTCCGTTCCGTTCCGTTCCGTTCCGTTCCGTTCCGTTCCGTTCCGTTCCGTTCCGTTCCGTTCCGTTCCGTTCCGTTCCGTTCCGTTCCGTTCCGTTCCGTTCCGTTCCGTTCCGGTCCGTTCCGTTCCGTTCCGTTCCGTTCCGTTCCGTTCCGTTCCGTTCCGTTCCGTTCCGTTCCGTTCCGTTTCGTTCCGTTCCGTTCCGTTCCGTTCCGTTCCGTTCCGTTCCGTTCCGTTCCGTTCCGTTCCGTTCCGTTCCGTTCCGTTCCGTTCCGTTTCGTTTCGTTTCGTTTCGTTTCGTTTCGTTTCGTTTCGTTTCGTTTCGTTCCGTTCCGTTCCGTTCCGTTCCGTTCCGTTCCGTTCCTTTCCTTTCCGCTCCGCTCCGCTCCGTTTCGTTCCGTTCCGTTCCGTTCCGTTCCGTTCCGTTCCGTTCCGTTCCGTTCCGTTCCGTTCCGTTCCGTTCCGTTCCGTTCCGTTCCGTTCCGTTCCGTTCCGTTCCGTTCCGTTCCGTTCCGTTCCGTTCCGTTCCGTTCCGTTCCGTTCCGTTCCGTTCCGTTCCGTTCCGTTCCGTTCCGTTCCGTTCCGTTCCGTCCCGTCCCGTCCCGTTCCGTTCCGTCCCGTCCCGTCCCGTCCCGTTCCGTTCCGTTTCGTTCCGTTCCGTTCCGTTTCGTTTCGTTCCGTTCCGTTCCGTTCCGTTCCGTTCCGTTCCGTTCCGTTCCGTTCCGTTCCGTTCCGTTCCGTTCCGTTCCGTTCCAATCCGTTCCGTTCCGTTCCGTTCCGTTCCGTTCCGTTCCGTTCCGTTCCATTCCGTTCAGTTCCGTTCCGTTCCGTTTCGTTCCGTTCCGTTTCGTTTCGTTTGGTTCCGTTCCGTTCCGTTCCATTCCGTTCCATTCCGTTTTGTTCCGTTTGTTCCGTTCCGTTCCGTTTCGTTCCGTTCCGTTCCGTTCCGTTCCGTTCCGTTCCGTTCCGTTCCGTTCCGTTCCGTTCCGTTCCGTTCCGTTCCGTTCCGTTCCGTTCCGTTCCGTTCCGTTCCGTTCCGTTCGGTTTTGTTTCCCACCCGCTAGGATCCCGCGAAAGAAGTCAGGGAAGGTTTTTTTTTGAAAAAATATGTTAGAAAGAGACCCTATTTCGTTACTAGCGCTATTTTAACATAGCACTATTTTAAACTGGCGCCATTTTAAACCAGCGCAATTTTGATAGTAGCGCTATTTCGTTACGCGCTATTTTGATACTGGCGCTATTTTCAGACTAGCGCTATTTCGTTACTAGCGCTATTTTAAAACAGCGCTATTTAGTCGAGCGCTATTTTGTTACGCGCTATTTTAAAATAGCGCTCAAAAAATACCGCTATTTTGAACGACGCTATTTTGAACAGCGCTATGTCGAACCAGAGCCAACAAAGCTATTGCTACTTTGTCCGATGTAATTACCTTTTCCTATATGGCAGGCTTTTTTCCAGCTTGCTTTAAAGTTGCTAAAGTTCTTCCTGTATATAAGGACGGAGACCACAAATCTCCTTCTAATTATGGGCCTATTTCCTTATTGTCTACGCTCTCAAAACTTATTGAAAAACTTGCAAAATCTCGTCTTATTTCATTTTTAAACGACAATAATATCATCTCTAAAGAGCAATTTGGATTTCAGGCAGAAAAAAACACTTTCGACGCCATGTTTCTATTTCTTTCAGAGCCTTTCCAATCCATTAAGGAGCGCGAGGCTTCGGCGGTGGTATTTTGTTATCTGTCTTGTTATATGATTGCGTAGATCATGAAGTATTGCTGCGGAAGCTTGGGGCTAATGGTATCAGTGGAGTGACTCTTCAATGGTTTGAGAGCTACTTGCGCGATCGTGAGCAGTTCAATTGCAGAGAGGGGAAGTCCTCATGTAGACAACAGGTTTCATGTGTTGTTCCACAGGGGTCCGTACTGGGGCCCATTCTCTTTTTGATCTTTATAAACGATCTGACCCAGCTTGATATATCTGGATTGTTTACGTTGTTTGCAGATGACACGACCATCTTTTCGCACAACAAAGACTTATTCCACCTAAATGAAAGTATTGAGTTAGATCTTAAACGTGTGAAAGAGTGGTGTGACTCTAATCGGTTGTGTTTGAATATGTGAAAAACTCATATAATTGGCTTTAATTGTACTCCTCAGGACGTGGTTACTGGCGACAATTCCATCTCTATTATCGATAGTTCCAAGTTCTTGGGGCTTATAATTGACGAAAACCTAAAATTTTACTCTCACGTTCTAAAATTAAATAAAAATCTAGCATCTGGCTGTTTCTGTGTTAGAGCTACTCTTCAACAGTTGTGAAAAGTGGTAGCACGCAATGTTGACTTCGCTCTTGTGGAATCTCACATCAGATATGCACTACCTTTTTGGGGAACTTGTGCACACTACTTATTTCAATCTGTCTTCATCCTACAAAAACGAGCAGTTAGGAATCTTTGTAATGCCCATGCCAGAACACATTATAGGAATCCTCCAAAATAATATTCTTACTCTTCCCTTACTTTTTATCTTGGAAACAGCATGTTTGATTCATAAGAACAAAAGAGGCTTTCCTCAGCATCAACAGGTATATCAAACCAGTGTAAACAATAATATTCCCTTACCAATTCCTCATCTTAATCTAGTTAAGAGATCACTCATCTTCAATGGCGTAAAAATTATTAATAATATTAGTCCTGAAATAAGGAATGCTCCAACGCCAAAATTATTCCGGGAATTAATAAAATCTTTTTTATTAGGGAAGGCTTTTTACAACTTGGATGAGTTTTTTCACTTCTATTTTTACTCCTGTTTGGCTAATTTGAGTTAGTATTAAAGTTTTATATTTATTATTTTTATTTTTGTTTGTTTTTTTGTTGTTTATGTAGTATTATATTTGTTAAGAACTTTATCTTATTTTAGTAATTTGTGCTTCTATTTTTTCCCTTTTGACTTGAAAATAAAATTGTCGTATGAAGTATAAAATACAATATTAATAGTTAAGATTACTAATAAACATTTAGCAATTTTATTTTTACTATTAGTTAATTATTTATAGGTTTAGGATTTGTCAATCAGACTTATTACTAAACTTGTAATACTTCTTGGACAATAAAGTACTTTCAATCAATCAATCAATAATTGTATATTCGCAATATATGTATCAATTGTCGTTAATTTGTCGTAAAAGAAAAGCATTTGTCGCGTCACCAGTTTTTCCGGAAACGGGCTATTAGTAATTTGGGATATCCAATTTAAATGTCAGTGATCTTTAATCTTTATATTTTCATTACTAACCGCTTTTACTTTTCAGTATAACCCTTTGTACTGTTACCCTGGGATGCACCGTATCAAGGCTTAGCTAATCCATTCTCCCTCTTTTTTGTTTTGTATGTGAGCAACAAGGACTTAATCGCGATTAAACCAACAATCGCGCTTAAGTGCTTACGGTGCATATGAGGGTTAATATAAATATTGTTGCTCGTTGTTTTAAACAATCAAGCTAAAGCCATGCGTTATTTAAGACGTTATGAAAAAAAGAAATATTATGTTGTCCCTTCAACGCCAACCTTACCCCATCTTTGCCTATGTTTTTTTTGTATTTATCCTAATTGATTTTTATTTGGTAACCTGTTTTGAAATTAATTACTATTTTATGAAACGAAAAATCTTTAAAACATGAAAAAAAACATTAATAATAATTGTAAACATTGACCCGACCTGAGGAACAAATTATGTCTCGGTCATGGTTACTGTTGTTCAATTCAATCTTCCTGCCTATTAATTTTACTATGCTAGTTTCTTTTGTATATGTAGATGTCGCCACTTATGTAAAAGCATACGGTGTCACAGGCATTATTTATTAATTTATCTTACCAATATCGTAAGATGAGATTCATATACCGTCTCTATAGCTTTACAAAAGTGTCACATTAACCATGCCGTGTTCCGAAGAGTCCGTTAAGGACCCCCGTGGATGTACAGCTTTCGAGTTGCCCATGGAAAAATACAAGAGAAACAAAATCTTTCTATGGCCGCTTAGCCACGAAAAAATGTTACATTAATATTTTTTTTTATTATTGTTCTAAAAAAATATATGTTTTTAAGGAATATTCTAAGTTAGACTAGTTTTATCTTTTTAATTTTAAAGATAATATCATGTTAGTAGTTAAAATTTCAATGTGCTGAGTTTTATTATGAGGAGGAGTTATGACCTGCAAATTGTCACCAAGGATAAATGAAGCTTTTTTTCTGCCTGATTTTTTTGTTTTTTTTTTCTGGTTGGCTATGAAACTCGACGGTCCGCGAATATTAACGATTTTATTGGCTTATAGCTATCAATGTTGGGATGCTGTTTGTTTTTAATTTTCACCTTGCCCATATCCATCAAAAACAATGAAAAAATTTGCTGGCCCTATTCGTCGTTGTGCCAATAAAATTATAAATAAGGAAACAACATTATACAATACAGACTGGTATGTCATACAATGTCAAACCTTGCTAGCCCGAGTAGCAATGACTAAAGAAGGTATTGATTTCGATTTAAAAAAAATTAAATAATGCCGAAAATGTGCTATTTTGGTGTATTTGGACATATCTTAACAATCTTGTCATGACGTCCGTCGGTGTGTGTGTGTGTGTTTTTATGTCTATGTCTGTCCGGCCCATGATAGCTCCGAAACCGTAAGATCAATTTTTATAAGATTTTTATGAAAATAGTGTTTGACCCTGTTAGAAGTGTTCTAGATTTTAGTCAAAATCTTATAGTGTCAATGTTTTTTGTACCGGAACATCATAATGTGGTTTTCACAATATAGTAAAACAAGTTCTTCTCAATAGTTTGTCTTGTATGTACCAAAAACTTCGCAAGAGCTTTCGTTTCTGACATAATTAGAAAAAAACTGTCCTCAAAGCTGATATAGCGTTGACTTCCTTAAAGTGAGCTAGGAAAATATCGGATCCATATATTTTTGCTTTTTTTTCAAACATGGCGAAAACAATAGATACAAAAAGCTCTCTAGTATTAAAAATTTCTATTAAACTACTCTGTTCAAGCTTTTAAAAAAGCCAAATTTGTTTGATCGATACTTGATCACATACATAAATCACAAAGCCGTGACCTTTGGGAACGCAATTCCTTATTGAACATCTGTCAAACCCATGCCAAATACAATATGGCGTCTCAAACATGAAGAACAGAAGAATTTTGGAAAATTCACAACTTGTTTATTTAACATCAGTGGCGCACCCAGGAATATGTCTTTGGGGGTGGTTAAGGCCTCTGCGGCGGGGGCGAGCCCTCATTATGTCGTTATTTATACTATTTTATCCTTTTACTCATAAAATATGTGAAAAATATCTAAACAAAAATTTTAGGTTTTGGAGGGCTTTGATACCATTCCCCCCCGGGTGCGCCTGTTAACATGATTAATTTTCAGCGGCGGATCATGCTTAAATGATGTGGGGGCGAGAGGTGGGTCGATCAGTCCGGTCATCTATTTTGGACAAGGGTACAATCATTCGATAAAAATAATAGAAGTACACTAAGTTAAAAAGTGTTCTGAGTTCCAAAAGGTTCGGGCCCCTCTCGCCTCTCCGATGCGCCGCCGCTTTTAATGGGCATAAGTAAAAAAAATTTTTAGAATTTTTAATATACCTTTCTAACTCGAGCCTCTATAACTCGAACCTTTTAAGTGGTCCCTGCTCTTTTTATATGTATTTTAACCAGTTCAATTCGAATTTCTATAACTCGAACTCTCCATAACTCGAACTGTTTTGGTTGTCCCTTTGAGTTCGAGTTATAGAGGTTCGACTATAATATATTTTGAAAAAATTTTGATTATTCTACGAAACACTTAACATTAAAACGGCGCTCTAAAAATATTTGTATTGTAATGCAACTTGTAGACCTCCTCGTCTATAATATATATGTATAAAGCTAAAGACATTTTAGTTTATGACTTTAACACAAAGAACTGCTTACAACACTGAAAATTTTTCCTTTAAGGAAGATAATATACTTAAGGTAACTGATAATGAGTGAGCGCTTCACCAGTTACCTTACAATTTACGGCCAGACAATTTCAGATCAAAAATAACATTCCCATATAGGATACATGGCATAAAAACGCGTCCTTTAGTGACTTTTAGTTTTGCAACGATATGCTACGAACTTCAAACTAAATAATTTCTTTTAATTTTCTACCTTTAAGGCTAAAACTAATATACCTTTTATCTTATAGGTTTTAAGGAAATTTGTTGGAATTTATAAAGTAAAAACGAATTTTTAATATATGTCTCTAAAAGGTCCGTACAAAATCTTAGCACATATTCCAGAGGTCAAAATAAGTCGATTTAATGCAAATTACCTTAGTCCAACATTGCTCCGTTTCAGAGATACAGGTTGGTGAATTTAAAAATTACATTTTTAAATTAAAAAGTTTCATGGGCGAAATTGTCGAAAAGCAACAAACTTGAATAAAACTTTGAGAACAATAGTCAGTAGAAAACTGGCCGTTGCTATGACATTTTGCCAGTGTAAAACACTCCAGTGAAATAGTCATTCAAAATAATTTCAGTTTTCCGTTGCGGCATCGAACACTAAAAACGGAAATATCTTGAAAACGACTTACTTTGGCGCGTTAACAAGAGTACCTGTTTGACTTAAAAAGATACAGGAAAATATTTTCTTAACAAAAAAAGTTAAAAGTTACACTGAGAAAAAAGTTTTAGTCATTTTAAACTATAAAAAGAGCATTGTGAAGCGCCCTCTAACGTCCACAGTGAAAAGGTATCCATATTTAGGTTTCGCATCCCAAAAAACCCCCAAGTACCAATTTTTAAAGTAATGCGTTAAGAAATCTTCATAAATTTTAAGACAATAGATTTTTAATTTTTAAATTTACCACCCTGTATCTCTGAAACGGAGCAATTCGGAGAGTCATAATTAGTAAATAATATATAATTTTTTTGTTTAAGCAAAAATTGTAAACTGCAGCTAAGTGCTAATTAAAGGTTACTACTATTACCATATAGGTGCCTACTGACTTTGGGGTTCGGTAGTAGTTCAAAGGATTTTATTTTGATGAGTCCTAATATCATAATATTATCCCTCAAGCTAAATTTTAAATGGGTAATTGAGTGTAAAAAACTCTTCATTTGCTGTCAATTTATACAATTTTAAGCTAACCACAAGATTTGTTACAGAAAGAGAGAATGTGCAGTATCGTGTCAAATAATATGTGATTACAACAAAAATATATAAAAACATATTTTATTACAATTAATTTTTGTGGATTGCAATTAATAGTTACACACTTTTGCCATGGTTGCTTTAAAATGTCTTCCGAAAACAGAACAAAATTTATAAAATTATCCATAAAAAAGTTTAAACATCCAAAAGCTTTTAAAAATAATGTGCGATATATCATTATTCTGCAGTCGTTTTATATGCCACCAATTGCATATAACGTGCATATGAAGCCTGGAATAATGCAAAAGCAGTTTCTTATTTTCCCATTTTGCATACCTAATGGTTTTTATGGTTTTGACGTTGATTAAGGGATAATGTCGATGTTAAAATGTTTTAATGGCTAGGTTACTTATGAGGTATGATTAGTGGTTAAATTATATATTATATTTAGGTGTTTAATGCCGTTTTGTAGGCTGCGGGATCGAGTTCTTTCTTTTGGATTCTCACTTGGATCTGCTTCGCCATTAGGAGCATGGTGGACAATGTCGATTAGTAAGAAAAAAGTATATACCAGGAGTTTACACGCGGTTACATCCATTGTTTCAGGATAGACAGACCCACATCCATATCCATCTGTTTTCAAAATAAATTGGTAATAAACATGCTCGGGCTTACATTTCTCAAAAAATTTCAATTGCTACTTTAGGAACTATGTTTCGTGTTTTTTTTTCTTTTGGTTTTATTTTTGTTCTTTTTATTATTTTATTAACTCTGTATGAAGGTAATATATTTTCCTTTGTTGTGTGTTTTTTTTTGTAGTTTTTTAGTTATATTTTCTGTTTGATTAGTTGTAGCAATTAGAAATACATTTTAAAGTGAGTTTTTCTAAAAATCAGCAGTTCTGTAACAAAAAAATTAAGGTCAATAATATATTGGCTCACAAGACGCGTAAGCGCAACCGCTTTGTTTTTTAACAACAAACTTGTCTGAGTTAAATGTTAAAAAATTTAAAAGGTAAAAGCGAGTATAAAAATTTTTGACAAATTTATAGTCGATAATAATTTTAGATATCCTAAAAGTCCAAAAACTCTGTAGTATTTTTTCATTTAATTACCTTTTCTTGACTTTGATGCAAAGAATGTACAAACGTTTTGATTCTTGTATATGAAATGCATTATATAAATAAAACTCATGAGCATCACAATATTTTGTTTAATAAAATTATGCATGAGCATCACAATATTTTGTTTAATAAAATTTAAAAAATTTTAAAGGTAAAAACAACGAGTATTGGGATCACAATTAAACGAGTATAAAAATTTTTGACAAATTGTTTGTGGTGACCACACAATTAATATCTAGCTTTTATATATAATAATATATTTTACCATTATTTACTAATAATAGTTAATAGTCGGTAATAATTTTAGATATCCTAAAAGTTTAAAAACTATATAGTATTTTTTCATTTAATTACCTTTCATTGACTTTGATGCAAAGAATGTATAAACGTTTTGATAATTGTATATGAAATGCATTATATAAATAAAATTCATGAGCATCACAATATTTTGTTAAATAAAATTTAAAAATTTTAAAAGACAAAACAAGTATACATTTTTTTTACAAATTAATATCTAGCTTTTATATTTCGTAATATATTTTATCATTAATAATAGTTAATAGTCGATAATAATTTTAGATATCCTAAAAGTCCAAAAACTATATAGTATTTTGTTATTTATAGCCCATCGCACCGACTTTTTTTTTCGTTACTTAGCCCTAAGTGTTCCTTATTACGTCATATTATGATTATATTAAGAAACGCTTTAAGCTAAGTAATGAAAACAAAGTCGGTGAGATGGGCCCTTAATTACCTTTCCTTGACTTTGATGCAAAGAATGTACAAACGTTTTAATATTTGTATATAGGTTATTAATTAAAAAATGTTCGAGCACTTCGATTTTTTTTGCGAGGGGCACTTCTTGTCTATCTTGACATTTTTGTAGCACCCGCTTTGAGGGTTAAACTGTACCACTATAGTATGATTAGAAAAATTGGGTCGATACCAACCTTGATTTAACGGTCTTCTAAATTTGTTTACAACCATGTCAAATTTTGAAAACCCATTAATTACTTTTTGAAGCATGGAGCGATAAGAAAATGTTTTTTATGTTTATTTCTATGAAAAAAAATTAAAATCTCGAAACTCGTAGATTTACTTTTACCGAAGGAATATTTTGCAGTCATTTTTTATTTAATTAATTCTTTTTAATTTGGAGGTAAATATCTCAAAAGCAAATCAAAATATTTTCAAAATTTTTACAATAAAGAGATTCACGTGACCTTTAAAACAAGGTGTCACTCGCACCCTATCCAAAATAAAGGGGCAAATTTACTCCATTCGCCAAAAAATTTGATGCATTCGAGGGTTTTTCCAAAAGTGGACGACAACTACCCAAAAACCTCCTGTTACCTAAAGAAAAATATTTTGTAAGTAACAAAGCTTTTTTTTTAAACCATTTTTTTTTTAACTTGGAAGTTTTTGTTTAATAATTTCTACAGCCAATGTTTTTAGTTAAAAAGCTTTGGCGTTACTCGCTCAGTTTGAAGCTTGAACCAGCAGTAAAAAATATTAAAAATGTATTACCTAATGACTGACATTAAACAAAATGTTTTTGATAGCAAACAAAAATAAAAATGAATCGAGTTATTAGCGAGCAAACGCTGTAAATGAGCCGTTACAGTAACTGATACTGTGTCAAAATTCGTTGTAATGAAAAAAAAAATTGTCCATTTTTTTTTGGCCTACCCGGTACATATTATTATAATCAAAAAAAAACTAGACAAAAAGTGAATAATTGGGAAATATTTGAGAGAAAATAACTTTTTTATACGAACACTAATTTTTCGATATTTTATACAAAGTAACACTTGCGCCCTTGAGGGAACTAAATTTTACAGGGGAATAATTTCCGATATTTTTCTTTCAGGGTTTAATATAGTCAATTATTTATTACAGTTTTTTAAGTTTTTTAGGTAATTATTTTCTATTTGTTCCAGAAATCTTGTTTGAATCATTGCATTGGCGTGAAAAATAATTTCCCCACAGCTTTCTTCAGGCCGTCGCAAGCTCGTGCACCAACAGTCGTCAAAAATTTTATTCTTCACGCATTTGATTTGGTACAAAATAACTATTGTATATTAGAAACTACTCTTTGGTAAATAGAAGATAAAACTAGTATCCAGAAAAAGTGAGGCTTTATTTTTATCAAACTACCGAAGCCAATGAAAATAAATTTTCCACTATAATGAAAGTTTGAACAGTGTTTTATACATAAACATATACATAATGGATAATTTGACGGTGTAGGTAATAATATTTTTATCAGTATCATACAGCATTAACAGATCGTCCTAATGGTTTTATTTTGTAGCATGTGTGTACAATCGTAAAAGTTTAGTCAACGCTTTCTAGATATTTTAGTTTTACCGACAATATCACGCCCAGCTTTTAGTTGTTTTTATCCGTAAAAATTACGTGACCGTCACCTCATCGTGCCGTGACATCGCAGGCATGTTGATTACAAACAAGCGTCTCCCCGGTTATTAAAAATGCACGCTGTCTAAAGGTTTTTTTTTATTTACTTTACTTTTACGCTATACTTTGGCCTTGTAGTTTATAAGTTGTATACATTTTATAAAAACATTTAGTAAAAGAAAGCGCTTCCTACCAGTAGCGTGTCGTAGATAAAAGGGCGGGGGGGGGGGGGGCGAAGATCTTAAGGGGCGCAAATATAGGTATGGGAATCAAATAAATTACAAACCTTTTTTTAAAATAATATTTATTATTACTAAGTCGGTTTAGAACGTTTTTCTACGTTGTCCGACGCCTATTCTCCACCTCCTTCGATCCTGAACAATCATCCTCTGTCAGATTTTTTTGACTCATTGATCTTTGGATTGACTGTTGCCATTCTAGTTTAGGACGCCCTCTTTTTCTGCGCCCTATTGGTTGCCATTCTAGGACCTCCTTTGGTAATCTTTCGTCGTTCATCCGTTGTACATGGCCGTACCATATCAGTTGCCCTCTAGTGATGTCATCCGTTATGCTTCCCTCGATTCCCATTCTTTCTTTTATGATCTCATTTCTTATGTGATCTATTCTAGATATTCTCATTGATCTTCTTATTGCATCAATTTCGACACTTTCCATTTTTGTTTCGTATTTTTCTGTTACGCAACAAGTCTCTATTCCATACAACAGCGTGCTTTTGACCATTGTTTCATATATGTTAAATTTTACATTCTTTTTTATCTCTCTGCTCCATAAAACAGCGCGACTAGCGATTGCAATAGGTCGTTCGAAAAGGCTCTGCAAATAGTACTTCCAAAATCCGATATTTAAGTGATATTAAAATCTAATGGTGTGTTCAAGTGAATCCTGATACTTACGACATTAATTCTACTCCAGATCCAGTTAATATTCGACAGCTCTTCGAAGAAAATAAGTGGAGAATATCATAAATAATTACTGTAAGTAACTGAACAATGGCTGTTTGTATTATCTGCGCCGAATCCGTTAATCATAGAAAGAAAAGTATACAATGTGCGTCCTGCGAACAACATTGCCACGTTGCCTGTCTACACAAATCTGCCGACTTATTATCTCTACTTAGTGAAATCGAAGGCCTAAGTTGGACATGCTCTGAGTGTCTTAAAACCTGTATAACTGTAGACAAGTCGTCCTTAAAAGCTACCATAGAAAAACAAGTTCAGGAATCTCTGGAAAAACTGTCGGAAACATTTAATTCGCTGAAAAATGACTTTATTAAACTTACCGAAGAAAAACTTAACGCTGTTATTACTGAAAAACCATCGACCTCGGCTCCTCCTAAAAGATATTCCGATACTCTGAAAAATAATACGAAACCGGCTATTCTTATTAAACCGAAAGATACCACTCAGACGAACTCTGATACTAAAAAAGCCCTAAGCGAAAACATTGATCCGTTTGAATGTAGTCTTCAAATCTCAAAAGTTAAGCACGTTAAAGAAGGCGGCGTGGTCATCGGCTGCAAAAACCCATCTGAAAATCAAAAACTGAAAAAACTTGCCCAGGAAAAATTGGCAGAAAATTATGAAATTAGAGAGATGCATGGTGTACACCCAAGAATCCGTGTTGTTGGCTTCCGCGATATGTATGATGAAGACGTCCTTATTTCTATTCTTAAAAAAGTTAATTCAGATATTTTTAACTCTTCATTTTCTTATAAAGTCATAAAAATTGGTCAAACGAAAAGGAACTCTAACATCTATCAGGCAGTTCTCGAAGTTGATAGGGAAACATGATAATGCTATGCTTGCAGGTAACGTCTTTATTGGTTTCGACAGCTGTTCGGTCTATGAAGGTATTGAAATATATCGCTGTTTTAGATGTAGTGAGTTTCATCACTCGTCAAAATTCTGTTCAAAAACCCTCTGTTGCCCTCGGTGTGGGGGTGAGCATGAGGCAAGGGATTGTCAGGCAACTTTTTTATCCTGTCCAAATTGTATTAAACTTCGAAAGTCAGATAAGAGTATAAATTTGGCAACAAACCATGCTGCGTGGGAAAAAGAGAACTGTACTGCATACAAAAATGCTCTTATTAAACGAAAGTCGGATGTTCTGTGTGAATAGCAATTAGAACGCATCTCAGCAGGGCAGCAATCTATAGCCATACCGAAAGCAAGACTCATAAACACAACTCGCGTCTCTACCCCCACTGAAAGTATCTTAGATATATGTTATCAGAACGCAGGCGGTATGCGGTCGAAACTGAACGACTGCTTTCACTCGAGTACCCACTCCAGTTGCAGCGGAATAGCCATCACCGAAACGTGGCTGGTCCCTGCTATAAATAATAGGGAGTTTATGCACAACGATTTTGAGACTTTTCGTTGCGACAGAGATCGTACTGCAACTACCTTAAACGAGGGTGGAGGTGTTCTGATCGCGCTAAACAAACAGCTGTCTCCTTTTCCACTAGAACTAACTAGCTTCAGGCCCCAAGTTCCTCCCCACATTGACATCACTGGAGCAAAAATAACCCTTCAGCATAAACCATTATTTATCTTTGTCGTTTCATCACCCAGCACCGCTGACGATCTTGACAGTGTTTTAGAGTTCATTCTTTGTCAAAAATATACCTACGATAAGGACATACTTATTTTGGGAGACTTTAACGTAAAAGACTATGCAGCCTTTCTTGAAAAAAATACCTTGAATAATCTGGTCACATTGGTGACCTCTCTAATAATATCTTGGAAATCCTAGACTTGCAACAGCACAACTTTGTAAAAAATGAGAACAACAGACTGCTAGATCTAGTCTTATTTAAATCCAACCTTTGTAAAGTAGAAAGGGCTATAGATCCTATTATGAGAGAAGTCCCACATCATCCAGCACTTGAGATATCTATATTTTCCATTCAAAAAACTAAAAATCTTGATAAGAATACCGGACTAACTTCTTCACTAACCTATAATTTTCGCAAAGCAGACTTTCAAGACTTATACGGCAAAATTCTAACTTGTGACTGGTCCTTCCTACAAAAGCTCTCTAATATCGAGGATGCCACTGAAGCATTTTACAACTGTATTTATTCCATTCTTGATTCTTGTGTCCCAAAACGTCCTAAAACCTTTTCTAAAAAGTATCCTTGTTGGTATTCAGCTACCATAATAAAAGATATTCGGAAAAAGTCTATTCTTCATCGCAAGCTTAAGAATAATAATAATGTCGAAACATACCAAGAGTTTAGCAACCTACGACAAAAAATCAAAGAAGATATTGATCTTGCATATAAGCAGCATGCACGGACAGCTGAAAACACAATAAAGCAAAATCCTAATACATTCTGGTCCTTTCTTCGTACAAATTCTTTCACCGGCAGCGTTCCCGAATCCATGTCTTTTAATAATTTACCTTTGACTTCAGATACTCAAATAGCAAACTCATTTGCTGACTTCTTTCAAACTTCCTTTAACCCGATCAACAAAAATCCTTTGCAATCATCAATCACTGACCAAAACTCGCTGTTTCAGCCCATTTCCATTACGTCATTCAACGAAGAAGAGGTATGCTCTATCCTACGTAAACTGAAGTCAAAATCAACAGCTGGACCAGATCTGATACCCTCCTATATTATTAAAGACTGTGCCTTTGTCTTGTGCAACCCTCTGACGTATTTGTATAACCTTTGCTTGGCCAATAAAAAAATACCTAACATCTGGAAACTCTCTAAAATTAGCCCAATTCACAAAAAAGATAGTAGAGCTGAGGTAGGTAACTACCGACCAATTACGTTAATAAATAATTTTTTAAAATGCTTTGAAACTCTTATTCACAGTACAATTTATCCTAGTCTTAAATATAGAATATCCTCTGATCAGCATGGCTTCACAACAGGTCGATCGACAACAACAAATCTTATAGAAACCACTCAAGAAATTGCAGAAGCTTTAAAGTCTTCCTCTCAAATTGACATAATCTACACGGACCTATCAAAAGCTTTCGATAAATTGGATCACTTGCTTTTAGTACAAACACTAAATTACTTTGGTTTCTCCACTGGCCTTATTGAACTCTGAATCTCTTATCACTAATCGTAAACAGTTTATTGAAATTCGTGGTATAAAGTCAAAGGAGATTAATGCTTCTTCCGGTGTTCCTCAAGGATCAGTCCTGGGGCCACTTCTGTTTAATCTGTTTATTGATGGAGTAAGCATATGCCTTAAAACAACGAAACTTAAAAAATATGCTGACGACATAAAATTAGAAGCACGCATTAACTCAATCGAAGACTGCCTGAATCTTCAGAAGGACCTAACCTCTCTTAGCATATGGTGTAATGAACATAAACTACTTCTAAACATTGCAAAATGTCAAGTAATGACTTTCACCCTAAAAACTAAACCGATCGCTTTTGACTATTCTATAAATGGAAAAGTACTAAATAGACCTGAGTTTGTTCGGGATCTTGGAATTACCTTCGACTCTAAGCTAACCTTTAATAAGCACCTAGATACTATTACAGCTGAAACCACCAGAACATACGGATTTTTAGTAAGAGTTAGCAGAAACTTTGAAGACCTTGAAACCATAAAACTTTTATATTATACTTTTATTAGATCAAGATTAGAATATGCCTCCGTAGTATGGTCTCCACAACTATTTACTCAGAAAGAATCGCTAGAAAAGATCCAAAGACGTGTACTTAAGCTTTTGTACTTTAAATCAACCGGTAATTATCCTCCTCAAGGTCACCCCCACACTGACCTTATGCAACTGTTTAATATTCAGCTACTCGACACACGTAGGCAGTCGGCCTCTCAAACGTTTCTATATAAAATTCTCCATAACCAAATTGATAGCATAAATATTTTAGAGAGAATAAACTTTTCTATTCCACGGCTAAACTCCAGACAATCACCACTTTTTTATCTTCCTACTCCTCGAGTCAATGCAATGCAATTCTCGCCAATCTATACAATTTGCGACACTCATAATAAATATATGCAGGGTATCGATATCTTTAATTGCAGTATATCAGCAGTCAAACAAGTATTTAGACGTTAGAGTTCCTACTTTTTATTTAAGATATACTGTATACATCTATCTTTTTGTACTTATTTTTCTTATATTATTTATAGTTATTGTAAACATTTTTTTTTTGTAAACTTCCTGCCCTGTAATTGGGTATTACCTGTTGGGCAGTGTAAATAAATAAATAAATAAATAAATAAATAAATAAATAAATAAATAAATAAATAAATAAATAAATAAATAAATAAATAAATACTGTTAAGACATCCAATAACTTTTTTTGCTTTTACTATTCTTTTTTCCAATTCTTTACAGTCTGTACCTGTCTTATCAAATGTGACATCCAAGTATACATACTCATTGCATGGAGATATTGTTTGTCCATTTTCTAGTACCAACTCACTGGATTCGTTTCCAATACACAAGTACTGTCTCTTGTCCATGTTCACTGTTAATCCCCACTTTTGGTATTCTTCTGTTAACTTTCTCATCATATACTCCATGTCTTCTTTATCATTAGCCACAATTACTTGGTCGTCAGCAAACTGTAGTGTGTATATGGTAAATCGGTCGTTAAGTTGTATTCCCATGCCGTGCACTTTACGTTTCCAGTTTTTTTCAGCTACTTCGATATATATTTTAAAAAGAGTTGGTAGATACAACATCCCTGTCTTAAGCCTTTTGTTACCAGGAATTCTTTTGAAAGTCAATTTCCAATTTTAATTTTAGATTTTGACCCTTTGTATAGTTCTTTTATCGCTTTTATGTATGTATGATTGATATTAGTTTGCTCTAACACTGTCCATAATTTTTCAACTGGAACGGTATCATATGCTTTTTGTAGGTCCACAAAGGTAACATGAGTCTCTATATTTCTGGCGCTCCTTTTCTCAATTACTTGTTTAAGACAAAAAACAATATCACTACAACATCTGCCTGCGCGAAACCCACTTTGCTCTTCTTCTTTTTGTTCATGAAAATCATTCTCTATTAGATCTCTACGAATCCTACCGTACAATCTACTTAGAGTACTGGTTACTGAAATTCCTCTGTAATTGTTGCAATCCAATTTGTTTCCTTTTTTATGTATTGAGGATATGAATGCAATTTTCCAGTCATTAGGTACTGGATGTCCGTTTATGCATTGGTTAATAATATATGTGAGATTTTCGAGTTGTTTCTCTGATCCATATTTGAGCATTTCAGCATATATTCTCCCAGGTCCGCTAGCTTTTCCGGATTTAAGCTTTTTAATATTATTCTTTATCATTTCTTTTTCTCTCCATGTACTTCTATGTCTCTTCTCGGAGAGGCTGCCAGATATTCGGGTCTCGTCTCCTGCAGCAGTCCCTTGTAGTGTACTCTCCATTGTTCTGGTTTGATTATCTGGATGTTTACTTTTTCTTTGTTGGGTTTTTTACTGTATAAATGAATTTCCATACTTCAGAACTCTGCCTACCTCCTAGGTGTGTATTTATGTCGTGGCACTTGCGCTCGAACATTTCATTTTTTTCTGTGTGTATCAAATTTCTTAGCTGTCTTCTGGTTTCCCTGTAGATTTCTAGGCTTTTTTTGCTCCTTAGTACTGAGCCATTTCAAGTATGTACGTTTTTTCTCTTTGACCATTTCCTGTATTTTGTCTGTCCACCACATCCTCCTGTTATTTCTATTATCTTGGTACCCAACAGCTTCGTTGCTTGCTTCCTTCAAGCTTTTTATTATGTTTGTGAGTTCAAATGAGTGATTTGTGTTTATTAATTTTTCATCTAATCGGTTCTGATACAATCTTTGAGTACTTTCGATTTCTAGACTTCTAAAGTTGTATTTTTGATTGTCTTCGATGCTTTCTAGGTTTTAATTTTCTCTAATACTTTCGTCCTTATTTGTTTTTCATAAAGGGAATAATATTTTTGCTTTGACCAGATGGTGGTCAGATCCACAGGTAACACCACGAAGTGCTCGCATATCATACCACTTTAATTGCGAGTGTTGTCCACCTATAGCATAATCAATGACTGATTTAAGATTTCTTGTTGGCTAAATCCAGGTATATCGATGAATATCCTTATGTTTAAAAAAACCATTATTTATTTTTAGGTTGTGAGTTTCACACAATTGCATCAGTCTTAAGCCACTATCATTTGTTACTTCCTCTCCAAATGGTCCTATCACTTTGCTCTGGGTTTGCCTACCAGTTCGGCTATTAAAATCGCCAAGCATAATTATTTCTTTGGTATTACCGATTTTTGTGATAGTCTCATCAAGTTGATCAAAGAACATTTGTTTTGTAGCTACTCTTTCGTCATCTGATGGTGCTCAGATTGCTATTATGCTTATATTATGTCCAAGCATCTTCATGTTCACTCGAAGTATGTTTTCACTAATGCAATCGTAGTCTGTAATTTTATTCTTTAGATTTTTCTTTATTAACAAGGATACCCCTCTGGCTGCTCTTCTTTCTTTTGGGACTCCAGTGAATATATGGACAAAATTACCGACACTATTCGTACCTGTTCCTTTCTTTTTTTGTCTCAGTGAGTGCAATAACATCGGTTTTGCAATTCTGCACTTCGGTTGCACTAATGTCCAACTTTTGATTCAGTCCCTGTACGTTCCATGTAGCTTTATCCATAGTCCTTTGTCTTTGCTTTTTTCGTCTTCGAGAGTTTCCATCCATTGCTTCGAGGCTTTGTTTAGGCTTTTTGGTAACTGCTTTGTTTTACAAGTATTAGAGAACCAGGTTTTACTCCTCTAGCCTTTGACGAGCCAACGCCATACTGTAAGGCAACAGCTGTAGTCTTGTATACTATCCCTAAAATTAAGGGTTGCCACCTACGCTATGATCACCGTACCGAGGTCCATTCTGTCCGCCTTTCATATCGATGTGGTCTTCTCCCGTAACCCTGGGAAAGGGACCCTATACAGGTGCTAACTCTCCGGGTCAGTGAGTACCTGGAATCTACGGAGGGCAGGGGTCGATTCATTTCCCCTGATGGACATCTGACGAGACCTACCCGTTCCCAGTAACACTATTAATTCTATTTTTTTCTCAAAGGACGCCAGGGGCGCCAAGCGCAGAAGGGCCCCCTATACGACACGCCACTGCTTATATATTAGATCATAAGTATACTATAACTATAGTAGTGTAAGATCATTTATTTTTTGTCGCTCTTTCTGTCTGTCTGTAACGACCAACGCGCATAACTCAAAAACTACTTATCCGATTAAATGAAATTTGGTACCTAGGTTGGGTGTTGGCTCTAGATGGTTCCGTTTAAAAATAAATAGAATCCATCGGACATAAGCAGAAAAAAAAGGTGGGTAGATTTCAAAAATCAGAGTTCTGTTAAAAATGTTACTTGGGTGGATTATATTTATGGTAGCTGTGCATGAAGATAAAAAAATATAGTTTGTTTTGTTTAGTGGCGTCACACTAGAGAGGGGGGGGGATCTCCAATCAAACGCGTCCCCGGGTTGCGGATAGGGGGTTATTTTTTCCGACCAAAATGCATAAAAATTACATCCCAATGAGCATTTTTGTCTTTATAGTACCTTCCTCAATACTACACCACCTTTTAAACCAAATTTAAAATTAATTATTTGGTGTTGGTGAAATCTTTAAAAACTCTATAAACCAAATTAGTGCGTTAAAAAAAGTTGTAATAACTTTTTGCCATTACCAATTTATATAAATTGTAGTTTTCTAACAATGGCTATAAAACATCATAAATGCCTTATAAAACTTATTTTTATTCCATGCATTTTTATTACGAATTGATGTAACAGGTTTAACATGATTACCATATAAAAAAAATTAAAATAAAATTAGTCCTTGTGTTTTTTTACCAATTTTATATCTTGAATTTTTTGTCTAAAACAAACCTAATTTTATAAGTCGTTTTACCGTGTGACCTGCCTTGAAAATCACCTGCGAAGACTTATTCGCTGACTAATTTTCAAAAATAAAAAAAAATAATGGGCCACAAAGATATTAAGGAAAAAAGAATAATAATTCATTTTTAAAATGATTCTTTGAAAAATTGCTCACTAAAATTTTGATCTGGTATAATATTAATTTAGTTGTTGGCTTTACTCTTAATCTTAAAACAATATTTTAATTAAGAAAACATATATAAAATGCCAAAATAAAGCAATTTTTCTTTAGGTCAATGCCCTTTCTACGGCGCCGCGGCGTTTTAATGAACCATGATGGCGGATATGTTTTTCGTCTTAAATCACCATCTGAACAACTATAAAACTTCTGTTGACCGCCGATATATTTATGGCAGGGCCTGGTCACTCGAGCTTCACTTACCAGTCGATGGCGGCGCCACCGTAGACCCCCGCTCATTCTCACCCAACCCGCTACAGCCGATGTTTTCGGTAGAAACCAGCTGATCGGTCTCGAATTTTCTGGAATTCCATTTTTTCGTTTTTTACTGCAATTTTTACGACTTTTACCAACATATTTGGTATTTAGGAAACCAAATTTTACCGGCCAGCCAAAAATTCAATAATTTGTTAATAATCTCAAGTAAGTATATAACATAACCTATTAAATAAATTTGCATGGTTTATTTTAACAAAAAGCCCAATTTCATCGGCGTGGCCAGCCTGAAGGGGGCTGCGGCCTACGTCTATGCTTTCTGTGATACACATATATTGTATCTGTATTTTAGCTCACACTACTACTATACTATAGTAGTGTGAGCTATGGTGATCCTAATTTTTTCGAGAAAAAAAAAGTTGCTCCGATTTCAAAAAATTTTATATATCTTTGCGTTTCAGATGATTTTGAAACTTTTTTGTTGCGCCGTCTGTCTGTCTGTCTGTCTGTCTGTATGTCTGTCTGTCTGTCTGTGTGTCTGTCTGTAACGACCAACGCGCATAACTCAAAAACCGCTTCTCCGATTTTAATAAAATTTGGAACCTAGGCTGGGTTTTGAGTCGAGATGGTCCCATTTAAAAATGAACAAAATCCACCGAACACAAGGCAAATAAAAGGGTGGGGGAAGATTTCAAAAATTAGAGTTTATGTAAAAATATGGCGTGTGTGATATCAAACGAAAGGTAATTGAGTGTGGAGTTAAACAAAATACATTTTGGTTTATTTAAAAAAAGGGTGGGGGTAAATTAAAAAAATTAGAGTTTTAAGTGGAAATATGGCGTTTGTGATATTAAACGAAAGGTAATTGAGTCTGGAGTTAAACAAAATACATTTTAGTTTTAAAAAAAAGGTGGGGGTAAATTTCAAAAATTAGAGTTTAAGTCAAAACATAGCTTGTGTGGTATAAAACGAAAGGTAATTAAATCCGGAATTGAATAAAATATATTTCAGTTTTTACTAATATTAGCTCACACGTACACTATAACTATAGTACCTAGTGTGGGCTTAAGTGCCCATAAATTGGCAGAGTATTTTTAATAGTAGTGATCCAGGGGACCCCTGCAATACATAAGGGCAGCCTGAGTTCCAACAGAGGGGGCCAGGCCCCCCTTAGCTACGCTGATGTCTATCTTCTGATTGTGGGTTATAAATTTCAAACCTTGGGCTGGGTTCGGTTTGCTTATCTAGCACTTTTGGTAAATAGGAATTATAACATTCCGAAGAAAGAATATTGTTTGTATATTACAATTTTATATTGTTTCAGGTAATGTTTTTCCAGCTGCTCGAAAGGAGACATGACTGACATGCACATAGAGTGGGGCTCGTGTTCACAATTCACATTTTCAAAAACGAGAACAATTATAACAGCGGGATAGATCATTTAGGGTAATTTGGTGTGTATGCTAAGGTAGGTAACTGATCAAGAGAGCAGCACTCACTACGTGACCTAGGATATTCTACCTGGGCAAATATGGTGTACTAAAATTAGCAACCGAACCACCTCTGGACAAAAGTGTTACATAAAATATGATATATTGTGACTGAGCTAGCCCCCTAATATATGTAAGGAACTCACATGTTTATTATTAAGAGAGATTAATTATAATACTGGTATTACATATTTAGTGTGTTGAATTATACAATAAAAAATTAATTAATTTTCTTTTAATAAAGTTTTAAATAAGTTATTTATAATAAATACCTACCCACATACATAATGTAGTTTTATTTTCTGAATTTACTGCCAAAATATTTGCAATGTTTCATTTTTGATATGAAACAACGCAAACATTTTGGTGCAATCAAAATTAAATTTTTAAAATTGGCGGCTGCCGCCGCCGCGCCAGCTGGGCGATTACAGCGCCGCGCTCGATAGGTCAGGAACTAAAAAAAGAGGCATAGAATGAGTGTCCCATCTTTTTTTATACTTATTTACCTAATCTGTGATTTATGGACTAATTATAAATACAAATCTTTTTTAAATTGAACCATGTTATTTATTTCTTCAAGAAGAAAAACTTGTTTATGTTCGCTCTTGCTTAAAATTAAAAATGACAAATCTAGAATCTTGATGTTTTCGGCATTTTCTCAAAATCACATTTTCTAAAATTATTACATAAAAGCATTTATAAAAGGCCCTAAATTACCTAGGTACCAATTCAATTTTGATATTTTTAATGAATAATTTTTCTATAGTGGTTCTCTTGTACAGTTTTTAGTAAAGTCATGAAGGTTTTATAAGAAAGTGGATTAAGTATGTCAAACACCAATTTATAAAACTTTTGTCTCTTGATCCCTAAATTTTTAAACACCACATTATAAAACTTGTAAAGCAAAGTTCTGGTAGTTTTATAATATTATTAAAGGTAATTTAACAAACACCAATTTTATAAAAATTTAAGTTTTGTCCGGTTAGAATTTTCAACAAAACAACAACAAACAACAAACAACTATAAATACAATAATCTTGCCTTTCTATATACCACAAACCCATAATGAAACCTTCTATGTACAATTTATACAAATTTCTGTCATCATAAGTTTTAGAAAATGTTTATTGGGATTAAACATTAATCGTGTAAGCTTAGGTCGCCATAAATCGGCAGAGTATTTACATTGAAGTTTAAAATATAATTTGTTTCCTTGTTCAGTAGCACCCTAATGTTTTGTGCAAAATACTCTTTAATAGCTTTTTAGCACACTTTTTAAAAAGTTTTATTATATTAAAATATAATAAACTCAAAGCCAGAGAAGGCCGCCTCAAATTTTCATAAACGCCAGATGTGATCGCGAATCGACTCATGACGATGGTTGTATTTTAAACTCCACCAGAGAAGGCAAGTGAATATTTCGCTTAGTTATAATATCCGGGGTGATCAAGTCAAGCGCTGATTTGAGGGGGGTAACATGGTAATTACCCCCCTTGAAAAAATATGCAGATTATGCTAATAGTCAATGGAAAAACAGGAGAATTACCCCCTACAAAAAAAATTATATTACATATAATTTTTCGTCCTCCCCCCCTACATGATTCACATGTCAGCAGCATCCTTTCGGTGGTGCAAACTTTGCATAAAAGCAAGGCAAAAAGTGCTTAATAAGACGGGTGCGATAATGCTTTCTGAGGGAGCTACGCTTCTTTGAATAGGACACCTTAAAGACGAAAACGACCGAGTATACATCGTAATCTAATCTAAGATTAGCAACTTGCCGTGATGCCTATAATAATAATTTTGATATTTTTTTCTAAATTTTTTAATAAAATATTAGTAAATGTATGTTTTTTCTCTATAGTATGCATAGTAATTTTCATCAATAAACATAATAATGAGAAAATGATCAAAGTCGATTTTCTCGTAAATGGTACGCTCTATCGAATTGAATTATAAATACTTTTTTACGAAGAAAACTCTAGAATTTTATAAATTCCGAACAAAATTGCATTAACCTAAAAAGTAAAAGAAATAGAGATGTTTTAAATAGGTTTTGCCCTTACCATCCCCCGCATTGAATAAAATTTTAAAAATACACCAATTTTTAACTTTTAATTATAAAGTGTTTTTTTACCTGACAGATATTAGTAGGAACTTTTTGCCAACGGCGGTTCTTGAACAAAAGTCTAAAACCCGGTTTCCACCTACGACTTTTTCGTGCGTGCCCGCGCACGCGTCACATGACTGTCACCCACGAGAAAGTCGTAGGTGGGAACCGGGTGTCATTCTAATTAATATTCGCAAAGGAAAACACGCTACATAGAAGAGAACGCACGCGGAGTAAAGCGCCTACTACAAAAGCACAAAAAGAAAAAAGCTCACATATTAAAACAGCGCACAGAAACATCAAACACAAAAAAGTTTTGACTTATGGAGAAATCATAATGAAATAAATGTAATTTTGTAGATTTAGAATGGTACCTACTGTTATAGGTTACTTGATCATCTTAATTTTATTCACAAAAATAGAGTAGTATACAAGGTACCACTCAGGGGGTAACTTTCTCGAGATACAAAGCATCAAAGTTTTAGATTTTTACACTTTTTTGGTAATAACTTTTTTAAAAGTCAGGTATTTTAAGACGAGCAATAGGTGAAGATAAAATAATAAAAACAAATATGCAGTAATTTAAAAAAGGTCTAAAAACTGGGTAATTAGAATTTAGATTTTTATTTTTTAGTTTTTCAAATGTGATGATACAAATTAAGAAAATAAACATACATAGAACTTTATGAAAACTGTAATCAAAGAAATTAAATGATACGACCTCCACGAACAAGTCGCACTTAGCAACTTCAGTGGCAGTATTATTTATTTTCCAAGATTCTTGTAGACAGAAAATAATTAATGACTGTATCACATTTATGTAAAAATACTTATTTTGGGAAATAAATATTTATTTATTATTATTATTTTTTTTCAGGAAAAACTATTTTTTGGGTATAGACATGTATAATGCCATATTAAACGTAAGGTTTTTCTCGTCAAGTTAAAATTTTAATTAATAATTCAAATAAAACAATTTTGGATCACAATTTTCATTTGATTGTGAATTTATTTTTCTTAAACCGATTTTCCCCACTCCTCTAACTCTATGAAATCCTAAATCCTTAAAACAGATGAGTGCTGATCGACCCCCATGTTATATAGACTTTTTTTTATCGTAAATAACCTCTTTTGTTAGCTGCAGCACTTGGCTCCTAAAAATAAATATGGCTCCTAAATATAAAAGAGTAAAATATGCGAGAATAACATTTTTTTTTATTGGAATTCATAACAACTTTAAAAATTATCAAAATATTTAAATTTTTTATTATTTGTGAACTATTTTAATTGTTTTGAGAATTTTTGTAATTAGAAATAAATTTACTTTTATTTACTACAAGAGAAAAAATGGGCTATTAGACTAGTAATATTGGTAAATCGTAGGCCGAGAGTAAGATATTTTTTCTTACCCCAAGGTCGTAAGTAATATTCACAACGGCACATAAAATAAAAAAATGATACGTATACTTGATTAAACGTACAGGCTATACCATTATCTTTGAGATAACTTTTTTCAGACCATAGCATAGCAAGGTAAAGATCAAAAAATTGCTTGATTTGGTTAGGAGTCAGTCGTTTTTCTTGAATAATTTCATAAAAAAGACAATTTAATATACAATTTCAATGCGCTAATAGAGATAAACGTATACATGGTGAATATTCGCTTCATAAAGCTTAACTTATCTAGCGATTTAATCCTCCTCCTCTCGATAGCATGCGCGCGGCCAGTTCATGTTAAAAAGAGATGAATCGCAGTTGAGTTGATCCGGTGCTAAATCAATATAAGTATGGGATTAATCCAAGATGGTGTATGTCTAAAAGACAGTTCCGTATCTATTTATATTTTGCGATTTTGTTCATTTGAGATTTTTCTATAAACAAGAATTTGTGAAGTGAACGAAAATTCCATTAAAAGTTAAATTTTTTAAATTTTGGCTGTGTATTTAAATTATAGACGGTAAATAAAAGTATAGATGTATATCATAATTGGTTTTAAATACATAATGTGGCTTGAAAAAAAAGTACCTATATCTTGAGTTATAAAAAAATCTTAATATCTTAAAAACTCTATAGTGTCCTGTGGAGTCCGATAGATAATTTCTGTACACCTACTGTGGGCAGCTAATCACCCCTTGTGTACACCCGTTTCCTATGTATTTTTCATAGTATACCGGGTGGGCCAAAAAAACCGGACAATTTTTTCATTATTATAACTTTTGAACTATACCATCGATTTTAATGGGAAAAACTGTATTGGGCATAGAATTAATCAGAGTTTTGAACAAATAATTTTTTTTGTCCGTCATTTCAAAATCCAAGATGGTGGACGAAATAAAATTGTACCCTTCAAAGATGCTTGTTTATTCTTGTGTTGCGAACACGTTTTAAGAATTTATTTAAATCACTAAAAAATCAACGTTCTTGCCAGGTATAACAAGGTATAAATCAGCAAAATCGGTTTAGTGGTTCTAAAAAAAATATATTTTTGTTTTAACCCATGTTTTGAATATTAAACGATTATTCAATCATGTCTGCATTTATTTCCTTATAAATTCATCACTACTGAACCGATTTTGATGAAATACAAAATATCCTAGATTCTTAAAAAAAATTTTACCACGACAGTTAAATAATTTTTTTCTGCTTACGTGTTTTGGGTTTAACAAGCATATTATGTTTTGGTATTATATATATAGAAAAATTTTTAGAATGTAAAGATTTTAAATTTTAAATTAATATTTAATATTTATATATGAATAAAAATGATTTGTTTTTGAAAATAAATTTTAACCCAAGTCAAAAAATAATATTGCAAAAACGTGTCTTTGCTAAACTCTTTGCGTCGTTCCTCTAATTGCTTTTGCGTGCGGTGAAGTTTTACTCTGTGTACTTACGAAAAAACTATATGTATTTTTATGTAAAAAATAAAAACATTTTATTTAAACATCCGTAAATTCCAAAGCTGACGCGAGTAACTTTGCGAGTGTTGTTTTATTTATACTGGGTCTTTCCATCCATAGTAAGAATTAATTGACCAGATTTTAGCGAAAGTTCATGCCGATATATGCTTTGTTCGGACGAGTGATTTTAAGAAAAAAAAGTTTATATACATATGGGCTCGAAATATAAAGTTTTTAAGGTACAGGGTGTCAAACTTTTAAAAAAATCGGTTGTGGGCCACTGACAATTTTTGATTTTGTGTATTTTTTTATAACTAAGCAAATCCAAAATACAACTTTTTTACTTCATAAGTTTTTTCGCATCGCTCTTAGTTTTCGAGATAAAAAAAAACACTTTATTATCATTTCCTAAATATGGAATGCGGACTTGCAATAAAGTGTTTTATATTTTTTATCTCTAAAACAAATCATGGTAAAAAAAATACAAAAGACTAATTTGTTTTTGTAGTTACTTAATCAAATAAAAGAAAAAAAATACCGAATTTGGAAAATATTTAGTAACGCATAGTTTGTTCTCAAAAATATTGGTCACGATGTGCTTCGGCACATCACTGGACTTAATTATTTTAATCTAATTAGTGCCAAATTCGCCTCTTGTCACTACAAACAGCACTGCCAAATTTCAAAGAAGTAGACTAAACGATTATAGGTATTATGATCGTTTATTTATTTTGTCACCCTTAAAAATACGACCCCTAATGCATTATTTCCATGTTTTTTAGTAAGATCTTTTCTTTAAATTACTCAAAGGAGCACCACATACTTTAAAAATACCCTGTAGCGTTTATGTTAGTCTAATTTGTGAACGATCCCTAACTTTATTTTTCGTCTAGTCTGCATCCGGACCTGTGCACCCTTGGGCAGCTTTTTTCTTGATGACAAGTTACACAGTCAAAAGTTATCTCAAAGATAATGGTATAGAGTTTACATACCCAATATTAGGGGTCCTTATAATATAAAAAAACGTTCACAATTTTTTATAATGTCAACGTTGCTTTACAAAGTAGCTCTCTGAAATAAATGTCGTCATTGTATTTTGCAATTTTTTCGAAATTTTGAGACACTACGGACATAACGAACCCCGTATTTGTATTCGCTGCAGTAGAAACCATTTTTTTTTGTTCTATTTGCCCGAGTTATTATTGTTTAATTTAAGTTTTTCCTCTGTGCGCTATTTTTCGTAAGCACTTTTTTCCACAGTCGATTTCTTCCTTAAGTACCTTTTTTTCTGTGCGCTATTTTTACTGTCTGTTTATTTCCTAAAAATGTTTAGCCTTTAACTTATCTGTAGTAGCTAACCGCCCTTATACTTTATATTTTCGGTTTCTGGGTGCGTAATTACCAAACAAAAATTGTCAAAAATAATACCGTTCCTAGCCAATGCTTCGACGGGCTAGGAAGGTAAAAACCAGTTGCAGAAAAATAAGACTAAGCAAATAATTAGGTATGCCTTTAATTCTCAGAGTAAGGAGAGAATATATAGATAGTCTTCAGAAAAAATTGATAAAGATCGTGCTTAAGACTTAATTTTAAAAATAGTTGATCGGGAACCGTCTTTTTGGAAAAAACAAGCCGCTTAAAAAATCCAATAGGAAGCAGGTTTTTCTAAGCAAGTTAAACACAACAAAATTTAAGACTTTAGTGTCATTTCAAACCCTATAAGCTTTAGAAAAGCGCAAAAAATTATTTACTAGTGTATTTTTAATAAGATAACCTTCAGTTTGGTTGACAAAAGAAGCGGTCGCGGTTATCATATTTTAAAATCCATTTATTGTCTAATTAACGCTAAGGATTCCTTATAATTGTATTCGTTGTTGCACATGGCTATTATTATTCTTATTTGTGGTGTATAGTACTCCTAAATTATTTTTTTTTCTATATTTAGTTCCTTAATAGCAGTCTGTCATCTAATAAGTTTATGCACAAACCTTTACAATGTGGTGTTAAGACAATTTTAGGTAGGTATATTCATTTGTGGATCTATCGATCCAAAGCAAACTTGATAAATTTTAAGATAGTGAGTTGACGTGTTCACAACGTATTACCATTTTTGTTAACTATGACGAAATCAGGTTTATTCTTAACACTTCGTGAGGTGGGGCAGAGCTGTCACAAGTACATTATGTAAGTACTTTAAGATTTGTAAAAGTACTTGAAGTACTTCAAGTACTAAGTACATATAAAAGTACTTGATTTTTTCCAAGTCTTTTACTTTTACAATAAAAGGACTTCAACTACTCTAAATCAAAAAATATAAAAATTGCCAGATATATAAAAAAAAATACCAAAAATGTTAAAAAATTTCAAAAAAGTAAAAAATGTGAAAAAACGTCTTCAAAAAATATCTAAGATGACAAAAAATTTCAAAAATCGTCAAAAATGTAAAAAAAAATTAAATAAGTACTTCAAGATGTAAGAAAATGTAAAACATGTCAAAAATGTTTACAAAATTTTCAACCTGAAAGGTTTTATATTTGGAATAATATTGTATGTAAATATGTATTACTTATATACCTAAATTGCATTTATTTATTTTTTCTGAACTCATTATTTTACAGACAAATGCCATAGAAATGTAATGGAAAGAGATAATATTGTACTAAAATTTTTTAAAATATATTAAGTTTTTCTGTATCAAATTGCATACCGTTGTTCCAAATAGATCATATTTGCGTAAATCCAAATAAACTCTTGTAAAACAGGGATGCATCAATAATTTTTAAATCACACATAGAAAGTACTATTTTTATAATGGCCCACAAACTGCTTAAAAACTTGTTTAAATCAAACTAAATAAATCAGCATAACAAAAGTACTTCGAATGTACTTGAAGTACAACGAATATACTTGAAGTACTTTAAATGTACTTGAGGTACTTTGAATGTACTTGAAGTACTTTGAATGTATTTGAAGTACTTATAATGTACTTGAAATACTGTACTTGACCAAATCAAGTACATTTCCAAGTACATTGTTAAAAGTACTTCAAGTACCAAGTACAATTACCGGATTGTAGATGTACCTCAAGTACAGTACTTGAAGTACTTGAAGTAGTTGTAAGTACTTGAAGCACAATTTCAAGTTCTGTACTTGAAGTACCTGACAGCTCTGAGGTGGGGTGGGGTAAGCGCTCACCAAATCTCAAGACGCTATTCTTGACGTCCGTGAGGTTAACTTAAATTCAACACCTTTTTCTACAGGGAAATAAATCCACGGGAATTGTTGTAATGTTTATAATCTTACCTTTGCCTGTCAGTTTTGATTCGGCGAGCTTTTACTTTTTACCTATTTTTGTGAAAAAGGTAAAACGATCAAACACTCGAAAACAAAATTGACCACCAAAATTAAGGTTAGATAAAATAGGTAATTCGCCTATTTTCCCTTTAATCAATAATAAAAGTGGATATTTTTGGTTCTAGGGGGGGGGGATAATTACCACGTTACCCACCCCCTTAAATCCGCGCTTGTCCTGCGGATTCATTTATCCTTGGAAAAAGATGGTGAACTTAAGACCACCGGTGGACTTAAGTCCACCCGTAAAAGTAAACATTTCGCTCACCTTAAATTGAAGACCCTGTATGTATGACTTATATTTACTAAAGAGAGACGCGACAAACCCATTAAAGTCACTAAAATTAACATTTTTTGGTTATGTAATTTTCTTGTCAAGTGCATTTGCGTTCCACTAAAATAATTTAAATTGTCAACCTATAAATAAATACGTTTCTTCGCAATCGTTTATTTTTAATTCGACTTAAATAAATTTGACTCTAAAGAGTGTGTCGCGTCTCTTTTTCTTTAACATATGTCATACATACAGTACATACCATTATTCTTGAGACAACTTTTTGTAACTTTTTTTCGTTGGTCTATGCTGTTTGTTATGGTAAACAGCTGATACTACTATGTCGGCTTAGAACGTTTTTCTACGATGTCCGACGCGTATTCTCCACCTCCTTCGATCCTGACAGTCATCTTCCGTATTATTATATCAGTAGTCAAAATACTATGGAACAAACACTACAATTAATTTTGGAGAAATTGAACAAACTTGATGAGCGATTAACTAAACTAGAAAGTAGCAATAACGGAGCTACCAATATGCCTCAAAATGGTCAGTAATCTTAGAATCCTAGCTTGGAATGCCAATGGTCTCTTGCAACATCAGCAAGACTTGCAAGTTATTCTAGACAGAAAAAATTGACGTCTGTCTTGTGTCAGAAACGCATTTCACTAACCAGTCTCACATTAAATTTAAAGGTTATAAAGTGTATCATACAACTCACCCTAGCAATACTGCACATGGGGGAAGTGCTGTAATAATTAAAGAAAATATATCACACTATGAGGAGATGGGATATAAAACCATAGAGATTCAAACTACATTAGTAAGTGTAAAAACCAAAACATATACATTAGTCATAAGTGCTGTCTATATACCACCAAGGCACTTACTAAAGAAAAATCAATATCTTAATTTTCTCAGAAAATTAGGAAACCGTTTTATAATTGGAGGTGACTTTAATGCAAAAAATACCTACTGGGGATCTAGACTGACGAACTCTAAAGGAAAAGAACTTTTGCAAGCTATTAGTGAATATCAATGTGAGCCGATATCAACTGGTAAGGCCACATACTATCCAACAGATCCAGGAAAAATTCCAGATCTAATTGATTTTTTTATAGTAAAAAATATATCTTTAAGTTTTGTAGATATAGAAGAAAGTTTTGATTTACACTCAGATCATTCACCTATTATTCTAACTCTTAGTAAAAACATAATAAAGAAAGAAGCAAATATCTCACTAGTTAATAAACTGACTGACTGGATTAGTTTTAAACAAAGTCTGTCAGAAAAAACAAACCTATCAGTACCATTGCAAACGCCAGAACAAATCGATAAAGAAGTTGATTATTTTGTTACAAATATTCAACAAGCAGCTTGGGAAAACAGTCCAAAACCAAAGAGAATTTTTAAGGGAAAAAACTATCCAAAGGAAATTAGAGACCTTATATTGGAAAAAAGGAAACTAAAGTGGCAACAAAGCCGTGATCCTCGGGACAAAACAAATCTCAACAACATGACGCAGCGCATTAGGCGAGAAATTCTAGTAATAAAAAATGAATCTATTAACCATTTTCTTAATGAACTTACAGATGATAAAAATACCGACTATTCCCTTTGGAAAGCAACCAAAGATTTTAAAAGACCAATTATCCAAATTCCACCCATACGAAAATCTAACAACCATTGGGCAAGGAGTAACGAAGAAAAAGCAGATATTTTTGCAAGTCATTTAGAAAAAACATTTCAGCCCCACGAAGCACCAGATGAACACTTTCATTTAAATGAACGCCATCAAATCGAGGACCATATTAAGCTTACATCACCAAAAGAAATATTAACAGAAATCAAAAATATTAATTCGAAAAAAGCCCCAGGGTACGATCTTATTAACGGGGTAGTCATAAAACAACTCCCCAGAAAAGCTATCGTAAAACTATGCAACCTAATTAATGCGTCTTTTAGGCTTAGGTATGTACCTAAACTGTGGAAAGTTGCAGAAGTTATCATGATTCCAAAACCGGGAAAACCACTCCATGACGTGTCATCTTACAGGCTAATATCTTTGCTGCCAATTATATCCAAGCTCTATGAAAAATTATTGCTTAAAAGAATAAAACCCATCATAGAAAGACAAGAAATTATTCCATCTCATCAATTTGGTTTTCGAGACAAGCATTCCACAATAGATCAAGTACACAGAATTACTAATATAATAGAAAAAGCACTAGAAGAGGGAAAAGTTTGTTCTGCAGTTTTTCTAGATGTAGCACAAGCATTTGACAAAGTGTGGCATGAAGGCCTTAATTTTAAACTAAAAAGGTTTCTGCCAAAACAGTATTCGGATATTTTAGAATCATACATATCTGATAGACATTTTAGAGTAAAACAGGAAGACTCATACTCAAATTTAAGAGAAATTCAAGCAGGCGTGCCCCAGGGTAGCGTACTAGGCCCTTATCTATACTTATTATTCACTTGTGATATCCCAAAGCCAGAAAATTGTCACTTAGCAACATTTGCCGATGATACTGGTTTATTGACGGTAGAAAAATCTATTGAAAAATGCATAGAGAAACTTCAGGATGCAGTCACCCAAATTCACAGTTGGACCACAAAGTGGCGAATAAAATTAAATGAAACCAAATCAATTCATGTTGATTTTACAAACAAAAATATAAATCACATACAAATAACAATTAACAACATTCCAGTACCATATTCGAATCAGGCAAAATATCTAGGTATGACACTTGATTCCAAATTGCGCTGGAAAGCACATGTTAAGAAAAAAAAAGAAGAACTTGAGATAAGGTATAGAAAAATGAACTGGCTAATTGGAAGGAAGTCCAATTTAACAATTCATAATAAGTTACTGATTTATAGACAAATACTGAAACCAGTATGGACATATGGTATTCAACTATGGGGTTGTGCTAAAGAGAGTAACATTCTAGTTGTACAGAGATTTCAAAATAAAGTATTAAGAAACATTGTGAATGCACCTTGGTACGTTCGAAATAGTGACCTTCATCGAGATCTAAAAATCGAAACTGTAGCAGAGACTATAAAAAAGTACGCAAAAAGCCATGAAGATAGACTCCATCGGCATGTGAATGTGGAAGCAATTCAGCTTCTAGACAATACTATGCTAGTTGGACGACTAAAAAGAGTGAAGCCGTTTGAGCTAGTAAACTAAGTGAATTACACATAAAACAAAATAATGCTATAAACACAACACAATTGTGAGTTACAGACTAAACAAAGCGGGGAAAACTGTTGAGTGAACCCTAAGTTTAAATCTGACTTTTCTAGTAAATTAAGTTAAAACAAAATTGCTAATTAGTCTTATTGACTAGATTGTAATAAAAAAAAACACAGTGTGTTTGACAAATAAAAATAAAAAAAAATCTTCCGTCAGGTTTTTTTGACTCATTGATTTTTTTGACTCATCATCACACCCTTTTTTCTGCGCCCTATTGGTTGCCATTCTAGGACCTGCTTTGGTAATCTTTTGTCGCTCATCCATTGTACATGGCCGTACCATATCAGTTGCCTTTTAGTGATGTCATCCGTTATGCTTCCCTCGATTCCCATTCTTTCTTTTATGATCTCATTTTTTATATGATCTGTTCTAGATATTCTCATTGATCTTCTTATTGCATCCATTTCGACACTTTCCATTTTTGTTTTGTATTTTTCTGTTACGCGACAAGTCTCTATACCATACAACAGCGTGCTTTTCACCATTGTTTCATATATGTTAAATTTTACATTCTTTTTTATCTCTCAGCTCCATAAAATACTGTTAAGACAACCAATAACCTTTTTTGCTTTTACTATTCTTTTTTCCAGTTCTTTACAGTCTGTTCCCGTCTTATCAAATGTGACACCCAAGTATACATACTCATTACATGGAGATATTGTTTGTCCATTTTCTAGTTCTAATTCACTTGATTCGTTTCCAATACATAAGTACTGTGTCTTGTCCACGTTCACTTTTAACCCCCACTTTTGGTATTCTTCCGTTAACTTTCTCATCATATACTTCATGTCTTCTTTATCATTAGCTACAATTACTTGGTCGTCAGCAAACTGTAGTGTGTATATGGTAAATCGGTCGTTAAGTTGTATTTCCATGCCGCGTACTTTGCGTTTCCAGTTTTTTAGAGCTACTACGATATATATTTTAAAAAGAGTTGGGGAGATACAACATCCGTGTCTTATGCCTTTCGTTACCAGGAATTCTTTTGAAAGTCGATTTCCAATTTTAATTTTAGATTTTGACCCTTTGTATAGTCCTTTTATCGCTTTTATGTATGTATGATTGATATTAGTCTGCTCTAACACTGTCCATAATTTTTCTACTGGAACGGTATCATATGCTCTTTGTAGGTCCACAAAGGTAACATGAGTGTCTATATTTCTGGCGCTCCTTTTTTCAGTTACTTGTTTCAGACAAAAAACATTATCACTAAAAGATCTGCCTGCACGAAACCCACTTTGATCTTCTTCTCATTGTTCAATTAGATCTCTAAGAATCGTACCGTACAATCTACTTAGAGTACTGGTTACTGAAATTCCTCTGTAATTGTTGCAATCCAGCTTGTTTCCTTTTTTATGTATTGAGGATATGAATGCAATTTTCCAATCATCAGGTTCTGGATATCCGTTTATGCATTGATTGATAATATATGTGAGATTTTCTAGTAGATTCTCTGATCCATATTTAGCATTTCAGCATATATTCCCCCAGGTCCGTTAGCTTTTCCGGATTTAAGCTTTTTAATACTATTCTTTGTCATTTCTTTTTGATGATTACTTCCTCTCCATGTACTTATATGTCTCTCCTCGGAGAGGCTGCCAGATATTCGGGTCTCCTCTCCTGCAGCAGTACCTTGTAGTGTTCTGTCCATTGTTCTGGTTTGATGATCTGGAGGTTTACTTTTTCTTTTTTTTACTGTAGAAATGAATTTCCATACTTCAGAACTCTGCCTACCTCCTACTTGTGTATTTATATCTTGGCATTTGCGCTCGAACATTTCATTCATTTCTGTGCGTATCAAATTTCTTAGCTGTCTTCTGATATGCCTGTAGATTTCTAGGTCTCTTTGCTCTTTAGTACTGAGCCATTTCAAGTATGTGCGTTTTTTCTCCTTGACCGTTTCCTGTATTTCTTCCGTCCACCACATCTTACTGTTATTTCTATAATCTTGGTATCCAACAGCTTCTTTGCTTGCTTCCTTCAAGCATTTTACTATGTTTGTATATATCTCTTCAAACGAGTGATCTGTGTTTATTAATTTTTCATCTAATCGGTTCTGATACAATCTTTGAGTACTTTCGATTTCTACACTTCTAAAGTTGTGTTTTTGATTGTCTTCGATGCATTCTAAATTTTCATTTTCTCTAATACTTTCGTCCTTATTTGTTTTTCTGTAAACAGCTGATAACTGTCAAAAAATTGTCTCAAAAATAATGAAATGGAGTATGCAGGGTCTCCCGCTCACCTCACTGGCAGTCAAGAAGAATAGATGTCCTGTACCTGCAGATTGGTGGATTATTTTTGGCACAAGGTTTTTCGCAAAAAATAATAATAATTGAAGTATTTATTCCCATCCTTTTGCTTGGCAAAATTTACATAAATTTTCCTATAACTCAGAAACAAATTGGTAAACTTTAAAGTAGTATAGGAAACAATAAACTTCAAGGCATTTTATGAACGATCAAAAATCAAATCTGATGCTTTTTTTAAAATTATTTATCCGTCACTTAATATTATAAAATACATAGTAATTATGTCGTGCTTGCGTGTTATATTGAGCGTGTCAGCAGGTCTCAGCTTGTATATTTAACAGCACATTCGTGTCTATCATGTGTTGCCGAAATTTTTTTTATGTTCACATTTTTGTTTGACCTCCTTTTAAAAATTATTATTAAACACTAATTTATTATGTTATCTGAAGGCCAGAATTTATCCCGTTTGGCTTAAAAAAAATTCAGTCGGGTTAACAAGTAGAACTTTTACCAGGGGCATATGGTTAAATTTGAGTCAAGGGAAACATTTCTTTTTAAAACTTGCTTCTTTGTATTTTTTTATCGTTTTTAGTTTTCTGTAAAATTTAGTTTCTTGCTTTAGCCTACCGTTATTTATGATACCTATTTATCTTTTCATTAAAACTTTCTAAACGAAACCTTTAAAACAAACTATACGACAGTAGCGTATTTGGAAAAAAGTTTCGGGGTGGGGGGGGGGCAAGATTTTCTGAGGCCGCATTTTATGCTATTTTATGTTTGTATTCATGAAATATGAGGAAAATATCTATAAAAAGCTTAGCTTCGTGGGGGAGGTCCCCCTTATATACGTCACTGCTGTAAAATCACACAACTGTATAGTTTTAACGGCCATTGCAATATCTCTTGCAGAAACTGCACTGTGAAACGCGTATGTATGGAATCTAACAGACTGCTTATTTCAAGGCTAAAGGGTGCAAACTGAATACACTCATTGGACTTGCATGCACTTACCCCCCATAAGGAAAGAAGCATTTGTACCTGCCATGTAAGGCGCGAGGAGCCTGCGGTTGTCCAAAAAGAGACGCTGCTCTCGGATCAAATCAAGACCGACAGTTAATGAATTCTTATTTGTTTTCAATGCGTACGACAAAGACAACTGCTTATATAGTTGTCGCATCTTATACGCCCTTCTGTTATAGATAAATAGATATATAACATAAGATGGCGTTTTTCTAGTACATAGGTACGTGCAAAATATATTGCTTCTGATACAATCTTACCACTCTTATTGGACTGGGGTCAAATACGTTGAGTTTTAATAGTGAACCATTCACAATATGTTTTTATTATGTCAACCAATGCTTCCCTTACTTACATGGACGTGCTTCTTAAGCATAAAAAAATTTGCAAAAAAATTAACATCTATCCGTTAAAATTGGAGTCAAGTGGCGTCAAAATAAAAAAAATCCTCTTTTTTGAATTAATTTGTGCACATATAACAAATACCTTTTTTCAAACAAACTAATCTCTAATGACAGTTCTAATATACCTTGTGTCAATTTTGCAAAAAAATTTTTAGTAAGCCAATGAGCATCAGTTTAACTTTTTTTTTGAATCGGTGTTTTTCTAAAAAACTTCTATAAAACCCACGACTTCTGTAAAATTGCATAATTAAAAAGAAAAAAGTTATAAAAATAGCACGCAACTGGCTTGATTTGTTAAGCATCCATTTGTTTGTCAGAAAATATGCAATTTTTCGTCGAATTTTTGACACTGCACTGTTTGCCAATCTTAATTAAATAATTTTTTAAATTTTTGAAATTTTCTATTGTGCTCGAAAAGGCATATCCAAAGGTATATCGAACGATACTCAACTTATTAACCCGCCAGAATTTTTGCTACCTCCAGAATTTTATTTGATAACAGAAAAAACATTGATAGGATTGTTGGAGACTTTTACATTTGACTTGTTCTGATCCCTGAATTTCTAGAAAAAATGCCAAAAAACCAAGTCCATTTAAACAAAATACTCTCGAGAGCTGCCGTAGACAGTATTCTTCGTAAACAGACCGTAAGTATCAGTTACCCTTAGTTACTGCTCAAAGGGGATCCACAACCTTGTATGGAATATTAGAATAATTATTAATGTGTTCATATTATTATGTTTTTACTTCCAATTTGCCACCAGGTTTTTTTCCTAGATTTTTTTATACACAACATCGCGCTTTAAAACTATTGTGTATTTATCGAAGAAAAGATGTTTTATTAATTGCAAAAAATCTTTTTACTCACGATCGTGATAGATCTTTATCAAACAGCGTTTAGGATAGACGTTTTAATACATATACATTGCAAGGTGAGAATACTAGTGCAGGAGATTTTTGCATTATTTATATTTATAGTTTATAAAACTAGACACGTTTTTCCAATATAAATTTGATAATCACATGTGATCCCTTGTGACGTTTGCTCAGGGATGCAGATGCTATGAGTATATGTTTTCCCTCAACCTCTGCAAAAGGTGTTTAACACACGCTACTAATTAGTTATTTATATTTGGATCCTGTTATCCAGACGTATCTACGTACTTAGTTGCTTTATTTTGTACATTTGGAAAAACCAGTTTAAAATCTCATTTGATAACATTTTTTACAACTCTTATGAACTTACACTGAACACTTATGAAACTCGCCTACGGCTTGGTCTAACAAATAGTCTTGCCCATGTGAAAAAGTTTTTAATAAAAAATGTTCTTACTTATTTAATAAATTAACCATGCGTCGTTGGATTGTCAATGTTTCTTGGTGGTTGCAGTTATGTAACGGAGATCTATATAGAGTGACAAGTAGAATGTTGGAAAACTTAAATATAATAATAAATTTAATCTCTGTTATTACATCATTGTTTGAGGTAAAATATATTACAAAATAAGCAATAAGATATTCCAGTTTTAACAGAAGTCATCAATAATTACAAAACAAACAAACGAAAAATAAACGCAATTTATTATTATTTATTTTATTAAAACAATAAACTCTCAAATTATTTTTAAAAGACATTATGTTTTTAAACAATTACACAAATCAGTTACCCTTAGTTACTGCTCAAAGGGGATCCACAACCTTGTATGGAATATTAGAATAATTATTAATGTGTTCATATTATTATGTTTTTACTTCCAATTTGCCACCAGGTTTTTTTCCTAGATTTTTTTATACACAACATCGCGCTTTAAAACTATTGTGTATTTATCGAAGAAAAGATGTTTTATTAATTGCAAAAAATCTTTTTACTCACGATCGTGATAGATCTTTATCAAACAGCGTTTAGGATAGACGTTTTAATACATATACATTGCAAGGTGAGAATACTAGTGCAGGAGATTTTTGCATTATTTATATTTATAGTTTATAAAACTAGACACGTTTTTCCAATATAAATTTGATAATCACATGTGATCCCTTGTGACGTTTGCTCAGGGATGCAGATGCTATGAGTATATGTTTTCCCTCAACCTCTGCAAAAGGTGTTTAACACACGCTACTAATTAGTTATTTATATTTGGATCCTGTTATCCAGACGTACCTACGTACTTAGTTGCTTTATTTTGTACATTTGGAAAAACCAGTTTAAAAAACTCATTTGATAACATTTTTTACAACTCTTATGAACTTACACTGAACACTTATGAAACTCGCCTACGGCTTGGTCTAACAAATAGTCTTGCCCATGTGAAAAAGTTTTTAATAAAAAATGTTCTTACTTATTTAATAAATTAACCATGCGTCGTTGGATTGTCAATGTTTCTTGGTGGTTGCAGTTATGTAACGGAGATCTATATAGAGTGACAAGTAGAATGTTGGAAAACTTAAATATAATAATAAATTTAATCTCTATTATTACATCATTGTTTGAGGTAAAATATATTACAAAATAAGCAATAAGATATTCCAGTTTTAACAGAAGTCATCAATAATTACAAAACAAACAAACGAAAAATAAACGCAATTTATTATTATTTAATTTTATTAAAACAATAAACTCTCAAATTATTTTTAAAAGACATTATGTTTTTAAACAATTACACAAAGCTATTTTCTACCACATACCAGGAGTTCTAGCTTTTCAAGCCTTTTAATTTTCGTTACTGCAGCTCCAGTTGCTCTGGCTTAGCTACCTCTTAGAGCAGAATAATCATACACCTTTTAAAACGGTTGTAGTACTCATTAAGCAACAAATTTTACCTTTATCGCGTTTTTATTTTAATGCTTCTACGTAATGTCATTTAAATACTGTTTTTAACGAATCAGTAACAAAATAGCGCGTAGCAAACTAGCGGGTTTCAAATTAGCGCATATCAAAACATTGCCTTTTAAAATAGGGTGTGGTCAAAATAAAGCGTTTCGAATAAGTGTGTATTAAAATATAGCCCATTAGTTATTAAGACAGATGCTGTTAAGTGAAAAGCAAACATTTAAAAAAATATATTTTCGAAATTATTATTTAAATAAATCTAACCAAACCCAAATGGTTCGATTATGAAGTCCTAACCTTACTTATATTTTAGCTCACACTACTACTATACTATAGTGTGAGCTATTGTGAGCTATTTTTTCGAGAAAAAAAAGTTGCTCCGATTTCAAAAATTTTTATATATCTCTGCATTTCAGATGATTTTGAAACTTTTTTGTTGCGCCGTCTGTCTGTCTGTCTGTCTGTCTGTCTGTCTGAATGTCTGTCTGTAACGACCAACCCGCATAACTCAAAAACCGCTTATCCGATTTAAATGAAATTTGGTACCTAGGCTGGGTCTTGGGCCGTGATAGTTCCATTTAAAAATGAACAAAATTCACTAAACGCAAGCCAAGTAAAAGGGTGGGGGTAGATTTCAAAAATTAGGGTTTATGTGAAAATATGGAATGTGTGATATCAAACGAAAGGTAATTAAGTCTGGAGTTAAACAAGATACATTTTAGTTTATTTAAAAAAAAGGGTGGCGGTAGATTTCAAAAATTAGTGTTTGAGGGAAAATATGGCATGTGTGATATCAAATGAAAGCTAATTGAGTCTGGAGTCAAACAAAATACATTTTAGTTTTTCAAAAAAGGATGGTTGCAGATTTTAAAAATTAGAGTTTTAGTCAAAACATGGCTTGTGTGGTATCAAACGAAAGGTAATTAAATCTGGAGTTAAAATATATTTCAGGTTTTAGTTATATTAGCTCAAACGTACACTATAACTATAGTACCTAGTGTGAGCTTAGGTGCCCATAAATTGCCAGGGTATTTTTAAATGACCTCTCGAGCAACTTGTGTTCTAATATGTGTGCCTATTATTAAGCTGAGAAAGCGAGCCTTTGCGCAAAAACCTAATTAAAATTTGTATTTCTTGAACGGTTTCCTGAGTATAAACAAATCGGACCGTGGACTCATGAGCACCACGGAAGTGTACAACCAAGCACAAAAGTGACTTCCTGTGGCAAGCATCTGCAAGAAAAAATTGAGTAATGAGGGCTACACTGTTGTTACTGACAAAGCAGGGTCGGTTTAGAAAACTTTGTGGTTGTCCATGGGTGAAAATTTGCTTTAAAATCTGGCAGTGGGACATATTATAAGCATACAGGTTTTGAATTTTATATAGTATGTATAGAGAATAGAGTTTCGGGATTCACCTAACCAGGTTATTTTGGGGGTCTTTAGCAACAGGCGTATGACGTGTATAATGCCAAAACAAACTACTACTGAAAGGGGGGTGCTAATTATAGGGATGCCAGGTTTAGGAATATGTTTCTCTAGACAATAGAATAAAATTTTCAGGAGATGTACTTCAAATTCGAGACATATTTAGGTATTATGAAAACAAAATGTTATCGTTGTTTTTTAAGGGATTTAGGGGCTTTATATATGTATGTAAGAATGCTCTGCATACCTATGGTATATTTATGAACATATTTATTTTGTCTCACAATACCTATACTATAAGAACACAAGTACCAAAAAAAGGAAAGGTTTTCACTTTAGAATTTAAATTCTTGAGGAAAAATTGCAAAAATCGGAATATTTGGCGTCCCGAAAAGGGTCTTTTCAGGACAAATGTGGGCAAATCGCGAAAAAGTGTTGAGATGGCCTAGAACACATCAAAACTAGAAAATAATTTGCAATATATTTTTTTTAAATAAAAACTAATTCCTCAAGTTTTACCACCTACGCTAAGGTCCAAAATTTGATACTTAAGTGGAACTTAGACAGCAACAGCAAGTGCTTATTTTAAGCTCAGTGGAACTTCAACTCTTAAGTCGAAGTGAGAAAGTGGCCATTGATATCCTAAAAAAAAAAGGTTCGAATTATTAAGGAGTTATTAATTTTTTATGCAAATTCAAAGTTTTCAAAACTCAATAAATCTAAGAATTTAAACCTAAAGACAAGCGTTGTCTTGCTTAGAATTAAAGAAAGAGTTGAAATAAAAAATAAAATAAAAGGTTTTGTTTTAACAATTTAGTCGTGCTACGAGTTTATGTCCCCTTTATGCCAAAAGATATCTGCTTAGCCGACATTTTAAAACCTAGTAGGATTAAACTTTTTTAGATCTTTTGTATAATTTAAAAAATAAATATATATTTTTTATTTTTTAGTGGTAGGTTCTTAGATGCACGAAAAAACCACTTTGTTTTTAAAAAAATTTTGGTCTATATTTAAAATTTTGGTAAAATGGTTCGAAGGACCAAAACCTGAGAACGTTATTTTATTTCCATAGGCAACTTGTTAAATAGCAAATTTTTAACAGAATTAAAGTATGTGTCTTAATAACAAAAATATGGCAGAAGTTCCAATTTTTAAGTTTTTTCTCCCTGCTCAAAAGCTACAATTAAACTACAATTAAACTAAACTTTTGACATCTTGAAAATTGATGGCAGTAAGGCAATAGTCGCATGTCCCAGTCAATATTTATAATAACAGAGTTTACCACTGATGGAAAATTGAACACCCTATAAATTATAAATGTCGTACTCCATTTTTAGATTCCCTTTTTTAATTTTAAAATTTTAAATACGAGGGTGTTTTAGCAAAAACTTAGCAGAGGGATATTCTGCTATTTCTTATTGGAATTTGGACAATTTTTGATTTGAATAGGGAAAGTGGGTCCAGGGATAACTTGTTTTGAAGGTCTCCCGAATGTCTTTATAACCGTGTAAATATATCGAGAATTTACCTGTCGAATAGTTTTTGAGATATTTTGCCTTCAGTTTTCCAAATTTACCATAGACTGATAAAATAAAAATTAAATCAAAAAAATATAAAATTTTGATTTAATTTTCATTTTTACAGTCCATGTTAAATTAAGACAATTAAGAGACCTCTAAAATAAAATATCACTCGATACACTTTCCCTATTGAAAATATACCGCCTGTCCCAAAGTACTTCTTTAAGGGTTCTCCTATTGAAGTTCGAGAAAGGAATCTGAAATATAGATGTATCCAACAAAGATGGCCTGACTTTTTTTATATTTCACCTTTTAAGTGGCCTCTATTATCTTTACCAAAAGTCGCTGAAATCGACTGTTAGGGCGGAAGGGGGCGGGGCTCTGTATCCAATGGAATCTATTAAAGGAAGGTAAATTTGGCCTTTGGGAATCACTTTGGAAAACCCAGTAGTGTTTAAGTTTACCCCTGAAAGGGGTTAATTTCAAGAAAATTAAAAGAGACAAACAAAATTGACGTTTCCGAGGGTTTATCCAAATTCCATATTAAATACCCGAGAAGGCCACTGTTAAAAATTTTGTTAATCACACTGTACTGGGCTTCTAATCTAGATTTTTTTTCAAGGGTACTTTTTCAAAGCCGGCTTTCAAATAAATAGTAGTAGCTACATACAAAAGATACACACAGAACAAGGAGTTATTGAAAGTTTGTATTTAAGAGCCGTTAATATTTCAAATAATAATAAAGGATTAAATACAGAAATCTACAACATTAAAAATGACTTACCACAGAATGGTTATTCCGAGAAATGATAAAACTCAACGTTCTCTAAAATTAAAAATTAACTAAACGTAGAAAATTCTGAAAATAATAATCCATTGGGTAACATTCTATATATTTAAGGGATTTTAGAAAACTTAAGACGAATATGCGAATTCTATAATATTAAAACAGAATGTTCATCGGGAAACACGATAAGGAAGGAGCCTTAAACTAAAACAAAACCAGAAAATCCCTCATATATACAGGAATGTAAACCATATCTAGGTGAAACGAAATGCCCTCTTCAGGTGAAAGTAATTAAACATCTAAAAAGTACCTAATTAGGGGATATTGAAAAATCAGGTTTAGCGGATCATGCATGGTCAAATGATTACAGGATTCAATTGTCTGAATAATGTTTTGCATTAGGGGTCGCATTGGCGAAAACGAAAGTTTATTGAATCTGCGTTTATAATGCAGAATAAAGAAGTTTTTAGTTAACATGTCAAAGATATGGAAACCACTCCTTAAGGAAAACAAACCACTCCTTAAGGAAAACAAACATCTTAAGATGCCCTCCCGTCACACGTGACTGCTCACCAAGTAGTAGCCTGTAGACTAGATTGTTTACTTTACACATGAAAACGATTAGTGAAACTTACTAACCAAAATGTCGTGTTTACATAAAATAAAAACAATGGAAATCCGAAATTTTGTTTCTACTTAATCATTGTCTACGAGTTTCAAACAAAAAAAAATCCGTGTGCGGTTTTGTCCTGCACTATTTTGATTGCAGTGTTTTGGTTACCGCTGTTCCGAAGGATCACTATTTTTTAGATATCTTAGTGACACTCTTGTTTTAAGAAAATTGACTGAAAAATTATACTTACCCGTTCAGAAGCACACATCTGAATTTTCCTGGAAAATAATATATCTCACCTAACCTGACTAAAACCATAACTAATCTATTCCTGACGCACGCATCTGAATTTTTCTGAAAAATATTCTAACCTAACCTTTAAATAATTAAATTTATTAGACATTCCAGGATGACGTCATTGACAGTCCGCCATGTTGCTTGTGGGGCAGACAAATCAATACCACCATATGTAAACATGGGAAACAGTTGTTTCTTTTTTTGTGTTTTTTTGAAAATGCCATCGTTTTGTGCGGTTGTTGGGTGCTCCAAAAGGGGAGAAAGGGATAAACTACGTTTTTTTAGAATTCCTAGGTCATATAAAGGGCGTAGAGAGACGTTAGATGCTCTATCCCAAAAACGTCGTGAGGGTTGGATTCGCGCATTAAAACGTGGAAACTTGAGTGAAACATTTTTAAATAATGCTCGAATTTGTGAAAACCACTTTGTAAAAGGTATGTAGTCAATTATGTTATTAATATAATTTGCAAAAAGTTTAATTTCTTTAGTTTTTTGTTCAGTTGTGAATGCTTCTTTGTATCAAATAATATTAAGGTTTTAATGTGTAAATAATGCTTTGTTCATAGTTGTTATAGTCCCAAGACATAGTTTTATGGCTAGTTTACCGAAAATTTAATAGCTAATTCTCAATTCTTAATGCTTTGTTTTGTAACTCCATCTTACAAAACTAAGCAAACTGAAAAAATGCAGATATCAAAAATAGGCATTAGAGAGAAAAAGCCAATTTAACACTTATCAGCTTCTTCTCAGTATCGATAAACTCATCATTCCATTGGTGAAAGACACAAATATGTCAAGCTTGACAGGTTTGTATCTTTCAACCAATTAAATGATGATTTTTTCCGAGGGGTGAACAGCTAACCCAAAATGTGTACACCGATTGTGAAAATCCACAATCTTTTGCTAAGATTGTGAAAGATTGTGAGGGATTGTGGCAAGATTGTGAGGGATTGTGGCAAGATTGTGAAAGATTGTGAGAGATTGTGAAGGATTGTGAGAGATTGTGACAGATTGTGGGTGATTGGAGGGATTGTGTAAAGATTGTGAAGGCTTGTGAACAGATTGTGAGAAATGGGTACACCGATTGTGAGAGCTGTTCACCCCTCGACTTTTTCGATACTGATAAGTGAGTTGATAAGTTAGGAATTAGTTTTTTCTCTCTATTAAGTATTGAGAATCACTTAACAATAAAGTTTTTGGAAAATTGGGCATTAATTTTAAATACCATCCTCATGAGCTAGCGAGAATGTTTAAAGTTGCAAGTTATGCATTTATCTAAAATTTTTAGAATGGACAAACCACACTGTCATACCAATAATGTTACTTTTTTTAGGGGAATCAGCTCAAGTTGAGGATAAGGATAATCCTGATTGGATACCATCAGTGAATATGGGGTATACAACTACTAAAAGCCATGATGAGGATTCTGTTAAACGACATAGTAGAGCAGCTCAACGTCATACAAAGCGACTTAAAATGGTGAGGTCATTTTTTTATTTATAGAGCAATAAAAGCATGTTCATCCTTTATTTTGCAAAAATAGTAAATAACCAATTTTGCTTGTTTATTCTTATAGGACGAAGCTAGCACAAGTAGCACTGTCAATCCTGAAATATCAAGTGACAATCATTTAATAACTCCCTCAATGAGTGAAGAAACAGGAAAATGTAATGTATCGGTTCAAACAGATCTAGATATGGAACATCTTGCAAAGTTATTTGAAGATTTAACCTTTAGCAATGAAAGAATTTTGGAATTGCAAAAGAAAGTTAAGGCAACAGATTTATCTGAAGAGGCCTTTACTGACAATGATACAAAAACACTATATTTGACTGGAATTCCATGCTCCAAAATGATGTTCAGAACATTTGATTCTGTATCTCCTTATTTCTCAACTAAAAGTGTTTTATCCCCATTTAAACAGTTTATTTTAACTTTAATAAAACTAAGACTTGATTTACCATTTAGATATTTGGCTTATATTTTTGCTATCTCACCAACAACAGCATCTGACACATTTTACAAGGGAATTGATATATTTTATGAAAGGTTCAAAAAACTTGTCTATTGGCCAGACCGAGAAGTTTTAGAAAAGACTATGCCATTTTGTTTTAAAAAAAACTTTGGAAATCGTATTTCCATAATAATAGATTGTTTTGAAATCTTCACAGAAACTCCATCAGGCCTATTAAAAACAGCTCAAATGTGGTCAAATTATAAACATCATGAGACTGTAAAATTTCTGATAGGAATTACACCTCAAGGCACAATCTCATATATTTCAGAGGCTTGGGGTGGTCGAACCAGCGACAAACATTTGACAGAAAACTGTGGAATGCTCGACCTGATTATGCCAGGAGACGTAATTTTAGCTGATAGAGGCTTTTTAATAAGAGATTCAGTTAAAATATTAGGAGCAGAATTACTAATTCCAGCATTTACAAAAGGAAAAAGCCAACTCGAACCATTAGATGTAGAAACTACTCGAAAGATAGCAAATGTTAGAATACATGTTGAAAGACTTATTGGTATGCTTAAAAGAACATTTAAGGTTTGTCAAAGTACACTACCTATAAGCATGTTATCTGCTTATAGTGGAGAAAAAAGTGCACTGGATAAAATTTTAATTGTTTGTAGTGCTTTAATAAATTTATGTAATAGCATAGTACCACTGGAGTAAACAAGATTATTTTTGGCAAAATAAAAAAAGTATGTATTTACTTTATGTACACTTTTTATCACTTTAAGATGAATTTGTATCAGTATTTTTTTATTTAAATTTTACAATTTATATTTTTTTATTTAAATTTTACAATTTATATTTTTTTATTTTATATTAATATTTTTAGAATATATGTATATTATAAAATTCACATGTTTTTTTATGGCCACCTTTGGGCATCAGTAAAATCAAATCCATTTTTTTTATTAAAAATTTCAAATTTGATACATAAAATAAATTACACAGTTGGGCAACTCTCAAATATGAAAAAAAATATGTTGCCTTTTCTCATGAAAAATTTTATTTAATATGAATACAAAATTTAACAGGAATGGCGAAAAACTGCCTAAATACACTTCTGGGGAATAAAATTTCCAATAATTTTTACATAATTATATTGTATATTTTATTATTTGTATATGGATGGATGGAATTATTCTTTTATTGTACAAAAATGTATTTTGTGAAGTTATTTGTCGTTCATGTAAAATGTCACTTTAAAATAAAACACTGTATATAAAATAGGAAAAAATGTTTATTTGAAATTTTTTATAAAAAAAGAGCTAGGTATGTACCTATAGGTAATAGCCCAACCAACAAAACGCAATTTAAAATTAATTGTGAGTAATATATTAATTTTACAGTTTATATATTTATTTAAATCAGCCTGCAAAAAAACTGTTTTTTCTTAATACATTTTTGGTAAGTAGGTACCTTTTTAAAGCATAGAAAAAGGGTTATAACACTCTACATAGTGCAGGTTGCATGTGTATTTCTTGCAGGTCTGTGAGATACATTTTAAGATCTTCTCCTTCTAATTGTGGAATAGGAGGTTGATTGGGATTTCTAATTGGTTTTATTCTTTTAACCCAGTCCATGTCTGCCAGCCTCATCATTTCTACTGATTTTGTAGCTGGTACTGGCCACTGTGATAGTTGCTCGGTGCATGATATATCTGGCGGAGCATTTAAGTAAAATAGGACTGCAGCTACATGGCTACACACCTCACTAAGCCCTGCCATGCACTTACAATGAGCACAGGATACACCACCATCATGTAGCAAAATTAACCAAACATCCAGGGGTTTTTCTCTCGTCTTTTGAGAATGTTTGACCTGAAACAAAATGTTAGTATAAACAAAAAGAATAAAAAAAATTTTCATGTGGTTAAGAAAAAATAGGTCCAAAACATCTTCAAACCTTCCCAAAATGGCAAATAGTTTTAAAAATTCCAGAATAAAAACTTTGTAAACAAATTATGACTTTATGAAATTGTTGGATAAAAGGTTTTTAAAGTAACTTGTTGAACGAAAAAATGTGTTAATTTTTTTATTTTATATTATATCTACAGGTATAACTATATTAGCTTCTGGAAAACAATAAATATAAAATAGATTATCTATAAGAAGTAACTTCAAAACATTTTGTTCCAAAATCCTCCGTTTTATTTCAAAATCAAAAGTATATAACTCGGTATATATGTATAGCTCATAAAAAGTTTCAATAGTTATCAGTTCACTAATGGAGTGTTTATAGATTAATACTGGGTTCATACAGAGAAATACAATAAAAATAATTGTTGATTTTATGAGGATCAGTGATGGTGTTTATAAATACACCTTAACATAAAAAAAAGGGAAATTAATAATTTTTAACTTTTATTTTATTTTGCTGTCTGAACCCAGCATTAATTAAACATTTTTTAAGTGCTTACCTTGCCAACAACAACATAATGTTGTCCAATTTTCTTTGCCATCACATCCAAAACAAAACCAGCCTCATAGTATTTGTAGGCTTGTAGGGATTTGTAAGCCTTCATCTGCTCTCCACTATAAAAACTATGGCTAAGAATTAAATAGGTCTATTTGTCCAACTTGAGGCAGAAAACTTAAATCTTTCAACATGTCTCTACTATCTAATCTATAGGGGTCAACATTGTTTATTAGTCCGATTTTCTGTTCATAACGCAGTTTAACGTCCATTTCAAGACTCAAAAAATAGTCACTGGGATTCATTTTCACTGATATTCCACAAAAAACTAAATACTTTCACAGGTAAATCGTTAAAATCACTAAAGTAGCATAACCGACCGCAAGCACAGATGTAAACTAAATGGCCTTCAAATTTTTGTGTGCCCCACACGCAATATGGCCGACAGTTCAAAATCACGTGACCTGGAATGACTAATAAGTAAATAAATAATGCGCATTTTTGTTCATGCGTGAATTGTTTTAATCGTATGCCATTCTGTGCTGCACTATTCATTTATTTGTTCACAGCCAATACATATTATGTATCCCTGTAATAACAAATGGTTTAATCAGGCTAAAACCCACCGTAATGCCACTTAAAAAGAAGTTTAACATCAAAGGGTAATTTTAAATCATGGATCGGCACAACCGCCAAAACAATACCCATATTAATACATGTTGTTGCATTCTTAAAACAATGCTTGAGTGCAACATTAATAAATAGTTTTTATTTTGCCTTACATTTTATTTTATACAGTCCGTGAATTTAACTACCTCTAGACAAGTACACTATTATACACATAGCAAACAATAGTAAAATTCGCGGGCGAACATAACTTTTAAGAAGCTTTTAAGAAGCCCATTATTTGCCTCACTAAATTACCTTTCTGAGACGATTAAAAGCTGCTTTCTCTGAAAACCAAACGAGTGGGGTCTCGTAAAAACTGAACATCAGCGGCGTTCTTTATTTTATTTTCAAATTAGACATAAAAGATAGTTTTTTTTTAAAACAAAACCATTAGCAGTATTTTACAGAGACCGGTCTACATTTGGGTTTACAGTTTGACCCATTTTTTGCCTTAAATGCAGTTATATTTTTAGTATGCAAGCTTATTGACCCATATTATTATTTTTGTTCCAAGGTCGTGAACAATAACAATTTTGCCTGAAGCGTACAACCGAAGCTTGCGAGGGCGTCACAGAAGCTTGGGCAATAATTTTATTGTTCACGACTTTGAAAAATGACATTTAATACCGAACCAAACCAAGGACCAAGGAGAGTTATACTAGTATTCTAAAGATTTAGGATTGACAATAAATGTACTTGTTAATGTCGATGTTTTATAATGTAGCTTTTTTTTACTATCACTGTCTTAACATGTTGCTCTTTTAGATGTCGCTGTTTTATAATAAATATCGCTGTTTTGATTTTTCGCTTATTTAAATGTCTTAATGTTGCCATTCTAAAGATCGCTGATTTTAAATACGCTGTTTTAAAAATCGTTCTTTTAAACTAGAGCGCCAAATATACTTAAATACGCTGTTTTAAAAATCGTTCTTTTAAACTAGAGCGCCAAATATATTTTAAAAAAGATCCCAGGAGTAATTTCAATTTTTATTTGTAGAGCTGTGTAACTATCTTAAAATGCTTAGCTATCTATATACTTAACCCCGGAATTTATGAAAAAAAGATTCAAATTAAAAAAAAACTGCTGTTCACTTTAATAAGGTTTCTATTATGACGCTCCAAAAAGGAGAAGATAAACGCGGTATTGTTTTTCGCATAACTACGTTTTAAAGAATTTTTAATTAAAATTTTACAAACTTTTCTCATAAATTTGGGGCCTTAAATACGTGTTGAGACTCTTAAACCTTTATTATAAATTTATATTTTTATTCTGGCTTTTCGTTACTAAATATAGGTGTACTGTACCAAATAATTTACGACCAATCAAGGTTTTACCTTATGTTAACATCAAAAATGTCAATCATCAAGACATATGGGAACAGGATATTTTTTTGCTACTGGTAATGGTTAACTCAAAATTTAGCATACATTATCTATGAGTCGTCTGTCTGGTTAATTCAATTTTTTTACGCAGCGACGCGTGCAAGTCGAGCTAGCTGACTGAGCCGGTTATTTATTGACCAAGCCATAACAGATAGTGAAAATACAAAATTTCTTTGCATGTTTATTGATAAAAAACTAAAGTTCTCGTCTCACATACCATATCTTAATAAAAAAATCTACAGGAAGCTACGCCGTATGAAAAATTTTTTCTGAACTTGACAATAGTATGGCTAGAACAACTTACTACGCCTAGTCGAATCTCATTTAAGATACGGAAGTGCATTTTGGGGTAATTGTAGCCAATACTTATTTAGATCCGTTTTTACCATACAAAAAAGATGTATTAGATACTTATGTGGGGCGAAACTCAGAGATCACTGTAGACCTTTATTTAAGAAAGAAAAACTTTTAACGCTGACCTCTCTTTTTATACTTGAGACAGTCTCTCTTATTTATAAAAAATATAAAAACTCTACTCATGAGCACACGTATCAGACAAGAAATCACACCAATATCCCATTGCCTATTCCTAAGTATACATTAACACAAAATTCTTTAATATATCGTAGTGTAAAAATATACAATAAGCTTCCAGATAACATTAAAGAAATGGATTCCTACAGGACATTTCGAGAAGCAGTTAAGGATATATTGGTAGAGAGAGCATATTACAGTCTCAACGAATTTTTTGATGATCAGTTTTAAAACTTCTTGGGGGATACTATATTACAATATTTCTAAAATGCTTTACGTTTGTTGTGTTTGCTTTTGTTGTCTTTATTATTATTTATATATACCTGCTTAAATTGTAAACTAAACATCTCACTGTGTTTTTGTTTTTTTTCATGTTTAAATTTTAAATTTATGTTTTGTTTTTCTTTTTTTTGTTATTTGGTATTTTAACCTGAAAATTTCAATTTTTCTTAAGTGTATTGCAAATTTTTTAACCTTTTAACAAAGTATGTTAATATTTAATAAATTGTTATTCTTAAATTGTTATTCTTGTAACATGGTTTTATGTTTTAAACTTTTTGTTATTGGTTATTGTTTAAATATTTTTATTACTTTTAACCTTATTTTGAGAAGTTTATATTTATTTGTGCTTTTTAAAAAAATGTTTTAAATTTTTGTGGGTTTAATGTTTATTACAGCTTTAGGTGTATTAAGATTTATTTATTTATGGCCAAAGCTGTGTGTGTATTATGTTTTTAGTCAGGAGTTTTTATTGATCTCTGTTCTTTTTTGTTCATTTTTTTTTATTAATTTTTTTTATTCATTTTTGTTATGTTCTAATTGATATTTATTTTTATTATTTATGTTTTTTTTTTGCTCTTTCCTTAGTTATTTTGCTTTTTTGACTGGATTTACTACTAGTTTTTAAGTTTATTACTAGCTTTGTCAATGAAACTTCTGTTTTTTGATAATAAAGCATATTTTGACTTTGACTTTGACTTTGACTTTATACTAGTATACGTATAAAATAATGAGCATTTTCATATAGGTGAGCAATTCTACACACAGAAAATCAAATTCGTTAAATTTACATTTTTGATATTGTTAAGTTTCTACATTTAAATTAAATAAATTTGAATCATCGTAACAAAGTTGATATTGTTAATTTAACGCTTTGGTTTTGTTATTGTTTTTAAATTAACAATGCCATTATTTAATACGTATGGATTTAAATTTCATATTTTTAAAATAACAATACCATTCCATTAGAAATGGCTTATATTAGTATATATCGTCGGTATGTATACTGGCAAAATCCACTAAGTCAAAAAAGTAAGGTTTAAGAATATCGCATTTTAAGAAGTTCTGAAATTAGGAACAACATTCTGAGACATTCGTTTAAGTGAGAAACTCCTGAATTTTACACGATCAATGTATTGGGTATTAGAGCATGTATATAAGAATCCAAAAAAAAGTTTTTTTTTTTAATTTAGTTATTTTTAATAGATTTTGTCAAATCTGTGACTAAATGTATTTTTTAAATTTGGTTTAAACGGCTTCGCTTGATCACGGCTGGTTTTACTAAGATAAAGACTTCTTTATTAATATACAAATATCTCAAAAACTAAAAAAAATTACTGGGATTTTGGACGATGTTATTATTATTACCATACAGGTATAAATGGCACCACATTCTACTACATTTGACAATTAATTCACTTTACCAGTTCCACATAATGTTTTGTTAATTTAAAAATATTTATCAAGTTATAGTTGTTAATGTTACGATATTGTTAACTTTAATAAACCATTCATTTATATATATATATATATATATATATATATATATATATATATATATATATATATATATATATATATATATATATAACAATATTATTTGGTTAAGTTAACCAACTTTTTTTTTACTTAACAGTTCCTTTTTTCTGTGCATGAACTTACTTCGAAATGGAAAAATACATGGTTGTGACATTTCCAAAACAAACAATTTTTGCAGTGGTAAATGGGCAGTACAAAAGAAGTATATATTTTTTATTCTTAATTTTTTCGATAAAACTTTTCATGTACAACAACCAAAATGCATCAAAATGATACAAGTAAACTGTTCTTTTCTGCAAGTTCAGAGACATATATAATTAAAAACCAATATATATTTTGTTCTTTGTTTGAAATTCGTAGACAATGATTTGGTAATAATAGAATTTCGAACTTCTTTTGTCTGTATTTATTTTAAACACGACGTTTCGGTTAGTAAGTATCTCTAACCGTTTTTAAGTGTAAACTAAACAATCCAGTCTATACGCCGCTACTTATACTACTTGGTGTACAGTCAAGTGTGACAGCCCGCCCCCTTTCTTAATTCTTAGACGCTTATTTTCTCTAAGGAATGGTTTCCATTTGTTTGGTATATCCGTGCTTGGTTGACTAAAAACTTCTTTATTCTGCATTATAAATGTAGTCTCAACTTCTGTTTTCGCCAATGTGACTCCTTATGCAAAACTTTAACATCAGACCATTAAATCCTGTGGTCATTTGACCATGCGTGATGCGCTAAACTAGATTTTTCAATATCCCCTAATTGGGTTCTCTTTAGATGTTCATTTACTTTAACCTGAACAAGGCGTTTGGTTTCACCTAATTATGATTTACCACACTCACACGGGATTTGGTAAATGCAGTCCTGATTATTTGAGGGATTTTCTGGTTTTGTTTTAGTTTTAAAACGCAAACTCTCAATTTTAGAGATCGTTGAGTTTATTTATTTATCGGAAATTAATAAACTCAACCATTCTGTTGTAAAGACAACAGAATTGTTATTCCGAGAAATTAGTAAAATTAACGATCTCTAAAATTAAAAACAAAACAAATGTAGCACATTCTCAAAATAATAATAATCCGTTGGGTGTGATTAACATTCCATATGTTCAAGGGATTTTAGAAAACATAAGACGAATAGCCAAATACTATGATAAAGTAGTAAATTTCATGTTTAGAAAAAACATGAAACATGGGATTAAACGTGCAAAGTATAAACAACATTACAGTTATACACATATAATTTTTAAAAACCCTTTGCACCGCCAAAAAACATAAAAAATTAAGCATAATATCTTTTTTTTAAATTATATATAAAATTTTTATATTTGTTCGGTAGGTACCATTTTAATTTAAAAATTTTAGTTCTATATTCTCCTTAAAATGCTCGGTTTCTATACTTTTTATTTTTATAATTGAAAAATTTTTATTCCGCAGGGTAAATATATTTTTTTTATAAATTTCTGGATTTGACAATTGATACGCCCTCTATTATAGTAAACAAATGAGAAGTAGAAATCAACAATACTAAAAAATGTCATCTTGACTCCAATTCTTTATTTCCCAAAAAATAGAATGAACTTCTCCACTGGCCAGCTTCAGCCTCAGTGATTTTATGTGGAATTGGTCAGGTATAATAAATCATAACAAAAACATTGCATGTAAAAAAAAGCCAAGTACCCGAAAGTAGTATCCTGCAAAAAGAATTGAGATAAAAGTAAAACCAAGTTCTCCAATACAAATTTCAAAATTAATGGTTCTTACTAGTTTGGAAATGTTTTTTTAAACTTTGCTTTTCCAGCCAAATTTCTTTACGTTCAATTTAGCACTGTATTCTAAGAGTCATTTGCAGCCGTAATAGCCAAGTTTAGAAAAACATTTCCAAACTAGTATGAACTATTCATTTTGAAATTTGTATTGGAGAACTTGGCTTTACTTTAATTTGGATAATATTTAAGTAAAATATGCGGGATATTGTTCACTACTTTTGCAATGCCTTATTAAAAATGTTGAGGTTTTTTATATTTTCCTATGGTTTTATCATAGTTTCTATCAGTCTTCTAAAGCTCAGCTCTCTAGTGTTCCTGGAAGTAGGCAATGTTAATTTTACATAACTTTACATTTATATGATAGGAAAGTAAATTGAAATTTTGGTGTTTTTAAATTTGTTCCTATAGTTTTATTATAGTTCCTATCAGTCTTCCAAAGCTTAGCTCTCTAGCGTTTCTGGAAGTGGACAATGCTAATTTACATAATTTTACATTTATAGGGGAGGGAAGTTAATTAATCTTTGAGGTTTTTTAATTTCCTTTTATAGTTTTATCATAGTTCCTATCGGCTTTCCAAAGCTCAGCTCTCGAGCGTTTCTGGAAGTAGGCAATGTTACTTTTACACAACTTTAAATTTATATTGGAGGGAAGTCGGCTGCCCGAAATTAAAATAAAGTAACTGACATTTTTGTAAAAATCGAGTTTTTTTGTAAATTTACATAACCGTAATCTTACGCACAATTTAGTTTAAGAATTTTCTAAATCGGTTAAGAAATACCGAAGTTATTACATGATTTAAATCATGTTACTGCATTTACTCCTATGCTTTTTTAAAACTTTATATTGATTTTTTTCGGTTTTGATAAATCTGCAATTACTTTGTTTTAATGTCGGGCAGCCGAAGTAAATTAGAATTTTGGGGTTTTTAATTTTTTTTTCTATAGTTTTATCATATTTCCTATCAGTCTGCCATTTCTGGAAGTGGGCACTGTTACTTTTACATAACTTTACATGTATAGGGGAGGGGAGTAAATTAGAATTTTGGGTTTTTTTTGATATTTTCCAGGGGTTTGGTCATCATTTCTATCAGTCTGCCAAATTTCAACTTTGTAGCATGTCTGGAAGTACAGTAGAATTTTGATGATTTATACATGAGTAATTGAGTGAGTGGCAATTTGGACGTTTTTTAAAATTTCGTAACTACTTTACTAATTTATGGAATTCCATGAAACTTAGAGGGGTTGTTAACTTCATGAAGCTCTACGACTGTGCATGTTTGAGATTCGTAGCTCATTCCGAAGTAGAGTTTTAGATAGGTCAAATATCGTCTGAAATGTTTCAAGAAAAAATGGTACGGCGCGAACTTGGCGAGGCACTGCCGTGCCCTTACATAAGAATTAGAAACAAAGATTTTGTGCGTAATTGCCCTAAATAAGGTTTCAAAAATGTTACAAAATTTGAAAAAACAACAAAAAACTATCAAAACTGTAAACATAATATGAAATTATGCAGGCAGCGGGTTAAAGTAATAGTAAATCAAATTCTATAGAGGCATCGATGCAGCTTTTACCGAAATTAAAGCAATAAAGTACAGGAATAATATCTTAACTACAAATTTAGTATATTTTGTATTTAAATAATGTTATAGGTAGCTTAATTGATATTTGAACTTCCACTGTTATAATAGAGAATTATGGAAATAAAGTCAGGCTATAATAGTGCCAGGCACCATTTTGACACCTTTACTTTGTAAAATCAGCTGTGATCTTTCAACATACGACCTTTGCTTACTATATGAACAGGAATAAATAGTGCCTTCCTTTTTAATTGGAAAATAAACGACGAAAGTTTTAAATTGAACTTTGGTATGTCAATTTTGAAGGATTAAGTGTCAGTTTTCAATGTGAAACTGTCAGAATAGTACCTGGCACTATTATAGCCTAGCTGTATTTCAATAATTCTCTAATATTGTTTTAACTTGCTTGTCTGCGTTTGTAGGATTTTAGCCCGTGATTCTAGTTAGAAAATTATTCCTATTAAAATAAGAGAACATTCGAGATAACACTAGCCACATATCTGATATTAAATTAATTTTGTAGAATGAACACTACGTTTGTGGAAAAAGGTGTTCTACATATCTGGTTTAAATTTTCCTAAAGTAGGTCAATGTTTCATTTAAAAAAAATATTGCTAGAAGAATAACTTCGAGGTCGCTCCAATAGAAATGGGGGTTTGCGAAGTATTAGTAGAAAGACATTTAGAAAAAACGTAGTTTATGGAAGAATTTTAGAAGAAAGAAAGGCATTTGATATAAAGCACACTTAATTGAAAAATAATAACAACAAATGGGAAATAAAAGTTATAAAATAAAATATTTTTTACGCAATGAATAAGGTTTAAGTTTTTCGCACAATTTAATTTTCTTCAGTTTTATTTTTTTTTCACTTTAAGGATATCAAACAGATTCCAATAACAAAACAAAAAAATTCGGTTTTCTTCTCTGTGGGAATTAGCTCAACCCTGAATATCTACATATACTATACTATAGAGCTTTCGCGTAGTATGGCAAAGTTAAAGGAAAGTTAAATGTTTTTTAAACAAACACACCAAATGTAGTTTCTACTAAAGTTTCCTTTCACAAAATATTGTTTTTTTAATTTCTGCGGTTCAAAACAGCGCTAAATAAAATTGCAATAGGCAAAATTCATTTCGTTTAGTATACTATAACTGTTGTTGTGGCATGGAAACATATAGTACTTAGACATCTGAGCCCTGAAGGTGAGAAAAACTAGAGATATCCCACAAAAATAACCCCAAAGTAAAATTCGCCCCGCCTAAGAAAACAGAGTCTATTAAACTAAAAAACAATGGAAAAAATCGGCGCTAAAAACACGCTAGAAGCTTACCTTCTGTAATTCTCTAGCAGTTTCAAAATTTCACTGGCGGTCGCGGCTCTTTCTTGCGCTTGGAATTTCGGTCTTCAACCCGAAAACACGTGTGACTTCTTTTAGTTTTTTGGCGGTGATTTCTTCATTCCCCTGTCACACACAGGGTGGCGCTTCAAAACTCCCAGCGTGAGCAAAAAACGCGCATGATTTTAATAAAATGATCAGGTGATCAAAAAGAAAATAACTTTCAACAAAGAGAGAAATTATCACCTGATCGGAATTTTTCCCAAACAGGACTTTCTTTTTTGAAGGTTTTTGCAGAAAGCCCAAAAATATCAAAACAAACTTTAATGTTAGGTTTTCCAAAAATTCAAAAAAAAACAATAAAGAAAAATAACTGGCAGCATTAAACATTCCGCCCACCATAAAAATTCCCAATTTTTATAGAAAAACCCCAAAAAACAAAAAAAATCTAAAAAAAAGGTTATTCAATTACCCAAAAGGTCTAAACAATAAATTAGCATTTTTGCAACAATAATTTTATCACAATAACTATGGACGTCATACTTAAGTTAATTCAAATAAGCATGATTCACGCTACACAAGGCTTTGAAGGTTGGTTACTGGCTGGGTAACGGACATACCTTCACCAAACTACGGTCAAGTAATCCTTTCGCGGTTTTTACTTACACGACACGGGGGATTCTATCTGGACTCAAGTAAATTTTTTCAATTCTACCGAGTGACCACTTCAATGGGGGTAGGTTTTCGTCTTTCAACGCTACTAATGTTCCAACTTTTGGAGGGTTATCGGGGGTATTCCATCTTTCGCGTTGTTGCAACGACTGTAAATACTCCATATGCCAGCGGCGCCAAAAATGCTGCTGGATCTGCTGAACAAGCTGCCAGCGATGGAGACGGTTTAACTTACCATTGGTTAGGTCTTCATCGGAAGGGGCTGTCAAGGGTTCTAAAGTGAGGAAATGTCCAGGAGTAAGACTTTGAAAGTCATGAGGATCAGGGCTCATACTACACAATGGTCGACTATTTAAAATAGCCTCAATCTGAACCAATACAGTCATCAACTCTTCAAAGGTTAGGATTTGATCCCCCACAATTTTCTTCAGATAAGTTTTCGTGGACTTCACCCCAGACTCATGGAGTCCACCAAAATGCGGACTGGCGGGTGGATTAAAACACCACTTAATCGCTAAAGTCTCAGCAGCTTGCTGACAATAGGACACAAGGAGTTTATTTGCCCCAACAAAATTAGTGCCCTGGTCACTGTGAAGGGCAGCACATCTGCCACGTCTTCCAACAAATCGGCGGAGGGCAGCCAAAAATGCATCAGTGGACAAATCAGAAACAGCCTCCAGGTGAATGGCCTTTGTTGGGAAACAAACAAAAATACACCCATAAGCCTTTTGACTTTTTACACCACGACGCTTGGTTAACGTGATGGAGAATGGACCCATACACTAACATGGGAAAAGGACTTCACCTGGGACACTCTAAATTTAGGAAGGTCACCCATGAATGGGTGCAATGGTTTGGGATTTACCCTGGCACAACAAAGACACTTGGAAACAACACTGTGAATGGCACTTTTCACCGACAAAATCCAAAACTGTTGATTTAGGAGGTACTCCAATAAGCGAGGACCTGGATGTCCATGCTCATTATGTAATTTTTCAATAATCAAAGTGGTAAGCCTATGACTACGAGGCAACAACATGGGGTGTTTCACCTCATATGCTAAATCAGTGTGACGTAATCTACCGCCCACCCTGAGAACACCATGGGAATCAAGAAAAGGAGCTAACTTTCGAAGAGGCTTAGCACAACTCTCACCCTTACGTATCCTTTTCAAATCTTCAAAAAAAACTTCTTGTTGTACAACTCGCACAACAACTAAAGTAGCATAATAAAGATCTGCCTCATTGAGGGCTTTAGTAGGAAAAGATAAAGAAGGATCTTTTTTCACTCAAAAAGGTCTCAAACAAAAGGCAACAATGCCCAAGATTTTACGTAAATAGGAGTACTTAGTGAGTAACAGCTGTACTTCATCAAGGGGTATTTCTGTCACAAAAACAAAACGATTTTCCTCAGGGGTAGATCAGCATCAAACGCATCAATTTTGTGGTTCATAGGCCATATTTCACTAGACTGGGCAAACCAGGATGGTCCAGTAAACCAAAGAGGATGGTCTATCAATTGACCAGGAAGTAAGCTCCTGGATAAGCAATCAGCTGGGTTCTCCTTACCATTTACATGGTACCCAGAGCTGGGGGAACTTTCTCTTGAATAGTCGTTACACGATTGGCTACAAAAACCTTTCGTTTTGATGGACACGATTTTATCCAAGCAAGGGTAACGCTGGAGTCAGACTAAGCAAAAATCTTATCAATCGGGACGCAATCAAGATGATTGCCAACAAACTCCAATAGCTCTGCCAACAATATAGCAGCACACAATTCTAAGCGTAGAATAGAAAAATACTTTTCAAAGGGCACACTCTACTTTTCCCACACAAAAGGGAGATATTTCCATCCAACTCAATTTGTCGAATATATACTGCACCACCATATGCACACATTGAGGCGTCACAAAAGCCATGCAATTCAGTGGTGACAGCATTTTGCTTCACAACATAACGAGGTATTGATATCGAAGATAATAATGGTAGTTGCGATACATAAAGTTGCCATTGTGCAACAATATCACTGGAGGGGGTATCATCCCATGAAAAACCCTGGACCCGCAAACGTTGCATTAAACATTTAGCAACCAAAACAACTGGGGCTAGGAACCCGAGTGGATCATATATCCTTGCAATCTTAGAAAGAATGTTTTTCTTGGTACAAGTTTTCCATGGGCATCACATCATAACAAAACGAATCCAATTTTGGACACCACTTTAGTCCAAGGATTTTTAAACCAGCAGATTCATCATCAAAGGAAATTGGTTGCTGATGACTAGCTGGAACCGATTCTAGTAACTCAGGAGTGTTGCTAGTCCACTTATGAAGTTCAAAACAACCCAATTTTAACAACGCAATTAGCTGTTTCTGGCTTTCTAAAGCTTCAGCTACAGAATTAGCTAATCCGATGGCATCGTCCACATAAGTAGTATGCATCAACACCTTGCTCGCTAGTAGAAAGCCACTGCCATGATCTTTAACGAGCTGGTGAATAGTACGAATAGCTAGGTATGGGCTCGAATTCAAACCATAAGTTACCGTTTGAAGAGAGTACTCTTGAATCTCCTCGGTTGGGTCGAACCGCCACAATATCTTTTGATAACACACATCAGCCTGATGCATATCAACCTGCCTGAACATTTGACGTATGTCACTAGAATATACAACACTATAAAGGCGAAAAGTAAGCAATATTGACGCAATATCTCTTTGGAGTTTAGGTCCTACCAATAAAATAGAATTTAAGCTACGACTATTTGAGGTCTTGGCAGATGCATCAAAAACAATTCGAATTTTTGACAAGTAACCATCTGCCTTCACAACTGGGTGGTGTGGAATAAAATATGAATGGAAGTCAGGGCTAGAATTGTCCAATTTCATTTCTAGGTAATCCTGAACAAAGTCTTTGTACGCACTATACAAAGCAGGATTTTTCAACAATCGGTTTTCCATCATATTAAATCTACGCAATGCTTGATCAGTTACCAAGTTCTTGTCGAGGCTCTCTGAAAGGCTAGCGAACAACATATCTGCCGGACTCAGTTCTTGAATGAGTGGTAGCAAATATTTTTTCACACAAATCCTCATCAGAGGAAAGAGGGATTTTTTGAGGGGTCGATTCAAGTTCCCAAAACCTTTGTAAGGTACTATCCAATCGAGATTCTATAGGGGAAGACCCTGAGGTCAACAAACTAATGGGTTTTTGAATTTTACGAGGATCATCAATACCACCAAGGAGTATCCAACCAAATATTGAATTAATGGCACAAGGTCCTCCATTTTCTCCTTTTTTAAAGCCAGGCACAAGCATCTGACCAAACAAATCAACACCAATTAAAAGGTCTACACTACTAGGTTGTCCAAAATTAGGATCAGCAAAATCTAAATTTTTTAGGTACGGAAGAATCATATTCTACAACAGTCACAGGTATGGTTCCACAAATTTTAGGAATAAGAATGGCATCACAGGAAAACAAACTATCAGGAAACTTGGACGAGCCTATTTAAGTCCTAACCTCTCAGCCAAAGAGACGGTTACAAAGGACGCTTCACTAGCGGAATCTAAAATGGCCCGACAAGACACAAACTTTTTGTTGGCATCTACAACTAAAACTTCGGCAGTTGCAAAAGGCACAGGTCTCCTCTTACGAGGTTCAAAATGGTTGCTACTGGGTGTAGCGGTACACAATGCCTGTTGGGCACCTTCACTATTAAGTATACGGGGGGGTCTCCCCTGGACGATCAACTTGGGGGCTCGGAGAGCTTTTCACAAAGTGCAACAGGGAATGGTGAAGACCCTGGCACTGACGACACGTGGCATTTGTAGGGCATTGAGATACACCATGTTTGCCAAAGCAGTTAAAACACAATCGTTCACGCTTAACAAATTGATGGCGCTGACCTACTTCTAATTCCAGAAATCTGGTACACTTCATAAGGGGATGGTAGGGCTGTTGCTGGCAATAAACACAACCTTTATTACCAGACTGGCCTGTTCCAGTCAATAACACAGGATAGGGTGGTTTGCCACCCTTCCTAGGGGGTAGAGGAGATGAGACCTCCTTCGGCTTATTCAAAAGAGAACTATTTTCCAAAGCCCGACAATTTTTCTCTAAGAATTTAAACAAATCTTTATAGGACGGGATTTCCTTATCACTATACTCAATCTCAAACTGAGTTTTCAATGGGGTAACAACCTTTTGCAAAGAAGAAGCATTTTAGCAAAATCTAAAAGGTCTACATCATCATAATTTGACAATGCTTCCAAATTTTCCCGGAAAGTGGACAACAATAACCTTAAATCATATGGGTTGCTCGATTTTGCAGAAGGGGCTTGACAAATAGACGTCCAATAATTTGTTACCAAAGTCTTTTATTATTAAAGCGTCTAATCATCGCATCGAAGGCTACTCGATAATTATCAGAGGTTAGCGGTATGTTCCTAATTACAGATGCAGCCTCTGCCACCAGAGCGGTATTTAAGGCTTGAAATTTAGCTATTTCACTCATGTCAGCTTTATCGTGAACAAGTGACTTAAACATATCAAAAAAGGTGGGCCATTTTTTAAGATTACCGTCAAAATGGGGAACCTTTATTCTTTTAATATCAAGACCTGGTTCGTCCCGCCTTCCTTTTTGTAAATATGTTCTTTTTACTATAATTTACCAAATTGGTTCGAATTAGGCTATTTGGTGATTCACTAGAGCATTTTCTATTTTTTGTTTATTTAGTCTTAATTAACTAATTAAGTACTTAAAATTACTGGGTTATTTGCATTTGAAACTCCCGCGGTTTTAAAGGCAAATATTACAATTTGCTATAATTAATTTACTTTACATAAAATGCATTTTGAATTACTAAGGTTCCTAGTTCCTTTAATATGGACCTTCGTAATCTCATTCCTTCCTACTTATTCCTTTTCTCCTACGCCTATGGATTAACGACGCCACTGGGCGACATGTGGGAGAACGAACGCAGTAGCGATACCTGCTGCAGCAGAGAGAACCGTTTCGCCTTCGAACGAGAATACACGCGTGTTAGCGACTCTCCTACCACATGAATGTGGGGTGCAAAAAATACGGTTTAACAGCGCGTCCTCCCATGAGTTCCACTTCCTGTATAAAAATGGTAAGTGAAAATGCATTATTTTTACCTTACATACATTTGTTTATTGCTACACTAACCTAGAAGGTAAACTAGACCATTTCAGAATCCCTTGTACCAGCTTAGCCTATGACCTTATTCCCTTAAATTTACAGTCCACATCTGACACCGTTAAATTCCAGACAACTCTCCTTTCTGGACCACCAGGGAGCCCCATTTTTGATCCTTAGCGACCCGGATTTCTGGAATCGTTTTTTTTGCCTTTTTAGGTTAGTTTTTTTTACTGGTTTCAAATGCAAGAAAAACCCTTGTTTTTCCTAAATGCCTTTTTTACTGGTTTCAAATGCAAGAAAAACCCTTGTTTTTCTTACATGCCTACTTTAGAAAACCCCTAGGTTTCTAAAATACATTTTGCGATTTTTTTTTTGTGTAAAAACAAATGCAAGAAAAACCCTTGTTTTTCTTACATGCCTACTTTAGAAAACCCCTAGGTTTCTAAAATACATTTTGCGATTTTTTTTGTGTAAAAATTAAATATTTTTAACAATAAATTTAGCCTTTTCATGCGAAAAACCAAACACAGATAAAATCTGTAAACTACTATGCTTTTTTTTGTTTCGAATAAATCAAGTTTTTTCGTTTCTTTTTTGTAAAAAAAAAACCGTATGGAATTTGGGTGTTTTTTTGTTTGTCACTGGAAATAGTTTAAAGTAGTGTCTGCAAAGTGCTATTATTTTAGCCGTTGTGCCTTCACATTTGTGGATTGCTATAATTATATCCAATTTGCTCGAAAAAAATCTCCAAATTGCCATATTCATTTTTGCTTATTGCAAATTGCTATGACTATATCCGATTGCGGATGCTTTACTATATTCGTTTTTGCGTAAAAATTGCTATGAATATATCTATTTCTAATTTACTATTATAATATCTGTCTGCAAATGGCTATGATTGTATCCATTTTTTGCGTGCATAATAAATTTTGAAGGAAATTTAATTCTTAACTTGAGAATTTGTTTTCGTGTAAAGGCAGATAAATAGTTTTACCAAATTAAATGCTTTTGATTTGTAGGTATTTATTTTTAAATTTAATACATAGTAGGTACCTACTTATTTGAATTCGCGAGGCGAAGATAAAAAAACTTATACACAAGTTTTTTGTTATCATTAGTTTGCATCGGGTATTTTCTTTACTTTTGTGCGCTTATAGTTTGATTATTGTAATTAAACGTAGGACATTAATATTTATACAGGGTGTCCAAATTTTGATTTTTTTTTCAGTTTACCTAATTTTTGTCAATTATTTTTTGGATTTTTTTTTAAATCATGTCTAGTTCGGATAAAATTTTAAAGGCTAAAGCCTTGCGCTATAGTGCGATTTCACAGCTAAATTTGATCATTGAATCCGCGACCCTCGCAAAAAATGACCCTGCCTATCACAGCGGCTTTAAAGTCAAATTTCGGACATTGTCAAAAATCAAAAAAGATTTTGAAAAGCACCATAATACTTTGTTGACGTTGGTAGCCTCTGATGAGGATCGCTTAGTAGTAGAAAACAAAGTGGCTATGGACTTTTGCAAACGCTGTGACGAGATTTCCACTATATTTTACGAACTTTTCGAACTACCCTTTGAAGATGGAGGGCTTTTGAGCAGTACGATAAATCCCATGGGCAGTCCCTGTGCCTCCACAGACCAGCATGGTTTACTGCCTAGGATAAAAATACCTCTTTTTCAAGGGGAATTTAAGGAGTTTCCAACCTTTTTGCAAGCCTTTAATGCTACCGTGCACAATAATAGGTCGCTGGGAAACTTTGAAAAATTCAATTTGCTTTTTTCTAATTTAAAGGGCCCTGCCCTGGATGTCATTTCTGACATTCCTATCCTTGCTGAAAATTATTTAAATGCCTACCACACCTTGGTGGATAGGTATACAAATAAACGATTACAAGCTTACCTTCACTGGAAGGCAATTGAAGGCTTCTCTCCTCTTACTAAAGAGAATGCTACGAATTTGAGGAATTTGCTTGATTGTTTTTCGAAAAACTTAAGTGCTTTAAAAGTCATGGGTTTTAAAACGGAGTTTTGGGATTATATTATGGCACAAATGCTCTTGGATAGGTTGGACCTAACCACGCGCAAGGCATTTGAGCAAAATTATTGCTCCAATGAGATCCCCTCTTATGATAAAATTCGTGCTTTTGTTTCTAGCCATTGCATTGCGTTGGAACAAATACAACAAACTCAAGATTACTTAAAAAATAAAGATTTGTCAATTTCAAGTCAGAAAAATCAAGCAAAGTTTCAAAATCGATCTGCTTTGTTTGCTAATACTCAGAGAGCCTCCAAAAATGCCTCCCAGTCTCCAAATGGCCAAAGTGGCTTAAATAATACTCCAAACCCTCAAAATTTTTGTTTTCTCTGTAAAAGTGGCGATCATATAATATACAGATGTCCTAATTTTTTGGCGAAAACTCCCCAGCAACGTTTTGAGATTGTTAAACAACATAAAGCGTGTGTCAACTGTTTGGCCTCAAAGCATAATTTACCCCAGCAATGCAAATCAGAAAAAAGATGTTTACATTGTGGCCAATTTCATCACAGTCTCTTACATTTTTTTCCTATTAATTCTACACCTAGTTCTGCGAGTAGCCCCTCTACTTCTGCAGTGCAACCCCCGAGGAGCCCCGTGGCTACCGAATTTAATAGAACCACTAACACCATTGTTACTGGTATGTCTTTAAATGATCGCGAAGTACTTCTCTGTACCGCTTTAATACAAATACAGGATGTTTTTCAAAATTGGCACACAGTGCGCGCCATCTGTGACTCTGGTGCTCAATCTTCATTTATATCTAAGTCATGTGCTGATAGTTTGGGCCTTCCTAAATTTAATATCGCCATGACTCTACAAAGCTTAGATCGAATGACAACTTCGGCAAAATCTGGAATTAATTGCAATATATCCTCTTTGCGTGATAATAATTTTGTTTTTAATTTTGATGCGATAATACTCGATACAATTTGTAGTGATTTACCTCATTCCTCATTTTCGATTAAAAGTTTTCCTTTTCTCGCCAACTTAGAACTAGCTGACCCAGGCTTTAATAAAAGCGATAAAATTGATTTATTGTTGGGCGGCGATGTGTACCCTTACATTTTGCTAGATGGTCGTTTGTCTACGGGACCCAACAACCCCGTCTGCATTAATACTATTTTTGGTTGGGGAATAATGGGCAATCTTTCACTTTCACCTTCAACTACAAATCAAATTAAAACATTTTTTACTACGTCAATGAACGATTCTTTTGTCAATTTAGATAAAAATCTACAACGATTTTGGCAAATAGATGACATACCTAATGTCAAGGCCATTGACCCCGAAGATGAGTTTTGCGAAAATTATTTTTTGAAAACTACCTCAAAAAATGAGGAGGGGAGATATATTGTATCTTTACCATTTAAAGTTACTGCTCCAGATTTTGGCGACACTCGATCCATTGCCGTACGTCGTTTTTTCTCCCTTGAGAAGAAATTGCTACAAAACCCTGATTTTTATGCTGCCTACAGCTCTGTTTTACAAGATTATTTAGATAATAATCATATGCAACCGGTTTCTGCACCTTTGCCGACCGAAATTTCAAATCATTTTTATATTGCACACCATGCGGTGTTTAAAAAAGATTCTACTAGCACCCCCCTGAGGGTGGTTTTTGATGCGAGCATGCACGCCCCTGGCAAAATCTCGCTCAACAACGCTGTTTATACTGGGCCCCCTTTACAAAGGGACTTACAAAAAATTTTATTACTTTATCGTTTGCATAAATTTTGCTTTTGTTGCGACATCCGTCAAATGTACAGGATGATTTTAGTTGACCCTAGTCAAACTAATTTTCAAAGAATAGTTTGGAGGTTTGATCCTAACCAGCCTATTCAAGACTTCGAAATAAATAGAGTTTTATTCGGGGTCTCTTGTAGCCCCTTTTTGGCTATCAGAACTTTGCTGCAACTTGCTAGAGAGCATGAGGACCTTCCTCTTGCCTCAAAAATCATTGAGGAGGCAGTTTTTGTCGATGATGTGATTTCGGGAAGTGATGACTTTTTTAAGGCCACTGAGATGAAAAATCAATTAATCGAGCTACTTAGCCGAGGTGGATTCGAATTGCGTAAATGGGCCTGCAATTGTCCCGAGTTACTATCCGATCTTCCTGAGTCACACATTTCGATGAAGGCTCTTTCACTCGATTTAGATGCTGAAAATTCAACTTTGAAAATTCTCGGTTTAAATTGGAACCCTCATACTGATGAATTTTTTTATACTTTCGACTGTTCTCTCCAAACATGCACTAAAAGAACAATTTTAAGTAATTTGGCCCGCATTTACGACCCTCTGTCTTTTTTGGCGCCAATAGTTTTAATTTTAAAATTAATTGTTCAATACTGCTGGGCAGAAGACTTAAACTGGGACGACCCTGTCAGTCCGGAAATTGTTTTTAAATGGGAAAAATTTAAAAATGAATTAAAGTTTTTGCATTCTGTTAAAATTCCTCGTCAAATAATTTTGCCTAATGCTAGTCAAATCCAGCTAGTAGGATTTTGCGATAGTTCAGAACGGGCCTATTGTGCTGTCGCTTATATTCGAATTTTTTATTCTGATGGAAACATTAAAGTTTTTTTTGTTTGTAGTAAATCTAGAGTCGCACCGTTGCGTCGTAAACTAACTTTACCAAGACTAGAGCTTTTAGGAGCTGTTTTGTTGGCTAAATTAATGGATTTTTTACTAGAAACGTTCTCGGAAAAAATTAAATTTGATAAAATTCTTGCTTTTACTGATAGCACAGTGACCTTATCTTGGATTCAGGGATCTCCTCACAAATTTAAAACATTTGTTTCGAATAGAACTGCCTATATACAAGGAAGAATTAGCCCTGAGTTTTGGCATTATGTTCCTACTGAACAAAATCCTGCTGACTGCGGTACTAGGGAAATGTATCCCTCTGATTTACAAAGATTTTATTTTTGGTTAGAAGGGCCTTCTTTTCTAAACCAACCTACAAATACTTGGGATTTTATGACAGTTACTTACGATGGGAATGCAGTTTTGGAAGAACAGCGAAAAAATATTTTTAACGTTTTTACTTGCGAACAAACAGTTGAATATTATGTAAACAACTTGTTTGAAAAATACAGTTCTCTTTTTAAAATTAAGAGAATAGTTGCTTACTTTTTGCGAGGGTTACAAAAGTTTAAAAATCCCTCATACAATTTTGCTACTGATTACCTTACAAATCAGGATTACTACAAAAGCTTACTTTTTATTTCGAAATGCGTACAATCTTTTTCTTTCCAAAAAGAAATTGAATTACTAAAAGATAAGAAACAGCTTCCAAAAGCTTTTCAAAAATTATGTCCATTTTTGCATAATGAAAGCTACGATTTGCTTCGTGTTGGAGGCCGTTTATGCCATTCAAATTTATCATACGATAAAAAATTTCCAATTCTTTTGCCTTCTAGTGCAAAATTCACTGAATTACTGATTTTAGATTTGCATCGCAGCAATCTTCATTGTGGTATACAGACCACAACTTTTTTACTAATGCAAAACTTCTGGGTATTGTCTGCTAAAAAGGTAGTGAGAAAAGTTTTAAGTTCTTGCCATACTTGCTGGAAAACTAAACCTAACTCCCTTCAACCCCCTATGGGTAACCTACCGAAATTTAGAGTTTCCGAAGCAAAGGTGTTCGAAAATGTAGGTATAGATTTTTGTGGTCCGTTCACGATTACTCTTGGTCGGACCAGAGGTGCAAAAACCATGAAAGCATATGTCTGTTTATTTATCTGTTGCGCTGTTAAAGCCGTGCATTTAGAGTTAGTCTCTGATATGACATCAGAAGCCTTTCTGGCTGCTCTGCGCCGCTTCATAGCTAGAAGAGGACTATGCTCAAAGATCTCTTCAGACTGCGGGACCAACTTCGTGGCCTCTGAAAAATACTTGCGACAAATTTTTTCTGATTGCGTGAAGGGGGAAGGTATAGTTTGGTCTTTTAACCCACCTGCGGCTCCCCACATGGGAGGCATTTGGGAATCAAACATTAAATCTTTAAAGACTCATCTTCACAGGGTAGTTGGAAATCAAATACTCACCTATGAGGAATTAAATACGGTTTTAACCCAAGTTGAAGCCATAATGAACTCACGTCCTTTATGTGCCTTAAGCACCGATCCTACTGATCTGGCGGTCTTGACTCCTAATAATTTTTTAAATTTGAGGCCTCCAGGTACAATACCCGATCCAAACTACTGCGATATTGCGTTAAACAGGCTGTCCAGGTGGCAACTGTTGCAAAGAATGCACCGCGATTTTTGGATTCGCTGGCATCGCGAATATTTGCACACTTTGCAACAGCGAGCCAAATGGCACCAACCTCTTGCTTCCATTGATATTGGTACTATGGTACTGATCAAAGATGAAAATTCCACTCCATTGGATTGGCCCCTAGGCCGCATTGAAGACCTTATTAAAGGTTCTGATAATGTTCCACGGGTTGCTATTGTAAAGACTACTAAAGGTACCTACAAACGGCCTTTGGTAAAACTATGCGCCCTGCCTACAAATTAAACTCTCTGAAATGCCCCTGGGCATTCTCAGGGGGGTGGGAAATGGTTCGTCCCGCCTTCCTTTTTGTAAATATGTTCTTTTTACTATAATTTACCAAATTGGTTCGAATTAGGCTATTTGGTGATTCACTAGAGCATTTTCTATTTTTTGTTTATTTAGTCTTAATTAACTAATTAAGTACTTAAAATTACTGGGTTATTTGCATTTGAAACTCCCGCGGTTTTAAAGGCAAATATTACAATTTGCTATAATTAATTTACTTTACATAAAATGCATTTTGAATTACTAAGGTTCCTAGTTCCTTTAATATGGACCTTCGTAATCTCATTCCTTCCTACTTATTCCTTTTCTCCTACGCCTATGGATTAACGACGCCACTGGGCGACATGTGGGAGAACGAACGCAGTAGCGATACCTGCTGCAGCAGAGAGAACCGTTTCGCCTTCGAACGAGAATACACGCGTGTTAGCGACTCTCCTACCACATGAATGTGGGGTGCAAAAAATACGGTTTAACAGCGCGTCCTCCCATGAGTTCCACTTCCTGTATAAAAATGGTAAGTGAAAATGCATTATTTTTACCTTACATACATTTGTTTATTGCTACACTAACCTAGAAGGTAAACTAGACCATTTCAGAATCCCTTGTACCAGCTTAGCCTATGACCTTATTCCCTTAAATTTACAGTCCACATCTGACACCGTTAAATTCCAGACAACTCTCCTTTCTGGACCACCAGGGAGGATGTCAAAATTGTCGGTGAGGCATCTGGGTAATCCTCCGGATAGAGCTTACGACAAATCGATCTAATTGTGTATTTCATTTCATCAAATTCCTGCACTAAAGTTTCCTGACTTTCTTGTATCTGATCACTAGTATCCAAGCTTATAATTTAAAAATGCAAAGCATCGAATTGACTTACCAGAGAAGGCACATCTTCCCATCTGGGTTTTAACTTTTTTGCCTTCTCTGCATTGCCCTGGGCTTCGACGGCTCTATTATAAGTTGTTTTTAATTTATTAAAAACACTTCTTTGTTTTTGTTTTAAACTTCTTGGATCAGACATTATAAAGCGCTTTTTATCAGATACAAAAAGGTAGGTTTTTTCGCGACAAATCCGCTATCAACACACGGGTACGGTTCGCTAAGAACGCGGCAACAATCTCGCGCTTAACGAAAGCAAAAAACGGAGGTAAATTTCGACGGATTTCACACAAACAAATTCGAAACCCAACGAATAATCAACAATTTTCTAACCTCGGAGGTAAACAAATCAACACATGAAGTTGTGAGGTTAGAACACACAAACGTCAATGAAACGTCAGCCAGCAAGAAAAAAGAACGGGGGCCCGGGCCGCTGCCAAATGTCGAACGGGGGTTTTTTTTATCGCCGCACGAGGTCATAAACCAAACTCAGGGCAACCAACCTTCAAAACCGCATGGTTTAACTCTGGACTCTAAAAAAAAAACCGGTACAAAAACAACAATGTCCGAATCTGGCAAAAAAAACGATAAAATGTGGTTGCTGCAAAAAAAACTATAAAATTACCCATTTTTTAACAAAAAAAAAACTGTAAAATCCAAAGGGCTTTTTCAAAACATAAGGTTCTAAAGGACCAATTAGACATCTGAGCCCTGAAGGGGAGAAAAACTAGAGATATCCCAAAAAAATAACCCCAAAGTTAAATTCGCCCCGCCTGGGAAAACAGAGTCTATTAAACTAAAAAACAATGGAAAAAATCGGCAACACGCTAGAAGCTTACCTTCTGTAATTCTGTAGCAGTCCCAAAATTTCACTGGCGGTCGCGGCCCTTTCTTGTGCTTGAAATTTCGGTCTTCAACCCGAAAACACGTGTGACTTCTTTTAGTTTTTTGGCGGAAGTGATTTCTTCATTCCCCTGTCACACACAGGGTGGCGCTTCGAAACTCCCAGCGTGAGCAAAAAACGCGCATGATTTTAATAAAATGATCAGGTGATCAAAAAGGAAATAACTTTCAACAAAGAGAGAAATTATCACCTGATCGGAATTTTTCCCAAACAGGACTTTCTTTTTTGAAGGTTTTTGCAGAAAGCCCAAAAATATCAAAACAAACTTTAAGGTTAGGTTTTCCAAAAATTCAAAATAAAACAACAAAGAAAAATAACTGGCAGCATTAAACAGTACTCTTTACCAAGCTACGTCAATATTTTTGTTGATTCTAAAATATTAACTTAAAATTTAACACCTGCTTTAATTTAACTGAAAAATATTTATAATTCTTAAAGGAATTTCTTTTGTTGCCGTTGGACGTCTGCACGAAGCTTCTGTTAAAAATTAAGTCGTCTTAATTACGTTTTGGGAAAATTAATGAAGTAATTTAGCTGGGTCATTTATAAACTAGAGTTAAACTTTGGAAGAATTTTAGCTTTTTTTGTATCCAATAAAAAATTTAGAATTAGACGTAGATCTTAAATACTATTTGCTTTACGAAGTGTTTTGACCGGATGTAAAGTTATATGGTCAATATTTTATTTCCAAAGAATTTTTTTTTATAAAATTATACAGGTCTCATTAAGGATGGTATTAGAATCTACTATCGCTACAACTTCTGAAAAAAATTGTTATAACCAAATCGGCTCTTACGAAATAACCTAAAATATTTTTGTTTTTAAAATATGTGACGAGAGGGGGAGGGGGACCAAAATTCTGAATTTGTGGTTTACGTAATTTAAGGACGTTCCCATAGTGATGATGTTCATATTTCCTAAAAACCCTATCCAGTGATTTAAAAAAAAAAACAAAATTGCGTGCGTAATTTTAAAGAACCTTATGTGTATATTATTCTCGGTTAATAAAAGACTAAAATATGAACATTTCTTTCGCAATGAAAATAAAAAATTCTAATGCAAGCAATATCTAGAAACAAACAGTCCTTCTCCGCAGTGACGGACTAAAGTGGCTAAGGGTCCATCTCATCGACATTTTTTTTGTTACTTAGCTCAAAGCGTTTCTTAATATAATCATAATATGACGTAATAAGGAACACTTAAGGCTAAGTATCGAAAAAAATAGTCGGTACGTTGGGCTATAAGGTACTTAAAACTCCGGGCGTTAGAGTTAGAGACGCGTCGGGCTCAGTGAGAGGGATACCCATTATAGAAATTATTTTAACAATCTTGTGCTTAAAAACTACATTTAAGGTCTCAATGCGCTGGCTTTTATATACATTAGAAGTGATCTATTGGAACAGTTAAATTTTAATTTAGTAACACTGGGTACTCCAAAAAAAAAATGGTTTGCAACAGAAACCAGAAACCCCTTCTCCCAGACAGAAAACTTTTTTAACTTCTGACTGAAAAACAAGAAATGCATGAACCGAAATTTCTTACAAAATGTATCTAGAGTGTCAGTTTTTACACAAAAACTACCTTATTTTTCAAAAATTTTAACCTGCGACGCATTTTATTTTCCGATCTTGCTAAAATTCAAAGTTCAGATCTATTAAAAACAGCAAAGAAAAAATATTTTGGTGGTTTTTGGTGCGCTTTACGGTTCGTTGATTCTGGATCCGCCACTGATCTTGGGTACAATACCAAAACTGATAATGTATATTTAGTAGGAATTAAAATCGTTTTGATCATTGATGTAGTTTTGCCTTTGTTAGAAATGGATAGGGCACAATTCACCGCGGCCAATTCACCGCCAGCCGATTAGACTCGGACGACATGGATACATTTGCCCGTCAAACTTCTCTATCTAGTCAATATTTGTATTTTTAATAATTGTGCCTTCAGCCTAACTTTGGTTGTTTTGTTTTTTAAAAATTGAAAGTCATCAATTGGCAAAAATTATAACAGGCGTTATATAAAAACAATATAAAATAAGGCATAATACACAAATAAAATGTTATTTTTAAATATATTATTTATTTATTTATTTATTTATTTATTTATTTTATTTACTTATAATGCAACAATTTAACAATACCTATTGGGAATAAATACAGTTTTTATAAAGAATAGTATAAAATTAAATAACATAAATTCTCATATCCCAAATGAGGGTCCGAGACTTCCACCTAAGTTGTCAAGCAACTTGTATGTGGAAGGCTCAAACTACTCTAGTTAAATCAGTCTGACATGTTTGTGAAGAATGATTGTGAAGGATGATTCTGCCCGGAAAAGAGAGTGATAGAGCGATATCTGGTAGTGTGTATTATTTTGTTTCTTAGCTTATTCCAGGAATACAGTGAATTTATTTGGGTTTTGAAGTATGTATACTTTCACTTTTTTGCAAAAAATTTGCTTTTTTTCGAGAAGATGTGATATTTCTTGTGGCAAATCGTTAAAAAACTTTGGGCCATGGTATGAAAGTGTCCGTTGGGTAAGATTATTAATCTGTTTGGGAATTTGCATTTGTCTATTTTCTTTAGCGCGAGTGTTTTGACTGTGCTGAACAAATTGACATAGGCCGTTGTTTTTCAGTTTTGTTATATTTTTAAGAACATTGAATACATATAAATTTCTTATATTAAAAATTTGAAGACCATTATATAATGTTTCTGTAGAATGAAGCCTATCTTTTTTAAAAAGGATTTTGAGAATTGTATTTTGGGTTACAGCTAAATTGTTTAAAGCGTTAGAATATAAATTTCCCCATATGATTATGCAATATCTTAATATAGATTCAATAATAGAGTTATAAAAAATTTTAAGCATTTTTTCATTTAAAATATTTTTTATTTGTGAGCATTTATAAAAAAGTTTTCGTAATCTTTCTAAGAGTATGTTCGCGTGTTCCCCCCATTTTAAATATTGATCTATAAGTATCCCTAAATATTTTGTCTTTTCAGTTTTATTTATAGCAATGCACGTACAGTTAATATTTTGACAATTTTGGTCATGAATTTTTAAAAATTTTTGAGAAGGTTGATTGGTCGATGTTGCCGAAAATGCCATGAATACCGTCTTTTCGCAGTTAAGACTTAAGTAACTCCAATTTAACCATTTTTGTAGTCTTCTGAGACCCTGTTCTGCCTCTCTATATGCTTGTTCCCAACTGTCTCCCATAAATAGGATCGCACCATCATCAGCGAACGATATAATTGAGTTTTTTAAAATTTTACCTATTTCATTTATATAAATGAGAAACAGAATAGGTCCCAAAACTGTACCTTGTGGAATTCCCGTGGTCATATTTTGATAGCTGCTGTACGTATCATTAATCTTTGTCCGTTGTAGTCTATCTGTCAAATAGTCTGTAAGTAAGTTTAATGCCATACCTCTAACTCCAATGTTATATAATCGTTCTTTTAGTTTGTTATGGCATACCGTGTCAAAGGCTTTCCTTAAATCCAGAAAAACAACCAGATTTTTCTTCTTTTTATTTAAGTTTTGTGTTATGTCATTAATTAAGCAAAATACGGCGTCTTCTGTACTTTTTTGTGATCTAAAGCCAAATTGTTTTTTATATAGGTAATTTCTAGACTCAAGGAAGCCTACCACTCTTTGTTTGACACATTTTTCAAAAATCTTCGCAAAATTATTTATAAGGGAAATCGGTCTATAGTTTGTAGGTATTTGACTGTCTCCTGACTTGTATATTGGAGTTACTGTCGATTTTTTCCATGCCGATGGTATTTTTGAGCTTTCAAAAGATAGGTTAATTACATGTTCAAGTGGTTTTAAAATATATGGTTTAACATTTTTTATTAGGAGTGATGTAATTCCATCCTCTCCTGGTGCCGAATCATTATTTAAACTCATTATATGTTTAGAAATTTCATTTTGGCATACAGGGGTTAAAAATATGCTATCTTTTTGAATGATTTCTCTAAATTCGTTTCTTTGATCATACATTGGTATCTGTAGCTGAATTTGTTTGCCTGCTTTTATAAAAAAATCATTAAAAACCTCGCACTTTTCTTTAACGTTTGAAATTTTTTTGCCTGTGTTTAAGATTAGCTCTGGTATTGCTCGCGAGTTGTTTTTTTTATTGTTTGTTATTGCGTTTACTGTGTCCCATATTTGTTTATAATTGTTGCAATTTTGTATTTTGTTTTTATAAAATAGTTGTTTTGTTTTATGAATTAATTTTGTTAAAAAATTTCTATATTTTTTATACTGGGTGTTTAATTGTTCTGTATAATTTTTTAATAATTTTTGTTTTAGATAATCCCTATGTTTAATGGATTTAATAATTCCCTGAGTTATCCAAGGACATTTTTTTTTGTTTTTAAATGTAATTATTGAGTGGGTAGAGTTGTTTTCGACATAGTTTAGGAATTTTGTTAAAAATAAGTTATACGACATCTCCACATTTGTCTCTCTCAAAACGTGTTCCCATGACTCATTTTTAAGTTGTGATTCTAATTGTTTATAATTAATTTTTGTAATTTTTTGTGTTTGTTTTTGTATTGGTATGTATTTTTTGTGGTTTTGAATTGACAATATCGTTGTGTAATGATCACTTATACTGTTTTTGTGTATAATTGATTTTAAGGAATTTTTTTGTTTGATATTTTTTATAAGATTTTTATTTTTTAAGAATATATGATCTAATGCTGTTTTTGAAGTTTCCGTTTCTCTTGTTGGTTTATTTATGCAAGAGTAAAAACCCTGGGTCGCAAGAATGTTTAAGTACCGGTTTGTATCTTGGTCATTTAGATTTAAAATATCTATGTTAATGTCACCGATAAATAGCTCTGTTTCCTTTTTATCTATAAAGTTATTTTTAAAAAATAATTCTAAGTCATTTAAAAATAATAATTTTTCTGTTGCTGGTGGTCTATAAGTTGACGAAATAGCAAAACTTTTTTCTTTTATAAAAAAACAGCATCTTATAAGTTTTATCTCACTCAACGGTACAATCTCACATGTGACTTTGTATTCCTCTCTAACATAAATTATTAAGCCATCATTTTTGTTGTATTTTGATTCGTTATAATAAGCTTTAAAGCCCTTAATTGCAAAGTTTTGGTTAATTTCCTCAGAACTAGCAAACTGAAAGGTTTCAGACAATATGATGACGTCAACATTGTTAAGAATTGGTTGAAAATAAACTAGTAGTTCATTATATTTTGCCTTTAAACTCTGTATATTTAGATGAAAAATGTTAACATTGTTTTTGTTTTTTACTAAATGAATATACTCCTGCACCCTCTCCACCGAAACAGTATCAATTTCACCTTCTTCAATTAGTTCAATTAAGTCTATCATTCACTTATAAACTAAAAAAAAAATATAAATATTTGTATATTTATATTTCAATGATAAGATTCTTAATTTACACGTATCTAATGTACTAGCTTTTCGCTACAGGCAAATCTTCCCTTATTAATATTTAAAAATAAAACAAAAAAAAACCATTAAAAGTAAGTAATTCTATGAATACTGCACAGTTGCAAACATGAGAAAAAAAAAACAAAAATAAAAGAAAATATTTTTATCAGAATAAAAGAAAAATAATAATAACAAAGCTTAATTAAACTGTTTCTTTTTTAGATAATCATCCTACTCGTCTTGCAGTTCGTTTAAGTCATTTTCCGTAAATACCTTTTTAAAGTCTTCTCCTTTCTTTACAACAACTACCCCAATTCGAGTAAAAACCATTTTCTTTCCAAATATCTCTTGAGCCTGCTTCAGGAGCAAAAACCTGCTTTTTATTAATTCCTCATGTATTCCAATATTTGTTCCTTTCAAATTTTTTGCATTTTTGAGTAAGGTGAGTTTCAAACTTAATTTATCCAGTTGGACAATAATTGGCCGAGGTTTCTCTCCTTTACTTCCCACTCGGTAGCATTTATTCAAGTTTTCACTGCTAACGGGAATTTTCACTTTTTCATTAAATAGTTTTAAAACTTTTTCGTGCAAGGTTTCATTTTCCTCCTCAATCATATTGTACACAACAATGTTATTTATTTTTTCCCTTTGCAGTATTCGGCCTTCCAACTCGCGTATCTTATCAGCGTTTTTTTGCACACACTGCTCCAGCTGATTAAATTTTTCTTCAAGATTTTCGGTGACCTTGTTTACTATTTTATTAATAAATAAATCGTCGTTTAACATTTCCTTTATTGCCTCTTTAATTGCACTTTTTGTGTCACTCGCGATTTTAGGACCCATTTTGATCTATTCTATAATTTAAGTGCACTTAGTATAACTTCTCTATCACTTTTTTAATTTTTATTTTGGTTTTACTCGCGTTAAAAATGCGTTCGAATCGAGGAACAATTTGCCGGCGTGCTGCTAGTCTAGAGCGCCATAAACAGACATATTAAAAATAAATATTAACGGATTTCAATTATATTTAGCCAAAATTATTGACGGGTTTTTATCTAAATTTCAAAAAAAAAAGGTTTTAGGATTGGTACTTTTTTAAAATTTCCTCTTTTGAAAATGTATGAATTTGGACAAAAGGTCAAGTAGATTTCTATAATTTAGGCTTCTCTTTATGGCAAATAATTAATTAGAACAGGTTTATTTACCACCTAGGACTAGTAACTTTTAAAATTAAAAGTGACATTTTCATTTCCACCCGGTGGGGAAGTGACAGAATTTTTCAAATAATATGAATATAATATAATTTTTGTCTTATAATCATAGTGTTTTGTCCAAAAATGCAATTTTTCTAGTCGAGGCATATTATTGAATTCCCCTAGCAGAAACTACAGAAACAAAAATATTTTAGGTTAATTTGCTCTCTAATTTGTTATAACATTTTTCCCCGAAGTCGCAGCCATAGTTTCGGAGATAAATTTAGCTGCTATCTTTAATGGGACACCCTGCATGTTAACAAAAACTAATTTAAGTATTCTTATGTTGAACCGTTTGCCTAAACTGCAAATAATTTCTTTCAAGATATCGAAAAAACAAATAAAGCTTAACCCATTATTATTCATTTGTTTCTACGATAAATAAAGATTTGCATGTTTCTTAAAAGAAAACATTAGTCTCATTCTGGCTACTTTTGTCGATCACATTAGAGCATTCAACTAACAGATTGCAAGCCATGCATAGGCCGGATATTTTTCGCAAAAGTCTAAAATCCGACGATCATATTTTAACAGTATAAATATTCTTAAAAGAGTTTTAGATATTTCTATAAACATGGGTCGCAAAATGCATTTTAGGGCGTTAGAGGCGTTTGGTCCTTTAGCAATTGATGATATCAAGAAAGTTTTTGTTAAATCATTCAATCAAATTTAAAAGAATTAAAACATGCTTTATTATTCAAGACTACAACACTCTTATTGACAAAGCTAATTAGCTTGTCTAACGAACTGTCATAATCAGCTGTTTTTCGATCCAAGATGGTTGCCATAGGACAAACAAAGCGTTTTCCCATAAGCCGCAATGTTAACAAAAACGTAATTTTAAAAAAAAGTGAAACGATTTAATTTACAACAAAGATGCTGTTTTAAGTACTGACCCTTTGTACACATGGGAAAAATGTTTTTTTCTTTATAAAAATCAATTAAAGCCAGTAAATTTCAAATAAAAGGGACCATGTTTTGTTCAAAAAGTCAGGTTATGTTTTTATTTACTTTTGTTTTTTAATTTTTTTTTTCAGTTTTTTACACAGTTTAAATCATTATTATTAGTTTCTGTGCTGTTATGAAATGTGGCAGCTGGGGAGATCTTGAATATGTTAGTTTTGATGGAATGCCAAGTGTTTTGACCTTAAAAAATCATCTTGATTTAAATGAACTAGGTATCAGCTCAAAGAAGGGAAAAGAAAGTGGATAAGTGCTCTATTTACCTGACTTAACAGTCAAAAATTGAAATATTCGAAAGTTTTTGGTCAGGTTTGTTTTGGATAAATATGTAACTGAGATTTTGGCAACATTTTCTATTGGGATCTTTTTTTGTGCTCGAGTGGACCTTTTGCAGAAGTGTAACATAGAGTTGTGTTAAACGGTATAAAATATTTCACTATGATTTTTTTACTATTCTAGGCAAGCAACTTTCAAAACTAGAATACAGCAATGATCCTGACTGGGTCCCTTCTGAATGGATTATTGTTTCAAAACAGTTGAAAAATTTTAAAAATGATGGTTGAAAAAAGGGTCCAGACAAGAAAGAAAAGGAAAACGATATGAGGTTAAAGTGTGGGTAATGAGCTGAACCAAATTTGTACACCATCCTACAGAACTCTTAAATAAATTCTTGGTAGTGTAGCGTCCTGTATAGTGTCCAGTAGAGTCCTGTATCATCAAAGTTTCTTTGTCTTTAATAAATATTTATTTTACAGACTTCAAAACAGTTAGTAGAATAAACTGGTAAATTTGAGAATCTCCCTAACTCAAACCTCTTTTTATCTTAAACTATTTTGGTGCAAATTTTCCTTTATTTCCATGCTTTTTGACACCAGAAACTGGAATTTTTCTATAACTTGTACACAGTAAAATTTGTATAGCATCCAACTGGACCCATTACAGCTTATTACCAAAAAAATATTTTTTATGGCATCAAAAAATAGATGACTGTTGAAATAAGTACAATGAAATTATTTGTGAACAGCTTAATATACTATTTTTGTCTAGAATAGTACTTTTAAATAGGGTATGTTATTTGGTCCAATAGTGTACAATTGATCTTAACCTAACTTTTAGTTGTCAAAATGTATGTCGTTAGGTCAACCTGTTTTCATGTAGTTTTTTGATAAATTTCTTTATTAAAAGAAGTAAAACCTCATATCTCTGTCGTTAATTAAAACCGCTAAACTTGTCCCGTGCTAATAATATCAGGTTATAGGCCCAGAGACGCGTTTTCGTGTAAAAAAAGCTCGATAAAAGTCGGCGTGGGTGCGAGAAAAATTTGGCGGGTCTGAAGAACACTCATTTTACTCAAAAATATAACCGTTTTTTGAGGTTGAAGGAGAAAGAACAGTATGGGGGAACAAGCAGGTTTGATCAATATAGTCAAGCTGACGGCAGAAAATTGGAATACTTGGAAATTCCAAGTTGTAGTTGCTTTGAAGTCCAAGGGATATTTTGACATTGTAAATGGGACCAAACAAAGGCCAGCAGAGGATGCAGGGATTAAAGAATGGGATCAGAAGGATGCAAAGGCTCAAGAAATTATTGTGTCAAGGTTGGATGAGACAGTTATATCCCATATCTTGACATGCCAAACCTCGGCAGAAATATGGCAAAAACTAAAAACAATCTATGAACACCAAAGCGAGATAACTGTTCATTTATTGAATCAGAGTTTTTTCAAGGCAGAATACACTGGCAATTCTGTAGAATTAATCAGCCAGTTAGAAGATATCAAAAGCAAATTGAAGTCTGGGAGAAGAAGTAAGTGACCAAATGATAATTACAAAGGTACTTATGTCACTACCTGAACATATGAAGTATTTTGTTTCAGCCTGGGAAAGTTCACCACAAGATAAAAAATCATTGACAGACTTAATGTCAAGACTGATGATAGAAGAGCAAAGAAATAAGAGTTCTGAAAGTTCTCAAGCTTTGGCAGTTAAAGTAGACAAAGGAAAGTATATGAGCAAAGGAAAGTATGCCAGCAATCTTAACTGCTTTGACTGTAAAAAGTCAGGTCATATGAAGCGAAATTGTCCTAAATTGAAGTGCAATTACTGCAAAAAGGCAGGTCACTTGATAGAAAGTTATTTTCTTAAAAAGAAAAAAGATGAACGACCAAAGAAAGATGAATCAAGTAAGTCTAGTGGCGAGGCCTTTATAAATGTAGATATAATGGCCATGACTGGATATGAAAATGAAAAAAAAAGGCAACTGGTGGATGGATAGTGGTGCCACAGAACATATGTGTTTTGACAGAGGCCAATTTATTTGTTTAGAAGAGCCATCAGTCCCGAGAAAAGTAAGAGTAGGGAACGGATCTGAAGTTGATGTTGAAGGAGTTGGTACAGTACAAGTACAAGCATTTGATGGTATCACCTGGATATTGACCGATCTTAAAAGGGTGCTTTTAATACCAGAGTTGACAGTGAACTTGTTTTCACTAAGTAAAGCTCTCGATAGTGGATATGAAATGAAGTCAGATAAAGAACAATGTAAAATTTTAGATAAAAATGGCAAGACAAGAGCCATAGCAGACAGACAGGGAAATCTTTTTAAGATGAATTTCAAACTTGAACAAAAGAGTACAAACTCACAATGCAACATTGTAGAAAGTTTAAAGAATTGGCATGAGAAGCTAGCTCATATACATTTTGATCAGGTTCGAACCGTTCTGAAGAGAAATAACATCGAATTTAAAGATGACCCAAAACCATTTTGTATGGAATGCTTAGCAGGAAAACAACATAGGCTTTCATTTCCCAAAAGCGAAAGTAGAGCAAAGAAGACATGTGAGTTAATACATGGTGATTTAGTTGGGCCAATGGAAGTGGAGTTTCTAGGAGGCTCAAAATACATGTTAGCACTGAAAGATGATTTTTCTGGCTTTAGAACCATTTATTTTCTGAAAAACAAATCAGAAACTGTAAGAAAAATTGAGTCTTTTATTAATTGGGCTGAAAATGTCACAGAAAATAAAGTAAAAACATTACGAACAGATAATGGCCTGGAGTTTGTAAATCAACAAGTCAAAGTTCTATGTGAGAAAAAGGGCATTACCCATCAGAGAAGCTGTGTATATTGTCCTGAACAAAATGTCAGAGTTGAACGGGAGAATAGAACCATAATAGAATCAGTACGAACACTTTTGCATAGCTCTGAGTTGGACAAAGAGTTTTGGGCTCAGGCAGCAAACTCAACAGTATTTACACTTAATAGAGTGGGAAGAAGCCCTCAAGAAGACAAAACTACTCCTTACCAACTTTGGTTCAAAAAAGATTGCAACATGAAGTTATTTCATGTTTTTGGATGTGGTGTGAGTATCCACATTCCAAAACAGAAAAGATTAAAATTAGATGCAAAAAATGTTCTAGGAGTCTTTGTTGGATACTCTGAAGATGTAAAAGGCTACAAAGTGTATATACCAGAAAGAAAGACAGTAGAAATACACAGAGATGTAATTTTTGTGCCAAAAGAAAAAGTAAAGTTAAAGGTACAAGAAAATAAGATAATTTTGCTAGATTTTGATGAAAAAGACAAAGAAAGCATGCACGAAATGATGCAAGAAGAAGTTGAACAAGAAATTAACCAAGTTAATCCTGAAAGAGACAATTTACCTGATGCAGACATACAGAATGATAATAGAGAAATAGAGCATGAAAATGAAGTAAGTGAAGAGAGTGAAGACTCTGAAGCAAGCTCTGGAGAAGAGATAAACAGAGAAATAAATGAAAGACCAGGAAAAAGACAAATTAAACCACCAAGATGGATGATTGATTATATTGACCCAGATTTAAGCGAATGTGACATGTGTTTCTTTACAGAAAATGAAGAACCAATTAGTCTAGAAGAAGCTGTGTCATGCAGAAATAGTGCAAAGTGGAAACAAACTATGGAAAAAGAGCTCAAGGTGTTACATGAAAATAATACATGGACCGAAGTGCCGTGGCCAAAAGATAAAAAAGTGATTGATACCAAATGGGTTTTTAAAATTAAAAGTAGTGGCCAGTTTAAGGCACGTTTAGTGGCTCGTGGTTTCCAACAAGAACTTAGTGAAGAGTTATATGACATTTACTCACCTGTGGCAAAATTGTGCACATTTAGAATCCTGTTGGCTATTGCCAATTACTATAAAATGCCAATTTACCAAATGGATGTGCAAAGTGCATTTTTGTACGGTGATATTGAAGAAGAGGTATTTATGAGTTTACCAGGACAAACTGTAAGTACAAGCAATGTTGTATGCAAGTTAAATAAATCTATTTATGGGCTTAAGAAATCTCCAAAATATTGGAACTCTAAATTTGACAGTTTGATGAAACAAGAAGGTTTTGTGCGGTCTGAAAATGACTTTTGTCTTTATACTAAAGTTAATGATAAATGTAAAATGTTCATTTTAATTTATGCCGATGATATTTTATTAATTGGATCAAATATGGTGGAAATAGAAAAGATAAAAGTTATTTTAAACCAAAATTTCAAAATAAAAGATTTGGGTATCATATCAGATTACCTAGGAATTTGTGTCAAACAAAATGTGCAGTCAGGAACCATTGAATTAAGTCAAGAAAAGTACTTGACACAAGTACTAAAAAGGTTCGGAATGGCTGATTGCAATGATATTGGTACACCCATAGATGCAAATTTTAATTTTAAATTATTGCAAGAGGGGGCTTCCAATGAAAAACTAATTAAATTATGTAGACAGATCATTGGTTGTCTGATGTATGTGGTGTCAGGTTCTCGTCCCGATTTATGTGAGAGTGTGACAGTTTTGAGTAGATATCAAGTCAAAACAAATCAAAATGTGCTAAATGCCTTAAAAAGAGTTTTAAGGTATGTAAAAGGAACATTAAATTTAAAATTGTTTTTTAACAAGGAAAAAAATGTATCTGTGCTTTGTGGATATGTTGACTCAGATTGGGGTGGAGATGTGGACAGAAAATCCACAACGGGATATTGTTTTAAACTCTATGGCTGCTCAATTGACTGGCTAAGTAAAAAGCAACAAACTGTTGCAATTTCTTCAACTGAGGCGGAGTACTGTGCATTGTCAATAGCGATAGTACAAGCATGTTGGCTTAAAAAGGTATTATTAGATTTCAAGTTGGATTTGAGTTTACCAATTGATATTTTTGAGGATAACCAGTCTGCAATAAATATTGCCAATAATCCTGAAAATAACCGTAGACTCAAGCACATCGATATAAAGTTTAATTTTATCAAAGAAAAAATTGATAATGGGTTGGTGAAATTAGTTAAAATAAAAACTGATGATCAAATTGCTGATGTATTCACTAAGCCATTACCAAAAGTTAAATTTGAAAAGTTCAAACAACTTTTAAATTTGTATTAGGTGTTTTTTTTTATTATGCAAGTACCTAGTTCCACTGTGTTTGCTCTTAGTTTTTTTTTTTTAGTTAAAAATTTTTTTAGTTATAGAAAAATTTCATTAAGAGGGGGTGTTGAAATAAGTACAATGAAATTATTTGTGAACAGCTTAATATACTATTTTTGTCTAGAATAGTACTTTTAAATAGGGTATGTTATTTGGTCCAATAGTGTACAATTGATCTTAACCTAACTTTTAGTTGTCAAAATGTATGTCGTTAGGTCAACCTGTTTTCATGTAGTTTTTTGATAAATATCTTTATTAAAAGAAGTAAAACCTCATATCTCTGTCGTTAATTAAAACCGCTAAACTTGTCCCGTGCTAATAATATCAATGACAAAAAAAGTTATCTTTGTTGACTTTGATGACCACAAGAAAAATACATAAGTTCTCTCAGATTTTTATTTCAATTTCTCTCAAAAAAACTTTAATCCTGATGGGTCCTGTCATATTCTGTTATGCCCAATTGTAGAGTAGAGTATATATTTATTTGCATAAACTTTTAGATACATAACTGAGCGAATATTGTTACAAAAAACAGTAATAAAAGTAATCGTAAGAGTAGTAATACAACAGAGAATATTGGGTCCTCTCTGGCTCTGTAGTAAAATTTGAACAGTTGTTGTGAGCTGATGAGCCTTGAGTTTGACTGTACTTAAGCCCAATGTATTATAGTCCATAGAAAAAGATATGGTGATATAGGGTGTGTGAGGCCAATGACAAAGAAAAACTGTATTTTAATTTTGCAAGTTTTTTTTATATAATGTTTACTTATATATTTTTTTAATAAACATTGTAAAGTACTTATTAGAAGTTTGCTTGACCAACCTTGGTTGGAACTCATATGTGCATATTGATCTGTTGGACGGACCTACCTATAAGTTGTGCCTCTTTTTCATATCACTGCTGGAGGGTTAACACAATTAAACTTTGTCTAAACCTAAAAATCATAGTGAAATATTTTTCACAGTTTAACGCTATAGAAGGCCTATTACTTAGCAAAAGGTCTAGTCAAGTACAACAAAAGGTCCTAATAGAAAACCTGAATCTGATGAGAAATGTTTAGAGAAAAGTTTAGTCCATTTCAATTTCTTCTCTGTTAAGTGAGCCTTGAAGTGAGCTCTTCGAATAAAACTACTGATCCACTTTCCTCTACCTTGGGCTGATAGTTCATTGATTCATTGGTCAAAAAACTTCATATTCAATGAAAACTAACATTCTCATGAGCTCCTCCGCTGCCGCAATTCACAACAGCAAAAAAACTTGGCATAATAATCAGTGTTGCATCCAGAAATATGTCTTGGGGGGACCCGAATACCATTGGGGGGCCCCCAGAGGTCTCATGATGTCGTACTTTATGCTATTTTTTCTGTTTATTCATGAAATATATGGAAAATATCTAAAAAAATATGTGGTTTGGGGGGGTCCGGGCCCCGAGCCCCCCGCCTCCGTGGTGCGCCCATGTAATAATTCAAAATAAGTAAATAAAACTAGAAAAAAGTTTTAAAAAACCAAAATAAACAAAAACATAACCTACTTTTTTGAAGAAAACATGATCCCTGTTATTTCAGATTTACTCACTTTAGTTTAATATTTTTAAGAAAAATGCATTTTCCCATATGCACAAAGGATCCGTTCTTAAAACTGAATCATTTTTGAAACTGAAGCTCTTGTCGTTTTTGTAATATTTACGTTTTTGTTAACATTACAGCTTATGGGAAATCGGTTTGTTTGTCATATGGAAGACATCTTGGATTTGATCATATGTTTTGTTAGACAGCCCTATGTTTAAGTCTAACCTAAAAAAACCATAAAGAAGATTTAATAAAAGGTAAAAAAAATAAAAAAAATCTTTTTAGTTGGTAAATATTTCAAATTTAGGTACTAATATTTTGTAACAGACTGATCAATAAAAACAAGAAATCAGGTAACAAATAAAATTTCTAGGTAAAAATTTAATTTGTCATCTTTAATAATGGGTACAGTATAGTACAGTTAAAATACATAAAAACCTGGTCAAAATACTAAACTGTATGTAACAAATTACAGAAAATAAAACATAAAAAGTTTAAAAAGGAAAATTAAACAACTACAGTAAACAAATTATACAAATTAGAAAGACATTAATCAACTATCTTGCCATAAAACAAATATTTAATATTTTAAATAAAATTGATATGATAAAAGCTTTTTTTTTTTGAATTAGTTAAAAAGCCATAACAAATTAAAAAGACAATAAACTAAAATAGAGTAAAAAAAAATGTATGAAAAAGCCCAGAAAGTCATTGTAGGAGTTACCTGAGCTAGACAAGTTTGACTAAAAATGTATTGAGATACCACACATATATAGGTAGAAGTTTTCTGAAAATTTATGTGTGATCTTTGGTGGCTAAATGAGAGAGCGTTTGCGTACAGAGCGGGTTCAAGTTCCGGCCGAAGAGAAACTTTTTTATAATTGGATGGTGTTATGGAACAATCGTTAAGGCAACAATTGGGAGGTTTGGGATAGATCACTGTTGCAAATTTTTTATAGCGGAAATAACGATTTGTGGCTTAGTAATTCTAATCATAGATGGCGCAATTCTTTGGTTGTTGGTAAAATCATTTTTGCGTATCGTTCTGTAACTAATTTAGAACGTTTTTCAACAAAGAATATAATTTTTCAGAGGTTGTGGCTTAAACGGTTGTTGCATAACACTGTCCAATTCTTCTTGAAAATCCTATACGTACTTGTGCAAAAACGGGTTAAATATCCTCTTACATAATGCACAACGTTTTACCATCGTCTACCAAACAAACTCAAATAAAAAGCACCAATATTTAAAACAACTTTTAATGATTCTCATCAAAATGACACATAAATCAATTCTTAAACAAATAACTTAAATCGTCCCATTCGGTATGTTCTTATACGCTTAAATCAAAGAGATTTATCACTTATATCGTTGCAATTACTTACAATAATATAGCATTAAAAAGAAATATATTGTTACGGGTTCACAACGACAAATTAAAACTCGCAATTGTTGAAAACGATACGTCAATTTATTTCGACAAATTATGTACAAAAACACGCACTAATAACTTGCTAATAATTCACTACTATAATCGGTCTATTAACTTCGTGTTAATCTCACGACCACTCAGTATGTTATCTGTGACTGACTGACTGATGCACGACGTCCGGCCTTATATATGAGGGCTGCCTACTATTCTAGAACCCTTCCATCCTTGTTCGATTCGCAATCATTCCAGCCCTTTTCTAGACTTTCGCATACCAGTTTGTCACAGATAACGCAACTAAAACCTAGATTAAGAATACAACCATAAAATACGTCAACCTAATACTACACTAAACCTAAATAAATTCTAACTATAAAATTTAAATACTTAAATTTGTAACACTATCCACCTCTTCAGGTTTGATCGCCTCGATCAACATTTCCCAGGTAAGGTTTTAGACTGTCTAGATGAACAACTTTCATCTTGGACTTCGGGCTTTTCTGGATTCGGTAGACTACATCATTAATTCTCTTAACAACTTTATAAGGCCCTTCCCATGGTGGTGTCAACTTTGGTGATCTTCCTTTCTTGCGTTGAGGGTTGTATAGCCAGACTTGATCATTCTCTTTGAACCCTGAAGAGTTTGCTTTCAGGTCATATCTCGCTTTCATGCGGTCACTGGCTATTTCTATTCGCTCTCTAACCACTTCATGGATATAGTGCAGCTTTTGCCTTAAACGTTCGACATAGTCATTAATCTCTAAGTGTTCTTCTTCAGGGGAACCAAACATGATATCACATGGTAAACGCAGTTCTCTACCAAACAGGATACTAGATGGAGTAGCTCCTGTCGTATTGTGAATGGCGGTTCTATAGGAAATTAAAAACAATGGAATATATTGGTCCCAATCTGTTTGGTGCTCATCAACAACTTTGCACAGATGTTCTTCTATTGTTTTATTAAATCTTTCAACCATGCCATCTGACTGCGGATGTAAAGCCGTAGTCCGTGTTTTATGTATTCCTAAAAGGTCACAGAGCTTTGATTCAAAGTTTCTTCCTTGATCTGAATGTAGTTCCAAAGGAATGCCAAATCGACTGAAAACATCATTTACCAGAACTTCTGCAACTGTAGCGGCCTCTTGGTTAGGCAAAGCAAAAACTTCTGGCCATTTGCTAAAATAATCCATGACAACAAGGATGTATTTGTTGCCCTTTTTAGTTTCTGGAAATGGTCCGGCCACATCAATAGCAATGCGTTCGAATGGCAGATCTACGTTACATTGTTTCATTTGACCTCTGGACCTTGTTTTGGGACCTTGGCTGGCTGCACAAGTCGAACATCGGCAGCACCAGTTTTTCACATCTTGAAAGTAATTGACCCAATAAAATCGGTTTCGAATTTTGTCCATGGTTTTATTTATGCCTAGGTGCGCGCCTGATTTTCCACCATGGCATTCGGCCATTATATTGTCTACCATGCTCCTAGGAACCACTACTTGATTAATCACAGTAAGGCCATCGGCACTTTCCCAGGCACGTTTAAGGATGTTTTCTTCTACTATCAGTGAATCCCATTGTGCCCACAGTGATTTGAATATCACCCCTTGGTTTGCGATATCTTGCCATGATGGTCGTGGCTTGTTCTCTTCTTTCAATCGCAAGATAGGTCCTACATCTTTGTCGTTAAGTTGTGTGGTTCTAATCGAAGCCGACATCCATTCTTCATCTGGTTCTAACTTTATCTGGCGCACGTAGGTAATGTCTTCTTTCTGGTCAATTTTCCTGCAATGTTTACAATCCTCGGGGCAAGGTCTTCTGGACAATGCATCTGCATTATTATGCACCCTTCCTGCTCGGTGCTTAATTTGATAATGGTATTGTTGTAGCTTTTCTATCCATCTCGCGACTTGCCCCTCAGGTTGTTTCATTTTCATGAGCCACTGTAACGCAGCATGATCCGTTCTAATCAGAAACTCTTGTCCGTAGAGATATTTGTGAAAGTGATCTACGGATTTAACTATGGCTAGGAGCTCCTTTCTAGTAACACAATAATTTCTCTCTGGTTTGGATAGCTTCTTGCTGAAAAATTCGATGACCCGTTCTTCTCCATCTTGTACTTGGGAGAGTACTGCTCCTATGCCATCGTTGCTCGCATCAGTATCTAATATGAATTTTCCTTTTGGAATGGGATATGCAAGAATTGGACTAGAACATAATGCTGCTTTTAGTCTTCTAAATGCTTGGTCACATTCGGTATTCCATTTGTAAGAAGCTTTATCTTCTGTAAGTCTATGTAACGGAGACGCTATTTTGGCGAATCCTTCTACAAATCGTCTGTAGTATGTACACAGACCCAAAAAGCTTCTCAATTCATGTTTGTCACGAGGTTGAGGCCATTCTTTTATTGCTTGTAGCTTCTTTTCGTCGGTATGGATGCCTTCCCGGGAAACGACGTGACCCAGGAACTCAACTTTTTCTTGGAACAGAAAACATTTCTTTGAGTTTAATTTAAGATTTGCGTTCCTGATTCTTGAGAATACTTCTCGTAAATTATCTAGCTGTTCTTGAAATGATTTCCCCATTACTATGACATCATCCAAATAGACCAGGCAGGTTTTCCAAGTAAGGCCTCGTAGAACGACTTCCATTAGTCTTTCAAATGTAGCTGGGGCATTGCACAGGCCAAATGGCATCACATTAAACTGATAAAGTCCACTTCCAGCAGAGAATGCAGTCTTCTCTTTATCTCTTTCAAAGATTCCTACTTGCCAATACCCACTTTTCAGGTCAAGAGTAGAAAACCAATATGATCCTGCCAACGTTGTTAATGTGTCGTCTATTCTTGGCAGTGGGTAACTATCTTTCTTGGTCACATCGTTAAGTTTCCTGTAGTCGACACAAAATCTAGTACTTCCATCCTTTTTAGTGACCAACACCACAGGAGATGACCAAGGACTTGATGACTCTTCAATAACACCGTCGCTGAGCATTTTATTAATGCGATTGTGAACTTCTTCTTGCTTGGCCATTGGTAGTCTTCTTGGGGGTTGTCTTATCGGTTGGGCATCGCCAGTGTTGATAGCATGTTGAATAAGGTTTGTGCGTCCCGAACTACTCCTAGTTTCGAAGATATTACTTTGTTCTTCTATAAACTCTCTCGCTTTACTATATTCTTCTGGAGTGAGATGTTGCCAAGTTGACTCAAATTGCTGAAGTACCTCCATTGGTAACTTGCTTGTATCCTCGGAAGTTGGCTCTTCACATCTTGTTACTTTCTGTACTGGTTCAAATAATGCTACCACCTCCCCCTTATCAATTTTGACACTATTTGGGAAAATATCGGCGACTCTAATCGGGATGTCTTTATCGGTTTTAACTAGTGATTTTGCAACGAGGTAGGTGTTGGGTGTGTTTTGTTGGCTTATGAGTCCGACGCAGCTTGATGTTTTACTTTCTAGCCTCCCAAAAATTATGGTCTCACTGTTACCGACTAGTCTTGTTGTGCATACTACCACCACCTTTATTGGTTCTTTATTGATGTGACTATTTGACAAAATGAACTCTTCGTTCCCAAATCTTAGGGTATTAAGTTTATTATCAAACGCAAATCCATGTTTACTTATCAGGTCCATTCCCAAAATAAATTCATCTTCTATGTCTGCAATAATACCGAGTGACGAATCTTCAACCTCCCCAGCTGTAGGTCTATGTCTGTCTGCCCCAACACGTCGGCGGATTCTCCAGTCACAGTCTTAAGTGTTATTTTCTTTTCTGTTGGTCGAATTTTATATCTCGTTGCAATTTTGAACTTAAGCAATGATATGGCAGCACCAGTGTCTACTGTTATATTAACTTTTCTTCCATTAATAAGTCCGTCGATGTTAAGACTGTCAGCAGTATGTTTTAAGCTCTTGATAGAGTAAATTTTGGGGGCTAAATTCCCATTAGCCAACACCCGCCCCTCTGCGTTGACTAGTTTTAGTTTTTCCTGATCTCTTCTTCGGTATTCTGTCCCACTAGATGGTGAGCGAGACTTCATTTGGACACGACAATCGCGTTGAATATGCCCTGTACGTCCGCATCTGAAACACTTTACATTTGGAGGGGATCGTCTGCTTTCTTTCAAAGAGTCAATCTTCTCTATCAGTGATTGAAACATTTGGTTTAGCGTTTTTGAGTTGACCTCATGTCCATTGCTCATTTCTTCTCCCTCCTGAATTGAAACAGCTCTTACTTTTGGCCTGGACATATTATTTGATGATTCAATCTCAAGGGCTCGAATCAACACTTCACTGCTTTTATGGAAGCGTTCTCGACGAAGTAACTTTGCTAAGTCCGTGTCTCGTAATCCGTTAATAAAGCGATCTACCGTGAAGGGATCTCTGTAATTTTCTGGCATTTCTGGGTAAGCTAAATACATCAGCCTCCTGATATCTGCTTCATACTCTTGCAATGATTCTCCTGGTCTTTGTTGACGAATATTTAATTCTGACCAATGTAAATTTCGCAAGTGTTTGTCTCCATACCTTCTTTCTAACGCTGCCACTAAAGCATTATAATTCTGTTTTTGTTCGACTGGAATGGACCGTAAAAGTCCCAGAGCAGGTTCTCGTAGAGCTACTAACAAAGCTCTAGCTTTTTCTTCATCATCCCAACCATTTGCAGCAGCGGCAGCTTCAAACTGTTGTTTGTAAGTAGACCAGGAAGACGTACCATCAAAATTTGGAGGCTTAATGTTTTGGTTGGAATTTACAACACATCCTTGAGCTTTTATTTTGTTGTGTTCTTTCTGAAGCTGTATAAACTGTTTTGACATGTCCTGGAATTTTTCTTCTATGGTTTGAAAAACTTCTTCCCTAACATTCTGTAGTTTGGTCTCCACTTTTTCTTCAACATTTTGTACCTTTTCCTCAACATTTTGTACCTTTTCTTCTACATTCTGCAATTTATTTTGTACCTTTTGTTCCACACTATGCATTCTTTGAGTTATTTCTTCCTTAAGATCTTCGGTTGCACTCTTGAACTCTTCTCTCAGCTGTTCGGAGTTGCTCTTTATTTGATCGAAGTTTTCTTGAATGCCATCTAATCTTTGCTCAAATGTCTGTTTCATATCGCCCTGGTTTTGTTCAATGGTCTGTTTCATGTCGTTCTGGTTTTGCTCAATGGTCTGCCTTATATCGTTCTGGTTTTGAGCCATTTGAGCTGCTAGAGCCTGCATCATTTTAGTTAGATCTTCCATCTTTGCCGATCCTTGTCTAGTAAGCATCAACTTCCTGATAAATCACTTAAAACGTCTATTTTAGGGCTATAAAGCGAATGTCAAAGTCGGTTTTTCAATATCTCTTCCAATTCTTAAATAGAACCTAATGGAATGTTCTGGAATATACTGGTAAATGCTACTCTTTCTGCTACTAGGCAAATGTAGAAGTCACTTTTTGATTATCTCTTTTGATTCTCGAATAGACCGTCGTGAAATGTTATGGAATATTCTAGAAATAATTTCTAATTCTTACTTTTAAAATAACTAAGCTACTGTCGAAGTCGGTATTTGTATATCTCTTCTAGTTTTTGAATAGAACGTCGTAGAATGTTATGGAATCTTCTAGAAATTCTTTCTAATTCTTACTTTTGAAATAACTAAACTAACGTCAAAGTCTCTTTTTGGATATTTCTTCTGGTTTTCGAATAGAGCGTCGTAGAAAGTGATGGAATGTTCTAGAAATTCTTTCTGATTCTTACTTTTAAAATTACTAATCTAATGTCGAAGTCGGTATTTGTATATCTCTTCTAGTTTTTGAATAGAACGTCGTAGAATGTTATAGAATATTCTAGAAAATCTCTCTAATTATCAATTTTTGGACTGTAAAGTTAATGTCGAAGTCGGTTCTTAAATATCTCTTTTAGTTTTTGAATAAAACAATATCGAACTTCTTCGAATATTCTGGAAAAAATCACTTACTGTTTTTCTGTCCAATTGTCCTATCCGGTGGTAATATGTAAGGGTAGTCTTTGTACTATTCAGTTCCGAATATTCTGACAAAATCACTTACTGTTCTTCTTTTTAATTGTCCTAGCCGGTGGTACTGTGTAAGGATAGTCTTTGCACTATTTATTTCTTTTAATTTCACTTCTGACACCAATTGTTACGGGTTCACAACGACAAATTAAAACTCGCAATTGTTGAAAACGATACGTCAATTTATTTCGACAAATTATGTACAAAAACACGCACTAATAACTTGCTAATAATTCACTACTATAATCGGTCTATTAACTTCGTGTTAATCTCACGACCACTCAGTATGTTATCTGTGACTGACTGATGCACGACGTCCGGCCTTATATATGAGGGCTGCCTACTATTCTAGAACCCTTCCATCCTTGTTCGATTCGCAATCATTCCAGCCCTTTTCTAGACTTTCGCATACCAGTTTGTCACAGATAACGCAACTAAAACCTAGATTAAGAATACAACCATAAAATACGTCAACCTAATACTACACTAAACCTAAATAAATTCTAACTATAAAATTTAAATACTTAAATTTGTAACAATATCCTATTATATTACCCCAAGCTTGGCAACAAGAATTCCCGTATTTATTTATTGTAGAAATATATTCAAAAAATATCCCCTTACTCCTGTGCATAATAATTTGTTAAACTGAAACAAAATTTGACAATGTTTTTGCTAATGAAAATTCAGTCAATAATAATACGAAGGTAGCACAAAAATTTATGATTTGAAAGAATTACCTACATGTCAGTGGCGTATATTATGGGGAGCTGGGGTTGCCCGGTTCCCCAGTAATATTAGTTTCTCTGTAAGAAATAATTCGCAGATTGCAAATAGCGTCAAATGGTTCAAAAGTATACCCACGCCATCTCTAAACCGAAGAGACCACACTCGCCCCCTCTGGAAAATCGACGCCATCTTCATTTTTTTTTCTTCAATTTCTCGCATATTTTCTAACTTAAAAAAAAACTAAAACGTCATTTAGGTAAAAATTGAGTTCTTAACAAGATTGTTGATTAATATTAAGGTATACTCTTTAACAATTCGACACTATTTGTCAACTGCGAATTTTTCGCACAGCCCCACAGTGGAACGTTTGACTAATCTAGGTGGACATGGTTAAGTACTATAAATTAACATTTCAGCTACCTACAATTAAAGAGCATGTTCCATACATCCTAGATCCAAAATATAATATTTCTATCCCCTCTGGTTGTCAAGATATTTGCATTGAAAGTTGCATCTTAAAAATTTTCTGCTTAGATATTTTAATCTTATGTATGGGCAATGCTTTAAAACAATATTGTTTTTTCCCGCGTGGTAGGCGCTGGAGTAAAACATGTGCCAGGCATTTTTAGAGTGACATGTCCTTAAGACCAGGAAAGCATTTTGACTATCATTGTTGCAGTGTTTTACTTGCTATGATTTTATGAATTCGCTGGTGTTTTGGTAAGCAAAATTTTATTTTTATATAGTTTTTGTTGGACTGAAACTTTAGTTTGTTAGAATTTGTTGATGTTAGTTTTATTATTTTCTAATTAACCGAAACCTCTACTTTCTGACGCAGCATTGAAATTTTGTCCTTTTTTTGCGGTAAACTTGTACTTAATTATTTTGTTCGCCTGCAACTCTAAAAATAGAAAACGTATTATTTGTGTTTAATGAGATTTGCTTTTTGATACCTTCACAAATGTGCGGATTTTCTAAACTAAATTAGTCAATCTTCGTGGACTTTTCTGTATCACGATGAGTCAATGTGTCTGTTTGTCTACAGGGTGTCCAGATAAACGTAAGTACCTAGGGCTTTGTGGGATTTTCAGAAACGGTAACACTTACGATATTCGTTCAAAAGGAAAAAAGTGGCGGTATTGCGAGCTTAATCGGATGCAGTGTCGAAGTTAAAAATATCTACAGGGGGTTTCAAAATAATGCTTAAAAACTTATTGATACTACTACTACTGAAATTGTGTTATTCAAAAAATTAAAATATTGTCGCCTTCTTTTAAACAAATTGAATAAAACTATATAAATATGACTAGGCCAATAAAATGACGGTAACAATTTTTTTAGGACTTTATTTTTTTCAAAAAGTCGCAATTTTTAGTTTTTGCCTTCCTAGCCCGCATCGCAATGGTATTAATAGGTATTATTTTCGACGAAAAATTTTTTTTTAGATATTGCCGAAAATGTGTGTGTATTTTGACCTATCCTAGCATTATCGTCGTGATGTCTGTCTGTGTGTCTGTGTGTGTGTGTATATTATTTCTGTCCGTAACACGCTGAACGGATTTTCATAAAATTTTCAGGTAAAATAGTGCTGGACACTCTTACGAGCTGATTGGATTTCAAAATCTATTAATTCTTTGACAATTAAAATTTTTTAAAAATCAATTTTTTTTAACGGAGCATCGTATCAATATACAGTTTTCGTAATATAGTAGACTGTATTTTTGTAAGAGCTTCAGTTTCTGAGATATATACAAAAAAACTTTTCAAAGCTGATATATTATCATAACTTCACTCAAGTGTGCTAATAGGCTAGCTAGGAAGTTATCAGATCCCTCATGGATCCATTTATTTCTCCATATTTTGAAAACGCATATAAATGTTTTCGTTGATACAGCTCGTAATAACGCCACTTTTTTACCAAAATTGGTATGTCTTACCGTCTCCTAAATCCTCATAAACCCCCTTGTAGTTACTTTTATCTAAGACACCCTATCCCATGTACCTATGAGTAAGGGCCGACTCCTAAAGTACGTAACGCTCAAGGGGGTAAGGGGGGTTATTAACCTTGCGTTACACTGTCATGATTCTTGAATATATTTTTTCTTAAAAATGCATTACGGTGGGGGGAGGAGGGGTTACATAATTTAAGAATATGCCCTATGTATGTCTCTGCGATGGGTTTTTGAAACTCTCGACTTTCACGAATTTTTGTAAACAGTAACTTTTCACTCTGTCACAAGCTTAACCAAGCTTAATAAAAATGCATCTGCACCAAACCCCAAGGGAAGTTTTTTAAGGTTAAAAAAATCAAAAAAATTAAGTTTTAAACGGTGCGAGTAATTATTATGCGGTTTTAGAAATATGATAATATATTTTTCTTGTCTTTTTTGTGTCCGATTGAGAAATTAATTAATAAACACAGTTTAGTTTGCAAGATAATAATAAAATGGACTGTTAGTGTTAGTTAATTATTCTATTATTTGTTATGTTAAGTAATTATATTTTTCAAATAAAAATAAAATTATCCAATTTAATAAATATTTTTTTAAACTTTCTTAGTTATATAAAATTAAAATTCAAATATCTCTTAAATTTTCTCACATTAAACCCCTTTAAAGATAATGCCATCCGATGAACATTTCCTATTATAATTTTAGAGGTTGGTTTCACCCCGGGCAAGGGGTGAGAGGTTTAAAATTTTTAATGCATTTATTTTTCATATAGTGACAGATGAGAGCGGAATTTTTTTCTTGATCGTCCCTTACCGCCTAAAACGTCTTACTAAAAAAATATATACCGTTACTTCATTGTTATAAAATTTGTTGAAACAATTTTCGTTAAAAACATACAGTATGACTACAAATCTTAAAGACGTTAAAATCTGAATCACCCTATATAAGAGGTAGGTAATATTGCAAATACTAAATGCTTTTAAATATTTTATGTTATTTTAAAGCTATAAAAATCAAACATTAAAGAGTGTTAATGTTGCTCAGGGGTTGTCCACCTAGATCTTCAAAACGTTCCACTGTGAGCCCTAGAGAAAAATATCTAGATTTATTGAACTAAATTCCTAAATGAAATATTGACATTTGCAAGTGACCACAAAGATTTATTCGAATTTAATATTTTTTATCTTAGCATAGTGGCACAAAGTCCTTAATTGGGACACTGGACTTTTAACGATAAAAATTAATTAATAAAAAATTTCAAGTTAACAAAAAATCGTTTTTATTCTAAAAACAAACACAGTTTTGTTAGAAAACTATAGTAGCCTTCGATGTTCAAGTATATTAGCACTGCGGTGAAATTTAAGACAAGAGACAAACGGGGTGTCTGAATAAGGTATAGGTTACATTAAAATGATGCCAAAACTTATTGCACTTTGTGAATGTGAAGTTTTTAATGATCCTCTTTTCGTTGTATGTTCTCCTATTCGGTGCCCTGATCTTTCAGATATTTTACCAAGTGATGAAAACTTCAGTTCACCGGCATCAAGATTTTCTTGGTATATTTTAGAAAATTCTGGATATTTATGATTCCTTGTGCAGTAATGGCAAATTCTTGTCAAATAAATAAATACCTTTTTAAAAAAATATTTAATACAGATTTAAGAACAAATAAATAAATAAAATTCTGCCCATTCTTAGAAATTATAGAAGCCCCGATAAACCGGGGTCCCCAGGCACTGACCTCACGTGCCCCTGCAGAAAGACGGCACTGTAGCTGTCAAGGCAATGGCATTCAATGCAAGGAGTCCCAAATGATAATATAACTAAATTATGCTGAAAACTCTGAGTGGTCCCACAATAAGCTAATAGGCCACTTATTTGCAAAAGGTCCCAATTTTGACATATGTTGTTTACATTCTAGTCCCAAAAAAAACTAAGTTCTTGACCTGGGGGAGGGGTGGCTCTCCCCACCATCTTGGATTTAGTGTGCATAAAAATGTTTTTTTTTTAATTACTTGGTTCCTGTACATTTTAGAAAAAAAGTTTTAGACAAAAGTTGAAGACAATAAAATTTCCTACAAAAACGCTGTTGTACGTTTTTTGGTCAGACGAATGAGAGTTATAACTAATAGCCTATAAAATGAGATATCACTAAGTTCTCTGGGTCTTGCCCTTGCTGATATACTTATTATTAAATTAAATCATAACAAAAACATTTCATGTAAAAAAAACTGATAGAACTATGATAAAACTATAGGACAAAATTTAAAAACCTCAAAAATTTAAGTAAGGCATTGCAAAAGTTTTGAACAATATTCCGCATATTTTACTACCTTAAAAATTAAGTATTTTCCAATTCCTTTAAAAAAGAATTGAAATCATAACAAAAACATTTCTTGTTAAAAAAGCCAAGGACGCGAAAATGGCATTCCGTAAAAAGAATTGAGATAAAAGTAAAGCCAAGTTCTCCAATACAAATTTTAAAATGAAAGGTTCTTACTAGTTTGGAAATGTTTTTTTAAACTTTGCTAATACAGCCAAACTTCTTTATGTTCAATTTAGCACTGTGCCTAAGAGTCATTTACAGCCGTAATAGCCAAGTTTAGACAAATATTTCCAAACTAGTAAGAACCTTTCATTTTAAAATTTGTATTGGAGAACTTGGCTTTAATTTTATCTCAATTCTTTTTACGGAATGCCATTTTCGCGTCCTTGGCTTTTTTTACAAGAAATGTTTTTGTTATGATTTCAATTCTTTTTTAAAGGAATTGGAAAATACTTAATTTTTAAGGTAGTAAAATATGCGGAATATTGTTCAAAACTTTTGCAATGCCTTACTTAAATTTTTGAGGTTTTTAAATTTTGTCCTATAGTTTTATCATAGTTCTATCAGTCTTCCAATGCTCAGCTCTCTAGCGTTTCTGGATGTGTGTAATGTTACTTTTAGATAACTTTACATTTATAGGGGAGGGAAATAAATTAAGAGAGAGAGTAAATGAAAATATTTGACTTTTTAAATTTTTTCCCATGGTTTTATTATAATTTCTATGAGCATTCCTATGCTCAGCTCTCTAGCGTTTCTGAAAGTGCACAATGTTACTTTTACATAACTTTACATGTATAGGGGAGGGAAATAAATTAAAATAGTCATGTTTTTAAATTTTGTCCTATTGTTTTATCATAGTTCCTATCAGTCTTCCAATGATCAGCTCTCTAGCGTTTCTGGAAGTGGGCAATGTTAGTTTTATATAACTTTACATTTATAGCAGAGGAAAGTAAATTAAAATGTTGGTGTTTTTAAATTTTTTCATATAGTTTTATCATATTGTCTTTTAGTCATAAAAAGTTCAGCTCTCTAGCGTTTCTGGAAGTGGGCAGTGTTACTTTTACATAAATTTACATTTATAGGGGAAGGAAGTAAATTAGAATTTTGAGTTGTTTTAATTTTTTTCTATAACTTTATCATAGTTACTATCGGTCTTCCAAAGCTCAGCTCTCTAGCATGTCTGGAAGTAGGCAATGTTACTATTACTTAACTTTACATTTATAGGGGAGGAAAGTAAATTAGAATTTTCCTATAGTGTTATCATAGTTCCTATCAGTCTGCCAAGGCTCAACTCTCTAGCATTTCTGGAAGTGGGCAATGCTACTTTTACATAACTTTAAATGTATAGGGGAGGGGAGTAAATTAAAATTTTGTGGTTTTTTGATTTTTTCTCATAGTTTTATCATAATTCCTATCAGTCTGCCAAAGCTCAACTCTCTAGCGTTTCTGTAAGTGGGCGATGCTACTTTTACATAACTTTAAATGTATAGAGGAGGGGAGTAAATTAAAATTTTTGGGTCTCTTGATTTTTTCCTATAGTTTTATTTGTTAGGTGATCCGTGGTTTTATCATCGTTCCTATCAGTCTGCTTAAGCTCAACTCTCTAGCATTTCTGTAGAGAGTAAATTAAAATTTTGGGGTTTTTTGATTTTTTCCAGGGGTTTGGTCATAATTTCTAGCAGTCTGCCAAATTTCAGCTTTGTAGCATGTCTGGAAGTACAGTAGAATATTGATGATCTATACGTGAGTGAGTGAGTGAGTGGCAATTTCGACGTTTTTTGAAATTTCGTAACTACTTTACTACTTTATGCAATTCCATGAAACTTGCAGAGGTTGTTAACTCCATGGAGATCTACGATTGTGCAAAGAGTCGTAGCTCATTCCGAAGTAGAGTTTTAGGTAGGTCAAATATCGGCTGAAATGTTTCAAGAAAAGATGGTTACGGCGCGCGAACTTGGCGAGGCACTGCCGTGCCCTCAGATTACCTTTTAAACGATGGATCACCTTGGGCCAAGTTCACGATTCATAAATTGGAGTTATTTTTTAAGATCACAAAAAAGTTTTTTTAGGTTTTATTACGTTTTCAAAGAAACTTAGCATTTTAGTGAAAAATTTTAAATGACTTTTTTTAGCACAAAAGTTGTGTTAAAGCTATTATTAACGCTCCAGTGGCGTTCGCATATTGAAGTTATTTTTTTTAACTGTTTTATGTGTTTTATTCAATTTTCTTAAAAACTAAGCTTTCTAAAAATCCTGTTTAACTCTATATTGTTTGAAAATAATTTTTTTTTAAAGATATATATAAAGTGGGTTTTTGTATACGGGGAACACTCAAAGAATATACGCATGTTTAGTGACTTTTTTTTATCACAAAAAAAAATTATTGTTATCATGTATTTTACCAATTTTTTAAAAACCGAACCTTACCGGGAAAAACATTTTACTCTGTATTATAGACAACAAAATTTTCTTTCGACCGATGTGTGTAGTTATAACATTTAGATAACCGTTAATAAACCAGGGGCGTCCCAAAATTGAATGAAAAAAAATCACCAAACATGCGTATGTTACTTAAGTATTCCCAGTCAACAAAAACTCACTGAATACATTTCGTTTTAAATATATATTTTTTTTAACCATATAGAGTAAAAAGAGATTTTTTGTAAAGTTTAGTTTATAAGAAAATTGAATAAAACAAATAAAAATGTTTAAACATAATAATTTTAAAAATAGCAATGATGCTTTAACACCACTATGTGATACATCGTTAAAAATTACATTTTATTTTCTCTCAAAAAGGCAGTTTAACATTTTTTACCTTCCTAGCCCGCGCAGCAATGGCTAGAGAAGGTATTATTTTCGACGATTTTTTTTTTAGATAATGCCGAAAATGTGTTATTTGGGTGTATTTTGGCCTATTCTAGCAATATCGTCGTGATGTCTGTCTGTGTGTGTCTGGCCGTAACACAATAGCTCCTAAACCGCGACACCGATCTTCATAAAATATTCAGTTAAAATAGTAGTCGACAGTGTCACGCGCTGGCTAGATTTTGGTCCAAATTTAATAATGCTAATGCAGTTTTTTGATAATTAAAAATTTAAAAAATGCTAACTTCTTAACGACGCATCGCATCAATACACGGTTTTCGGAATATAATAGACCACATTTTCCTAAATAATTTGTTTTTTGGCGAAAAACTTCGTAAGAACTCTCGTTTCTGAGATATTTACAAACAACTGTTTTCAAAGCTGATATATTATGGAGTTCACTTGAAGTGTGCTAGCTAAGAAAGTATCAGATCAATCACGGATCCATTTATTTCTAAAAGACTTAGTTTTTTTGAAAACTGAATAAAACCAAAAAAACATGTTTTTTTTTCGTGAGTTTTAAATAACTCCCCAAATTAGAAATATTTTTTAACCGTAGCCCTGACCCACACCAGTAATAGATCGTTTAAAAGATAATTTATCTTTCTACAATAAAGTTCCTAATTACACATTTTCTGTAAAGTGCTTATTTTTTGAAGACAATGATATAAAACTTAATAATTTCAGTTTATTTTGCATATTATATGAAAATACATAGGAAACGGGTGTACTCCTAACACTTCAGGGTTCATATCTCAGTGCCACTTAAAGGATTCAGTGATATCTCATTTTAGTTGTTTTTATTTTATGTTATCACAGATTTTTCCAAAAATAAGTAGTTTCGAAGTTAAAGGTCACTAAAAAAAAATTGGTCAAAATCCAAAATGGCGGCTAAATGTTTAGCGTTACAACTCGAAAAGCATTCGTCTGTACGGTAACCAAGTAGGTAATTAAAAAAATATATATATTTTGCTTTGCTGAGTGTTTTTAGAAAACTGATTGCACCTTACTTTTGTTTGAATTGAAATTATTGACACAAACGTTAAGACAATAATCCAGATTAGTTTATGTTAAAATAATTTATATTATTTGTATATGTAATAATACCAGAAAAAGTAAAAGGAAAAATAAAAGAAATGGTTTCTATTACTTTTATGTATTACACTCGAAATTCGAGACAAAGAATAAGGCAAAATAGGTTCTGAAGAAAAGCAATTTTTCCTAGTAATTCCTGCGGACCTGAAAGTCGCAAGCTAACCCACATAATGAGTCGCCATAAAAAGGAGAAGAGTTTCGGTGTTAAATAAAAAGGTCTTGAGAGTACACTCGTAAAAATAAAAACCAAAGTTAAAACTCTTTATGGTTTTTTCGCCGGGAATCCAAACCGCATCCACACTCCTGTAGGTCGTACAGGATCCAGATTTATTTTTATTAGATTCCTAACTCTGGTTATATGGTTATGAGAAGCCACAAAATTTGAACTTTGTCGATAGCATAATCTGCGGACCTAAAAATGTCACCAGTCAAGCCAGAGACTACTCTCATATAGTGATTTGCGCTCTCATGAGTGCGTTCGTCATTCACCAACTTCAGGGTATATTTTCTGGGTCTTGAACGATGTGACCATCCACATCACACGCTTTCACCAATAACAAGCTTTAAATTATCTTCGACCTGTCACGTGCTATGCGAAATTGCAATTGCGCAAGCTTCTATGATCTGACAGAGAAAAATTCAGTCGCACATATAGGAGTAGTCGTATCATAAAACGGGACAAAATTAATTGTTGTGTTTTTTTGCAAATTTTTTGAATACAAGACAATGTTTGATGATAATATACTGTTTATAATAAAAATCTATCTATAGAGGGTGTACCACATGTCATGGATCAAACGAAGTGAGGTAATGGGGTTGAGGTGATAATAATAACGATATAAGTATATTGTAATCCAGTTTATAATAACTTACTCTGGGATGCACCGTAGCAAGGCTTAGCTAATCCATTCACCCTATTTGTTGTTTTGTATGTGAGCAACAAGGACTTAATCGCGTTTAGACCCATAAGCGCGCTTAAGTGCTTACGGTGCATATGAGGCTTTATTATTTCATATTTTGTATGTCTGGCGTGGATCTACGGGAAGAGGAAGAAGGGGAAATTCCCCCCCCCCCTAAATCCAAAATTATAAACATTTATTCAGTTTTGACACACAGACCACCACCCCTTCTGGTTCCTATGCATAATTTTTTTGAAGACCAGCCATGGATACTCCCCCGCCTCAAATAAAATTCCGCCCCTGTTCATGTTGTTAATTTTTGATACGATATTACTTTTTAAAATTATTGGTCACCGTTTTATACAATTTTATTTTTTAGGCGTATACAAAATTTTTTGCTATGATTAAAAAATTATTTATTACATTTAAGTAATGACAAATATTTATAAGAAATATTTTTTATTGGAAGACTGCATTTATAAATGTGCACTAAAAAAAATATTAAATAAATATATTTTTTTACCTTTTAGTTGGGGTTTTTTTGAAGTCTGTGGTTGGACCACAGTTTCATCAAATAACTTCAATCAATAATCATGTTTTTTTTGAAGCGTGTTATAAAAATCGAATAAAAAGAGGGTCATTTCATAAGAAAAATATCAACTTTATGTAATATCTTAAAAACTAGAAGTGACAGATAAAAATTATTCTGCAATTTTTCATAAATAAAATAGCTATAGGTTCCCTTCCCAAATGCAGACTTTTCAAAAGCCCCCCATATCTTTAAAACAGCTTGCAATACCAACATGCGGTTTTCACCTTTAATAATCTTTTGAAAATGGAGGCTCGCAAGTGGGAGTAGGTTTTCTTTCCTAAAAATCCTTAAAACCCCCAAAAACTTCGAATTTGGTTCACCCTGTACATATTTTTTGATTTATATTGCTTCTACATGTTTTTTGATTTGTTATTGTACATTTTTGTACCAAATAGAAAAAAAAAATAATTAAAAAATCTAAAAAACTTCTTGCATGTAAAAAAATCATCTTTGTTTTTACACGCATATCACTGCTTTGAACGCACATAATCCAAAATGGTGGATGTTGGCGGAAAATTTTTTGGTGAGCCATTGACATAAGCCTAAGCTTCATGTCTATTAAAGAAATATAGGTCGGCAAGGCCCGGCAAGCAATTAAAACGCTTTGATAAGGAAAAAATTGGGCAAATATAAATAAACAAATAGGGCATTTTAAAATATTTCGTCGTCGTACATGTAGACGACAAAGGACTAAAATTACCTTTTAAAATACTGTACGTGCCTTCTATTTCAATTTTTAATAATTGGTTTTTCCAATATGAGCCACGACAACATAATAACAGCACTAACTAAAACCTCAAAAAAAAGGTCGAGGAAAAAGGCTTGTAATTCCAAAATTCAAAAGTTTCGAATGACCTCACGATGCAAGTAAAAGGAGAAGTTTTATAGGGGCGGCTTGATAGAAAGGTTATTGAACTAGAACAAAAAATGGTTAGAAGGTAGTTTTGAGTATTTTGGTAATTTGTGTTATTAACCGGTTTTATTATATAGATACTCCTCCGTGAGTCGGTACGGGGCAAGAGAACAGATTTCACTTCAAATGCGTAAAATTCAGTAACTCTAAAGAGCGAGCGACTACGCCATTGGTCGCGACAAGTCATTTCGCACAACACACGATGGCTCAGAGTTTGCTATTGGTCAAAGCGTGTAATGTGGATGGTACATCCTTCAAAACCCAGAATAGATACCCCCGTGTCGTCGACGTCTCGTGGCTGTTTTGTTAGGTGATCCGTGGCAGTATCGCGAGCTATGATCGACTAGATTGTTTAATATCCACGCGAGGTAAATAAGTCGCCGTCGTGCTGTAGTGGTAGCAATGTTTGATTCCCACACCGGCGGTCCGGGTTCGATTTCTGGCTAGGTACTTGGTTGTTTGTCTTTGTTTAAAAATGCTTTAATCTTGCCCGAACTTTGCAAAACTGGGCGATTGATCCTGACTGGATGGATAAATAAAAAATATATATCCACGCGAGGAAAATTTAAGAACAAGCTTTTGTTCTTCCTGGCTGACTGTGGTTCAGATAGTGTTTGTAGCGCGAATGAATTATTTAAACAAAATGCCCCAATATTTGCCGACACAACTTTTATGTTTTTTGTTTGAAACTCGTCGACAATGATTGAGTAGAGACAAAATTTTGAACTTCTATTGTCTTTATTTATTTTAAACACGACGGTTTAATTAGTAAGTATCTCCAACCGTTTATTATTTGATCACGCATGATCCGCTAAACCGGATCTTTCAATATCTCCTAATTGAATTCTTTTTAGCTATTCATTTACTCTTTCCTGAAGAGGGCGTTTCGTTTCACTTACATATGGTTTACCACACTCACATGGGATTTGGTAAATATATTCTTTATTATTTCCCGATGAAAATACTGTTTTTATGTGTTGGTCTTATGTTTTCTGAAATCCCTTACATATCGTCGGATATCTGACAATACCTGCTAAATGAATTTTTTTTTAATATTAGTATTTTATGTAGATAGCGCTAGACATTCATTGCACACATGGTGAAATGGACTGTTACCTGCAGATTAATTAAGATTGTTTACTTTATAAAAGAAAAACAATATCTGCTATCAACTCTACCAGTTGCTGGGGGCGAGAATATCTGCTAATTATATTCCGTCCTGTAAAACAATCTGTCTTGAACTTAGCAGGTATTAAACCCAACAAATTATTATTTTGAGAATTTGCTGCAATTGGTTTGTTTTTAATTATAGAGATCGTTGAATTTATTAATTTTTCGGAATGACTATTTTATCAAATTGATTGAATGTTCTTGTTAATCGAATAGACAGTAGCATTCAAATAACTGTATATAGGAAACCAACGCACACAGGACAACAACATTATAAAGGATTTACAACAAAATGGTTATTTCGCGAAATTAATAAACTTATTAATGATCTCTGAATTTAAAAATAAACCAAATGTAGCAAATTCTCAAAGTAATAATGCGTTGGGTGTTATTAACAATCCATATGTTCAAGGGAATTCAGGAAACATAAGACGAATAGCCAAACACTAAAATATAAAAACAGTATTTTCGTCAGGAAATACTGCTATCTTTTATTAAGGTCTTATTGGAATAGGGCCATGCAATAATAGTGTCAGGCAGTAACAGATTTACATTGGAGCCTGACAGTTTATCTTTGAAAATTGACATACCAAAGTCGAATTTGAAACTAAGTCGTTTATTTATCTATAATTAAAGTCGAGAGTATTTCTTTCGGTTCGCATAGTAAACAAGATCCTTATGTTAAAAGACTAGCTAACATACTCCAATGAAAAACTGTCAATATACAGCCTATATTGCATGACTTTATTCCAATAAGTCCCCATTATTGACCTATGTGGACCTATACTTATTGTGTAAACGTCCCTATGTTCGCTGTACATCGTACCGCATTGTATCAGGCGCGGATCTAAGGAAGGGGAAAAAGGGGAAATTCCCCCCCCCCAAATCTCAAAATACATTTAGTTTTGACATACAGAATACACCTCCTTGTCACTATGTAATATAGTTTTATGCAATATTTATTATGATATTTCCCCCCCCCCCTCCGAACCGAACCGAGCCTTTCGCCGTGCTACAGTTGGGTAAAAAGAAATTGTGGCAGTCATCGCAAAGTGGTTCAAAACTGCATAAAACTGTCGCATTCATTTTCTTTGGGTATAACTTCGTTACTACTGGACGGACTTGAAAGACTTTTGGTTTGCTCGAAAGCTAAAGCTGTGAGCTATAAGACACTAGTACTAAATTTGACATTACGCCAAAATTGAAGAAGGCGGACATTTTTTGAAAATGCCAATTTGAACCCCTTAAAAGAAATTACGCGCACCGCTGTCATTTTTAGTTTGGATCTTTTAAAGAGTTTTTTCCCTGATGTGAATAAAAAGGTATCACTTGTTAAAATTGGTCTCGAATTAAAAAAGATAGAATGAAATGAACAAGGTTACTTTTAGCTGCAAAAATCTTTAAAATCAAGAATATTCACCAATCATAATAAAGTGTTTTTTGTCAGCAAAATCATAGTTTTTATTATTCTGAGTCGGCGCTGTAGCGACCTGTCATGCAACAGTGATTCAAAACCGTGTAAAACTGACGCATTCAAATTGCTTTGCCATTAAAGCCATTAAACCTTATTCAAATAGAAAAATCCGAATAGCAAATAACATAATACTATTATAATTATATGTTTCTTATATTAATTTGACGTATTGATACTGCAGATAGCTAAAACTTAAGTATAGTTTTATAGATATTGACATGTAAATATTGAAACCTTTAACAATTTAGAGCGCTCTTTAATCTGAACATTCAGACTTAGCGTAGCAGGGACAACAATCCCTTGGGGGATAATAACTTTTATTCCTAGGTTTATTATTTATTTTCCGCAATTTTGAGGATAAAAAGTAACAGTTTGATGCCTTAAATAAGAAATATAACCGCATTTTTTATCAAAAAGTAACATTTCTTTTCAAAACAGGCTAATATGTGATTAACTTTGTATAATAAACGGTTTAACATAAAATTATATATTTTTTAAATTTGGACAGCTATCTATATTAAAAGGTATTCCTTAAAAGAACGGGTCAGGACGGGTAAGATATTATTAGCAGTAAATGCAGTAATATATAGGATTTTTAACGTTATTAATTTAAAAAGGTGAGCTAGGTGGACCTCTAAAGATCTATTAACTTGAATCTTAAATTCTTATTAAATTATCACTCATTAAAAAAAATCATTTGATATTATTAAATATCTATAATAGTATTATTAATATTATATTCTAAAAGTACCTACCAATAGCTAATTTATCCATATTAAATTATCTTTTAAAAGCAACTTTCACCAATAAAAACAACAATGTAAACAATTTGTTCCATCCAGGACTAGAGACAAACAAATTAAAAAATGCAAAACTTTAGCATCCAGGCGATAAGCAATTCGGCGATAGTGAAAAGTGGGCAATGAAAAACAGTTAGTATAGGTCATGAAATTAGTATAATAGTAGCAACTTAATAACTTGCTTAATGGCATATAGAAGCCCCAATGCCTCATTTTTAAGGGGGTCTGAACCACTGTGCATCGGTAGCCTAGATATGATGGCAAAAATTTGACTTTACTATAGAGATAGACGTAATCAGTAATAAAAATCTTAATTTACATATTACACCCTGTATGCACATGTGTGACTTGTGTGCTAAAAAACAGCACGGATGGTTTATTTAAATAAAACAAAACGTTTTCGTGTCGCAGTCTATAAACATTGGCGATCCGTGCCATAGTCGTTTATTTTAAATCTGTTAGCGCTGGGTTTGCGGTCAGGGGGACCGATGAAAAATGATCGGAATTTCGTTTGAACTATTAGGCAATTACGAAGTTCGGCTCTGCACCTATTAATTTCCATTGCCATGGAAAGCGACCGCGCGGTCGAGGGTTAAATTAGGATGATAGTAATAGTGTGCTTTTCTTTCTAATTTTGGAAATGGTATATTATACACCAAGATATAAAAGTGGCTCTTTTATCCCGAGAAGAAAATTTTTAAGCCCAATTGACCTAAATACTATAATTCATCGAGGGATAAAAAGCTAATTTTCTTACAACGTACAGCTAATTTCAAAAAAATCTGATACGATTGGAAAAACTCGTTTTTTTTAAGCAGTATATAAAAATTTAATCCGCTTGGCATTATTTTACAGTAGTTTTATGACATCCAATAAGAGTACTGTTTATTTCATTTTGCATGTTTATAAAATAAATAAAATAAAACTTGACTTACATATACAGCTGGTTTTTATCAAGTTTTAAGTTTTTATAAATAACGTGCTTGTTTTTGTTAAATTCAATTGAATTCTGAAATGAATAACTTTATTAGTTTTGCTAAATAATACATTTAAAAAGTATGTTTGGTTTCGTTTCCTGCATTTCGGAACCTGAGGTGGAGTGATTTAATTCTACGGCAAATGGGTGCTTGGCTGCCTTCAGTGGCGTATATAGAAAAAAGTTTCGGGGGGGAGGGGGCAACGCAGTTTTTTATGTTTGTATTCATGAAATAAGTGGAAAATACCCAAGCTACAATGGGGGCCCGGGCTCCCAGGCCCCCCTCATATACGCCACTGGGCTAAGGGGGGGGGTGCGAGCCCCCAGTCCCCCCTCATGTACGCCACTGGCTGCCTTCAAACTGTGAAAAAATTCTTGCATTCTTCGGTCTCTCAAAATAGTCATTTTAGAGTACTCGAAGTAGGGCCCGATCATCCTAAACTTGACTTACTTTTGGCCTGCCAGATCATCCTTGTTTTCTTTCAAGTGACTGTTCTTTTATTTATGTTATTTATAGAATTAACAGTTCTGCCGTGCAAAGCAAAAACCTAGTAACTCGACTTACTCGAAAATGAGATTTTTATATCATTGAAATCGCCGTAAAAAACGGCGTCAGCCAGTTTTTCTAGATTGTGGCAATCTTGAAAACCAAGGAGGTTATGTAGTGAGTATGTAGTTAAAAAAACTATAGTTAGTATGTAGTTGAATAAACTTCAAACTCTATTTCCCAAAACACTAGTTTTTGACTTATCAGGTTTCTGCTTTGCACGGCAGAGTTATTCGGCTTAAGTTAAAATGTTTGGCCACCACTTGGAAGGACCAACCATTTTCCAACTTATTAACAATTTCGACTTTTAGCTGTTTGGTCGTATGGTAAGCCATTTTAGGAGTAAATAATGTGTTTCTGCATTTACTATTCTAAGTTTGTACTTGGCATTAATAGTTGGTATTGTTATATTACTGAGGTTTTGTTAAACCTCACATGGTGGCTTAGAGCACTGCTCAAGTTTTGGAAAAAGTATTTTAAAGAGTCGTATCAGATTTTTTTGAAATTAGCTGTACCTATATTCTAAGCTATTTTGGGCAGTTTTAGACTTTTTTCCTAGATTTTCCTCATGCATAAGCAATTATTATACGTCCTACGCGAAACCAGGTTCTCTACTAAAAGTGAAAGGACAACCACATGATCCGTAATTCGTTACTAGGTGTTTAACCCGGCGTTGGTAAACCTATTTTTCCTAACATGGATGGTACACCCGGGTATGACATACCCACTTACCATTTCGCATTTGAAGTTAACTGTAGACATAAAATTTTAATATGATGGTTGTGTTTTCAGTTTTTGAACCTTTTTGACTTTGAAAAAAAAATAAATACAGTGAAACCTTCTATAAGCGGACACTCAGTGTTCCGTCGATTTTGTCCGCTTATTGGAGTTGTCCGCTTATGAGAGAGAACTGCTTAATTTTAATATATTTTTATTAAGTATTTCCGCTGCTTGCGTTTTTCCGATATTAAATGTTTCAGCAATCTTTCGTGCTAATAGATTTTCTTTCTCCGAAACGTTAACAACTTCCATTCACGTAAACTAAGAGATTTTTAACTAGGCGTCATTTCAAACAAATCTATTACTACCCAACTGAACAATAAAAATAAACCACAGCAGTTTCGCCGAATAAAATATCTTGTAAATACAGCCGAAGTATTTAGTCTCCGCATTAAAACGGAAAGAGGTAATTCCCCGGCTACAGAGTGCGTTGTTGCCCACATACTACATTATAATTATGCCCATGTCGTGCAGCGCTCTGTCTCATTGTCAGAGGTTCGCGTCCGGTGAGAGGGGTGTCAGAGTTTTTTAACCAAAAAAAATTGTCGGCGTCCGGTTATTAGAGTGTCCGGTTATAGGAGTGAATTTTACATGTAAAGAAATAGGGAAAAGCTTGGTTCTAACAAATTTGTCCGCCTTAACAGAGGTGTCCGCAAGGAGAGGTTTCACTGTATAACATTAGTCATGTAGCCTTAGATACTAAAATGCATTTTTAGGTAACAAGGGCATTTTTACATAAAAGAATAGAAAAAATAAAAAATATTTGACTAAATATTTTTAAGCTGGAAAATCCATAGCGTACGTGTATATAAAAAAAAAACAAAGAAATTCTTACTTAAAACTAAAAAATACTTTTTAAATAGAAACAAAATTTCGAACTTCCATTGTCTTTATTTATTTTAAAGACGACGTTTCAGTTAGTAAGTATCTCTAACTGTTTCCAAGTGTAAACCGAATAATCTAGTCTACTACTTATACTACTTGGTGTGCAGTCAGGTGTGACGGCCCGCTCCCTTTTTTAATCCTAAGACGCCTGTTTTCCATATGTTTAGTATGTCCGTGCTTGGTTGACTGAAAACTTCTTTATTGTGTATTATAAACGCAGCTTCAATAAACTTTCGTTTTCGCCAATGCGACTCCTTATGCAATACTTTAACTTCTGACCACTGAATTCTGTGATCATTTGAGCATGCATGATCCGCTAAACCGGATTTTTCAATACCCCTAAAGGGGTACTTCTTAGATGTTCATTTACTCTAACCTGAAGAGGGCGTTTCGTTTAATTTGCGGGATTTTCTGGTTTTGTTTTAGTTACAAAACTCATTATCGTATTTCCCGATGAAAATACTGTTTCATTTTATAGTGTTTGGCTATTCGTCGTATGTTTTCTGAAATCCCTTGAACATATGGAATGTTAATAACACCCAACGGATTATTATTTTGTGAATTTGCTACAAAAATGTTACGCGGCTGGTACACCCGGGTATCACATACCCGATGCAAGTTTACCTCCTAGCACCAGAGGTAGATTAATACTTAACTCGCTGTTTTTAGTGGTCCGCGATTAAAACAAGTTTTGCTTGAGAGTAGGTGGGGGACAAACTACTTGAAGCGCTGCGAATTTATATTTTCTGTTAGTTTTTCTCAATTCCGGGTATGTCATACCCAGGTGTACCAACGCCGGGTTAAATTGTAAGACATTAGATTGTTTGTACGCAACTGCAGCACCGTGAAAGGAAGGGTAATAATTTTCGATTGTTGTACGTATGTAAGTAAATATGTTTGTGTCACGCTAGAGGCTAAACGGCAGAACCGATTTTGAAAAAAAAGGTGTCGTTGAATTGCTACTGATCCCGAAGGTGCTATCGGTTATATTTTTTTAAACAGGAATCAACATAGCAGTCTTCAGACGCCATTTTGTCACATGGTGTAGGCTTTAAGGCATACAAATTATCTAAATTTCAGGTGATTTTATTGAAATTCCTTTGATTACATATTGCAAATGTCCTCTTGTTTGCTGTAGTTACTTTGTAGTCCTCCCTGCTCCCACTTATCTCTCCTCCTGTCATTCCCCCCACCCTATTCAAAAACCATATTCGTATAATTTTATCAAATATAAAGCGATTTCAAAAACTTTTTCTGCATACGCTTTCAGATTTTCCCCCGCCTCTCCCTCTCTCCTCCCCGCCATCCTTATTATTAATAGTTATAGCTATAACTTTTACAAATATAAAGCGATTTTAAAAATTCTTTCTGCACACGCTTGAAGACTTTTTTCAACATTGTAAAATAATGGTTTCGCCCTCCCTCTATTCTCCCCTCCCTCGTTATAAGTAATAGTTGTAGCTATACCTTTCACAATTATAGAGCGATTTCAAAAATTCTTTCTGCACACGCTTTAAGACTTTTTGTCCAACATCATTTTACTAGTTTCCGCCTTCCTCTCCCTCTCTTCGCCCCCCTCCTTATTAGTAATAGTTGTAGCTATACATTTCACAAATTTAGAGCGATTTCAAAAAAATTTTCGGCACACGCTTTAAGATTTTTTTCGACACCATTTTACTAGTTTTCTTTTGCCCTCTCCTTCCCCACCTTCACTCAATGTAAGGTAACACTACTCGCGTCCGTAGAAAATTTAAACGTACTTTTTGGGTAAAGCTAAATGAATGATAAATGCATAGTGTTTTTTTTATAAGGCTGAATCAGAATTAAACCTAAAAGTTCAAAATAAAAAAAAATAAATAAAAAAAGCACCCAACTGCTAAATTTACTTGTAACTACAAGTCGCACTTGGGTACAAAATTACCGATTAACCTGATTCATGAAAATACAAAAATGTATAATTTCGTAAGTGCGCTGTGGGCATCAAATTAAGAGAAGAGTGAAAGATATTGGGAGGCCTATGTCCAAAGTTGGATCGAAGAAGGCCAAATAGATAGATAGATAGATAGATTACATGACCCATTCTCCCTATTTGAAAAACAGCAGTAAAATTTACCACTGCTTCAAAATTTTACTATATCTAATAAAAAAAATTAAATAAAAAAACACCCAACTGCTGAATCTACTAAATTACAGCAAATTAGAAGACATTTGCAATGACTGATCAAAGGAATTTCATAAAATAGCCTCAAATTTGGGAAATTGGTATGCCAACATGTAACAAAATAGCGTCTGGCGACCGCCATGTTGATTGCTGTTTAAAAAAAATAGAGCTTATAGCACCTTCGGGATCAGTAGCAATACAGCGGCACCTTTTTTGTCAAAATCGGTTAAGCCGTTAAGCTTCTGGCGAGACACAAACATACATATATACATACATACATACCTACATTTATACATACAAAAAACATTACCCTTCCTTTCGCCGTGCTCCAGTTGGGTAAAAAGTATCCCCTTCGCATACAAAATCGGCATGTCCAAGGGCTTTTTCAAAAAAAGTGCGAGAAATACCCAAAAATGCCTGTGGTATCTAAAAAGAAACACCTAGTATAAAGTCTTTTATTTTGGTTTATTTATTTGTTTTGGCCTTTTGAAAATTTATAACTCGTACTTAAAAAAATCTTTAAAGAAAGGGAAGAAAAAAAAAACGACCTGAAACTGTAGACACTTTAATTTAAATAATAGTCCCTTTTACTGCTCTACTCAAATCTTTTTCCGACGTAAAATCCCTCCTCAAATCCAGGTCTCAAAAACTTTCTAAAGATTAGATAAAAATCGCCTCTTTTCCTTTCGTTTTGGACCTTTGTGAAATGTTAGAATTGTCAGGATCGTCTGAACGCTGTCTACATTCGGGAGTTGCATTCTTTTGGGATTTATTTTTAAAAAAAAGTTTATTTTAAGCGGATTTAATAATAGGTACATCAGTAGTACAACAGTGAACTTTATAGTAAAAATTATTATAAAAGCATAATAATTATTTGGGATTACTGGGGTATGTTTGAAAAAAATTAAGTATAAAAAATTATTCTTGCTAAGCCAAGTTTATTATCTGAAGGTGGTTTAATTAAACCTTCCTATACAAAGCTTTGATACATTTTACGGTCAGTCAGAAATATACTATAGGGAGTGGCTAAATAATTATCCAAAATGTTTTTTCATACTTTTGTCTTAAACTAATAATATAATAGACGCTCAGCTTTCATTAGGCCAATAGCATACTCTTTAATTCACGCACTGAGGACCTTTGAAATCAGCCGGTGACGACCGGTGAGGGCGCTGATGTCGCTATTCGTTTGGTAATAGCAGGTAACCACATGAACTCGAATGCTCGCTCTGTCTTTTTTTTCTTATGCAATAATTTACATAGGAAAAAAGAGAGAGGAAGCGTTTTTGCCCCTGTGATTACTCCATAGTGCAGTGTTGCCGATATTTTATTTAATTCAAAATCATTTGGAAAAATCTTTCAGTCACTCCTTTCAGTATACATGCAACCTTCTGTAGGGGTGGACGCGTCTTGCCCAGTGTCGGGCATAGATATGTAGGTAAGAAAAAGTAGATATATTTTCTGACTTCCAAGAGTTAAGGCCAGAGGCAAATGTACAGTCCTTACACTTTAAAATTTTTCGGACAACTCAGAATTTTTTTGGGAAAACTCAAGAAATTTTCGGAAATGTCAGGAAAAACTCGGAAAATGTTTGGAAAAACTTGGAAAATTTTCAAAAAACTCGAGGAATGTTAGAAAAAACTCGGGAAATTTTCGAAAAACTCGGAAAATGTTTAGAAAACCTCGGACAATTTTCAAAAAACTTTAGAAATGTTTGAAAAACCTCGCGAAATGCTCGGAAAAACTGGGAAAATTTTCGGAAATCATGGAAAACTAGGGAAATGGTCAAAAAAACACGGAAAATGATCAAAAAAACTCGAGAAATGTACAGAAAAACATACATTGGAAAAGAACTCTTTAACCTGCTACCATCTGAACTGAACAAAAGGTCAAAAAAAATCTTTTAAAAAACAAATAAGCACTTGGTTACTTCAAAATTATCCAAAATTAAATTAAATAAATAAATAGATACCTAACTAACTAGAAACTGATCTTCAAGAATATTTCATAACTTTTTTTAGTTTTATATATTATGTCTTTTTTTTTCATTGTAGTAGTATAACTACTAAAAAATTTTGCATTTAGTTATTTTTACATTTATTTGTCTGAATTTTTTAAACTTTTTATTTAGCCAAATATTAAATTCAAAAATACGTAAAACACTTTTAAGTTAAACGGTTCAACTAAAATCATCAGCTGTATAAAAAACTAAAAAATTTTAAGTACACTAACGTGACTTTTAACAGACTAAGGTAAAAGCGTAGGGTGTATAAAAATAGTGTTAATCAACGATTGTTTAATCAAATAAGAATGACTTGTCTAAAATATCAAATGCGCTAAAAACCAGGTTTGTAATTCCTCACCTGTCACTTTTCATCCCTGATTTTAATTTTTTATCCCTGATCTATCCCTGTTCATCCCAGGGATAAACAGTGACACTTTTATCTTTTATGTTTTTATCCCTAAACAACGAAAAAGGATTGGGACTGACCCTTGAAAGGAGGCGCAGTTTCATTCTTTTTTTGTAATAAGTGGACCCTTTTTGTGGTTTCTAGTTAGTAAGGTCTGGAACGAGTAACCTTATTATTCATATGGTAAGGTTAAAAACGAAATAGTCTATTACATATGAACAAGAGAAGAGAGTGACAAATTTCACACGAGCGTGAATGTTGAGAATGTGGCGCCATCCGAGTGAAACAACAGGCGAGTGTAAGAAAGTTACTTTCTATCGAGTTGTGTACGCTATCTTTGCTACGAACACTGATGAGCTATACTCATTTTTGTAAAAACGGTTCTTCAATTTTGCACAAATCAAATGAAACTGCTTTTCCGCACACGTGTGGAAAGATAGTTTGCAACACATGTGCGGAAAAACATTGTGGCAGTTAGCGCCATTGTACATATTTTCCATACATGTGCGAAAAGTACTTTTTCATGTGCAGAAAAATTTTTGTCCATAGGTGAAATCTAACGTTTTCTGAGGATGAAAATGGTGTGAAATCCATCATTTTCATGTTTAGTGGTAGGAAAAAAATTATGCATATGAAGTACTTCTTATAAAAATAATTAACAAACAAAAATTTCATTTAATTACTTTGCGCTTTTTTGTATCTTACATTATATTTAGTTCTCTATGCTCAAATGTTTGTGTTGCTCTAGACGCTTTTAATGTAAACTACCTATATTATACTCGTTTGTGGTAAAAGCAACACACTTGTTATGGATAGACACAGTGGCGTATATAAGGGGGGGGGGGGCTCGGGCCCCCCAAAGCTAAGATTTTTTTAGATATTTTCCACATATTTCCTAAATACAAACATAATATAATAACTTAAAAATATTCTAAAGATCATTTTGCAAGCGGATAATTAATTATCATTTTGCAATCGGATAATTACTTTACGTTACTAATTCCTACTTTGTAGTCCTCCTTGCTTCCACCCATCGCCCCTTCTGTCATTCCCCCACACCCTCTTCAAAAACTATATTCGCATAATTTTATCAAATATAGGGCGATTTCAAAAATTCTTTCTGTATATGCTATAAGATTTTTTTCCAACAACATTTTACTGGAAATAAAAAACGTAAATGAAATAAAATTTCGGACTTCCATTGTCTTTATTTATTTTAAAACACGACGTTTCGGTTAGTAAGTATCTCTAACCGTTATCAAGTGTAAACTGAATGGAAGTCCGAAATTTTATTTCATTTACGTTTTTTATTTCAAGAGTGGCGGATCCAAAATGGTGAACATTTTAGTGGGTTGCAAAAATCTTTATTTTACTATTATAAACCAGCCTTAAAAGAGTGTAATTTTCTAAAATATATTAAGGCATCTAAAGTTTAATATTTTTTAGTTTTTATAAAAAAAAATCCAAATCTTATAGTGGTCGGGCAAATTCAAAGATTTTGGCTGCTTAAATTCAAAACCATTTTTTAAACTATTTGGCCAAAATTGGAAAGCGATTTTTTGGTTTGCGGTTAAATTTGGGTCCCCTGAAAATATTTCTTTACCTTCCTAGCTCGCGCAGCAATGGGTAGTGAAGGTATTATTTTCGACGAAACTATTTTTTTTGAGATAACGCCTAAAATTTGTTATTTGGGTGTATTTTGACCTATCTTACCAATATCGTCGTGATGTCTGCCTGTATGTGTGCGTATGCCTCTCCGTCACACGATAGCTCCTAAACCACTAAACCGATGTTCATAAAAGTTTCAGGTAAAATAGTGTTCGACACTCACGAGTTGATTAGATTTTGATCAAATTACATTAATGCTAATGACAGTTTTCTGCCAATTAAATTTTTTTATTAATTAAACACTTAAGTAGTCGCTACGGTGTAAAAAGTGTGCCACTCGATCTAAAAACCATCCAACGTCTTTTTTACCCTTTCTTCTTGGGCATATATTATGGAAATCAAAGATATTTTTGATTATTTATTGTATTTTAGAAATTATTAGTCTATGTATACCGGGTGCGCCAAAAAAACCGGACAATTTTTTTTCAATATAACTTTTGAAGTATATCATCGATTTTAATGGGACAAACTGCACTTGGCAGAGAATTATTCAGAGTTTTATCTAAATATCTTTTTCGGTCCGCCGCGCCATATCAAAATCCAAGATGGCGGTCGAAATTAAATTGCACCCTTCAAAGATGCTCGTTTATTCATGTATTGTCCGATTTGTTTTGCCCCACCCGGTATATATATATAGACAATTATTTATATGTCCAAAACGTAAACGCCTAAGCCGAAACAAACGAGTTAGTGCAGGCGCTGTAGGTAGTTGAGTATGCAAAATATGACGACCGCAGTTTGACAATGGATTCTAGCTGACAAAACGTCGCAGATTAACGATCTGGATGTTTCCAAGCCAGGTTTTGGTCTAATTTTTTTTATCCCCCCTTCTCTTATAGCCGTGTTCGAATTTCTGAAAATTTAACAAAGTTGACGCCTTAAAGCCACAATGACAGAGAAATTATTAATCAAAAATGTGTAAAATCCAATCTTTATTAGTTTGTTAGCTGCAAAACCCCCAAAAACCCCTCAAAACCTGCGATTTTGAGGTTTTCTTCAAATTTTCTGAAAAACTAAGCTTCTTAGGGAAAAATATGTAATTACCTTTATTATAGACAATAAAATTTGCTGTATTACTGTGAGGTACGACCAATGACAAAGTCTTCAGCGGCGTCCGTTAATTGAAGTGATGTAAAAATATGAAAACAAGAAACATGTTTATCACATGATTTAACCGATTTTCTTGAAAACTAAGCTATCTATCAAAAATTATGTCCTACAGTCAATTGTAGACAATGAAATTTCCTTCAAAACGATGTATAAGAAGGTAAGATTACTTTTATCTATAACAATTTAGGGTCGTCCGTAAATTACATCAATTTTGAAAAATCACTAAATTAAGCTTTTTGGGAAAAAAATATTTACACTTTATTGTAGAAAATAAAATTATATTTTTAACTATGTATAAGCTAGCGCAGAGTATTACCAAACTTTCCAGCGGCGTCCGTTTGTTCAGAAAATAATTAAAAAATTAAAAAACCACATGTTTGTCTTATGTTTTACCCGATTACCTTAAAAACTAAGCCTTTTGTCAAAAATCATGTTACATAGTCGATTGTAGACAATAAAATTTTCTTTTAACTGCTGTGTCACAAAGTGAGATTTAGCTTTAAATTAAAACCTCACAGGCGTCCGTAAATAAAATCAATTTATTTACAGGTTTTATCCAATTTCCTTAAAAACTAAGCCCAATTGAAAATGTTCTAAACTTTATTGATGAAAACAAAATTCCCATTTTACCGATATATAAGTCAGTGAGATTTGGTTAATGACAAACTCTCCAGCGAAGATCGTATAGATATAATGGTCATATAAAACAAAAAAAAATAAAAGCATTTTTGTCACATGTTTCATCCGATTTTCCAAAAAAACTAAGCTTTTTATAAGAAATATGCTTGACAGCTGATTTATAGAAAATAAAATTTTCTTTTAAATGATATATAACTTGGTAAGATTAATTTCATTTTTAAAACTTCAGGGGCGTTTGTAAATAAAATAAATTTTTAAAAATTAACAAATGAAGCACCACAATATACCCGCCATCTGCATTGATAGTCTTTGCACCCCTTGTACCTTTCCTTCCATCCCTCCTCCACAAAAAAAAAAGATGAAACTCCCCCCGAAAAAAGCTTCTAGGTACGGCTCTAGCAGCAAAGGTGATCCTACTACTCAACTTTTCTCCACATCCTGCGCCATAATTTTGTAGGTACGGTTAGATATGTGAGGGGGGATGGCCTACTACCGCCACTGATTCAAATTTTAAGAATCTTAAAAAAAATCGAACCAAAATTAATTTGTTTGGTGATTTTTAAACATTGATTTAATTTACGGACGTCCCCAAAGTTTTAAAAATTAAACTTTTCTTACCTTGTTATACATCGTTGAAAAGGAAAAAAAATTTCTACAATCAAGTATAAGAGACATTTTTTGATAAAGAGCTCGGTTTTTTGGAAAATCGGGTGAAACATGTTACAAAAATGTTTGTATTTATTTATTTTGTAAATGTTCCCCATTTACGAACATAATTTTATTTTTTACAATAAATTTTAGAACACTTTTTTTTATTCAGCTTAGTTTCTAAGAAAATTGGATAAAACTTGTAACAAAATTAATTTGTTTGGTGATTTGTAAAAATTGATTTTATTTACGGACGCCTGTGAAGTTTTATTGTGAAGATAAACCTTACCTTGTGGTACGGCGTTTAAAAGGAATTTTTATTGTCTGTAATCGACTATAGGGCACAATTTTTGATAGAGGGCTTGGTTTTTAAGATAATCGGGCAGAACTTGTGACAAACATGTGGTTTTTTAATTTTTTTCACATTTTCTCAAAAAACGGACGCCGCTGGAGAGTTTGCTGTTAATCTGATTGCACTAAACTTATACACTATTAAAAAGGGAATTTCATTTTCTACAATAAAGTGTGGAATTTTTTTTTTCCCAAAAAGCTTAGTTTTTGAGAAAATTGGATAAAACTTGTAAAACAAGGCCCTAAATTGTTATAAATAAAACTAATCCTGACCTGTTACACATCGTTTAAAAGGAAATTTCATTGTCTACAACCGACTATGAGACACAATATTTAATAGAGAGCTTGGTTTTCAATAAAATCGGGGAAAACAGGTAATATGTATGTTTCTTTTTTTCATTTTTTTGCATTACCTCAATAAACGGACGCCGCTGGAGAGTTTGTCTTTGTTCGTACCCCACTGAGTTGTATATCGCTGAAAAGGAAATTTTATTGTCTACAATAAAGACAATTACATATTTTTCACTAAGAAGCTTAGTTTTTAAGAAAATTTGAAGAAAACCTAAAAATTTTAGGTTTTGGGGGTATGGGGGTTTTTGCAGCTAAAATTTAAAGAACTAATATAATTTTATTTTTAGCTTAGGTTTTTAATATTTTTGATTCATTTCTCTGTCATTGCGGCTTTAGGGCATCAACATAGTTAAATTTTCAGAAATTCGAACACGACTATAAGAGGAGGATGGATAAAAAAAATTGGACCAAAACCTGGCTTGGCAACATCCAGATCCCTGACCCACTGTCAAAGTGCGCTCCTCTTATTTTGCATACTCAACTACCTACAGCGCCTGCACTAAGTAGAATTTAACTAGTTTCTGGCCCAAGCATATTATAATAAATAGGCAGTCGCTCGAAAAGGAATAATATTTGATTGAATTAAACCGTATACCTACCAAATTCTAAATACCTCATTCATAATAGAGTTCGAGCAAACCCACGGGGCCGACCGAGAGGCTCTCTCTCTTTAATGCACCTCATTTAAAAGAGCGGAAGAATTGCCAAGCGCTCCGGGTTGTTTACGCCAGGTCACTAAATGTCCACGTCTTGAAAAAGGAATCTATAAGCGGGGGAAAGTAGGACGATTGTAAAGTAGATTGGTATAATTGTCTTTGGTATGGCAACACCGCCGACTCTTTCAGAGGAGGCAATTCACAATGAATATTTACACCGTCGTGTATGGCCATCTGGTATGAGATTTCGGTAAATCGGGCCATTTTGGATTGGTTGTCTATTTATTAGTTTATGCTTTTGTCATATAAAGTTCCCTTTTAATTTCAATTTTTAGAGATAAAGGAAACACTTGGTAAACACATTCAAAATAAATGGATTTTTGACCTGTGTGATACCTTCCTAGCCCATTAGCACTTCACACTTCACCCTATTATATTAGCCTTAAACTTTTTTTTTAATATCTGAGAAACGAAAGCTCCCACAAAGTTTTTAGTTATAACACAAATTATTTAGAAAAATGTATTCTACTATATCCCGAAAACCCCATATTGATGCTATGCTCTAGTAAAAAATTTAGAATTTTTTCAATTTTTTAACTGTCACAAAACTGTCAAAAGCATTAATGGATTTTGACCAAACTTCTTTTAGCTCGTAACAGTGTCAAACACTATTTTTGATGAGAAACTCATGATGATTGGTCCAGCGGTTCCGAAGCTACACAGACATCATGATGAGGTGGCTAAGATAGATCGAAATACATCCAAATAAAACATTTTCGGTGTTATTTCTTTTTTTTCTAAAAGGAAGGTAAACAAGTAAACTTATTGGTATAAATAAAAATAACACATATCCAAAAACTGTTTAATATATTTTGAACTTATAACAAAAACTCTTACTGTCCATATATATACCTACATTTCAAGAACAGCTTATTTTATTTATTTAAAAGTTAAACTACATGGTCTTCCAACCTTCTCTGGGGTCTACAGGGTCTCAAAAAGTTATTTTAAAAAAATTGATTATATACGTATATGATAAAAATGTATAAAAACTATATGTTTCAATTTATATTTTTAAATGTGACAAACTAAAATATTATGTTTTTATTGTTACATTGTTTGAAAATACATATTATAAAACATTTCTTTATCTGGCTTTTACATCTTTTGTAGTTTTGGACCTATTAGCAGAAAACTTGTATAATATCTACAATAATTTAAAAAACAGAAGAGACGCAAAAAAAAAAACAAAATTCTCCTGACAGTCACCAAAATTTTTTTAAAAATATATAGTTTTCTTTAAAAATCTTGGCGTGTGCAGAAAGAATTTTTGTCCTATATTTGATAAAATTATAAGAATATGGTTCTTGAATAGGGTGGGGGGGATGACAGGAGGGAAGAAGGGTATGAGCAGGGAGGACTACAAAGTTATAACAGCAAATTAGAGGTAATTTGCATTGTGTGATCAAAAGAATTTCATTATTATCGCCTAAAATTTAGGTAATTTGTATGCCTTAAAACCTACATCGTGATAAAATGGCGTCTGACGACCGCCATGTTGATCCCTGTTTAAATAAAAGAAAAATTAAATTAAAAAACCACCCAAACTGTTAAATCTACTTGTACCTACTAGTTGCAGTTAGGTACAAAATTGATAGATATACCTATAATTTACGACATGCTTAAACTTTTAGTTTTGATGCCCACAGAAACATTGTATTCTCTTGAATCGGGTTATTGGGTAATTTTGTACCCATCTGCGAGTAGTAAGTATAACTAGATTTAGCAGTAGGTTATTTTTTTTATTATTTTTTTTTATTTCCACCTTTTAGGTTTAATTCTTATTCAGCCTTATATAAAGTACTATGCATTTAGCTCCTGCGCTGCTCCTGCTGAGTTTGATGAATTTGATGATAAAATGCAGCAAATTCATAAAATGAAAAACACTGCACGTGTTGTATGAATTTTACTTTTACTAGAAATTAATGACTACGTATAAAATATTCCGTAGACCTGTAAGAAAAACCAATGAGGAATTAATTAATGAACATCTGCTGGATCACGGAAATATCTTCCTAATTCTATGTGTGGCACATACGCAATTCATTTAACAAAATTAAGGTACATATTAATTATTACCTTAATCATGCATGTCTAACTATGTCCAACGGGTAGATAGGTGCATTTTTACAGTGAAGGTGGGGAATGGCGGAGGGAGGGGGGAACTAGTAAAATGGTGTTGCATAAAATCTTAAAGCGTGTGCAGAAACAATTTTTAAAATCGCTCTATATTTGTGAAAGTTATAGCTACAAATGTTACTAATAAGGAGGGCGGGGAGGAGTGACGGAAGAGGGAAACAGTAAAATGGTATTGAAAAAAAAATCTTAAAGCGTGTGCAGAAAGATGTTTTGAAATCGACCTGTATTTGATAAAATTATGCGAATATGATTTTTGAAGAGGGTGGAAGGGAATGACAGGAGGACAGATGGGTGGGAGCAGGGAGGGCCACAAAGTAATTACAGCATACTAGAGGATATTTGCAATGGGTGATCAAAGGAATTTCATTATAGTCGCCTGAAATTTAGGTAATTTGTATGTCTTAAAGCCTACATCATATTGCAAAATGGCGTCTGGCGACCGCCATGTTGATTTATATTTAAACAAATATAGCCTATAGCACCTTTGGTATCAGTAGCAATTTAACGACACCTCTTTTGTCAAAATCGGTTTAGCCGTTTAGCCCCTAGCGCGACACAAACAATACATACATATCCCAAGCGAAAAACAATACCCTTCGTACGGATGTGCTGGTTGGGTAAAAATATAGCCTATAGCACTTTCGGGATCACTATTTTTTTTTGTCAAAATCGGTTCAGCCGTTTAGCCTCTAGTGCGACACAAACATACATACATACATATCCAAAGCGAAAAACATTACCCTTCCTTTCGCCGTGCGGCGCGGCATGGCAGTTGGGTAAAAATAAATCGCAGATACTTTTTACCCAACTGCAGCACGGCGAAAGGAAGGGTAATGTTTTTCGATTGTTGTATGTGAGTAAATATGTATGTTTGTGTCACGCTAGAGGCTAAGCGGCTGAACCGATTTTGACAAAAAGGGTGTCGTTGAATTGCTACTGATGCCGAAGTCGCTATAGGCTATATTTTTTTAAACAGGAATCAAAATGGCGGACTTCAGACGCCATTTTTTTACATGATGTAGACTTTAAGGCATAAAAATTACCTAAATTTCAGGCGATTTTATTGAAATTCCTTTGATTACTTATTGTAAATATTCTCTAATTTGCTGCAGTTTCTTTGGAGTTTTTCCTGCTCCCACCCATCTCCCCTCCTGTCATTTTCCCAACCCTATTAAAAAACCATATTCCTCATAATTTTATCAAATATAGAGCGATTTGCCCCCCGCCTCTTCCTCTTTCCTCCCCGCCATCCTTATAAGTAATATTTATAGCTATAACTTTCACAAATATAAAGCGATTTCAAAAGTTCTTTCTGCACACTCATAAAGACTTTTTTTCCAACATCATTTTACTAGTTTTCCCCTTCCTCTTCCTCTCTTCTCCCCACCCTCCTTATTAGTAATAGTTGTTGCTATACCTTTCACAACTCTAGAGCGATTTCAAAAATTCTTTCGGCACACGCTTTAAGATTTTTTTCGACATCATTTTATTAGTTCCCTCCTACCTCTCTGCTCCCCTAACTTAACTCAATGGAAGGTAACACTATTCGCGTCCGTCGAAAATCTACACGTACTTTTTGGGTAAAGTTAAATGAATTGTAATTGCATAGTGCTTTTTATAAGGCTGAATACAATACGAATTAAACCTAAAAGTTGGAAATAAACTGCTTAATTTACTTGTAACTACCAGTCACAGTTCGGTACAAAATTACCCAATAACCTGATTCATGAAAATACAAAACAGTATAATTTTGTAAGTGCGCTTTGGGCATCAAAACTAAAAGTTGAAGCATATACATTATAGCTATACCTATCAATTTTGTACTGAACTGCGACTAGTACTTACAAGTAAATTTAGCAGTTGGGTGTTTTTCTTAATTAAAAATTTTTTTTATTACTTAAAAAAATGTTCTAAATTTGCGCGCGTGTATATTCGAATTATGGATTTCATTTTAAGCAATTTGGGCGTTCGAATTAAAGAGTTCTTCGGATTAGAGAGGGTTCGGACTATTCATACATTACTGTATTAAAAATTTTGATTTTGGTTTTTGTATAGAAATTTTTTAAATTATCCGCAAACACTTTTATTGAAAATATTTTATGATGAAATAATAAGTTATCAATAGTTTGGTATAATGTGAAGATTTTGACATTAAATATTTAAAGTAAAGGGATTAAGTACGGTCCTGGATGTAATTTCTTAACCCCTGGCTAAGCTCATATATCTACATCTCCATCTAACCCCAAGAGGAAAAATTGCACAAATTTATTATTAAAATTGTCCCAAAGCAACAAAACCTTAAACAGACTTTCCACTATTTAGGTTTGGTTAAAATTAGCCAGATGAATTTGGTCTTACTGCTTGAAAAAGAGATACTTGAAAAAGCTTAAAAAATATATTTAAGTTGATGAATAAAGGGTTGGGAGGGGGGGTTCGGTTCGGTTCGGTTCGTATTCATGAAATATGAGGAAAATATATAAAAATATATTAGATTCTCAACAGCAAAGGAAAATATTTCCTAAACTTAAATAAGGTTTGTTCATTCATTGTTCAAATTCCGAGGAAAATTTATTTTGGCGAGTTGATTTTTAATTTTAAGTGTCCTAAAATTAAAAAATATCAAATAAATTTTGATTAAGATAAAATGTTTAAATAATAAAATACCTTCTTAAAAAAATGTATTTATTTTTTTTAATTGTCAAACAGAGACAGACAACCTATACTTACATAAAACTTTACAATTTTTTTTCGAATAATTAGGTCTAATGATACAATAAACCAAATATCGTGCGTATTTTTGGTTAATATATGCTGAGTAGTTTTTTACATATGATCGACCAGAAATTTGCTAGAGTCGCCGATAAGAACAAAATAACGTATCAGTTATGAAAATTGAATTAGGAGTTTTTCATTCACAAATTAAGTAACGCAAAAACCTATGATTTTTGCCCCTCCGTTACTTAAGCGTTACGTAATTTAGGAATGGTCCTTTATACTCCACACGGGGTGTCTGAGGTATGGATACATGAAAATGGTGCCGAAAACTAACTCTTTCCTGGCTATAAAACCATCTTCAGATAAACCCTAGCTGCTCCTCTTCTCGAAATTTTGTATTTTTTTTACTTTTATCTAGTTTATATGGTATATCTTATGGTTAAGTTGCAACAGAACGAGTAGTTTTTGCCCGCTTGGAACCAAATTTTTACATTTTTACTAGAGATCACCAGTCACCATATGTCTTTTGTATTTTAAAACTAGTAGAATTTCTTGACAATTTAAATTATTCAAATATCTAAAACATTAAAATACTAAAAAACCTTCTTTTATGCGACTTCATTAGAAAATAGGGGTTTATACACAAAAACGCTTAACTCATCTTTATCTAAGCATTTTTATTTTGGTATTTAGCTCTAGCATAAGAACAATAAATAATATTCTTGACTGTTGAAGTAAAATTAGTGGAGTAAACTGTACAGCGACCATCTTTACTTTGTTGTTTTGTTGACAAAATACCTCAAAATAGTGTTAAAATTTTTTCGATTCTGCGTTAATTTAAAAAAAGTAGAACTACCTATACGTCTCTATATACAGTCGTAAAAAAGTGTAGTAAAAACTTGTTTACACACTCTCTTAAATTAATTATTAATTATTAAATCTTATTCCATACACTTTTTGTTCTTGTTATCATATATAGAACTATATACCAAATTAAAAATGCGTAGATAAAGATGACTTCCCCGTGTTCAAAGGGCACTTTGCACACAGCGTGTGCAATGTACATTTTAGAACGCGGTGTTTGTTTGTAAACCCTTATTTTCCAATGCAGATGTATAAAAAAATGTTTTTTAATATTTTAATATTGTTGGATTTTTTAAATTATTTAAAAAGTCAAGAAATTCTAATAGTTTAATTTTAAATGGCATTTTTAACTTCTTCTGCGAAGAGAAAATATTCTTTAGAATAGAAAAAATAAATTCTAGTGATCTCTTTTACAAGGGCGGATCCAGAGGTGCTTCTCTGTTGGTAAAAAACGGTATATATTTTTTTAATCAGCATTTTATTGAATTAATCAGTGGTTGTAATTTCGATGATAATAACAATAGACACTTTCATGCGCCACAACAATAGACACTTTCATGCGCCACAAGCAAAAATTTTGAATTTTTATTAGCAAAAACATTACTTTTTACTAATGTTTTGTATATTCAAAAAATTCTCGTGGGGGGCAAGTGCCCCTAGTGCCCCCCCCTGGATCCGCCACTGCTCTTTTAGTAAAATGTAAAAATTTGGTTTTAAACTAGAAAAAAGTAAAAAATTATAAAATTTCATGGAGAAGATCAGCTAGGATTTATATGAATATAGTTTTTAAGTCAGGAAAGAGTCTATATTCCAAAAGTGCAATTAGTTTTCGGCACCATTTGCGTGTAACCTATACCCCCTTTAGGCACTCCGTGTCTCAGCCTTTATTTATCGTAGCTTAATTTTATTGCCATTTAATAAAAATTGTCATTTACAGTTTCCTGACTCTAAAAGGTTTTAATAAATATATACTATTTACCAAACAAAAAAACCAATATACCCCAAAGCCGAACGCACACACTTGCAGCGGCACAAAGTTGCTTCAGAAAGGTAAATAAAATAAATTAAATAGAAAAGTCAGGACATTTTCCGGGCGAATAGTTTCGAAAAATGACGGAGTTCTTGCTTCTTTTAAAATGCGGCAAATGCATTTGATAGTTTCTAATAATCTAGTGCAACTGCATTTTTTATTTAGAGCTTATAAATAGAAAGAAAAATTAAGTTTTGGTTGGATATTATTGCTTGACTTTTGTGAATGATTACGTTAATTCACCATACTGCACATGTGTTCCAAAGTACTTTTCCACACATATGCGGAAAAGCCGTTTCATTTGATTTGCGAAAATTAAAGACCAATTTTTACAAAAATTAGTATAGTTGGACAGTGTCCTTAGGAAAAATACCATACATAACTCTATCGAAAATAACTTTGATACACTCGGGTGTTGTTTCATCGGCTAGCGTCTCGTTCACAACATTCACGCTCGTGTGAAATTTGTCACTTTCTTCTCTTGTTATGTAATATACTATTGCATGCTTTGTCTCAAGTTGTTTTGTTTTTTCTTAAAATGTGCTATTTATTGCAATTTCCCATTAGCGTCAGTTTTATCGGTAAAATTTTTTAACAAAAATGTTGTTTTTTTTTAAAGCTCAGTACACTACCCAGAGCTACGCTTGTTTCTAATTGTTTCAATTTGGGTATAAATCTTCCTCTTTTCCTCTAAAATATTATATTAGCCAAGTATGATTCTGAAATATTGAAATATTATTGTCTGTTTCAGCAGAAACAGTTTTAGTTTAAAATCAAGGCGATTATGCCACATTTTTCTTTCCTATATGGTATATCACAAAAGGCTTGTGTCGTTGAAGTTAATGAAATAAGATTATTTTTTGTTTTTTAATGGACCTAGGATCATATTGCATTTTCGATCATCAGAACTCTCGTTGATATATGTAATACGATTATTTAAACATGTCTGCCAAATCAGACAAAATAAGTAATACAAACTTATTTATTTACTACTTTAAAGTTAAAAGTTAAATATTATCCAATTCCTTTAATAGAGAAGTGAAATCATAACAAAGACATTTGATGTAAAAAAAGCCAAGTACGCGAAAATGGTATTCCATAAACAGAATTGATACAAAAGTAAAGTCAAGTTCGCTAATACCAATTTCAAAATGAAAGGATCTTACTAGATTGGAAATGTTACTCTAAACTTGGCTATTTCTTCTACAAATGACTCTTAGGCACAGTGCTATAATAATCATAATTTGGTTGTAATATAGCAAAGTTTAAAAAAATATTTCCAAACTAGTAAGAACCTATCATTTTATAATTTGTAGTGGAGAACGTGGCTTTACTTTAATCCTAATTCCTTTTACGGAATACTATTTTCTAGTACTTGGCTTTTTTTTAATGAACTGTTTTTGTTATGATAATCGCTTTCTTGATAAAAATACACTTTATTCCAAAAAGGTAAATGTTGTTTTAGAAATAAAATTTTCTTAACAATTATTTTAATTTAACTTATTCGCGACCTGACAGTATAAAATCAGTGATGCGCCGTAAAAAGTCTGCGCAGGTGCGTGGGAATTGAGGCACAGTGCACATAATATTAGCCGAATGATCCGTTCCCTTGTTTCTTAAGATATGTTACTTACTTTATGCTAAAACAGCATATCCCTTTCTTAAACATTTTGGGCCTGGAGCTTTTTCGAATTTATATTTACAAATTAAAATAAAAAACTTTTAGCATATTAAAATGAAAATTCCACAACAATATTTTTTAACCTATTAAAATATATTTTTTGTCATATCACAAAAGCCACGCACGAATTTTAGTGGAAATTTTTTCCTCGTGGGTACCCAACAGCGAATTAAATCCGAAAATTTTTGACGTCTTAATGACAAGATAATGTTTTGACAGTAGGTTTTAATTTATTCTTCGGACACCTTCTTTCTACCTCCTTTCTTGTTAAAGACGAACAAGCTGGACTTTGAATGGAATTAATTAAATATCTATGTATTAGGTATTGGACACGGTTTTATTCACCATTTTTGCGCTGCATGGTTATGAAAAATATACTAATAAATCCCGTAAAAGAAATTGATAAAAACGTAAAAAAGGAATTTTCTACCATTTGTAGTAATACAAAATTTATGCAGAATTGGATAATGTAGTGTGTTTAGTCTTAAAATGTTATTTCCGTGCAACTACAACAAGTAGAAATCAACAATATATATATGGCTAAAATTGCTGGCGAAACTGTGACACCAACTAAATCTGTCCATGTACCTTCATAAAAAATCGTCAAAATTATAATTTTCTTCCACATGTAGTTGCCACAAGTGACTATAAAATGGAAGATATAATATTTTATATCGTAAAAATGTATTTATGTGTTACTACAATGAGTAGAAATCATATATGCTAACAATCCATTGGTGACGAAACTGCGAGCGAACTGAACGTGTTGATTTACCTAAGTAAAAAAACTAATAAATTTTTTATTTTCTGCCACTTGTAGTAGCTCAAAATTACTAAAAAATTAAAAATTATGATATTCTTTCTTGTAAAATGAGATTTCTGTGTAACTACAATAAGTAGAAACTGCAATTCACACAAAATTTATCTATGTACCTATGTAAAAATTGATAAAATTATAATTTTCTTTTAGAAAATTATCCCTCGCCTTTGACTCGGGATAATTTTCAAAATATTCATTAGCTCGAAAAAATTTCCGGAAATAATTTAACCTCTAGTGGTATTACTAGTGAAAATGCAAACAAATATATTTTGCACTGTAATTCCACAATTTTTTTTGCGTACAAAATTATTTTATAATTAATTTTGTGACCTGTAGCTGTAAGCAAATTATTTTTGTACCTGCATTTAAAAGCGTGTTTCGTTTAAATTTTTTAAACCGTAATTTATTTTTTACGTTCTTAATCTTGGCTTAAACACAATAGTCTTTCTTAATAATCTACATTTAACATAAATAGTTTATGCCTTTCGGCAAAACAAGTTCCAAAGACTCAATGAATTCATTGGGCCCCCATAGTTTATCATAAAGGACAAATAAAAAATAGCATAACATTCCTATGTTAAAAACGGTATACTTCAAAACTAGACAAAAGCAAAATCGAAGTTTTGTATAACGGCCCCTTTTCATAATTTTGGCCTTTTTGATTTTGTCTGGTTTTGATAAAAGACGTTAAGTATACTAAATTTCAATTTTGCTTTTATCTTATTTTGATAAATGACGGTTTTTGTATAATGTCCGGGTATTATTAAAGTCGTTTTTGCCATTAGACAGTTATACCATTTTTATTTATGATTCTATTCATTGAATATTCATTCAAGTTATATCTTTAATTTTTTATTAAATTAAATTAGCAACTGTCAACCCAAAAAACCTTCATGTTTAGCTAATTTATCAATAAAAAACAACGAAATATAACCGCAGACCATAGGAGTGAAGTTAATCGGATATGAAGGACTCGGCCATTTTAAATGCGCCATATTAATTTTTTTTAAGCCTTATTAAAAATTCGGAATCCTGATCCTCAAACACTTTCATTTTGAAGCCAGTCGGATTAACTTGCATGGGTACCAAATTTCAAGTCAATCGAATAAGTAGGAATCGGCGAAAATGATCAGTCAAAGACACAAAATCGCCCATTTGAAATTATACATATTTAATTTTTTGGGTACCAAATTTCAAACAAGCAAGTTTCTCCAAATCGAACTTCTAGCTTTTTTACATAAGCACACATAAAAACTTAGACGAAAAGCGTGTTAAAAACAACATTAATATGTACAGGTATTTTTCTAAAAATATATCAAAATATATTATATACAAAAGTTTTTTAACTTTTTACAAACTTTAGAATCTTTGACAGGTCGATGGTTTTTTTAAATGGAACACCCTCTATATTATTTGAGACTTTTTTGGATCTTGTCTTTCCGATTTCAAAAATATATATGTTGGTATTAGTTTGTTTATTAGTTTGGAAGGTATATTCGTTTAAAAGTTTTAAAAATTTAAATTGATACTCTTTAAAACATCAAGGCAGTCATAAAAAAGGAAATCGCATTGACACAAAAAGTGACGCTGGTGTTTTTGTATGGTATATAATTTATTAATATTTACCAGCCGCGGTGTTTCTGCGTAGTAATAGTAGTGTGACGCCGCAAGCCAGTAAAATCAAGAAAAATACAATATTTTATATCTAATACTATATTGGTAATAATGTTCCACATCCTCCTTGATTATTAGTAAAATTTTGAATAACTCTTATAAATTTTCTGTGAATAGATTGATATGTAGAGTGTGCAGAATTTCCATTAAATACGACGATTGTCTGTTCTATTTTCTCTTGAAGAATTTGAAGTGTTTCCAGTTTGTAATACACCTTCTTTTTTAGGTAGCCCGACAAAAAAATCAACGGGTGACAAATCGGGTCTATTATCTGACCATAATAATGTATTATGTAAATTCCTGTATTTAATGTAGTGTGGCGGGTTGGTTGTCTTCTGCCGGGAAACTGATTATAATACTGGTTGCGAGCTATGGATCATTTCCAGATTTTCTTCCTCCGAAAAAAACCATTTTAACCGCTCTTAAAGCTAAATTTGACAATTTGACAAAACAATAGCATCACTGTGTCAATGCGATTGTCCTTTTCATGGCTGCCTTGATGTTTTAAAGAGTGCCAATTTAAGTTTTTAAAATATTTAAACTCATATATCTCCAAAACTAATTAACGAAATAATAACATATAAATTTTTTAAATCAGAAAGAAAAGACCTATAAAATTATATAATAATGGACAGGATGTTCCCTTTAAAATACCTTGACTTGTCAAATTTTGACATTTAGAATTTCTTTTTAACATTCTGATATAAATATTCTCAAACTTCGTAAAAAATTATGAAACTTTTGTATAAATATATTATATTTTAATATCTATTTAAATAAACGTTTTAGATATGGTGTAAAAATAAACGGGAAAACCACACAGAAAAAAGTGTTTATTTGAACCAAAAAAATATTATTTGACTCAACCAAATTCATTATTTCAATAGGTCCAAAACGTCCTCTTGTTTGGTTCAAATAAAAATATTTATTGTTTTCAAATAACTAATTTAGTCTCTTTAAATAAGATTTATTTGATGCGCGAGTTATTTGGTTTAATTGACAAACAAAAATACATTTAAATCAAATAATTTGAAATATTTAAATCAAATACTACTAATTTATTTATTTGCAATAACAAGTTTATTTCAAACAAACAAATATGTTGGTTGGTAAAAATAAAATAATTCTTTAACATTTATTGTTTTCAAATAACTAATTTAGTCTCTTTAAATAAGATTTATTTGATGCGTTAGAAATATTTGGTTTAATTGACAAACAAAAATACATTTAAATCAAATAATTTGAAATATTTAAACCAAATACTATTAATTTATTTATTTGCAATAACAAGTTTATTTCAAACAATGGTGGTTGGTAAAAATAAAATAACTCTTTAACATGACTGTTTTCTTTGATTGCTTTAAAAAACTTATTACATCTTCATATAAATTAATTTGTTTAATATTCTAGGCATATTTTTTTGTCTTAATATTAAAATTTATTTAATAACTGACATTTATTAAGTAAATTTTTTAAATTATTTTACTTGATGTAAATAAATATTTGTTTAAACTTATAATATATTTTGTTGAATTTCAGTAAATATTTCTGTGAGAACAAGAGTTAACCTATTTCACAATACAAAAACATATTTTCCAACAAACAAATAGGGTAGTTAGTAAACCTAAAATAATTGTTTGAAATTACCGTTTTCCTTGATTGTTTTAAAAAACTTATTGTTTTTTCTTAATAAATAATTTGTTTAATCTTCTAAATATATTTTTTTGTCTTACTAACATAATTTATTTAATAACGAACTTTTATTAAATAAATTTGTAAAATTATTTTGTTTATTATAAATAAATGTGTGTTAAATTTAAGTAAATATTTATTATTGCAAATTTTTTTCAAAAAAACAAATAGGGTACTTGTTAAACCAAATATAATTGTTTTAAATGATTGTTTTCCTTGATTGCTTTACAAAATATTGCTTCTTATTTGAATTATTTTTTTAATATTCCTAATTTATTTTCTTGTCGTTTTAACAAAATGTATTTAATTAGATTAAACATTTAATAAACAGTTACGTGGTTACCCGTCAGAATACTGTGTTGTACAAGTAAAAACAAATGTTTTGCACGAAAAAAAGTATTTTAATTCAAAAATAGGCAGGTAGGTACAAAAAACATATAAAATTGTAAAAACGTTTAAAGGCAAATTAACATAAAATAAACCAAATATGCATAAAAAATACTTCCTAAATACTAATTAGATTATACTTGTGTAATCTGTTCCAAGGTATAAATAAGACCACTAACCTATATACAGGGTGACCCAAAAGCCTGAGACCCCCCTAACATCTACGAAATCAAAATAAACAGAGAAGTCAAATTTCACATACTCAGATGGTTTTCAAAAAGTATCTTTTTTGATGCTAATATTTGGAACCAGTCATTAAGGAGACGTAGCGAAGCCAGCGACGTTACTTTTTAAAATGAAATACCCTGTATATTTTTGCAATTTTGAATAAAGCTTTCCTTTCTGTTTCCAAAAATACCTAATATGCTACGTTTTTATGTAATGGTTTTTAAATAAAATGACAAAACCTTTTCATTAAGAGCAATGAGTTAACCAAGAAAAGTTATCGATGACTCTTTGTCTGCTGTACTCTTTTGTTTGTTTTTGTCATTTTATGTCAAAACTGTTAGAGAAAAAGGTATTAGGTATAATAGATAGTTTTGGAAACAGAAAGACAAGGTCTATTCCAATTTGCCAAAATATAGAGCGTATACCGGGTGTTCCAAAGTGAGTGGCCTATTGGATTATTTTGGAAACTATACGATAGAAACTTTTAAAACTTTCTATTCTTACATACGTTCATGTAAAGTATATTTACAAAATACTTTCATAGTTGCGGTGTTGCCATTTGCAGGAAAAGTTGGCTTTATTATTTTAAAAGAAACACCATGTATATTTTTCAATTCCTTATGTAGACAAATGTATGTAATTTTTTTCAACAATTATTGTAAATTTTTTTTGCACAATTTGTTTTCAAAATGGGTATAACACCAATTTGTGCAAAAACTTTGAATAGATTTGTGCAATGGAATTTGTTGTAAAATTTTAAACAACTGCGCAACGGTTTTTTTTGCACAATGCTTATTGTACAGGCCTGTATAAAAAAATTTCACATATTTTTGCACAATTTGTTGTATATTTTGCATGAATTTTTTTTAAATTTTGGAAAAATTGCAAAATATTCAAGTATGAAAACATTTTACACAATATTCTGTAATTTTCTTATTCTATTTTGTGCAATATAAATGCACAATTATGTAGTTATATTTTAAAAGATTTTTTTTACATTGTGGTGTTATATTTTGCAGTAAAATTTTTCTTTTTACCACAAAAAATATAATATATCAATATAATATATTATATATTTTAAAATAAATAATTTTAGTTACGCCCAAAATTGCACAATTTTGTGCATATATTTCCTACACTTTTATGTAAAAATAGTTAAAAATATGAATTTTTTACATAATATTCTGTAATTTTCTTTAACAATTAAATGAAAAGTATCCATGAATGTGTACAAAATCTTGTAGATGTTTTTTTTCAATAGGTTGGATTGCATTGCATTTTGTTTTAATTTTTGTGTATATATTTTTTGTATATATTTTTAAAAAACGCTTTATTACTTTTTATAACAAGTACACAATGTTTAATTTTTATTTGACAAAAAATACCAAACTAAAAAATCACTTGTTAAAAGACCTTTATTTTCGTTTTTCTTATGAGTATAACAAATTTTAACACATTAGTTAATAAATTATTTAACCAATATTATTTTGCCTAATCAATTTACCTGAACGTGTAAAATATATCTATTTAAAGATTCTTGGTTGCTGGACTTTCGTTGTTCGGATTTTCCATTGTTTGGAAATTGCAAGGAAGGCAGCGAAGACAAAATAGCTGCTAAAAAAATAGTACTAAGTTTAACGGACATTGAAGGATTTCTATGTAATAGTCAAATTATTCTGACTGATATTTTGATACCCTTTAAATAAAGGTTACAATTTTATAGATACCATGGTAGTAAGACAGGCAAAATATGTATTTTGACTTCTAATTTACAAATTTTAAGTTAATCAAAAATAGTGTGTTGCAAAAATTATCATTTACCTTCGTCTGCTTCATGGAAACTCTTTTCAGACCGCTGTATCTGATCTTTGGTAAATTGCGTTTGATTTTAACAGCACACAAAGTTTTGAACAAACTTCTGCACATTTGTCAAAAAACTGTCTTTGTTTTCCGGATATGCCATTGCAAAATCGTTCAAGCTAAAAAATATAAAAAAAAATGTTTAAATATAGAATTTTAGTATCGGCCGTTATAAAAAAGCGCAGTTTAGACCAAAAATAGGATAAGCCATGAGTAACAAGCTGAAATTTTGTAAATAGTTTTATTTGGTCAAGAAGCCCAATTTTTTCTCTGCGAAAATTCTTGAAAGTGATTCATAAGACAGTGCGCGGGCGCAGAAATGTTTTCGAGCTTCGGACTGGCTAAACCAAGACTATTTTGGGGACAATGGTTGTCATTTACTTTCAAACACATTTTTTAAATCACAGAAAGAAAAATCAAAAATGGATCAACTATACTCAAAAGCTTGGGTAGACTAGAGTCCCTGTATGTTGACATATTTGGATATATTACCAAATATGTCAACATACAGGGACTCTAGGGTAGACCTATGTGTAGTAATTTACTTACCCCGAAATCTCTCTTTGTGGACTGCAAGTAGGCACCCATTCCTCCAGTTTTTCGCGAACTAATTCCACAAAATCCATAGAATCCATTACACGTTTAACGTTGACGGAAGAACTTATCAATTAATAACACTAACCTTGTATGGATCACCTCACTGACAAGCCAAAACACAAATTTAAACTCACAGAACACTGAAGGAAGCCAGATGCGGTGGGGCGATCCCTTGAAACAACTTTTACCGAATCAATCCGACGACTGATTTCTACAATTTGGAGTATTTTTGCACAAATTTTCATTAAAAAAATTAAATTTTATCTGTGTAAATTTATAACACAATGGGCTTTTCCACTACGCTGTTGATAGTAATTGTTCTGTTGTGTAACATTTTTACACAAAATAGGTTACACAATCCAATTAGTAACATTAAAACAGATTTATTCGTTTATTTCAACAATTGTTTTATATTTTTGCACAATTTCAGTTGCACAGCGTATTTAAAATTGTTGCATGGATATTTTTCTCTGTGTATAACGTCTTATACCTATCTGTAATTGTTTTTAAAATATTAACAGGTCAAAATTGACATTTTGTAACTTTAACTGGCCGTAAAATCAAAACCTATCTTAGCTTTTTACAAGCTATCGCTTTAGACTACTTTTAGATTTAACCCATGGTTAAATTAACCATGGAATATTTTAACCCTGAACTAATTCTAAATAGTATAAAATAGCTTTTGAAAAACCGAGATAGGAATGTAGAAACCGTTTTGTTCTATTCTTAATAGTTTTGATGTTACGGGCTGATAAAGTTACAAAATGTTAATTTTCATCTGTCAATATTTTAAAAACGGTTTTAGATAGGTATACGACATCATACATAAAATCCAAAAATGCAAAATTGGACAGGGTGTTTCTTTAAAATACTAAAGGTGTTTGCAAAGTTTTCCCACAATTGGCAACACTGCAACTATGAATGTATTTTATAAATATACTTTACATGGACGTATTTAAGAACAGAAAGTTTTTATTGTATTATAGTTTCCAAAATAATCTAATAAGCCACTCACCTTCTCTCTCTCTCATTTAAAAAAGTAACGTCGCCGCCTTAGCTCCGGTCCCTTAATAATAATAAAATTCACAAAGACAAATAAATTTCACAAAATTTCACACACAAGCTACAGGATTTCACAAAAATGTTCAGATTTTTTCAAAAAACACTTCACAGAATTTCACAAAAATTTTACAGAATTTCACAAAAATTTCACAAGCTGTGTACACATTTTGTAATGTTTACGCTAAGCAATCTAGAGAAGTACTAGCAGGTTAATGGCGAGTTTAATGGTTTTAACAGAAAATTAGTTAAATCAAATAAATAAAATTCTAAACTTTAGGGCGGAATGTTATTGGTCGGATTTCCGCGAATCAATAGGACAACTTTGGATCGAAACTCTTTGTCTGTTGTGCATTAGAAAAACAAAAAGATCTGTTCCGCTCCTCTTTTTTATCATATGGAACATGAGACAAAACAGTATTTTTAGAAGCGAGACAGCTAGAGAGTTCACCTTAGTAGGTACATCGATTTTATTCTACACTTTTTTGGTTATTTGTTATATTGAAATAAATAAAATTCTTGTAGATATTATATAGGGTGTTTTTGAACCGTTCTTTTGCCACTTAGTTATTGTTATCGTTATTCTGCGTCGGCGCAGTAGCGATTTGCTGTTATTTTTATAAGGTATAGCAACGCGCTGTATTTACAGAAGATAAAAAGTTGTACTTGAGGTTGTACTTATTGTTATTTATTAGCATATTTAAGAACTACAGATAATTTCTAAAATCTAATTTCATAAAAATTTAACCTTATTAGGTAACTTGGTAATTATTTAGTATATACGAGTTTCTGCCATTTTTGGTTTTTGATGAAAAATCCTTTCTGGAGGTACTTAGCGGGGTCCCTAGGACCCTGAATCGGCGACCGGAGAATTAAAAAAAAATTGTTTTAATTTTTTTGAGTTTTTATTTTATTTTTTCTAAATCAACGCAATCTAACCTGAACAAACTCAAATCAACTCAAGCTAACCCATACCAAACCAAAAAAATACATTACAACCTTGCCCTCCGGTACCCGTTTTTTTATTTAAAAAAAATTTAAAAAATCCTAGAGGCCCTAGTAGGTACCCACATAAATAATTTTTCAAAAAAAAAAGAAAAATGGCAGAAAGCCGTATACTAAATAATTTACATACCTACACGGGTTTTTGCCATTTATAATTTTTCATGAAAAGCCGAAAAGTTCTTTATGAGGGCACCTACTAGGGAGCCTGCCTAAGATCCAAAATCCGCGTCCGGCGATTTTTTTTAACGCAAAAAGGGGTGTCGGGAGGGTTTGGATTGGTTTGAGTCTGTTTACGTTAGGCTGAGGTAATTAAGTAAAAAATAAAAAAAAAACAAAATAAAAAAAAAGCCGGAGGCAGATTTACGGTCCTTCGGACCCCCCAAATTTTTCTTAAAAACCAAAAATGGCAGAAACCCGTATACTAAAATCTCTTAAGTCTTATTTAAAGCGACTAAATTACTTTGGCTAAAATAAATATTTTTATATGGACCAATGAAGAATATGCACTGACAAAGTCAAAAATCTAATTTGATTGAGTCAAATAATTTTACGTGATATATATCATGTATACAAAAATGGTTTACTATTGGAAATAAAAACCAAGAAAGAAGGAATTTAAAAAAATCGTATTTGTATATTTATTTATAAACAAAAACTTAATTTAGTTGTTTCAAATAATTTTATCTAACAATATTAAAATTATTAATTTATATAATTGAAAGAATTATTGCTTTAAAAAAATCAATTATTTAATTATACGGTAAATAATATTTTTTTAAATATTATTTTTGCCAAAAAAATTTAAACATGTAATTTATTTAATACACATGTACAATGTTTTTTGTCGTAACAAAATGTACTGTTGTCCGAAATAAATATATTTGTTTGATCCAAACAAGATTTATTTAATCCAAATATTTTTTTTCAAATAAATTGGTTTATTTCATTCAACCAAACACTTTTTTCTGTGCATGTATATGTTCAGTTTCTGATGTATTAAACGAATATAAATTGTAAAGAAGTATTTTTATTTAATAAAAATAAAACATTTTAATTTGAACTAGTTTTATCTACTAAATAAAAGGAAGGAAACAACAAGGAATAAAAATGAACTGTAATATTTTACATCAGTCGAAAAAGGGGTTCCAACGAAATATTGCCAAACATGGGCGAAAAGCGAAAAATAAGAAATTGTTTCACGTAGATTGGGCAATAAGGGGCAATAATTCCAAACTGCTAAGAAATTTCAAGTCATTTTGTTTTATGTGTTTTCAATGGGGTTATTAAGAAATTTAATCACTTTTAAATTATGGCCGTTTTTATTGTGTCTCGTTATAGTATTGATTAGTAGGTATTAAAAATTAAAATTACATGACGAGGGGAGCGTTAAGGCGCGTATTCAGTTTAGGCAGGATTGGGATACCTCTAATACATATGTGTATGTGTCTTCTGGCATGGGCGCTCCCAGGGGGGGAGGCGGGCTAGGGGCCCGGGCCCTCCCAGGCCTAAGATTTGTTTAGATATTTTATGAACGAAAAGATAAAATACGCCATCATGAGGCCTTGAGCCCCTCCCCAAATGCCTCGGGCCCCCCATATTCCTGCTTATCGGCTCGGCAAACAGTATTGGATTGTACGATGCTATCCGATCGGAGTCGGTTTCAATGTGCGTTTCCATTTGAGTATCAATGCAAACGCGGCATTCGTTCGGTCTTGTAGCGAGGCATTTGAATTTTGCGTCAAATGAATATGCGTCTTTAAGCTGATACTAATTTTTGTAAAACTTTAAAACATGGCCGCCATGTTGATACCTGTTTAAAAAAAATAGCCTATAGCACCTCCGGGATCAATAGCAATTCAACGACACCTTCGTTATGAAAATCGGTTCAGCCTGACACAAACATAGATATTTACTTACATACATATCCCAATCGAAAAACATTACTTACCCTTCCTTTCGCCGTGCTGTTGGGTAAAAATGAAGTTGATTCCCCAGAGGTGTTTTTGTGAGGCGATAGTTTCAATGTTATATAATAGGCATATACCTAGGTATGCATATTTAACTGATTCTACACAGAAGTCAGTAAAAATTGCCGAATCCGCGGCGCCATTTTTGAAGTGTAAACTTCTTTAGGCGCGCAAATTGTGAAATGCTTTCGCGGCCATCGTCCAATGGTGGGTGTGCTTTCGGGCTGTTCGGCCGTCGTCGTTGGAAATTCGTTCTCGACGTTTCGCCATCTCGAGTGGGTGGCATCTTCAGGAGATGTTGACTGTTTATCGGCTTCTCGAAGACTGGTGGTTAGTCGCGTATATCAGAGCTGGTCGGTGATTGGTCACTTTCCCGAGATTCAGTTTTGTTCTTGTAAGCGAGCCGTTTAGTGTTTTTAAGAACCGGTACCCATGTTCTGTTAATTTTAAAAGTTTCTTCAGATCTGTTGAAGTTTAGTAGTTTTTGTGGGTAGTGAATTGAACTAAGCCGTCAGGCTCGGCTATGTAACGCTCATTCGGGTGAAATCGGCTCGAGTCGACTAACTGTGAGAAACATTCAGCGAGCGATATGATGATTCAGATCAAGGCCAGTACACAGATGAGTTCGGTTCGGTCCGCTTTGCAGAATATGTTATGGGCCAGTATTATTAATTTCGCCTTGTTGAAGTTTACACTTCTGCCGTGTGGTCTTAAGCACACACATTTTTTTTTAAATTAATTTTAATATATTGCAATTTTTTCTTTTAACTTATTGTGTAATAAGCCATCTCACAGCCCCTTCTTTTGTAGTATTTTTCGCATTCTCTAGGTATTAAGCCTGGGGCCAAGCTCTTTTAAAATGGTCTGCCTAGTTGCCTTCTGAGTTGATGGGTATGGGTGAGTGGAAAAATATTACAAATATTTAAAACAATTTTAGGGAAACCATTATATGATGTCGGACAAGAATAGTGCATTGAAAACCTAAATACTAATCACATTTAAACCCATGGCAAAAATGGTTAAGCTCGAGCTCAGGTCTCCTCAAAGTTTCGTGTGTTGTATACTTACTTACTATGGATTTTAGTGGCTGCTTTTAATTTTCTAAAGATTGAAAAGTATCATTTTAGTAACTTTTAAAGGAGCGATTGTAGGTACACTTTTCTCCAAAGTGCATTAAACGAATTTAGTTCCTAGGGTGCCAAAAAAAACTGCACGAGATGTTTGTTTATGAATGAAAATTAGCAATTTTTTCCTTTGCCTCAGGCAACCAAAAAGTTAGGGACGCTCCTGCTGTCATGGAAAAGTAAACGTCAATCTAATTTTTATAATTTAGCTCCTAAAGTTGGATTATTTTCTTACTGCTTAAATTTCAAACCAAGGCACAAACATAAATCACCAAAATGCCCGCAATACACCAGAAAATCTGACATTTCTTTGCTTCCGCTTCTTTTTCTCCTTTACTGTTTTTGATTTTAGCTTCAGAAAAATATTTTCCAATGGTAGAAAATTGTGTGTATGTATGCTGGTTCAAAAAGTGAATTTTTATCGGTCAATTTTCTTAAGGCCACCTATTACTTTGGATTGCCCCCCGATTTTTTAAAATAAATAAAACGTATTAAATTTTTATAACACACAGGCCTAAATTTGTAATTTTTTATGGGAGTCATGGTGTAATTTTGTGTTATCATTTATGATAAGCGGGAAAATAATAAAATATGATTTTAGAAAGTAATTACGTAAACGTTTATTTAAAAATGGTCGATGTTTTCTATTTAAAAAATGGTCTCTTAGTATTAGATAGAGCTTATTTAATTAAATTTTAAAAATAAAAATGTTTTAATTTTTTTTTATTATAATTGACGAAAGCACAAAACAAAAAAGAAATCACTAAATAAGTTAATAACAATATTAAAATCATCCATCTAGACAAAATTCTAAGATTTAATATTTTGATCCTTCAGCACCACCTACTCATTAATAGGCAGCACCACCAGCTATCGAATAGTAGGCGCATTAGACAAATTTTAGGTTACATTTTTTTAAATAAAAAATAAGCAAACATTTTTTAAAAAACTTTAATAGTATTTTCTAATATTCTAATATTTTTCAAATGTTTAACTTAAAACAAATATTTTTGCACTTATGTATATAAGGAGAAGAAACACTTTACATATGCCCAATTAATGAAATGGCAAAGTATGTGAACATAGCATGTAAAAATTTATTAAAAATTTGTTTGGTGCGGCTTAAGCCATTCCGCAGCTTATAGCTTATACACACACGGGAAACAGTACAACAAGTTGGTTAAATCACACTCGCAAGTCCAGTTATTTTTCTTATAGATGTCTCCAAAAAAATGATGCATGAAACTTCTGTTTTGTGGCCTTCTTTGACTAACTTCATTAGGTTTAGATCCTGTAAGGGCCTACCCAGTTCTTTAATTTTGATATTATGAAAACATTGCTTTATATAATAATATTAACGCGATTCATTATCAAGATCGATATTCAAAATTCTTAAAAAAACTACCGTATTATCATTTTATATTAATCACACTGGCCCATGACATATTGACCAGCGGACCTAACCGCGATATCCTAGGGACTGACCGTAAAATAAATTGCGCCTTTCTTTGCATTAAAACGGCGGTATGACCCCCTCCGGTCCCACTTCATTTCAATAGTAATGCGGGTGGCGAGATGGCTTGCGGCCCGAGAAAGCTGACCGGCTACCGATTTATAGATTCGTACTTAATCGTGTCGGCAGTCGGTCAGAGCCAGTGTCAAAGTTGAACTTTAGTCAAGGTATGTGTCGAAACTAATGGGAAAATTATAAATAAATAATTTTTAAATCACGATTTATTTCATATTTTTGAGGCGGCCTTAAAAAGCAACCGCCCCTGATTGTAGGTAAAGCTCTACTTGAGTTTTTTGTAGGAAAGTAATTTTTAATTGTTTCATAAGGTGCATTAATGTTCTACAGTAAAACAAATGAGGTGCAAAATTTGTCTACGGAAGAGACATCATTGTTTTGTCCCAGATATATTTTGCTTTTGTGCTTTGATTTAAAAGAAATGTTATAAAGGTAAAGACGTTTTTTGAAATTAGAGTCCTTAGAGTTGTAGGATTCTGAATAATGCATAAAACCTGACCAACTTTAGTGTTTATAAAGAAATTTATGATACAGTGTCGACAACCGTTAAAACTTTATGCTCTAAAATTTGAATTTTAAATCACTTTGCCATGGTTCAGATTGCATAGGAAAAAAAACTAAATAAATTCAGCGACACTGAACTCTGAACTGTCGGCCAAAAGCTGTAACTTTTTAAATAAAAACGAGGAGAAATTAAATTTTAGAGGGCCGTAATGAATGTTTATTTGCATTTTTAATAGATAAATGAGAAGAGAAAGCAAACCTAATACTGTACAATATATATACGACCTATTATACAGAAGAGGAAAATAATAATATTTCCTTGAAAGAATTTTGAGATGTTTTTGATTTAAACCAGCCAGACAATACACAGTGGCGCACCCAGGAATATGTTTTGGGGGGGGGAGGGGCGAGGCCTCTTGGGAGGGCCCGAAGCCGCAAGATTTCGAATTTTAAGCTATTTTTTGCTTTTTCCTGAAATATATAGAAAATATGTAAAAAAATTTAAGGCTTGAGGGGGCCCGGGCCCCGAGGCCCCACCCCTGGGTGCGCCCATGCTATACGTGTTGAAAGGTTTCTTTAAGCCAATATGTATGGTAATGATACGTTTATTTCAATATATTATAAATATGTTTGAGGCTCTCCTAAATGATCAAAAATACTGACCGTGTAGGGACTGCTAAAGAAGTACAAACACCAGTGCCAAATATACACGTGATCAAAATAAAATATCATAAACTTAATTAAAATAGAACAAAATAAAATTAAATTAAATTTGTTAAATCTGGGATTATAAATATATAGTAGCTATTTGCTGTTACACATATTCGAGGTTTAAGAATTTTTTGATATTTTTTTTGAGTTTTGGTTTCGTTGTTAAGGAAATATACCATTTTTAAAAAGTGAAATTTTGTTAAGTTGATATTGGCTGCATTTTTTTCAAATAAAAGGATCCTGCACACTTATAATGGGTTGTTAGTGCACGGCTAATATCAATAAAATTTGAGTATGTTGTTCGTCCCACCTTACTGATCAATAGTTCTTATAAGCCCAATTCCATCATATGACTAGTTTAGGAGAAACAGGGACAATTCAAACGGTATTGCACTAAAACGGTAAAAATGTTGTTGTGTGATTTCTAAAAGATTTTTTTGCACGAATCTCAAAAGCGTCTACATTTTAACATGTTTTTAGCAAAAATTGTTACTTTCCTATATGGGGACTATCCAAAACGTCTGCAAACTTGTATTGGGTTTCTAGTGCACGGCTAATATCGATAATATTTTAGTATGGTGTTCGTCTTACCTTACTGATCAATAGTTGTTATGGGCCTAATTCCATCCTATGACTAGTTTCGGAGATATGGGGCAATTCAAACGATATTGCTCTAAAATGATAAAAATGTTGTGGCTTGATTTTGAAAAGTTTTTTTTTTACAAATCATATAAATATCTCTTATGTAAATATATTAGCATGTTTTTAGCAAAAAAAATATAGATTTTCTATACAAGGGTATCCAAAAAGTAAACTAAAATACGTAGGTAAAATAACTGAATAGGTTGACTAGAATTAGAACAAAATAAATGTATTTTTACCTTTAAAACCATACTTTAATAAAACTTTTTACGAGGTGCACATGAAATTAAGTGCTGTTATAAATTATAACCAAAACTTTCTTAAAACAAAATTCTTTCAAGCCAGGTTTGCAGACTTTTTTCATATCCTTCGTATAAGAAAATAACAATTTTTGCTAAAAACATGCTAAAATGTAGACGCTTTTAAGATTCGTGAAAAAAAAATCAAACTACTAAATTTTTACCGTTTTAGTGCTATATCGTTTGAATTAAAGTACAACTTCAGTAGTTCGGACACTCGCTAAAACGGACACTTCAGTAATCCGGATTGCTCTATCAACCGGACAGTTTCAAAATTTTACCTCTCTACACCGGACGTTAAAACGTTTAACCAATCGTGAAAGAACCTAGCCTATATTGCCTGTAAAACTAGCCACTAGCCTAAGAAACAAGACATGTTCATATGAAAGAAACATAACAATAATTTTCCTGTCTTAACAAGTTTCACGCGACGTAATAATTGTAGGCATTTCTGCATTCAGTTTATTCTATTCACTCGTAAGTATGTAGTTTATTGTATTCATTCAGTCGTAAGTATGTACGAGACACGTCAGCGATGGCTCCATACAAATGGCGCCACAAAACATTAACACTCACCAAAAAATGTGAAATATTGGACAGTCTAGATAAATCCGGAAGTATCCGTCAAACGGCAGCAAATTTTGGAGTGCCTAGATCCACGATTTCTGATATAAAGAAGAATAAAGGCAAAATATGGAACCTTTACATTTCAAAAAATCTGACGAAATTTGATAAAATGTGACATAATCTGGCGATTAAGATTTCTCGTTTAAAGGGCAATTTTTAAACTTAAAAACTTCCCTACAAGGCAATTTTTCACTTTTTGTTGGATGCAGCATCACGATATAATTATTTTTTTTTAGCAAAAATACCTTAGTCGTTGTAAATTTTTAATTTAAAAATTGGAAATAAATTCACACCGTCACTAGAAATTGACATTTCAAATAACGCCAAATTTTTTCAGATTTGTAATTTCTATTCGTTTTCTTTATGAGGTCAGCTAAGTTTACTTTCCTTCTTTGTTTTTCATGGCAAAATTAAGAAAGAGGCACTAAGTTCATGTCGTGGAAGGTGCGTGAAAGGGTCGCTACAGAATTTGCTCCACGCTGTTGCCACCTTTATATTTTTACCGGGTTTTTATGGAAAAGTCAAATAATTTCAAATGTTGTTCCTAAAATTAGCCAGATATTCTGACTGAAGTGGGACGGTCAGATTTTGTAAGTGGTGATTATTTTTGTACTTTTGTTATCAAAACGACCAATTTTCGGTTCGGTTCATATAAAATATAAATAAAAGTTATTTAATTTTTATCTGGAACTGGATGTGCGCATGTGCGACATTGCGTCACGTGACATTTGTTGTTGTTTTGATAGAGTATTAGCTCACACATATACTAATTTTATCGAGAAAAAAAAAAGTTGCTCCGATTTCAAAAGTTTTTATATATCTTTGCGTTTCAGATGATTTTGAAACTTTTTTTGTTGCGCCGTCTGTCTGTCTGTCTATCTGTCTGTTTGTATGTCAGTCTGTCTGTATGTCTGTATGTCTGTCTGTAACGACCAACGCGCATAACTCAAAAACCGCTTGGGCGATTTTAATGAAGTTTGGTACCTAGGCTGGGTCTTGGGTCGAGATGGTCCCATTTAAAAATGATGACAAAATTCACCGAACACAAACCAAATAAAAGGGTGGGGGTCGATTTCAAAAATTATAGTTTATGTGAAAATATGGCGCGTGTGATATCAGACGAAAGGTAATTGAGTCTGAAGTTAAACAAAATACATTTTAATTTATTTAAAAAAAAGGGTGGGGGTATATTTCAAAAATAAGAGTTTAAGTGAAAATATGGCGTGTGTGATATCAAACGAAAGGTAATTGAGTCCTGAGTTTAACAAAATACATTATAGTTTTTGTTTTCTTTAAGAGTGGGGGTATATTTCAAAAATTTAAGATTAAGTCAAAACATGGCTTGAATAAAATATATTTCAGTTTTTAGTTATATTAGCTCAAACATACACTATAACTATGGTACCTAGTGTGAGCTTAGGGGCCCATATATTGACAGAGTATTTTTTTGTTTTTTCGTACCATTATAAGCAATCCAACTTTTAAAAGCGAATCCCCATCCATCGTCATAAATAAATCATCCAAGATCATTAAATAAAAATGGCCTAACAGTCCAATGAAAAAAACGAAATTATTAAGACCGGACATTATCAAAAACGTCATTCATCAAAACAAGACAACAGCAAAATCGAAGTTTAGTATAACGTCTTTTATCAAAACCGGACAAAATCAAAAAGGACAAAATCATAAACAGGGGTCTCCTATATTTTCATGTATACTGGTTCCGTCTCTCTTCTTCTCATACAAATCGGTCTCATGAAAGTTTGGCGGCAAATTGGTGTTAACCGAACCGAACCGACCCTCTTGGTCAATTAATTGCAAATGAATCCTAACCTAGGGTCCAACACCTGAACTTTTTTAAAGATGGCCCTTGCTTAATGAAAACGCCTTATGTGCTATAGCAATCACTATGTAGAGACGGTGTTTTTATTAGGCATGGTAGTAAAAAAAATTGCAGTGAAGGACGCTTTAATTGCTTAGTTATATCAGAACCGCTCTTCTTTAGATGAACGTCAAAAGCTAGGCCCGAGCCCTTTTTATGTTTTTGTCCTTTTTAATTTTGTCCGGTTTTGATAATTTAAAAGACTATACAGAACTTCGATTTTGCTCTTGTCTTGTTTTGCAAAATGAAGTTTTTGATAATGTCCGGTTATTAATAATTCCGTTTTTAACATAGAACTTTTATAACTTTGTTTATTTATGATCATTAGACGATTTTTTATTTGTTTTTTATGATAAACTATGGGGGCCATAAAAAGCCAGTGATTTAATACAAAAATACTGTCACACTGTTTTTTGCTAAAGAAAAGTATTAAAATATAGTTTTAATTTTTCTTTGGCTGAATAAACAGCAAAATGTTTTTATTCTAATTTTTATTTTTGTCTGTATAAACCCAGTATAAAATCATTAAAAAACAAGGAAATTAAGTATTATTTCATGATACAAAAAAATAATTTTAAATATCTTATTAGGTTCTACAATCCGGTCAGGAAGTGTCTTGAGAATTGACAATTGAGAACCTCCCCTGAGCATGCTTAAAGAACTTTTAAAGAACATTCTTGGAATGTCGTAGGCGACGTGCCAGAACGTTCACAGGGTATTGTAATAGGTCGATGTAACCTGTTTAAAAATCGAAAACAACATATTCCAAAGCATTTTGTTTAAAAATATAGTTTTCGAATGGCATTTTGTTCAAATGGCATCTTTCTCAAATGGCACTTTTTTCGAAAACATCTTTTTCGAATCGCATTTTGTTTGAAAGCATGGTGTTCAATGGCATTTTGTTCAAAAAATATTTGTTTCAAAACATTTTCCTTGAACGAAAGACTTGAAAAATGTTACCCTAACATTTGTCAATTGATTGCAAACCTACTCTAACCTGTCTGTAAACCTAACCTTTGTCAATTGGGACGACGGACGAAACATCAAAACCATAATATAATTTCTACATTTTAAGCTTTCGACATTTTGCAATTCGACATTTTATAATTTCGAAATTTCGTACTTTTGACATTTGATGTTTCGATGTTTCGTGCGTCGCATCCTATCCTACCCTGTGCAGACACACCTTTTCCACCAAAAAAAATGTCCTCAATTGATCGGCTAGGGGATGTTTACGATCAAATTAATGACCAGGGTTGAGTTAACAGGTTCGGATAAGTTTGCGATCAATTGACAAAGGTTAGGGTAACACCGATTTCGATCTGCCAGAAAGAGGACAGAAGAGCTAAGTTTTCGAAAAAAACGCCATTTGAATAAAATGCGATTTAAAAAAGATTTCTTTAAACAAAATGCCATTCGAGAAAGACATATTTTTCCACTCACTTGGCATGCATTTAAGTATAAAAAAATACGTTTGATTTAGATTTTTAAAAAAATAGACTAACCAAACTTTGGTTTGAGTATGTTATAAGTAAAAATCTAAAAAATCAATTCTACCATAAAAAATGCGAATAATCCATATCTCTACTACTTATCGCTACTAAATGTTTGATTATTTTTTATTCCTAAAAATTTCGAGGGGAGATTGATCCCTTCTTAGGTACGACCTTGCACGTCACGTTGTAACAGTTTTTTGTAATCATATTTTACCAACATAATTTAAAATTAAAAAAGAAACTCTGCTACTTTCTCTTGGGAACAATCAATTGGCAACAGCGGCAGCAAGTGGCCTTGGAATCTGTAACTGACAGTTGACAAATGTGCCGGGCCCAGATGCTTTCAAATCGAGGCTAAAGGATGCCCTACACGAGTGTAGACGTATCATTTCTAAGTTGAAAAACCTACAGAGTGGGTGAATAATATTGTCATAGTTGAAAAGCGGTCTAGGACAACTGGGCGCCGGGCCAGTTGTCGAGTGCTGAAATTTGGTAGGTGTAGTGTTTGGTAACCTGGTAACCCAGCAAACATGGATTACAAAAAAAGTACTTTTTAAGTACTGGCTTTCGCTGCACGCCATAACGGCAAAGTACTAAGTAAGAAGTACTTAATTTGTATTGATTTGGAACAACGGCCGGCATCAGGCCAGCAAGTATATATTTTAATACAAAAAACACTGTACTTTTAAAGCAATGCATTTTTTTAAACTTTTTTGTACACAAAAGCATGTACTTTTAAAGTAATGTATTTTTTTCATATTTTTAGTTAAAAAAAAACGGAATTTTTTTAACTCTTTTTAAAAAAAACCTATAGTTTTAAAGCAATGTAATTTATTAATTTTTTTAGTACAAAAAAACTACTTTTGTTGTAAATATTGTAAGAACGTTACGTGTCACTCACGTCTCATATTTACGGAAAGAATTATTTGATCATTGTATAATGATCTTTAATATTCCTTTTCATATCAGATGAGGATATTTCCAATGATTATGGAACATTTCACACCAATTTAAAAATAAATAAAATTATTCACATTCTTAAGCTTGACATTATTCAGTGTACCTGTAAAATGCTTACTAGTGTTTGCCATCTAGCGGCCAGGCCAGCAAACACGTTTTTTTGTAAATACTTTATTTTCACAGCAAAATATTTAATTTTTTTGTACTAAAATAAAGTGCTTTAAAAGCAACCATTTAAAAATACTTTTGAAATGTTTTTTCACTGTTATATTAATTTTGCAGCCAAACTTTTATTAAAAAATTAAATGTACTTCAAGAGTACTTTCTTCAAAATGTTACTAAAATGTTTTTTTGTAAATATTTTATTTTCACAGTAAAATATTTAGTTTTTTTGTACTAAAATAAAGTGCTCTAAAAACAACTGTTAAAATTTACTTTTAAAATGCTTTTTTGCCATTAACCCTGACTGCACTTGGTATTTTTCATAAATAAAATATTACTTTTCGTTGTACTAAAAATAAAGTACTAAAATGTTGCATTTTTTGCACTTTTAAATAATATGCAAATTACACAATACAAAAATAATAAAAATAATGCACATCGTTGCCGATGCCAGCAGTTAAAGTACAATATTAGTACAATACCAGCAGGTCGATGTTTGCTGGGAACACTTTAATTTAAGTTTTTTATTACAACAATGGCGGATTTCTTTATTTTTAAACCGATTTGTCTCAAACTTAATAATAATGAAAATATTGTGCTCTAATAACTTACTGACTAATGATTCTTATACAACACGATCGATACGCGTTGTTAGCAAACTCTTAAGATTTCAGGAATAATTAGTTAATTTTAAGTTTGTTTTTATATTATATTATTATATTATTAACAAAGGAGGTGTACATAAAGTATGTAGTGTATGTAATCCAAAAGCAAAGATCTCTATATATCTATAACATAGAATTCATTGCGCTCATTCTGCGTACAAAGCCACGTCGCGTGGTGGCGCAAATTCCTTCGGTCAATTTTTTATTCGCTTAGTTTAGACGGTTGCCCCTGGGTGGCGCTAGCAGAGGCGGAACAGATAGGAATTACCAAGGCGTCTAAAATTTTTACAGGCATGATAAATTTTCTTATAAATAAAACTGTTTAGGATTTTTTTTTTAAAACTTTCATTAAAACGCCTTTTAGGAAAAAAATATAGCATGTATTAAAAGCATAAAATTTTCTTTCCATTGATGTAAAACTAAAGGGTTTAATTTACAACAAATGGTACAGTGGCATGTATAAATGGAGATTATTTACAAAAATCGTAAAAAATAATTATAAGTTTCGATGTAACTAATTATTTTTATCTATATGAAACATTAGCATCAAGCCAGAATATACACTGGTGCAGCGGCGGCTCGTGCCGCAGGCGAGGTGAAGCGCCATATTATGAACACCCGTACAAACGTTATTCTCTTTAAAACTCTTTGCGTCCTAGAACTATTGGAGCATGGTACGTCAGTTTAAAGTTGAAAGAGAAAAACGACAATATAAATAAAACTTTTTGCCTATAAATATGTTTCTGATCTCTTTCAACTGAGGACGAGGAATACGTTTTCTGCAGAGATAATACCTTGTATACTAATGTTTGTAATGTACCGCTTCACCTCGCCTGCGCACGAGCCGCAGCTGCACTGGTGGTCGCAGTGGAAGGGCTGCAAGACCCACTCACGTATGAATCATCAATTATCTTTACATAATTAATCTGTAGATTATTTATAAGAAAATTTTATTTCAGAAAAGAGTACCAGAGTACTTAATTTTTAAGAAAATGAGTAGCAATTTTACGTTTTGAGAAAAACGGGTTTAGTTTTATACTTTTTTATTTTCTTATAATTTTAAAATAAAAGTGAAGGTTTTAATTTTTTGCTTTTTATTTCAAAATTATATATAACCTGATTTTCTCAAAACATAGAATTTCTACATGCGACAATCCTTTTAGCGACGGCAGAATAATTTTTTGAAAATGAAGTACTCTAGGCAAAAATAATTTCTGCCACTATTTAAAAAAGTTTCTTTTTAGGAACGGCAGTATGTATTATAAATAATACTGATTTTTGGCGATTTTTACAAATTGCCTCCAGTTATGTTCGTCGTTATACCTAGAGGGGCGGAAGACCACCCAAGAAAAAGTGGCCAAAGCATAAAGCTCATTACGAAAACTTTTAGAAGATAACGCTTTCTTTCCAAAAATGTAACTTCCACAAAAATCGGTTTTTCTTTTCTTAAGAAGACCACGGGGCAGATCAGCGACCTATTTTTATAAAAGAAAATGTAATTCGTTATGAGTTTCTTACTTTGACCACTTTTGTCCCCGTCTCCACCCTAGATGTAGGCTGTAGTTGACCGGTCTAATCATTTAAAAGAAAATTTTATTGTCTATAATGTAGTATAATTAAAATTTATACACCGTTAGAAATAATTATAAATGATACATTGCTAAAAAAGAAATTTGGTCTTCCTAATAATGTGTAATATCAGTGTTTTCTTGCAGCACTTTTTATGACAATTGCAAAATGTCTAAATTAAAAAGATTTTTTTGCAACGATAATAAAATGTTATCCGTAATATTGACCAAATTATATTATACTTTATCTGAAAATAAATTTTATCGCCTAAATAAAGCGTACATTTTTTTTTTGAAAGAGCGTTTTTGTTGAAAATTCAATGAAAATGTAAAAAATCAATAGATTTTTTGAGGATTTCTGTAATTCGCTCACATTGATGGATGCCACTGGCTCGTTAGGAGTGAACTTGTCTCTATTTGATTATCAATTGTTGGAACGCAAAGTTAATTTTCCTAATAAATTATTAAATACATTTCAGAAAATGGTAAAAAACAAAAAATATTTGCAGTGATTTGAAAAAAGTTCTTAGTTTACGGACGCCAATGAAGTATTACCCACAATCTGCACTGAGAGATATATGATTTAAATCAATATTTTGTTGTAAATTATATACTATAGTTTTTTGCGCAAAAGGCTTACCCCTAGATGTACCGTAAGAAGGCTTAGCTAATCCATCATTGTTGTTTTATGTGAGGAACAAGGACTTAATCGCGATTAAGTGACTAATCCAAGAAATGTGCTTACGCATCTAGGGTTTAGTGTCCAACAAAATTAGTTAAATTTAAAAATGTTAGTTGGTTTGTTTTGAATAAAATGTGCAAACAATCGTTTTGAAGATGTTGAAGGGTTCGTATCTTTGTAACAGTATAGTACCCAGGTAGCTTCAATATATCTTGTTTGTTGAGTCTCGAAGGGCCGGTTTCTCAATAGAGGGTTAGCCCTGACCCGTGGGTTAAGAAAAGAGATGGCTGACATATTTACCACATGCCAAAAAAAGACAGCTATTAAAGATAACCCACGGGTCAGGTGTAATCCTCTATTGAGAAATCGGCCCCTAATGTTCTCTGCATATTTCGTCAAAAATAAGTTTTTTCTTGTCTTGGATTTACATTTTAAAAATCTATATAAAATTTTTTTTTATTGTTATTATTATATCACTCAAATCAAACCTATTGTCGTTGGTGGCCTTGTTTCGCAGGTGGACCGATTATTAATTATAATAATATATAATAATAGGGGGAATAGTGTTTCTAATTTTAATAGATTATTATTTTTCAAGCAAATTAATGAGATTCACGCATGTTGCCGTAAGTTGTTTTGTGTTAAATCAGATTAAAATTATGCCAATGCCTTATTTGAATTCAACATTGCATTGTATCGTATTTATCCTTAGAAAATTGATGCAATGTTTTCAAGATTTAAGGTTAAATTCTGGCATGTCAAATTGTGTCAGATTTTTTCAAATTGTGATGAATCGCCCCCCTTGTGTCAAAATCATATCAAGGGACAGGTGTGCGTCTGGGATGTATTTTTGTTTTTTTTTACGTTCGCCGATTTTTGCCGGTGTTCTCCAAGTTTTTCGCATTTTTGTTATACACAGAATTCGAAAACTGGCAGCAGCAGATAATCCTAAAGTTGAGGCTGCTTTATACAATTGGTTTTTACAACAACGGCTTGCCCACATACCTGTTTCTTCATATCTTTTAAAAACAAAAGCGAAACATTTTTATGAACGCAGAACTCAAAAAGATGATTTTTTGGCGAGCTCTGGTTGGCTTGACAAGTTCAAGAAACGACACTTTTTAAACTTATGCAGTTTAAGTTAAACATAGGTATGTATGTACCTACATAGGTATGTATGTACCTACATAGGTATGTATGTACCTACATAGGTATGTATGTACCTACATAGGTATGTATGTACCTACCTACAAAGGAATATACATTTTTTTGTAGTTTTATATTTTTATAACATTGGATTGATTTTTTTTTACCTTTTTTTATATAAGAACTTTTACGAAATAAAGGTATTTTAGTATGAAATTTTGCGATTTTTATAAAAAAATAAATAGTCCCAGTAGTCCGGATACCTCGATAATTCGGCATTGACCAGAACTATATGTGTCCGGATTACTGAAGTTGTACTGTACCTCCGTATCTCCGAAACTAGTCATAGGATAAAATTGGGCCGATGACATATTATATTTATCAGTAAGGTAAGATGAACAACATGCAAAAATTTTATCGATATTAGCCATGCACTAGAAACTCATTGCAGGTTTGCAGGCTTTTTGGATATCGCCCATATAGGAAAATAATAATTTTTGCTAGAAACATACTAAAATGTAGACGCTTTTGAGATTCGTGAAAAATAAACTTTTGGAAATCAAACTAAAATATTTTCACCGTTTTAGTGCAATATCGTTTAAATTATCCCTGTATCTCCGAAAATAGACATAGGATTGAATTGGGCCCATAACAACTATTGATCAGTAAGTTGAGACCAACAACATTCATTTTATCGATATTAGCCGTGAAACCCATTACAAGTATGCAGGATCCACAATCGCGGATTTCCCATGTTGATTTCGCAAAATGCGTGGCCACGTCATCCTGTATACCTACTTTTCCCACTGCGTTTTTAAATTTGTAATTTTCCTTGCAGGAAATCAAGTGACACCAACAGTTCAAGCTATCGAACGTGGTACCGCCCTGTTACCATGCGACCTCACTTCATCCGAACCAAATGACACTGTTGTTTTAGTGGTTTGGTACAAAGAGGAGCACGTTCCGATCTACAGGTAAGACTTTGATATACCCGAATAAAACCCTCAAAATATAGGCCCCCCGCGATTGTTGACCCCTCAAAAGTTCTCATTTTATTTATTTATCATGTCTATTTGTATAAAAAGTCGCATATCCTGACTGTTAGGCGGTCCCTAGACCTACAATTTTATTGCACAATGTATTTTTTGTGCAATATTATTGAATGAAACGATAAATATTTATTTTACAATAATTTTGACAGCCTATTAAAAGTTAATATTTTCGGACCTAAGATTATGTATAAAAATAATCAAATAGAAGTAAATGGTAACTGTTGTGGTGAAAAATAATTTTATATAAAAAATTGAAACGAGAAATATTTAATTTATTAATTTAAAGACACAGATAGCACCTTAGCACAACTACAGAAAAATAAAATCATAACAAAATCATTTCATGTAAAAAAAAGCTAAGTACGCGAAAATGGCTACAGCATATCTTTTATGTACTACAGTATACCCTTTTCGCGTACTTGGCTTCTTTTTACATGAAATGTTTTTGTTATGATTTCACTCCTTTTTCAAAGGATTTGAATAATATTTAAGTTTTAAAGTAGTAAAATATGCGGAATATGCTTCAAACCTTTTGCCATGCCCTGGGTAAAATTTGGAAGTTTTCGAAATCTTTCCCATGGTTTTATTAACGTTTCTGGAAATGGGCAATGTTAGGGTAAGAGCGGATAAGAGCACGCATTTAGTAGAAAATCACTTGCCAAAGATAATAAAAACAAAATTTCAAAACTGCTTTATTAAACTAATATTGTTCACTCTACTGGTAACAAAAACACGTATAAAAGAAAAACAAAAAACTCTAAACTAAAAAAACATGACAAAAATTAAAAGACGCTGCAAGTGCGGACTCTTAGAAGACCGCCCAGCTAAGAGTCCGCAAATAGGCGCCTAAGAGTACGCAATATATTAGCTTTAAAACTCAATTCTCATTATAGTACGCAGTACATTGATCACATTGTATCCAATCTAAATCCCGATGATCAATGTATGGTTCTTTGCATCTAGAACAAATACATTTTGTACTTGCATTGGACTTCTTAATTTTCTTATTTTTATTGTCAGCCATTATTCAACACTCTTTGTCTGCTGACTCTTTGCATGTTCTTTTAAAACCATTTTCATAAAATAAAGGATATACGGCAACACCCAACCAAAAGCATATGTTTACATAACCTCACAATACCATGCACTCTATATGTTTACTGAAGTTTTTTTAAAAATATACACAAGACCTTTTTAAATGCTAAATACCAATGGCTGAAAATTACATCATAAAGTTATAAAACAACTTTTTTACCTTTATTTCCAAATACATCCTTCCATAAATTGCAATTTCTGCTGGCCTGTGTGTGAACACACCTTATCACTGTTTTCACACTAACAATGTTGCCAGTTCGGCATTAGCTTGTCTAAAAATCGCACTGCGGATTCTTACCCTTCTTTACCCTACTTCTACATAACTTTACATTTATGGGGGATAGAAGTAAATTAAAATGTTGGTGTTTATAAATTTTTTCTATAGTTTTATCATAGTTCCTATTAGAGTCCCTGTATGTTGACATATTTGGATTTATTAGAGTCGCGACAAGCCCATCAATGTCTTTTAAAATAAAAGGACAAAACATCGGAAGTCTATACTCTAACAATTGTTAGAAAGAGAACGTATACGCGCTCTTTATCTTACAACGAACGGCGGTAATTTAATTATTAGGAAAAATCGAAAGTAACTCAAAATCGTTGCGCTGATTAAGCGACCTTAAATGAACTGACAAAGCATGTCATGTATGTTTTTATTTGTCAAAAAGTTTTAAATAAAAGTCAGGAAAATTACACAACACAAAAGCAAGTTTTTAGTTCGAAACCATAAATTTTTAATAAAATAAATATGTACCTATCCATGTTTCCTAATTAGCTGTTGTAAGACATCAGATAAGACATATTGATTTTCTAGTTTTCCCAGCAATCCAGAATCTCAAACAATATTGGTAAAAATTTGAGAGGTAAGTGTGGCTTTTCAAAATTAACGATAGGATTTGAAATAAAAGGAGCACTTTGGCCGGTTTGAAATGTATAAAGTTTAGTACATCCGCATATGTAAAACATAAACATAAAGCATCCTATTATATAACAAAAGTGTTCCGCTCGCTGTTAAACAGGTTAAAATGAAACTAAGTTTATAAGTATTTTTTGCAACTTTTGAGAAAAACTCTTGGTCACGTCGATTTTCTTTGCGAGGGGGACATCTTTTGAGCGCTTATATAGATAGGGAATATGATTCGAGTCTCGCCTTGTTTTGATGGGTTTTTGAAAATCGTCCATTTGTTTTTTTTATTATAGATAAATTGATTTTTTAAAAACAAAGCGCCTTAAAGCGATAGATATATAAAAGCCCCAGTAAGGTGCCACTTGACTTATCTTCTTATCCAGTGGCGTACGCAAGGGGGATGGGCGAAGACTTACCCCAAAAATATATCAAATAATTTCAGAAAATTTCCTCTAGCAAACAAAATTGACGTTTTCAAGCGTTTTTTATTCCATTTGCTAATAATTCCCACAAATCTCTGTATAAACAAGTTCTTTTTATATGTTATTTAAAATCATAATTTTTTTAGGACCACTTTGCACAAGAAGAGTTTACGTGTCACTGAAGCAGCAAGTTCTTTCTATAATATTTAGTCCAGAAAAAAAGCTTTTACAAAAATTCGACGAACATATGGAAAAAACTGAACTCGAACTGAACTGTACAAAAAAGAAAACGACAACAATTTAGTTTTAAAGTACAAGGAGTCATTTTTGACCTCTTATCATGAACTGGAAGAATTTCTCATTTTACTACTTTTTATCCATTTTAAAACAATTTCCATCAGAAAATATTGACAAATTGATGTGACTGTCAAGTTCTCGCCGAAAAAGAACCAAAATTCAACAATTATTTGCACTGGAGAGAACTAATATTTTCCTATAAATTATCATCATTATATTTATTATAATTAGAATGAACGAAATCATCGTTAAACAATTTCTTTTTAAATCAAACAAGTTTCGTGGCTAATCGGACACAAAAGAAGTATTTGTTTCCCTCATATTTTTCCGTGGGTAGCCTGAAAGCTTAACCTCACGGGGGTCCAAGATCTAATGGACACCTAATAAGTGTTGACAGTTAACCGTTTCGTCCTTATGGGACTCCTCAGAACACTGCTGGTCAATGTGACAAATCTTGCGAAGTTAATTAGACGGCTTTGTCTCTAATTAAATTTAAATAGTGAGAAAACTATCACAAGAAGCGCCATCTACCGAGATACGAGAGAAACAAAAAAGAAAAGCAGGCGAAACACTGCTATACAATATCGATCAATGAAAAGATCGAATGCAAATAAAAGAAAACAACTATAGTCCGTGACCTACGACAGCTCATTTTCTTTCAGGCCGGATCAACACATATTGCATTTTTACTCGTCATCAAGAAAAAATGTTGGTGTTTATAAATTTTTTCTATAGTTTTATCATAGTTCCTATTAGAGTCCCTGTATGTTGACATATTTGGATTTATTAGAGTCGCGACAAGCCCATCAATGTCTTTTAAAATAAAAGGACAAAACATCGGAAGTCTATACTCTAACAATTGTTAGAAAGAGAACGTATACGCGCTCTTTATCTTACAACGAACGGCGGTAATTTAATTATTAGGAAAAATCGAAAGTAACTCAAAATCGTTGCGCTGATTAAGCGACCTTAAATGAACTGACAAAGCATGTCATGTTTGTTTTGTGTGAGCGTCAATCAACGGAATTTTTAAGCCAAATAATACTAACAAACGTGGAATTTCGAACCCGTGAATTTAAAGATCAAACAAGTTTCGTGGCTAATCGGGCAAGAAAGAAGTATTTGTTTCGGAAAAATATGAGGGAAACAAATACTTCTTTTTTGCCCGATTAGCCATGAAACTTGTTTGATTTTTAAATTCACGGGTACGAAATTCCACAATTTCTTTTTATTAAAAAAAAGTCTATATTTTAAGTAATGGGTAACAGGTTGAATTTGTTTGCATACTTCATTTTGCCGAGAACTCCAACTTTCCCCTCTGCGAAAATTCTTGAAAGTGATTCCTAACTGAACGCAAAGTTGCCATTTACTTTTAAAATTACTATAACTTTTTGCATCTCGTAATTTTGACGTATAGTCTGGGAGACACGGCGCGGCCGAAGTATCTAATTTGTAGGACGAACGTTTTTTCATGTTTAATATCATAAAATCTTTGAATACAGCTTCTGTTAAGAATCACCCTCAATAATTTTTACACATGGAAAAGTTGAACGTTTAGTAAAAAATGCTACTTACGAAAATTCTACCTTTTACTCATCACTTAAAAAATAGACCGGTGTTAGTGTGGACTAAAATCTTCCAAAGCAGTTATTATAATAATAAAAAATCATAAAAAACTATTTTATTTAGGGAATAGTTAAAAAGTGATTGACAATGTGATATGCACTTTGGATGTTACTTGATTATATGTTATTTTATAATTAAATATATACATATAAAAAAATTTCTGACTTTCTTGTTTAGGAAATAAACCTAAAATAATGAAATGATAAACAAAATGTTGATTTTAATACTGGATTTATTTTACTAGACCGCACCCCCGGTATACATACATATCTAATACTCAGGTGGTTTTGCTTGGGCCCTCTGTATTGGGAGGCCTTAATAATTTTCCGTTGCCAATTTTCAATAACATAAATTCAAGAATGACATTGATGGGCTTGTCGCGACTCTTATAAATATGTCAACATACAGGGACTCTAGTTCCTATCAGTCTTCCAGAGCTCAGCTCTCTAGCGTTTCTCCAAGTGGGCAATATTACATTTATATATCTTAGTATTATAGGGGAGGAAAGTAAATTCAAATTTTCGTGTTTTTTAATTTTTTGCCAAAGTTTTATCATAGTTTCTATCGGCCATCCAAAGCTCAGCTCTCTAGCGTTTCTGGAATAGGGCAATGTTAATTTTACATAACTTTACATGTATAAGGGAGGTGAGTAAATTAGAATTTTTTTGATCATAATTTCTATCAGCCTACCAAATTTTAGCTTTGTAGCATGTCTGCAACTACAGTATAATTTTGATGATCTATACATGTCAATTTCGACGTTGTTAAATTTCGTAACTACTAAGTCCATGGAAATTGGAGGGGTTGTTAAGTCTATGAAGATCTACGACTGTGCAGAGTTTAAGTTTCGTTCCGAAGTAGAGTTTAGAGAAGTTAAATATGGGCTGAAATGATTCAAGAAGAGATGGTACAGCAGTTTGCGTAAACTTGGCGGGGCACTGCCGTGTCCCCAAATATTCAGCGACCACTCTTTTTCTTGGGCTGTAAGATTATTTAGCGTGCAAAAAAATAATGGTACGTTTTCAAAATTCCAGAACTACTTAACATGCACGTCGCTAGCCCAAGAAATTTAAATTTTCCCTACTCACATTTTATTATTCCAATGTCATTCTATTCGCAATTATTACTCTCCAATATCTCCCTTAGATGAAACGATTATTACTATTGAATTTCCAAGAGAAAATATTCAATCTTTTTCTCAAGGACGTCATTGTCACTCCATAGTAAGGCCCAATAATGCCGATCCGAATACGAACGCAATTCGGAATACGCCAGCTTTCCTTTGCCAAACGGCGAGTGAATCTGATAGCCTTTGCCAAAAGATGCGGGAATAATGATCATAATAAGGTAGACAGAGATGTATTAGCTTTTGGTTTATTATATAAAAAAATATTTTATTTTTATAATGTCTTAAGGTACCCTACCCTAATTTCGTCAGTTTGCCCAAACAAATATAATTAATAGGCATAGGGCGCACTTGAATTATGAAAAAATAGAAATGTATCTCACGTACCGACGTAACTAGCATTTAATGAATTTCTCAAAAGAGCGAAAATTAAAAAATCAGCTATATTAAAATTGGTAGATACGTCGGACACAAACAACTCTACTGTCGTGCTATCGCTAGAGATACGGTTACGCCATCTCATTTTTTGGATTTTTGTCAGTTACGTCGGTACGTGAGATAGGGGACGATTTAATTAAAATTCAGCTACATGAGAGCGGCCAAATTTTTGTCAGGTCAAACTAGCTCAGGTTTAATTATTTTATTTTAGAATTTTATCAAAAACCGCGAGTCTCTGCAGTCTCATTAACTTTTTTGAAACTTTGAAGCCTGTATTTAAAAAAAGTGGGTTGAAACTTTTTTAGTTTTTCAAAAAAAAGATTTTTAGGATGATCCGCGACAAATATAAGACTTATTTAAAATTAATATTATTATACACAACTCTTTCTGTAAATAGGTAATAAACTGAAAATAATCACACCTTACATAAATCTTTTATGGACAAGGCACACGCAAGTTCGTTCAAAAAAATTACAAGGCTAAGAAAAAACTCAGCAAGTACCACTTAAGCATAATTTTCGACGATTTTTTTAAGACAAAAAATGTGTTATTTGGGTGTATTTAGAGCTATCCTAGCAATATCCTCGTGACGTCTCTTTGTGTGTGTTTGTTTATGTCTGTCCATGACACGATAGCTTCTGAACCGATTTTCATGAAATTTTTAGGCAAACTAGCGTTCAAATTCGTCATGCCATGTTCTGACGAGGATTGGGAAAAAGCTCTCTCGACCATAGAGAAGTTTGGCAAAGGAACAAAATTTAAATATGTTAGCTTGCTTATATAAAAAAAATTAGTGATTTATTATGTTTCATTATAGGTGTTTAAACTAAAAGATATTTAATTTGTTTAAAAAAAAATAGCAGTATTTTAAAGTAAAAAATTATATGAAAACATTAATTTATATTTTCCGAAATAAAAATTGTTTAAAAACATTTACTTCGAACGGGTACGAAAACATTATATTCCAACAGAAATTAAAAAAAAAAAGTTTAACGAAAATCTGTTCAAAAACACTTTCTTTTTTCGAAATTTTGTTCAAAAATATTTTTTAAAATTTTTTTTTTCTACTCCTTGTTTTGATGGGATAAGATCGGTTTCACCCTTTCTCAATTGATCGCAAACGAATCGTTACTTGGCCAGACACTTTCTTTTCTTTTTCTACCAAAAAAAATGTCTTCAATGAACAGGTTAGGATACGATTGCTATCAATTTACAAAGGCTAGGGTAACACCGATATTGACCTAAAAGAAGGACCGGGGAGCTAATTTGAAAAGAAAAAAGGAAAATATGTAATTTAAAAAAAATTGTTTGTTTTTTACAAAATGTTTACGAACAAATTTTCATTTAAACAAGATTTTCGAACAAATTTCAGTTCGAAGAAATTGTTTTTGAACAAGTTTTCGCCTGAAGAATATGTTTTCGAACAATTTTTCGTTCGAATAAAATGTTTTCGAATGATTTTCCTCTGAACCAAAATGTCTACGAATAATTTCCAAAAATGATTTTCGAAAATTGTGTTTTTGACTTAATTTAGACTTAAATTTTAGCTTGTTATAACTTAACAATAGAAATAGTTATTTAATATGAGATGATTTGGTTAATTTTGTTTTACTATCATGTCAGCAATACATATTGCGAAAATGATCTATCTGACACGCTCGTACGTCAACTACAGTGCTTAACAATTGCCAGGGATCAAAAGTAATTTGTAAGATTCTCTTCTCGTGTTTTAATTTGAATTTTTATTTTTTGTGATATCAAAAGCCTCATCGACATTTTTTAAATCTAATAATTTCTTGTAAAAGTAAAATAGAAAAACCACTGTGATCCCTAGGAAATGTTGAGCAGTGTATTAGACAAATTTTTGGTTAACATTTTTGTTAATGGCTGTCGCTTTAAGCGCACTTTTTTCCTTTTTCTTTTAATTAATTTTACTTATTCCAGCGCAGCATATTAATCTAAAAAAAGTGCTACTTTGCGTCCAAATTTCACGAGCAGTTAATCTTAAGAACGATTTTCAAGGAGGGCTTTAAGGCATTGCTATTATTGGGTCTTTCAACGCCTTTGCGTAGGGATTACTATGCTTATATTACTCAGTCGATGAAGTGGAGACAAAGTCGAGGTAATATAGGGACACTGACCAATACGGTATAATTTATTAGGCACAGACCATCGAGTGGTAATTATTATATAGTGAAATTATCAAACAGTTGCAAATTAAACTTGCTAAATACAAAAGGAAACTTCAAATCACAAGCGTAAAGTTCAAAGTTAAAGAAAACTCTATATGACAATAAAAAACCTAACAATAAAAAACATGAAAATACAATAACAATAAGTAAAAAAAGAACAAGTTTTCAAGAAATTAATAAAAATATACTAAGAAATATTAAAATACTCTGCCAATATATGGGCTCCTAAGCTCACACTAGGTACTATAGTTAAAGTGTATGTGCGAGCTAATAAAACTAAAACCTGAATTATATCTTATTCAACTCCAGACTAAATTACCTTTTGTTTGATACCACACAACTCATGTTTTGACTTAAACTCAAATTTTTGAAATTTACCCCAACCCTTAAAAAACAAAAACTAAAATGTATTTTGTTTAACTCCGGACTTAATTACCTTTCGTTTGATACCACACACGCCATATTTTCACGTAAACTCTAATTTTTGAAATCTACCCCCACCATTTTTGAAAAAAAAAACTAAAATGTATTTTGTTTAACTCCATACTCAATTAACTTTCGTTTGATATTATACACGCCATATTTTCACATAAACTCTAATTTTTGAAATCTTCCCCCACTTGGCTTGTGTTCAGTGGATTTTGTTCATTTTTAAATGGAACCATCTCGACCCAAGGACCAGTCTAGGTACCAAATTTCATTAAAATCGGGCTAGCGGTTTTTGAGTTATGCGCGTTGGTCGTTACAGACAGACATACAGACATACAGGCAGACAGACAGACAGACAGGCAGACAGACAGACAGACAGACAGACAGACATACAGACAGACAGACAGACAGACAGACAGACGGCGCGACAAAAAAGTTTCAAAATCATCTGAAACGCAAAGATATATAAAAATTTTTGAAATCGAAGCAACTTTTTTTTTCTCGAAAAAATTAGGATCACCATAGCGCACACTACTATAGTATAGTATATGTGTGAGCTAAAATTTTGCGAAATACCCAAATTTAAAGCCTTAAATTTATTTTTAATAATTAATCACACACCTAATGGACAACTTAAAAAAAAAACAAATGCGAAAGGTGAAGTGAATAAGCATACAAACAACAAAATAGAGTAAAGAGTACCTATATACCGATATCAATTATAAGTTAATATTAACACGCCTACAACTTAGGAAACTGGTACATGGACTTAAAATAAGTATGGCTACTAAGGCAGAAACAAACCAAAGCAGCTAGTCCAAAACACACTCAAAAAACATACATCTGATCTGAAAATTATTTTTTTGTTAATTCATCTTGATATTAGTAAAGTATTGTCGAGTTGCTTTATCCCTAAAAAAAGAAAGCAAAATCTAATTATAAAACATCTTAAGCCAAAAGAATTCTCGTCAACTGCGAAATAAAAACAAATCTGGCCCTTAGGCGCCACCACTACTTATTTCGAAATCTTGGCAATACCCCACTTGTGGCACCTCTTTGGAAAGCTTATAAAAAAAAGCTAAACGACGATCATAAAAGTTTTATTGTTAAATTAAAAAATTACCCTTCAAATAAAAAAATAGCTAAAAATCATTTTTACAAAAAAAAATAATTGTTTATTATAAATTACAAATAGGGGATTAAAGCGACCCAGCGAAATTGAAACAAATGAAGTATTATTAAAGCCACCGCGACCTACCCCTTAAGCAACACCCTCACTGAAGTGTATATTTTGAATAGAATTACCTTACTTCTGGCACCTCTTTGAAAAGCTTATTAAAAATGCTAAACGATGGTCATAAAAATTTTGTTCATTTTTTTTTCTATTTCATTTTTATTTTGAAGATAATTTGTCAGTTCTACCTACCCGAACTTGTAACACCAACGTTCAGCATTTTTCTCAGCTTTCCAAAGAAATGCCACAACTTGAGTATTACTTGAGGCGTAGCTTGGGGTGGTTTGAAAAATTCTTCATTTGAATTTCGGTAGGTCGCTTCAATTTCCTGTTTGTAATTTATGCTGGACCATTCAATTTTTTTTGTAAAATAAATTTATAGATATTTTTTTATTTAAAGAGTAGTTTTTTAAGTTTACCATAAAACTTTTATGATAATCATTTAGCATATTTAATAGTCTTTCCAAAGGGGTGCCACAAGTGGGGTATTGTCTTTTAAGGTTTTGAAGTGAGTGGGGATGGCGGATAAGAGTTGGGTGGAAGTGGTTTGAAAAGTAGGTCGTTTGTATTCCCCGTTGGTTTTGTAAAAATAGTAAAAATTATAGCCATTGTAAATTTTCAGTGGCCCACCCTGTATATATTAGCAAGGGCGGTTGAGAAAACGGCGATATTTAAAATTAAATATGGAAATTATCTATGTTAAACTAAAGAAATTAATTTTCGGGCTCATCCTTAGAACATGGTAGTAGTAGCCATATACATCGATGGTACTGCCTTGTCAGACATCATCAGTACGGCATAATCAATGATGATGTTTATAAGGCAGTAACATCGATGTGTACGACTACCAAGCGCGGATCTGAGTCAAAATCTAAAGGTGGGTAATTGGGAGGAAAGAATTATTTGTAATATAATTTTTTTTCCAGAGGGGGGTAGTTCTCCTGTTTTTCCTATAATTATTAGGAAAAAGTGCTTTACTTTTTATAGGCCGTATAACGCGTAATTCCCTTGTTACCCCTTCCCTCAAATCCGTGCATGACGGCTACTACTACTTCGTTCTGAAATTGAGCCCGAAAATTAATTTGTTTAGTCTTTGTCCACCTCAAATATTATTTTGATATTTAATATGTCAGATTAGAGCTCAAACGTAAAGCCGGGATCAAACGACTCGTGTACTTGGCGTATAATAGTTACTTGCGTATACTTGCCATGTCGTGTGAGTGGGTTACTTGTACAATTATTTGTCACTCGTTGGTTTTCCATGTGTGGTCGATAAAAATGGGCCGAGTCAAAGAGCTCACGATTATTCGTACACTTGCCAAGTACAATATAATGGTCGCGCTCTCGTACTTGTAAATTGTACACGTCGTGTGAGCGCCCTGCTTGCTATCGCAATCCGCAAAGCTCGTATACTTGCCAAGTACGCAAATAATTGCGTATTTGCCAAGTACACGAGTCGTTTGAGCCCGCCTTAATGTTTAAAAAATATTAAGCCGTCAAACTTAAAACGACTAAATGAATAATTACGACATTGCAAGTAGCATTATGCTTTTACTAACTAACCACGTCGCAAACTAACCAGTTTATTACTTAAATTACTTGGGTGTGTCTTACGACAAACATGAATAGCAAGCAAAACAAACAAGGTGTAATATAAATGACGCAGCAAAATTTCGAAGTAGGTGGGGAAGGTCACAAGTAGAAGATGCTGGTAAGAGGTCAAAATTACACAAAAAGTTTGAATAACTTTGAGTCAAAAGTTTTGCGTTTCCAAATAACAGCAGTTTGAATTAAAATAGCGCATGGTCAAATCAAATTTAGAATTCAATTAAGATAATTTTACGCCACTGTCGTTTTTCAAACGTAGGAGTAAAAATCTTTAGGATTACTCGCTCAAATTCCGCGATTAAGCGTCCTAAACATGGCGAAAAGCTTTTACACTGTAGTGTGTGCGAAATCCGTCTTAGCCCGGCCCTGAAGGCATTAAGTCCCCTGTAATAAAGATTGAATTTTGAAGCAATGATAATGGAAATCGGAAAAAGTAATGGAATTTGGGGCAATCCTACAAGTCAGTATATAAAAACGAAGAGGGTTCGGGTTTATATTTTTTTTTCGATATTAGAGTGGCCATAATGTGCTGGGATTACAGGAATCGAAAAATAATGTTATGTTATATTTTTGATCCGAGATTGCATGTTATAGGTTTAATAACTTTCCACTAATAAAAATTGAAACGGTTTTAAGTTTTTTAGCCACTCCAAAGAGAAAATTTGCTCTTTCCCCCACAAATGAACATAATATTAGAGGCGACCTGACCGACTATACTATCATTTTTTCTGAAAGTTTCTATTTAAATTATTTTTTGCTAGCCGCACCATTTTATACATTTTTTACTAAAAAATTCCTTTTGTTGCTCCATTTTTCCAACAAGTACCTAATTTTTCCAAAAAGTACCTTTTTTTTCAAAAAGTTCTTAATTTTTATAAAATTTTTACATAGGGCAAAATTTTTTTAAATTTTTGATATGCTGCGCCGTTTTTCCAAAAAGTATTTAGTTTTTGACAAATTTTCGACTGCGGCGATATTGCCGCTTCTCGAGCGTGATAGGGATCTCCTTGCGAGTGCGCGTACCGAAAAAAAATTCTATATACTAAAGTTCTTAACTTTTCTAAAATTTTGGTTGTGGTGATTTTTTTTTAAATTTTCAAGTTTAGTTTCCTTATAAGCTTTTTATGCACTTCTTCCAAAAGGTACTTTATATTCCTAAAATTTTACCTTATTTTATTTTTAAAAATTTCTCCTAGGGGCCAATTTTTTTCAATTTTCTAGTAGATAATTTATATTGACATTTTGTTCTTTTATCTTAAAGAGTTTTAAGGCCAGTTACCTACCCTAGATTAACTTAAAAACACTTACTTCATGACATATTCAACAGAAATATTCATAATAGGCATTTTTTCATTAATTTTTATTCTTAAGATTGCGTAAGACATATTTCGACTATTTGCGTATACTGCATTATCGCGCATTTCTCATCTAATATTTTCCTAAAAGGTTTTATGACTGGTGGCGTGATTTATTTCTATTTTCGCTATTAGCATATTAATGGCTGCGCTTTTTTCGCTGTGTGAAAGAGAAAGAAGGAAAAAGGAGGAATCACGTGGACTGTTTGCATGTGAGGAGTCAGGGGAAAGAACGATGAAATTCTATGGACCATGATTTCGAGAAAACTCAAATTTTAGTTTAGAAACCCTTTGGTTCCATATTGAAAATTCATTGCGTAAATAGGTCACTATCAGATAGTTATTTATAATGTTTAAATTACGTGAAAAACTTCATTACTATTAGCAAAAACTTAGAGCGATGTCAAAAAATAATAGGAAAAAACGATGAGAGTCCAGTGACTTTCATCGATATTTCCCCTTATTTTGAATACTTTTGAAGTCTTTTATTTAAAAAAGTTACAAAATATCGAACAAAGACAAAATTACATGTTGTTTAATGTGGCAAGCTTCTCAAGTAGTTTTGTGCTTCACGTCCACAAAATTTAGACTAAAAAACCAACAGGAAATTAAAAATGGCCGAAGCGCTTCAACGCAGAAGTGGACTTTCAGCGTTTTTCCCCCTGACGCGTGGACTTTCATCGTTCTTTCCAAGTGTAATGTATTTTCAAGCCACGGTAACTCGTGACTGTCAGCATTTTTTCCTGATTTTATTTTACACTGATTACTTTATTTTCTATCTAAAATGGACTTTCATCATTTTTTCCCCTGACTCTTCATGTCATGTACGGTCGCCCATTTTTTAATGTCCTGTAAAAATTACTTAAACTCTATTGGAAAGGCAGGCATTTCAGCAGATTTTAAAAACTTCTAACGAAAATTATTAACTAAATCATTTCAAACCATGCGGTGGTTTCAAACAATGCACTGTTTCTTTGGATTCTACAAATATTAGAGAAATAAGATGACATTAAAATACATGCCTGTACATTGCAGTTTTTATTTGAACAAAATTCTGGCGACTAGGTGGTAATTTCAAATTAGCAAATATGTGATAACTCGAGTTTAACTAGAAAAAGTTTAGTTGTTACAGAAAGCACTATATGTTTTATGGAATATTTACAAAAAATAAAGTAAAATACTTTCTTTTTACGTTGAATTTGAGTACAAAAAATAAAATTTTTCAAGATTAATTGCTACCAATTACCAAAAGTAATTGCCTCCTTTTTTTATGTAAAGCACGTTCAAGCTTATATATTTTTTAAATCAATATAATAGAAACAAAAGTTAGCAGTGTAGTAGATATTTATTAAAATATTTTTTATACGACTGTCTTGTAAAAGGGGGTTTTGCGCACGGAGAACACGATCTGAAAATGGCATTTTGCGCACGCTGTGTGCAAAACGTTTTGCACACGCTTATGTCATTTTTGCGCACGCCTATGTCATTTCTGCATACGGGTCTCCCGTCATTGTGATTGTTGTTAATGTCACCCATCAATATAAGTTGGCTTAGTTCCGTAGCAACCGTCACTGCTCGTATGTTTTGTTGATTAGATACGTCAAAAAATTGTTGAATTTTTAAAGTTTTGTTGTAAAAATGACGGAAATAAAAACAAGTTAAATTAAAATTTGATTTTTCTTTCTTTATTAGCAGTCGAAAAAAAATATTGTAAAAAACTCGTTTGAAAACCTCTTTGCACACTCCCTCGACTTGTAGACCTCGCCTTCGGCTCGGTCTACAAAACTGTCTCGATCGTGTGCAAATAGTCGTTTTCAAACCTTGTTGTTTAAATAACTATTAAGCGACAATAGATAGCAAAGCGTTGGTGTTCGACAAGTCTTAAAGCCAATTACTCCAGAGCAAAAGGGTATTAATTCAAAACCTAGGTATTATTTTTATTCAAAACCTAGGTATTATTTTTAAACAAGGGCAAAATCAAATTTAGTTTTGCTTTAAAAGTAATTGAGTTTCTTTAAATATCTCTCTCGGTATTCTATTACCCAAATGCCATTTAAGTTCGATTCTATTCTTTCCTTAAATACACACAACTGGGTGGCCTTTTCAAGGAAGTTCTTCTATTGGTTCCTGTTAAGGGAAATAAAAACAAATATTTCTCATCAAAATTAATATCATTAGTATAAAAAAGGAGTGAAATTATAATGCATAAACCGATTAGATGTAGGTATTCGAGGTAGATTTACCTTTCTTGTCTAGTTAAGATTAAAAAATAGCGCTCCAGAGCGTAAAATTTTGATCTAGTTAGGTAATAAAATATGAAAAAGGGAAATTTTGATTTTAATACACTTTTGCTCTGAGATATGTTATTTTTTATTAACTACCTCCAATTTTTGCAAAATTAATTACGCCTAATCTTCATGCATAATGAGATAAGAATAGGACCCTACGGTTAGACGCTTTGAATAACTAACTTAATTTTTAATTTTTCTTTTCTCAAATATCTGTTTATAATTGTGGCCAATTAAAATGCGTTGGGTGACATTTGTGGCAAACTAAATACGTTGCCGCCATTTTGTGACACTGTAAATAGAATAATAACGCTGTGCCAATTTGTGACACTAAAATCAAATTACTGAGTAATTAAACAAATATCTGGAAGCAGTATACTGTATTTTCCAGCTAGGTAAAACATTGATATGCCCGGTAACTTTTATACAGTGGAGAAGGGGGGGTTCAGAAATAAGAAAATTTTTAGTGCGCCACAGTGTTTTAATACCAATGTTTTACAAAGAAGATCTTAAATAAAATACAGTTCAACTCAAACGTTGTAGCCAAACAATGAAACTCTACCTACTTCCGAGGCTTCCAGAGTATTTGGGTAATTTAAAAAACAAAAAAAAATTGACTAATAAACAAAATAAAATTCTAAAAGATTCCTAAATGAATCAAAATGACACAAATAGAAAGTTCCTTATAGGTAGATGCACATTTCCAACATGTCACAGTGTACCTACATTTGAGTCAGTAGTGTGAGAATCCATTATATAAATGATTGTAAAAAAAAACACTTCCAAAATTCATTCTGTTATAGGGGAGATCTGGACCAAATATCTGCTGTCATCATTCTACGTTGGGTAGAATGAGACAGACAGCAACCCAGTCCGAGATCTACCCCATGAGGTAAATCAATGTAAGGAAACCGCAAAAAAATATAACCTCATCTCTCTTTTGTCTCTGCAAAGTTGGTTCATTGGACTGTACAAATAACACAAAGATTTAGTTCATCTTGTATAATTAGATCTGAGAAAAATACCAAATAAGTTAGGGCCAAAATAGCAAGGTACTCGAAATTTCACAGGAGAAATTGTCTTAAATAAATTAACTGAAGGAAAACAAGTCAATTTAGTAAATACGCCGCAAAATTGTGGTTATGACGTCATACCGTTACCTTGCGTTTACAAGCAATGTTGAAATTATACTGTGAAAAATTATATATGAAAAGATTACGTCTAAATTATATTAAAAATTTATATGAAAAGATTATGTCTAAATTATATTGAAGATTTATGTGAAAGATTATATCTGAAGCTTGCTCCTACCTTGGTCCTTGATTATATTGTAGTTAGATGTGTGTTTTATTTTGTAAACCTGGTGTTGTCCAGACATCTCCTCACTACTGCACCAGTTCCCCTGCTCTGCTCGCGCCTTGCCTCGTGCTTGCTTAGCACATCACGCTAGGGCAGCACATGGGTCTTAATTTCTTAAATGTTGGTTCCTTGCGCCGAGCGTAAAAACCCTGTGGAAAATGAAGTGTTTCAGTTTCCTGGAATTCGTATTTTGCACGAAGTTCCCCTACACCGAGTAACTCAAATCGAGAACCCCATGTCGACTCAATAAAATAAAGTACCCGGCTTCACACCAGCGTCCAGCACAACTGTCCCGTCGATGGAATGGACGGCTGTAACCAAAGGAGAAAAACAATATATAGTTTTTATCCAAAACGTGGTTTTAAAAAAAATATAAAAAAAACTCCAAAAATTCCCCACGTTTTTTGTCGAAAAAGTACATTTCACACGAAAAACAATTACAATTTGGGAGGCAAATATTGTCTTCAAGAATTCAAAAAAAAATAATAAAAAAAAATCGAACTTACCGCTCTTATTTCCCGTAGAAATGGCGTAGGTCGCCTTTTAGTCCCTCTATGCAGAGGATATGAGCCGTCAACGAGAATACGCCTCACGACGGACTCTACTACAGTTTCTGGGATATCTCCTGCAATCCCTGCAGTGCCAATAATCAAAAACAATGGCGATCCCAGAAACTGTTGTCGACCCACCGCCGACTCTTTAGGAAAAGGAACGATGATACGTCCGAAAAAAAAAAAATGAAGGTGCCGGATATGCCATTCCTAAATTTGGTGGGGACCGTACCAACGAAATTTTCCCGGTCAAATTCAAATAAGAATGCAACCGCATTTAAAAAAAACTCGCAAACCAAAAATCCCGCCGATTCTAAGTTGGTCAACTTGACTTCCGCCGTTTTCCAACCAGCCAATGACAAAAATACACTAGTACTTCCGTACACTGCGCATGAGGTGTTGTCGGATCTATTTCCATGGTTGGAATTTTTATAACAAGGACATCAAAACACCCTCCATACATAGACCGAACATTTGCCCACCGGACCCCTGCCAACATAGCAAGTAGGAGGAAAATAACCAGCAGGACTGTAAGAAGCTCAGCATTACAACCATCAACTGTAAAATCAATTACTGGAGATCAGAGCATGCATCAAACCCAGGAATATTCGAACACTCAACCAATTCCCATATGAGTAAAGCTATACTAAGTGTAGAATTTAGTTGTATTTTAGTTACAGTTTTAGTCAAAAGTTTCCTTTGCTCTTTATATATGTTTTCTCTAAGATTCACATGGTTTGACGCCATTTTTGTAAAACATTTCCACATTAATTAAGTTGTTTCTGAACTTGAACCTAAAATACACATTGAACTACTGCCCAAACCCGGCCTAAGAGTGTTCAGATGTTAAGTTTGCTCCCCACTAGCTAGCCCTACACAACCCTTCAATCCGACTGAGTTAGTTATTAACTTTATTTAACTATGATTATATATAAATTTATATAATATAAAAATACGATTTTGTTTATTCTTTTAGTCCTGGTTTTTATTCCTCGTTTATCTCCCATTTACAAAAGTGCATAACTCGTATTTATTTTATCTTCTCCTTATCAAATTAATAAAGATATCAAAGTGGGCCAATATCCTCCAAAATAAACATAAGCGAATGGAATGTTCATCTAAATGTTTTCTTCCTGTTACTGAAATCATTTGTGATGCGGCAACGCCGCCATTCCCCAGCAGAACAGCTGTTTATTTTCATGAACGTCAAGGAAAACCACGAAATTCCACAGATAAACAAAACAATCAAAATATTCATTCACCAGTCTTCGAGAAGCCGACAAACAGTCAACATCTCCTGAAGATGCCATCCACTCGAGATGGCGAAACGTCGAGAACGAATTTCCAACGACGACGGCCGAACAGCCCGAAAGCACACCCACCAATCAAAAGTTTTAATGTGATTTTTCCCGAAACCTGTGATCTCAAATTCCGATTAGAATGCCCAAATAATACGATGTGCAGTATCTACAGTAATTCGATGGAATGCCTCCTTTAAATTTCAGGTAACTTTCTGGACACTATATAACCTCCAAACCTAGCTCTATAAAATACCCCTAATTTGTGTACAGAAAGACGAGTCGAAGAGCCTGGATTATTTACCTAAATAAGCAAATATGTAACGTTGCCTTAAACGTAAAAATGACACGTTACATAATAAAACTAAATCGGTTGTTTTATTGCGTTGTTTTAAAGTTTTAAATTGCCATATGAACACTAAGTGATATGGTAGCTTACGGGGATCGGTTCGAAAGCTAGATTTTATGGCAGTTCTTGTGTTCCTAGGACCATTTGGGTTGATACTAACTGAAACTTATGTGCTTTATATGACTTAATAAATGTATACTATACTGAAAACTTGAGTCTCTGAGTTTTAACAGGGGACCCAGTAAATAAATTAGGAAAACAAATTATGTAAAAAGGTCAAAGCTCTTTGTAAGCAGTCAACTTGTTATTGTCTCTCTTAAGAAAACTCCAAGTTTGTAGAACACTAATAATAATTCCGTTGTGTACACAAGAGCGTCTGAAGTGGGCCGAAATTTTCCCTTGGGGAAATCTTGACTCTAGCACAAACGAATCCAGGACACAGCCTACTCTGACAGTGACAGAATATGTTTATTTAACAAAACGTAAGAACATAAATGATTTTATCCTCATTGGAATATTGCCACTTCCTCATTTTAAAAGTAAGTATCTGTTCGTTTCGTTTTTACTGATTTGCCTGTCCACTGATTGCGGACAATTTGCCAGCTCAAGTGGGTGGATACCAAGATTATCTGACTCGAAGTCGCTTGGTGCCCGGGACAATCACAAGTCATTCACTCACACATTTATACTACCTGAAGACACAGCAGGCCGGCCTGCCCAGCACCCGCAAGGTAGGCAATATTTCCTTTCTTATGGAGGATTTAATTTTGCCTGATACCCTTTGTCGGGTAAAGGGGGTCTTTATCGTGCTAGAGCCATCTACGCTCTCGGATAAGGCAACTTAATTTAGTACAGATTTTCTCAGAAATCGACACCGTACGCGTAACTCAATTTAGTGACTTGCTTTAAAAGTCATTTTAGTATTGTTACTACGTTATTATAATCCGATAGAGGATAAAGCAACACGTTAAAGCTGACTAATATGAAACCAACTATATACAGCATCGTAAAGGGTGTAGTGTGAAAACGTCCATTGATTTCAATGCAATAAAAGGGGTTAAAAGCCACGACACGTATAACGACGTTACGTACGTTATCGCATTGTGCACAGTTTGCGGACGTACGTTGCGCACTATGCACGACGTAATGTTGCCCCGCTTTTCCTTTTTTTTGTGTTTTCTGTGTGTTTTGTGATCGCTTTTGGTTCTCAGAATAATGAAGGTATTAGCTGGACTAAAGGTAAAAAAGCGAATCCACTTTGCCCCAAGTGACGACCTCCACTTGCGAATACTAATACTTTTTACTTAAATTTTTTTCTTATACCAAGCCTTACAGAAAAAAATGGTGTTGTCTTCGTAACGTTTGAGGACACAATGACATATCAAAGGTTACGTTACGAATTGGCTTTAAACATGCTTTCACCTCGTTGTTTCTACGCAATGTATTACGTAAACGTGTCAGTGCCGGGGCGGTGACGCAATGGTGCAGGTGGGTATAGTGTTAATTGCGAAAAATTGGTAAATTTGTCGATCGTCAAGTTCAGGAAAGTTAGATTGTCACGATCAGCAGTTTTAAGATTTAAAATTACTATAAATTGTTTTACGTCCAGTACGATAATTATATTTATTGTTTATTATGCTCAGACGACTAGAGTTATTAAAAAATAAACTAACCCATGCCCACCCAAATTCCGCCATGAAATGACTCAAAATTTATTAAAAAATTCTACCGAAATAATTGAAATGTATTGTAAAGGGCGTAAATTGAAACATCCATCATCCACGCACGAAACTTACGAGTAATACGACTAACTGATGGTCTGTGCCAGGCAAAAAATTTATTTGTTTTGTCATATTTAAACAACACCAAATGTCCAATATTGGCTCTATCTCTGTCGCTCATATAGGCTGCTCAACTGCCAACAGAAAAGTGGCTATACTCATTGAGCAGCGTGTTCCACGCTGCTTTTTGTTTTAGTCATTCCTCACGTCGAGTCGGAGTATAATCCAGAGAATTGCACAGAGTTACCAAATTAGAACTAAAAAAAATGCATAAAATAAAATAAGGATAGTGCCCAGTCATCGTGGCTCTATCTCACGAATCGCCACAGCTAGCAAGGTATCACCAGACAGTATGTCGCCAGCTAACCTGTGCTTGATTGCGTGAGATGTCAAGAAGGTAGTAGGTATACGAGAAATAAAAGAAAAGCCATAATGTTTTTTACATTTGGGTCATCGGTCATCTGTCTTAAAATGAATTGGTACTACGTTATATTTCTTTCTTTACCAGTGCTGTCTTTTATATTTTGCATATAGGAACACCAAGGGCGACACTAATCAAGTGTCGTTACTAAAACACAACCCCAATCTATACTTAACCTAAATTCAAAACGTCATGTCAGTGCGATACACAGTGAATTTTTAAATTAACAAATCAGTCGGAAAATGGGATTAAACCGAGAACATTTTTGGGCTATCTTTTTTTACAACTTTCGAAAGAAATCATCTGAACAAGAATGCCTTGCCGAGTTGATTTTTGTATTCGGTAATGAAGCACCACATCAGTCGAAATTTTCTCGTTGGTATAGATAATTCAAGCGTGGACGGATTAGCCTTAGCGACGATCCAAGGCCAGGTGCACCAAAAATGACTGTCACACAGGAAAACATCGATGCTGTGCGCATGCTCATCGCGGAAGATCGAAATATGACATATCGCGACATTAAGGCTTCATTGGGGAGTACCAAGTCCTCAATTCAAAAAATTTTGCATGAAGAATTTGGGGTTAGAAAATTAGTTTCCCGCTGGATACCGCACCTGTTAAATGAGGAACAGAAAGAAGCAGAGTCAATTATTGGTGGAGAAAACTCCAGACCGCCTTGGGGCAGGAAACTCGAAAAACGTGCACAGAATTCTCAGTAGTGATAAATTGTGGATTTGCTCATATAAACCTGAAAATAAACGTCAGTCTGTCTATTTGGGTGTTCCAAGTTGAATTCAAAAAGATGGTCGCGACATTTCTGAAAAGCAGGTCATGTGGCAGCAATTCCTCTGGAAGATCAAAGGACTGTTACTGCCGATTAGTAAATCACCATTTAGTTGCCGAAAGTCATCGGTGAGCTTCGAAAAACAAATGAATCATCCTCCACGAAGACAATGCAAGCCTGCACAAAGCGAAAAAAACCTGTGAATTTTTAACCCGACAAAATGTCGAATTGTTGGACCATCCTCCATACAGTCTAGACCTAAGTCGATTTCTATTATGTCCGAAAATTAAGAATGTCCTGCGTGGTCAAAGCCTTCAAGAATGCAATTTTGCAAGTACCAACAAACCAGTGGGATTACAGCTATGACATCTGTTTTAAGCGCATGCGAAATTAAATTAATTTTCGTGTAGAATACTTCGAGAAACAATAAAGTCTTAAAAAGTTATCTACTGTTTTATAACAGCTGTATATGCAAAACCTAAAAGATAACTGTATAATAATTGCTTAAAATAGGTCCTTTCATCATTGGATCCTAAATATCTGTTATTGTATAGCAAATACCGAAAATCCCTTCCTTGGCCTCTCGGATGCTCGGCTAAATCTAGAACGCCTCTGTTATTAACAATGAATATTTAGGAAGGCAAATAAGGGTTTTAGGCTATACCCAAGGTCATATTAATTTTGATATTAAAAGAATTAAAAATGTCACCTGGGTTATAAAAGGGGCAAGGTAACAAAACGACGTGGATCTCACGGCGAGTACCAATACTGCCTATGAGAGAGTCTCTAAATTTACCGATTAGCTCATCGATGAGTACAATCGGGTTCCTAAAAGCATTGGTGAAACATCGATGAAATCCATCAGGTTTCAGTAGTTCCGATGCATTCCACCGATCCAACAATCAATGCTACCAAAACTCACCGACTCTGGCAGTGTGAGCAATTCTTGATGAATGTCATTTGTGTGTCCTTTGTCATTCGAATCAGATTCCATCGTTAAAAAAAAGCGAATGAATTTAGAAATGCCAAGGGGTTAAGAATCGGTTACCAATTTTAGTACCTCCCCCAAAAGAGAAGTAGAATTTCCAGGAGGTGAATTGCTAAATAGGGTATCACATATTCTTGATTGATGATGGTCCGATCTAGCAGATCTTACGAAAATTATGTTTTTCCGATCGCATATGCGAAAACCGAAGAGCAGCGTCTAAACACATACAGTGAAGAGGTTTTGTTTTTAAAAATTGTGTATTCTTTCTTTAATGATTTCGAGTCTTTCTTCATATATTATTGCTTCTTTGTAAAATAAATAAATATTTAAAAATAGCTACAGGTCACTCTCTACTTTTTCAAAATTGACAAGTAATAAAAACTGATTTAAATTTTGGGCAGTAATTGTTTATTTTTTTAATGTGTTATAGTTTTTTTCCCATGCAAAATAAGTTTTTTAGCGATTTTTTTTAAATATGGCTACTTTATATAGATAATAAAGCTGTTTTTGAAAGGTTTGTTAATTTGTTGATGTATCTCTATTTGTAAATAGTTTGAACCAGTGTTGTTTCCCTTTATTGGTTTACCAATATGTAAATCGTAACATATTATCCAAACAGACTTCTAATCTGCAGGATTCTCTTGTAAAACGCTCAGGAAACTTTCTGTAACTTTTGGGCGGTAGAACAGATTTCGCAGCAAGCACGTAAAAATGGTTTAAAATTCACTATCTTTGAAGAGCGTGTGAGCCAAACTGCTTGCTTGCTCTTAACCCAGGGCATGCATCTATTATACTCTGTTCTATTAGTCCAGACGAGAAATTTTGAACTAGAATCACACATCTGGAAAAACCAGGACTGCAGGAAAATCTGCAAAGGAAACAGCTTTAGTTATATTAATATTCAGCCTGTATCTGGCTTGACCAGGACTTTTCAAGTAGCAAATGTTAACTACTTTGCTACAAGTGCCGCCATGTTATCATGTACACACATGTCGATTTAATCTAATTTGTATTACGTATAGACAAAATTAAAAAAAACCTAGTTTAAATTAACTGCTTTTTATTAGACTATACGAGTGCTTATATTATAATCCTATGTACTAGACAATAGCATTTTTTTTTGTTGAGGTTAATCTCAGAAATTATCTAGCCTCCTTTATTGAAATTTGATACACGTGTCCTATGAGCTCTAACTTAACTTTAGTTTAGTTTTAGTTTTATTTATTTAACGGTCATGCTATTTCCTCTGTTTGATACAAGCTTTTTTAATGCTATCACGCGTGCAAGTCGGCATAACATAACTTAACTGAAATTAAACGGGTTGTTCACTTAATTTTCAGCGTTTCAGCGTTCAAGAGTTTGACCAAATGACTTGCGATGCACACAAGAACGATGTAACTTGTCATTTTAATTTAACATTGCATATTTCTTATTTTGTTTCTTTACTTGGACTTAATTCACAAAAGCACAAGTGACCTCTATCACATTTGGCAATTTGTAAATTAAGAATAGGCTGTATTTTTTTCCTTACTCTATTTCAATTGTATTGGCATTAAAAAGGATAACTCTCTTCAGATTCAAACATAAATGTTAGAATCTTAGTCCATCTCATCTCACGTTGGTTGATGCTAGACAAATTTACCTATTTTCGACGTCAATTTTATTTTCTAGCGCTCAGGCCAATATTTCTAACACTTCTTTTACTTCGCGGATACTACTCAGTTATTATCTAGCTTTTAGTCATTCTATTTTAGCTGAAGTTTACCTAAAAGTAGTAAAAATAGTTAGCGTAGTTTTTTATCTATCAATCTTCTATAATTCACATGTTACGTATATTTTACGTCTACTTAGGATGTTTTTATTAGAAACTATTACAGCTTTTCTAGAATCCATTCACTTTTCTAGCCTTTGTCTGGTTTGCCATTATTGCATCATCATCAGACTAGTTCATAGGGTAAAACAAGTAAATAAATCATGTAGTACCTCTATTTTCCTATTTTTCTAGAACTATACCTTGTACTTAGTGAGTTATTTCTTTAAACATATTTGCTACGTGATTTTCATCGATGTGTCGTAGTACTTAGCAAGTCTCGGTGGATTATTTAATAGAGTTTATTTTTTTTATAATTGCACTTTTATTTAATAATTAATATTTTGTAATTTTATTGCGGTGTAAACACCACTACGTCTCTCATTATTGACTGAAAACTGTCAACTAAACTAATTCATAAGTCGCATGCGTTAAAGCACCTGTTACTGGATTTTTTTCCTTTGGAAAATCTCACGTTTTCAATTTAAGTATTTTAAAACGCGAAAATAGCCGTGAATTTTGTTATTTTGTATGTAAGGCCACTCATATTAGTTTTCTTTTCAGCCGGGTAGACCGGAGAATGCATGCTATAGGTGGGAGTGTCGATCTATGATGCAGTGGCATAGTGGGCCAGTTATAAGAGAAAGTGAATAAGAAATCGATTCAATTGGACAGGTAGCTATAAATAGCCAGATTCCCTAGTGGTTCTTGTTCTATATTTACGTCTGTTTTACCGAAATCATAGAAGGATTATCTTTAGTGTTATCTTTAGTTTTAGTCTCTGACTTCGTAACAAATAATAAGATAAACTAAAAACCTGCGTTATCTGAAAAACCCTCCAAAACCAAAGAGAATTTTTAAGGGAAAAAACTATCCAAAGGAAATTAGAGACCTTATATTGGAAAAAAGGAAACTAAGAAGAAAGTGGCAGCAAAGCCGTGATCCTCGGGACAAAACAAATCTCACCAACATGACGCAGCGCATTCGGCGAGAAATTCTAGTAATAAAAAATGAATCTATTAACCATTTTCTTAATGAACTTACAGATAATAAAAATACCGACTATTCCCTTTGGAAAGCAACCAAAGATTTTAAAAGACCAATTATCCAAATTCCACCCATACGAAAATCTAACAACCAGTGGGCAAGGAGTAACGAAGAAAAAGCAGATATTTTTGCAAGTCATTTAGAAAAAACATTTCAGCCCCACGAAGCACCAGATGAACACTTTCATTTAAATGAACCCCATCAAATCGAGGACCATATTAAGCTTACATCACCAAAAGAAATATTAACAGAAATCAAAAATATTAATTCGAAAAAAGCCCCAGGGTATGATCTTATTAACGGGGTAGTCATAAAACAACTCCCCAGAAAAGCTATCGTAAAACTATGCTACCTAATTAATGCGTCTTTTAGGCTTAGGTATGTACCTAAACTGTGAAAAGTTATCATGATTCCAAAACCGGGAAAACCACTCCATGACGTGTCATCTTATAGGCCAATATCTTTGCTGCCAATTATATCCAAGCTCTATGAAAAATTATTGCTTAAAAGAATAAAACCCATCATAGAAAGACAAGAAATTATTCCATCTCATCAATCTGGTTTTCGAGACAAGCATTCCACGATAGATCAAGTACACAGAATTACTAATATAATAGAAAAAAGCACTAGAAGAGGGAAAAGTTTGTTCTGCAGTTTTTCTAGATGTAGCACAAGCATTTGACAAAGTGTGGCATGAAGGCCTTAATTTTAAACTAAAACGGTTTCTGCCAAAACAATATTCGGATATTTTGGAATCATACATATCTGATAGACATTTTAGAGTAAAACAGGAATACTCATACTCAAATTTAAAAGAAATTCAAGCAGGCGTGCCCCAGGGTAGCGTACTAGGCCCTTATCTATACTTATTATTCACTTGTGATATCCCAAAGCCAGAAAATTGTCACTTAGCAACATTTGCCGATGATACTGGTTTATTGACGGTAGAAAAATCTATTGAAAAATGCATAGAAAAACTTCAGGATGCAGTCACCCAAGTTCACAGTTGGACCACGAAGTGGCGAATAAAATTAAATGAAACCAAATCAACTCATGTTGATTTTACAAACAAAAATATAAATCACATACAAATAACAATTAACAACATTCCAGTACCATATTCGAATCAGGCAAAATATCTAAGTATGACACTTGATGCCAAATTGCGCTGGAAAGCACATGTTAAGAATAAAAAGAAGAACTTGAGATAAGGTATAGAAAAATGAACTGGCTAATTGAAAGGAAGTCCAATTTAACAATTCATAATATGTTACTGCTTTATAGACAAATACTGAAACCAGTTTGGACATATGGTATTCCACCATGGGGTTGTGCTAAAGAGAGTAACATTCTAGTTGTACAGAGATTTCAAAATAAAGTATTAAGAAACATTGTGAATGCACCTTGGTACGTTCGAAATAGTGACCTTCATCGAGATCTAAAAATCGAAACTGTAGCAGAGACTATAAAAAAGTACGCAAAAAGCCATGAAGATAGACTCCATCGGCATGTGAATTTGGAAGCAATTCCGCTTCTAGACAATACTATGCTAGTTCGAAGAGTAAAAAGAGTGAAGCCGTTTGAGCTAGTAAACTAAGTGAATTACACATAAAACAAAATAATGCTATAAACACAACACAATTGTGAGTTACAGACTAAACAAAGCGGGGAGAACTGTTGAGTGAACCCTAAGTTTAAATCTGACTTTTCTAGTAAATTAAGTTAAAACAAAATTGCTAATTAGTCTTACTGACTAGATTGTAATAAAAAAAAACACAGTGTGTTTGACAAATAAAAAATAAAAAAAAATCTGAAAAACCCCTGAACCAACAACAGAGACAAGGGAGAACATGTGCGCATAAATGTGTGGTGTCATTATTCGACCTAAACAGGCTTCTTTTTAATGATAAAAAAAAATCTTATAACAACCTCATGGGCGGAGCAGGGCAAGCTGCTGACTCTCTCGCGCTCTTTCATCTCAGAATGAGTATAGCAGATATAGCCTTGGAACGCCAGAGTGGTTCTAATTTTTATATGTAGGTAGTAGGAATGCAGCAACATTGCAAGAGAGAAGACCTTTAAGAGTAAGTATTTTTATTACGTTTGATTGTACAATTAAGGAAGGTATTCTTTCAGCTATATTTCAGTGAACTGTATTTTTTACTAAGATTAAAAATTAAATCATTTTTTAAATTCAATGTCAACTACACATTAATTGAATCGGTCAGTTCAAAATCGACATATGTCCACTTTTTTCAGAAACTGAGTTTTATTCAGTGGAATCGAATCCTCTAAGGCAAATGCACGTTCTGAGCAAAAACGACAACAGTCCGCACTTAATCTATGGATATATGCAATAACCGAATTTTTAAGTCTGTGCAAAAATAACACTAGTCCAGGTTTCCAGGTAGTCTTTTCCCTTTCCTGTAAAATTAGAGAAATGGGACTCGTGTTGTTTTTTAAATGACCGATTCTATTATTTTTAACCAATATATTAAACAAATCCCGTTAATTATTTTGTTTTTTTAATTATTTTTTTTGTAATTAGAACCAGTACTTCGGAGACTCGGTGTTAGTGTAATTTCTTTATTTGGACATTGCTTCTGATTGAGCTGAATTTTATTTAAGGAACATTATTTGGTGGCAGTGTCATCAAAAATTAAGTGGCGCTTCCAATTTGACTTACCTAGACCCCCCATCTCCACTGTAACCCTGCATGACATCGTCTTGCCAGCGAGGAAAAATACAGTTTTGTCTCCAAATTTTTGTTCAATAACTCGTTGTCACAACTGCGGGTGTGGTTTCTTTAATTTCTTTAAATCTTAAATTTACATGCAACGCCGCTTTAAGTGCTTTAAAGATTAGTTGTCATTGTAGATCGACAATATATGTGGGTGTAGTGAGTCGACCCGCAGCCGAGGAGCCAGGATTAATAACCCAGGAGACTGCTGTCGTCCGTCCCATGATGGGATGGCGCTAGCAAAGATCTTACTCAACTCATGACAATCAGGAGTGTTGCGATAAAAAGAAAAGAAGTCTATCGTCTATAACCAAGTTCTGCTGGAACAATAGCGATGTTAGATAGATGTAAGTCTAACATGTAGCGGTGCTACCTTTTGAAAGGGGTGTTAAAGCGTGAATCCAGTGTGTATATTTGCAGTATAAAAATCCCTGCCCTCGACAAAGATGTGCCAGGCAATGTTAAGTCCTATTAAAGGCAGAAAAGTTGCATCCTAAGGAGCACGTGCATCAGTTTGATATATGATGTACGGACAAATCGGGGTTTGCGAAAAGGGCGCGCCGCCGCCGTGTGCGTAGTCGCTGGGTCAAAAATAGTCTCCTTATTAGTACTAATACTAAATTAGGGTTACTAGATCTTTATATTTTTGTACAGAAAAACAAAATGTATGGTGTACATTCTCAAGCGATAAACAAAAAAACATTAATTTAATGTACTCAAACATAATTATTACGAAAAAGTTTATTGATTCAAATAATTTTTATATTAAATCAATGTATTTTGTCTATTGATGAAAAATAATAAAATTCATTGATATTACGTAAAATTTTGTTTTGCGTGGCTAAAAACGAATTACGAGGTCATTGATTTCAGATAATTTTGTATTGTTTTAGGGTAGTTTTTATGTATGTTTGTGTGTCAAGCCGTTTAAAAGTTAAAGTAGAACAAACATTAAAAAAGCCAGCTACACTACATATTTTCGAATTCATGTCCTGGTGTTACTGACGAAGTCGGTTAAAAAAGAACAGATTTAATATAAAACCCTTTTCCTTGTGTTAAACAAGTTTTTCTTTATAAATATTAAAATACAGTTATTGAGTTAAGCCGTTGCGTTGTTAAAATTCTTTTCGCACTTAAGAACTTTTTGCGAATATATTTTCTATAAAAGGCATACTTTGACACAAAAGGCCACTAATATTTTTCGAACTTTAAATTGAATTTATAATGGGAAAGTTTGACTTAAAGGGGACCCGAAGTAAAGTTTTGCTGGAAGGCTCGTGTGATTTCTGATTTTGCACAATCATATATGGGCGAATCTTTCAGAAAAGGCAACTTCCATTACTGAGTATTTTCTTCAAATTCACTTCATATTGAGATCCGGTTTTATCTAAGTTTAGTTCGTTTTGTCAGATGAATGCAAACGAATAAGAAACTTCAACTGTAAGTCCTTTTTGTGTAATATAAAATAGGTACAGGGTGTCTCATTATATTTTTCCCACCGTTTTAGACCATTTATAATTGATATAGGAATATATAAGAAATTGTGTTCGAATTCGCGAAATTTTTACTTTTAAATTGCATCTTGACTTTATTCCTGATGCTTACCATATTTGACAGGTAGGCGCTTAAATTTATAGTTTTTGTGAATTGGATGCTCCTTATATTATTTAATTAATAGATTAGGCTTGGAACATATTTTCCAGAAATACCCGATAAGCCGTAGCTTAGAGCCATAGTTTCTGAGATATTAGCAATTATAACAGTACCGCTCTTGTGTTAATTTTAGTGTCCTTATTCCAAATTATGTTAGTTCCCATGTATCAACAATGAATTTGTTGTCATTACCAGTTGTCATTCTGAGCGTCATTAAAAAAAAATAGTTGTCATTGTCACTGTTTATACATGGGGACTAACATAGTTCGAAATAAGGACACTGAAATTAAAACAAAAGTGGTAATGTTAATTTTTTATCATTTAAAAATTTATCGCTAATATTTCAGAAACTATTTATCAAAAATGCGATATATGAGGTATTTTTGGAAAGTATATTCCAAGCCTAATCTTTTAATTAAATAATATAAGGAGCATCCAATTTAAAAAAAGTATAAATTTGAGCGCCTGTCAAATACGGTAAGCAACAGGAATAAAGTCAAGATGCAATTCAAAAGTAAAAATTTCGCAAGTTCGAACACAATTTCTTTTATATTCCTATATCAATTATTAATGATCTAAAAGGGTGGGAAAAATTTAATGAGACAATCTGTACAGTAAAAACAAGACCAAATAAGTTATTTTTAAAATAACCTACTCAAAATAAAAAATCTTTACCAAACTAAACCACACCAAACCGCCTAATTTTCCTATACGTGTCAAAAATTATTACCAGGTTTGTGTGTTTCAAGTGAATAGAATAGAACTGAAAATTTGATAAATACAAAAACGTTTTTGAATAAAATTTAAGAATTTTTTATCGAAAATTTATAGTGGATTCCTCAATTTAAACAAAACACCTAAACTTTAATATTCTAATCTTAGATTTCTCGTTTTTTTTTAAAGTATTACACAACTTACAACAACTCAAGCTGACGAACAATTCATGTGATTTAAATATTGCCACGAGTTTAACTATTTTGGTCCTCTTTTGGAGCACTGTGCCTTGTATAATTGGTTATATAATTATATTAGAACGTTTTTAATTTTTAAATTTACAGATTTTAAACATAATAAAACTTCGTCAAATTTATAGTTGGTTGTTGCTAGAGATCCTGTATAGATAACATATTTTAAAGATAAAGAGACGCGACAAACTCTTCAAAGTCAAATTTATTTAGGTCAAAATCAAAGAATGAAAATATCGGTCCTCTAAACTCTAGCGATGTTTAGGGAGAGACGTCTGTCCTTGTCAATTCACAAGCGTCGGAAAATAAAAATAAATGATTTTAACAAAACCTATACAGGGAGTGACCGACAAACATGTTTGTTTATATATTGCCATTCACCGCTGACAAATTAAATCATTTTAGTGAAATGCCAATGAACTTGGCAAGAAAATAACATAACCAAAAAAACTTAATTTCAGTGACTTTAACGGGTTTGTCGCGTCTCTCTTTTGTAAAAATATGTTATACATACAGAGTCTCTACCTGAAGCTAGGTACTAATCATTTCTTATTTATACAACATTTTCTAACATCTGTCAGAGAGAGATGCTCACCACTAGTCTAAAACAACGGTCAAAATATACCGAGTCAGGGGCCTCTAGTACAGACGAAGAAAAGAGAAAAAAAACTGCACCACATAGTTATACAGTGCTATCAAAACGGACGGGCCACGATCCTCCACTTTATTGACGTCATATCGGGGGCTGATTTTTTTTTTGATGGTCACGTCACGATACAGATGATTGTCTTTAAAATATTGAAGTTGGAATGGCGGTTCATGAATATTTGATTTTTTTTTAATAAAGCCGGCTTTGAGATTGTTTTTACTATATCTGAGGGTGCAAACGTAAGTTGGGTTGAGTTTAGGTTGGCTGGTTCACCACTTACACCACTCAATCGAGAAATACCCAATATTTTGAGATAAGAAATTGAAAAACGTAATTGTAAAGTTTATTGAAAGGAAATCAGTAAAAACGATGCATATAAAATATCTAAAGTGCACCTACCTTAGTTTTCATTTAGTTGCAGTCGTTTTGGTCGCTTGGAAGATAGGAAAAACGGGAAAATTGTAGCACTCACGGCGTTTCTTGTGCCTTCTTGTCGGTTTCCCAATTGCGACTCCTCGCGCAGACTCGCGCGTGTCTCGGTGCGGGGATAAGTCATATGCATATACCCTGCGAAATTTGAAATGAAAAATAATATTAAAATATAAAAGTAGCCAAAAGCTGGCAAATAATTCTTGCACCAACATTTTCCGGCCACCAAAACACGTGTGTTTTTAGTAAGGATACGAGAAAAAACTATATCTAAATACCCAAATCGTGCAAGTATGCACGAAAACTTACCTTAATTCTAGTAAATTATAAAAAGAATAAAAAATTATATATATAAAAAAAAAAAATTTTGAGCAAAATTTCGAAAAATTTACTTGTGTTCTACCTCGGGCAGGGGCAGGACACATAACTTGACCACCGGTCTTCGATAAGTACCAGTGGCGGTTTTTACTGTCACGACGCGAGTTAGCCCATCAGCACCTGGATGTAGCGCTACAACACGTCCGAGTGACCACTGCATAGGTGGTTTTTGCTCATTCTTAATAACGACTAAAGTGTTGACTTTTATGTCATTGCATTTCTCAGTTCACTTAACACGTTGTTGAAGTGTGTTTAAATATTCTAAACGCCACTTTTTCCAAAAGTCAGCTTGAAGTCTTTGGACAAGCTGCCAGCGAGACAAAGTGTTAAGCTTGAGGTCGGAAAAATCAGGTTCTCGTATATATAAAGGCTCCAATGTTAGAAAATCACCTGGTGTCAGCGGAAGGAGGTCATTTGGATCTAGACTTTGAGCATAGAGAGTTCTACTATTGAGTAAAGCCTCAACTTGAAACAAGAAGGTAGTAAATTCCTCATATGTAAGGCGCTGCTCGCCTACAACACGTTTGAGGTGGATTTTAATCCAGCCTCGGCTAAACCGTTTAAGTAAGGACTTCCAGGGCTAGAAAAGTGCCACGAAATGCTTAAGCTTTCACATGCTTCCTTTGAGCAGGTTTGAAGTAACCTACCTGCACCGACAAAGGCGGTACCGTTATCAGAATAAACGTGTGATATCCTTCCACGTCTGGAGACAAACCTTTTGAAGGCCGCAAGAAACGTATCTGTTGAAAGATCGGAAGTTAATTCTAAATGCACTGCTTTGGTTGCAGCACAAACGCAAACAAAAATATAGCCTTTATAGAGTTTGGCACCTCGGTGTCTTGACATTAAGATATCAATCGGTCCGCAATAGTTCACGGCAACATGGGAAAATGGTTTTAACTGGGAAATTCTTTGAGGAGGTAAATCTCCCATAAATTTCACAGCTGGTTTTGGATGAAGTCTGAAGCATAAGATACAATGAGAAACTACCTTTTCAATAGCGTATCGAGCAGACAGCACCCCATATTGTTGCCTTAGCAGATAATGTAGGGTTTTGAGACCTGGATGAAAGTATTTTGAATGTGTATATTCGATAATTATTGTAGTAAGCCGGTGTGAACGTGGCAAAAGCAACGGATGCTTAGCAGAATAAGAAAGTTCAGAAGCATGCTTAATGCGACCGCCTACTCGGAGACAGTCTTGTTGGTCCAGGAATAATGAAAGTTTACGAAAGGGTTTTGGAAGCAACTTGTTTGCTTTAAATTTTGAAATAAGATCTGAAAATACTGTACGTTGGACATGGCGGACAAGAACAATCATGGAATTCTGCAGTTCCTTTTCCGTTATCAAATGATCTGAGTAATAGATTTTCGAAATTGGTCTAAGCGTGTAGGAAATGATTCGTTGTATTTTCGTGAGAGAGGAATGTTTATTCAAGAGAACATCGATCTCATGTGGGTCTGACATGACCGTGAGAAATGTCTTGCGTTCTTCCAAATCATCACTGTCGCAAAGATCTGGACAATGAAAGCCATTAGACCATTCCTCTCGTGGAAGGCTTAGAAAGGGTGGACCTTTCCACCACATGTCATGGTGAACAAGTTGGTTAGGTGTAAGTCCACGAGAAGCACAATCCGCTGGGTTTTCAGCAGACGGAACATAGTGCCATACATGAGGGGGTAAAGTTTCTTGGATTTTGCAAACACAATTAGCGACGAATGTAACCCATCTATGGGGAGAATCAGATAACCAGCGCAAGACCACTTGTGAGTCAGACCACGCCCAAATTTCGTTAAACACCAAAGATTCAGCGTAACTTGCTTGAACGAAAGAGATAAGATCACACAGTAGGGTAGCGCCCAAGAGTTCCAGTCTTGGGAGACTAACCGTTTTAAGTGGTGCAACTTTAGATTTTGCCATAACAAGAAAAGTAAACAGCTCGCCAAAAGATGCTTCAATACGAAGGTAGACTGTGGCTGCATAACCAATCATTGAAGCGTCGGAAAATCCGTGTAATTCTATGCGAGTGGGTTTGTCTATTGTAAGACGTCTGGGTAAATAAAGATTAGAAAGTTTGGGAAGCTCCATGCGAAACTGATTCCAAGTATTTATGATATGAAGGGGCGGAACAGAGTCCCACTCTATCTTTTCCTTCCATAAATCTAGCATCAGATGCTTGGCCAGTAAGGACACTGGAGAACAGAAACCTAACGGGTCAAATATTTTCATTATTTAAGAAAGGATTCCACGTTTAGTGCAAGGGTTATCGTCAGGTATAACAAGACATGTAAATGAATCTGTCACTGGATTCCATTGGAGACCAAGCACAAAAATTAGGCTCTGCTTTGTCGAAAGAAATAGACATTTGTGTGTCCGTCTCTGGAAATGATGAAATAAGTTCTGGTTTGTTACTTGCCCATTTTTTGAGCTCGAAACCACCACGACGTAATAGTGAAATGAGTTCTTGCTGTAAATCTATGGTCGAAACTCTAGAAGCATTAGGAAAGTTTTTAGACTCTAATCTAGCCAATTCCTGTAGAGTACGTATAGTCAAGTAAGGTGATGATTTAAGACCATAGACAACAGTTCTGAGTAGGTTTGAATGGGATCGGTTTCAGAGAATCTCCATAAGATATTCTGATATCGTGTGTGCTCAGGTGTGACAAGAATTTGTCGAAACATTTTAACAAAATCTGCAGTAAACACTACAGCATGATATCGGAATTTCAGAAGTATTTCGCGGACATTAGATTGAAGTTTAGCACCTGCGCACAATGTATCATTTAAAGATAAACCCCTAGGACCCTTTTGTGAAGCATCAAAAACGCAGCGAATTTTTCCCCTATTGAAAACACTATGGTGGGGAATGAAATATGAACAGTCTAAGATTTCTTTGGAACAAGGTGCAGGGACTGGAATCCTGTGATTTGATAATATGTATTCCTTCATGAAGTCTTTGTATGCTTTATAATGCACAGGGTCTGTAAGAAGTCGGAATTCGAGCAATTTAAACCTTTTTACAGCAATAGGATAAGTATCACCTAAAGTAGGCTCTGAGTTAACGAAAGGTAATGAAACTATGAATCTGCCTGATTCATTACGAGATACTGTGTCTGAAAATATTTTTTCACATAGAATATCTTCAGGGCTTTTGTGAACTTTATGTGGGACTTGTTCTATTTCCCAAAATTTCTCTAAACACACTTCTAAGGGCGGTTCTAAGGATGTATAACAGCAAACGACTATACTTGGCTTGGATTGAATCGAAGCGTCTACCTTACCAATCAAGACGTAACCGAAAACACTGTTAAAAGCGCTAGCTTGTCCTTTTTGACCATGGATGGCTCCATTTCTTAAAATCTGAGGAAATAATTCCGAAATGTTCCGAATATGATCCCATTGACTGGAATCTATAGAAACAGAGGGAATATTGGAACATAATTGAGGCAATACTAAAGCCTCAAACTGAAAGGTAGGATCTATTCTTCCCTGCGGTCGAATAATGCAATTAGTTTTGCCTTTGGTAGTCGAAGATGCCTTTTGATTTAGACCTTGAATGGAAATTGAAAATTGTTGTCTGGGGAGACCTGGTCTATTAAGGCATTTTTCCGAAATGAAATTGGCTTCAGATGCTGAATCTAGCAAAATCCGCACGGGTTGGTAATTTCCTCTAGAATCCAAAATGTCAGCTACCACTGTTAAAAGTAGAAAAGTATATTGATTGGGAATAGTTGTGGCGTGACAATTGGTTAAGGAAGGACCTTGTGAAACAGAAAGAAAGTGTGGATTTTCCTGAGTACTAGTATTTGTACCCTGCTGAACACGTGTATTGTTCTGACGGGGGGGTGGGGGCACAGTAAACTGTGGTGTTTAAGGCCACACCCTCTGCAGCTATAAGAAAAAGAACAATTCCTTGTTTGATGAGAAAAATGCATGCAATTTTCACATAAGTTAATTTGTCTTACATAGGAAAGCCTTTCTTCTGAATTTTTATTTAGGAAATCGGGACATCTGGCTAGGACATGATTGGACTGGCACAAATGACATTTGACATTTGAATTGAACGGTTTATTTGGTTGAATTTGATTATTTGAAACTGTAGTATTGAAAGATGAAGTTAATGTATTTTTAGGATAATTATTGTGACTAAAGTTCCGCTGATTATTATTCAGGGGCTTAGCATGATTTGAACTAGAGGGGGCTTACTAATTGACTGCATATGTTGGACAGACTCCAAGGCTATACAGTGATTTTCGATAAAGCTGTACAAGTCAGTGTAAGAAGGAATGTCGACTTGGCTTTTCTCTCTGCTATAATATAGCTCAAACTCTGTGCGTAGCTTAACGTCCAACTTGGAAAGCAATTTTTTAAATGTAAGAAGGTTCCACTCTGTAGTAGGAAAACCGAGTTCGGTCAAAATGGTTAAGTTCTCGGAAAAGGTGTCTTACATAAAACGGAGCTCTTTCGCAGAACTGGTTTTCACCGAAACGGAATTCATAGCATTTAAAGCAGTCGTAGCTATGAGACGCTTATTTTGATATCTCTTGACTAGAGCCTCATATGCAATATGATAATTGCAGTCAGATAACGGAATTGTTTTACCAGACTAAGTGCTTCGTTAGTCACTGAACTACGTAAGTGCTGAAACTTTTCTATATCGCTCAAGTCGCTATCATGAATCATGACCTTATAGAGGTCAAACCAATGTTGCCAAGTCTTATAGTTGCCATCGAAACTAGCCAACTTGGGTAAAGGAAAAGATCTAGAATTTGACCTAGGGCTATTGGCAGAAGTATTTAGTGAAACGAAATTAGTATTGCTGGCTCGAAAAATATCATAATAAATGCCACGACATTCATAAAAAAGTAAATCGAATCTTTTTCTTATATTGTCCTGCTTATTAAAATCGAGTTCCAACTCCTCGAGGGATCCGATGATTTGGTTATGAGACTCGTAAAACTTTTGATGACATTCGTCATTATCCTCGTACCTAGATTTGAAGAGGAACTGGAACGAAGAGTCTGCCTTCGCCTGTTTCGCGACCTCATTCGATTCGGTTATTTGATTTACACAAATAGCACGTTTGTCTAGCAATAATGTCTTTTTTGGTTTTGACATTTTGATTTTGAAAATTACCTTTTTTTAAAAACCAAATGTTTGTTAAAACTTCTAAAGCGCTTTACAAATCCAATTTCAGTTCATAAAATGAAACAAAAAATAATTCATAAAATTTCATTAAATTAAAGAATTTTTAATTTATTTTAATTATTTATTAATTAGTAAGTTTTAATTAAGGTTGTTTGTACTAACTATCCTCTGATATTACCAATTACCAAACTAGTAAAGAAAAAAAGTTTTGTGTTGAATGAGTCTCGATCCCATGCCCTGCGGATAACGAGTCGAACGCTATATACCCTATGCTATACGGGCTGCCTACACAAATACCGGAGTCCGCGATTAAGTATGTCTATGCCGGCAAAGTAACCCAAGTCAAGTAATTCAAACAGCGCGCGCGTGACAGCTTACAATACTGTATTGGTCGACTATACCTTTTAATTCCTTAGGTATATTCGATATTCAATATATAACTCACCCGAGTTGATACTTTTAACACACGTAACTTAAGAAAATACGAAAAATCTCGTCGAAAAGCTGAAAATTTTAGAAATTTGTAAGTTTGAAAAGTTACAGGATAACTGCTGAAAATGTAAATTGAAAGGAACCGGTTAGAAGGACCATCCATTGAGGGTGCAAACGTAAGTTGGGTTGAGTTTAGGTTGGCTGGGTCACCACTTACACCACTCATTCGAGAAATACCCAATATTTTGAGATAAGAAATTGAAAAACGTAATTGTAAAGTTTATTGAAAGGAAATCAGTAAAAACGATGCATATAAAATATCTAAAGTGCACCTACCTTAGTTTTCATCTAGTTGCAGTCGTTTTGGTCGCTTGAAAGATAGGAAAAACGGGAAAATTGTAGCACTCAGGGTGTTTCTTGTGCCTTCTTGTCGGTTTCCCGATTGCGACTCCTCGCGCAGACTCGCGCGTGTCTCGGTGCGGGGATAAGTCATATGCATATACCCCGCGAAATTTGAAATGAAAAATAATATTAAAATATAAAAGTAGCCAAAAGCTGGCAAATAATTCTTGCACCAACAATATCCTTGCAGAACAATTTTTTTTAAATGTATAGTCATCCTTAATTTTTCAGAGCCGCTTCATTAGCTTACACAAAAATTACATTTAAAGCAGAAGCGAATGTGTTCTAAATGAAAAAAAAAGTTTTACACAAACAAATGCCATGGGGGGGGGGTTCGGTTCGGTTCGGTTCGGGGGGGGGGGGGGGCTCGGGGCCCGGGTCTCTCCCAAGCCTTGGATTTTTTTACATATTTTCCACATAATTCATGAAAAAATACAAAAAGTAGCTTAAATTCGACATCATGAGGCTTCGGGCCCCCCCCTCCTTAAGAGGCCTCGGACCCCCCTCCTTAAGAGGCCTCGGGCCCCTCGCAAGACATATTCCTGCGTGCGCCACTATATAACAGTTGGCATGCGGTACTTGGCGCGTAATTTGAATTCAAAATAAGGAATGCTAAATCTTGACCTGGCCTGTATTTTTTTGTTGGCCTTGAGTCATATTAAAAGCTCTGCTTAAAAGAGAGGCGACGCGTGGTGTAAAACTTTGAATACCCCAAAAAAAATAAATAACGGCACAGGTAATTTAATTTTTTTTTAAGTACCACGCCCAACTCTTTGGGCCTTTGAGTAACTACGAAATCGTTGAAATAAAAATAATACAGCCCCACCGATAACGCCAAGTTGCCTCTGTGCACTAATTTAAGGTGCCCATAAGCTATGTTTAACAGCCAACGGTAACCATTGACGCGGCTGGCATCACGGGGGTCCGGGTAGCTTCGATCGCCACAATTGATTCCCAAGAGCACGAACCGAGGTAAGGCCCAGATTCTGTGTACTGTAAAGTTCTACAGGGACATGTCGTCCCTTTTTTCTATATTTCGTAAATAAAATGCTACATAACATCTACAGTGCACAGAATTTGGGTCCAGTTAAGCGCGGCGATGGTGGCAACCGGCCTACGCATCCGCGTTTGTACACGAATACAAACACATACATACCGGGTATTAATTTCTAGTTAGTACTCAAGTCTTTGGTGAATTGCTTTTGGGGTTTATTGATAATTTATTATGAAATTATTAGATAATTAAAGAATGATCAAATTTTAATATTTTTTTAAGTAAAATTTGTGAGTGCACGTGTACATATACACTCACGGAGAAACCGCGATTATACGATTGCCTTGTCAATCATGTCTACATTTATTTCCTTATAAATTCATTAATACTGAACCGATTTTGATGAAATAAAAAATATCCTGGTAAGAATTGATTGCTTTTTAAAGATCATGGCGGACAGAATCATACTTGATTCTTCAAAATGGCGTGTTTGTGTATGTGTGTGTGTTGAGTTTTATGGCCTAGAACTCGCCAACTGGCCAGCATCTCTCTTTATAATTAATGGCGTGTTTATTCGTATAAAAATTAAGACCATTTCTATGTATCTATCTATCTATTCTTATTTTCTGAAAATATTTAGTTTTTTTTTAATTTATAGAAAAGCACTACTTTTCTTCCTCAAAACGAGGTCAAAAATGATCAAATCGGTGTAGTGGTTCTCAAAAAATCTGATTTTGTTTTAACGATTGTTTTACAAATTATGCGGTTGCATTGCCAATCTTCTCTGTAATTATTTCTTTATAAATTCATTATCACTCATCCGATTTTAATACGTTATTGTTAAAGAAATATTAATTTTCACCATGATTCTTTTTATTTTACTAAAATCGGTTTAGTAATAACGAATTTATAAGGAAATGAATGTAGACAGGATTGGCAAGGCAATCGTATAAACTGTAAAACAATGTTTGAAACAAAAATAGATTATTTAAGAACCACCACACCGATTTTACTAACTAGTACATCGGTGTGTGGGGGAAAATTAGTGGTTTTCTGTAAATTAAAAAAAAACTAAAGCGTTTTCAAAAAATAGGAATAAAAACGCCATTTTGAAAAATCAATTATGATTCTGTCTGCCATCATAAATTTTAAGATGGCGATAAACTTTCATCGTGATCTTTAAAAAGTAATCAATTCCCATTAGGATATTTTTTATTTCATTACAATTGATTCAGTAGTAATGAATTTATAGGGACATAAATGCAGACATGATTGGCACGGCAATCGTATTGTATGTAAAACAATGGTTGAAACAAAAATATTTTTTTTAGAACTACTGAACCGATTTGGTTGATTTGTACCGCGTTGTGCGTGGTAAGAATGCAGCTTTTCTACTAAGTTAAAAAATAATCAAAACATGTTTGCAACAAAAGAATAAACGAGCATCTTTGAAGGGTAAATTTTAATTTCGAACAGGCATTTTTTTGTTACCGGCAAACTAAGAAACTACTTAACCGATTTTAATGAAATTTGAAATATATTCTATAGGCTATTCCGCCCAATTTTTTTACCTTACGACGCGTGCAAGTCGGGCTAATTGGCTTAGCATAACTTAGTTTTAACTTTTCTTTAGTAATTTGTGATAAAACGTTTCGATTTGCAGTTTTAGTGTATGTTAATCTTACTTGATTTTTTAACAACCAATTAAAAAAATCTTAAATGAGCCAACTGTGAGGAACTAACTTTCGCGTTTTTCAAAAATACCTAAAAAAATATGGTCTCTGCTGATATAATTTAATTTATAAAATTTTATATTATAAAGGATACAGGATTTCCAAATAATTGTAGATCTTTACCAAATTTTGTATGTACACGTATACAGTACCCTTCCATGGGCCTACCTCGTTAAGTTTTTTGTTAACTTTTCTGTTGCGCAGAGACGATTCGTTGATATACTAGATTCGTACAAACATAAGTTTTTATTTATTAAATATCTTCACAACCGCGATATAGGGTAATACAACTTACATTTTTTAAAAGTCATTAATATTTCCATATATTTCTAAAAAAATAATGTATTACACAGTTACAAAATATGAGCAAGTATTTAGTTTTTTCAAAAAATTTACAATTTTCTTGAAAATATTGTATTGACTTGGGATAATCAAATGTTTTCAACTACTGTTTTTGAAAAAATGGTTTTCGAACAAAGTTCCGCGACCCTTCTGTTTTGTCAATTATTTGTATTTAGTACTTCCCACGATGCTCTGCCGTCTTTAAAAAGAAAGCCGCATGTAGAAATTTGACGTTTTGAGAAAAACGAGTTTAAAGTTTATTTTTTTCTTATTGCCTTATAATTTTGAAATAAACTTGACATTGATCAATATTGTCGTGACGTCTATCTGTTCGTAAAACGATAGCTCCTAAATGTCTTAACCGATATACATGAAATTTTCACAGAAATTAGACACTGTAACGAGCTGATCAGATTTTGGTCAAATAATTTGTATTACAACCAAAAACTTTGTAGGAGCTTTCGTTTCTCAAATATTAAAAAAAAAACTGTTTTTAGGGCTGTTATATCATGGAGTTAACTTGAAGTGTGTGCTAATGGGCTAGGAAAATATTAGATCCGTCATTTCATTTATGTGCGTCCCTAGCCTGCGCAGAGAGGTATTGTTTTCGGGCGTAATTGCACAAGTGCATCAAAATTATCGATTTTTTTATAGAACGTGTTTTTTTATAATTGCAAGCCTTTGTTTTCGTATTTCCGGGAAAAATCCCGACTGCGCAGGAGGAGCGCATTTTCGTATAATTTAAAGGAAACAATTGCAATTTGTAAAAAAACATGTTGAATGAAAAAATTATATGGTTATTTTGAGGCGCTAGCGTAATTTTTTTGAATATTTCCCGAATAATAAAGGAAACATATGTTTGTCAAAATTATGACAATAAACTTTTGTTTATTTAGTTGTCAAATAGATGACGTATATGTTATTTGAAAAATATCCTGCCTAGACTAGAAACCAGAACCTTTTATGAAACCCGAGAACCTTCCAGATAAAAGCCCACATAAACAACACGTGCATTCCTGCTGAATGAGCACTTTGTCTCTAAAAAGTTTAATGCACTTTTTATATATATAAACTCGAACTATTGTATTGTTAAGTCATTTTCTTTAGAATCGTTCTTAAGTACACGTTCTACTATAAAGTTTTTTATAAACTTTAAAAGCATAATAGCAGCCTACGCACCATCAAATGACGAAACAATACCTATAAAACAAATGTTCTTTGACCAACTTGATGAGACTATCAGTAAAATCGGCAATACCAGGGAAATAATTATGCTTGGCGATTTTAATAGTCGAACTGGTAGAAAAAGCCAAAGCAAAGTGGTAGGACCATTTGGTTCAAATCAGGAAGTAACAAATGATAATGGCTTGAGACTGATACAATTGTGTGAAACCCATAATCTAATAATAAATAATGGTTTTTTTAAACATAAGGATGTTCATCGGTATATAGTCTTTGCAATAAGGCTAGTCCTTTTGTTTAATCACCCCGTAATTCTGGTAACAAAACGCACGTGTATTATTAATTCAGTTTTAAACCAGAGGTTCCTAAGGTAACTGATAATGGATGCTGCGAAACAAATTATCAGTTACCTTAATGTTAATAAAATCGGTCACCACCCTTTATAATAAGGGTGGTGGATCTGTGCTTAAACTGCCTTGTTTTGAAATTTCTGACTTTGAAAGATTATCGCTTTTTTTTTAATTTAAATTCTGATTCTGATTTGGAATAGTTTTTTGAAAAAGGTTCTGGCCCAAAATGATTTTATGTAGTGAAAAATTTATGAACAATTGGGGTGCCCTGCCGCCAAGTTTCTACATTGGAAGATTTTCAGTGCGACTGACCGTAGAGCTACAAACCATGAACAAACGATAAATTAATGATTATTAATTTTTTTTTAAATGTTATTTTCTACAATGTGTTTCGAGCTGGAGTTAAGCTAAGATTTGCAATTCCTTTTGGTAAAAATTATGATTGAAATAAGATTAAGCCCTATTTATATTATATTTTTTGTAAACAGAAGTTTTTATTATTATTACCTAAGCATAAAGATTTAATAAAAGTTAAATTAATATTATTTGTAGTTTCCACAAATAAACTCTCATATTAATGTAGTACATAGTCATTTATGTGTTACAATAAGTATATAATCATTTATATTTTTTGTTTAGGGACAATTAAAACAGTATTTTATTATAATTTTTAATCAATAAACATTTTTTATGGTCGACACATAGATCTTTTAAAAGGTATAATGAAGTTCTCAACTGATTTGACTGCAAAGGCTTTGGGAATTTCAACAAAAACAGTATAAATATTGTACAGACTCTCTCTGCGTGAATTAAAAAAAAATATTTTGGACACAATATTTAAACTAAAAAAAGCTATATTGAAGCTATTACTAATAACTAAGTTTAAAATGTTGCAGTAGAACAGTAGAACAGCTCATAGGATTAAGTTCAAATCAAAACATGAAAATTATTATATTCAGTTTATTTGTATGGTTTTGTAAACTTATTTTCTTAAAATAAAATAAAACCAACCCAAAAACTAAAAATCTAAAATCTAACTAACTATGCAAAAATAATTTATTCTCATCATCTAAAAAAATTCATCTCATAAACTGCCATCGTTAGTTATGACGAGAGGAGCGACATCAATAGCTGTTTCATATTCTCAGTCTTCCAAAATTAGTTTTTCGCAATGCATCATGTAATTTTAACAATGCGTTTTATCTTTTCAAACCATAGTTTTACAAACTTTTTGATATAGTTTTCTAAAAACGTTGTTTTGAACAGAATCAGAAAGTCTTTATACTTTTTGTCATTACGTATTACTGTGTTTCTTAAAATTGTACTCTGTAGTTATTATGGATGGGACTGAAGATCGAAAGAAGCGTGGAATTTTCGTATGAACATTTTATCTTTGTCGCAAATTTTTTTTACTATCTTGACCAGGTGCCAAAAATTTTTTGTTTTGAAAGTTGACTTTTATTGTCAGTTTAAACTTTGATAGGCTTGCAACTGCCAACTGCTTCTATGCTATTTTCTGTCTTCTTTATAGGAGAAAAATAAAAAAGGATAGCAAAGGGACTTGGGGTATTGCAAGGACTATACCTGGATTCAGCCAACAAGAAATCTTAGGTCAATCATTGATTATGCTATAGGTGGACAACACTCGGAACTAAAGTGGTATGATGTGCACACACTTCGTGGTGTTACCTGTGGATCTGACTGGTAAAAGCAAAAATATTATTCCCTGTAAGAAAAACAAATAAGGACGAAAGTATTAGAGAAAATGAAAATCTAGAATGCATCGAAGACAATCAAAAATACAACTTTAGAAGTTTAGAAATCGAAAGTACTCAAAGATTGTATCAGAACCGATTAGATGAAAAATTAATAAACACAGACCACTCATTTGAAGAGATATATACAAACATAGTAAAAAGCTTGAAGGAAGCAAGCAAAGAAGCTGTTGGTTACCAAGATAATAGAAATAACAATAAGATGTGGTGGACGGAAGAAATACAGGAAACGGTTAAGGAGAAAAAACGCACATACTTGAAATGGCTCAGTACTAAAGAGCAAAGAGACCTAGAAATCTACAGGCATACCAGAAGACAGCTTAGAAATTTGATACGCACAGAAAAGAATGAAATGTTCGAGCGCAAATGCCACGATTTAAATACACACGTAGGAGGTAGGCAGGTATAAAAAACCCCACAAAAGAAAAAGTAAACATCCAGATCATCAAACCAGAACAATGGACAGAACACTATAAGGGACTGCTGCAAGAGACGAGACCCGAATATCTGGCAGGCTCTCCGAGGAGAGACATAGAAGTACATGGAGAGGAAGTAATCATTGAAAAAGAAATAATAAGGAATAGTATTAAAAAGCTTAAATCCGGAAAAGCTAGCGGACCTGGGGGAATATACGCTGAAATGCTCAAATATGGATCAGAGAAACTACTCGAAAATCTCACATATATTATCAATCAATGCATAAACGGACATCCAGTACCTGATGATTGGAAAATTGCATTCATACCTCAATACATAAAAAAGGAAACAAGCTGGATTGCAACAATTACAGAGGAATTTCAGTAACCAGTACTCTAAGTGGATTGTACAGTAGGATTCTTAGAGATCTAATAGAGAATGATTTTCATGAACAACAAGAAGAAGAGCAAAGTGGGTTTCGTGCAGGCAGATCTTGTAGTGATAATGTTTTTTGTCTTAAACAAGTAATTGAGAAAAGGAGCGCCAGAAATATAGAGACTTATGTTACCTTTGTTGACCTACAAGAAGCATATGATACCGTTCCAGTAGAAAAATTATGGACAGTGTTAGAGCAGACTAATATCAATCATACATACATAAAAGCGATAAAAGGACTATACAAAGGATCAAAATCTAAAATCAAAATTGGAAATCGACTTTCAAAAGAATTCCTTGTAACAAAAGTCTTAAAACAGGGATGTTGTATATCTCCAACTCTTTTTAAAATATATATTGCAGTAGCTCTAAAAAACAGGAAACGCAAAGTACACGGCATGGGAATACAACTTAACGACCGATTTACCATATACACACTACAGGTTGCTGACGACTAAGTAATTGTTGCTAATGATAAAGAAGACATGGAGTATATGATGAGAAAGTTAACGGAAGAATACCAAAAGTGGGGGTTAACAGTGAACGTGGACAAGACACAGTACTTATGTATTGGAAACGAATCAAGTGAATTAGAACTAGAAAATGGACAAACAATATTTCCATGTAATGAGTATGTATACTTGGGTGTCACATTTGATAAGACAGGAACAGACAGTAAAAAACTGGAAAAAAGAATAGTAAAAGCAGAAAAGGTTATTGGTTGTCTTAACAGTATTTTATGGAGCAGAGAGATAAAAAATAATGTAAAATTTAACATATATGAAACAATGGTGAAAAGCACGCTGTTGTATGGAATAGAGACTTGTCGCGTAACAGAAAAATACAAAGCAAAAATGGAATGTGTCGAAATGGATGCAATAAGAAGATCAATGAGAATATCTAGAACAGATCATATAAGAAATGAGAACATAAAAGAAAGAATGGGAATCGAGGGAAGGGAATAACATCACTAAAAGGCAACTGATATGGTACGGCCATGTACAACGGATGAGCGACGAAAGATTACCAATACAGGTCCTAGAATGGCAACCAATAGGGCGCAGAAAAAGTGGGCGTCCTAAACTGGAATGCCAACAGTCAATCCAAAAATCAATGAGTCAAAAACACCTGACGAAAGATGACTGTCAGGATCGAAGGAGGTGGAGAATAGGCGTCCGACAACGTAGAAAAATGTTCTAAACCGACATAGTAGTAGTATAAACTTTAAAGTATAACGTATATTCGGATACTTGCAGTGCAATTATCGCGGTGGTTTTGCTACAGTGCAATTACCGCTGTCATTTTGCGAGAATTGCACTCATCTTATGGCAACTATAACATCCCTCAGCAGGACACCCAAGTAGCCAAAAGATGCTCCCTCACAAGGAAAATGGACGGGCATTCAGAGCGTTTTCCAAAACCATGCAATAGATACTCGAAAACTTGTTTTTGTTTGTTTTATTTTCAAACAGTCATCCTCTATAAAAGTTTGTTGAAATTACAATATAAAAAAAAATCTATATGCAAGAAGCTACGGGATATGACAAAAACTGTTTGGGCCATTTTTAAAAGCTTGAAGAAAGAGCACAGTTAGATGAAATCCGCTGGTCGCTATCTTTATTCATATGCGAGGCGATTGAAAATAAGACTTGTATTGCCATATTATCCTTTTCAGTAATTTTGTATATTAATTTAACGTGCGTCATTTTAAAATATTATATCTTGAATTTCTATTTATTTATACCCTTAACCGCAATTTACAGGTATTTACGAAGATAGGCTTGTTTTTCCTGTGGTGAAATAATTTTCAAATGCTTCCCAGCTTCCCCTTACACTCATAATAAAAACATATACGCTATGTAAAATCCTGTTTCTCGCATTTCGCAAATAACTTTGCATTAAGGAGAGGACCCGTAGCGTAGGGGGTTGTTATATTATGGGTATTTCTATTTAAACGCACCGTCCTTTTTTATCATTGTTTTGTATACACAACCCAACTGCAACATAAAATTGAATAACTTTTCTGGCTTAGCTAAATTAAATATTAATATCAAATTGTGATGTTTTGTAGAGATATAAGCATAATGTATTTTGCGATAGGTTTGCAAATAATAACTTTTGGAATTGGCAATCACCAAGATTTTCTATTTTGTTGACGTTATGAGCGGGTATTATTAATATAACCTTGAATTTTTTCGTTGTTTACGGCTATTTGTATATTGCTTTTTCTAGAGTAATGTTGTTTTGGATTGTTGTCCCTCTTTAAGTCTTTAAACAAATTTGGTTGCTCGCACAAGATATCTAGATGTTGCATTAAAAAAGAAAATATGAAAAATACTTCAGCTTTAACTGGATAACACAAAATGCATAAATTTCGAGTTATCTAGTTGTTGCACTAAGGAAATGTTATTTTAAAAGGAAAACATCGAAATGAGAAGGGAATAATTAATATTCGTAATTAGTAAAATCGGTCCATACATAAATCAGACAATAAAAAGTTGCCAATAAAAACAACATGTTGACGGATAGTTACAACATATTTCTTTAAGAAGGCGCATCCAAAACAAAACGAGTTGCGCGTCTAAACTAAATGCCGCGTTAACGTAAAAATTGACATTTTGTCAGAATATGAGCTTTTAATATCCAGAAGCGAAAAACACAATAATGGCAGCGACAGTTAAGCTATGGTCACAACTTAATGACAGAGTTACTTCTGAACGATGTTAGATACTGAATAATATAATAATAATTTCAGACAATAATAGCAGCTGTTTCACAAATAATACAAATGGCACCGCGTCTCCATCAGCCGTAGAAAATTAATAAAATATACAACAAAAGTAACCATCAAAAACCTAAAAGCTGACATCACTGGTTGACAACACCATACAGACAAAGCGATGTTTTCCATTTTTTTCCAATCAACAAGCAACAAAACTCTTCGATGTCTTGCCGCCTAACATCGGCAAAATGTTACTGAATATCCATCAACTTATTGTACGTTGCCGGGATACAAGTAGTCAGAAAAATTGACCATATCTATCCATCGATTGATGCTAGGTCTGTCTTTGTCAAACCAAACCAAACCACTAATCAAATATAATCTTACTTCTACAGTCGCAAGCCTTCTCCATTTGTAGCTATTTTACACCATATCGCATCGACCTAAATAACAGCAATTGATTAATTATTGTCCTTACCGGAGGGAATCTAGTTCCCCTCAATACCTCCAAAATGTAGAGGGAGTTTATCTATAGGTGTTTTCAAAATGCCGACAAATATACAGTCACAGCAAGCTTAAACTTGGGAGTAATTAATAAACTGGATTCAGTTAAAACTAGAATTTTTTTTTGCTGGATTGCAGGCTTGTTTAAAGATATGGCAGATGTCCATTAGCTTAAATCAACTTTTCCTAACAACTAAAAAATAATAAGAAAATGACTCGACTTATTTGTATAATTCACTGTTTTATTTTTTTTTTAGGTCAAATTATTGAAAATAAAATTATTTAAACAACAAACGCGAAAGATTTAAAAAAATACTATCTGAAGTGACCATTACTAAGTGTGTTTTTGTATTTCTGTCCGTAATGCAATAGCTCCGAAACCGCTAAACCGATTTTCATAAAATTTTTAGATAATATAGTGTTCGACACTCCAACGAGCTGAGTAGTTTTTGATCAAAATCCATTACTGCTAATGACAGTTTTTGGACAAATAACAAATTAAGTAGGGACCTGTCTTGATTTTCCATAACGTTACAAAACTGTCACAAACAAATAAGGCGCTGACTGTGACGTAGCACGGCACCCCGACACAAAATATGATTTCGGAACGTACCACCAACAAATCTAATCGTGTCATTGACTGAACTTATACATTATTATCCGATTATTTACCATCTCTTTCTAAACTAATGTATCAGTAAGGGCGCTTACTAATATTAAACACACATGAGTCTAATAACTAAACAGTGGTCTACTCGTTTTATTTACTAACTCACACATTGTCATCCAGCTACTTATTCTCTCTTTTTAACTCAAAGTAGTGGGACGGGCGCACCCAATCTAAAACAGTCATGCCATTTTGACAATCAACGTCAGTCGATTTTTTAATGCACACAGTGGGCTCGCGGACCTAATTTTTGGCCAAAAAGGGTTAAATAAAAAATATACTGAAACTTCTAAACACCTTTACTAAAAAGAGTAGATAGTCCAGCAGGCCTTGAACAACTATGATTTAATTGCCGTAACTTTCAGTTATTTTTTAGAAGTGTCATTTTTCGCGTAATATTTGTATGGCGGTTTGATCCAGATTTTAAGCAATTTTACGACAATATTTTATGCTCTATAAAATTTGCATAAAATAAATCTTGTAAAAAGAGGTCGGGGAAAGGGGGGCAAAATGGGGTACGCGGGTAAAATGGGATATCGCAGTTTTAAGTAAACTGCGCAAAAATGAAACCTCTTAATATTAGATGTTTTATCCTTATGACTGGTTCAACCCTCTGCAATATGATTGGTGCCGGTCGGCTGAGCTTAAGTTGGTTTTTGCTCAATGTGATGTTGTGCGCTGCTTATTGTAAGAATATCTTGCGCATTTTGTGACAGTAAGTACATTTTTTACAGACTTCTAAAATTTTGTTTACATTGAAAAATTAGTGGGTTTATGTATTATTTATAATTAAACGCATCGCCCGTAAAATTCGTCCTTTACTATGTATGATTTTTGTTTGAATTTAACTGGTGGTTTGGGGCAAAACGGGGTTTTTTCATTGGGGCAAAATGGGGTACCTTGTTATACCTAGTAACCTATACCCCATTTTGGGCAAAAAAATTTTTTTATAGCATTACTGAAAGTCGTATTTTATGTTGTCTTTGCCAAAAATTGAAGCAAAATTCGTGTAGGAGAGTCGACGCCGATGACTTTGATAGCATTACTGAAAGTCGTATTTTATGTTGTCTTTGCAAAAAATTGAAGCAAAATTCGTGTAGGAGAGTCGACGGCGATGACTTGGTTACTAAATTTAATTATTATAAAATGTATTTACATTATATTACAACTTTTTGTTTTTTAACTAAGTATTTTTAACTTGTTTAGTATTTTAACAAATAAAACTGGTCTTACAAAAATATTGATTCTAAATTACACAACCACCCGGCCTGTTTCGCCACATAGGCACCCCATTTTACCAAAGGCAACTTTTTACAAATATAAAAGTATGATGGAGTTCTAAATCGTTTAAACTGATAAGTAGAACATAAAGATAACGTATCTAGCCAACTTAATTTCAAATGACGGAGGCAATGGTGACCATTTAATAGGAGAAATAAGCCTATAAAATTAAGTCTCCCATTTTGCCCCCCTTTCCCTTAATTAGACTTTCTACCTGTAACTTTTGATTCAAATTTTGATGTGTAGATAGGTCAGACAATAGATTTCTTATAAATGTTGGACAAAATTTTTGCTTCCTTCATCAACCATGTTTTTAAAAATTTTATTTTTATAAAGAGTATGTATACATATTTTTTAAAAATTGTACTTTAAAATCTGCTGCCACAAGTTGCCCGTATGAAAGATATTATTAATTTACTAAAAATGGATTTCTTCAAGAAAAACTGAAACTCAAAAAAAAGCATGTCAGTCTTAACAAAAGTTTTTTTTTATTATTTTTAAAGCACTAGGCTAAATTAAACAAATAAACATGGACAAATATATATTAATAAAAAATATAAATAATGTATAAAAAAATTAAAAGTTCAGTGTGATACGTCTTTTCAAAGAAATATTTATATTTATTTAAAAATCAAATAAAAAGATGATCACTCCATAATACAAACCAACTGCAATATCTCAAAAACCAAAAATTACAGATGAAACTTTTACAGGTGGATTGTTTATGAAAGAAAAATTAGGTAAAAAAGCTTTTAAGGTAAACGGTTCTATTTCAAATCATCAGGAGTTTACCAAACCTGACTTTTAACAAACTAGTATAAAAAAGTGGACGCTTTAAAAATATTTATTTTCTAAAAAAATCATTTTTATTTGATTATGCAGTCCTTAAACTTGCAGGTTCTTATCCGCTACAAAGTAAGTGTTACGTTTGTATTATTTTTTAGTTTTTGGTAGAGCCAAAGAATAATACCTTTTAACTTTTTTTAATATTTTTAATTTTTAATATTTTTAATTTTTAGTTTGATTTTTAGTTTATGTTATTATGGAAACTCCTCATCCTTTTCAACGCAGCTTTGTTGCACATTACACAGTGAGCTTTAACTTTAAATAACCTAAGTACCAGGTTTGACACAAATCGGTTTATAAATATAGGATAGTCTATAGGATAAAGATTTTGGGTCAGCCATGCAAGTTTTTTTATGTCTGAGAAAAAATAATAATAAGCGGCGTTAAACACCGCAGAGTTCCAGATATAATACATATCGGTTTAAAAATGTAAAGGTTCTGCATTTCGGATCCGCCATGATATTTTTTCTAGGTTTGAGTCAGAAATCTTAATTATCGGCTTTACACACCCCAAAGTTCCAATTTTGATACATATCGGTTCATAAATAGAAAACTCTGCCCTTTTGGATCCGTCATATAATTTTTAGGTGTGATTTCATAATTATACTCAACGACTTTAGACACGCCAAAGTTCCAAATTTGAAACCTATTGGTAAATAAGTTTTTTTAAATTTAAGTCAAAAAACATATTTAGCGACTATTAACACTAATTCGCCATTTTGATTGTACATACTTCTTTCTCATTTCAAAACAAAATATTGTTACAAAACCTATTTTACTAATTTTGGTCAAAAATCAGATCCGGGAGCCCACTGTGCAGCGCTATGTGTTGGACAGCAATAAAAAATAAGCTGTGCTTTAAAAAGAGATGCAAATGAGTATGTTCCAAAATTAAAATTTATGTCGGGGTGCTAATGTCAACCTACGTCACGAGTCAGCGCCTAATTTCAGTTGACAGCTAAATAAGAATCCATTGTATACGTGAATTTGTAAATTTAGTATAATGGCGAATTGTTTTGGAAAAAAAGTGCACTGGTGTGCCACTAGTGCAATTTTCATATTCTTTTGGGTAAACTGGTACAATTTTTTGTATTCTATTGAGCAACTGACAACCCCAGTGTTGCACTCAGTGCACATTTTTGGCCAAAAGCACTCCTAGTCCGTGATTTTCTAGTGACACTTACGTATTCTTTTGAAACTGCACTGGGGAATTTTTTGACATCACCAATTCTCAAAAGAAGAATATTTTTTGGGCATATTTTATAAAGATAACGCTTGACTATAGACACCGACCAACACAAAAAAATTTTAAAAATGAAATGGGCAAGAGTATTTTTGAGTATCCATAGGATAACGCTGTTTACAGACTGTTTTTAAAATGACACTATTTTTAGAAGATTGTAAAATCTCCTTTCAGATAATTTATATACACATAAAACAAAAAATATTGACCTAAAACTCGAAGAATAACAAATTTACACACATTATTATACATGAGTAAATTTTCAGGTTCGTTCTCTATACAGGGTTATGGTAGCCGTCTACATGCCGTACTGATAATTTCTAAGAAGGCAGTTGCATCGGTGTATTGGGCTACCAAAGGACGGGTTCTGCGAGCCCGAAAATATATTTATTTATTCTTTGACCACACCTCAAGAAAAATCCTTTGACATTTAAAATTGCACCTGTGCTTAGGATACCAACTAAGATTGAGTTTAGCTGTCTTCATAATGATGTTAGAATTTATCTTCAGACCCGAGGCTAGTATAGCTAACACCGCAAATTGGCAGTTGGTTTCTTAAAGTTATTTTAGGTTTCATCACCTTCATTTCATGGCCTTTCCATTTATTTGGTTGTGCCGTATTGATGATGTCTAACAAGGCAGTAGCCTCGATGTATACGGCTACCACTACCCCGTTCTGAGGACGAGCCCAAAAATTTATATATTTTAAATTTAGAAAAGGTAAAAACTGCAGATTGCTTTTTTTGTTGTTAACCAATTAATGCCATCAAAAATGGGTACTTTCGTTAAATATTTGACAAATATTATTGCTTGCACACGATGTATAATAAATAAAGTTCCCTGTCCCCTAGACTTTGATTCATGGGCACGGTATAGTATCCCAATGATAAATAAATCAACTAAATGAAGGTTTAATGGCAATCTCGGTGATGTAGGTAAAGCACCACGGTATGCATTTTTGTTTCCACAGCCTGCGCGATTATTCGCTCTCACCTGCTGGGAAATGGAATGCTACATTAAGTGATCCGTTTCCTAGTAGGTATGTGAAAGTTGCTACGCTGACAGTTCTTGCCTTCTGTTAACCTTCCAGAGTTAACCTACAGGCTCAGTCCTACTCAAAATGAGAAAATATATAATTTTTTGTATATTCTCTTTTTCAAAGCACTTATTTGGTTCTAATATGAAATTATTTTATTTAATTTTTTTAAGTATTTTATTATTTGTTTCTCTGAATTAAATATTTAAAATATCTACAAGCTTAATAACAATTTAAAAAAAAATATGTGTGTTTGAGATCCGACGTTACCTTTCGTCTAAAATAGTGCCACGTTATCTCAGTAGCTATTCTGGGTCTTGAAAGATGTGACCATTACCATCACACGCTTTGACCAATATAAAACTCTGAGTGGTCGCGTGTTGTGCGAAATGACTTGTCTCGACCAATGACATAGTCGCCCGGTCTTCAGAGTTAGTGAATTTCACGTGTTTGAAATGAAATCTGTTTGAAATGAAATCTGTTCTCCTGCACCGTACCGACTGAAAGCAAGCGCGGATCTGGGTCAAAATCTAGGGGGGGGGGTAATAGTCGACAAACATTTTTTTGTAATATAATTTTTTTTCTAGGGGGGAGGGGGTAATTTTCCTGTTTTACCTTATTTTATTAAGAAAAAGTTCAAATTTTTGTTTCTAGGGAGGGGGGGTAATTACCCCGTAACCCCCCCCCCCCTTCAAATCCGCGATTGCCTGAAAGTTTCTCGGTCGTATCGTAGCTAAATCTTGCGCAATGCAGGTCTTTTCGCATAGCACGTGACCACTCGAAGCTATTTTAGAGATTGCCATTGGCCAAAGCATGTGATTGGAAGTATCACATCCTTCAAGACCCAGAATAGCTACTCTAAACGTTTCTCGGTCGAATCGTAGGAGAAACTTGCATAGCACGTGACGGCTGGGAGCTAATTTAAAGCTTGCCGTTAATAATTATTATTGGTTTGACGCCATTGCATATAGCTTCTAGAGAGGCAAAAAACGGAAACATTAATAAACACATGAAAACCATGGGAAATAAAAGAATATATTTCAGTCAACAAGAAAAATAAATTAGACTTATTAGGGTGAAATGGGGGTTTAGTGGTGGATAATGGTTTTTCACGGTTTTTTGCGAAACTGGACCTCCTTTCGAAATATGTTAAATACAAAGGTTATATGCAATTGAAACGTATATAACTTTTGTATCTAACCTAATATTATTCTAGAAAAATTTAGTGAAAACACACCTATTTGTGTCTTCAACACGTATTAAATTTTATGTCAAAATAATTTTAATATTCTATTTTTATTTAAAATCTAAATTGCGGTCTCTCTTTTACCCGAAATTCCGAAGTTCTGGAAGCAGTTTTTATTTTTATCCTCGGTTATTTTTTTTGCTAAAACATCTATTTTCAGATGGTGTAAAATATTTTACATCACTGTGGAAAACTTTGCCTGACAAAATGCGAAAAAGTGACACGGTGAAATGGCAAAAACGAGATTTTGATTGATTTAAATTATATGGCAGTAATTTAGTTTTGCCATTTTTTAACTGATTAAATTATTCGAATCGTGGTACTCACCTAGATAGATGAAGCATTTTTCCAAATGTGTTGTGTGGCAATGGGTCCGTTGCTTCACAGAAAATTTAGAAAAAGAAATAACACTACGTTCTCATAAAAATGCAGTCTGTATTTCTTCCCCTTGACGCGTTTCGGTTAAAACACCATAATGATGAGGGTGTATATAATAATAAAACATATTTGTCATAAAATTTTTCCATGCCAAGATAAAATTACACAAAATCTTAATCAAAATGCAGCATGGAACACTCTTATTTAATTTTTACATTTAAAAAATTGTTGTAAAGAAATTAAAAACTTAGAAAATCAAAAGGTTTGGTCAAACATAACCCTTTTTAAAAACAGTTGACTGCACCAGCGGTTCTACGGGGGGGGGGGTGTATTGAAGGTAATTACCCCCCTCCCCAGAGCCCGAAAAAATATTTTACGTATAAAGGCTGGTAGCTGCTCCAAATAAGTTAAAGGCTAAAAAAAATATTTGTCATCTATGACATATTTTAATGAAAAAAGAGGCGCGACGCACCCATCAAAGTCACACAAACTGGTTATGTTATTTTCTTGCCAAGTTCATTGGCGTTTCATTAAAATAATTTATGTTGTGAGCGATGAGTGACATTAATCATCATGCAACATATAAACAAACAGGTTTGTCCCTCACCGCCTGTAAATGTTTGTCAAAAATCGTTTATTTTTATTTTTCGAAGCTTATGAATTAAGGAAGGACCGTTATTTTTCTCCTTTAATTTTGACTTAAATAAATTTGACTTTGATAAGAGACTATTTGACCACTGCGCAGAACTACTTTATAAATCCACGCTTACATCATTTATCATTTTCTTATACATTTTCGTAACTGCAATTTTTTGCAATTTTCAGAGTTTTGCGTAACTTATTTTCTGTGCGCGAAATATTGCGTTATTTTATTTAATTTTCTCGAAGTTGTATGGTGTACGGTCAAAATGAACCCCGCATTCGTATTCAGCGCACCGAAGAATATAGATAGGTAGGTCTGGTCAAAGGTACAAACCACTTTTTTTATTTCGTGTGCTGGTGTAAGTTGTCATAGGTTTTTAAAATTTTCATTTTTTTAAAACACAAATTTTATGAAAGTTTTAGTATAAATACTTTTGTCATTTTTGTGACGAGATGGTCTAATAACCTAACCTGTTACTTTTTTACATAGAACATTCGAATTCTAGAAGCTTAAGTTTATTTAATTGTGCACTGTTTTATTATGTGCGCTATTTTCCGTGTGCGTTTTTATCCACGTGCGCTTTTTGACGTGTGCGCTCTTTTTCTGTGTGCTTTATCACAGTCACCGCTTGACCATGACTTGGTTGACTGTATTTTTTAAAAACAAGAATTTACATAAACAATTAATGCTTTGTATATGAAAATAAAAATTAAAAGAATAAAATGGCAAACTTAAAGGAATAAAAACTACTTTTCGTCAAAACATTAAAAGTTGGACAAAAATTATTTTTTAAAGTTTTTTATTTATGTCCCACTTTGAGTGTGTTAACAAAAAGTGATTTTTAATAAACAACAATTTTTCGTGACTAAGCGGGCATAGAAAGATTTTGTTTATCTTGTATTTTCCGTGGGCAGCTCGAAAGCTGTACACCCACGGTGGTCCAAGGTCTAATGGACACCTATTAAGTGTTGACAGTTAACTGTTTCGTCCTTAAGGGACTCTTCAGAAAACTGTAAAGCTACAGAGACGGTATATAAATCTCTTCTTACAATGTTAGTAAGAGAAATAAATAAATAATGCCTGCATTATTGTATACTTTCACATAAGTGGCGACATCTACAAATACAAAATAAACTACCAGAGTAAAAATAAAACGCGGGCAGATGAAACGAAAAACAGTAATAATGACCGTGACATAATTTGTTTCACAGGTCGGGTTAATGCATTTTGCATTTTTCCCTCCTTCGCAACGTTTTATGTTGAGTTAGCGGAGCGTAAGCCAAAAATACTACTAACGTCAAATTTAGTACCCTTGAAAAAAAAAACAACAATCTTTCGTTGCTAAGCGGGCAAAGAAAGATTTTGTTTCTCTTGTATTTTCCGCGGGCAACTCGAAAGCTGTACAATCACGGGGTTCCAAGATCTAATGGACAGCTATTAAGTGTTGACAGTTAACTGTTTCGTCCTTAAGGGACTCATCAGAACACTGCATGGTCAATGTGACACTTTTGTAAAGCTACAGATACGGTATATGAATCTCCTCTTACGATGTTGATAAGATAAATAAATAAATAATACCTGCATTACCGTATACTTTCACATAAGTGGCGACATCTACAAATGCAAAAGAAACTACCAGATTAAAAATAAAAGGCAGGCAGATGAAACGGAAAACAGTACCCATGACCGTGACATAATTTGTCCCGCAGCTCAAGTTAATGCATTTTGCATTTTTTTCCGCCTTCGCAAAGTTTTATGTAGACTCAGTAAGTCAAAAATATTACAAACGTGAAATTTAGTACCCTTGAATAAAAAACAAAAATTGTTCGTGGCTAAGTGGGCATAGAAAAATTTTGTTTATCTTGTATTTTCCGTGGGCGGCTCGAAAACTGTACACCCACGGGGGTTCAAGAGCTAATGGACACCTATTAAGTGTTGACAGTTTACTGTTTCGTTCCTAAGGGACTTTTCAGAGCACTGCATGGTCAATGTGAAACTTTTGTAAAGCTACAGAGACGGTTTATGAAACTCATCTTACGATGTTGGTAAAAGAAATAAATAAATAATGCCTGCATTACCGTATACTTTCACATAAGTGGCGACATCTACAAATACAAAAGAAACTACTACAGTAAAAATAAAAAGCAGGCAGATGAAACGAAAAACACTACTCATGACCGTGACATAATTTGTTCCTCAGGTCGGGTTAATGCATTTTGCATTTTTTTTCGCCTTCGCAACGTTTTATGTCGAGTCAGCAGAGCGTAAGCTAAAAAGATGAGTTTCTATTTTGCAAATACAGTTTTATTAAATCTAATTATTTGTCTCCTTTTAAGTTCGAAAAGTTCAGTCTTTTTAAAAATAGTTTAAAAAATTGTTCTAAGTATAAATTCTAAAGGATAGCTTACAAGAGAAAAAAAGACCCTTTTTACTTTTTACATTTTTCTCTTTTGTGTAATATACATGATAAAAAGCAAATTTCTTCCTGCTTTATTTTATTGAAACGACCACGTAACATAGGCTGATACAATACGCAGTAGGGCGATGGGTAAAAACATGAAATTTTATAACTTGGTTGCGATCAAAAAACAATCAAATTTCAACCATATTGGTTCCCATAGCATCGTTCAAGCAGTTCAACTAAAAAATCAGTTCAATTTAAATTGCTGGTATAAAAAGCGTCTGTTGCATAATAGTAGTATAATTTAGCATACACAAAAAAAAGTTGCTTATTTAAGAATATTTTTGGTGGTATAAGATTAGATATGTCTCTAGAAAAGTATATATTATACTACTATATTTTTTTACCGAGGTTGATGGGTTTAAATTTTGACTAAATACAGGCCCCAATGCAGAGGTTTTAAAAAGCCCCAGTAGCGCGAAAATCTTGTCTTGAAATTTCAGGCACGCAAAGGGGGTTAGTTTTCCTTTATCTCCCTAGAAGTACCTTTCCCACTGAAATGTGCCCTATGGGAATCACGCTGAACAAGAAAGTACAGACAGTCCTCTACTCTACAACAACGCAACGCTTTGTTGTTGTGGAGCATAAAAAAGTATAACTTTGTGTTATATCTCATAAACTAAACGTGACAGATAAAATTTGGTTTGACAATCTCCTTAAGTTTTAAAAACCATACACTTGGATCAAATACCTTGTCTTATGCACTTGTAATTCTTGGACTAAGGAATTAAGTTGGAACAACCTGTATAGGTTACTATGTAAATCCAGAAGTAAGAACAATATGTCGATTAGTATTTTTTTTTTTTTTTGGTTAAAAGTAGACAAACTCCCTAGAATTGTAAAACTCGATTCTGCACCAAACGTGACAAAAAGGCGCTACTTATATGATTTTGTAGGAATAATCGTCGAAACGTACTAAGAAGTGGATTCAAGTTTTTAAATGCAGAACTTTCTTGTTATTAGTTGATACAGGTTCCGATTTATATACAATTTTAGAGTTCCTCTACTTTTGTCCTATACCTGCTATATACAGGATGTCCCAAAAGTCCGAGTCCACCCAAATATCTTCTGAACCAATTTGATAGTGATCGATAGCCTTAAAAGACCTGTTTTATGAAGGGGCGGCACACTCACCACTTCATAAAACAGGTCTCTTGATACTATCGATCACTGCGAATTATGGAATTATCTTTAATAGTTCAAAAGATTTTTGGGTAGACTCGGACTTTTGGGACACCTTGTATAATTCAAACCATACTATTAAAAGTGGAGAGCGGGGTGTAAGTTAGTTTTCCATTGCAATATAAAAAAAAAACTTATAGATAATTCAAAAAATTTCCGTTGTAGGCAAAAGCACTTTTGTAAAAAACAAAGGGGCGGCACTACAGGCAAATATTTTTACAAAAATAAGGTTTTTAATTAAAAGTGACACCGCAGGGACTTATTGCAATAAAGTTAGGCAATAATAGTGCTAATCTTTTAAAATTGACATAGCAAAGTCGAATTTATATATCCAGTCGTTTATTTTCCATTAATAATGGCGGCACTATTAATTCCGGCTCTTATAATACACAAAAGCCTAATTTTGAATGAAGTTAGATGTTTTTATAATACGAAACTGTCAGAATAGCGCCCAGCACAATTACTGCCTTATTGCAATAAATCCTTAATAAAAATTTTGCAATATAAAAAACCCCTGGAATTTTAGAAAAAGTAAATAGTTTTGGGATAAAAAGGAGCCGCAGAATATAAAATAACTTAAAAGTTTTTTTTTTAAATTGCGCCAGAGGCAATTATGGAAAATTTCAGTATTGTTTGGAAAAGATGGCGCCGAAAAAGAAATTTCATGGCAGAAATGAAAAAAAAACTAATGCGACTATTTTAGAAAAATAAAAAATCTAAAGAAGAAATTGCGCCATAGGCCAAAAGCATTTCAGAAAAATTGATTTTCGTTGTCAGTTCGCCCCCGATAAATAATGTTCATTTCCTTGGTGAGGCTAATTTTAAATCTTCATTTTGACGGCTCTGAAGCTTGGCGCCCTAGATAAGTGCCTACGCCTAGCTACGGTACTGATATGTTTTTTGTTTCCTTCCCTTAAAACATGCTTATTTTTACCTCAAAATATGGTTTAATGGCAGCAGCAGGTTCCCAGATTATTTGTTTGAAAACTACGTGTTTGGGGCTCACCAAGACGTAACATCAAATTATGTTCACAAATAAAGAAATCTGAATAATGTTTGCCATAAAGCTGGGAAAAAGCCGCAAAAAAACCTGGAAAAATTGAATAAGTAAGATCAAAGAAAATTCACATTTTTCTCAGTTACCTTTTTTCCAAAAGAAGTACAAGGAACAATAAAGCGACAATTTTAGTTGCCCGAATAATTATGTCACCAATTTCATTTAACTGATTGTGACTAAAGTGAGTATAATTTAAGTGGGTTTAATTTTTTTTAATGGTATTGTGTCAGAATACATTACAAACAGTATGTAATTTAAATATTGCACCAAATATTGAGGTGTGGGGAAAAACTGTCAGATTTAAAAATAAAAAAGTTTACAATATTAAATTATTTTTTGATTACTTATGATCAAAAAATTTTGTATTGCGTTCTTTTAAAATCTTTTAGATTATTGAAATACAGGGTGGCCAAATAACCTTAGCGATAGGTATAAATTTGTCAATTTTTGTAAAAAATTATTTTTTGTTAGCTATTAGAGAGAACTTTTACCATATCTAAAGAGCCCTTAATAGTACTATTAGCAGTACATTTAAATAATGGAAAAAAAATGTATGCTAATAATTTGGATAACCTATTTTTCTTATATTTTGTTATAGGATGTGTATCTTATTTTGACCTTTACACCTTGAATATCACACAAACAGTCATGTAATATAATTAATATTTAGGTTTATATTTTTTTCCTGTATGAATGAATTCACATTTGCATCCTAAAAATAGTTAAGGACATTTTCAGAGACTTTTAAAAGTGAGTTGTGAATTGATCGGTGGCGTCCTTCCCCAGAAAGTCTCGTAATAATATCGCTGTTTCGGCAAACCAATGACGCAACTGCAAAATTTTGATATTTTCACTTAACTATGTCATTAGCTTCAAAATTAATCCCACTATACGGTAAAACTATCTATATTTAGTTAATAGCCCCACTACTTTCATCCCAATGCATTTTCTTCACTTTATTTAAACGTAGTAATAAACAATTTAATTCCGTTTTTCGCTTCTCCTGGAAAAATCATATTTTTGCTTTTGCGTCATTGTTTTGCCGGGACAGCAATATAACGAATTTAAGGCTTATATATTTTTTGCAATAATTTAATATATATCATGTATGATATAATGCAACTTTGGGAGCTTCATCCTAAAAATAGTGCGGTACGCAAGCAAGTAATGTCTAGAGAAACACTGAAGTAGAAAATCTCATCTTAGCAGTAGAACACTACCGCTAGAGTTATATTTTATGTATTTTTATTAGCCAGCCCACATATATAAATTATTTTTTTATTTTGGCGGTTACGTCATGACATATTTCCAACACACATACGCCACATCACGACACTTATTGCTGCCTACGGTGCAATGTCGCGTCTGTGTCAATATAGTGCATCGTCTAATAGAAATAAAATAGAAAGTTACCTACTATATACGCGCCTTTACTCAAACGTATCATTGACAAACAGCAGTGTGAAACACTGCCACATAAACCAGCAGGCACACAAGTTATGGGCAAACTCGGCCAAAGCCAAAATCTCCTTGCTAACCTGTTCTGAAGCAGGCATATAGTCTTTTTAATAAGGCTAGTCCTTTTGTTTAATCACCCCGTAATTCTGGTCACAAAATGCACGTGTATTCTGAATTCAATTTTAAACTACAGGTTCCTAAGGTAACTGATAATAGGTGCTGAGAAACAAATAATCAGCTACCTTAACGTTAACATGTTCGGTAACAACCCTCTATAATAAGGGTGGTGGCTTTGGTGGTGGATCGGTGTTTAAACTGTCAATCGTTTTGAAATTCCTAACTTTGAAAGATTATTATCGTTTATTTTTATTTAAATTCAGATTTAGTTGCTATTTGGAATAGTCTTTTGAGAAAAGTTTATCTTTCAAAATGATTTTATGTAGTGTAAAATGTATGTACCTACAGCGTATTTGCTTTACTGGCATCAATCAATTGAAGTGCTCTACCGACAAAGTTTCTATATTAGAAAATTTTCAATGCGACCGACCGTATAGCTACAATCCATGAACAAACGATAAATTAATGATGATTTAATTTTTTTTAATGTTATTATCTACAATATATTTCTAGCTGGAGTTAAGCTAAGCGTCGCAATTTTTTTGGCAAAAATTATAATTTAAATAGGATTAGGCCCTATTTATAGTTTATTATTATATTTTTTGTCAATTGAAGTTTTAAATATTAATACCTAAGCATTAGGACTTAATAAAATTTAAATTAATATTATTTGTAGTTTTCACAAACGAACTTTAGATCGATTCATATTAATGTAGATACTCACTTATTTTTTTGTTATAATAAGTATACAAGCATTTATATTTTTTGTTTAGAGTAAAATAAAACATATTATTTTATATTTATACGAAAATCTTACACTTTTTATCTTTTTATCACACATGGATCTTTTAATAAGTTCACAACAGATTTAATTGCAATTTGGAATTTCAACAAAAAGAGGACAAATGACACAATCTCTTTCTAACTGAATTAAAAAAAAATCACACATAATATACAGTATGTTTCCCTAAGTTGGACTCATATGGAAAACTTTTTTATTATTAATTTTGGGGAAAAAAGTTATTCTTCATAAAAAATTCTGCATTATCTAAAACCTAGAATACAGTCATCAAATATCAATTTTTTTCAGTGGTAGTTTGTCAAAAAATATGAGTTTTACTCAAGAGCAAAGTACCTTTAAATTTGCAAAATAAATGAATTATTACGCGTTTTAATTGCAAAATTATTAGAAAACATTGCAATACTCTGCCAATATATGGGCCCCTTAGCTCACACGAGGTACTATAATTATAGTGTACGTGTGACCTAATATAATTAAAAACTGAAATATATTTTATTCAACTCCACACTAAATTACCTTTCGTTTGATACCACACAAGCCATGTTTTAAATTAAACTCAAATTTTTAAAATCTACCCCCCCCCCCACTCTTAAAAAAACAAAAACTAAATTGTGTTTTGTTTAACTCCGGACTCAATTACCTTTCGTTTGATATCACACATGCCATTTTTTCACGTAAACTCTAATTTTTGAAATTTACCCTCACCCTTTTTTTTTAAACTAAAATGTATTTTGTGTAACTCCAAACTCAATTACCTTTTGTTTGATATCGCACAAGCCATATTTTCACGTAAACCCCACTTTTTAAAATCTACCTCCATTTGGCTTGTGTTCGGTGGATTTTGTTCATTTTTAAATGGGACCATCTCGGTCCAAGACCCAGCCTAGGTACCAAATTTCATTGAAATCGGGCAAGCGGTTTTTGAGTTATGCGCGTTGGTCGTTACAGACAGACAGACAGATATACAGACAGACAGACGGCGCGACAAAAAAGTTTCAAAATCATCTGAAACGCAAAGATATATAAAAATTTTGGAAATCGGAGCAACTTTTTTTTCTCGAAAAAATTAGGATCACCATAGCACACACTACTATAATATAGTATATATGTGAGCTAAAAATAAAAGGTTATCATGTGTTTCGTAATCACAAGAGATGCATGTTTATTTAAAATAGAAATATTAGTAAAACATAAAATAATCTAAAGTTTTAATTTAAATGGATGTACTTATTTAACCGTAATTTTTAATTCTGATCAACTTTTTTTAGTAACATTTTTCGATATTGTCAAATTTAAAGGCACATTACTCTTGAGTAAAACTTATATCTTTTGACAAACCTCGTATACCACTGAAAAAAATTGATATTTTATGACTGTATTCTAGGTTTTAAATAATGCAGAACTTTTTATGAAGAATAACTTTTTTCCTAAAATTAATAATAAAAAAGTTTTCCATATGATTCCAACTAAGGGGGATACCTACTGTATAATCTACAAAAAGCTATATTGAGGCATTGAAGAATTTATTCCATGATTGAGGCTGTTACTAATTACTACTAAGTTTTAAGCATATTTTATGTTTTTTTGGACCTATTTTCATGAAATATAATAAAAGTTATGGTATTTTAACAACCCAATAAATGATTGCGTTTATCTAACTGTCAAAATAAAATAAATTGAACCAACAAAAAAACTGAAAATCTAACTAAAAAAACAAACTACGCAAAAATCAATTATTATTCTCATCGTCCAACAAACTTCTTCTTATTTACTGCCATCCTCAGTTATTACGAGAGGAACATCAAGCAAAGTTTTTCATTTTCCCAATCTTCCCAAAATAGTTTGTCGCAATGCATTATGTAATTTTGCACATGGGTTTTATGTTTTTAAACAATAGTTTACAAACTTTTTGAAGTAGTTTTTTTTTATTACCTTTCACTGTTTTTCTTGAAATTCCGCTCTGCAGTTAATACGGCGGAGACTGAAAATTAAAAAAAGCGTGGAGGTTTCGTATGAAACTTTTTCTTTGTCGCAAATTTTCTTGACCATTTTTCTGAGAATATGATACTTTTAAATTTCTATTTTACAAAATTATTTGACCACAGAACATCTTTGTTTACTTTCAATATCAGTTTAAACTTTGATAGACAGACAGACTGGAACTGCCAACTGCAATCTGGGTCCAGAAAGCAGAAAAATAAAAAAAGGAAAGCAAACGATAGCAAAGGAACTTGAAGTATTGCAAAGACTACCCCTACGCTTAATAATAGATCGCTGTTTAACTCTTACCTGTACCAAAATTTCAACAATTTTTAAACCCAACCGGTGTCAAATTTTTTTTATTTTTATTTCTTTTTTCAAAATTGATATGTTTGGAAAGAATCATTAGTAAAAGCCAACTGCCAATACACCACCACAAGTGGTCGCTCGAGTCCACAGAAGTCACCTCGCAGCGCGGTGTTGCGAACCGATCGCTGATTTTCTCGTGAGTAGTTGTGAGAAATGGTTTTCGAGGTGGTCTATATATAGGTGGGTCGAAAAATTGGTGGCACATTTTATAGACCACCGAACTAGTAAGAGTTAAAGTGAGCGGCTTGGGTTAAAACCGTCGTTAACTCAGGTTAGCTCGCCTATTCAAGTAAGAGCGCTTTACGATGTTCTGAATCAAAGGAACGCTCCAGTGCAGTCCTTCATATAATATTTAACAATATACTCTTAACAAAATAAAACAAGGTATAACCCCATAGAACACTTCCTGGTTGGCAGTTAACGAACTATTTCCTACAGAAAATATTGACCACTAAAAATCGATACATTGCTTCGAGTCCAATGATTTCTTCAGGAAAAATTCCGCTGTATATCCTGCGTGCTCAGCAAAGTGTCTTAAATTTCTACCTAGGCACTCGACTGTCTAAGCGCTTTTGTATTTTGAAAAAATTCAAGAATTTGCAATTAATTGGCCAGTTTGGAATAGAAATGATAGATCTCACATTTTGTAAACAGGAACCGTATTTGTATTATCAATTATACCATATAGGACCATGAGGAAGCCTCAATAGACCCACTGGTGGTCGCAGTGGAAGGGCTGCAAGGCCCACTCACATATGAATCATCATCATCAATCATCATGAGGAAGCCTACTTAGGAAGAAAAATACTAGCTTATCAATAGTTCAGATATGAATTGAAGAGTCGAATTAATAATAATAATAAATGCATTCTATATGCATAGGAAAACAAAACAAAATTTACTTTATTTTCTTAAACCAACAAAAATGTTGGATGGATCAATCCTGTTCCAGACTAGCCTACTATATTTTAGTTAGCTACATGTCAAAATTTAGCTACGTTCTGAGGACGTGATCTCACTGATTACTATATTTTCGCAAATGATTTTTCCTAGAAGTGAATCTCCAAATTTATTTTTTTCTTCTTAGATAAGGATATCATGATGGGCTCTACTAACCAGGGTGGAACTAACCTATTCTAGGGTTAATTTTCCATAATTTTATTCTATTCTTTGCTTTGACCGTTCAGTTTCTGATTTTCTTTTTCTATTTGTAATAGTACATAAGGAATAATTATTTGAAATAATTTATTAGGATCATATTCTAGCTGAAATAAGTTTCTACCTATTATTCTTTTTTCTATAACAAATTTTAGAAGTGTAAACTTCTTTAGGCGCGTTTAGCAGTTCTTGTGGGTACTAAATTGGACTGAGCCGTCAGGCTCGGCTATGTAACGCTCATTCGGGTGAAGTCGGCTCGAGTCGACTAACTGTGAGAGCAACATACAGCGAGCGATATAATGATGCAGATGAAGCCAGTATTATTAATTTCGCCTTGTCGAAGTTTACTTTTCTGCCGTGTGGTCTTAAGCACACACAATTTTTATTTTTCTACTTTTTCTTCTAAAGAAGTAAAACTTCACAATTGTTTAAAATTGTAAGATATTACATTTATAAGCAGTTATCTCGTTTTTCCTTATTTGAAAATACAATTCTTTTTTTAAAGGTCTAAAACTTTTCACCAAAAATTGTTTATACTATTTTTTTATATCATAAAAATATATATTTTTTTTATAATTTTAAATATTTTAATCTTAATATTTTGAAATTATACACTACTACTATGTCGGTTTAGAACGTTTTTCTACGTTGTCCGACGCCTATTCTCCACCTCCTTCGATCTTGACAATCATCATCTGTCAGATTCTTTTGACTCATTGATCTTTGGATTGACTGTTGCCATTCTAGTTTAGGATGTCCTCTTTTTCTGCGCCCTACTAGTTGGTTAGTTTCCACGCCATTAGTTAAGTTTTTGAACTACAAAACATTTTTATTTTATTTTATTTATTTATTTTTTGAAATTTGATTTCAACCCGGTGTTAAAAATAAATAACACTCGGTACCTTGGGATAAGAAAACCAGATATGTTTTTTGCTTATTTGATTTTAAAATGTTAAAATTAAAACTGGAGCAATTCTATTACACACAAATCTCGATGTGTCCTTGTTTATCGCACCTGATATTCCGTTTTCCTATTTCCTTTAAACTGACCCATTTAAAAATACGAGTGTACCTACCTAAATTCGTGGAGTCAAAAAGCGAGAGAAGAAAACAACGGAAAAATTGTAAGAATACAGTGTGCTTTAATCGTTTGTCCCTGCCAAACGCATACTGAAAAAGGGTTGATCATAGCCGCCCTGTGGCATCAATCTACGGCCCTTGCCGAATTAATTTGTGTTAAACTAAACATAATTAAACAAAAATTCAAAATCGTTAAGCCGCGCGCGCGCAAATACATAACAGTGCATTAAAGATATATTAGCGCGGCAAAAAAACCATAAACCCTATAAAAACTAAACAAGAGTTAACAACGCCGAAAGAAGACATCATCATCGGATTACTCCATTTCCATGGTACCCTTCCTTTTAAAGAAAACACCATCGAGGTAAGTCATTTTTTCCAAACATAACTCTTTTTTAGCTCCTTTTCTCTCCTTTTTATACCCATTAAGGGTCGTTCCCCCACCTCACTGCGTCCGCTGCAATTACGCTCTGTTGTTCTCGCGCTCCCTATTGTTTACAGTAGGTGTCCGATTGAGTGGTAGCTCCATAGCTCCTTAGCGAAGAAGCTATTACACACTCGGCCCGTTTCACTGGTTGCCACTCTAGGACCTGTTTTGGTAATCTTTCGTCGTTTATCCGTTGTACATGGCCGTACCATATCAGTTGCCTTTTAGTGATGTCATCCGTTATGCATCCCTCGATTCCCATTCTTTCTTTTATGATCTCATTTCTTATGTGATCTAATCTAGATATTCTCATTGATCTTCTTATTGCATCCATTTCGACACTTTCCATGTTTGTTTTGTATTTTTCTGTTACGCGACAAGTCTCTATTCCATACAACAGCGCGCTTTTTACCATTGTTTCATATATGTTAAATTTTACATTCTTTTTTATCTCTCTGCTCCATAAAATACTGTTAAGACATCCAATAACCTTTTTTGCTTTTACTATTCTTTTTTCCAATTTTTACAGTCTGTTCCTGTCTTATCAAATGTGACACCCAAGTATACATACTCATTGCATGGAGATATTGTTTGTCCATTGTCTAGTTCTAACTCACTGAATTCGTTTCCAATACATGTGTCTTGTCCACGTTCACTGTTAGTCCCCACTTTTGGTATTCTTCCGTTAACTTTCTCATCATATACTCCATGTCTTCTTTATCATTAGCTACAATTACTTGGTCGTCAGCAAACTGTAATGTGTATATAGTAAATCGGTCGTTAAGTTGTATTCCCATGCCGTGCACTTTACGTTTCCAGTTTTTTAGAGCCACTGCGATATATATTTTAAAAAGAGTTGGAGAGATACAACATCCCTGTCTTAAGCCTTTTGTTACCAGGAAATCTTTTGAAAGTCGATTTCCAATTTTAATTTTAGATTTTGACCCTTTGTATAGTTCTTTTATCGCTTTTATGTATGTATGATTGATATTAGTTTGTTCCAACACCGTCCATAATTTTTCTACTGGAACAGTATTATGTGCTTTTTGTAGGTCCACAAAGGTAACATGAGTCTCTATATTTCTGGCGCTTCTTTTCTCAATTACTTGTTTAAGACAAAAAACATTATCACTACAAGATCTGCCTGCACGAAACCCACTTTGCTCTTCTTCTTCCTGTTCATGAAAATCATTCTCTATTAGATCTCTAAGAATCCTACCGTACAATCTACTTAGAGTGCTGGTGACTGAAATTCCTCTGTAATTGTTACAATCCAGCTTGTTTCCTTTTTTATGTATTGAGGATATGAATGCAATTTTCCAATCATTAGGTACTGGATGTCCGTTTATGCATTGATTGATAATATATGTGAGATTTTCGAGTAGTTTCTCTGATCCATATTTGAGCATTTCAGCATATATTCCCCCAGGTCCGCTAGCTTTTCCGGATTTAAGCTTTTTTATACTATTCTTTATCATTTCTTTTTCGATGATTACTTCCTCTCCATGTACTTCTATGTCTCTCCTTGGAGAGGTTGTTAGATATTCGGGTCTCGTCTCCTGCAGCAGTCCCTTGTAGTGTTCTGTCCATTGTTCTGGTTTGATGATCTGGATGTGGATGGTTTTTTACTGTAGAAATGAATTTCCATACTTCAGAGCTCTGCCTACCTCCTACGTGTGTATTTATATCGTTGCATTTGTGCTCGAACATTTCATGCTGTGCGTATCAAACTTCTTAGCTATCTTCTAGTTTCCCTGTATATCTCTAGGTCTCTTTGCTCTTTAGTACTGAGCCATTTCAAGTATGTGCGTTTTTTCTCTTTGACCATTTCCTGTATTTTCTCCGTCCACCACATCTTCCTGTTATTTCTACTATCTTGGTATCCAACAGCTTCGTTGCTTGCTTCCTTCAAGCTTTTTATTATGTTTGTATATATCTCTTCAAATGAGTGATTTGTGTTTATGATTTTTTGATCTAATCGGTTCTTTGAGTACTTTCGATTTCTAGACTTCTAAAGTTGTATTTTTGATTGTCTTCGATGCACTCTAGGTTTTCATTTTCTCTAATACTTTCGTCCTTATTTGTTTTTCTTAAAGGGAATAATATTTTTGCTTTTACCAGATGGTGGTCAGATCCACAGGTAACACCACGAAGTGCTCGCACATCATACCACTTTAATTGCGAGTGTTGTCCACCTATAGCTTAATCAATGATTGATTTAAGATTTCTTGTTGGCTGAATCCAGGTATATCGATGTTTAAAAAAACCATTATTTATTTTTAGGTTGTGGGTTTCACACAATTGCATCAGTCTTAAGCCATTATCATTTGTTACGTCCTCTCCAAATGATCCTATCACTTTGCTCTGGGTTTGTCTACCAGTTCGGCTATTAAAATCGCCAAGCATAATTATTTATCTGGTATTACCGATTTTGGTGATAGTCTCATCCAGTTGGTCAAAGAACATTTGTTTTGTAGCTACTCTTTCGTCGTCTGATGGTGCGTAGACTGCTATTATGCTTATATTATGTCCAAGCATCTTCATGTTCACTCGAAGTATGTTTTCACTAATGCAATCGTAGTCTGTAATTTTATTCTCTAGATTTTTCTTTATTAACAAGGATACCCCTCTGGCTGCTCTGCTTTCTTTTGGGACTCCAGTGAATATATGGACAAAATTGCCGACACTATTCGTACCTGTTCCTTTCTTTTTTGTCTCTGTGTCAGTCGCAATAATGTCCAACTTTTGATTCACTCCCTGTACGTTCCATGTAGCTATATTCATAGTCCTTTGTCTTTGCTTTTTTCGTCTTCGAGAGTTTCCATCCATTGCTCCGAGGCTTTGTTTAGGCTTTTGTTTTACAAGTATTAGAGAACCAGTCTAATGCCGCAACACCCTACTTGGAGGGCCAGGATTTTTAATTAAGGTTTTTCTCCTCTAGCCTTTGACGAGCCAACGCCATACTGTAAGGCAACAGCTGTGGTCTTTTATACTATCCCTAAAAGAAAGGGTTGCCACCTACGCTATGATCACCGTACCGAGGTCCATTCTCTCCGCCTTTCATATCGATGTGGTCTTCTCCCGTAACCCTGGGAAAGGGACCCTATACAGGTGCTAACTCTCGGAGAGTACCTGGAATCTACGGAGGGCAAGGGTCGATTCATTTCCCCTGATAGACATCTAACGAGGTCTACCCGTTACCCGAAATTATATATAAACATATATTATTTTTAAATCTTAAATCTCTTGTGTTCTTGACCTATTTTTATGTCGGAGAAACTAACAGAACATCGCTTTTTCTTACTTGTTGGCACAAAAACTGCAATAAACTTTTTCTAAGACCAACTACACTGCGTTTATTTCACCCCCAAAATCCTAGCAAATGTGTCAGCCTCAACAAGACATATTGCACACACAAAACATCGCATTTATATATTTGTTTGGTAACTGATGGTCTGCAATTCAGAAAAGCTTCTTTATCTTTTCTGGAATTCGCAGAAAAAATAGAGTTAAGAGAATATTTAATAGTTACTTACATTATAGGTATAAATAAACGGATCTGACATTTTTCTAGGATTCTATCTATATGCGACTTACTTATATACAGGTTTCTGAAAGTGGTGTGTAGAAGTAGGATCTTTTTAAGCTAAACAAACATTTGCCGCCGAATTGTTGGCTACGACAGGCCAATCATCAGTTATGATACTGTGATTTACCTAATTATGCCAGAACACTGAGAAGGTTATTAAATAAAATCATTTTTTTATAAAAAACCAATGAGATATTTTGTCATTCTAGCGATCTTTGCAAAAATCCTAACTAAGCGAATCATTATTATAAAACCAAATGCCACATCGTGCAGATTTATTTACTTCTAGCACAATATTTACGATCAGCTTTGAACTAAAAATATTGAACGCAGATTTCCGTTAAGCTATCAATTCGATTTTTTTGACATGGAGTTGAAAGAGTGTTAATAATGAATAAAAATTGGTTCATTCATTCATTTAAAAAAAATCGATCAAAAAATTTTTTTTTATTTAAACCTAAAATGAGTAGAAATACAAAATCATACTGATACCTTCCTAGCTCAGTAGCACACTCTACGCTATATCAGCTTTAAAAACAGTTTTTTTAAATATCTCAGAAACGAAAGCTTTTACAAAGTTTGTTAAATCACGAATTATTAATAAAATATGTTCTTCTATATTCTGAAAAGCGCATATTGATGTCATGGTCTGTTAAAAAGTTAAAGCATAATTTCAATTGTTAATGGATTTTGACGTAAAAAATCAGCTCGTCACAGTATCAAACACTTTTTTTATGGAAATCTCATGAAAATCGGTTTAGGAGCTATCGTATTATGGACAGACATACATACCCACAGACAGACATCATGATGATATTGCTAAAATAGGTCAAAATACACCCAAATAACACGTTTTCCAGGTGCGCAGGCTCGACTCCGTCTCTTTTTCTCGTGTCATTTTCTATGTGTTTATCCTCGAACAGACTGCTTTTTGGCACCTCAGATACAGTTTTAAAAACCCAGTATAAAATAAAATTTGACACCTAAAGGAGCATACTCATTTGGCAGAACTCGCGTGAACCGCTGCGAGACCGAACGAGCATATTTATGTGTATGTGCCTTGACGGCGTGGCCAACATCAATCGAGTGTGTGATGCCTTTTGATCCTAGTGGATGCTTCAAACGAACATTCAGTTGAATATTGCTTGTTTCAACTCGGATATTTACTTGAGCATGAATTCAAACTGAAGTGACTCTGGTGCCCCAAATATCATACACTAAAATAACGCGACGGTCCATTTAAAAAATTATTGCTAATATCTCAAAAACTATGGATGAAAATTACGACATATGGGGCTTTTTGGAAAGTATATTTTAAGCCTAATCCATTAATTAAATAATTTAAGAGGCATTCGATTTAGAAAAAAATTAAATTTGACCGCATGTTAAATGTGGTAAACATTAGGAATTAAGACAAGATGAATTATAAAAGTAAAAATTTCGCGAATCCGAAAACATTTGGTTTTATATTCCGATATCAATTATTAATGGCCTAAAATTGTGGGAAAAAATGTAATGATACATACTGTACTGGCTTTAGTTACATAAATTTTGACCTGCTGATTTTAAAAACTTAAAATGCGCAGCCTGACTTCGAATACACGTTTATAAATAAAAGAATAAGATAAATTATAAACAACGAACGACTAACTTAAGAGTTTTTGTTTACGAGAAAAATTTTCTTCTTGACTTTTATTACTCTTGGTTAAGTAAGAAGGACCAAGTAAACAAAGTAAAGCAAAAGCTTTTAATAAGAAAAAGGTCTTTGTCTCTATTATTCTGCTCGTATAAAGACAAGAAAAAGACAAGAGATGGTGTAATAGTAGTAATTTACTTTGCTTTGCTTTTGTCGAGGATTTACCATGATATTTTTCTTAGATTATACAGGGTGACGGTTTAAATGAAGAGCTGCCGCCGGGCAGTAATATGCTGTTTTCAGAAAAATTACTTAGGATTTTCAACATGCAATAATTTTGAAAAAAAAATTGCCCACTTATGTTGTACCTTATTTGAAAAGCGTTTAAAAAAATAAAAATTGTATATTTTACTTATGTGTTAAACAACAAGTCAAAAATTATCCACATATTTAAAAAAAATATATATATTTTTTAAAGACAAAAGAGTAATGTAACGTGTCATTTTTACGTTTAAGGCAAACGTTACATATTTGTTTATTTAGGTAAATAATCAAAGCTCCTCGACTCGTCTTTCTGTACACAAATTAAGGGTATTTTATAGAGCTAGGTTTGGAGTTTATATAGTGTCCAGAAAGTTACTTTATAAAGGAGGCAATCCATCGAATTACTGTGGACACTGCGCACATCGTATTATTTGGGCATTGTAATTGGAGTTTGAGATCACAGGTTTCGGGAAAAATCACATTAAAACTTTTGATTGTTTTATTTATCTGTAAAATTTCGTAATTCTACTTGACGCTCATGAAGGTAAACAGCTGATCTGCTGGGGCATGGCGGCGTTGCCGCATCACAAATGGTTTCAGTAACAGGAAGAAAACATTTAGATGAACATTTCATTCGCTTATGTTTATTTTCGAGGATATTGGGACAATAGTTTCTCTTCCGAACCTCATATCCTTTACGGATTAGCTAGTTTCGATAGCACGAAAACATATTTGGGTCTACGGGTCGACCAGGAACAACAAATTTGATAAGGAGAAAATAAAATAAATACAAGTTATGCACTTTTGTAAATGGGAGATAAACGAGGGATAAAAACCAGGACTAAAAGAATAAACAAAATCGTATTTTTATATTATATAAATTTATATATAATCATAGTTCAATAAAGTTAATATCTAGCTCAGTTAGTCGGATTGAAGGGTTATGTAGGGCTGGCTAGTGGTGAACAAACTTAACATCTGAGCACTCTGGTGCCGAGTTTAAGCAGTAGTTCAATGTGTATTTTTAGGTTCAAGTTCAGAAACAACTTTATTAATGTAGAAATGTTTTACAAAAATGGCGTAAAACCATATGAATCTTAATTCTACACTTAGTATAGCTTTACTCATATGGGAATTGGTTGAGTGTTCGAATATTCCAGGGTTTGATGTATGCTCTGATCTCCAGTAATTGATTTTACAGTTGATGGTTTCAATGCTAAGCTTCTTATAGTCCGGCTGGTTATTTTCCTCCTACTTGCTATGCTGGCGGGGGTCCGGTAGGCAAATGTTCGGTCCATGTATGGAGGGTGTCTCGATGTCCTTGTTATAAAAATTTCAACCATGGAAATAGATCCGACAACACCTCAATGTGCGTTTTACGTATTTTCGATATCCCCTTGGTCGATGCTGCCCCCTATAGAGCGGTACAGAATAAGAGTGTATTTCATCATTGGTTAGTTTGAAAACCGCGGTTTTTTCTCCAGGCGCAGTTAGTGATTTTTCGGCGAGAGCAGTTTTTTTTATAAATGGTTTTGCATCCTTATTTGAATTTAACCGGGAAAATTAGGTTGGTTCTGTCCCCAATGAACCAAATTCAGAAACGATTTCCGGCAACTTCACTTTTTTTTTGTGTTCTTGACAAAGTGTCTTTTTTCTTTTCCTAAAGAGTCGGCGGTGGGTCGACAACAGTTTCTGGGGTCGCCATTGTTTTTTGGTTATTGGCACTGCAGCGATTGCAGGAGATATCCCAGAAACTGTAGAAGTGAGTCCGTCGTGAGGCGTATTCTCGTGGGCGGCTCGTATCCTGTTTGAGAGAGACTAAAAGGCGACCTACGCCATTCCTACGGAAAGAGCAGTGGTAAGTTCGATTTTATTTTTTTTTTTTTTTAATATTTGAGGACTCTTCAAGATAATATTTGCCTCCCAAATTGTAATTATTTTTCGTGTGAAATGTACTTTTTTGACAAAAGACGTGGGGAATTTTTTTATTTTTTTTTAAAACCACGTTTTGGATACAAACTATATATTGTTTTTCTCCTTTGTCTACAGCCCTGTCCAATCCATCACTGGGACAGTTGTGCTGGACGCTGGTGTGAAGCCGGGTGTAGCACTGTAACCCTGGGAAAGGTATGTTAGGGTTATTTTAGTTCATCTGTTGAAATCTGCTTTATTTTATTGAGTCGACATGGGGTTCGTGATTTGGGATTCTCGGTGTAGGGGAACCTCGTGCAAAACCGACGAAGGAAACTGAAATATTTCATTTTCCACAGGGTTTTTACGCTCAGGCAAGGAACCAACATTTAAGACCAAAGTGCTGGCCTAACGTCATGTGCTAAGCAAGCACGAGGGAAGGCGCGAGCAGAGCAGGAGACCCGAGAGCATTGAGGAGATGTCTGGACAACTCCAGGTTTACAAAATAAAACACACATTTACTCATACAATAATCAAGGACCAAGGTAGGAGCAAGCTTTAGATATAATTTTTTTTACATATAATTTTCCATATATCGTTAAGTACAACTTTTGCTTTTCTTGTAAATGCAAGATAAGGTATGACGTCATGACCAAAATTTTGCGGCATAACTATTTATCTGAATTGTACTGTATTGAAAGAATTTGTTTCAACTTGGCTTCAACTTTATTTTTTTTTCTTCATAATAATTTGCTATTTTTACCCCTAGTTTTCACATTAAAATATACAAGATGAACTAAATTTTTGTGTTATTTGTACAATCCAATGAACCAACTTTGCAGAGACAAAAGAGAGATGAGATTATATTTTTTTTTTAACGGTTTCCTTACATTGTTATACCTCATGGGGAAGAACTCTGACTGGGTTGCTGTCTGTCTCATTCTACCCAACGTAGAATTATGACAGCAGATATTTGGTCTAGATCTCCCCTATGACGGAATGATTTTGGAAGTGGTTTTTAACAATCATTTATATAATGGAGTCTCATGCTCCTGACTCAAGTGTAGGTACACTGTGACCTGGTGGAGATTCTACTACCTGTAAGTCCATCTACCTGTAAAGTGCTTCTAGTTTTGTCATCTTAATTCAATCTTTTAGAATTTTATTTTGTCAATGATTCAATTTTTTTTGTTTTTCTTAATTACACAAATACTCTGGAAGCCTCGGAAGTAGGTAGAGTTTCATTGTTTGGCTACGACGTTTGGGTTGAACTGTATTTTAATTAAGATCTTCTTTGTAAAACATTAATATTAAAACACTGTGGCGCCTAAAATTTTCTTGTTTCTGAACCCCCCCTTCTCCACTGTATAAAAGTTACCGGGCATATCAATGTTTTACCTAGCTGGAAAATACATTTCTGCTTCCAGATATTTGTTTAATTACTCAGTAATTTGATTTTTGTGTCACAAATTGGCACAGCGTTATTGTTCTATTTACAGTGTCACAAAATGGCGGCAACGTCTTTAAGTTTGCCACAAATGTCACCCAACGCATTTTAATTGGCCACAAATGGCGCCCAACGTGAGTTTTTGGCTAGGTTTTAACATCTGTAATCTTTTTTTTTGAATTTGAAAAAAAAAGAAAAAAAAGTTTTTGAATTAAAAAAAAAAATAATAATAATTTTTTTTTTGTGGTACAGCCAAAGCCAGGTTAAAGGCTTTCAGTGGCTGTCGGTGGCTTTGACACCCAATTATTTTTTTTTAATGAAAAACAAGATTTTCCATCATCATTGGTTTTGGAAATAACATTTTTTAAATATTTTTTTGGTAATATTTGAGCATTGATTTGGAATTCGTTTTATTGTTTTAGTAATTCTCATAGTTCTTTTGTTAGCTTATCTTCACATGTTTTTTCTTGGAAAATAAAATATTCATTTTTATTTATTAAGGAAGAATAAGTAGGAAAAAAACATGGGAGTTTTTATTGAACGGAGTCCAATTCATGTCTTAAAGTTTTTGTGGGAAAGACATGTTTTAATGTAAATTTACTTAAATTTTTTTGTTGATTTATAGGTGGATGGACCTCCAGACATGTTCTTTTTATGTTTTAAATATATGAATTAGGTAGTGTGTTTTTCTAACAATCTTTTTTTGCAGGTTCTTTTATTTATATGTTTATATTTCCTACTTGTAATAAGATAGAAATTGTTTAACCGATTATTTTTTAGTGCAGTCAATTTATGTAGGTCAACAAGTTATTTTTTTGGTGACTTTAATTTTTTGTGGGATATCACCACTTGGAAGTTGGAATATTTTTACAGGGTTTCACACAAATTTTTCTTGCCTAGGATGTTTTAGAGTAAATATAGCTTAACAACTGGTAGCTTTGTTTAGTTGAAAGTATTAATTAGTAATGAAAGAAAAGGAAAATGAGTTTATTTTGCTTTGTCATTTTCTTTTCTTGTTTTTTTTGGTGGTAACTGTTGATGACAATTAAGATCTTACGTCAGTCAGTTACATCGGGTCAGAGGAGGGTACTACTACTACTAGTGTCGGCTCGGAACTTTAGGGAACACAAGGCTAAAATTCCTAGAGCAACGCATTGGCTGAAGATCAATGCCAAGAAGTCCAGCTAACATTTTTTTTGGGGGTATTTTTTGGGGCAGTTTTTTTCAGGTCTTTGTTTGCCAGTTTAGTTGTCTAGTTGTGTTTTCGTGACTGGTCAAATTTCTTTGGTAGAAAATACAGCGTTGGGCTTGGGAGTGCATTTTTAAAAAAAAATGACCTACTGGTATTTCTATTAATTAAAGTTTTTCTGGGTCACAATTACTTTTTTTTTATATTTTTTTTCTGCGTTCAGGTCATAGAGGGCAAACATTTATGTTTGAGCCTTGAGAAGTTTTGCCTGCTCCAGATTGAATACAGAGAAAATGAATTTGAAGCCCAAGTAGATATAATATCACAAAAGAAATGTTTAACTGAGATATAGATATAAGTTTTTTTGATTTTTTTTAGTTCATTTGTAAAGTTCATTTGTAAAGTTCAGTAATTTTTTTAAGTAATGGCATTGTGAGGCCGTGAAATTGGTCAGTGAATTTAAGAAAGACTTTCAACTAAATATAAATGCTAGGCGGTGGTAATTGGTAAAAATATTTCAGAATTTTACTTCTTTTTTTCAAATAATTAAATTTTTCTTAAAAAGATTACGTTTTTTGCTTTAAACATAATACCTCGAATTCTTGTTTTGGTCAAAACGGTTTGTATAGGGGTCGTAGTTTTAAAGGGTGACCAGACAGGTTATATTTTTTTTAGGGGACCAAACGGGAACGTCTTGGGTTACAAAAGGGGAATTTTTTTTGTCTTAATTGATCAGACAGGAATAAATAAATCTTTTACTTCCAAATCATAGTTTTAAATAAAATAACAAGATTTATTGGTTAGGTGTTTGGGTCTTATAATAAAAAACGTTTCGTTTTTGAGGATATGGAATTATTTTTATTTCATGCCAAATGTTGTTTGACGGCAGATATGCTAGTCTTCAGTTTTTTTGATAGTTTGCATTTCAGGACAGTGGCGTGTACTTAAAGGGGCCTGTCATCTGCGCCCATTGTAACTCAACTTACAACTTACTTGCTTAGTTTTTTCACTCAATCTTCGTTTTGTTGCTTCTGAAATTAAAGCGTTATGTTGGATAACGATGGATGGTGTAAGACTGAGAAAGTACCTGGGTATTTAGGGATGAAAACTTGGAAGTTGTGGACAATTGGGAAATATTTTTTTTTATTTAATTTTTTTTAATTTTAAAATAATTTCATACTGGTGACCTCAAATAATGAAGCAAATTTTTAAATTACAATACACTGTTGTCGAATAAATGGGAAAGTGTTCAGGTTAAACAATAAATTTAAGATCATTGATTTTTAAAAACAATTTTGTGATCGGTTTAGTTATGATAGGAATTAAAATAGTAACATGCACATGAAGGAACTAGATATATCTAGGTTGGAAATTAGTAAGTTAACACTGACCTGAACAATTTTCCATAATAGTGTCCTATTTTCACAGGGTGCTTCAAAATATACCCTCTCTTTGAAATAAGATATTGTTTCGCCTGTGGGCGTTTGACCGTTTAAAAAATATATAGGGTCCAGATGGGATTGGAATGGAAATCACAAGTTTTTGGGTTTATTAACATTATACTTAGGAAATAGGGAAAATGTCTAATAAAAAGATTTTTTTTTGGTTTTAGGCCGAGTTTTGTTGATATAACAAAAGTTTATTTGGGGCCTGGAGGTTATTATGCTCTTTTAAAATTAATGTAATAGTTTTGGCTTCTTGATTTTTATTGTCTGGTTTTTACGCAGGATTATCCCCAGCTGTTTCATTTCAAAATGTCATTTGTAAGTGATAGGGTCTCATTAGCCATTCGACATTTGGTAATTTTGCTTTTACTAATAGTTGTGGGAGGGCCCAACTTAATTTTATATCTCGTAAACACCAGGAATCAGGATCTGAGAATGCATTAAGCAGTAAATTTTTTTTTGATTGGATGTTGTGTGTATGTAAACTTGAATAAACAGAGTTCGGTTTACAACGGTCTTATAGTTGGACCTTGGAATTGTTTTCACATTTTTTTTTCTGAAAATGCATAAGATAATGAGTTGAGTGTAAAATTTAAAACCCAGATACTTCACATTATAGTGGTAAAGTAAATAAGTACTAACGTTGCTATTTCCTTACGTAATAATTTTAAAGAAATATACCAACATCGTTTGGGTTTTTTTGGAACATAAATATTTTTTTCCTTGTCCTAACCTGATTCGTTTTTTTTTGCAATTACGTTTTTTTTTCATATCTTATGATTTTTAAGTAAATTTTATTTTCAAGAATTTTTTTCCAGTATAGTTAATTAATTTTTTTTGGCTCATTCACCTTGCCTTACAAGTAACATAGTTCTGGGAAGGAAAGGAAATCGGCAACTGTAATCAAAGGAAAATAACAAAGACTATTGCATAACATAACTCGATTAAGATTTTTCTAGTGTTAATGTTATTTTATTTTTTTTTAAATCGTTAATATGAGCTGCAACCCCACTTAAACATCTTTAATTTTTTTTTTAAATATTTTTTTTAAATATTTTTTTTTTAATATTTTTTTTTTAAAAAGGGAAACTTGAATTTCTTGTTGAAAATTTTTTATTTTTTTTTGGTGCATAGTAGTACCTTGTCCTACAATGGTTTTACCAGTTTATTTAAATATTTTGTTTTGTGAATTAAAATATAATTTCATTTCGAACCCTCGCGTTTTAACAACCTATCATCATTTGTTTTATTTTTTTTTCTCCCTACACCAAACCACCTATCAGGGTAGAGTAATTATTGAAAATTTTAGTGAGTCACTAATTAATCTTTTTTTGACTATTGGGCTACTGTGGTCGACACCAAAAATTTTTGTTTAATTTGATACCTTTCGGTACGATCCTAGGGTCTTTTTGACCATGGCTTGCACCAACTTAGTTTAAATTTTGGGAATTTCATTTTAATGGTTATTAGAGAGTTGCAGTTCTACCAAGACGTTATTTGTAATTTTTTTAAACATTTTTTTTAATTACACACAACATCCTTACAAGTCTAATTCAACATAATTTTAGCGAGTGGATTTTTTTAATTGAGCATATTTTACGATTTCTATAACATGAACATCTGTTCCGATGTTTATTGCGTTCACTTATATATTAAGGGATGATGTTGCCTTAAGCAATGCATGGTTCGTGTAACCTCAGGATAGGTAAGCAGGTTAAAGTGGGTTTTGAATTATTCTTTTGAGAAAAATCATTGTATTTGGGTTTTTTTTTGAGGAGTTTATTAGTGGAGCCGTTCTGCAATAGCAGGAGTATACCCTAGCGTTAACTGTGTACAACAGCTTTGGGATTTTATTGTAATAGGTAGTCTGCTGTACGTTCCATTTAGGGGTAAATTTACCTATTTGGTTGCTGAGGTAAACAAACATCACTTAACTTTAATTTTAATCTAGTTTAGCTAGGATAAGCGCAATTATTTTTTTTTTGGTTTTACTCACGCAGGAGTGGAACATAAGACCTAAACACTGCCAAAGCTCTTGTCTCCCTTTTATTTTTTTTACGGTTTTTTATAGCTACTTGTTAATTATTAAAGTAATTATTTCTTTCTGCAAGGTTGGACGTCATAGTTGGTTGTACCAATACTTAATATAAACTATAATTACATTTTTAAATGCAAATAAATTTTATTTTCTTACTGCTCCGGTGTTTTTCGGTTTTGTTCGCGTCTGCCCGTATTTAAGTTTTATATTTTCTACATTTGTGAGAAAATTTATAGTTATTTTCACTAGTGAATTTATAGTGAACTTTGTGTTTGTTATTACGTGGTTTAGTTTTTATAATTGGGATAATTATAATTATGAGTTCTAAAGTTTAAAGTTTTAATATAAAAGGCACCATGGCTATTTCTTTGAGTCGGTTGTCGAACATAAGGTACTTAGTCAAGGACGAGTTAATCTACGAATTAACATGGAGAGGCATAGCCATTGGATCGGTGGAAGAAATGAAGCAACAGCTCATACTGATTAGGCAGAGAGAAAGGACTGATGGAAGTATGAGATACCCTCCGTATCCCTTTAAATTTGGCCAAGATGCTTTTAGCTGCATGAAGAAGCTAGATAGTCTGGTACCGCTGGTAGAGAAGTTCTCTGGTACGAGTAAAGAGGGAGCGAATAGAAAAATCGCTGTAAGGTTGAAACACGTGTTAGCCAGGATAAATAACATGAATCCATCCAACTTTGAAGAAAGTCAAACAAAAGGCATACTGGTTGCGGAAACCTTGAGTTTTATTGGGAGGTTGCAGAGCCAAGCAACAGATTTATTAAGAGTTGGCGTGACCTCAGATGATGATGAAGCATCTGAAACCCAATCAACGAGTCGAAGCTCAGACCACTCGTCAAATGCTGGCAACACACCTAACCAGTCTCATTTCCCGCAACCACAGCACTCGAGCACACAGAGAACAGCTCAACAGCCTACAAACCAACCGTCGGTCATTGCTCAAGTGCAAATGCAAGTGCTAGCGAACCCAACTCAAGTACCAATACAGGCTCCACCCCCAATTCTGATTCAGAATGACGGTACATCAGCTGTTCATTATCAACAACCCTCTACCGTTCCATTGACTCTAGCTGCCCTCCAAAGTAGCATTGCACCGATTGCTCAGTCACGACCATTTTCATGTTCGTCGCCAGTACCAATGTCAAGTGATCCTGGTACCTCATATCACGTTGCACCTGTACCTCCGCATAAATGGAACTTAAAGTTTACAGGCGACAGAAGTACGATCTCCGTCACCGCATTTTTTGAGAGAGTGGACGAGTTGAGTCAGGCTAGAGGAGTTAGCAAAAAGGTTCTACTGAACTCAGGCATTGATCTTTTTGAAAAGTCAGCCTATACTTTTTATAAAGATGTTCGTAGAGAAGTCCATACATGGGAACAGCTGGAACAGAGGTTCATGGCAGAGTATCTTCCTTCTTCATATGGCGAGAAGCTATTGAAGGAGATCCAAAAACGTAAACAAGGCCCTGGAGAGTCTATAGGGACCTATATTGCTGTCATGAACACGTATTTCCAAAGACTTGGCTGTCCTGTTTCTGAAGAGGCGAAATTAGCTATCGTCTTCAGAAATATCGCGGACATTTATAAGAAAGGGTTGATTGCTACTGAGGTCAATAGCCTATCACATTTAAAAGATTTGTGTCGTCGAATAGACCAGAGATATGGGTTCGAGGAGGAGAATTTTACTCCTAGAAGAAACCAATCTATTATACCTGACTTGGCCTACGTTGACGTAGAGAGCGATATTGACGATTTTCCAACAGGGGTTGATGCAATTCAAATATCAAGTACCGGGATATCGAGCCAACAGAATTTAAATCATCCTGTTAATAGATTCGACAGAGATAGGTGACAGCCAGCAAGCAATTTCGCTGCTAGAGCTGATAGAGAGAGACAACAACCACCTAGTGGTCAGTCTAGCGTAAGTGACAGGGATGTACAACCACCACAAGGTCTGGTAGGGCGAACAGGGACGTTGTTTGTTATAGATGCAACCAAACAGGGCACAGGGCGATAGGGTGCGCATTACCTAGAGACAAGCGGTGTTATTCGTGTGGACAAGCAGGGGTAACAGTAAGAGAATGTCGAAATTGTAATCGTCAGGGAAACGGACCCAGGCGCTCGTAGGCGGTCGACCTTCGAGTCAGCCTGAACAAGCATCGACCGATAGGCTAACGAACGTTTTAGATTATGTGATAAGTCATGCCCGTAAAGATGAGAGACCTTATTTAGAAGTGGATGTGCTCGGAAATAAGTTATTAGGTTTGTTGGATTCCGGGGCTTCACGTACTTTTTTAGGGAATCATGGTTGGTCAATCATCGAGAGGTTTGGTTTTTCACTTGATACGACGAAGAAGACGAGTTGTATTGTGGCAAATGGTCAAAGCACGAGTAGTATTGGGACAGTGCAGCTTCCTATGCGAGTTCAAGATAAATTTAGGTTAATAGAGGTCGTCGTCGTTCCTGAGTTGCCGCAAACTTTGATTTTAGGATTAGATTTTTGAATTTCGATGGGTATAGTACCGAACCTAAGTACTAATGAGTGGCACTTTGCCGATAATAAAGATGTGATTTGTTCTTTGGAAACATCAGACCAACAAACTACTCTTACGCCTTATAAATCAGAACGACTAGAGGAATTGATCGTTAAATATAAGACTATTATGGGTGACTCACTAGGATGTACAGACAGGGTAGAGCATAAGATTACAACAGATGCAGCACCGATAAGACAACGTTCATATAAGGTCTCACCGGTCATTCAGAAACTTATTGATGACGAAATCGACGAAATGCTGAAACTTGATGTTATAGAACGGAGTAGTAGTTCACGGACTTCACCAGTGGTAATGGTACAAAAGAAAAACACAAAAAAATATCGGTTCGGCTTAGACTACCGCAAATTGAACTCAGTGACGGCGCGTGATAGTTATCCTTTACCACTCGTATCCGAGACACTTGACAAGTTGAAAGATGCTAAATACTTGTCAACTTTAGATATTAAAAGCACTTATTGGCAAGTACCAATGGAAGAATCATCGAAGCCACTAACAGCATTCATCTGCGCCGAGGTCTATTCCAATTTAAGCGTTTACCGTTTGGTCTTCATAATGCACCTGCAACTTGGCAGAGACTCATAGATAGCATCATAGGAAACGATTTAGACCCCTACGTGTACGTATATCTCGGTGACCTCGTAATTGTCACACAGAGAACATCTTAGAATTCTTGAGGAAGTCCTACGAAGATTGCAGAATGCAAAGATAATGGTAAGTTGGGAGAAATGCCAACTGTGTAGGCCAGAAATGACTTATTTAGGATTCGTAGTGGACCGTCGAGGCATCCGAGTTGACCCTAATAAAATTAGAGCCATGTTAGAGCTCCAGAGGCCAAGAACTGTCAGAGAAGTCCGTAGAGTTGTTGGCACAATTTCCTGGTATAGACGTTTCATAGAGAATTTTTCGACGATAATAGCTCCAATTACAGCTCTAACTAAGAAAAATCGAAAGTTCGATTGGACTCCAGACAGCGAAAAAGCATTTATTAAAATTAAGGAACTTTTAGTGACTGCACCGATTCTTACATGTCCAGATTATACCAAAGAATTTGTCATTCAAACAGACGCATCAGGATATGGAATAGGAGCATGTTTAACGCAGTCTTATCCTGAAGGAGACAAAGTCATATGCTATTTGAGTCGATCTTTGACTAAGCAAGAACGTGTTTACACGACCACCGAGCGAGTGTGTTTGGCATTGGTTTGGGCGATAGAGAAGCTCCGGCCATATATTGAGGGGATCTCATTTAAGGTCATAACAGATGGCTTCATAGCTTGAAAGAGCCCAGTGGAAGACTTGCTCGTTGGTCTGTAAAACTGCAGCAATATGATTTTGAAGTAATCCATCGGAAAGGGAAAGATTTAGTTGTCCCGGACATGTTGTCTCGTGCAGTACCTATGATTGATACAATTTCGCAGTCCAGAGACGTTTCAACAGCAATTAAAGATCGATGGTACCAAAAGATGGTAAAGAGGGTCGTAGAATCACCGTTAGAATTTATGAATTGGAGATACACTGATAATAAGTTGTATAAATATGTCAAACAAGAATACCCTCAACTTTAACCATCTAACGAATATTGGAAAGAGGTAGTCCCCAAAGATCATAGGCGTAGAATTATTGGAGAAGCTCACGATCCTCCTACCGCAGGACAAATGGGTGTGTATAAAACTTTCCACAGACTGGCAGAAAAATATTATTGGCCAAAAATGCGCCAGGACGTGGCAACGTTTGTAAAGAAATGCTTTGTCTGTGCAGCTCATAAAGGTGATACACAAGGTGTATCTGATCAGATGGGCTCTGGAACGAAATAGCGATGTACAAATTAGCGAGTATTAAAATAGCGGTATCGAGATAGCGACAATCAAAATAGCGATGTATTGAAAGGGCGACTATCAAAATAGCGATGTAACAAAATGGCGATGTAACAAAATAGCGATTGTATCAAAATAGCTATGTAACAAAATAGCGATGTAACAAAATAGTGACTATCAAAATAGCGATGTAACAAAATAGCGACTATCAAAATAGCGATGTAACAAAATAGCGAATATCAAAATAGCGATATTTTGGTTCGGTTTTGGCATATAGTTCGACAAAGGGGTTTCTTTCTAACAATTTTTTTCAAAAAAAAAACTCCCTGACTTCTTTCTCGGGATCCTAGAGGGTGTGAATCTGAACCGAACCAGCATATTTAAAAAAAACTCTCTAGACTTCTTTTGAACCGAAACAAACTGAACCGAATTCGGTTCAGTTTGGTTCGGTTCGGTGCGATTCGGTTCGGATTCACACCCTCTAGGATCCTGGAAAAGAAGTCAGGGAAGTTTTTTTTTTAAATTTGTTAGAAAGGTTCGGTTTGGATTGGTTTGAGTCGATTCGGTTTGGTTTGGTTTGATTCGGTATTATGATACATCGCTATTTTGATACATCGCTATTTTGATTGTCGCAATTTTGATACATCGCTATTTTGATTGTCGCTATTTTGATACATCGCTATTTTGATATGTCGCTGTTTTGTTACAAACGCTATTTTGATACATCGTTATTTTGATAGTCGCTGTTTCATTACATCGCTATTTTGATAGTCGCTATTTTATTACTCGCTATTTCGTACGTCGCTATTTTGTACATCGCTATTTCGTTCCAGAGCCGATCAGATGATATCTCACCCAAAACCAACTCGTCCTTGGGAAATTATTTCGACGGATTTATGTGGACCTCTACCTCGTTCGACAAAGGGTAATTGCTGGATTCTCGTCGTTACGGAATATTTAAGTAGGTTTTCCTTAGTTTTTCCAATGCGAACAGCCCCTAAACAAGCAGTTGTCAAGCATCTTGGGGAGCAAGTATTTATGGTCTTCGGAGTACCCCGTTTGATACTTTGTGATAATGGCCCTCAGTACAAAAGTAATGAGTTTAAGCGTTATGCTGAGAGTTATCAGGTTAAAATTCAGTATAATCCGTATTATCATCCCAGCTAATCCAACGGAGCGGACGAATCGTACGTTAAAAACTATGTTATGTTGTTATGTGAAAGACAACCACAGGAAGTGGGACGAACAAATACATAAACTTGCCTGCGCGATTCGTACTGCAACCCATGAGACAACCAGGATGTCTCCTTTCTTTGTTAATTTTGGTAGGAATATGTGTCTGTCAGGAAAATATTACTCCAACCCAGTTTTATTATCTGAAGAGAATGGTTTACAATCTGCAGCTGAAAGTAAGAACAAAGGTTTCCGGAAGCTCTATGCGGATGTTAAGAGAAGGTTAGAGGTGGCAGGAGAGAAAAACTTAGTTCAGTTTGCGTACAAGGGTACCCAACTTTGTTGTGGGTTAGCGTGTTTGGAAGAAGAATTATGTGTTGTCAGATGCTGCGAAGTTTTTCTCAAAGAAGTTAGCACCGAAATTCGTTGGTCCTTATGTAATTAGGAATAAAATTTCTCCATGGATATTTGAGCTTCAGGAACCATCGGGTAAAGTACTACCAGGGAGTTGGCATGCCAAAGACCTTAAGTCGGCAGCGGATCTCTCCGATTGACCTTTTTAGGTTAATCGTCTTGAAGTTGGGGGGGGGGGGATTATGTAACGTGTCATTTTTACTTTTAAGGCAAACGTTACATATTTGTTTATTTAGGTAAATAATCAAGGCTTTTCGACTGGTCTTTCTGTACACAAATTAAGGGTATTTTATAGAGCTAGGTTTGGAGGTTATATAGTGTCCAGAAAGTTACCATATAAAGGAGGCATTCCATCGAATTACTGTGGACACTGCGCACATCGTATTATTTGGGCATTCTAATTGGAGTTTGAGATCACAGGTTTCGGGACAAATCACATAAAAACTTTTGATTGTTTTGTTTATCTGCAAAATTTCGTAATTCTACTTGACGTTCATGAAGGTAAACAGCTGTTCTGCTGGGGCATGGCGGCGTTGCCGCATCACAAATGGTTTCAGTAACAGGAAGAAAACATTTAGATGAACAATTCATTCGCTTATGTTTATTTTCGAGGATATTGGGACAATAATTTCTCTTCCGAACCTCATATCCTTCACGGATTAGCTAGTTTCGATAGCACGAAAACATATTTGGGTCCACGGGTCGAGCAGGAACAACCGAGGCTTCGCCCACTTTGATATCTTTATTAATTTGATAAGGAGAAGATAAAATAAATACAAGTTATGCACTTTTGTAAATGGGAGATAAACGAGGGATAAAAACCAGGACTAAAAAAATAAACAAAATCGTATTTTTATATTATGTAAATTTATATATAATCATAGTTCAATAAAGTTAATATCTAGCTCAGTTAGTCGGATTGAAGGGTTATGTAGGGCTGGCTAGTGGTAAACAAACTTAACATCTGAGCACTCTTGTGCCGAGTTTAAGCAGTAGTTTAATGGGTATTTTTAGGTTCAAGTTCAGAAACAACTTTATTAATGTATAAATGTTTTACAATAATGGCGTCAAACCATATGAATCTTAGAGAAAACATAAATAAAGAGCAAAGGAAACTTTTGACTAAAACTGTAACTAAAATACAACTAAATTCTACACTTAGTATAGCTTTACTCATATGGGAATTGGTTGAATGTTCGAATATTCCTGGGTTTGATGCATGTTCTGATCTCCAGTAATTGATTTTACAGTTGATGGTTTCAATGCTGAGCTTCTTATAGTCCGGCTGGTTATTTTCCTCCTACTTGCTATGTTGGCGGGGGTCCGGTAGGCAAATGTTCGGTCTATGTATGGAGGATGTCTCGATGTCCTTGTTATAAAAATTTCAACCGTGGAAATTGATCCGACAATACCTCAATGTGCGTTTTACTTATTTTCGATATCCCCTTGGTCGATGCTGTCCCCTATAGACCGGTACGGAAGTGTTAGTGTATTTCATCATTGGTTAGTTTGAAAACCGCGGTTTTTTCTCCAGGCTCGCAAACCGGAGTGATTTTTCGGCGAGAGCGGTTTTTTTATAAATGGTTTTGCATCCTTATTTGAATTTAACCGGGAAAATTAGGTTGGTACTGTCCCCAATGAACCAAATTTAGAAACGATTTCCGGCAACTTCACTTTTTTTTTTGTGTTCTTGACAGTCTCTTTTTTCTTTTCCTAAAGAGTCGGCGACAACAGTTTCTGGGATCGCCATTGTTTTTTGGTTATTGGCACTGCAGCGATTGCAGGAGATATCCCAGAAACTGTAGAAGTGAGTCCGTCGTGAGGCGTATTCTCGTGGGCGGATCGTATCCTCTTTGAGAGGGACTAAAAGGCGACCTACGCCATTCCTACGGAAATAGCAGTGGTAAGTTCGGTTTTATTTTTTTTTATTTTTTTATTATTTGAGGACTCTTCAAGATAATATTTGCCTCCCAAATTGTAATTATTTTTCGTGTGAAATGTACTTTTTCGACAAAAGACGTGGGGAATTTTTGGAGTTTTTTTATTTTTTTTTAAAACCACGTTTTGGATAAAAACTATATATTGTTTTTCTCCTTTGTCTACAGCCCTGTCCAATCCATCACTGGGACAGTTGTGCTGGACGCTGATGTGAAGCCGGGTGTAGCACTGTAACCCTGGGAAGGGTATGTTAGGGTTATTTTAGTTCATCTGTTGAAATCTGCTTTATTTTATTGAGTCGACATGGGGTTCGTGATTTGGGATTCTCGGTGTAGGGGCACCTCGTGCAAAACCGACGAAGGAAACTGAAATATTTCATTTTCCACAGGGTTTTTACGCTCGGGCAAGGAACCAACATTTAAGACCAAAGTGCTGGCCTAACGTCATGTGCTAAGCAAGCACGAGGGAAGGCGCGAGCAGAGCAGGAGACCCGAGAGCAATGAGGAGATGTCTGGACAACTCCAGGTTTACAAAATAAAACACACATTTACTCATACAATAATCAAGGACCAAGGTAGGAGCAAGCTTTAGATATAATTTTTTTTTACATATAATTTTCCATATATCGTTAAGTACAACTTTTGCTTTTCTTGTAAACGCAAGATAAGGTATGACGTCATGACCAAAATTTTGCGGCATAACTATTTATCTGAATTGTACTGTACCATTGAAAGAATTTGTTGCCAAATAAGTAAGCAGTGGGATTAACAAAATAAATACTTATAGGTATTCCAGTTGAAGGAATCTCTACTGGTCTTTGCCTATTGCGTATTTGTTTATCAAAAATACTTATAAAAACTGACTAATTAAGTGCAGAAACTTCAGCCCTTACTTGTGTGTGTCCTTTGTCAGAAAATATGGTTGGGATTGTGGGTAGCCGAATTGGGTGAAAAAATGACAAAATCTCAGTTTATTATTTATATTTTTTTATACTTTGTTAACACAATTTTAGCGTCATAATTTAACGTTATACTGGTCATATACCGGTGTGCAAACGACCAAAAAACAAAATCCCGCACAAGGGGTTTTCGCTTACTACAGTCTTCAAAAAATTCGCAAAAAAGAAACATGAGATCGACGAATGAAAGGCGATTCTGCATAGAACAAAAGACAAAACTTCGCATATCTTCCTAAAAGAAAAATAAAAGCAAACAATGGAGATGATTTCAACGTTATTTAAATGTCACAAAAAAATAATATATATATATATATATATATATCTACCGCTGTGTCTACTGCTACGCAATAGTACATAAATCATGTCAAGATAGATTTAAAAAATGAAAGCATATAAAAAACATAACATATTAGGTAAATCAAAAAGAATGATAAATAGGTAATAAAATATATTGCTCAAACTACTGCGCGGAAAAAAGAAAGAAAAATCTCGATTAAATGTTACTCAAAGAAAACCAACGATTAAAGATAACTTTGAAACAACAAGAAAAACGTATACACGACCTTATTAAGATGAGAGAGTTGTTCAAGGAAGACAAGTTCTTGTTTCTGCTTAGTGGTAAAACATCTTTCAAATCTACCCAACCCTTTAGCACAAGCTTCTTGAGCGTCGCAGTCAGTTTTGGCCCGTCGATATAATGTCGTTTGCGGTACGTTGGAAGTTGCCGCCGCTCCATGATAGCTTAATCGCTTTGTTCTAACTGCTAAAACTGCATCTACCATATCTTCTTCGTCCCAAGGATGTTGCTTTGATGATCACAATGAAACTACGTATCTTATCATGTATAATAAAAAATGGGTGAGGCAAAGTGGAATGCACCATTTATTTTGCATTTTTCTTCACCATACCATTCTAAACTTTTATAAAAATAATTTTGCACCAAATTACTACCTCACAATATCGCATAATAAAGTTTGTTTATTAATTAAAATTTGGCGATTTATTATAATTTGGTGGGATAAATTGGAATGGCACTCGTTCCACTTTGCCCCATTTCACGAATCTTTAAAAAATATTTATTAAAAAGATAAACTTTTGTTTTTAGGAATATTACACAATCAAAAAGTTAAATATATTCCTTTACCTTGCAAAAAACTAATAACTACATCTAAATCATAACACAGCAAGTGGCTATAACAATTTATATCTTGGAGGGAAAGAAAGCATCTTCAATTTTTGGGGGGTTAGAATTTCGTGCTTCTGCGCGGTATATCCGATTCCGCTTTGCCCCTCATTCCACTTTGGTCCACTCTCCCGTACGCGTGGAAAAGTAGACGCAGGCAGTCTTGGAATATCCCCTAGCTTAAAAACAAATCTGAAATAGAACAAATCTTATCGTAGTAGGTGCGCCAGCAGCTCAAAACTCAAATTCTATAATAAATTAAATGATTTAAAAGCAAAAGGAAAAAATAAAGTAATATCTACAAACATCTGCCAAGTTTGCAACATTTTTAGATGCTGCTCAATTTTTATAGCATCCACAAAATCACTGGAACTACTGGAGCAAAAAACAAAGAAACATGTTCATACAGAACCAAAAGTTCATAACATATTTCAGCCAAGATTTAACGCTCTTAGAGAAACAAGTATCTATAATACAACATTTCGTATTTCTATAGCAAGAAACAAAAATAAAATTAAGGTCAACATTCTTTAAAACATAATATGTCTAGTACCTTCGAAGTCGGACAAACCAACGTCAAATAGCTTTACAAATAACATATTTAATAGTAAAAAGAACTTGGTCGTGAATAACTCCAAAATGGCTGCAATAATGACAATTTTGACAAAAGATCAAATGGAGCTAAAGTTTTGGAAAGCAAGCGTCTCAACCAAGAAGAGGTTGCACGATCTCTAGTCCGGTCCTAGGAACATTGTGGCTTCGGAACGCGATTGTAACAAAATAGCGATGTAACGAAATAGCGATGTCTCAAAATAGCGACTCAGCATATTTTTCAAAAAATAAAAACTTTCCTCATTTTTTGTCCGGGATCCTAGAGGGTGTGAATCCAAACCGAACCGAACCAAACTGAACCGAACTGAACCTTATTCGGTTTGGTTCGGTTGTCTGCATTTTTGATCGGGATCTTAGATGGTGTGAATCCGAACCGAACCGAACCAAACCAAACCATACCAGAACGAACCAAAATAAATCGAACCGAACCAAATCGAACCGAACCGAATAAGGTTCAGTCCGAATCAAATTCAGTTCAGTTCAGTTTGGTTCGGTTCGATTCGGATTCACACTCTCTATTCGGTTCGAACTGAACCGCATTAGGTTTGGTAAGGATTTATTCCCTGTAGGATCCCGGGAAAGAAGTCAGGGAAGTTTTCTTTTTGAAGAAAAATGCTGGTTCGGTTAGGTTCAGTTCGGTGCGGTTCGGTTCGGATTTACAACCTCTAGGATCCCGGGAAAAAAGTCATGTCAAATAAAAAATAGCAATTTTCTATTTTAAATACATCGCTATTTTGGTTGTCGCTATTTTGACACATCGCTATTTTAATAGTCGCTCTTTCATTACATCGCTCTTTTGATAGTCACTATTTCATTATTCGCCATTTCGTACGTCACTATTTTGTACATCGTTATTTCGTTCGTTAAAATTGTACCCTTATTGTTTTTCATCAAAATTTCCAAGGAATTACTCTTTCTATTGCTGAACTAGAGGCAATACTAGTAGCGTAAAAAACGATATAAGATATATTGTTCTTCTCTGAGCACCGTTTGAGATGAGGAGAAAAGCAGTTCATAAAAAAAAGGGTCCAATTTAGTAACTTGTCATTCAAGAGAATACAAAAGGCGAGGAGGAGTTTGCATATTTGTACAGCAGGAAATCAGAGATTTTAAAAGACTGATTGAAGAATGGATTTTAAAAGACGAATTGAAGAATGGAATTTGAAAGGACACAGTGAAGCATACGCCGTAATTAGTAAAAAAAGAAAAATATTCAAAATTTGTATATATAGTAGCTGTTTGGTTGCATATTCTCCATTCATGAATTTTTCAATAAATTAATCTACCAAAAATTCAAGGATTAAAATGTACTTTGGGTACCGGATATTAATGTTAACTTTATGTTTTGAGAGAAAAAAGGACACGGGTAAGAGAGAGAAAAAGGTTTAAACATTTTAACACTTACACTAATTATGTACTATGAGGTGTAATTTAATAGAGCTTTAGTTTCTAATATTGAAGCACCACAAAAGTCTGCATTTCCAGGTTTCATAAAACCCACTTGAGGGTTGTGACATTTTTTTTTGTTTTCATCATCCATTAATTAGCATTGAATACTAAACAAAATAAAGTTTTAATTTTTTTTTATAAACTAAAATCGTCCCAGGCTTTAAAGATGGTAGAAGTAAAAACGTGCATATATAATTGTTCTTCTTGATAAAGGTAATAACGTAACTCGTAAAATTCTGTTTTTATTTTAGGCCAAGCTAGCAGTTATGTAATAAAAACATCATTTTAGAAACTAGTTTCATAAAATATAGTTTACGGGGTAGTGCAGGAGCAGGTTTAACCATTTCCTAGGAGTCTCGCAGTCTTGCCGTCTTCAATTTTATGATATCGAAAAATATTACCTTAGTCGTAAAGATATGGTTCTCTAGAAACAGCCATAAGAAAGATGTTTGTTTAGCTGCAATTTTGTAGTTAATTTATTGCCTCATTTTAGGGTTATAAATTTTATTATGAACAGTCTTATCTCGCTTTGTCAATTCCGCTTAACTCAATTTTTGCTCATTCCAAAGCCAACAAAAATATACAGATGGTTAAAATGTTAAAATCTTTAGGATTTAGCATTCCTTATTTTGAATTCAAATTTCCCGCAATGCACCGCATGCCAACTGTTATATTTGACATAGATATGACTTTGTTGTCATCTAATACTTGTTCGATGTTTTAATGATTTTTTACAATAAAGTTCATTTAAAATCCAAAAATAACAGTATTAATCTTTTTAAAGCAAAATTGCACTACAAAAAATCATTTTTTGATGTTACACATACACATTGCAAGACACATCTAAATAAGTTTGAAAAGTTGCCGAATATCAACAAATAGGTGTAGGTGAGATTACTTTTTACGCGGAAACGAACACATTCACTTCTGCTTTAAATTAAATCTTTGTGTGAGCTTATGAAACGGCTCTGAAAAATTTAGAATTACTCTACTTTAAAAAAAAATATTTTACAAGAATATAGTAAAAATAATCTCAAAACCGACTTTATTTAAAAAGAAAGAAATTCAGCCTCCGCTATGACGTGAACACAGTTGTAGATCGTGGGCCGTCCGTTTTGATAGCCTTGCTCAATCCTATGCATCGTAGGCGGATCGGACAATTCCGATCAGGATTGCGGCAACACTCGGCTTTTTCGATCTTTTGTGAACATCGTAACAATAAACAATAAACCATTTTTGAGGCTAATATGACTGCATTTTTTTAATTAACTAAAAATTACCCTTTTCTCTGGAAAAAGTAATTATATCGCCTTGGAGAGATCCGGCCCAAATAGTTGTCTAATTTGAATTACAAATATAAGCTTTGAAGTGTATTTATATTGTTTTTTAAAACTGGTGGCTTTTAAAGTTGCAAATCTGCAGGCAAGTCAGTGCCCCGCCAAGTTTGAGAAAACTACTGTACCATCTTTTCTTGAAACATTTCAGTCCATATTTGACCTATCTAAAACTCTACACTACTACTTTGCACAGTCGTAGATCTTCATAGAGTTAACAACCTATGCAAGTTTTATGGACTGCTATTAAGTAGTAAAAATTCAAAAAACCTCGAAATTGCCACTCACTCATGTATAGCATTAAAAAATGCAAATAATATTTGTTTTATTTCAGAAATTCTTTTTTCCCAAAGTGTCTGTATCACTCAATAACTTTTTAAGACCTATTGTGAAAAAAATAAATAAAAATTGTCCCTTAAAAATGGACTAAGAATGGTTTGTTGTTATGTTTTTAGCACTCTACTTTGTAAAGGCTTTTTGAAATGCAGGTGCACAGAAGAATAGTTATGGTTTGATGGGTCGATCAATTAACTAGCTTGGAAAGTCTACTTACTAAAACTAAAGAATCACAGCTGTTTTTAGCTTTCTTAATTGGTTATTATTTATCATGTGTAATTATGTATGTTCCCCAAAAATTATTTATTAAACGTGACGCGTAAGTAAAACTTCCTTGTCTTTTTTAAATTGTGGTAATTTTTTTTTTGACTTTGTAAAAACTAATAGCATTCCAAATTTTTGAGATATTGAGTTAATCTTAACTTTTGCATTTCCTTTCTTTTTTTTAATATGTGATTGAGGATTTTAAATTAACTAAATTTTTCTAATAAAACATTCTAGAAAAAAAAAAAACAAATGATATCCTTTTATTTCAGACAAAAAATTATATCAAAGTTTATGAATCTCCCAATAACTTTTTAAAAGCTACTGTAAAAAAAATTACACATTTTCCTTTAAAAATGAGACTAAGAATGGTTAGTTCTTATGTTTTTACCATTCTGCTTAGTAAAGACTTGAAGTTTTTGAAATGTAGGTGTACAGAAGAATAGTTAGGGTCCATCACATAACTAACTTGGAAATTCTACCAACTAAACATCGAAAGAGGATAACTTGTCACAAGTAGAAAGTTGTAATATTTTGGCTATGTGACCACAAGCACCAGGACATATCCTACTCCAGTTAATAAATCGCCATCATAATTACCAACCTTTGTCGCGGAGATGATTGATGATTTTAAAAATAAATATAAAAATAGTTAAAAATATAACGAATTTATTAACACAAAATGATTGCAATTGCTCTTAGGCACAGTTCTAAATTAAACATAAAGAAGTTTAGCTGTAATAACAAAGTTTAAAAAAACATTTCCAAGGATCTTTTATTTTGAAATTTGCATTGGAGAACATGGCTTTACTTTTATCTCAATTCTTTTTACAGACTACCATATTTGCGTACTTGGCTTTTTTTTAAATGAAATGTTTTTGTTATGATAGTTAAATATTAAATTTAGATGATTTTTTTATATGATTAAAAACTGATGTGGATCGTAAAAATGCTCATTTTCCACCCTTGACCCTCAAACCCATTAATGAAGATTGAGATATACAGTGTAGCTCAGAAATAACAAACCCATTTAAATTCAACAATTTCCCATAAGTAAATATAATTTACAGGATCATTTTTTATATTTTGGTGCCTTTTACAGAGGTTAATTTAAGTGGTAGAAAAATATTATCAACCATAAAAATTACATATTTTTTCTATGCCTAATATCTTTTGAACTATGTTGTTCGAAATGTATTTTCTTACGTCAAACATTGAGAGCAACTTTGTTAAGTTACAGGGAATATCATCATTATGAAAAAATGTATTTCCCTTAACTATCAAGATAAATAGGTTTTTAAACATTTCAATAAGCCGTTTTTAGTTGTATTAATTTTAAATTACTGTCAGTGTTTCCTTTAACATAAGGAATTCCCTGTAAAAATTTGAATAGAAAAAACACTTGACATTTCTTAGATTATTTAAAAGATAATACGTATATTGATTTTTATTTTTATACTACACTATATCCGGAGATAGTAAACCAATTGAAGCCCATGTCATAAATTTTAATTTTCGTTAATCACGCATAAGTGCTTACGGCGTATATGGGGGTTTATAATAAGTATCTAAAGAAATTGTGATTTTTTGTAATATTTGCTAACATCACATTTACACCAATAAATCACGAAGAGTAAGGCCTAGTTTCCAGGTATGCCCACCCCGATTTAAAAAACGGGCAATGGGCAATGGATTTGCACCGGTTTTAAATGCAGCGTCACCTGATGCGTTCTTTGAATCATGGTGGGCATACATAGGTGGTACCCGGATGTAAAACAATAGTTCTGTTCCATCAAACAGTTTGACGGTCATAAAACCGTCCAAAAAATCACAATGCGCGCGGAATGCAGTACGAGGAGTACGAGGACTGTTTTAATACGGTTTGGGTTAGATGGAACGACCAAATAACTGTCCAAAAACCGAATGCTGTTCAATTTACTTTAGGCACGTGATCATATGCGAGTGAGTTAAATTCAAAATCACGTGACTAAAAGAAAGGGTAGGTTTGGCGTCTCGCTTAAAGATAAATCAAAGGCAACGTATGAATTCGAGAGCACGAAATTAAAGTTGCACACAGAAAGGATTACACAATTACGTAGGATTAAAATAATATATTTTTAATTTTAGTTCTTTAAAATGCAGATAAAATTACATTAATTTAATTTATACAGGGTGTAACTAAATAAGTGTAAAACATTTAAGAGGATGATTCCTCATCGAAAAAAAGATAGGATCTTTTATATAAAGAAACTTTATTGGAGCATCCCTTGTTAAGATACCGCCCCTTAAAGGGGGTACATAACATTTATGACGATGTATCTCTGTAGTTGTTCGTGAAATAATTTTTTGCTGCGAACTGGTTTATTTTGGGCAAAAAATCCAAGAAACATTTTTTATTTACAATGAAACAGGCTATCGGGGAAATACATTTTTAAATGGAAAAAAAATATTAAGACAAAAAATTACATTGGAAATAAATTTTAGGGGTTGCGTTTTCCACCCCTTACAACCATGGGGTAAACCAAATTCATTACCGGCTAAGTGTCTTTTTGGTAGTAGAAAATCTCAGGTTAATTTCAATATTGTAACTTTTTAGTGCTTGTGGAAAACATTGTTAAACAAATTTTATGTACCCCCTTTAAGGGGCTGTATCTTAACAAGCGATGCTCCAATGAAGTTTCTTTATATGAAAGATCCTATCTTTTTTTGATGAGGAATCACCCCCTTAAATGTTTTACACTTATTTAGTTACACCCTGTATTCACAAACTATAAACCACTACAGACTGCCTAATAAACTAAATATACCAAAAATTAAAACGAACTTGCATTAGCGCATATTTTTGGGCGAAACTTGTGAAAATATATTTATTTTTTCTAATATCACAAGTTTTATGTGAAATTTATATATTTATTTGTATTTTCTAATTTGATTTTTATAAAATATTTGTGAAATTACCTACATTTTTGTGGCCTATTAAAATGCGTTGGGTGACATTTGGGGCAGCTTAAAGACGTTGCCGCCATTTTGTGACACTGTAATTAGAATAATGACAATTTGCCAACTTGTGACACAACAAAACCACTGAATAATTAAACAAATATCTGGAAGCAGAACTGTATTTTCCAGCTAGGTAAAACATTGATATGCCCGGTAACTTTTATACAGTGGAGAAGGGGGGGTTCAGAAATAAGAAAATTTTAAGTGCGCCACATTATTTAATACCAATGTTTTACAAAGAAGTTCTTAAATAAAATACAGTCCAACCCAAACGTTGTAGCCAAACAATGAAATTCTACCTACTTCCGAGGCTTCCAGAGTATTTGTGTAATTAAAAAAAAACAAAAAATTGACTAATGAACAGAATAAAATTCTAAAAGATTGAATTAAGATGACAAAAATAGAAGCACTTTACAAGTAGATGGACTCCTTTAACAGATCATAGTGCACCTACATCTGAGTCACTAGTGTGAGACTCAGTTATATGATTGATTGTTAAAAAAAAAAATATATATATATATATACTTCCAAAATTATTTCGTCATAGGGGAGATCTGGACCAAATATCTGCTGTCATCATTCTACGTTGGGTAGAATGAGACAAACAGCAACCCAGTCCGAGATCCACCCCATGAGGTAAAACAGTGTAAAGAAACCGCTAAAAAATATTATCTCATCTCTCTTTTGTCTCCGCAAAGTTGGTCATTGGGTTGCACAAATAACACAAAAATTTAGTTCATCTTGTTCATTTTAATGGCAAAGTTGGACAAAATTACCAGAAACATAAAAAAATAAATGAAATGGATGAAAACAAGGGCCAAAATAGCAAAGCACTTTAGGTTTCACAGAAAAATTATCTTAAATATACCGCAACATTGGGGCTATGACGTCATACCTTATCTTGTGTTTACAAGAATTTCAAAGTTGTACTTAATAAAAAAAATTATAGGGAAAATTATGGTTGCTTGCATGAAATGACTCCTACCTTGGCCCTTGATTAGTTTTTTAGTTGTTGGTTAATTGAACAATATGTTGTTTTATTTTGTGAACCTGTTTCCAGACATCTTCCACTACTCCACCGGTCCCAGTTCTGCCGCGCCTTCCCTGCTGACTAACTAGAACATGGTACTAGGGCAGCACATGGTTTCGGAAAGTGTGCTGGATCTTTGCCCGAGCGTAGAACCCTGTGGAAAATGAAATGTTTCAGTTTCCTGGAATTCGTCTATTTTGCACGAAGTTCCCCTACACCGAGTAATTTAAATCGAGAACCCCATGTCGACTCAATAAAATAAAGTAGATTTAAACAGATGAACTAAAATAACCCTAACGTACCTTTCCCAGGGTTACAACTGGCTACACCTGGCTTCACACCAGCGTCCAGCCCAACTGTCCCGTCGATGGAATTGACAGGGCTGTAGACAAAGGAGAAAAACAATATATAGTTTTTATCCAAAAACGTGGTCTTAAAAAAAATAAAAAACTCCAAAAATTTCCCATGTCTCTTGTCGAAAAAGTACATTTTACATGAAAAATAATTACAATTTGGGAGGCAAATATTATCTTGAAGAGTCCTCAAATAATAAAAAAAATGAAAAAATAAAATCGAACTTACCACGGCTCTTTCCCGTACAAATGGCGTAGGCCGACTTAAATCCCCTTCAAAGGGTGTGAGCGTCACTCTAGATTCGCCTAAAATACGACGGACTCACTTCTACAGTTTCTGGGATATCTCCTACAATCGCTGCAGTGCCAGTAACCAAAAACAAAGGCGATCCCAGAAACTGTTGTCGACCCAGCCAAAATTCGTTAGCAAGAGACCAGGCACTCCGTCGAGAATACCAAAATAATGAAGCCACCGGAAACCGTTCGTAGATCTGGTGGGGACAGTAAAACCGCAATACCAACCTAATTTTCCCGGTTAAATTCAAATAAAAGATGCAAACCTATTTATAAAAAAAAACTTTTTCGCCAAAAAATCTCTAACTTCGGTTTGCAAGAGTGGAGGAAAAGTACCCGCGGTTTTCAAACTAACCAATGAGGAAATACATGAATAGTTTCGTACCGGTATATAGGGGCAGCACCGTCCAAGGGGATATTGAAAAATACGTAAAACGCACCTTGAGGTGTTGTCGGATCTATTTCCACGGTTGAAATTTTTATAACAAGGACGTCGAGACACCCTCCATACATAGACCGAACATTTGCCTACCGGACCCCCGCCAACATATCAAGCAGGAGAAGAATAACCAGACGGACTGTAAGAAGCTCAGCATTGAAACCATCAGCTGTAAAATCAATTACTGAAGATCAGGGCATGCATCAAACCCAGGAATATTCGAACACTCAACCAATTCCCATATGAGCAAAGCTATACTGAGTGTAGAATTTAGTTGTATTTTAGTTACAGTCTTAGTCAAAAGTTTCCTTTGCTCTTTATAAATGTTTTCTCTAAGATTCATATGGTTTGACGCCATTTTTGTAAAACATTTCTACATTAATAAAGTTGTTTCTGAACCTGAACCTAAAAATACACACTGAACTACTGCTTAAACTCGGCACAAGAGTGTTCAGATGTTAACTCACACGATTTCGTTTATTTTTTTAGTCTTGGTTTTTATCCCTCGTTTATCTCCCAGTTACAAAAGTGCATAACTCGTATTTATTTTATCTTCTCCTCATCAAATTAATAAAGATATCAAAGGGGCGGAGCCTCGGTTGTTACTGGTCAAACCGTGGACCTAAATATGTTTTCGTGCTATCACAACTAGCTATGAGGTTCGGATTATCCCAATATCCTCGAGAATAAACGTAAGGGAATGAAATGTTCATCTAAATGTTTCCTTTCTGTTACCGAAACCATTTGTGATGCGGCAACGCCGCCATTCCCCAGCTGTTTAATTTCATAAACGTCAAAGAGAATTACGAAGTGCAGATAAACAAAACAATCGAAAGTTTTTATGTGATTTTTAAAGAACTGTGATCTTAAATTCCAATTACGATGTCCAGATAATGCGATGTGCGTAGTATTCACAGTAATTCGATGGAATGCCTCCTTTTAAGGTAACTTCCTAGACACTATATAACCTCCAAACCTAGCTCTATAAAATACCCTTAATTTGTGTACAGAAAGACGAGTCGAAGAGCCTTGATTATTTACCTGAATAAACAAATATGTAACGTTGCCCTAAACGTAAAAATGACACGTTACATAATCCCCCCCAACTTCAAGACGATTAACCTAAAAAGGTTAATCGGAGAGGTCCGCTGCCGACTTAAGGTCTTTGGCATGCCAGCTCCCTGGTAGTACTTTACCCGATGGTTCCTGAAGCTCAAATATCCATGGAGAAATTTTATTCCTAATCACATAAGGACCAACGAATTTCGGTGCTAACTTCTTCGAGAAAAACTTCGCAGCATCTGACAACACATAGTTCTTCTTCCAAACACGCTGACCCACAACAAAGTTGGGTACCCTTGTACGCAAATTATACTGAACTACGTTTTTCTCTCCTGCCACCTCTAACCTTCTCTTAACATCAGCATAGAGCTTCCGGAAACCTTCGTTCTTACTTTCAGCTGCAGATTGTACACCATTCTCTTCAGATAACAAAACTGGGTTGGAGTAATCTTTTCCTGATAAACACATATTCCTACCAAAATTAACAAAGAAAGGAGACATCCTGGTTGTCTCATGGGTTGCAGTACAAATCGCGCAGGCAAGTTTATGTATTTGTTCGTCCCACTTCCTGTGGTTGTCTTTCACATAACAACATAACATGGTTTTTAACGTACGATTCGTCCTCTGTTGGATTTGCTCTGGGGTGATAATACGGATTATACTGAATTTTAACCTGATAACTCTCAGCAAAACGCTTAAACTCATTACTTTTGTACTGAGGGCCATTATCACAAAGTATCAAACGGGGTACTCCGAAGACCATAAATACTTGCTCCTCAAGATGATTGACAACAGCTTGAGTAGGGGCTGTTCGAATTGGAAAAACTAAGGAAAACTTACACAAATAGTCCGTAACGGCGAGAATCCAGCAATTACCCTTTGTCGAACGAGGTAAAGGTCCCCATAAATCAGTCGAAATAATTTCCCAAGGACGAGTTGGTTTTGGGTGAGATATCATCTGATCAGATACACCTTGTGTATCACCTTTATGAGCTGCACAGACAAAGCATTTCTTTACAAAAGTTGCCACGTCCTGGCGCATTTTTGGCCAATAAAATTTTTCTGCCAGTCTGTGGAAGGTTTTATACACACCCATGTGTCCTGCGGTAGGAGGATCGTGAGCTTCTCCAATAATTCTACACCTATGGTCTTTGGGGACTACCTCTTTCCAATATTCGTTAGATGGTGAAAGTTGAGGGTATTCTTGTTTGACATATTTATACAACTTATTATCAGTGTATCTCCAATTCATAAATTTTAACGGTGACTCTACGACCCTCTTTACCATCTTTTGGTACCATCGATCTTTTATTGCTGTTGAAACGTCTCTGGGCTGCGAAATTGTATCAATCATAGGTACTGCGCGAGACAACATGTCCGGGACAACTAAATCTTTCCCTTTCCGATGGATTACTTCAAAATCATATTGCTGCAATTTTACAGACCAACGAGCAAGTCTTCCACTGGGCTCTTTCAAGCTATGAAGCCATTTTAAGCTAAAATGATCTGTTATGACCTTAAATGAGATCCCCTCAATATAAGGCCGGAGCTTCTCTATCGCCCAAACCAATGCCAAACATTCTCGCTCGGTGGTCGTGTAAACACGTTCTTGCCTAGTCAAAGATCGACTCAAATAGCATATGACTTTGTCTCCCTCAGGATAAGGCTGCGTTAAACACGCTCCTATTCCATATCCTGATGCGTCTTTTTGAATGACAAATTCTTTGGTATAATCTGGACATGTAAGAATCGGTGCAGTCACTAAAAGTTCCTTAATCTTAATAAATGCTCTTTCGCAGTCTGGAGTCCAATCGAACTTTTGATTCTTCTTAGTTAGAGCTGTAATTGGAGCTATTATCGCTGAAAAATTATCTATGAAACGTCTATACCAGGAAATTGTACCTACAACTCTACGAACTTCTCTGAGAGTTCTTGGCCTCTGGAGCTCTAACATGGCTTTAATTTTATTAGGGTCAACTCGGATGACTCGACGGTCCACTACGAAACCTAAATAAGTCATTTCTGGCCTACACAGTTGGCATTTTTTCCAACTTACCGTTATCTTTGCATTCTGCAATCTTCGTAGGACTTCCTCAAGAATTCTAAGATGTTCAGAAAAGCTCTGTGTGACAATTACGAGGTCATCGAGATATACGTACACGTAGGGGTCTAAATCGTTTCCTATGATGCTATCTATGAGTCTCTGCCAAGTTGAAGGTGCATTATGAAGACCAAATGGTAAACGCTTAAATTGGAAGAGACCTCGTCGACAGATGAATGCTGTTAGTGGCTTCGATGATTCTTCCATTGGTACTTGCCAATAAGCGCTTTTGATATCTAAAGTTGACAAGTACTTAGCATCTTTCAACTTGTCAAGAGTCTCGGATACGAGTGGTAAAGGATAACTATCACGCGCCGTCACTGAGTTCAATTTGCGGTAGTCTACGCAGAACCGATATTTCTTTGTGTTTTTCTTTTGTACCATTACCACTGGTGAAGCCCATGAACTACTACTACGTTCTATCACATCCATTTTCAGCATTTCGTCGATTTCGTCATCAATAAGTTTTTGAATGACCGGTGGGACCTTATATGAACGTTGTCTTATCGGTGCTGCATCTGTTGTAATCTTATGCTCTACCCTGTCTGTACATCCTAGTGAGTCACCCATAATAGTCTTATATTTATCGATCAATTCCTCTAGTCGTTCTGATTCATAAGGCGTAAGAGTAGTTTGTTGGTCTGATGTTTCTAAAGAACAAATCACATCTTTATTATCGGCAAAGTGCCACTCATTAGTACTTAAGTTCGGTACTATACCCATCGAAATCCAAAAATCTAATCCCAAAATCAAAGTGTGCGGCAACTCAGGAACGACGACGACCTCTATTAACCTAAATTTATCCTGAACTCGCATAGGAAGCTGCACTGTCCCAGTACTACTCGTGCTTTGACCATTTGCCACAATACAACTCGTCTTCTTTGTCGTATCAAGTGAAAAACCAAACCTCTCGATGATTGACCAACCATGATTCCATAAGAAGGTCCGTGAAGCCCCGGAATCCAACAAACCTAATAACTTATTTCCGAGCACATCCACTTCTAAATAAGGCCTCTCATCTTTACGAGCATGACTTATCACATAATCTAAAACGTACGTTAGCCTATCGGTCGATGCTTGTTCAGGCTGACTCGAAGGTCGACCACCTACGAGCGCCTGGGTCCGTTTCCCTGACGATTACAATTACGACATTCTCTTACTGTAACCTCTGCCTGTCCACACGAATAGCACTGTTTGCCTCTAGGTAATGCGCACCCGATCGCCATGTGCCCTGTTTGGTTGCATCTATAACAAACAACGTCCCTATTCGCCCTACCAGATCCAACACCCTGTGGTGGTTGTCCATCTCTGTCATTTACACTAGACTGACCACTAGCTGGTTGCTGTCTGTCTCTATCAGCTCTAGCAGCGAAACTGCTTGCTGGCTGCTGCCTATCTCTGTTAAATCTATTATCAGGAATATTCAAATACTGTTGATTTGATGTCCCGGCACCTGATATTTGAATTGCATCAACCCCTGTTGGAAAATCGTCAAAATCGCTCTCTACGTCAACGTAGGCCAAGTCAGGTTCAATAGATTGGTTTCTTCTAGGAGTAAAATTCTCCTCCTCTAACCCATATCTCTGGTCTATTCTACGACACAAATCTTTTAAATGTGATAGGCTATTGACCTCAGTAGCAATCAACCCTTTCTTATAAATGTCCGCGATATTTCTGAAGACGATAGCTAATTTCGCCTCTTCAGAAACAGGACAGCCAAGTCTTTGGAAATATGTGTTCATGACAGCAATATAGGTCCCTATAGACAATCCAGGGCCTTGTTTACGTTTTTGGATCTCCTTCAATAGCTTCTCGCCATATGAAGAAGGAAGATACTCTGCCATGAACCTCTGTTCCAGCTGTTCCCATGTATGAACTTCTCTACGAACATCTTTATAAAAAGTATAGGCTGACTTTTCAAAAAGATCAATGCCTGAGTTCAGTAGAACCTTTTTACTAACTCCTCTCGCCTGACTTAACTCGTCCACTCTCTCAAAAAATGCGGTGACGGAGATTGTACCCCTCTCGCCTGTAAACTTTAAGTTCCACTTATGCGGAGGTACAGGTGCAACATGATATGAAGTACCAGGATCACTTGACATTGGTACTGGCGACGAACATGAAAATGGTCGTGACTGAGCAATTGGTGCAATGCTACTTTGGAGGGCAGCTAAACTCAAAGGAACGGAAGACGGTTGTTGATAATGAAAAGCTGCTGTACCGTCATTCTGAATTAGCATTGGGGGTGGTGCCTGTATTGGTGCTTGAGTTGGGTTCGTTAGCACTTGCATTTGCACTGGAGCAATGACCGACGGTTGGTTTGTGGGCTGTTGAGCTGTTCTTTGTGTGCTCGAGAGCTGTGGTTGCGGGAAATGAGACTGGCTGGGAATGTTGCCAACATTTGTCGAGTGATCTGAGCTTCGACTCGTTGATTGGGTTTCAGATGCTTCATCATCATCTGAGGTAACGCCAACTCTTAGTAAATCTGTTGCTTGGCTCTGTAATCTCCCAATCAAACTCAAGGTTTCCGCAACCAGTATGCCTTTTGTTTGACTTTCTTCAAAGTTTGACGGATTCATGTTATTTATCCTGGCCAACACATGTTCCAACCTTACGGCGATTTTTCTAAACTCTCCCCCCTTGCTCGTACCAGAGAACTTCTCTACCAGCGGTACTAAACTATCTAGCTTCTTCATGCAGCTAAAAGCATCCTGGCCAAATTTAAAGGGATACGGAGGGTATCTCATACTTGTATCAGTCTTTTCTCTCTGCTTAATCAGCATAAGCTGTTGTTTCATTTCTTCCACCGATCCAATGGCTATGCCTCTCCATGTTAACTCATAGATTAATTCGTCTTTGACTAAGTACCTTATGTCAGACAACCGACTCACAGAAACAGCCATGGTGCCTTTTATATATATTAAAACTTTAAACTTTAAAACTCTTAATTATACCTCCCAATTATAAAACTAAACCACGCAATAACAAACACAAAGTTCACTTTCAATTCACTAGTGAAAATCACTATAAATTTTCCCACAACTGTAGAAAATATAAAACTTAAATACGGGCAGACGCGAACAAAATCGAAGAACACCGGAGCAGTAAGAAAATAAAATTTATTTGCATTTAAAAATGTAATCATAGTTTATATTAAGTATTTGTACAACCAACTATGACGTCCAACCTTGCAGAGAGAAACAACTACTTAAATCCTAAATTAGAATTAACAAGTAGCCATAAAAAAAGTTAAAAAATAAAAGAGAGACAAGAGTTTTGGCAGTGTTCAGGTCTTATGTTCCACTCCTGCGTGAGTAAAACCAAAAAAAAAATAATTGCGCTTATCCTAGCTGAACTGGATTAAAATTAAAGTTAAGTGATGTTTGTTTACCTCAGCAACCGAATAGGTAAATTTATCCCTAAATGGAACGTACAACAGACTACCTATAACAAAAAAAATCCCAAAGCTGTTGTACACAGTTAACGCTAGGGTATACTCCTACTATTGCAGAACGGCTCCACTAATAAACTCCTCAAAAAAAACCCAAATCGCCGTATACAATGATTTTTCTAAAAAGAAAAAATCAAAACCCACTTTAAACTGCTTACCTATTCTGAGTCTACACGAAACTTTCATTGCTTAAGGCAAAATCATCCCTTAATATATAAGAGAAGGCAATAAACATCGGAACAGATGTTCATGTTATAGAAATCGTAAAATATGCTCAATTAAAAAAAATCCGCTCGCTGAAATTGCGTCGAATTAGCTTGTAAGGATGTTGTGTGTAATTAAAAAAAAATTTAAGAAAATTTTAAAAAAATTACCGTTGGTAATAAAAAAATTACACAAATAACGTCTTGGTAGGACTGCAACTCTCTAATAATCGTTAAAATGAAATTCCCAAAATTTTAACTAAATTGATGCATCAACCATGGTCATGGTCAAAAAGACCCTAGGATCGTACCGAAAGGTGTAAAAAAAAAAATTTAAAAATTTTTTGGTGTCGACCACAGTAGTCCAATAGTCAAAAAAATTAATTAGTGACTCACTAAAATTTTCAAAAATTACTCCACTCTGATAGGTGGTTTGGAGTAGGGAGAAGAAAAAAAAATTAAAACAAATGATGATAGGTTGTTAAAACGGGAGGGTTCGAAATAAAATTATATTTTAATTCAGCAAAAAAAAAAATATTTAAATAAACTGGTCAAACCATTCTAGGGGCAAGGTACTACTATGCACCAAGGAAAAAATGTCCAACAAGAAAATCAAGTTTCCCTTTAAAAAAAATATTTAAAGAAAAATATTTAAAAAAATATTTTCAAAAAAAATTAAAAATGTTTAAGTGGGGTTGCAGCTCCTATTAGTGAACCTTAAAAAAAATTTAATAAAATCAACACTAGAAAAATCTTATTCGAGTTGTCATGCAACAGTTTTTGTTCTTTTCCTTTAAAAAAACAGTTGTCAATTCCCTTTCCTCTCCCAAAACTGTGGCAATGTGAAAAGTAAATGAGCTAGAAAAATTAATTTACTATACAAAAAAAAATTTTGAAAATTAAATTTACTTAAGAATCATAAGGTATAAAAATCGTAATTGCAAAAAAAAACAATCAGTTTAGGAAAAGTTAAAAAAATATTTATGTTACAAAAAAAACAAACGATGTTAGTATATTTGTTTAAAATTATTACTAAAGGAAACAAACAACGTGAGTACTCATTTACTGTACCACTATAATAATGTGAACCTAAGTTTTAAACTTTGCACTCAACCCCGTAAAGAATTATCTTGTGTGCCCTTTCAAAAAACCAAATATGGAAACAATTTCAAGGTTCACCTATAAGAACGTTGTAAAACTAAATCTGCCTACTCAAGTGTCTTTACACACAACATCTAATCAAAAAAAAAATTTACTGCTTAATGCATTCTCAGATCCCTATTTCTGGTGTTTACGAGATATAAAATTAAGTTGGGCCCCCTCCACAACCGTTATTTAAAGCAAAATTACCAAATGTACAAGGGCTAATGAGATCCTATCACTTACAAATGACATTTTGAAATGAAACAGTTGGGAATAATCCTGCGTAAAACCCAGAAAACAAAAATCAAGAAGCCAAAACTATTACATTAATTTTAAAAGAGCATAATAAAACTCCCGGCCCCAATTAAACTTTTGTAATCTCAACAAAACTCGGCCTAAACCCAAAAAACTTTTTATTAGACATTTCCCCTATTTCCTAAGTATAATGTCAATAAACCCAAAAACTTGTGATTTCCATTCCAATCCCATCTGGACCCTATATATTTTTCAAACGGTCAAACACCCACAGGCGAAACAATATCTTATTTCAAAGAAAGGGTGAAGATATTTTGAAGCACCCTGTGAAAATAGGACACTATTATGGAAAATTGTTCAGATCAGTGTTCTTACTACTTTTTAACCTAAATATATCTAGTTCCCTCATGTGCATGTTACTATTTTAATTCCTATCATAACTAAACAGATCACAAAAATTGTCTTTCTCCGCGAATCTGCAAGGTCCTGGAAAATGCGAGATTCAGCCTGTAGGCCAAATTTGGATGTATTTTAATTTAGCGAAAACCGAAGTTGCGAAATCCTAAAAAGATTAGCAGGAAGTCCTCGTTCCTCGATTTCTACACTCCGAACCAAACATTTTTTCCATTTCCACCCAGCTCGCGGGAGGAAAACCCCTAATTATTGCAATACAAAAGGTACTGTTCCAATCGTATTATGCATAACAAAAAAAAATATATGCCTTCTTCATTGTTTAGTCGCATCAAAGAAAAGCTATTGTTTTTAAATTTATTCTTAGATTGAAATCTTTTTTTTTAGAAATCAATGATCTTAAATTTATTGTTTAACCTGAACACTTTCCCATTTATTCCACAAAAGTGTATTGTAATTTAAAAATTTGCTTCATTATTTGAGGTCACCAGTATGAAATTATTTTAAAATTAAAAAAAATGAAATAAAAAAATTATTTCCCAATTGTCCACAACTTCCAAGTTTTCATCCCTAAATACCTAGGTACTTTCTCAGTTTAACACCATCCATCGTTATCCAACATAACGCTTTAATTTCAGAAGCAACAAAACGAAGATTAAGTGAAAAAGCTAAGCAAGTAAGTTGGAAGTTGCTTTACAATGGGCGCAGATGTAGGCCCCCTTAAGTACACGCCACTGTCCTGAAATGCAGACTAACGAAAAAACTGAAGACTAGCATATCTGCCGTCAAACAACATTTGGCATGAAATTAAAATAATTTCATATCATACCAGTATCCTCCAAAAACAAAACGTTTTTTACTATAAGACCCTGTTGTGTTTTGAGTTTGGTAGAGCAGCGGGACTGTATGCGCTGGCCGTTTTATAAAATCTGGGTGCAAAAATCCTTAAAAGGACGATGTAAAAATATTAATTTTTCCGAGCCACACAAAGACAATATAGAGGATTGGCACTCACCCTTTCAGCTGTTTCCGTCGTCCAGAGGAGCTCCTCTCGCTGGCCCAGTCGTTGCAGTCGCTCCACACTAGAATCACTTGTTTGTGTAATGGTTTAGTTTGATTTTCTAAGAATTTTATTGGATTTTTTGGTTAATAGAATTTATCACCATGCTGCGTGGTGATCTCGACAGAATACGACAGACGAATCTCTTTTTGGTTACGCCTTTTTTCGCAGATTCATTTTTCCGTAGATGGCGCTGGCGTTTTGCTTGTGCCAATCAAATTGAAATTGTGTGGGTTTTCCGAATACGGGAATTTGGCGCGAAATTTGAATTTAAAATTAAAGTTGCACGAACATTTTCCGCCCACTTAAAACGAAGTTTTACATTGAGATTAATTGAATAAACAAATGGCTATATAAAAAAAAATATAAGTTAATTCAAAACCTTAAGGGGTAGGTTATTAAAATCCGTTTTAGGTTTATAGATCAAAAGGAAAAAAAATGGAAAAAAAAAAAAAATATATATATATATATTCTAGATAACGACACACGAAACAAAAGAAGTTGCTTGGGAGTTTAGTGCGCATCTAAAGGTAGTGGGCACAACTTGACCACGGGACGAGTGAAAAGTCCGTGTTGTGTTTTAACAGTAGCAACTCGAATGTGATTATCCCGACCAGGATGTACAGATACTATTCTACCCAGCAACCAGTGTAATGGCGGCCTAGTTTCATCCTTAATTAATACAAGCGTATCTAGCTTGATTTCAACCGAAGGGTCCGACCACTTAGAACGCTGTTGTAAAGTATTTAAGTACTCGAGTTTCCAACGCTTCCAGAAATCGGCATGAATTCGTTGGATAAGTTGCCAACGCTTAAGGGTATTAACTTTAAGGGTAGAAAGATCAGGATCAGGACACGAATTAAGGGGTTCCATTGTGAGGAAATGACCCGGAGTCAAAGACGTAAGATCGTTTGGGTCAGAGCTTTGCTCACAAAGGGGTCGAGAATTGAGTAATGCCTCTATTTGGGCGAGGAGAGTATAGAGCTCTTCGAAGGTTAGTATCTGGTCACCGATGACCCGATACAAATGTGTTTTTATAGATTTGACTCCTGCTTCTGCTAGACCATTTAGGTGGGGGGCTCCCGGACTATTAAGACACCATTTGATTTTTAAGCTCTCAGAAGCTAATTTCGAAAGATTATGGAGCTCCTTAATAGCCCCAACAAAGTTTGAGCCTCTATCACTTGTGATTTGGACACAAGTGCCACGTCTAGCGACAAAGCGTCGTAAAGCAGCGATGCACGCCTCTGTGGTTAAATCCGAAACAAGCTCGATATGGATTGCCTTGACAGAAGTATCGACAAAGACTGCGATATATGATTTACCAACTTGTGCTCCACGACGTCTCTGACCTACAAAGGTTTTGATTGGGCCTGCATAGTCTAAGCAAACGTGTGAAAAACATTTTAATTGTGACGTTCTAAAAGAAGGTAAATCCGACATGTACGGAGTGTAAGGTTTTGGTTTTAAGCGAAAGCAGGGAATACATTTTAATAAAACCCTCTGAATAGCTCGACGTGATGACATAATCCAAAACTTTTGACGAATTAAGTATTGGACTGTGTTTATTCCGGGATGTAAATTTTCGTTATGAGTTTGAATAATGATCAATTGGGTTAATCTATGAGATTTCGGCAATAATAAGGGATGTTTTGCCTCAAAGGAGAGTTGAGAATGCCGTAAGCGTCCGCCCACTCTAAGGAAACCCAATTCGTCCAAAAAGGGCGCGAGCTTGCGAAACGGCTTAGGTAATAGCTGAGTATTTTGAATTTTTTGAATGATATCCGAAAAACACTCTTCTTGGACCCTTTTAACTAAAACAAGTAGAGCCTTGTGTAGTTCAAAAGCGGAAAAAACGCCGGATAAAGGGTCAACTGAGGTTTTTCGATTGTGAATAAGTCTTAGAAAATGACAAATGATTTTTTGAATGGTATTTAAATTGGATATTTTATCGATTAATCTATCAAAAAAGTTTTGATTTTGAATTTCTGCCGTCAGCACCACTGAATTTTCCGGTTTTTCTTCTTTGAGAACCTCGTCCGGAACTCCCAAAGAACGTTCATTTATAAACCTTTGAATTTGCCACTCCGTAGTGGGCAAGGTAATCCATGGAGGGCCGTGAAACCAAAGAGGGTGATTTATTAAGTTATTGGGCGACAACCCTCTGCTAGCGCAGTCGGCAGGGTTCTCGAGTGAAGTAATGTGATACCATGGGACTTCGGGGATTGTTCCTTGAATACGACTCACGCGGTTTGCCACAAAGGTCTTCCACTTGTGAGGTGAAGATGTGACCCAATGAAGCGTGACCTGTGAGTCCGAGAACGCAAGAATTTCATCGATTACGAGTAATGATGAATAGGTGCGAATAACTAGTTCGAGTAAATCAGCTAATAGAGTAGCTCCAAGTAGTTCCAAACGTGGGATTGAAATAGTGTGTAAGGGAGCAACCCTTGACTTGCCCATGACTAGACCAGTTTTGATAATTTTATTTGGTAATTCGACGCGAACGTATACGCAAGAAGCGTATCCTAGCTCGGATGCATCGCAGAAACCTAGCAATTGACATCGTTGAATATTATTCGAAAAAATATGTCTAGGTATACAAAGATTCGAAAGAGTGGTTAATTGATTATTGAATTGATTCCAAAGAGTTTTGATTGGATCGGGGGGTATTTCATCCCAATCAGTTTTGCATAACCAAAGTTTTTGCATAATCACTTTGGCTAAAAATGAAACAGGCGATAAGAAACCTATAGGATCCCAAATTTTAGCGATAGCCGATAAAATATTCCTTTTGGTGCAAGGTTTTTCACAAGGGGTACAAGAATAGGTAAAAGTATCTGTAGAAGGGTGCCACTGAAGGCCCAACACCTTAATTGATGTTGAAGAATCGTCTTCAAAGGTAACAGGGATCTGACAATCAGCGGGCGACAAATGTGAAAGAAGTTTCGGATTATTTGATGCCCATTTTCTTAATTCAAATTTTCCCAATTTAAGCAACGCTATGAGATCTTTTTGAAGTGATAAAGCACCTTCTAGAGAGTTAGCTCCACAGCAAATATCGTCCATGAAAATGTTATTCAAAAGGACCTGGGATGCTTCAGGATAATTCTTAGCCTCCAGGATGGCTAGTTCTCTAAGAGTTCTGATAGCTAAATAGGGACTTGAACTAACACCAAACGTCACTGTATTAAGCCTGTATTCCTGCAGGGGTTCATTGGGATCAAATCGCCAAAGTAGCCTTTGGTAGTCCCGATGAATTGGATTAATTTGAATTTGTAAAAAGTGCTGTTTTATATCAGTTAAAAATACGATAGAATAAAATCTGAATTTTAATAGAATTTCGGAAATATCGGCTTGTAATTTTGGTCCTATTAAAGGAGTTTCGTTCATGCTTAGGCCTTTCGAACCCTTAATCGAGGGGTTAAAAACCACCCGGAGTTTAGTCGTTGATTTGTCAAGACGAAGGACTCCGTGATGTGGTAAATAAGAACATAACTGAGGTCTAGGTTCGGATCTTGGGATTAAAGACATGTGCCCATTTTTGAGATATTCTCTCATAAAATCCGAGTACATACTATAGAAATTTGAATTTTTTATTAAGCGAGATTCGAGAGACAAAAATTGACGGTAGGCCACTGAATATGTGTCTCCTAGGTCAGGAGGGTCAATGTGACGAAAAGGCAAATTTACAGTAAATCGGCCCGAAATATCTCTAGTGGTAGTTTTTTGGAAAATCTCTTCACATCTCTTTTCTTCGGGTGAGAGAAACGTTTTTGACTTAATTGATTCTAGTTCCCAAAATCTGCGAATATTAAAGTCGAGAGACTGCTCACAGGAAGTAAAGTAAGAATTGACTTGAGGTGAAACATTTATGCTCTGAGTCTGGCCCATCAAGACCCATCCAAAAACTGTCTCAAAAGCGGAGGGTAGGCCGTGAGGTCCTGGAATTCGTCCTGATTGGACGATTTCTGTGTAAAGTTGTGCACCTAAGAGTAAGTCAATTGGACCAGGGTTGTAAAATTGATTATCTGCAAGCTTTAGATTTGAAATATGACTCCAATTGGATGAATCTACCTGTACTGAGGGCATATTCGAACAGAGTTTCGGTAAAACGAAGACTTGAATAGAAAAGGCAGGCTCTTGTTGGCCTAGGGCTCGAATAGTGCAAGTAGAAATGCCGTTAGTGGCCGATGAAGATTGATTTAGTCCCAGAACAGGGATCGAAATTTTGTTTCTTGGCAAGCCTAACCTGTTAAGACAAGCTTCGCTTATCAGGTTAGCTTGGCTACCGCTGTCCAGAAGTGCTCGGACAGGTTGGTAGTTACCCCGACTATCCAGTACCTCTAATTTTATAGTCGCTAGAAGCACTGTCGTCCGGGGCGTCAAGGTGGATAACGAAGAGTATTGATTTGTAGATGTATTTGGATTCGAATTGATTTGAATTGAATTTGAACTGGGTTGAACAAAACTAGGGTTCTGTTGGCTAAGACTTGAATTTGAATTCTGATACGATAAGTTTGTGCCTGTGCTAGGCACGGCCACTTGATTTGAATTAAAACTTTGATTTAAGTTCGAATTTTGATTTGAATTTTGGCTTGAATTAACAAAGGATTGACTTGAATTCTGACGGATTGAATCTGTCGTTTGCGATAGATGAATAAGACTATGGTGCCTATGTCGACATACCCTGCAGTTGTAGGTACTACTGCAGTCGATTACTTGATGATTTGAACGTAAACAGTTGATACATAACGATTGTTGTTTTACATAAGTAAAACGATCTGAAGGAGATTTGGAAATAAAAACACCACACTGGGAAAGTGGATGAAAAGAATTATTGCATAATTTGCACTTATAGGGTTGTTGGTTTTGTCGAAATTGAATATTGGATTGTTTATTTGCTACTTGTGAGTGCGTATGCGCTAAAAAATTTGATGGAGGGCTTGATTTGTACTGATTATTTGAATAAGAATTATATTTTTGGTTACTAGAATTCGAATAATTTGGTTTTTGCTGTTTTGAAGTCGAAGGTTGCATTTGCGTATTTTGGGGAGATAGCTGTACTGTTTCAAGAGCACGGCATTGGTTAATAAGAAACTGAATTAGATTTTGATATGTTGGAATCTCGGTAGTACTATACTTTAATTCGAAAGCGGTTCTTGTGGTTTGATCGATTTTTGATAATAAAATTGAAAATAAACAAAAACACCACGACGTTACTGGAAATTCAAGATTTTCGAGCGCCGCAATATTCTCGGAAAAGGTATCTACCAAGACTCTAAGATCCTTTGCTGACTGGTTTCCCTTTAAAGAATTTGCATAGTAGATTGAGTTCCAGTAGGTACTGGCTAAAAGTCTTTTATTTTGATAGCGATCTGTTAATACCTTCCAGGCGATTGCGTAATTACTTGCCGTTAATTTTATAGAGCTTAAAATATTAAGTGGTTCGCCCTCAAGGAAGGTTAGCAAATGTTGAAATTTCCTTATATCGGAATAATTAGAGTTTTCGTGAACCAAACAAGAATAAACATCGTAAAAGGTTGGCCACTTTTTTACGTTTCCATTAAAGCAAGGTACCTTTAAAGGGCCCAGATCATCGCTACGTGAATAGTGTGAAGTTGCGGGGGTGAAATTTGAATGAACTGAATCGGAACATAAACTCGAAAAAAGAACTTTAGCTTGGTGGTAGAATAGATCCGTATCTTTCCTAATCTTGTCTTGTACTTCGAACTCATCATCGTCGTCGTCTTTCAAGAGACCTATGATGTCATTATGAATGTTTTTAAATTGTTCATAGTGATCATCTAACGATTCGTAAAACGCCTTAAAAATTGGCAAGGAAGAACTATCTGATTTAGCTTTTGTTCCCAAGTTATACGTTTCCGTAATACGAGATATTGAAACTTTGCGTTGATTCTCAAGCTTTTTTAACGACATATTGTTAATTAAAAAAAATAAAAAATATTTAAAAGGAATAAAACTAACACTTGACCCCTATTGACTTTAATCAGTCCAAAAGAGTTCGACAGCATATATTTTATTATCGATTTCTCGAATAAATGCAAAAACTTATCATCAGCTGTTATCCTAGGTCGCGATTTTTCTCCCAAAATAAATGCACAGAAAACAAATTGTACCTACTACCGTTTCTCTTATTATTTACAGGTAAATACTAATTCTACTAGATGTGTTTGTTTACCTGTTAAATAAGAATAAAGCATTCAACTCACAAGCACTTTTGTTGTTTTGAATAACTATAACATATTATTTAAACAAATAACTATTATTTAAACAAATTTCGATTTTTGAATCCAAACAAACGACGTACGAAGTGCCAATTTCGGCTGTAATGAAATGTGGGTGGAGCCACCGTTAAGCCACGCAAGGGGGGACGGAACCTCCTTTCTAAACCGGACACGGCAACAAATGAACCAAAATGGCGAGGCGAAAAAATCTAATATTTCTAGCAAACAAATTTTAAAAAACTATCTGGGTCGTGGGACCAGAAAATGTTGTGTTTTGAGTTTGGTAGAGCAGCGGGACTGTATGCGCTGGCCGTTTTATAAAATCTGGGTGCAAAAATCCTTAAAAGGACGATGTAAAAATATTAATTTTTCCGAGCCACACAAAGACAATATAGAGGATTGGCACTCACCCTTTCAGCTGTTTCCGTCGTCCAGAGGAGCTCCTCTCGCTGGCCCAGTCGTTGCAGTCGCTCCACACTAGAATCACTTGTTTGTGTAATGGTTTAGTTTGATTTTCTAAGAATTTTATTGGATTTTTTGGTTAATAGAATTTATCACCATGCTGCGTGGTGATCTCGACAGAATACGACAGACGAATCTCTTTTTGGTTACGCCTTTTTTCGCAGATTCATTTTTCCGTAGATGGCGCTGGCGTTTTGCTTGTGCCAATCAAATTGAAATTGTGTGGGTTTTCCGAATACGGGAATTTGGCGCGAAATTTGAATTTAAAATTAAAGTTGCACGAACAGACCCAAACACCTAACCAATAAATCTTGTTATTTAAAATTATGATTCGGAAGTAAAAAGATTTATTTATTCCTGCCTGATCAACTAAGACAAAAAAAAGTTCACCTTTTGTAACTCAAGAAATTCCCGTTTGGTCCCCTAAAAAAAATATAACCTGTCTGGTCACCCTTTAAAACTACGACCACTATACAAACCGTTTTGACCAAAACAAGAATTCGAGAAGTTATGTTTACAGAAAAAAAATAATCTTTTTAAGAAAAATTAAATTATTTAAAAAAGAAGTTATATTTTGAAATATTTTTACCAATTACCACCGCCTAGCATTTATATTTAGTTGAAAGTCTCTCTTAAATTCACTGACCAATTTCTCGGCCTCAAAATGACCTTACTTAAAAATTTTACTGAACTTTACAAATGAACTCTACAAATGAACTAAAAAAAATAAAAAAAAACATATCTATATCTGTCTCAGTTAAACATTTCTTTTGTGGTATTATATCTAGTTGGGCTTCAAATTCATTTTCTCTGTATTCAATCCGGAGCAGGCAAAACTTTTCAAGGCTCAAACATAAATGTTTGCTCTCCATTGGCCATGACCAAGCTATGACCTGCACGCAGAAAAAAAATACAGAAACAATAATTGTGAACCAGAAAAACTTTAATTGATAGAAATACCCGTAGGTCATTTTTAAAAAAAATGCACTCCAAAGCCCAACGCTGTATTTTCTACCAAAAAAAAATTTGACCAGTCACGAAAACACAACTAGACAACTAAACTGGCAACCAAAGACCTAAAAAAAAACTGCCTTTCAAAAAAATACCCAAAAAAAAAATGTTAACTGGACCTCTGGCGTTGATCTTCAGCCAATATGTTGCTCTAGGAATTTTAGCCTTGTGTTCCCTAAACTTCCGAGCTAACTATAAGTAGTAGTACCCTCCTCTGACCGGATGTAACTGAGTGACGTAAGATGTTAAATGCCAACAACAGTTACCACCAAAAAAACAAGAAAAGGAAATGACAAAGCAAAATAAACTCATTTTCCTTTTCTTTCATTACTAATTAATACTTTCAACTAAACAAAGCCACCAGCTGTTAAGCTATATTTACTTTAAAAAAACTCAGCCACGAAAAATTTTGTGTGAAACCCTGTAAAAATATTCCAATTTCCAAGTGGTGATATCCCACAAAAAATTAAAATCACCAAAAAAATAACTTATTGACCTAAATAAATCGACTGCACTAAAAAATAATCGGTGAAACAATTTCTATCTTATCACAAGCAGGAAATAATAACATATTAGTAGTAGGCAACCTGCAAAAAAAATTGTTAGAAAAAACACACTACCTATGTCATATATTTAAAACATAAAACGACCATGTCTGGAGGTCCATCCATCTATAAATCAACAAAAAAAATTGAAGTAAATTTACATTGTTGTATTTATTTTTCTTTAAAAAAAAATTAAAAAATTAAAACATGTTTTCTGTACAAAAAACTTTAAAGAATTAAGACATGAGTTGGACTCCGTTCAATAAAAACTCCCATGTTTTTTTATCCACTTATTCTTCCTTAATACATAAAAATTAATATTTTATTTTCCAAGAAAAACTTGTGAAGATAAGCTAACAAAAAACTATGAGAATCACTAAAACAACAAAACGAGTTCCAAATCAACCAATATTACCAAAAAAAATATTTAAAAAGTGTTATTTCCGAAAACCAATGATCTTGTTTTTCATTAAAAAAAATTGATTGGGTATCAAAAAACACCGACAGCCACTGAAAGCCTTTAACCTGACTTTGGCTGTACCACAAAAATTAAAAAAAAAAAATCCAAAAAATTCAAAAAAAAAGTTTTTTTCTTTTTTTTTCCAAATTAAAAAAGAACAAAAAAAATTACATCAGATGTTAAAAAAAACTAGCCAAAACACACGTAGGGCGCCAATTTGTGGCCTATTAAAATGCGTTGGGTGACATTTGGGGCAGCTTAAAGACGTTGCCGCCATTTTGTGACACTGTAATTAGAATAATGACAATTTGCCAACTTGTGACACAACAAAACCACTGAATAATTAAACAAATATCTGGAAGCAGAACTGTATTTTCCAGCTAGGTAAAACATTGATATGCCCGGTAACTTGTATACAGTGGAGAAGGGGGGCTCAGAAATAAGAAAATTTTAAGTGCGCCACATTATTTAATACCAATGTTTTACAAAGAAGTTCTTAAATAAAATACAGATCAACCCAAACGTTGTAGCCAAACAATGAAATTCTACCTACTTCCGAGGCTTCCAGAGTATTTGTGTAATTAAAAAAAAACAAAAAATTTACTAATAAACAGAATAAAATTCTAAAAGATTGAATTAATATGACAAAAATAGAAGCACTTTACAGGTAGATGGACTCCTTTAACAAATCATAGTGCACCTACATCTGAGTCACTAGTGTGAGACTCAGTTATATGATTGATTGTTAAAAAAAATATATATATACTTCCAAAATTATTCCGTCATAGGGGAGATCTGGACCAAATATCTGCTGTCATCATTCTACGTTGGGTAGAATGAGACAAACAGCAACCCAGTCCGAGATCCACACCATGAGGTAAAACAGTGTAAAGAAACCGCTAAAAAATATAATCTCATCTCTCTTTTGTCTCCGCAAAGTTGGTCATTGGGTTGCACAAATAACACAAAAATTTAGTTCATCTTGTTCATTTTAATGGCAAAGTTGGACAAAATTACCAGAAACATAAAAAAATAAATGAAATGGATGAAAACAAGGGCCAAAATAGCAAAGTACTTTAGGTTTCACAGAAAAATTATCTTAAATATACCGCAACATTGGGGCTATGACGTCATACCTTATCTTGCGTTTACAAGAATTTCAAAGTTGTACTTAATAAAAAAAATTATAGGGAAAATTATGGTTGCTTGCATGAAATGACTCCTACCTTGGTCCTTGATTAGTTTTTAAGTTGTTGGTTAATTGAACAATATGTTGTTTTATTTTGTGAACCTGTTTTCAGACATCTTCCACTACTCCACCGGTCCCAGTTCTGCCGCGCCTTCCCTGCTGACTAACTAGCACATGGTACTAGGGCAGCACATGGTTTCGGAAAGTGTGCTAGATCTTTGCCCGAGCGTAGAACCCTGTAAAAAATGAAATGTTTCAGTTTCCTGGAATTCGTCTATTTTGCACGAAGTTCCCCTACACCGAGTAATTTAAATCGAGAACCCCATGTCGACTCAATAAAATAAAGTAGATTTAAACAGATGAACTAAAATAACCCTAACGTACCTTTCCCAGGGTTACAACTGGCTACACCTGGCTTCACACCAGCGTCCAGCCCAACTGTCCCGTCGATGGAATTGACAGGGCTGTAGACAAAGGAGAAAAACAATATATAGTTTTTATCCAAAAACGTGGTCTTAAAAAAAAATAAAAAACTCCAAATATTTCCCATGTCTCTTGTCGAAAAAGTACATTTTACACGAAAAATAATTACAATTAGGGAGGCAAATATTATCTTGAAGAGTCCTCAAATAATAAAAAAAATGAAAAAAATAAAATCGAACTTACCACTGCTCTTTCCCGTACAAATGGCGTAGGCCGACTTAAATCCCCTTCAAATGGTGTGAGCGTCAATCTAGATTCGCCTAAAACACGACGGACTCACTTCTACAGTTTCTGGGATATCTCCTACAATCGCTGCAGTGCCAGTAACCAAAAACAAAGGCGATCCCAGAAACTGTTGTCGACCCAGCCAAAATTCGTTAGCAAGAGACCAGGCACTCCGTCGAGAATACCAAAACAATGAAGCCACCGGAAACCGTTCGTAGATCTGGTGGGGACAGTAAAACCGCAATACCAACCTAATTTTCTCGGTTAAATTCAAATAAAGGATGCAAACCTATTTTTAAAAAAACTTTTTCGCCAAAAAATCTCTAACTTCGGTTTGCAACAGTGGAGGAAAAGTACCCGCGGTTTTCAAACTAACCAATGAGGAAATACATGAATAGTTTCGTACCGGTATATAGGGGCAGCACCGTCCAAGGGGATATTGAAAAATACGTAAAACGCACCTTGAGGTGTTGTCGGATCTATTTCCACGGTTGAAATTTTTATAACAAGGACGTCGAGACACCCTCCATACATAGACCGAACATTTGCCTACCGGACCCCCGCCAACATATCAAGTAGGAGAAGAATAACCAGACGGACTGTAAGAAGCTCAGCATTGAAACCATCAACTGTAAAATCAATTACTGAAGATCAGGGCATGCATCAAACCCAGGAATATTCGAACACTCAACCAATTCCCATATGAGCAAAGCTATACTGAGTGTAGAATTTAGTTGTATTTTAGTTACAGTCTTAGTCAAAAGTTTCCTTTGCAAAGAGCAAATCTTAGAGAAAACATTTATAAAGAATAAATGTTTTCTCTAAGATTCATATGGTTTGACGCCATTTTTGTAAAACATTTCTACATTAATAAAGTTGTTTCTGAACCTGAACCTAAAAATACACACTGAACTACTGCTTAAACTCGGCACAAGAGTGTTCAGATGTTAACTCACACGATTTCGTTTATTCTTTTAGTCTTGGTTTTTATCCCTCGTTTATCTCCCATTTACAAAAGTGCATAACTCGTATTTATTTTATCATCATCATCATCAAATTAATAAAGATATCAAAGGGGCGGAGCCTCGGTTGTTACTGGTCAAACCGTGGACCTAAATATGTTTTCGTGCTATCACAACTAGCTATGAGGTTCGGATTGTCCCAATATCCTCGAGAATAAACGTAAGGGAATGAAATGTTCATCTAAATGTTTCCTTCCTGTTACCGAAACCATTTGTGATGCGGCAACGCCGCCATTCCCCAGCTGTTTAATTTCATAAACGTCAAAGAGAATTACGAAGTGCAGATAAACAAAACAATCGAAAGTTTTTATGTGATTTTTAAAGAACTGTGATCTTAAATTCCAATTACGATGTCCAGATATTGCGATGTGCGTAGTGTCCACAGTAATTCGATGGAATGCCTCCTTTTAAGGTAACTTCCTAGACACTATTTAACCTCCAAACCTAGCTCTATAAAATACCCTTAATTTGTGTACAGAAAGACGAGTCGAAGAGCCTTGATTATTTACCTGAATGAACAAAAATGTAACGTTGCCTTAAACGTAAAAATGACACGTTACATTCTATAGAAAGCCTTAATATTCACAAGGTTTTTGCGATTTTATTCATTTTTAGGAAATAGAGATCGTGATACTTCTAAGAATTTAGGAAAATCACATTTTGTAGCTTGTACTTTAGTAATGACCTTAATGTCGATGCCTTAAAGTGAAGTCGTTTGTTCTTCCGCCAAATCTGACAACTGGTGTAAAATTTTACTTCTGGTGTTATCCTTCTTCTTTTAACTTTTAGTTCACAGGTCACCGGGATTTGCTGCGATCATGGTAAACCTTTACGTTTCTATTCCTATCCAATCACTTGCTAAACTAGTTTTTCTTTTTCTAAGCAAGCCCTATGGTCAGTATAGCTTTTTTTCACGTAGTATACCTACACGATCCGCAGTCCCGTAGTAATAAAAATTAAGAGGCAAAAAAATCAACAGATGCTGCAAATTTTTTTTTTGGAAATTTAAAAAATATTTGTATATTTACGTGGCTTCCCCGGCATTTTGTCATGTGTTAAAATTTATTTTGACAATTTTTTTTAATTTTTTTGGGTTATTCACTGTTTTTTGAATTATCTCAGACAAATGTAAGTTTAATGTAATTTTATGGTATATTATTATCTCAGGTGATGTAAACTAGAAATGTGTGTGTTTTACATACAATTTTTCCGCGCCTTCTAATGCGCCTGTCTGCAATTCTTGTCTTTCAGAGGAGTCCGAGACCAGTTTGGGTTGCTTGATGGAAGGGAAAACTGACTGTCCCATAACAGTACAACGTCGACCTGGAACGCAAACAGGATTTTTCGTACCGTTCTATAACCGTCCCACGCTTTGATGGAACGAAACTAATATATCACCGATTTTTAAATTTATTCTTTCAATAAAAGAATACAAGTAATATAGTGATATAGCAACTTGTGATTCTAGTCATATTATGATCTACCCAAAAAATTTGTACTAAAATTTCCAGATCAATCAATTAAGCACAAATTTAGTGTTAATTTTATATGTCTATCCCTTTATTTTGAAAAAGAGTAAAAAGGAATTTTTTTTTTACCTTCTTTTGAGGCAATTTTATAGACGGCATTACTATTAAGACAGTCATCAAGTAAGCCGGTATAAAAACCGAAAAATAGATCTAAAAGAAAATGACCTCACGTCCGTCGGCAATTCATTACGACTCGTAATAGATTGTGATGGCGGCCGGATCTGTCTTTGGGCATTACTGGATGATGCCGAGAGACATCGTTAATGCTCTGGGGAACGTCAGTCGTTGGTTTTAGTTTGTGGTGAAAATTTAGAGTGTCTGAACATAATGATACTTCGTAATCAACACTTTTACCTACGACTAACATGATAAACTATTTTATTTCAAAATAAAACAACTTCTGTTTAATGGCCCGTGTTTTAAAATTCATAACTCTCTGCAGTTGGTACAAAGGGTAGGTATCAATTCAAATACCAAGGGTACACACGATAAGTATAAGGTAGTATATTATTTATATATTTGTAGGTTTATACCTGTGGTAATGTAATAAATATAAATATGTCGAATTGTTTTTATACAAATTGATTGTTAGCAAAATAAATCATCTTTTGAAAGTTCCATAAAAATTTAAGGTTTTTCGAAATAGCACAATAAGTTACTACATATCTACGTTTCAAGGGGTTGAACTTGGTAATAACGTTACTTATCATTCTAGCAGGTTTTCTCCATACTTTAAATCAAGGTCACTAGGTCGTGTCTGGATGTTATATTTTTTTCCAAAAATAGATTTTAAATGGCTGCCACAAATAAAATAAAACAAAACTAAATTAAATTTGTAAAACCACGTCTATTTTATTTAAAATATGCGCATATCAAACCTTCCAAGATGTTTCTCGCTAAATTAAAATTGGTCATACCATATACCGCCAAATTTTTAAAAGTTAATGCCTTTTTGGACTAATTTAAATTACTAAAATTTCAAGACGGTTATCTTTTTTTTTAATCTACAAAATAGATACTTAGGAATCAATTAAGTTAGTTGAAGGTACAAATATAACAACATATGAAATGATGCAGCCTTTAAAATCTGATCGGTTTGACGTGTAATAATATAATATAATCTAACAGTTTATCTACATTTAAACGTCCAATCTAAATAGATTTCTGCGCTATGACGAGTTCATAAGGCAGAAGACACTATTGAAAACACAAGCAACTAAATACAAAAGTCTGACGTTGATAACGGGCCATCAATATATTTTGAGAGTCTTTTTACATCAGATATCAGTCAAGTCTATCCAGGGCGTCTAACAGCTGTATTAAGTCGCTTGTAATGTTAATTGTGCTTGAACCTTAACACTATACTTGCGACTTCTATATCCTCAAGGAGAATTGACTAGTGTTAGTTTACTGACATTATAATCAAGTAAATAGGATTCGTATTTTTATGGCTAGTCCAATGTCCAGCTGGAACAAAGCAAGAAAGTACGAAAATAATTACAAATGAACAATATTAATTTATAGCTATCCTTTCAAATCACAATGTTATTCTATGACGTCCCATGAGAGTTTGGAAAAGGTAGTCAGAAATGCTCGGCGCCGTCCATGTCCCCGCCGAAAGCCATTAGCCACGTTATTATCTTATAGAAACTTAAGTATTATTTTATGATACAAACTTGCTTAGGGGAATGAATTCTGTCCCCCAGTACCTCCCATTATCTACGCGCCTAAACCGAACAAAACTAAAACAAATTCAACCCAACCCAAACCAAATCAAACAAAATTAAACAAAATGAAATCAACGAACTTAAATCTCCTTTAGATACTAAATTTCACACCTCAGTTTTATCAAAAACCGCTAATAAAAAATATTTCGATGTTGGCCTCTACATTGGCCCCACCCCACTGGAAATCCTGGATTCTGGCAGATGGCCGTTATTTTACCTAAAGGCACATAATGAAAGTCACGCGGCAACACTGTAACAATAAGTTAAATTTTGACATACTAAATAAGTTTCCTCTGAGATATAATTTACCTGTACCATGGAGCTTACTTGCCACGTCCCGCTAGTCAAATCGAAAACAATAAAATAAGGGCTTCCATCATACAGTTAATAAAAACTTTACCTAAAACTATCGAAAATGTGTTTTACCAAAAAATGGCTTATTTTTCGAGGCTAAATTGCTAATTTATTACACCAGTGTTTTCCGCCTTTTTTGGTTTTTTGAATAGACGGCCCCAATTCTGATATTTTAAATTAAAGAAGCGAAAAATTAGCCGATTTAAACATGATAAAAAGTATCCAAGTGGGGTTTAATTTTAAGGGCAAATGAAGGCAAATATATAAAATAAACCACAGCTTATTTTTTGGGACAACAATTTTTTTTAAATAAAACTTTGTTCTTGTTTCTTTTGTTATTGGTTAAACACACATTTTTATCAACTCACCCATATTATATATAAAAGGTAAAAAAGGATTGGTTCTTTAGCTTATTAGATAAAAAAATATATATCTTTTGTTTAAACTTCCTTAAAAATATAAAAAACGTAAAAACTAAGCATTAAAATTTTCTTTTCCGGACCAAGTAATCAAAATTTTTGTTGTGCCTTTCTTCTTGTTTCTCTTTTAATTGTTAGAAATATATCTTTATCGAAACATCTACTTTGGATGTATCGCTGCTATGATGGCAGCATTATTGTGTTGTTACGTCTAAAAAGTTATATTTTTATGCAAAAACTTTAACAACAACTGGGCAGTATCAAAAACAAAAATACTCTGCCAATCTATGGGCACCTAAGCTCACACTAGGTACTATAGTTATAGCGTGAGCTAATATAATCAAAAACTGAAATACATGTTATTCAACTCCAGACTCAATTACCTTTCGTTTGATACCACACAAGCCATGTTTTGACTAAAACTCAAATTTTTTAAATCTACCCCCACCCTTTAAAAAAAACTAAAATGTATTTTGTTTAACTCCAGACTCAATTACCTTTCTTTTGATATCACACACGACATATTTTCACTTAAACTCTAAGTTTTGACATCTACCCCCACCCTTTTTTTTTTAAATAAACCAAAATTCATTTTGTTTAACTCCAGACCTAATTACCTTTCGTTTGATATCACACACGCCATATTTTCACATAAACTCTAATTTTTGGAATCTACCCCCACCATTTGATTTGGCTTGCGTTAGGTGGATTTTGTTCATTTTTAAATGGGACCATCACGGCCCAAGACCCAACTTAGGTACCAAATTTCATTAAAATCGGACAAGCGGTTTTTGAGTTATGCGGGTTGGTCGTTACAGACAGACATACAGACATACAGACAGACAGACAGACACCTATACAGACAGACAGACAGACAGACGGCAAAACAAAAAAGTTTCAAAATCATCTGAAACGCAAAGATATATAAAAAATTTTGAAATCGGAGCAACTTTGTTTTTCTCGAAAAAATTAGGATCACCATAGCTCACAGTAGTGTGAGCTAAAAAAAATACATATAGTTAATAACCAAACTTTAAAATGTAGCTTGACGGAATAAACCAAAAAAAGACAATTGACATTTTGTCCATTAAAAAAAAGATAGTAATTGAGTGTTCGAATTATCTTCCAAACAAATGACTCAAAATTCTTGTACAAAAATCTTATTCTTTTCTATTGCTAATATTGCCGAAAAAGGAAATATTGGCAGTAGAAAAGAACAAGATCTTAAATACCAAAACAAATTAAGGGCAATTCCAGAAAAGATAGCCATCATTTGAAACATCTAACTATTTTCTTTATTTAACGAAAAAGATATTCCCAAACCTTACAGAATATTGGATATAGCACACATTTTTAAAATATTTAACATAAATATAACATTAAAAACAAACAAATAGTACCTGGTAAGGTAAGACGGCAGGCACAAAATTGGTAAAGCTAACATGAGGGACATGCAGATGGTAAATATTTGAAGGAGAGATAGAATAGCTTAATTTTTCTTTCGATTTTTTTTTTGGATTCATGGATTCATGCACGAAACTTTGATATGGATGACTTTTTTTTATTTACTATTCTGAGCCGCACTTTTTCATTTTTTCTACACCATAATCGGAATAGTAAGGAATCACTCTCATTTATTTTTGTTGGTGTTCACCTTAATGATAATTACGAAAGCTATCGGTTTGATTTGACACCAATCGGTAAAAATAAGATGGTATTAAAAAAGTGGCCCACTGTATCATTGCAAAGGTTATCACACTTTATTTATTTAGTCCATGGTTTTTATATTTCCTAATCGTATTAAAACATAAAATCAACTGAAGTCAAATTTTTCAAATTCACAGTTTTTACTGCTTCTTCCAATTTTCTTATCTAGCAAACTATCCTACAACACAAATTTCAAATAAAAGCAAAATAATTTTTGTAGGTACCCTACTAAATAATAAAAAAGAAAAAGTCAAAGTTATCCCACTCGGCGTTTCTAAGGGAACAGCTTAATTTTTAGTTTTTCCTTGTGGATAATGACGGCAAGTAAGCGCCTTAGTAGATTTTTTAAGCTTCTTTTCCAAAGAGGATTACTTTCTATTTAAGTTTGATTTTTCTGGGCACCAAATGAGTTGAGATAGTATTCAATCAATAGTCAAAATAAAAAGTGCAAAAACATATGTTTATTATATTTTACTTTAGATTAACAAATTTAATCTAAAAATTTTAATAATAGTAATATTTTTCTGGTTTTTCAGCCAGAGAGTTTAGAGGTCGCTAGCATCTTTTGTACGCTTTTTGCATAGATTTTTTTTAAAAAAGTAGATAGCCCTATGGCCGAAAAATTACACGCAATTACTGGCAAAATGAGGCCGATGATTGCTAAACTATTTTTGTTGGCAACACTAAAATTACTTAGGGCAATTAAAGTGTGGTAAAACTATTATTTAAGTTTTTTTATATTCTTCATACCACGGCCCTTAAGCTGTAAAGATGAAGGGGCGCAAATGTCTTGGGGAAAGGTTTCGGCCTCATCCCCGAGCTACATCATCATTTCATCTCCTTCCATTTTATGGTTATGCTCGGGTTGAATGAGGCCTAATAAGGCCGAAACGCGTCTCCGGGCTAACTTTACCTCTGAGGACTTGCCCGTGAAACTGTTTTCGTTAAGAATTTTTACCTTGTGAACTTTCTTTAAATAAAAAAAAAGCAGGGCTCAGGATGTTTACTGGGAGCAGATTATATCTGTCTCCGTCGCATCAGCAAAATTAGCTACAAAAGCAAGGCAACCCTGAGCGCAGCTGCAGGTTGACAGTTGGTCCCTCCTCAGTAAACACAATATTTCATATTTCTTTTTCAGATACCCACCTTATCATTTTAACTCCTTTTATGTTATGGTTATGCTGGGGCTAATTGAGGCCTACACGGTAAAAAAAATTGTCTTAGATCAAAGCAAATTGCTTTAAAGTAAAATAGTTTGTTCTTTCCTATTTACCAAAGAATATTTTCTTGATATTGCACAAAAAATGTCTTACCTCTTTATTTTAATGTGAAACAGAAATTGCTTTAATATAAATTGGAACTGAATTAATCTAAGGCAACATTTTCTCTGGAAGCAAAATATCACTTATATGAAGAAAATTTGCTTTGTTGCAAAATGTAGTATACTGAAACAAAACAATCAAAGAAGAAAAATAAAGTCTCATTTCAAGATTAAACGCTGCGGTGAACTAAAAAGAAACATTTTAATTCAAAACAAATTGTTTTAAGGTAAAACAATTTATTTAAGAAAAGAACGTGTTTTCATTGTACACAAATTTTTTACCGTGTAATGAGGCCGAAACACATCCCCGAACTACCTTTAACTCTGAGCATGCCCTGCCGAAAAGATAGGGCCGCGCAGCCAACAAGTTCCAGTAGCGCACAGCGCTGCGATCGCGTACTAGGTTTCTATTTATATTTAAAACTGATTTATCCGTATCTTGGGGCCGTTCATAAGTTACGTAACAAAATAAGAAAATTGATTCGTACCATGTCTTTTTCTAATGCAATTTTTTAGTAAAAATGGTTCACTATGGTGATAGAAGTTTCAATCAAAAAAATTTATAAATAATACAGGTATTCCACCCATATTAAGCGGCCCTCATAGTCCTCACACGATCAATAATATTGTCAATATTTCTGTTCTTGTCATTTTCTTTCTAATGACATAAACAAAGAAGCATATAAAAATATTGACAATATTATTGACCGTGTGACGGTCGCTTTACAAATTGCAAGTTATTTTTAAAAACAAGTTAAAAGTATAATGCAAACAAAGTCTGATCGGACCTAACCTCAAATTCTTGGCGTGCTTGGATTGTTTTTTTGGCGTATTATAATTTTTTCACAAAAAACAACATTGTTTTGTGATTAAGACAAGGTAAGATAAGATAATTTAGCTTCTCGAAGTAAGGGTTGATTTATATACTTGTTTTTCTAAAAGTTTATTCATATAATAGGTGTTGGATCATAATTGTTATAGAGTGTTTTACTCATTCACTAGAAGATTTTTGGGTGTTCTTTTCAATATTTCTGTTTCTCATTTCTCAGAATGATTTATTTGTCATTGATAGTCATGAGTCCCAAATTTTAGCACATTATTGTAGTAATCAGCTGCTTTAATACTTCATAATAAAAAACAGATGTTTTTAAAACTTTTATAATTGTTTGTTCCTTTGAACAAAGTTGGTCACATTATAGACACTTACCAAATAGGCGGTATAAGGCAAGGCAAATATTAAGAATGACAATGAATTTAGACACGTGACTTTAGATAAAATGCATACTAACTTTATTATTATTGCATTGAGTGTTATCGGTGAGGACTGATCAGCCGCTCACAGTAAATGTAGGTACAAAATTTTTCAACAAGACTCCACAGGTCACTGTACAGGACCCTAAAATACACTACAGTGCCAAGAATTTATTTCAGTCCTGTAGGATGGTGTACAAATTTGGTTCAGCTGTTTACCCGCAGGTTATGGGTAATTGTCCATATACTCTTTTTATTTGAAATCAAGAGTGTAATTAGTATTGCAATGTTTTATTTGAAATCAAGAGAATAATTATCATTGTGATGTTTTGCCTTTTCGACATTTGCTATTTTTAGTTTTAGTACATATTTTAGTCAGTAGCTCACCCAGGAATGGAGGGGACCCAAGACCCCATTAAGCCATATCTTCCTATTTTATTTTTTTATTCATGAAATATGTGGTAAATGTCTAAAAATTCTTAGGCTTGCAATGCAACCCTTCCTGGGTGCACCTGTATTTTAGTTTAGTGTTTAAACTTTCTTATTTTTAGCTATTGCTTTAATGTTTTAGGTACATAGATAATATGGATTATTAAACTCAATCATAATTTTTCAATAATTAAATCCATACTTAGAACTCCAGTTTAGAAGTCTACTTGGATGCAAATGTTTCTTCGTTTAGGTAAGTAATAGAGAAATATTGGTTAATAAGTTCTGTTTAAAACATGTAATGCTCAAGGGGTGAGGGAGTTTGGCCTTGCATTACACTTAACCTTTTTTTAATGTATTTTTTCCTAAAAATGCATTACAGAGGGGGGAGGGAGGGTCAAAAACCCTGAATTTTTGTATTAAATAATTTAGGAATGAGCATACTTAGGGGAAAGTTTTAGGGGCTACCCCCGTTAAAAATTGAGCCCCTGAAATTATATTATGTATACACACATATTTTAGACAGAGCTGACATGACGGCTTATTGGGTAGGGGAAGGGGAGGAGGCATTGGACACTTTTCCCAAATAATTTTAAAAAATTTTGAAAATTTATCTAGAGAATTTTAAATTGACCAACAAGAAAGGTGGTCACCCAAACTTTTTTTAAATTTTTGTCCAAAAACTTTCTACACAAATTTTTTTTTGTGATTTTACTGAAAAAATTTACTCAATTTTTTTAGGTTGCCTTTTCCATCCTTTGCCAAATTTCAAAACTTTCTAGCAACATTGGGGGATGACTCCCACTTGTCCCCTCTTCACGACGCCCCTGAAAATGAAATTAATAACAAAAATACCTTTTTTTGTTTTTGTGGCAAACATTGTGTAAATAATTAATATGTAATATTGCAAATAAATACATCTTTTTAGTTTTATAATTTTTTTCAATGTTGGTACTTTTGAATTTAAAAAATATGTTTTTTTACCATAACACAAACAAAGAATAAAAAACATTAAATTTATTAGGAGGCTGGGGCTATAGTCGTTAATATAAACACCCATGCTCACAGCCCTTCCGTCCCTCTTTTTAAAATGAGTTAAAAAATAACAGTTTCTAAATTAGCCTGTGTAGGTATCTAAATTAGTGACAGTGGCCAACTCAGGGGTGGGGGGGGGGGGGGTGTTTCAGGCTGAATACTGTCCCCTAAAACATGATTTTTTCCCCTAAAGTCAAGATTAAAATGTATCTATTTGCACTCAAGCCTGCCGAGGGTTCATTTGTGCGTAAGCCATTGTTAGTATGTTTGTATGTCTGTGATTTTTTCTGCCATTTGGACTGATTTAGTATAGTGTGAATCATTTACTGAGCAACTGAGCCCTCCATACTCACCATGAAAAAAAAATTAAGTACCGATATAGTAGGACTAATTTGCAAAATATATTAAATTAATTTCAAAATACCTACTTTTTATAAATCCCTCTGGCAACTTTTTTTTGCTTTTTAGGCAATCCAGTCCAATGCATCAACAACAAATGGGATAGAAAAAGAACAAGAAAAAAAATTAATATAAATAAATATTTGTTAATGTTAATATTTACATTGGTATACCCATAGAATAATTTCTATGGGCATATCTAGCTTAGGTTTTACATTTAGGTTAATTAGTGTTAGGTTTTGTATAAAAAACCCAATAATCTTTTCTGGAATTTGGTGCAGTAATGTCTGGTATTAAACTGGGATATAAATGTGCAGCAAAAAACTGCGGAAATGCATACTATACAAAAGTAGACAATGAACAGTATAAAAACAAACGTTTTTTTCGATTTCCCGAACACGACATAGAAAGGCGGCTAAAATGGTTTTCAATCATGGGCATACCGACTTCCAAAAACCGAGTTTATCTTTGTGAGGATCATTTTTTGGATATACATTTTTGTAATTCAGAACACAAAAGGTTAAATAAATGTGCTACACCTTTTAAAAAAAAAGATGAAACTAATGAAAAGACTAATGTCAATAATACTGCTCATAATATTCAGGTCATTTTGAAGGATTCTTTAAATGATTGCCAGCCTCAAGCTAGTACATCTTTCAAGTTTAGTCCTCAAGTACAGCCTAGTCTCCTCACAAATAGTTTTGAAAGTCAACCTTCTGATATTTCTAAAATTAATAAAATGGGAATTTTGAACAAAACAGACAAGCCATTATTGCCACATATTAATAAAACCAGATTCAAACAATTAAGTACTTCAGAAAAAAAATTATATCAAATTAACAGAAATCAACAACAAAAAATGTATAAGATGAAACAAACTTTAGAAAAATACAAACTCAATTTAAAAAAGGCATACCGAATGTCTCAAATTGGAAAGTTTGATCATATTGAAAAAAACCTTGACCCAGCAGGAATATCATTAATTGAATCTAGTTACAAAAACGCTCAGGTAAAAAGATCGACATGGTCGAAACAAAATAAGTTATTTGCTTTAGCCCTATATAAAAAGGGACCTAGATGTTACAAATTGTTAAAAAAAATGTATTCCCCTTCCAGCACCATCAACTTTAAGGTTGTTGCTAAAAAATGTACAGCTTGAGCCTGGCATTAACAAAACTTTATTCGAAAAATTAAAACAAAGATCTTTAAATATGCATGAACTTGATACAATATGTGTTCTATTATTTGATGAAATTTCTTTATTAGAAAATTTATTTTTTGATGAAAAAAATGATGAAGTTGTAGGTTTTGTGGACATGGGAAATTTGGGGCGGCAAAATAAACATGCAACTCATGCCTTGACTTTTATGCTAGTGGGCTTGAGAAAAAAATGGAAGCAGCCGATTGCATATTATTTTACACGAGATACTGTGTCTACCTTAGATTTAGTCAAATTAATACCTCAACTTATTGAAGAGTGTCAGACGGCTGGTTTTGTTATAAAAGCAACAATTTGTGATCAGGGTTCAACTAATCGAACTGCAATTAAGAAAATGACAACACATCCTTCAATTGAAAGACCCGGACCATTTTTTTTTGTAAATGGTGTACAAATTTTCACCCTTTTTGATCCTCCTCATTTACTTAAAAATACTAGAAATGCCTTATTTAAATATAATATTCGGTTTGGTAAATTCGGCCGCATAGCCAGATTTGAACATATAAAACAATGTTACGTTTTAGATCAAAAGAAAAGATTTCAAGGTTTAAGAAAAATCAGGCCTGCCTATTTGCATTCTTTGCAAAATAGACCTGGATTAAAGATGAAGGTCTGTGTAGCAGCACGCGTGCTCAGCCAGACCATGGCATCAACTTTGGAAAGCATGGTTTCTAGTGGTAAGTTGCCATCTGTAGCTATGCAAACTGCTGAGTCTATACACGATGTTGACCAACTTTTTGATTCGTTTAATGGCTGCACAATTCGATCACATGTTGGAAAGCCTTTGCGCAAAAATTTGTCACCAAAATCTATGCATATCCAATTTTGGCACTCACTTTTACCAAAAATTGACAGCTGGCAATTTATTTCCAAAAACAACTTTACAGTTATTACCAACAATATTCCTTTTAAAAGCGGCTGGATAACTACCATTAAAGCGACAATTCTTTTATTTAATGACTTAAAATCAATGGGGTTTAAACATCTCAGAACAAAAACACTCAACCAAGATGCCTTAGAAAACATGTTTGGTGGCGTCCGAAGTTACATGGCAGCTCACACAAATCCCAGTTGCTACCAATTTATTTCGGCGCTAAAAACTTCAATAATTAACAATTTGATTTCTACTCAAACATCAGGCCAAGATGATAACGGTTCCATTTTAGAAAACCTTCATTCTTTTTTGGAACTTTGACTGGTTTACATGTGAAGAACACAAAATATTAATAATTAATAATTTTTTAAAATTTAGTACTAGGCTTATTTTAAAAAAAATTTGTTCTGAAACAAATCAGGAAATTTATGCAAAGAAAAAAGAAAAACGAAAACTGACAAAATTACAACATTTGAGCAATTCCAGATAAACCTATAAATTAAAAAATTCATGGTAAAAATACGTTACGTGCTTTAATTTTATTCGGACTTTTTAAATTGTCGGTGTATTTTTTCTAGCGCGGCAATCTAAAATGGCTGTACATGTGGAATTGCTCATTTATTGTTTAGTTATTTGTAGGTTTTTTAAAAACCCACAGTTTTTGTAATTTAAGTACCTCGTTGTTCTTGAAATATGATAGCATTTGACGTAATAGTTTTCAAAAAAACAAAAATTGATTTACCATGTACTTGCATATTGTGCAATTTTTTTTTATTTGTGTTGCGAAGTCTTTTTAACACACTTTATCGATTATTCCGGCAACACCTTTAATAATTTATCTGATATATTTTACAAAAAACCTGTGACTGCATGTGATCACGTCAGTGACAGCAAAATTAATTACAGGTGGATTTTTTGTTGTTTTGTAAAGACAAAGAACTGATATCAACATATTTTTTTAGAAATTAAAATCAAAGCTATGAACTTTGAAAATTACAAATCACACCACCTGACATATCACATAGTGTGAACTGTTTTGCTTACTTTTATGGAGACATTTCGTGGACAGTTCATTGTTGCTGGATAATGTGTTAGGCTTTGGGTGCACTAACTATACACTTAGTTTGATTTCAAAAGAATAAATGGTTTTAAATATACAATCCAATTACATGCAATGTTACCATTTTCTAAGAACAGCCCACCTACTTTATACATATTTAAAAAAATATATTATGTTTGATCAATATTTAAAAAATAAATAAATGTATGTATGTATTTTTTGTTAAATATTAAAAAAAAATAAATGTATGTATGTGTTTTTAAAAAACATTGGTTTTTATTTGAGTATTTTTACATATTTCATTATTATACCTACCTGGTATTTTCGAGGTCATGCAAATTTTTATGTAAGCGGAAAAAGTTTGGATATCTTACAGGTTTACATGACTAAAATTAATATATTTTTGATATCCAATATTCCGCATACGTGAAATTAGCCTGACCTCAAAAATAGCACCTTTTTCAAAAAAAAAACATTTAAAAAGCCCGCCAAGCCCGCCCGCGCATTCTTAATTCTTCCAGTAGCCAAGGGTGGCGCTAGCGTAAACTTGTTGCCACTTTTGAACCATAGAATTAAGCACTCTTTTATTATTTTCTCTATGACTCTGAGGACTTACCCTTGAAACATTTTCGTTAAAAACTATTTTTAAGGATTAATAATTCAAATGTTTTTCATATCGTCGGTCCAATACCAAGGTCACGAATGTGCATAATTGATGTTTTGAGAAAAACGCGTTTTAAACATTGAAGATACAGATATATTTAAATTTTTAAAGGAGGGGCAGAGAGAGAGCAAACATCTTCGCGCTTTTGGCATTGAATACTATGAATAAAATTGTACATACTGCGGTACATAGGCGAAAATTGCCAAATTTGCACATTCGTGACTTTGGCATTGGACCGACGATATGGTTCCAACTTACGGGAAGATACTGCATAAAAGTTGCCAAGCAAAAATCAAGCAAAAAACCTTTGCAAGTGTAAATAGTGCCTTTTAGGAAGTTATAGTCAAACTTGTCTGGTCCCGATAGAAGTCTGGATACAGGCTGCTGCGGTGCAGTATAACGGCCAAATTATACGACGAAACCGCAGTTTCTCTTTAACAAGATGAACGCCTTGGGCCACTAATACTTACTTTAAAATATGGGAAAAGCACTTAAGCATAACCGAAAAATAAGGCTAAAGGAAATTAAAAAACACTATCAGGTGAATTTAAATAAATAGTTAAATGAAATAAGCACGTCAAAAAACTTGTACAGGATTTTCCCCTATATTTTTACACCATATTTAAAACGTTAATTTGAATAAATATTAAAATATGATAAATACAAGTTTCATAATTTTTTACAAAGTTTAAGGATCTTTGTGTCTTAATGTCAAAAAAAAAAATCTAAATGTCAAAATTTGTTAAGTCGGTGGTTTTTAAGACCTTTTTTCTAGGTTGTCCGACGCCTATTCTCCTCCTCCTAGGTAGCTAACGTTTGCAGAGTTTCCGTTAAGATCGACGATGGTCTGTTCTATATTCTATTTTCTCTTGTAGAATTTGAAGTGTCTCCATCCTGTTGTAATTCGCCTTATTTTTGAGGTAGCCACACAAATCGGGACAATTTACTGGCCATAATAATTTATTTATTTTATTTAATATGGTTTGGCGGTTGGTTGTCTCTTGTCGGGAAACTGAATATAATACTAGTTGCGAGCTATGGATGCGTTTTCATTATTTGAATAAAACAGCTTAATCATATCCAGATTTTCTTCCTTGGAAAAAAACCATCTTTATTACCGCTCTTAAAACTAAATTTGACAATATGACAAAACAATAGCATCACTTTTTGTGTCAATGTCTTTTTCATGGCTGCCTTGATATTTTAAAGAGGACCAGTTTTAGTTTTTAATATATCTCCAATTTACGAATTAATTCCAAAAATATTTTTAAAATCAGAAAGAAAAGGTCTATAAAATTCTAAAATAATATACAGATTGTTCCATTTAAAGAAAACCATCGACCTGTCAAATTTTGACATTTAAAATTTCTTTTTTTCACTGTGACAGAACTATATATCTACTCAAATAAAGTAGTGTAAACATATACGGGAAAACCCTGTACTAGTGTAATATCACTAATTAACATTGTTTTTACCCATAACTGAAACCACTGTGTAGCGATAAAACAGTAGACTTAGTTGTACTAGAATCAAAAATCAGTGTCTAGTTTTTTAAGTTATTTCACATGCCTTTTACAATTATTGTATACAGTCCATATGTAAATAAATAAATACTTTTATTAAATATTTAGTCGGTTATTATTGTATCAAAAATTGTGTTTTTAGGAAAAATCATTTAAAAGTGGATATATCTTAAAACGAATGTTTTTTATTAACAATTTAAAACTACATATTTAACACCTGACATAAATTAAAATAAAAATAAAGCTTTTTATGCATCACATTATTTTATAATTATTTACATCGCACATACGGGTGTTAGGTTCTAAAAGCTGGCCACAAATATGTTTGTCTCGAAAATGGACATATGCAATATGGTCGTTAATAATTACAAATTTAATGCAACAACATTCATTTCGACACAAATCATGAATAAAACACTAATTTGCAAATCATCGTTTTCACTACTTATTTTATTCTGGTTAGCTCGATAATGCGAATATCTCGCTGAAGGTTCAGCAGGCAAATATAAGTTTAAAGTTTGTTTACAAAACGGTCTTGTTTTCTTTGCTGATAATTTTTTAATATCACAATGAGCAAGAGTGTTATTTTCATTTGTATGTTTTTTCTTAATCAAATCAAATCAAATCAAATCAAATCAAATTGTTTATTAATTACTTTGGCCTACAAATAATAGAATGTTTTATTATTAGATTTTACATATAAATAAATAAATAAATAATAGTTGGTCCTGGCAATTGCTAGGTCTGGTCAAGATAAACATTACAAAAGCTAACTAAACTAATAAAATAACTAATATAAAATAAATAAAAATACATACATACAAAAAACTACAAAGTAAAACCAAAATATCAAAATATGATAAACATGTAAATTTACAAACAAACCGGTAACTAATATAAATAATTTTAATTAATGTGTTGTAAAAGAGATTTTATTTCATTGAGACTATAACATGTCTCTGCACAGAGTATTTTTTTTAACGATTTTTTAAACCTGTTTAGTGATAATTGCTATAAATTGTTAGGGAGCAAATTATACAGAGAAATTCCAGAGTATATCGGGCTTTTCTTAAAAAACGCATGCTTATGTAATGGTAAACAGATTTTGTTGCCGAACCTGGTGTGGTAGGAATGAGAAAAATTATTTCTTATATATATATATATATATATATATATATATATATATATATATATATATATCTTTATTTTTATGGATATGAATTAATAACTTATAAACATATAACGAAACAACAGTCAGAATATGGTTTTTCCTGAAAATATCTCGGCACGACTTTAAAGCTTTCAAATCAAAAATTATTCTTAAAGCCCGTTTCTGTGCGATCAAGACTCTATCCATATCGGAAGACTGCCCCCACAAGATAATGCCATAGCCAATAATGGAATGAATGTTTGAAAAATATGAGGTTAATAGTGTCGATCTTCCCAAAGAGTTTTTTAGACATGTGAGAGCATATATGTTCTTGTTTATTTTTGAGCAAAGTTGCCCGATATGTTGGCTAAAATCTAAGTGAGTATCAAAAATTATTCCTAGTAATTCGTAGTATCAGCGAACTGGATATGGGTTCCTTGAAATTATGTCTGTATGTTTAAAGGCTTGCTGTGTTTTGTTTTAAATTCCAGGCATACTGTTTTATTGTAATTAATAATAAGATTATTTGAACCAACTTGAAAACTCACGTAAAATTACTGTAAGCTTTTCTGATATTTCATTTTTGGTTTTTTCAAAAATCAGTATTGTGGTGTCGTCAGCATACATTAGAATTATTCAATTTTTAATATGTTCGGGAATATCGTTTATGAAAAGAAAAATTAGTGGGCCAAGAATACTACCCTGAGGTGTACCAATTTCGGATTCAAAACTATTTGAGAAAGTGTTACCAATTTTTATTTTAAATTTTTTCCTTTTTAAAATTGAGGTTAACCATTTATTAACATTACCTCTTATACCTAGTCGATCCATTTTATGAGAAACGAAATCCGGGCTGATTGTGTCAAATGCTCGCGTTAAATCGAACAACACAGCTATTACGTATTCACCTACATCCATATAGCTATATATATTTTGAATTAAATCTACTGTAGCAGGTTCAGTCGAGTGATTTGGCCTGAACCCATGTTGATACTTGTTAAGGGCATTATGTTTTTCTAAGAAAGATAGTACTTGGCCATACATTAGCTTTGCAAATATCTTACTAAAACTGCTTGCTATCGAAGAAGGGCGGTAATTTTCCAGTGCTCGTTTGTCGCCTTTCTTTTTCTTAACGTAATCTACTAAAAAATTCCGCGGCAACTTTTTTATTAAATGTCTTATATACAGCGTGGCCAGCCTTCTATCTAGTGGTAGGATTTTTGTATGGGTCATAAGGATTGCATGGGAAAGCACAAAAGCGTAAAACTAACGTTGCCAGTTTAGCGAAAATATCAGTATAAACCGCCACTCGGTCAACTAAAGTCAGATTTATGTAAGTGCATTTATTAAACCGGGTGGTACACAACCAGAATAATAACTTAAAATTTGGCATGTTCCTAAAAGTATTTACTTTTACATACAAGCAGAATTATGTTATTTTGGCTATTGATTTTCTTATTTACGAAAGTCAATTTTGTTTCAAAAATAACTTACCACAGTTCACCAATCTAGGGGTAAGCTAACTATTTATTTAATTTTAACCACCACCAAGGGAACCACCGTACCGCAGCGTGGTTTGGGGTGGCAGGAGGGTGGTCGAGACCTTAGGGTGCTATGAAGCCTCAAAATGAGGTGTGCTGAGCTCATTAAGTACTTTTCATAGACAAATGTCAAAAAATTTAAAAAAGGAAGCTTTTATCTTTCTAGAACAATGCAACTTTTTTTGTCAAAAAGCGACATGCGTCACAGGCAATAATGTTTTAAATTCAAAAAGAACATTTTTAAACAAAAATCGATACAATTAAAGTTACATAACTAATAATTTTAGGGCAAAATTGTTTAAATAATACTTTTAATTCTGGTGAGGTCAGGCCTTCTGTAGAAAATAAAATATACCGAAGGACCACTCGAGATAGCTCGAGAAAAACGTGTGGGAGTTAAGAGGGACTGTATCTTTCCACAGGGCTCCGACAGGGAAAAAAGAGCCTAAAAACTTATTTACTAAAAATAGCGTAGCAATGAAAAATTGCGAAAGCGACTTACCATTAGATGTCTTTCGTAGCTACTTGGCTGGCCAGCCCGATTATACGCGAAGTACCAGACTCTCCATTGTTCTATAGTTCAAAATGTTCCAAACACTAATATCTAATAAACTAAAGCGTAAAATTAATAGTTTCCACAATTTTAATATAAAATAATAGCGGTGCGGTGACTTTAGTTGCACGTGGCGCGTGGTTGAGTTGTTCGCTCAGACAATCGGCGTTTGCGTCTGCTAGGCCGAATTTAGCCGCTTATCTCAAATCCTTCATTGCTGGAAGAAGCGCGCGAAGTTTAAATTTAAAATATGGAAAGATATAGCGTAAAGTAAATCAAAATAATATTCTAAAACGCTTGTAAGCGTAGAAAATGTAACCCAAAAATATTTAAAAACTAAGAGAGATAGCTTCTCGAATTTTACGTGAAAATTAGAGAATATAATTATTTACAAAAATAAAAACAAGTTGGGAAACTTGTTCATTCGGCCCACCAAAATGAGCATCATTTTTCGGTAGGTGAATCTGAATCAATTGGAAGGGGGCAAAGCTTGACTAAAGGTCGTTTAAAGATACCGGACGCGGTACGAACATTTGCCACCCTAGCGTGCCCATCAGGCCCTTTAAAAATTTCAATAATGCGACCTACCCGCCATTGAAGGGGCGGTGATAACTCGTCTTTGATAAGAACGACGGTACCTATTTTTGGCTCTGCGCATGGTTCCAACCATTTATTTCGTACTTGAAGGGTATGTAAAAATTCTTGGCTCCAACGACGCCAAAAATCGGCTTGTATTCGTTGGACCAAGTTCCATCGCGATAACCGATTCTCAGGTTTACTTGAAAAATCTTCATCAGGAACAGAAACTAAAGGTCCATGTGTTAAAAAATGTCCCGGTGTTAAAACCTGTAGATCGTTACAGTCGGTAGATTGCGGGGTCAAGGGGCGAGAATTTAAAATCGCCTCAATTTGACAAAGAACTGTGTACAACTCCTCATAACTTAGAATTTGCGAGCCAATGGTACGAATTAAGTGAGTTTTTACTGATTTTATCCCTGACTCCCAAAGACCGCCGAAGTGGGGAGCTGATGGAGGGATAAAATTCCAGGCGATAGCTTGTTGCGTGCAAGCATTTCTTGCAAGATCAAGCAATTCTTTGCTTGATTTAACGAAATTTGTGCCATTGTCTGAAAAAAGAGTTTTTATGTAACCTCTTCGGGCAACAAAGCGACGTAGCGCAGCTAAAAAAGCGTCCGAAGTTAGATCTGACACTAACTCGAGATGTAAAGCTTTAGTATTTAGACAAATAAAAAGGCAGATATATGCTTTTTGTGTTTTTACACCTCTGTGTTTACTGAGAGTGATAGGTATAGCACCACTAAAATCTACTCCACTAAAAGTAAAAGGCTTTTGTGGAATCAAGCGGTAGGACGGAATTTGTCCCATGATTTGCTCATAAGAATGCGGTTTGACGCGAAAGCAACGAACACATGTGGATAAAACCGTTTTAATTAAGCGTTTGGCAGATAAAATCCAAAAAATTTGACTAATGAGATATTGGACTGTTTGCACTCCGACATGCAAATATTTTTTGTGCATATATTCAATAAAAATATAAGAAAGTCTACTTTCCTTGGGTAAAAGAAGAGGATGTTTTTGTCCGTAAGAAATAGTCATGGCTTGTTGAATGCGTCCTCCAACTCTTATAAGACCATCCTGGTCTAAAAAGGGATTCAATTTTTGTATGGGTTTTATGCATTTTTTCTGGTTTTGAAGGTTAAGAATTACTTCAGAAAAGTATTTTTGTTGTTCGTGCTTAGCCAAACATTTTAAAGCGTTAAAGAGATCGATATAATCTATATTTGTCTTTTTTCTGACGTCTGCGGATAGTCTACAATTATTTATGAATCGTAAACTGCGGGGTAAAAGTAGTTGAATAGCGTAAAAATCGGATTTATTATTTAAAAGCGAATCTAAAAAATTTTCCGTTGTTCGGTCACAAGAAATCAGAGCAACATTTTTTCGTTCCTCAGTCTCTAAACTGTCATTTATTTTGACTTGCGGGGTTTTTGTTGGCCATTTATCGAAAGATTCTTGTAAAAAACTAGGGGCGGCCCACCATAGGGGATGATTTAAAAGCTCACTCGGCGAGCAGCCGCGGCTGGCTACATCGGCACTATTGAGAAATGTGGGGGTATATAACCAACATTCTGGATTAATATTATCTTGGATAAGACTAACACGATTTGCGACAAAAGTTTTCCATTTACTTGGATGGGATTTTATCCAGTGTAAAACAACCATTGCGTCCGAAAAAGCGTAAATATTATTTATTGTGAACCTTTTTATGAATATATCATATGTGTATTTTAAGACCTCAGATAAAAGAGTAGCGGCTAGAAGTTCTATTCTCGGAATACTAACAAATTTTTTAAGTGGAGCGATGCGACTTTTCGCAAGAACAAAATATATGTGATATTTAGCGTTTCGTAAGACACGTAAGTATATTACGCATGCGTACCCTCGTTCACTCGCATCACAAAAACCACAGAGATCGATGGATTCGGCGTTTGTGATGTCAATGTGGCGGGGTAAACTAAATTTTTCTAAAACTTGAAATTCAGATTGATAGAGTGTCCACTGACGAACTATTTCTAAAGTAGGCGTGGCGTCCCAGGAAATACCAAGTAACCAAATTTGTTGAATCAAATATTTTAAAGTGAATGTTACTGGGGTAAGATAACCATGGGGGTCATAGCAGCGTGCTAAAAAAGAGAGAAGCGTCCTTTTAGTACAGCTTTGCTGATTAGGTAATATGTTAAATCGAAACTCGTCGTATGAAGGATGCCAGCACAGGCCTAAGACCTTAGTGACGTCATCCGAATCGAGAGATAAAACTGCGGGGTTGACTAAGGAGAGATCTAAATGAGAGATCACTTCTGAGCGATTGCTAGACCATTTGTGTAATTTCAAGCCAGCGTTTCCTAACAATTCCGTAAGCTCATGCTGCAAATTTAACGCCTCTTGAACCGTTTTACATGAAGTAGTGACGTCATCAATATAGGTATCGTTAAGTATAACTTTAGCAGCGTGAGGGTAGTTATCATATTCGGACTCAGCTAAGTGCTGAAGGGTGCGTAAAGCGAGATATGGTGAACAGTTCACTCCGTAAGTGACAGTTCGTAGTTTAAAAATGGAAACTTTTTCATTAGGGTTAAACCGCCAAAATATTTTTTGGTATTTTTGATGATCAGGGTTGATATTTATACCCCGATACATTTTTTGAATATCGCAGGTGAGCGTCACAGGGTTAAGGCGAAAATGTAATAATATTTGAATAATATCTTTTTGTAGTTTTGGACCCGATAATAATACTTGATTAAGCGAAATATGCGTAAAAGGGTCAGTAATACTCGCATTAAAAACTACCCTTGTCTTAGTAGTGATAGCTTCATTTTTAACAACAGCGAAATGTGGAATAAAATAGCTGTCTGAATCGTCTCCTTTTTCTGAGTCATAGTCCATATGACCCAATTCCAAATATTCATTCATAAATTTAGAATATTCACAATACAAGTTTTTATCGCGAAGCAGTTTTTTTTCTAAAGATAAGAAACGATTTAGCGCGACTTGTTTGATTCCAGGAAACTGCGGTGGATTGTCAAATGTGCGAAAGGGAAGGGATACTGTGTACCGGCCGTCTTGATTACGCGACACGCTCTGTTTAAAATAATTTTCACAAATTTCATCCTCTGGTTTCAAATGAGTTTTTTGGGGGACGCAGTCGGTTTCCCAAAATTTTGAAATTAATTGCGAAAGCGAGTCATTTTCATTTTGACAAAAAAGAGCATTAATTGGCGGGGTAGAAATTAAGGGTTGATTTATTTGTCCCATCAAAATATAGCCGAAAATAGTTCCCATAGCAAAGGGATGATTTGGATCATCGCTAGCGATTTTTTCACCCTGTATAATTAGTGGAAATAGATCCATACCAATTAGTAAATTTACAGGCGAAGGGTTGTAAAAAGTGGGATCTGCTAAGGGTAAATTTTTTATAAAATGCCAATTTTCTGTATTTATTTTTACTGACGGTAAATCAGTACAAACCTTTTGCAAAATAATCGCTTGCGTGGACACAAAAATATCTGGTTTTTGAAAATTACAAATTTTAATAAAAATCGATCCTAGATCAGAAGTAAGAGAGTTGCCTCCAACCCCCTGTATATTTGAACATAAGGGTTGTCTGGGAAGGCCCAATTGTTGCGCTAATTTTTGAGAACAGAAAGTGTTTTGCGAACCGCTGTCTAAAACGGCTCTAACTGTTTGAAAGTTACCGCGGACATCTTGAATTTTTACTAGGATAGTTGACAATAAAACTTGCGATTGCGCAGAAATAAAACCACAATGCGTGGGGTTAGAACCCGAAGGAGTTGCGATTGGTACTTGTGAATTAGAAGACGTCGAAGTAAAATTGTTATTATTTTGAGTAGAGTAATTTTGAAGCGGACACCCAGTAGCCGGGGATCTAAAACTTTGCTGACTGGCCAAGTAACCACGTGGTGAACTACTTGGAGATGCGTTGGAAGACATATTAGAGAGATTTTGTGAGAAATTCACGTTAGCATCAAAATGTGATCTATTTTGATTTTGAGAATTAGCGTAATTATAATTTCGCTCAAAATGAATTAATGAGTGGTGTCTTTGATTACCAGGGCAATAGCGACATGAGCGTAGACTTTGACAAGAATTTGTTAAATGTATTGAGCTTAAACAATTTAAACATAGTTTTTTATTTTTAGCGTAAGAATAGCGTTCGTAGGGAGATTTACCTTTAAATGCGTTACATAAATATATTGAATGTGTGTTAGAATCACAAAAAGCGCATCTATCTTTAGAATGAGTATTTTCCGTACCAAGGAGCGTTTTTGTATAATAAGGCGAGGCGTTATTTTTATAAAACTGTTTATTATTTTTAAATCTATTTTTAGATTGTAGCGAATAAAGCGAATTACATTGACTTTCAAGGAAATTATAAATTTCTTGATATTTGGGCATTTCATTAGACCTAGAATTAGCTAGTTCAAAGCGCGAAAGTAGTACCTCAGGCAATTTATCTAGTAAAATGTTGGCGAGCGGAAAACACCATTGATCAGTGTCGTAATTTAGAGTTTTTAAAGCCTCAATGTTTTCTGAAAAAACATCAAGCAGCGTGCGCAGTGTTTCTGGATTGTCGTCTTTGAGAGCGGGAAAATTATACACGGAGCGCCAATAAGTTTGAGCCGATAAGCGGGGGTTATGATAGCGTTTTAGAAGCGTATTGTAAGCGATTATATAATTAGCGTCGGTTATTTGTAAGTGTTTAACTACGTTTAAAGGCGGTCCTTTTAGGTAGGACAGTAACAAATTAAATTTAGCGTTTGTAGGAATACTAGGATTATTGTGTACAGAACTATTGTACATATCTAGAAAGGTTGGAAACTTAGTGATGTCGCCATGAAATTCGACAATGCGCAGTCTTGGCATTAAAGACGCCATAAAGCGGTCTGGATCAGAAGAATTTGAAATTTGCGTTAAGTTTTGAGGTTGAGGAGCTTCAATTTTCACCTCAAATAGTTGTTTTTGAATTCTTTTAATATCATAGAAGCTGTCGTCAAACTCAGTAAGGCGTTCATTTTCTTCTTCCAGTCTCTCCGGACTTGCCGAATAAGCCTCTATTATTTGATTTTGATAAATAAAAAATGTTTCTTTCATTTCATCAAGGTCGATAAGTCGAACCTGTAAACACGGTTTTTTTGTATCATCCGTTAGGCAAGCATTAGCTAAGTTATGAAGAGTATTAATGCGATTATGTTGCACATTACGGAGTGCTTCTAACTTCTTAAGTTGCGTACTCATTGTGATGTTTTTAAAAAATTCCGTTAACACAGGTGAACGATTAGTTTCCGAAATTTTTAATATTTAAAAATTAAAAGCGTTTAAAAAGAAAAGAGAATAGGCGATAAAAAATGTAAACAAGTCTCATTTACCTCTTAATATCTTTGTGTTGGAAACTTTTCCTACGTGCATTCGACGCCAAGCCAAAAAGAGGTAGGAAATGCGCGAAAACAATGCGCGTTCGGTACTTTTTTACTTGTTATTTTTACTGCGAGCACAGCAAAAAGAGCAAGGTCAGCGTATTTATTAAAAATTTTATTTTTAACAAAATGCGATTTAGACTTTAATTTTTCCCGGGGTCCTGTTATCGGGCTCGAACCTGGACCAAATGGTGAGGTCAGGCCTTCTGTAGAAAATAAAATATACCGAAGGACCACTCGAGATAGCTCGAGAAAAACGTGTGGGAGTTAAGAGGGACTGTATCTTTCCACAGGGCTCCGACAGGGAAAAAAGAGCCTAAAAACTTATTTACTAAAAATAGCGTAGCAATGAAAAATTGCGAAAGCGACTTACCATTAGATGTCTTTCGTAGCTACTTGGCTGGCCAGCCCGATTATACGCGAAGTACCAGACTCTCCATTGTTCTATAGTTCAAAATGTTCCAAACACTAATATCTAATAAACTAAAGCGTAAAATTAATAGTTTCCACAATTTTAATATAAAATAATAGCGGTGCGGTGACTTTAGTTGCACGTGGCGCGTGGTTGAGTTGTTCGCTCAGACAATCGGCGTTTGCGTCTGCTAGGCCGAATTTAGCCGCTTATCTCAAATCCTTCATTGCTGGAAGAAGCGCGCGAAGTTTAAATTTAAAATATGGAAAGATATAGCGTAAAGTAAATCAAAATAATATTCTAAAACGCTTGTAAGCGTAGAAAATGTAACCCAAAAATATTTAAAAACTAAGAGAGATAGCTTCTCGAATTTTACGTGAAAATTAGAGAATATAATTATTTACAAAAATAAAAACAAGTTGGGAAACTTGTTCAAATTCTTTCTTCCAGACCAAAATCTAATATTGAATTAAAAGCCTTTGAGGTGTTGTTCAGTTGTTGTGAATTCAGAGAAACACCTTATTTAATTCGCCGATTTAGGTGTTTAAAGACCTAACTAACTCATATTTAATAACAATAAAAAAATAAAATTTTCACGTTTTTAAGAGTCGATCTTTAATATGGTGGACTGAAAATCAGGTCAAATAATGATTCTCGCCCCAAACAGATGTCTTAGGTGGTCCGTCCCTTGACGACTGCGACTGTACTTATTTTTCAAGGTTACTTTTGGCAACGCTGGAACGTTTTCTACGGGACTCGGGCGTATCGCGGTCTTTTCTTAATACATGCTATACTTTATCTTTTTTCTATCCTCTTATGGAAATTTAGCCCCTTAGATGTTGACCTGTTCACGCGGTATAATGTGCCCACTGCAGCTTTGTATAAAAGTTATGCTATAGGAATGCTTAGAGGTTAAGTAAAACCATTAAAGATTTTCTTTAATTAACCTAAATTAATAAATTTTGTTTGTTATTTGATTTCAGATGTCAAAAATTTAATTTGAAAGTTGATTCAATTGTTTAAAATGCAAGTAGATACAAGGTTTTGAAAAAATCCATGACAAATTTTCTATGTGAAAATCTGAAAGATGTAATATTACGTTCTGTGAGAACATACAGAGAGAAACATGACGATTCACGTTGGGTGGAAAGGGGGCAATATCAGATAGTTAATTTTATAGGCTTGTTTCTCCTATTAAATAATCACCATTGCGTTCGTCATTTGGCTGGCTAGATATGTTATCTTTATGTTTCAGTTTTTAGTTTCGGCGAACCGCACCGACTTTTTTTTCGTCACTTAGCCTAAACTGTTCTTTATTACGTCATATAATGATTATATTAGGAAACGCTTAAGCTATGGAACCGAAGAAAAAGTCGATGAGATGGACCTTAAGAACTCCATCATCATATGACTTTGCCTCATTTTTCCCTGCATACGGGGCAAAATGGGGTATCTATATGTGGCCAAACGGGCGGGGCGGTTGTGTTATTTAGAATCAATATTTTTATAAGACAAATTTTATTTTTTTAAATACTAACCAAGACTATTTATATTATAATTAAATTTAGTATATACAAAATTTATAAAGAATTACCCCAAGTAACATTATTACCACTCAAGGTTTTATTAATTTGGTTCCTAGGTTATTTAGAGGGTGCTGTTATGGGTTTTAGGATCAATTTGGCTACATAAGGGTAATTTATATTGCCAATTACCTAAAGAGGTGTTATACAACCAAAAAGTGATTTATAAAGGGAGTATAATAAAACAGATATTCCTTCTGTATCTTTTAGATACTTTTGGTTTTATTGATGTCTGATTTATAAAACTCTTTTACCTAAAGTTTTTAAAAAGAAATAAATATAAACTTTGGTCATTTAGTTTTTTGCATTACTTTAGGTCATCACAAAAGTTTTTTATAATAGAGCTAAAAGGTTACCTTATATCCTTTTGTTTTTGGATAGGCGGTCATATAGAACCTAGTTTCCTTAAGGTTTTTAAGAGTGGTAAATATAAACTTTAGACTTTTGGTTTTTGCCATTACTTTTGGGCATTTTAAAAAGGTTTTATAGGAAGGCTTAAAGGTAAACTTAATTCTTTTGTATATATAGTTAGCCATAGCTGTATATTAAATATTATTTAAATAGGCGGCCATATAAAACTTTGTTTTCTTAAGGGTTCTAACAGAAGTAAGTAAATACTTTCTTGTTTTATTTTTTTTAGGTACCTATTTCTGATCAAAATAATAGATATACCTAGGTACAGATTGGTTTAGACGGCCAATATAAGTGATTGCCCTCCAACCTGCAGGCACAACGAATATCATTGCACTGGCCCTCTCGATTGTGTCGAAATTGCACGATAAAAATCATTTAAAAGTGTTGAATTATACGCTTTTAAACACTTTAAAAAACAAATACAAAAAAGTTAAGTGAGGTTATGTTGACTATGTTTACTTTGTTCTTTTTTGTTGGTTTCGTAAGGGCACTCAAAAATACGTGTTGCGATACAGTAACAAATAAAACCAAGTGACCACTATAAAACCATAATGGCGTATATAAATTTATTTAAAAAATATTGTAAAGAGAAAATATTTATCCAGTCGTTTTAGCAGTGTGTTTTAACAATAATTTTACTTTAATCTTGATTTATGTAAACCAAACAAATTTTTTTAATGGTGAATAGTGTAAATTATTTTTTAATTATTTTAAATATTTGTTATTTTGTGATCAAAAAACTATTAAAAAGCATTTTTGAGCTGGCGCGCTTATTTTGAAAGCTTTTCAGATACGATTTTATCAGAAAAATAAATCTGGCAGGCAATTTGATCATCAACAAAACGACAAACTCGGTATATTTTTATGTGATAAAATAATTTTGGAACTCTGACATTTTTGGCAATTTTGTGACCTAAATTATTTTAAATAGCCATTGTGAATCTAAAATATCGCTATAGCTTTTACAGGAAAACTTTTTTACTCAAAGGTATTATGGTATTCAACAGAATCGCCATGATACCAAATTACCAAATCTAGTTTTATAATAGGATAGAGGACGTTTCTGAGTTACTTTTAGAACCTGGCATAATAGCTTTAGGCTCTAAAAGGTTCTATACTGGTGGAGCTGAACTGGTTATAGTGAGTTTAATACATAGGTTACCACCATCAATTGGGGAGTCCCATTTAGGAGGTCTAAGGGGTATATAAGGGTAATGAGAACGTGCTAGCGACCAAACATTGAAACTATGGTTTGAAGGAAAGGCGCTGGCAACTGGCTTCTGCTATAAATAAAGAAATGTTACTTCGGACAGCACCTAGTTATCGACTCTCCCACATGAGTTTTTCACCCACAACATAAAATAAAACTCAGTAATGTTACCAAAAAAATTTTTTTGGGGCAAAATGGGGTAAAAAAGGTACCCCGTTTTGCCTCCATAAAGATTCCCGTTTTGTCCCAAACCACCAGCGAAATTCACACAAAAATCATACAGAGTAATAGGCTTATTTTACGGGCAACGCGTTTAATTATAAATAATACATAAACCCACTAATTGTTCAAAAAAAAATGTACCGTCACAAAATGCGCATTTTTAATAAACAAATAAACCAACTTAAGCTCAGCCGACCGGCACAGTCATGGCGATTGAACATCTAATATTAAGAGGTTTTATTCTTGTGCAGTATACCTAAAAGTGTGGTAGCCCGTTTTACCCCGTACCCCATTTTGTCCCTCTTTCTCCTATACCTGACGCAAACAGTAACATCCAACTAATGCTAACTAGAAGTGGGAAGGTCAATTTGAAACAAATATCGACCACTTAATGAGAGATACCCTTAGCTAAGTGAGCATTTAGTTTGTAAATATTCTCAGTTTCACTAAAATCATAAAGATGGCCAGCTTTTAGGGTCGAATACCCGTACGTGCAGCAATGGAAAGAGAAACATTTTTTAGCTTCGTTTTTCCACCTTTGTAAGTTATCTTGTCGATTAAAAGTTAAAGAATCTATGTTAGTATATGTTAATATAAAGAAAAACTGGTTGCTTCTTTCTCGTAGCACTAACGTACGTACACGTAAGTAATATCTTACCTTAAACGATTTTAACCCAATAGATAATATTAAGGTTTGTTACCCAAATTTTAAAGCTTCCGAAATCCTTGACACTCGTTTTATTACTTCCGCAATAAGTCTCTTCGTCTGCTATACACTGGAAAATTCACCCAATAAAGTACATCTCGCTGGCGCCTATGTTAGTAAGTATGCTATAAATTTCGCTACCAGTGTCTTAGTTTGACACCGCAAGGCGCAAGTCTCCACAGAAAATGGTTCAAACATATATTTGTTTTTAAATTTACAGGTTGATTTTTTTAGAAGGTAACTCAGGTTCTTCGGTTATTTATCATACGTTTTTCGAGGGTAAATTTTAACTTGTGTTTTTATTTTTTATTTCTTTATTTTATATTTTTATTATCTTATTTATAAAAAAAATTTCGATCGATGAAAATTCTAAAGGGTCTGCTATTTAAGCTATTTACCTTGTTTCAATAAGGCAAGACTCGTCTAATCTACACATTTATCATCGCATCGAGAAACACAAAGCGTCACAAATACGGCAATGATAACATTAACTCGCTTACCGATATCATTTATTTCCCTAATTCCTGACCCGTGGGTAAAAAAAGAGATGACATGATATATTTACCACATGCCAAAAAAAGACAGCTCTGAAATATAACCCACGGGTCAGGGCTAACCCTGTATTGATAAACCGATCCTAAGTGTGGAAACAAGACCTGCAACTTAACCCGACCGGCGGCCATATCCTACGGCCAGTTGAGCTTATGACAAACCCTGTTGGTATTTATGCAGTAAAATAACATGGCATAACAAAACATGATAAAAAGATACCCAACTTTTATCTTTTTATGTCATATCTCCTGTGAAGTAACATTACACACATGACTGCAACGTCATTATTTACGATTTTTCACCATAACCCTTCTTTTTTATTGAGTTTGGATGGTTTTAATGCCTTTTTTTCTTAAAAAAAAAAACTAATAAGGCAAAAAAGGTTAACAAAACGTCAGATATCAAATATTTAGGTACATATAGTATGGGGATTACATGAGCTACTTTTGGGCAAAAGAACTAAAGTGTTGCCTTGTGGATGACATTAAAACAATAGTAAGTATTTGCCCCGTAAAAATTTAGACTGGTTTTATTTTTACTAATCCAATCATCAAGACTTGTACTTACAGATCTACCTATCTACAGCATTTTCTTAAACAAGTCGATAATACCCAAAGTGTCAGGTTTAAAAAATATATATTTTTGTTTTCTATTTTCAAGTTTATCAATTAAAACTTTAATTCAAATTTATAATCATTTGATATTCGCATCTTTTTCCGGTCGTGGATGTATTAAATTTCTTATAAATAACGAAAATTCCTCTAAAATGTAATTTCTAAATTCTTTTGAAATAATTTTTATTTATGTAGTAGTCGAGCATTTCAGAGAGAAAATATATTGAATAAAAAATCGTTGTTTGGCCTAACTTTAATTAACTCTGATATCGATTGATTGAAAAGTTTTTTAGAGACAACAACTAGCTAATGTTTTGATTTCTGGTGTTGTTTTAGACCGTGTGCCCCAGATAATGCATTATTGTATATTATTACAGAGAGTCACGAAAACATTCAAAATTTTTGATTGAAGGTTTGCTTAATATTATTTATATTAATGCGTATAATTAATTTTTAATTAGAAACACTTTTTTTTTCCTTTTTTGTACCCCTATGAAATGTGCACTAATGCTAGATAAGATTTTTGAAGATCGCGGAAAACAAATTTTAACTGCTTCAAAAACGATCTCGCGAAAATTTTTGAAAAAGTTGACACTTTTCGAGTTATTAGCAGAAATCTGTCAAAGCGCACATTTAAAGGAGGGAATATTCCCCAACCACGGATTAGGATTGCTAGCCCTTTGTAAAATGTTCATGAAAGTAACATTTCTATTAATACAAAGAATGTTGTTTTACCTATAAAACGCAGTATTTCGCTCAAATCTCGTATAAAAGACATGGGTAGTGTAATTAGAATATTTCAAGGTTACTAAATATTTTATTACTAGCACTAAACCAAATCGGCTTCGCCCTGTAAAAAAATATGACGCAGTGTAATCTGTGTATTTCATTAAAATCGATTAAGCAGTTTGTGAATTCATAAAAAAAAAAGAAGAAACAAATTTGCTTTATTCCTACAGTATACCCCTTAAGATCAATGGTAAAAGGCATTAGTTTCCATGTTTGTAGCGGAAATGCAGCGCCGTTATTTAGGCCCGTGCATTAATCGTATTGAGGATTTAGCCTTTGAGCCCTTCTGATCAGCCTTTGAGGATGCTCTCCCAATATTCACTTAGTTTTGGACCATTGTCTAATACTCCGATTTACCCGTTTGTTTTGACAATAAGATTTTTGTTGACTTTAGTATCTATATCGTACTTAAAATATACATTTTCCGTTATTTGTACTTTGCCAATGAAAAGAATAAGAAATCTGATTAGCGATTTGGTCCTAGATTAGTTCCACATGAAAAGAAGCAATACTGTTTTATTGTTGCAATAATTGTAAAATATACTTTCAACCAATTTTATGCAGAAAACGTTAAAAATGTTTTACTAAAAATGCTAATTATTGTATCAAGAATACTGCGGAGACTTTTTTGCCTCAGGTTAAATCACAAAAAGCAAATTACAATTTGTACCTTCATAGCCTGCGAAGAAATGGAGAAAAGTTGCCTTCGATGACAAAAAAACTGAGATAACGCCAATCTCGTCGTGACGTGTGTCCATAATCGTTTGACATTGTTACGAGCTGAAAGTAGTTTGGTCAAAATCGTCATGCTAATGACGGTTAAAAAATTTTATAAAATACTAAACTTTTAACGAAGCATTGTATTAATATGCTGTTCTTGAAATATATAGAACATATTTGTCTCAATATTTTGTGTTTTAACTAAAAACTTTGTAGGACCTTTCGTTTCTGAGATATTTACAAAAACCTGTTTTCAATGCTAATATACTCTGGAATTCACTTGTAATAAAGTATTGGTCAGTCAGATCGGTCATTCAAAACTCTAACCCCCGGGTTAACGATTAAAGTGCGCTAACATATCGTCGTTGATCTTACAAACTGACGTAACTCATTTATTAATTTTACAAGAGTATCTCGAATAACGTCTATTTGTGAGAGCTAAAATATGAATGTTTTGAGATATGACAAAGGGATAACATCGTACTGCTTTAAAACTTATAGCGTTTAAGTTACGACACTTTGTGAAATAAAAGAACGACACAAATATGGTAGTATTATGGTCTTATCTCAAAACAGCATTTTTTTTAGATACCTCAGTTTGTAAGATCAACGACGATATGCTTACACGCAAGCGACACCTATCTTACCGTAAGCCAGTTCAGTGGCGTGGGCAGAAATGAATCATGAGGGGGGCTTGAGCGCAGATTTATAGCTGAGATGAATCCTGAGAGGGGGGGCTTGAATGCAGATCGATACATTTTAATAATTTTAATCTTGATTTTTGGATAACATTCATGTTTTAGGGGTTAATATTTAAGGCCCTGATAGGGTTTTCAACCTCTAAGCTTCTCCCCCTGTGTACGCCATTGCGTAAACTGTGTGATTTGTGTATGATGCTAGATCTTTAAGTCCTTAAAATTTTTCTTATCGACAGCATTATCCTTCGTGCATAAATGATGACCACTCTTTAATTCACCAACCTATAAATTTTGAAATGAGCAATTCTAAGAACCCTATCTGAGGGCACGGCAGTACCTTGCCAAGTTCGCGCAACTGCTGTACCGTCTTTTCTTGAAACATATTAGCCCATATTTGATCTATCTAAAACTTCGGAATGACCTACGAATCTCAAACTTTGCACAGTCGTAAATATTCATAGAGTTTACAACCCCTCCAAGTTTCGTGGATAGACTCACTGGTGTATAGATCATCAAAATTCTACTGTACTTCCAAACATGCTACAAAGCTGAAATTTGCTGGAAAAAAAATCAAAAAACCCCAAAATTCTAATGAATTGTAGATCACCCTGGAGAAGGTGAAGTCCTTGAACCATTGTTAAAGGAGAAGAAACGAAAAGTCCTGCTTACTTCACAAATATTTTATTGTCTAACCACGACGCGTTTGGTTTTTTAAAAAACCATTATCAAGTGGTCTGGTCTGTAAGAATAATGAAAAAATATAATTAAATTATAATATTTAAAATAAGATATGCTTAAAAATACTTACAGACAGTTAAGAATCGTCTTTGAAACAAATGAAAAACTGGAACACACAAAAATAAAAAATTAAAAAACATTTAGAATAGTCTAAATCAACATACAGATTAAAAATCAGTCAAACGGACATAAACACGTAATTTTTATAAAATACAATTAATTGAAAAAGAAGATATAGGTTAATCCGAAACAAGTACAAAGCGACATCTAACATAAAATAAATAATGTAATAAATGAACAGAAACAATTTAAAATTGACAAAATCAATAAATAAAAGCAGACAAGGAAATCTTATTTGAAATTGTTTAAAACTTTAGCTACCTCTTTGAAGTGGGCGTTAGTAGTGGTTTCATTTAAACTAACTGACGATTGATCAATTTCGAGTTTAGCAATCTCAAAATTTTCCAAAAAATTCAATTTTCTGCCGTTTTGGGTATCATGTAACATTCTAAAATTATTCTCTATATTAAAAGAATGTCCCGTTTCCCTCAAATGCATGCCAAAAGCGGATCTTTTATCCTTTGGGGACTTCTGCGAGTTGAAATGTTCACGAAGCCTAACCTTAAAACTACGGCCCGTTTGTCCCACATATTTAGCGGGGCAGTTATCGCAAGAGAGTAAGTAGACTCCGCTTTTTTCTATGGTTGGAAAAGTGGTCTTTTATTCTCGAAAAAAGGCTTTTAATATTTAAAAAGGATTTGTAAGCAATCTTAATATTGCAATTTAAAGAATTTAAAACATTTCCCACTTTCAAAGAGATGCTGCCCAGATACGGTAATTTTACATATTTAGGTGGTTGGTATGGAGGAATGGAAATATCCAATGGATCAGTCAATAGATTTTTTTAGTAAAGAATTATACTTTTTCTTTCTTCTTCGAGAATAAAAGACCCAACTCCAACCATAGAAAAAAGCGGAGTTCACTTACTCTCTTGCGATAACTGCCCCGCTAAATATGTGGGACAAATGGGCCGTAGTTTTAAGGTTAGGGTACGTGAACATTTGAACTCGCAGAAGTCCCCAAACGATAAAAGATCCGCTTTTGGCATGCATTTGAGGGAAACGGGACATTCTTTTAATATAGAAAATAATTTTAGAATGTTACATGATACCCAAAAAGGCAGAAAATTGAATTTTTTGGAAAATTTTGAGATTGCTAAACTCGAAATTGATCAATCGTCAGTTAGTTTAAATGAAACCACTACTAACGCTCACATCAAAGAGGTAGCTAAAGTTTTAAACAATTTCAAATAAGATTTCTTTGTCTGCTTTTATTTATTGATTTTGTCAGCAGGACTTTTCGTTTCTTCTCCTTTAACAATGGCCCAAAATTCTAATTCACTCCCTTCCCCTATACATGTATAGTTATGTAAAAGTAACATTGCCGACTTCCAGAAACGCTAATGTAAAACTATCATTGAACACTTCCAGAAACGCTAGAAACCTGAGCTTTGAAAGGCCGATAGAAACTATAATAAAACTATAGAAAAAATTACAACACACCAAAATTCTAATTTACTTCCTTCCCCTATAAATGTAAAGTTATGTAAAAGTAACACTGTACACTTCCAGAAATCCTAGAGAGCTGTTCTTTTTAAGACTGAAAGGCACTATGAGCCCTCTCCCCCTGCGTACGCCATTATTTGACTTATGTAAAACCCTAATTCGGAATGAGTTACGAATCTCAAACTTTGCACAGTCGTTAATATTCATAGAGTTTACCACCCCTCCAAGTTTCTTAGATAGATCACTGTGTGTGTTCTTGAATCTTGCAAAGGCATTCAACACAGTGAATCACTCAAAGATGTTGAAGACTTTGCAGAATGCGGGAGTACGAGGTGTGTCGTTTAGACTATTCGAGTAATTTTTAAATGAAAGAAAGCAGTATACTAGAATTAATAACCAAACAAGTAAAGAAGAAAACGTTGTTTTTGGCATACCTCAAGATACAGTGATAGGTCCTATTCTTTTCACCATCTATATAAACAATATTCTCGAACATCGGCTTCAAGGAACGATCTTGAGTTTCGGTAACGATACCGTTTTTTTCTTTGAGGCAGACTCTTGGCAGGAATAAAAAATTATTGCGGAGAGAAACTTAAATGAAATCTTTGACATCTTTAATTACAAACTACTAACAATAAATTTTGATAAGACATATTTTATGCCGTTCTCTTGCAATAAAAGAAATTTATCAAATTATGATTGTCTTTTAGTGAATAATGTAACAATAAATTCTATAAATTCTGTTAAATACTATAAATAAATATGGAATATCCACGTAAAAAAAGTCACAAACACCATAAGAATAATGCTATTTAGATTTAAATATCCTAAACAAATTTTAAACATAAACCATCTTTAAACACTCTACTATGGCTTAGTCGAAAGAATATGATTCAAGTCTAAAAAAAACAAAATATTACACAAAAAGCTATTTTAGAAACTATGTATTATAGACATTTTCTATATCCTGCAAATCGAATATTCCAAGAATCAAAAGTATTGGATATGAGACAAGTATACTACTAAATATCAGTTGAGTTTATTTTGCTTTAAAAATAGGAGTAATTTAAAATAACACTCGCATGAAAAAAATACGAGATCTACCACTCAGTAGAACATAGAAGAGCAAAAAGCTTTCAAAAATATAGGTGAAAGATATCAAATGTATTTATTTCCAAAAGTCTTTAATCACTTTCCAACAGACCTAAAAAAGTCTACAAAATACAGTTAGATTAAAATCGTTTAAAACATTAGTGAAAACAAAACTCTTTATGCTTTCTAGTGAAAAAATGAATAAAATAATAAATCTTTGAAATAATAAATAATTATAATTAATCTTTACAATAAATATTTTGTGCATGTGTCAATAAAGTAAACTATTAACTGGTTTATAATTAGCAAAAAAAAATTTTATATTGATATTAAACTGAACTAAAATTTTGAGTTAAGTGTTAAAAAATAGTTATTTAAACAACAAGGTTTGAAAACGACTCTTTGCACACGATCGAGACAGTTTGGTAGACCGAGCCGAAGGCGAGGTCTACAAGTCGAGGGAGTGTGCAAAGAGGTTTTCAAACGAGTTTTTTACAATATTTTTTATACGACTGCTAATAAAGAAAGAAAAATCAAATTTTAATTTAACTTGTTTTTATTTCCGACATTTTTACAACAAAACTTTAAAAATTCAACAATTTTTTGACGTATCTAATCAACAAAACATACGAGCAGTGACGGTTGCTACGGAACTAAGCTAACTTATATTGATGGGTGACAACAACAAAAATCACAATGACGGGAGACCCGTATGCAGAAATGACATAGGCGTGCGCAAAAATGACACAAGCGTGTGCAAAAAGTTTTGCACACAGCGTGAGCAAAATGCCATTTTCAGATCGTGTTCTCCGTGCGCAAAACCCCCTTTTACAAGACAGTCATATAAAAAAAATATATATAATTAGTGTGATTTATCATATTGGATTTGCTTGTGTAACTAAACAAAAATGCCTAGCGCGACGTTTGTCTTTAGGATTGTAATTCTATGAGCATAATTTTGTTATGATAATTTGGACTAAAACTATACTTCCAGACATGCTACAAAGCTGAAATTTGCTGGAAAAAAATCCAAAAACCCCAAAATTCTACTTACTCCCTTCCCCTATACATGTAGATTTATGTAAAAGTATCATTGCCCACTTCCATAAACGCTAGAGAGCTAAGCGTTGACAGACTGATAGAAACTGTGATAAAACTATAGGACAACATTTTAAAACCTCAAAATTATGATTTGCTTTCCTCCCCTATAAATTCAAAGTAATGTAAAAGTATCATTGCCCACTTCCAGAATTGCTAGAAACCTCAGCTTTGAAAGGCCGATAGAAACCATAATAAAACTATAGAAAAAAATTAGAACACACCAAAATTCTAATTTAATTCCCTCCCCTATAAATGTGAAGTTATGTAAAAGTAGCACTGCCCACTTCTAGAAACACTAGAGAGCTGTTCTTTTTAAGACTGAAAGGCACTATGAGCCCTCTCCCACTGCGTACGCCATTGCGTAAACTGTGTGTATTGTGTATGATGCTAGATCTGTAAGTCCTCACAATTTTTCTTATCAACAGGGTTATCCTTCATGCATAAATGGTGACCACTCTTTGATTCACCAACCTATAAATTTTGATATGAGCAATTCTACGAACATATTTTATGCCGTTCTCTTGCAATAAAAGAAATTTACCAAATTATGATTGTATTTTAGTGAATAATCTAACAATAAATTCTGCAGATTCTGTTAAATACTTACGAGTCCACATTGACAAACGTCTAAAATGGAATATCCACGTAAAATAGTTTAGATTTAAAAAAAAAATCTTAGACAAATTTTAAACATAAACAATCTTCAATCACTTTATATGGCTTAGTCGAAAGTAGACTACAGTACGGCATCTTTGCATGGGGGGGGGGGGCGTATATGATTCAAATCAAAAAAACTTAATATTACACAAAATGCTATTTTAAAAACCATGTATTTTAGACATTTTCTATATCCTACAAATCGATTATTCCAAGAATCCAAAGTATTGGATATGAGACAAATATATAAGTTAAAATTTTCTGGAAAAAAAACAAAAAACCCCAAAATTCTAATTTATTCCCTTCTCCTGTACATGTAAAAGTAACATTGCCCACTTCCAGAAATGCTAGAGTGCTGAGCTTTGGCAGACTGATAGGAACCATGTTAAAAAGCTATGTAAAAGTAACATAGCCCACTTCCAGAGACGCAAAAAATCTGAGCTTTGAAACGCCGCGCCGATAAAAACTATAATAAAACTATATTAAAAAATTAGAACACCCCAAAATTCTGATTTACTTCCCTCCCCGACAAATGTAAAATTATGTAAAAGTAGCACTGCCCACTTCCAGAAACGCTAGAGAGCTGAGCTGAGAACTAAAGAACCCCAAAATTTTAATTTACTCTCCTTCTGATTGGTATACGGCGAAAAATTTTCTATTGCTGGTTCAAATTAATTTTACCAATCAGTAAATAAAGAATCAATAAACATGAAAATAAACGTCAGTTGAAAATGCACTTACCCCTTGTTGCGAGAGTTTTTTTTCCATGAGCTCACTTTTCAACACGTGTGTATCAAACCGATTCTCGTAAATTGTGTTGTCCATCGCGCACCCGCGTACTATGCAAATTCAACATTTTTGGGATGCGCGAATGAAACGAGCAGAGGTGCTCACAAATAAAATGTTTCATCGCATTCACCATAACTCTAAGCAAATGCGAAAAGCGAATTGAATAAATAAAAATGAAAGAAAAACAATTCCCTAAAAAAGTATTTACAAAAGGGCGGATTCCGAACACCTTCCCTTATAAATGTAAAATTATTTAAAAGTGACATTGCCCATTGTACCTCCCTCCCCTATACATGTAAAGATATTTAAAAATAACATTGTCCACTTTTGGAAGCCCTAGAGAGCTGAGTTCTGGAAGGCTCATAGGAAGTATGACAAAACCACAGAAAAAATTAAAAACCTTAAAGTTTTAAATAAGGCATTGCAAAAGTTTTAAACAATATTCGCATATTTTAATACTTTAAAAATTAAAGCTTATCCAATTCCTTTAAAAAAGAAATGAAATCATAACAAAAACATTTTATATAAAAAAAAACCAAGTACGTGAAAATGGTATTCCGTAAAAAGAATTGGGATAAAAGTAAAGCCTAGTTCTCCAATAAAATTTTAAAATGAAAGGTTCCTACTAGTCTGAAAATGTTTTTTTTTTAACTTGCCTTTTGTAACCAAAAACTTCGTAGGAGCTTTAGTTTCTGACATATTTACAAAAAACTGTTTTCAAAGCTGATATATCTTGACTTCTCTTGAAGTATTATAATGAGCTAACTAGGAAGGTATCAGATCGGTCATGGATCCATTTATTTTTTTGATAAAATAAAATGTGGAAGAAAGTGTCATGGTAAATTTTCGTCGTGGTGCACATATTATTAACTATTATCCCTGCAAGCTTTGCCTCGACTTTGGTCCACCGCCGCCGCTCGCCTCCACAAAAAATGCAATCATTTTCGACGACCAGCGAAATACACACACGATTTCTGAAAAATCCATTTACTGGGGAGCTTGTCCTTAATGCAATCCATAAACCCGTGGACAGGCTGCGGCTGGATCCTAGAATTCTTTGTGTTAAACCTAGAAATATTTAAATACTTAATAAATCTTATCTTACGACATTGGTAAGAGAAATAAACGAAATAATGCCTGCGAAACCATATGCTTTTAATTAGAAGTGACATATAACAAATGCAAAGGAAACTAGCAGAATTGGAAAAACTATTATGTTTCTTATTTTTTAAGATATAATGGTAATTTATACATTACTTGAATTGCTGTTCTATATTGAACAGAACATATCTTAATTGATGTAGCAAAAGTAAAACAGAAAAGTATGCTAAAAAATGGGAAAAGTCGGACTTTTGGATTTATGTCATTGTAGAAGCCTTCTTACTCAAATTTCAGGCAAATGGCGATTTAAAATGGGGTCATCAATAATTTATCGATGGTAGTCTGAATTCTTAATCTTAAGTTTGTATAATTTTTTAATATTTTTGTTAGTTCTTTAGATATAAGGTTCATTTAAAAGGGAATTAAATTGTTGTTTTTTTGTGAACAAATACTAACATATGAAATGGTTTTTCTGTAAAGATGATACGGCAAAGGATGGTAGACTAAATCCTTAATCTTAAGTTTGTATCATTTTTTAATATTTTTGTTAGTTCTTTAGATATAAGGTTCATTTAAAAGGGAATTAAATTGTTGTTCTTTTGTGAACAAATATTAACCTATGAAATGGTTTTTCTGTAAAGATGATATGGCAAAAGTTAAAGCAAAAGTTAAAAAAAATTACATTAAAAAAGTCAACGACTTTTTAAATGTATTTTTTTTAACTTTTGCTCAAATCAATTTTTTTTAGTATTTGAATCATTTTTTTTTAGTATTTAAGACGCAAAGCCCAGGTATTTCTTTACTTTTCAAATTGGTGTCCTATTGCAATTAAAAAAAGTTTTTATAGATTTTTGTAAAACTAATTTAGCAAAACTTATAAGCCAAAGGCCCTCCTACTCAAATTGGAGGCAAACATACGTTGATTTAAAATAGTGTGAAATATTACCAATCGATCTAGGAGAGTAGTTACAAAAATCTTCCGCAACTATTCCACGGGATACCAGTGGCGGATCCAAGATTTCCAGGGGGAGGGGCCAAGGAGGAAGCAAAAACCAAAATATTTCCTAGTTTGCGTGTCTGAAATTTAAATTTACAGGTGACAAATAGCGCTAAAATTTGTAAAATATTCAGTATTTTTTATAAAAAAAATTGGTGTTGCGGTAAATTTTCTTTAAAATTGCGTTTAATGCATTGGAATTTTCTTTCCTTGAACTAAGAAAATGTCAGGGAGGGGGGATATCTGGGCTCCTGTACCTCGCCCCCTGGATCCGCCACTTAACTAGATGGTTAATACAAGTTTTACATTTGAATCTCTTACTTTTTTATTCCATTAGTAAAAAAAAATTACCTTTTCAACCAGATTCTATTGCAGAATAGCTTTTGTTAGTTTAATTTCGCAAACATTTTAGCAACCACAAATCCTGTATCGACGATATTTGTTTTAGCGCTATATAGTCCACTCAACGAGAGGGTTGTAGAGAGCATGGATGGGGGGAGCATTTTTCCCTAAGGGAGTAGTTTTAGGGTAGTTAGGGCATTATCATATCAAAAGTCGACTCACTAGCCCTCCCGCTTCAGTGGCGGAAGGGGGTCAAAAGGTGAAATTTTTCAGTTTCTTGCCTATAACTCGATTACGGCGCGCGTTGTACAAAAAAATGTCGCATTAAAAATTAAAGAGCATTAAAATACCTAGAAAATAAGCATGCTAGCCTGACCTTTAGGTCTAACAGATTTTGAGAGAGTGGCAACCAAAAACCCTTAATTTTAGAAAAAAATTGTAAAAAACGCCAACGAAGTGCAATCAATTAAAAAAATATATATTTATCTTTAAATATCTGATCATAAATAATTTAAAGTTACAGGCGTTTCAGTTTTAGGCTAATATTCCTTGCTTTAACTATGACCTTCTTCATCATCATCGATATCATTATGAGTCTTTGTACATGCAATCGACTTTAAGGGCACTAGGACGGGGCAAATTAAAAGCAATAAGTATTATTTGAAAACAAACTAAGGAAAAACGTTCTCACTTACAATGGAAGTATTATTATTATTATTAAGAGATATAACTTTATTGAGCCACCTAAAAAATTCAATACCTAAATTTTAAAATCATATTGCATATGAAATAAAATACTCTGCCAATATATGGGCACCTAAGCTCACACTAGGTGCTATAGTTATAGTGTACGGGTGAGGTAATTAAACTAAAAACAAACTGAAATATATTTTATTCAACTCCAGATTGAATTACCTCTCGTTTGATACCACACAAGCTATATTTTGACTTAAACTCTAATTTTTGAAATCTACCCCCACCTTTTTTTAACTAAAATGTATTTTGTGAAAATACTTTCGCGGCCATCGTACAATGGTGGGTGTGCTTTCGGGCTGTTCGGCCGTCGTCGTTGGAAATTCGTTCTCGACGTTTCGCCATCTCGAGTGGATGGCATCTTCAGGAGATGTTGACTGTTTGTCGGCTTCTCGAAGACTGGTGGTTAGTCTGTCGCGGGCGCAGGTTATATATGCTATGGTGGGCGGGGCGTATATCAGAGCTGGTCGGTGATTGGTCACATTCCCTTGATTCAGTTTTGTTATTGTAAGCGAGCCGTTTAGTGTTTTTAAGAACCGGTACCCATGTTCTGTTAATTTTAAGAGTTTCTTCAGATCTGTTGAAGTTCTGCTGGTGTTTATGAATTTCGATTGCTTCTCTATAGAGTCTTGGATAGTATGAAGAGGAGGCGCAGAGAACTTGTGTGTCTTCGAATTTTATTCGGTGGTCTTCATTGTTTAGTGTGTGGTCTGCAACTGCGGATTTTTCCGTATGTCCGAGTCGACAGTTGGCTTTGTGTTCTATGATTCTTGTGTTTACGGACCGTTTGGTTGTTCCGATGTAGATACTTCCACAGGTACAGAGAATGCGGTATACCCCCGAAGAACTTAGTGGGTTCCTTATATCCTTCGCAGATCTGAGGTGGTTCTCGATCTTCTTAGATGGCTTGAAGATCGTTTTTATGTTGTGTTTTCCCAGAATACGTCCGATCCTATCTGTCACTCTAGGGATGTAGGGCAGAAAGGCTCTTGAAGTAACTTCGCGGCTGCTCAGTCCACCGCTACTGTTACTTCTAGTGCTCGGCTTTGGGCGTATACATTTATCTATGTCGCTTTGAGTGTATCCATTTGCTACGAGGGCGTTTTTAAGATGGTTTAATTCTTTGTCTAGATGTTCTGGTTCGCAGATTCTTTTCGCCCTCTCTACCAATGTTCTTATTAGCGAAACGTCGAGAACGAATTTCCAACGACGACGGCCGAACAGCCCGAAAGCAAATCCACCATTGGACGATGGCCGCGAAAGCCTTTCACTATTTGTACGACGCCTCTACAGGGAGGAAGTTTCCACTCTTCATCTACGCTTGGTCGCACTACGCAAGAAGAAAGCGCAACTACTGTCTTCGCTGACTTTCTTATTACGCTGTCGCGATGAGAAGGTCACGCCGAATATCCTGAGATTTAAGCATACCATGAAAACACCTCAAGCCTACAGAATCTATAGAAGAAATGAAGATGCCCTTTTAAGAGAACGGATCCATTCAACTAGATCGCAACTCGCACGCACAGACAAGGAACTACTCTCAATTTTCTATCACCTAGCCAACACCATGCACAAATCAGACTGGGACAAAATTGATGCTATTTCCTACAGATCCATGGAAAACGAACACCACAGAAGTACGGAGAGGCAGAAAACCAAATACCAGAGACTAACTGACGACAACAACAAACGGGATAACCAGCAGCCCATCCTTGATTCTACAAAAACTGTCATCAACCTATCGGACCGCCCGCTTTCTCAAAATGAAGTCTCAGTACTCTCTAAGGGGGGGAACTTTGCTGTTGCACCTAGGGAGGTTCCCAAGGAGGAAATAATTGCCAACTTAGAATCTGATATTAGAAAGTTGCCCGAAGATCAGGCAGAAGAAATACGCATGGAGTGTTCACAGATTTTGCGAAAAGCCAAACCACCAAAACGCAACATTACAAGGATGGAAGAAAAAGCCATTAAGGATCTCAACAAGGACGAAAACATTCTGGTACTGCCTGCCGACAAAGGAAACGTCACTGTAGTATTGAACAGGGATGACTACAACAGAAAGATGGTCGATCTTTTAGAACCCTCAACATACAAGAAGCTAAAAAGAGATCCTACACAACCCCCAATTAAAAAAAAAGTGAATCACTTAATTAAGATTTCTTCATTGGAGGACCCAGTCAAGAAGATGCTATGCCAAATGAAGCCCTGACTCCGAGATTGTATGGACTACCAAAAATCCACAAAAACGATGTGCCTCTTCGTCCTATTGTCAGTACTATAGGCTCACCAACATACAAACTTGCGAAACATCCTGCTTCACTCTTGCAACCCCACATCGGACTAACGGATTCGTATGTAAGAGACTCCACCCACTTTATTGAGAAAATCAAAAACATCGTCATGGACGAGAAAGACATCTTAGTTAGCTTTGATGTTGTGTCTTTGTTCACGAAGTTACCTTTGGCCGAGGCAATGAGGGAAGTGGAACACATATTTCCGAAGGACATCACCGACCTGTTTAAAATCTGCCTAACGACATCATATTTCACCTTCAATGAACAAATTTATGAACAGATCGATGGAGTATCAATGAATAGCCCTTTATCGCCAGTGATTGCGAACTTTTTCATGGAGAAACTGGAAGAGAAGGCGTTGAATAATGCCCCTCATAAACCCAAAGTCTGGTTTCGATATGTAGATGACACTTTTATCGTTTAACCTTATGGTAGAGACAGCCTTAATGAATTTCTCAACCACATTAACAGCATACACCCCAGTATACAATTTTCAATGGAAACAGAGAACAACAGAGAATTAGCATTCCTTGACGTACTAGTAACGAGGAAAGAGGGACGACTAGGACATACGGTATACAGAAAACCTACTCACACAGACCGCTACCTAAACAACACATCTAACCACCACCCGTGTCAACGAAAAGGGGTAATAAGAACATTGGTAGAGAGGGCGAAAAGAATCTGCGAACCAGAACATCTAGACAAAGAATTAAACCATCTTAAAAACGCCCTCGTAGCAAATGGATACACTCAAAGCGACATAGATAAATGTATACGACCAAAGCCGAGCACTAGAAGTAACAGTAGCGGTGGACTGAGCAGCCGCGAAGTTACTTCAAGAGCCTTTCTGCCCTACACCCCTAGAGTGACAGATAGGATCGGACGTATTCTGGGAAAACACAACATAAAAACGATCTTCAAGCCATCTAAGAAGATCGAGAACCACCTCAGATCTGCGAAGGATATAAGGAACCCACTAAGTTCTTCGGGGGTATACCGCATTCCCTGTACCTGTGGAAGTGTCTACATCGGAACAACCAAACGGTCCGTAAACACAAGAATCATAGAACACAAAGCCAACTGTCGACTCGGACATACGGAAAAATCCGCAGTTGCAGACCACACACTAAACAATGAAGACCACCGAATAAAATTCGAAGACACATAAGTTCTCTGCGCCTCCTCTTCATACTATCCAAGACTCTATAGAGAAGCAATCGAAATTCATAAACACCAGCAGAACTTCAACAGATCTGAAGAAACTCTTAAAATTAACAGAACATGGGTACCGGTTCTTAAAAACACTAAACGGCTCGCTTACAATAACAAAACTGAATCAAGGGAATGTGACCAATCACCGACCAGCTCTGATATACGCCCCACCCACCATAGCATATATAACCTGCGCCCGCGACAGACTAACCACCAGTCTTCGAGAAGCCGACAAACAGTCAACATCTCCTGAAGATGCCATCCACTCGAGATGGCGAAACTTCGAGAACGAATTTCCAACGACGACATCCGAACAGCCCGAAAGCACACCCACCAAAATGTATTTTGTTTAACTCCAGACTCAAATACCTTTCATTTAATATCACACACGCCATATTTTCACTTAAACCTTAATTTTTGAAAGCAACCCCCACCATTTTTTCTTAAATAAATTAAATGTATTTTTTTAAACTCCAGACTCATTTAATTACCTTTCGTTTGATATCACACAAGCCTTATTTTCATATAAACTCATATAAATTTTTGAAATGTACCCCCACCCTTTTATTTGGCTTGCGTTCAAAGGATTTTGTTCATTTTTAAATGGGACCATCTCGACCCAAGACACAGGAGTTATGCGCGTTGGTCGTTACAGACAGACGGCGAGACAAAAAAGTTTCAAAATCATCTGAATGTATATAAAATTTTTTGAAATCGGAGCAACAAAAAAGTAGGATCACCATAGCTCACACTACTATAGTATAGTAGTAGTGTGAGCTAAAAAAACTTATACATCTGTAGATAAAAAAACTGATGCAATTCTGTACGTATTGATATTTGGATAGAGGTGACATGTTTATAATTAATATTATTATAATTATTTTGTTCATATTGCTTTTTTAAATTTCTGGCTCGACTTCTTTATGTTTTTTATGATTGATTAAAACGGACCCACCCTTGAAAAATGTTCTCTGACAATTGTAGATTTGATGTTGCAGTAGTCAGTTGCGCATCTACAAAAAGTCATTTCTTAAAAAAAATTTGATGCCACTGAATATTTGGTGAAAGACGAAAATATACAGTTTGCTTTAGATTCCCAATTCCATAGTTCTGGAGCTAGCTAATTTGCTAATCAAAGTTGTAGCTACTTGATAATTTGTTTAAAGTTATTGATGTTTTGTTGTTACCACACTGGGGAGATGCGACAATCGATCAGAGTAATATTTGGATAGAAGTGATGTAAAAATGTTGGTAATTAATATAATTATAATGATTTTGTTTGTCTTGCTTTCTTGAGTTTTGCTGCACATTTTTTTTAAGTCAGTAGTTTCATATTTGCCTCTGATTTTATAAATATAGGAAATGTGTAGGCATTTAAGGAACTTTCATTTGCCGGGGAGTTATACCATTTTAGCTGGTATTCCTGTTAACCAAGTTCTACTTCAGCATGCAAAGAGCGGGGATTGTAAAACCATTTAGCTGGTTTTTGGATTTTAGGGTAGTTTTGCTAAAGCCTTATAATCCTAGCTGACACAATTTGCATGCTGTTAGTAGTCCTAGCTGCTGAATTTCGTAGATGGAATATACATAGGTTTCTACTTCTTCTCTGACTGGATTTATATACACAATACAGTCGAACCTTTCTAACTCGAACCTCTCTATAAGTCGAACCTTTTAGTGGTCCCTACACATTTTTATATGTACGAGGGTGGATCAAATATAAACAAGCCTTTGTTTATAAACTAGTTATTTAGAAACATGACTCAAAACAAAAATGTTTTCTACTTTTCTACACATCCCCTTATCTGTTAATACACCTTTACCAACGGTTTGATAGTCTCTTAATCCCGTTTTCATAAAAGGATCCTGGGCGGGTATCTAACCAGTTGCGCACGAATGCCTCCACTTCTTTATTGGTCTGAAATGGATCGTTTCCTAGTGAATCTTTGAGTGGGCCAAATATATAAAAATCGCAAGGTGACAAATCTGGACTGTGTGGAGGGTATTCCAGCACACTTCAGTGCATTTCTTTGATTTTGGCCTGTGGTAAAGCTGCCGTATCAGGTCTAGCGTTGTCATGCAGGAGAAACATGTGTTGGATGGGGCGTGCTTTTCTCTTTTGGCGATAATCAAGCTTTACCTGGTCGAGTAAGTTGCAGTAGTAAGCCGCGTTTAATGTTATTCGCTCGTGCAAAAAATCGACCAACAAGACTCCTCTCCAGTCCCAGAAAACGGTCGCTAAAAGTTTGCCTGCAGAAATGATGGTACGCGGATGACGTGGTTGACTCACGTTGTCGACACGCTCATGGCCGTCGTTAATTTCTTTGCACCAAGTTTTTACAGATGACCACGAAAGCGTCTTATTTCCGAACTGTGCTCGCCATCTTGATCAAATTTCAGCAGTTTTCATGTTTTCGCATGTAAGAAATTTAATGATTATTATTTGCGCAACATTGCTGTGTACTTTCTTCTCGCTCATTGCGATTGCTCCTGGCCAAATGAGCATCGCGGCACTACCAGTTACCTACATGCTGCTGAATAGCCCTAATTCAAAATTATAACGGCCACGTTCATCTTGAATGACTTTTCCGTTAGTAAGTGTAAAAGGCTTGTTTATATTTGATCCACCATTTTAACCTCTTTAAATCGAATTTCTATAAATCGAACTCTCCATAACTCGAACTGTTTTGGTTGTCCATTTAGGTTCGAGTTATAGAGGTTCGACTGTATTGTGATCGGGTGAAGTATTTGCAACCGGGATTACCGCAAAATCTATCTTCTACAATAATGGCTGCACGGAGGTTGGATTTGTATTGCTCACAATATCCTGTGATGTTTGCAGCATTATGATTTTACTGTATTAAAATCTTTCTTTTGTAACTTTATAAGGAAAATCTAACTTATTCATTCACAATAGTCTTTTTTGTTTTGCAGCCATAGTACTCATTTTTGTAATGTTATATCTATCAAAAACAACAAGAATTGTTCCTTATCCACGTGACTTATCCATTAGAAAGGTGGGTTGGTTAGGTCAGTTTATTCAATTGGTTGGTTAGGTTGGTTTAGTAATTGAATTGAGGATCTTCTCTGCCACAAAACTTTATGCAGTAAAAAGACCTCATCAGGGAACGTTCTTAAATTAAATAACTTTTTTTTCAGGATTCTTAAATCCTTCCCTCACCCCTCGTAACGCAAGGCCAAACCTCCCCCCTTCGCCTCTTGGTGCGTTACGTAATTTATGGATGGTCACTCAAAAGCCACATCAAAATTTGATGATTTTTCTCAACAAAAGATGGACAAATAGTCCTTTAATTTTGGATCGGCCACTGACTTTAATTATAGTTTTTGTTTTAATAAAATATATTTATTCAGTTTATTTTATCAAAGGTATCACTCTTGAATAGTACAAAAAAGAATAAAATTTTGTTTTGTATTAATCACCGTAATCGAGTTATAGGTAAGAAACTGAAAAATTGCACCTTTTGACCCCCCTACGCCACTGAAGCGGGAGGGCTAGGGGCGGGGTATTTTGATATGTTAGTGTCCTAACTGGAAATAGTTGCTAATGGATCTGCTTTTATTTAATGTTAAGGGCAAATGCTTTCTTTAAAATCTTTTCATAAAAATAAAAAATATATTGGAGTTAAATCAAAACAATAAAACCTACAAAAATTAAATTAACGTTAGCCCTATCGATAAATCTCAGAAATTCTTAACGACCTACATCAAATCATTAAAACAAGTTTCAAATATAATAACTTTTTATTTATATTTTTTTAACAATTTAGAATAAATTACTCATTTGAGTCTCAAATTAATAAAAAGCAGTAAAATTATGTTAAATATTAAGAATTTTTACCTCCTTACAAAGTATATTAGTTTAAAAAATCATTTTTCCACTAGATTGTGTTGTAGAATAGCTCTTTTTATTTTAATTTTGCAGACATGCAAAATGCTTCCATTAAAATATTGCTGTTCATGAATATTATATTGATGCTAAAAAGAAATACAGTAAAATCTGCCTAAAAATTAAATAAGCATTAGTACTATATATCTTATATTATTAGCGACCTGGAACCTTCTTCAAAGTTGATTACTGTTAAATTAATTAAATAGTTGCAGCATTAAAAAAGTTTTATATTTAATCATCTTTTTATTTTACTTTGGAAAACAATTTAAAATAATTCAATTTTTATTTCTAAGAATTCTACGTCCTCAACAGAAAAAATCCAATAATGTACACAGGGACCGAGCGCTCGTTATACGAAAACCCGTTATATTATGGAGCTGAAAGACGTTGGCCGCAGATATATCCGCATGAATCCTTTTACTTCCAGCATTAACTGAATTCGGGAAAAAATGATCAAACTTACGAACAATAGTTATTTCTGATGCTAGTGGTAATACCTTTACACCAGTATTTACTAAGACTTAGCATTGTAGACCGGGTTTAAGTATCAAGTCTATAGACTTGATACCGACCGGTTTAAGTGTATTTTTTTAATATTCACAGGCCAAATAACTGCAAAGATTTAGTTCACTCCAATGTGCAATATGATAGTAAGCATTTCTCAGTGAGTTTCATCTCATATAAATTCAAATTAACTTTAGAAATAAAGAAAAACCACATAAAAATTTTGTAATGAAATGTTATTTTTTTAAAATTTAGTCCGTGCAGTCGTAGGATTCTTGTTAAAAATAGTCTCAAATTGTAGTACCACCCCTGAGGGGTGGTTTAAAGTTCGAAAAACAATAGAAATAATCCATGATTGACAAACAAACTTATATTCAAAAATATTCAAAGGTAAATAATATATAAATAACTTAAAACTATATCTGTAGCTGCATTGCCGTATTAAATACGTATCAATATTTAAATACTGTGTAAAAAGCACAAGATATATTAGAATCCCTTTTCAATTACACATTCACCAAAACAATCGAACATCGGTTTAATCGTCGCTAACTTGTCTAAAAAATTAACATGTAAAATATAGCGGACAGCTGACACTGACTTACATCGTTTTTATTCGACATTTCCTAGTGACGTTTGGAGGTTTAAATGTAGCTACCATTTTTAAACCAAAATAATATATTATTTTTATTCATTTATAACCTTTGTGTGGAAATAATGTCTTTGTTGCAACAAAAAAACAAAACCCATATTGCAAGGTATTTATAAACAATTTATATAAATATTATAAACTATTGCATTCACGGGAAAAATAAGTTAAACCTTCAACCAAAATGTAGAATTTTAAACCTAGGATTGTAGCACTTAGCACTGTAGACCATTTAGTAAATATTCGTGTTAGAGCTTACTAATTACCGATATACAGTGAGTTTTAACAAAAGCTTAACAGAGTCCTTCTTGAGTAATTTTTTATGGAATAATTTGGAAAAATCCTTGGACACGTCAGGTTTGTTTGCGATGGTAATACTTTTTGGCTATCTTAAGTGGACGGCAAGGCGACGGCTTTTTTTGTTTTGTTTTTGCATAGTTGTTCGAGAAGCTAACCTGGTACCTTCTGCATGTGAAGCCGACGACAATACCACGGCAATACCATGCCGCCTTACACGATTGCAAGAATATTCAAAAGATCTTGAAAACAAGGTCTTAATTGATATAGGGGTATAGTTTACCCCTTTATCACGGCGCGTGCTACTATAACTTAAATATAGCTAACAAAATTGACTTGTCCGGAGGTTTTTCCAACTTTCATCAAGAAATACCCGAAAGAGCCTGTGTAAGTTTTCGTTGATACCCTGTATTATAAATAAGTTTCATGATAATATTTTAGTATTCGCGAGGATATCATATCCTTAGTTGAGATTAAAGTTTTTGCAAAGTCTTAAAGTAAATGAATTTAAAACTCTGATCAATGAACCAAAACAAAAAATAAATAGATCTATGGGGCTTTACTTTTTTTTTCCAGAGATCGATAATATATCACAGATGTTGTTTGTAAAAATAAATGTTTTTTGCGATAAAAATTTTATTTTCTTTGTTAAACCTAAAAATAGTTTTTTGTATTAAATTATACTTCAAGTAAAATGATTAACTGTACGAGTAAAGTTTTAAAAATTTTATTATAGATAACATATTTGTTCCTTCAATTCTAAATTGTTAGGTTTTCTCGCATCAAAAACATAAAACACCATTATTTTTTTAGAGACCGTTTTCTGCCATTTTAATTTTTTGTCCTCGTTTTTATTGTCAAAAGGTGTATTCGTTGAACGAGGCCGGCGCAAAAAAATTAAAACAAAAAGCAGTGTCAATCCAAACGACACCCCAGTCGACAGTTAGGTGTCTCGGTTAACAAACGGAGCCGACCACGTGTTCCCAGGGGATCAATTATGCTTTGGTAAAGTCCATTTTGCGAAACGATGCTCTCAGCAGTCACTTTGGATCGCCGCTTCTCCAACAAGAAAGTAAGCTGTTTTTAACACTTTTTCTTCCTTGTTAACTAATTTGAAAAGATCCGAATGGAGACCTAAACCATAAAAAACTACTGTACTAAAGGCACACTTAAAAAAAAAAAAATATTTAAAAATGGTAAAAAACAGTTCTATTTTAAATTCTTAGCTGTAATAAATCCTGAAAAATAATGGGAAAGTTAACAGACTATAACAAAAACTTTGGGGATGGGTGCAATTAGAATATATGTCTTTTGGTGGGTTTGAAAGTTAAAATATTTTTCCAAGAGTTGGTGCTTACTTGTTTATATCGGAAACGCCAAACAGGCGAAAAAATTTGTGACCGGATATGCCAGCAAAGTACGTTTCGTAGGGATCGGCTACTCCACAAAATACGAACAGAGGAGCCATAGTGAGAGCCCTTACTTGACACTGCGTTCCACAAGGACACTTGGCGAAGATCAAATTGAAGGAAGACGCAACGCGCGAGCAAAGTTGGAGCCAGGACGAAAACTCGGTGCATCTAATCACATCCTGAGGGGCATTAAAAGAGGAAATAAAAGAGGGATTTGAAAAAGAAGCCTTTGATATGAAGGAACTTCTGTGGCCCGATATTCAGGCTTTTGTACAAAAGAAATGAAGATTCCTCGGCGAATAAGGACACAGCCTACTCGCCGGACCTAGAGCCTACTCCACACTACTATATTACTACTCCTACTACTTCATTATATTCCTATGCAGGTTTTATAAAGCCAAGGTTTTATTTGAGTATGTTAAAACTCATAATTGGCCAAGATATATTTTGGTTCAAAAATGGGAAGATTTGCCATTCGAGTCCGTCATTTAGACTTTTTTCATTTTAATTTATGCAAAAGTAATTTTTGGTCATTTAATACAATTAGTGTATTAAATGACCTTAAAGACGCAAGGTTTTTTTGCCTTTTTTACACAAGTATTTTTACCGATACAGGCTGTATACAAAATAATAATCAAAAATGTATTTTAAGTACTTGCTACTACTTACTACTTTACTTGGTACTTGATTTTCAAAACAAAATTTTGAACTTTCATTGCCCATATTTTAACATGCCGTTTCGGTTAGTAAGTATCTCTAACCGTTTTCATGTGTAAACTAAACAATCTAGTCTATGGGTTCCTACTTATACCACTTGGTGTGCAGTCAGGTGTGGCGGCCAGCCCCCATTTTAATCCTAAGACGCATGTTTTCCTTAGCAACATTAAAAATGACTTACAACAAAAGTGTTATTCTAAGAAAGTAATAAAGTCAACGATTTCTAAAATTAAAAACAAACCAAATGTAGCAAATTCTCAAAATAATAATCCGTTGGGTATTATTAACATTCCATTTAAGGAATTTCAGAAAACATAAGATGAATTGCCAAGCACTATAATATAAAAACAGTATTTTCATCGGGAAATACGATAAGAAGTTTTGTAACTAAAACAAAACCAGAAAATCCCTCAAATAATAAGGAATGTATTTACGAAATCCCGTGTGAGGGTAGTAAATTATATGTAGGTAAAACGAAACGCCCTCCTCAAGGTAGAGTAAAACATCTAAAAAGTACCCAAAGGGGATATTGAAAAATCAGGTTTAGCCAATCATGCATGGTCAAATGATGAGTCGCATTGGAGAAAACGAAAATTTATTGAAGCTGCGTTTATAATGCAGAATAAAGAAGTTTTCAGTTAACCAAGCGCGGACACACCAAACATATGGAAACCACTCCTTAAGGAAAATAGGCGTCTTAAAATTAAAAAGGGAGCGGGCCGTCATACCTAACTGCATACCAAGTAGTCCCAAATTTTGTTTCTACTCAATCATTGTTTACAAGTTTCAAACAAAATACTTGATTTTGTCAAGGAAATTATGTTCTTGATAATTAAAGTACATTAAAGGAAAATGTACTTAGAGAATCAATTACTTTTACAAATGTTGATTTATTTTTTACATGTGCTTTAAGTGCTTTTATAATGTATTTGTGACAGCTCTGATTGGCACCATTAAAGAAGATATTTCGATTTTTTTAAGTACATACCATTTGTCAATTTAAGGTGTCATCAGGGAGCGGAGACCTGTCTAAGAAAAAAACGGTAAGAAAAATAATTTTAGCATTTTTCAGGAGCCTCCCGTTTTAGTATGTGTATAAAATTTTAAACTGGTAACCGGAAGTAAAATATTTTTATGGTGGTCGATAAGTTTTGCTATGCAATGTAAAAAAATGATTTAATAATAAGATCGGATAATTAATTATGTTGTGGACTTTCTTTATCAGAAGTTTTTTACTCAATATACTGTGGTCATAAAGGCACTGGCAGCAGGACGCTGCTTCATTGCACTTTGCACACAAACTAACCTATTATACAGGGCCGATAAATCAATTGGCCGACTCGGTTTTCAGGTCAACTCTATGTAACTTATGTACACCGCAAGCGTAGCAAATTTTTTGTTTATGCTGTTTCTAACATTAATATCGATAGGCCAATGCAACGCAGGAAATAAAATATTGGCAGAATTTAGTTTAATTTAATAAAGATATTTTTGTTGGGATGATTAAGATAAGTACATTTTTAAATAGCATAAAATATTTTAAATGAAGCAAAGCCATGTAAGTATTTTCAGATATTAAGTTGCCGTCAATTTTGTTCAATTATTTAAATATTTGTTTAAAGCAATAACAATAATTACTTAATCCATAGATTTTTAATTTAAACATTTGTTTATTCAACTCAACGTTTTTATTTTGTTTCCATTTTAACTCGACCAAATAGAAGCAGCAAATACCTAAATGTCCTGTTTCGAAATATTCAACGACATTATATTAGATCAAACTAGATAGTGTAACAGGGCCTGGCGTATATGACAGTGGTACTGTCAAATAAAGTGGTCAAGGCTTAAATGTTGTTAGCTACCAAATTTGCAACAACTTAAAAATAGTAAATTAAAAGATTAAATATGATACTGATTGACTAATTTAACTCTCGAAAGGGAATTTGACGGTTCTTGAAGGAAGTGCGCTATAGGTGTTTTTCTCAATTAAATCAATCAATGTAGGAAATATATACATACCTGTTCAATTGTTCTTCATCTTCTTTTTCTTCATACACTAGACATTATAACTGCTTATGGACTATATTTTCTCTTTTTTGAGATTGGTTGCAACCATTTTTATCTTAATATTTTACACTTTCTGTTTACCTTTTTATAGGTATATTTTAAATAAATTATTATTTTATAAAATTCATTATGTAAAAATGTTTTTATAAACTAATTAATTCAGATGGTACCTGTTATAGTATGGTACTTAAGGTAAGGAAATTTTAAAATTATAAACAAAATGTTTGGCAACAAGAAAGTTTTATTTAAAAAAAGTAATTTGATGTTTAATTAAAACAGTGATAAACTGGTATAAACGATAACTCAATTCAGAAATAAATGATGGTAAATAATTAATAAAATATGTTAAGATAGAAATTGAGTTATACTAAGAATTAAATAAAAGATATTTATTCAAAGGAAAAGTATTTTCCCCTGAATAAAACTCCATTTTAAGAAAGAAGTTGACCCAAAGAAACCCAACTAAACTCTGTCCTCCGACCCGTAAAGAAATTTCTAGGTACTCTACCCCTAAATCCCTTCCACTTCTCTTTGGTGCGATCAGAGACAGAAAACTATGGTATAGAAAAGGATAGCACCAAAGTAAGAACGACAGGACCTCCAAATTCCTTCACAAGCGTTGGAACATCACTTTTTTGTTTATCCAGTTTTACAATTTAAAGAAGTTGATATAAGATAATGGCCCTAAGAACGAACTGGCCGTATACATTTAAAAACTAACCACAGTCAGAAAGCTCGCTTGAAAACTAACTGTTTTTATGTTGCCATTTTCTCAATAAATGTCTTAAAGCTAGTTACGATGCAAAACATACTAATTAATGCTTGTTAACTGAGAAAATGTTCCAATACGTATATAGAGTGCCAAATAACAAAATGTTATTAAGGCTTGCCAATGACAGTTGTTGTTTTTAAATATGACAAGTTAAGTTAAGACGAAGACCCTGGCAAAACGGGTATGGTATATTATGTATAACTATAATTTTAAACAATACTTATATGGTTGCTTTAACATATGTCTGTACTACTATGAATAGAGCTTTTTAGGTCTAGACCAGCGATAACATAAACAGTCATAAATTAAAAATAATTACTTCCAGATATATTTTCTCTAGGTTTTTGGTTTCACTGAGAAAAGAAATCAAGAAACCTGATATTTGAATTGCTTTTAAGAAATAAGTGGTCAAATATATTAAAATAAATATTAAATAAATTAAAGCAAATCTGCAAAAACCGTATTGTTACATTTCTCCCCCCTGATTTAAGTGTAAACAATTTTTTTTCAACGCTAGTCAAAATAAAATGGTTTATCACAACAAGCATTAAATAGTGCAAACAAATTTAATCAAATTAATCTAATTTATCTTTGTTCTCGTTTGTCTTCTCCTGGATATTAGCGACAATCAACAAAACATTCTGGCTGGAACAAACATCTTGAAAAACTGGACAGCAACACTGGTTTAGGTAGAACATCTTAGATCAGCTAGTCAGCAACAAACATGGTGAACGATCAGTAGACTCCAAACAGTACTGCAAGAACAGAAATCTGTATAGCTTAATAACAACGATAACTTAAACTAAATGAGGGCAAAAAAAACTTGACAAAAAAAAAATATAAAAATATATACGTCTATATATTTTTAAGAAAAATTGTACGAAAACTACTGCCGAAAAGTATATATATATATATATATATATATATATATATATATAGTCTGCTGCAGAAATTTATGGAGACAAATAAAAACATTTAAATTAACGTAGGTAAATTAAGGAAGGGAGTCTCCAATCCAAACCGTTTCCTCTATAGTATTTAGAAAAAACACCATGTATATAGTGACATCTAAATTTATACATTGGCCATCGTTGAAACGGGAACAGCAAATTCTGCAATGAATCTGCGCAGAAATATCCAATTGGAGGTTTTCTCAGCGATTGTAAAAAGACATAGCGTTGATGGCTGCTTAAGCTGATGTAAGGACCGCAATGGTGGAGTGGTTTGGTTCGGCTTGGCTTGCTGGTTTGATGGAACTGTTTTGCCTTGTAGAAAAAAACAGGCTGATAAAACTTTGCAGTAGCTGACCTAAAAATAAAGTGATTTTAATACAAGAAAAAACAATGTTTTTAAGAACAATAAACCAACCTTATGTAAAACAATAATTAAATTTAAGCTTAAATAAAAAAATAAAGATTAAAAATTTTAGATTTTATGATCATTGTTTTTGTATAAGTTTTAGATGAACTAAAACTTGTTAGACGACAAACACTTAAGAAATATTGTCTAACCAAAGAAATGTGTTTGTATTAAAAAAATATAATAAAAAACAAATTCTAAACAAAAATAAAAGTAGGAAATTACAAACACTAATTGATATTTTATTAGTAATTAGTTTAAAATGTAAAAAAAAACATTTATCATAATAATTAAAATGAAATAGTTGATCTTGAATAAAAAAAAAACTTTAAAAGAAAGTTGGTTTATCGTTTTCATTGTAATAAAAAACACTACCAGGTTAATACAACAATCTTTAAAACAAACATGGAATACTCTACCGAAAAAAACATATATCAAATCAAATCAAAATAACTCATATGATAGAATAGAAGAAAATTTAAAAAAAAATCCAATATACCAAGATAAACAATAAACATCAATAAAGAAACTTTATTACAAATTTATATCATACTTAGGATATTAATGTTATAAAAATTTTTTTAATTTTATGGTGATTCAAATTCAATCGAACAAATTTAAATAGAACAGAAAAAAGTAAATGGAACAAATATCAATAGAATAAATCCAGCCAGATGTATATACACAAAAAAAAATACTTAGAATAAAACTCCTCCTAGAATATTTCCACAATTTTTCCGAATTTTCTTTTAATTTTCGCAAAAAACAAAAATTTTCCAATTTAAACTTTTTATTTCTCAGATCTTGTTACATATTTTTATTTTAAATTGATTTAGTATAATTTTTAAAATAATCTGTTAGGTTTTTTAATTTCTAAATAGTTTTCAGTTAATTTAATTTAACTTTCTTTTAAATTGTAGGATGATTTTATACAATTTCCTAAAAACTAAGAACAGCAGCAAAACAAAGTAGGTTAAAATTGATGTCTTTGTGTATAAATTAGACATCCTTGAGTCAAAATACTTGACTTTAAAATTTAAATGAAAAAATTTTTAAACTTAAACTTGACCAATTTAGATTTTTACCGATTTTCGAGGCGGTGGACGATTTTCAATAACTCAAAACAAAATAAAAAAAATATACCTAGTTACCAACAAAGTTCTTTAAAAAAAATCTAATTGAAGCGAATGATTAAAAAAAAAACAAAAATTACAGTTGATTATTGCTTCAATTGTCTCTATTGAGTGTAAAAAAAAAAAATTCTTGAGTGAAGAAAATAATTCCTTCTCTTTTACAAAACTACAAAATAAGAACTTAGAGCTTTTGCTGCCGCAAAATATACAAAATTATTTATGCTCTAAAATACATTAAACAAAATTTATTAGGTTGATTAAAAAAAAACAACAAAACGTATATTAAGAAAAAATCCAGCAGGTTTGTTAGATACTGCAAGACTTAAAATTAAGTTATAAAAAGAAATGAGGCAATGCTTGCTAGTAAAAATAAACAATCATTTTAGAAATACTAACTTTTTTATAAAGTTTTCTTTAAAAAAAAAAAAATTATTCAGTTACTCAAAGAATTTATTTATTTCCATCAAAATTGATATAGGTAGTTTTGTTTACCATAAATACACATTTAAAAAAAAACATCAAGGCATAGTTTTAGTTGGTAACAAAATAATTTAAAGATGACAATAAAAATAAAAATATTTTAGTTATTTATTTTCTTATGTAGTGCTTAAGCCTGTGCACTAGCATATAATTTTATTACTGATAATAGAATGCAAAAAAAAAAATTAAATCAATAATAAACAAGGAGAGCAAACAAAACAAACATTAAAAAAAACATCACATTTTTAGAAGAAGATAAAACATTTTTGTAATTTAAATTAAATTTTTATATTTACCTAATGAAAAGTGCAAAAATGTCATTCTCATATAGGTAAGGAATGGTTCAGATTTTAAAAGTTATTAAGATTTTTATCTAGAAAAAGTACTTATAGAGTTAGAGTACTATAACATATTTTCATTATGGGAAAAATACAAAAAAAAAATTGTTTTATTGATAAACTAACAAAAGATTTGAAATAGTTTTAAAGGGTATTATATTGGAGCCTGGATAATATTAACGTTATCAATTCTCAATATGACAAAAAAAAACAGAAAAAGGTATCTTATCAGCGTTACGATTGCTATGATAATATCCAGTTTAAAAAAATTACTTTAAAGTGATTAAAAAAATATGTTTAAATCGAACAAGTAACCATCGATGACGTGGTTATTGTTTGGTTTACTGGAACTTAGAAAAACAAGAGTTCTCAGCGAGAAGGATCATAAAAAACTAAGTTATTTTTTAAAATAATGGACTTTACGATTTTACGTTCATATTTTAACCAATAGGTAAATAAAAACAAAACACAAAGATATGTGAATATTTATTAAAAGTAATTATTTTTCTAAATTAACACACAAGTTAAAGGATAAATTACTGAAAGTTTACAAAAGATCGAAAATGACCTAGTCATTAAGACAAATGACTATACCAAAAAAATTAAAAAGAGTTAGGTATTGAATTTTCATTGTTTAAGTAAAAAAAATATTAAAGATATCTGATAGATGCAGATATTATCTGAAGAGAAACATAGTATCTCTCTTATACCAAAGTATAGGGAATAAAACAATTAAAAGTTCTTTACACTTAAAGATGGAACTTTAGCCATAACGCGACAGAGACACTGTCTCTAGGCCAACGGCTGTTATACTGGATACCGATATACAGGATTACTAAAATTTTCCTTACTAGATTTGTGCTTTTGCACTCAGTTTGTTTTTATGCTAATTACGTATTAATATCTGAAAGAGGAAAAAACAAATGTTTGCTGTGCGCCAAAAATTTATAGACTTAGAATTTACTTACTTCATTGATGTTATTAAAACAGACTTTTTAATTATTTTTTTAGGTTTGATAAATAAAATATATATAAATTTATTATTTTAAATAATATCAAAGGTCGTAAAGGGTTGAAATAAGCTCTTCAAATTAAAAAGAGTAATGAGTTGGTCACAAAAATATTAAAAGAAAATAAAATACTACGTTATTCTGCTGTTCTTTTCTGTTTTTATAATTTCTAATTTTCCTTGTGTTAAACAGTTTTTAAAATATCACGTATGAGAACCAAACAATTTTATTGATATGACATACAGAGCCGTCTGCTGTTATGGTTGTATCTCCTAGGTTTTTTCCTAACTACACTTATTCCTACATATACCGTTAAATACTAAACATAGTAAAACTTTTAGTTACCATTTAAAATTTTAATATAATCTAATTAACCTATTTTATAACCAAGTCAGAAAAATTGCCCAACTGTCTACTATAAAAACCTGTTTTAAAACAAAACTCCATTATTCCAGTACAGGTTCTTGCAAAGCGTATAGTGACATTCGTGTACCAAATCTATAATCATGTTTCGTCATAAAAAAAAATATAGGCACGCGCACCATTTTTAAATTGAAATATGTATTGTAAAATAAAATAAAATTTATTCAACAACAACGCTTTTGTCTTCCTAATTAGAAAACATAAGACACTGTGGATTCAACACTTCCAGGAAGTGGCCATCTTCACCGAAGTTAGAAAAACACAGGTGTGTAACGAAGAAAGAAACAATTTCAAATCTTCTTGTTAAACAAACTTTTCGGTCTATTAATTATCCATTATAACTCAAAATGAGTTCCCGACATGACGAAATAGAAAATAACCTAGATCTCTTAGTGGTCTCTATAAGGTGTGACGTCTACTGACTTCATTGAACTCTCCTGATGAAATATTTATTGTCGTATCATAGGCAAAGTTTTACCTTTACCTAATAGTTTTCCCAAAACAATTTGACTTGACCCATTTTAACAAAATTACTTGACAACCCCAACCCATATATTTTTCCGCTGTTTTAGTCAGTTCACCTGTACTCCACATAAGCTATGGTTTGACGGTTACCAATTCAGCAATTTTCTTAATAAAGATTGGTTAAAACATTTAACTGACTATACCGTAATTCAAAAATTGTCTTACGATATTAGGAGACACGGCAACAAACAAAACAAATATAAACCAATTAAACATTTTAATTATAGGTATACCATTTGAAGCACCCTCTCGAGTGGAGCAGAATTTCCCTAAATAACCTCCCAGTTTTCTTCTCAATTTGCTGGGAAGTATAAAATCCAGCTAAAACACTCATTCCATAAAAAAAAACATTTTATAAAATAATCAAATCTATAATGATTCAAACAGCGAGAAAAATAAATTCGCCATCGTCTTACAAAAAAACAACAAAAGAAAAAAGGAAACGCGACGAGTTCACTTGGCGAATTATTATTGGTCTATTGTTTTATATCAATCTATATACATAAATGTATAATTCTAGCACAAACATTTGCCATACCATATAATCATATCAAAAAAACGTTAAAAGAAAAATTCTAGGATGCTTTAACTCCAATATACCTCTCTCTCATATATAATTGCTCAAAAAATAGAAATAGACTCTTTTCATATATAAAACAGAAACTGTCAAAAGTTACTGAACAATTTTATAACAATTAGTGGTTAAAAACTTTGAACTCAATATGAAACAATACAACACAGAACAATAAAATACAATACAATCCTGAAAAAAAAAATATAAACATATTATGTGAGAGAAGTCCAAAATCCAGAAGACTTCATCGTGGTTGTCGTGGTCATCACCTGTAAAAGAAAACGAAGTTAAAATACCTATTTTCTACAACGTTTAGAAAATATAACAAAACTTTTTCTTTAAAATATCATTACATGAACTTATTACGCTGTTGACTCAGTGTTTATAACACTAGTATTTTCCATTAAAATCGGTTTCGTAGTTTACTAAAAATTAAAATACATTTATGACAAATTAAAATGAGTGCTTGTAATAGATGTATAAAAAAAAATAAAAAAAAATTTTAGGCGAATAAAACAATAATAGTTCTACAAACGCAAAATTCAAGTTAAAGTGCAAAAAGTCATTACTTAATGGATTTATATTATTATATTTTTTTATGTGATGATAGATACGCTTGCTTGTGTAACTCAACATTTAGCCATACAACAAGGAGAAAAAAAAACTACACCTAGTAATAAAAATTTAAAATATGAGAACAACAAAAATAACTTTTTAGAAAAGATTTTTTTTTCTTTTAACTTTCAGATCCTAGATTAAGATCGCTAATTTTTATGAGATTTTCAAAATATGTGTCGTATTATACAAAAATGGTGAAGGTCCGGTAGTTGACCTGTTTAAAAAAAAACTAAAATTTTTGGTAAAGATTATGATTGAGATGTTTGTGTTCACCTCAAAATTAAGAAAAATAAAATTGTTTATTTAAATAACTATGTAGAATTAGTTCAACTACCACAAAATACTAGAAATACGAGTTTTTTTGAATGAATATGTAAAACTATGGTCTGATAATAATTGCATGAAAATTATTATGATTTACAAGAAAAAACAAGACAAAAAAAAATAAAACAACAGCAAGTGTACAAAGAGTGTTAAATCTTTCGGTTACTGAGATATTTACGCAAGCTTGGTTAATACAATAAAGAATCTTTGTATATAAACCTTGAAACTTTTGAAATGTTATGCTCCCTAAGTATGCTAAGAATATTCTGGACGTACTTATCCAAAACAGTCCCGGCACATAAGGAAAAATAAAACGATACCGTAAATGAAAGAAAAGTTTAATTATCTGGACACCAACATAATTTGCAGTCAAAACTGTGAAATAGACTGACTATGCAAATAAAAATTAATTGAAAAATTATAGAACTTTATTTACAACTAATAAATTTAAAAAAAAATACATCTGTTATTTGTAGTTTCTCGAACATACAGTATGAGTAAAAAGATGGAGGCCTTATGCCTGGCAAGTAGGCATTTTCAAGGGCGCTTATTTTCTTTTTGATAAATACAAGTAATTAGTAAAGTAAATCAATAGGGACTTATCAATGATATACTTGTGGGCTACTTTCTGTTGAAATTGATAAAGGCTTATTATGATCAAAGATGATCTTATAAATTTAAGGAAAAAAAAACATTGATCAATTTTAAAATAAACATTGGATAAAGCGTAAGAAAAATAAAGTAATTCACTTTTCCAAATCTTAACCTCTGATTTTAACAAAACAAAAGGACCAATAGGTTTCACTTGTAGTAGTTGTTTTATAGAAAAGACAAATTAAGTTTAAAATTTAAATAATACATTTAAAGTTAATAAAAATAGAAACAAAACTCAATAGTTAACTAGGTCTTTAATTACTTTATAGTATAATTTATAAAAAAATATAAATTCTATACTTATTAATTGATTAGATTCATAAAGACAAATTTAAGTGAACGGATTTCAGTAGATCGCTTGAACAACGGGTGAGTGCCTTGCTGCTCAATGTGAGTTACTTTCTTAGTGCTGAATGTTTAGTTTTTAGACGGCGAGGTCAAAACCGTCATGATTTTGACAAATAGCCATATTCTAGGTTCTAATTTAGTGGCAACATTTAAATATTTTTCTTAAGATATTATATATTGACTAACTGTAAGAAGTTTTTAAAATCTTATGGTTTCTTTCTAATCCACCCTATAGGACATTTTATATAAACTTTAACCAGCAGATCGTTACTGATTTATCAAGATTATCAAAGATTTATCAAAAATATAAAATTGATGCATGTATGAAGTTTTCGTTGGTGGTCTGATAATAATTGCATGAAAATTATTATGATTTACAAGAAAAAACAAGACAAAAAAAATAAAACAACAGCAAGTGTACAAAGAGTGTTAAATCTTTCGGTTACTGAGATATTTACGCAAGCTTGGTTAATACAATAAAGAATCTTTGTATATAAACCTTGAAACTTTTGAAATGTTATGCTCCCTAAGTATGCTAAGAATATTCTGGACGTACTTATCCAAAACAGTCCCGGCACATAAGGAAAAATAAAACGATACCGTAAATGAAAGAAAAGTTTAATTATCTGGACACCAACATAATTTGCAGTCAAAACTGTGAAATAGACTGACTATGCAAATAAAAATTAATTGAAAAATTATAGAACTTTATTTACAACTAATAAATTTAAAAAAAAATACATCTGTTATTTGTAGTTTCTCGAACATACAGTATGAGTAAAAAGATGGAGGCCTTATGCCTGGCAAGTAGGCATTTTCAAGGGCGCTTATTTTCTTTTTGATAAATACAAGTAATTAGTAAAGTAAATCAATAGGGACTTATCAATGATATACTTGTGGGCTACTTTCTGTTGAAATTGATAAAGGCTTATTATGATCAAAGATGATCTTATAAATTTAAGGAAAAAAAAACATTGATCAATTTTAAAATAAACATTGGATAAAGCGTAAGAAAAATAAAGTAATTCACTTTTCCAAATCTTAACCTCTGATTTTAACAAAACAAAAGGACCAATAGGTTTCACTTGTAGTAGTTGTTTTATAGAAAAGACAAATTAAGTTTAAAATTTAAATAATACATTTAAAGTTAATAAAAATAGAAACAAAACTCAATAGTTAACTAGGTCTTTAATTACTTTATAGTATAATTTATAAAAAAATATAAATTCTATACTTATTAATTGATTAGATTCATAAAGACAAATTTAAGTGAACGGATTTCAGTAGATCGCTTGAACAACGGGTGAGTGCCTTGCTGCTCAATGTGAGTTACTTTCTTAGTGCTGAATGTTTAGTTTTTAGACGGCGAGGTCAAAACCGTCATGATTTTGACAAATAGCCATATTCTAGGTTCTAATTTAGTGGCAACATTTAAATATTTTTCTTAAGATATTATATATTGACTAACTGTAAGAAGTTTTTAAAATCTTTTGGTTTCTTTCTAATTCACCCTATAGGACATTTTATATAAACTTTAACCAGCAGATCGTTACTGATTTATCAAGATTATCAAAGATTTATCAAAAATATAAAATTGATGCATGTATGAAGTTTTCGTTGAGCAACTCAAAAATCACTTGACCGACTTGAATGAAATTCAAAACAAACAACTGCACTTTTCTAAATACATTTTTTTTTCTTGAAAAATATAAAAACAGGGTATAGAGTACTTACACCTAGTTTAATTGATTGATTGATTGATTAATTGATACTGTAGCTAAAATGTTACTTTTCTTATACTATAAAAGAAGGGTTTTTTCCCAAATAGTGTTTCATTTTAAAAGCTCTTGTGACTCGATTTACAAAAGGCTCTGGTTGCTACACAAAAAAGGTCTATAGGTACCTGATTTAAACATGTGTTTTAAAAATTCTCAAAACAAGCTTAAAATGCTTTTGTAAGAGGGTACTTTAGACAAAAATGTGTTCCTTTCAGAAGATGGTAGACACATTTTAATTTTGAACGATTTTTTCCCATTTTGAATAAATTGATTTTTTTTTTACATAATATATTTTTCTAGTGCAGTTAGCGCAGTACCTTAAGCAAAGAAAAAGCTTTGTCTTGTAACGTTAAATATAACCAAAGAGAAATATATACTACGTATTCCTCTATGCTATAATAATGTCTTATCTAATTAATTTAATTGTCTCTATCTAATCTACAAAATATTTAATACCAAATTCTTTGGTTTATTTTAATTTTTATGTCAAAGGGTGTTAGCTATTGCTTCTTCTTAAGCAATCCAGAACTTTATTAGACATTATCTATATTATTATTATCTAATTTCATTAATTAGCTAATTGGTTACGTAGAACCTAATTTAAATTATGTCAATATCTTACTACAAATCTCATTTCCTTTAATAAAGATGGGCATCTTTTGATTAGTAAAAAGTGAAATGGGTCAAATTGTTTAAATTTATTTCAATAATTATTTGTTTAAATAATATAACTTTTAGGACAAATAAGTATAAAATGATTACCTACTAAACTTAAATAAAATACGTGAGTTATTATTTTAGGAAAAACATCAAAAACTTTTAACAACTTTGAAAAGCAAGTCAAATTAAAAAAAAATATAGATTTATTTATTTATATCATTATCTTTGGTTCACTGATTAGGTCTGGGTTGGTTTACCTACATATTTCAAACATGGCATGATGTTATCAAATTTATTTATTTTAATTAATTATGTTTTTAACTATTTAAAATTTGCTCTTAATTTTGTCTGTACCTTCTTAAATAAAATTTTACAAAAATAATGTATTTTACAGTAAACTGTGCAATTTCTCCCTTAAAAGAAACTGATGGTCATAAAGATATGTAACACAGGTGACATTAAAATATTTTCAGCTTTATCAAATTAATCAAAATAATTTTTAGTTGGTTGTTAAATCTTCTTAAAAACAAGCAAAAACGGATATCAAAAAATCTTTACCGTGTTTATTTGTGGCATTATGAGAATGCAAGGATAGGTCATGTTTTTTCCAAAACTACTGTGTGGCTTTACAAAATATTATTTCACTTAAGACATGGTCGATAGCACCAATACATTTGTTAAATCGATCGTCTTTCTGTCAAACAAATGTATTGTAAACTGGAGACCTTGGGAAAATAAAAGAAGTAGGGGACGACCACAAATGAGATGGGCGGGCGATTTGAAGAAACATGCGGGAACTGATGGATGAACACGGCGACATACAGAAAAGAGTGAAAGATATTGGGGGAGGCCTATATCCAAAGATGGATCGAAGAAGGCTCAATAGATAGATAGAAAGCACCATTTAAAAAAAAAAATATTTTACGTATTGATGAAATTGCGAGTACAAGAGTTGATTAAATCACAGTTGAATCGAACAAATAAATGACAAACTCAAAATAAGTTTAATTTTTTTTTCTGTGTACTGTGGTTTGTCGCACTTCGTGGATATCACACACATTGTGCACAAAGGAACGAGATCTTCACCTTGGTTAGTTATGAAGAAAAACTGGTGCTAAGTTAGAGTTTTTTCCAAGTACTGTTTACGTACAGCTTGTACGTTTTTTTTTTCTCAAATGGCAAAATAAAGTCGTCGTAGGAACGACTAGGACTAGGACGAGGAGATTAAATATTTTTTATATAAAATAGGTATTAAGCAATAAGTTTTTGGGCATTTCCCAAGAGGTAATTTAGCACTTTTTTAGTTTAAATGTGCTTTGATTTTTTGTAAAAATTAAATTATAGAAAACTTCGTTTTTCAGTACCTCTAAGATATTGTTAACAATGTTCAGTACATGCCTTAAACAAAACGAATAGGATGGCATTTTCTCTGAATAAGCTACATTATTTCTTTCAAATCGGTGACTAGTAAACCGTTAAGGTTTAGTTTGCTCTTGAAGGTTTAAATTTTTAGCGAAAAGTTGTTATTTTATTACTTTACGATTTAAAATATGTTATCATTCATTAATATCCTTTTTCCAGGGAACAATTTCAATTTGTTTTTGACAAAAATACATCTACTAGGTTGGACGCATACCAAATGTATAAGATTGTATTGACATAGGTAAGAATTTCTTGTAAAGAAATAACTGTCATCTTGTGCTGACTTAATGAAGTTTTTGATTTTTTTTAGCATTTATGAAGAAACATACATTATGATTTTTAAATTAAAAATAATATTGTTAGTTTAATTTTTCGATTGTTTTTAGATACAAATTGATGGTCTAATTGGAATAGTTGGTTTAAACATAGCGACAATCTACACTGTGCTTTAAGTTTTCATGTTAAAAAATGTTGAAAATTTATGAGAGACTTATGATTAATAAGTTATTTATTACCTCAAATAGTTATAATTATTTACTTCGCACGTAGACGCTCTAATTTCTCTAAAGGCAAAGATAATGATTTTTCTTTTAATAGAAATTTTACTGTGGTTTTTCCCAAAATGTTCTTATTATAAATTATTATGGTACTACCTACATAATAATTTATTCTAAACCAGAGACAATTAAGATAATTAAGACGGTTAACGAACAAAACACATAATTTTTGTCCGGAGAGTTTAGTACCTGGATCAAAGAAAATTGAAGGTATCGCAGTGGCGTCAATTTAAAATTTTATACTATTTATTTATACCATTTTTCAGAAACGACTTGACAACAAATACTTTTTTACTTTGAACAAAGGTTCATCCACACAATATCTTTCAATTTGATTAAAAATAGTATAAAAATAAATTTACTTGGATATTACCTACATGTTAGTTAAAGAAAAATAAAGTCTCTCTGAAAAAAAAAAACAAATATACAAGAGGTTCTTTTTTTGACATTTACCTTTACTGAAAACTTGGGAACTAAGAATAAAGTTCTTTTTTATAAAGAATAATATATGTTTAATAAAATTATATAGCAAGAATAATTTGATATGTTTGTTGTTTTTAAAGAAACATAGCTTTCTTGTAACATAAAATGCAAATTCTTAATTTAATGATAATTATATAGAATCGAATAGCTATAGCTACATTTATTCACTTAATTCAGGTTTTAATTAATAGTGCTCTTAAAATTTTAGAAGATTTGTGCATCTGAAACTTTATGAATTTTTTCTAATCGACAACATAGTTACTGAGAAAAACAGTCACTTACAAAAATATAAAATTTAAAAATCTGTAAAACAAAATAAAACTTGAAATTTTAAAATAGAATACCTCTCATTCTTACCGATAGGTGGATCTAATAAATCTCAATCATATATCTATGATTATAGAGAAAAAAAAAACATCTGATTTATATTTTATACAGGATAGGGTAGAGCTAGTAGCCAGGTCAGCTTAATAAATTTATTTTGACTTGATACTTAACAATAGCCCTGTAGCACGAATTTATGCAAAATGAAATTGTCATGATGATTGCCAACTATCTGTTGCAGATAGACCATGTAAGCAGAGGTATAGTGTACTACTATGCACACTTGTGTATGAAAAGTAATAAAAAAATAGAAACTAAAGTTATAATTTTTAAATTTATGCAATATTCATGAAAAATTACGTTAGGTTAGGTTTATTAATGAAATTTTTTTCCATTTTGGAGCATTATGATGATTATTTGGCTGAATCTATTTGCCATTTCGCTTGGCACAGGTATTAAAAACAATAAAACAATAATAAAGTAGAAAAATCGATATCTACCAAGAAAAATACGAAAATCAAGGATATAAATGACTTATAATACATCTTTGTATTATTAAAACAAATATGTTTTTAAATATTTAGTTAACAAGGTTTTAAGAAATATCTATCAATACTGAAGAACCATAAAAAAAAATTGATAGCAGTTTTTTTATGCGATAAATTAATTAGTAAAAATCATATCTTCTTATTTATACTTGACGGTTGTCCTTAAAAATCTCTAGTTTGTCAGAGAAAGGATTGGTAATTATTATTCCAGCCAGCAGTGCATTTTAATTTTTATGTGTATTCAATAAAAGCTTTCTTTAAAATTTTGAATTAGAACAAAAAAATGATTCCACAAGTTTCTACAAATAGACTTTAAATAGCAATACAAGAAAATCTTAACCTTAATGAGACTTTATTTTAACAACTGTGTTACAATTAAAAATGATGGACTGTTTTGTCCAATTAGTTTAAACAGTTTAGATAGTTACATTAACTATACAATACAAAATAAATAATGATAGTTAGGACAGACTTAGTGTTCAACAACGAGTTAAGAGTGATCACTCAAGTTTAGAATTTAGTTAGGCCTTAATAAGGCAAAATGATTAACTAATCGCGTGCTGGAGTCAGATAGTATCCAAACTCAACTTTTCAATAAAAAAACATTCTACCAATTTATCTTTTTTTTTTAAATGTTTAAGACTGATCTTATATCCAACAGAAAAAATATAATTTTTCTCGTGTTTTCTGTCTTAAGTAAAAAATATACAAAAATATTAAAAATTCAAAAAATAATTGTAACACAGATTATAATGTTAGTAATTTAAACAAGCAAGATAACATTTATAGCACATCTTCCAACAAATTAGTTTTGGTTTTAAACAAAACTAGGCAAAACTATTTTCTTTTCAAACGAACAATTTTAAAATTTTCCTTTAGTTTTTCCTATAAAATACTACCAATGGCTTAGACATAACTAAAGTACTATGTTTTTCTCAAAATGCAACGTAAAATTTTCACAAATTTTCCAAAAACTAATTTACCCAAATCTACTGGCACCACTTTGTAACAGGGCCTGGCGTATATGACAGTGGTACTGTCAAATAAAGTGGTCAAGGCTTAAATGTTGTTAGCTACCAAATTTGCAACAACTTAAAAATAGTAAATTAAAAGATTAAATATGATACTGATTGACTAATTTAACTCTCGAAAGGGAATTTGACGGTTCTTGAAGGAAGTGCGCTATAGGTGTTTTTCTCAATTAAATCAATCAATGTAGGAAATATATACATACCTGTTCAATTGTTCTTCATCTTCTTTTTCTTCATACACTAGACATTATCACTGCTTATGGACTATATTTTCTCTTTTTTGAGATTGGTTGCAACCATTTTTATCTTAATATTTTACACTTTCTATTTACCTTTTTATAGGTATATTTTAAATAAATTATTATTTTATAAAATTCATTATGTAAAAATGTTTTTATAAACTAATTAATTCAGATGGTACCTGTTATAGTATGGTACTTAAGGTAAGGAAATTATAAAATTATAAACAAAATGTTTGGCAACAAGAAAGTTTTATTTAAAAAAAGTAATTTGATGTTTAATTAAAACAGTGATTAGCTGGTATAAACGATAACTCAATTCAGAAATAAATGATGGTAAATAATTAATAAAATATGTTAAGATAGAAATTGAGTTATACTAAGAATTAAATAAAAGATATTTATTCAAAGGAAAAGTATTTTCCCCTGAATAAAACTCCGTTTTAAGAAAGAAGTTGACCCAAAGAAACCCAACTAATTCTGTCCTCCGACCCGTAAAGAAATTTCTAGGTACTCTACCCCTAAATCCCTTCCACTTCTCTTTGGTGCGATCAGAGACAGAAAACTATGGTATAGAAAAGGATAGCACCAAAGTAAGAACGACAGGACCTCCAAATTCCTTCACAAGCGTTGGAACATCACTTTTTTGTTTATCCAGTTTTACAATTTAAAGAAGTTGATATAAGATAATGGCCCTAAGAACGAACTGGCCATATACATTTAAAAACTAACCACAGTCAGAAAGCTCGCTTGAAAACTAACTGTTTTTATGTTGCCATTTTCTCAATAAATGTCTTAAAGCTAGTTACGAGGCAAAACATACTAATTAATGCTTGTTAACTGAGAAAATGTTGCAATACGTATATAGAGTGCCAAATAACAAAATGTTATTAAGGCTTGCCAATGACAGTTGTTGTTTTTAAATATGACAAGTTAAGTTAAGAGGAAGACCCTGGCAAAACGGGTATGGTATATTATGTATAACTATAATTTTAAACAATACTTATATGGTTGCTTTAACATATGTCTGTACTACTATGAATAGAGCTTTTTAGGTCTAGACCAGCGATAACATAAACAGTCATAAATTAAAAATAATTACTTCCAGATATATTTTCTCTAGATTTTTGGTTTCACTGAGAATTTTTTGAATATGCAAAAAATAAGTAAAAAGTAAGGTTTTTGCTAATAAAAATTCAAAATTTTTTCTTGCGGCGCACAAAAGTGTCTATTGAATATTGTACTTTTTAGTTCTGACTAATTTAATAAAATGCTGCAAAAAAAATATATACCGTTTTTTACCAAGAGAGAATGTCACCTAAATTGCCCCACCCGAGAAGCACCTCTGGATCCGCCCTTGTGGGTAACACAGCATGTTTTCGCGTGTCGATACAGTGAAGCTGACACTGCTTTCTGTAGCAAGGCAATGTGTCAGCACAATTGTGTCATGACACAGTGAGAGCGGTGAGCTAGAAGGGACTCATAATTATGCCAGCTTTTGCAACACTGATTTATATTTTATTTTGCGGCGCATCAACACCGACTTTTTTTTATCTTTGTTTGTGTTATTCTACGTTTCGGTATTCGAGAAATCGGGAAATACCCAACTCTCGACTTGTAACCAAAAGAGAGAGAGAGAGCTGTTTCTCAGTATGTATAACTCGTAGTACGTATTTCGTATTTTATTTTATGTATGTGCTTCAAATTAATGTCATTTATGCAGTTCTTTTTTAATTGTGTCGCGTCATGCCTATCCGCACTCCGCACACCGCGTACTCCTTCTAGTCTACTCTTGTATACCCCAAACGTAAAGCAACCTTGAGTATACGGGTTTTGCAGCCGCTTCAAAAGTTAATAGCAAGATGACGATGACTCCCATCCTTGTATATTCCACCACACAAATAAAAAACGAATATTAAACTTTAAAAAACAATACTTATTTCACTGCAGTGGTAATCAATATATATCTTAATTAATTCAACAAATATTTATTTATTTTAAATACGTTTTTTTAAAGGTAATGAAACAAATAAGTATTTGTCGGTTATCCACCACGTAATTATTTGGATAAAATATATATCCCGTTAATAAAATATCTTTTTTTTGTGTATCATATCTTTTAAAATGTTTATTTTCTTTTTTAAATTGGGAGCGACATAAGACCAAGTTTAGAAAAATGTTACGTTCATATTGTTGAAATTGTTATTTATATAATGAAAAGCCTCATTATTTAAGCAATTTGCTTGTAGCTTGAAGGTATAAAAAATTGCAAGACCTTTTTGGAGAAGAACGCTGTTTCCTAATGGGTCCGCAAAAACAGAGTTCTCCTTTTAAGCGGATATTAAGTATCTCGCTTCTTCTGTTTACTCATATTTTTAATTAATAAAAGAACAAAAGATGCGCGCTCGCCATGATTTAGGCAATAAATTTAAAGGCCCTCCAGATGTTGCCAAATAAGTAGATTAAGGCAAAAGTGTAAATAATGACGGAATATTAAAACTTTGTTTTAAAACATTTCTAAATTTGATTAAGATAATGCACGCAGAAACAAGACATTGAAAATAACAAGCGTTAAAATGAGTTAAAATTAACTTGTGAATATAAAGGATTTTGGATCTTAAGGCAGTGGCGGCTCGTGACTTTCGCAATAGGTGACGCAGGATTTCCCTCCCCGCATTTTGTATACAGACATATAAAAAATAAAAATATTGGTTTCGTTCGTAATACACTAATAATGTAAATACCTATTCTATAAAAAACTTACCTAAATTCAGTAAAATCAACGAAATCAGGTAGGTAGTAGGTTCACGATAATGCAATTCCAATTTAATTTAAATTTTACTGCTTGTATGTGAGGCAAATTAATCTATTCTATAAATTTGCCAAATTTTATCATCGTAAAATTGCTGTGAAACCATTTATTCATTTATATTTCTTTTTCGATAGAAATTTTTGATAAATTTGTCAGTCTCTCTTCTAACATGGTCCTTTGCAGGTAGGTTTTAATATGTTTGAGACCTGAAAAGCTGCGCTCTACCGAATAACTAGTGGATGGAATGGTTACTATTAAGCATAATCAGTGGCGTATATAAGAGGCGCCTGCCCCCCCCCCCCCCCCCCGACACTAAAATTTTTGTAGAAATTTTTTACATATTTCATGAATACAAACACAAAATAGCATAAAATACGGCATCATGGAGTCTCGCCCCCCCCTCCAAATATGGGCTGAAATGTTTCAAGAAAAGATGGTACAGCAGTTTCCGCGCGAACTTGGCTGAGCACTGCCGTGCCCCCAGATTTTCACCTTAAAACTCTTGGTGGTCTTACGCCTGTGGGTTACTCCTTGGTTATAGAATATGACTGCCCTTAAACTGCTAAAATATTCCATCACTTATAACACAGCATAGATAACTAGATAACAAAATTGTGCTATTTATATTTGTGTACCAGGGCTGTCTTTTATATTTTATATATAGGAACGTAGAGGGCGACACTGATCGAATGTCGTGACGAAAATTTTACCTCAATCTTTACCTAACCTTAATTCAAAACGTCAGTGCGATACATATAGTTTTATAACAACAGTGAATTTTTTGGAATAACAAAAAAAATTGGGTAATGAAGCATCACATCAGTCGACAGTTTCTCGAAGGTATAAATAATTTAAGGGTGAAAGGATTGGCCTTACCGACGATCCAAGGCCAGGTGCACCAGAAACGGCTGTCACCCTGGACATATCGCGAGATTGAGACTTTATTGTGGATTTCGAAGTCCTCAATTCAAAAAATTTAGCATGAAAAATTAAAAAAACTGATAGAAGCTAGGGTCAATAATTGGTGTCAGAAAACGCTAAACTGCTGTGAGGCAGGAAACTCAAAAAACGTGTGTATCATTGTCAGTGGTGGCGAATCGTGTCAGTCGTTTGTTTGGGTGTTCCAAGATGAAGAAAAGCCAGCAAAAGTCATCCGTTCTCGAAGTGTACCCAAAAGGATGGTCACAACATTTTTCTCAGAAGCAGGTCATTCAATTCCTCTGGAAGATGAAACGACTGTCACTGCCAATTGGTACATCACAATTTGCTTGCCGAAAGTCATCGCTGAGTTTCAAAATACGAACCCCGAACGTAGAATCATCCTCTACCAAGACAATGCAATTTCGAACAAAACCCAACAAACCATTGAATTTTTAACGCAACAAAACGTCGAATTTTTGGACCATCCTGCATACATTCCCAACCAAAATCTAAACGATATCTATACTTTCAGGAGCGGATCTAGGAACTTTATTTGGGTGGGGAAATATCATAATACATATTGCATTAAACTATTTTGAATAGTCACCAAGAGGGTGTATATAGTTTAAGATTTGGGGGGAACATTTTCCCTTTTTTCTTCTCTCGTTAATCCGCGCCTGATACTTTTACGAAAATCAAAAATGGACTGCGTGGTCAAAGATTTCAGTCGCCAGAAGAAGCAGTCGACGCCTTCAAGAATGCAATTTTGACAGTACTAATAAACATGTGGAATTAAAGCTTTGATCACTGGTCTGAGTGCATGCAAAACAACCTATTTTTTGGAAAATACTTCGTGAAACAATAACGTTGTTCCTAACTATAATTTAAATTAGGTCGGTCACTACTACTAGCGCATCGTATGACACTAACATTATTATACTTTTTGTATCACACACAGAAATAGGGGAAAAAACAAATTATTATAAAATTTGTAACGGTCCAGAATTCCCGTACAAATAAATTATAAAGTAACTGTTGTTTTACTCAAATCACCCCGTTCGACTACTTTCACCTTTCTGTATCTAGGAGAGAGATAACCAGTTTGACAAAATTTTCTACTTTATCTTTACTGCTGGTAAATAATATCTGCGGAATAAAGAAACAACTGTTATATATATTAAAAACTAAAACTTAATACTTAATACTGGGATTGTACCTTGGTGGATGTTATAGAAGTGCTGATGAAGATGCTGCGAGGCCTGGTTTAATTAATTCGTACCCTGGCACTCCTTTGTAACTAAAAGACAAAAGGGAATATGTTACTTTCTTCTTTCTGGCTTTACAGGTATTGTGTGACTGAGACAGGGTAAGCTTATATTTGGCTCAGTTATGTAGGTACACTACTGATGAGCCATAATATTCAAAATATCATAGAGCCTTTTGGGAATAGATCCTTGCTGAATTTAAGATCAGTTTATGGTACTTTTCTACCTTTGGAGGTGTGTCTCCTGTCTTCTATCATATTCCTGTCGGGCCGTGTGGTTCATCTCGGACCCTAGTGTCGTTGTTTCACATCTTTCATGGTCGTATTTATAGGGCCTTGCCCTTGTGCCTTCTGATTTATGAGTGAAGCGATGGGGTGTGGTAAGAAACGTCTCTGAGACACTGCACACTGAAAACATGTTCACTGGAACGTTACACGATCGCTTGATTGGACTACTAGCTTTTTTTGAGTCGCACTGTTTACCGAGTTATCACTATTTTGGTAAAAGGGGGGCCTAGGCCTATGCCCCAAAAATATTTGCTTTGACATTTATTTGACATCGACCATGACACAGAACAGGTGACAGATTAACCCCCGTATGCACCTGCTTAATCGCTAGGTTAAGTCCTTGTCCAACGAAAAATAAAACGAGTCGTTAAATACCGAGATGAATTCCATCAAAGGAGCATGCGCCAAAATTAACGTCAAAATGTCTAATTTAAATTATTGGCGCGAATACCGGGATTGGCGCGAGATCGAAGAGCTTAACGTATAATAAAAAATTCAAGGTATAAAATAATGGTCAATTCTAATTTTTAGGTATGATTTTATGTAGGTACCGGGTGGTTTTTTATAACCGGAGCACTCAGCAACTTTATCATTGAAAATAAAGGGCTATAATAAATTGTAGATTTTTTTTGGTTAATTATGATGATGATGAACTTTAAAAGCCAACATAATTTTTTTCTATCCGTCACCATGTACAGGGTGTCCAAATTCGATGTTTTTGGGGAGTTTCGGGTATTTCTAGAGGAACTAAAAAAACCCCATCAACGTTTGCGACACTCAAATTTCAAAAGAACCTTAAAGGTGAAAATCGCATTTTGATATAGCAAGCCGTTTTTAAACTACGGGGTGTTTTTAAAAAGTCTGCATTTTGGGAAGGGGTCTATAACTTGTTTATTTATTAATATTTTTATTTCTGTGAAAACATTCTTTAGACACTTTTTTAAGAGGAATTCAACTGTTAAATTAAATTTCATTTGTCACGTTTAGTTTTTGAGATATCACATAAAATTAATTTTTCTTTATGGGATTAGTGGGATTTCTTTATATTTTTGTTTTTTTTTTATTTTTACCACATATTTTAGTTTGCTTAATATTAAAAAATAATAAAGAGGTGATTAAAAAATAAAAATAAAGAAAACAATAAAAAAAATTAAAATATTGAGTGTGATACATCATTTTAAAGGAAATTTTAGAGAGAGTTTTAGAGTTATTCTGTAAGAAAAATAACAACTTTATGCAATATTTTTAAAACCACAAGAGATAAATAAAAACCGTTGACATCTGTCAATTCTTCAAGAAAAGATCTATAAGAAAGCTATTTACACAAAAGCAAAATGCAGACAAAAACACTCCGTAGCTTAAAAACGGCTTGCTATATCTAAATGTAGTTTTCACGTTTAGGCTTCTCTTAAAATTTGAACGTCGCAAAGGGGGCTCAGTTTTTTTCTTTCTCCCCTAGAAATACCCGACACCACAAAAAAACAACGAATTTGGGACACCCTGTACAGGGTGTGACAATAAAGTCGATTTTTTGAGAGGGAACACCCTGTATATTTTTGCATTTTAAGATTCGTCTTTTCTTTTTGATTTCAAACATATACAATATCTATGTGCTGCGATTAATATTTTTTGAGGTATATGCAGTATTTCTTCTATATGCATTTCACGTTTATTTTGTTTTGCCATGGGAGTATTGACAAATTTAAATGCGCTAAATCTTTTAAAAAAATGTTTATCGTAGCATAGACATACAGTAGAACCCCGATGACAGTGTTTATTCAAATTAAATTGGGCAATAAATAATTTGTCACACAACTTGCACGTCACCGGCATTTTCACAGAACAAAAACGACGAATTTTCATCAAAAAGAACTGGGAATTATTAAAGTTTTGCTGTATAAAACCATGGTACTGAAATATCTCTCAGTTGATTGGTTGGCAGAAGTGACAGATCAACGCTTGCGCACGTCTTGGAATTCATCTCGGTATTTAACGACTCGTAAAATAAATGGCCATTCTTTTGCGTTATCCTTCCTTAGTGAAAGCTGCGTCTCGCCATAGAAAGAGAGGCCGATTGGACTGGCATGAGACTGAGAAGAGGGAACATAGGTTGTTCGTTGTAGTTGGGAACACTGGCGCGTCTCTGTCAATTTCCCTGTCAATTTTTGGAGCGGAACGTCTTTTTTCTCGGTCAGAAAATTTGGAAGCCTGTTTTTGGGTGAGCTTTTGAGGGCTTATTTCGTGTCCGTAGAGACGCCGTTGGCGGTTTTTACATGAGGAGCCTTTAGTTTGGCTATAGTTTGGTTCTGGAGCCGTGTTTGGTTGACAAAAACTATACACGAGCCCCGCTTCGCGGAATTAATTTGAAGTCGGCCCAAGCCATGCTGTCTACGTAAGGTAATTTATTTTTTTTTTAATGTTTTAATGGTTCTGGGTCATTGTTACCCCATTTTTCTGGCTTCTTATACCATTTCCCACCGGCATTTATTGGATTTTCTCCATTGTTTTCAGACTTGAACGTTACCCGTACATTGGATCACCCCATTTTGGAAGCATAGGCCCTCATGACCTTTAAGGTGAGTCTACATTTAGGTTAGGTAACACTTCTTGCTAGACATTGTGGTCTTTTTGTAAATATTTTTGTGTCATAAGTTTAAAGAGCCCCGTTATGAGCTTAGAGATCACTGGCATAGAGATAGATGGAACTCTTACTGCATTGTCCCCATTTTTATTTAAAAATGGGTTGTAGATTATTTTATACTGATTAAATTGTACTATTTTAATGTAACATGTACTGATTAATTTTAAAGTGCAGATTAAGTACCTGTTGCAATATTAAGTGGGACCTAAGTGGTACTTATTTCAGTGAGATGTGTGTCTGTTAATTTTAAGTTCAGATTACTTTTTCTCTTACATGAGTATCTGCTGCAATATTGAGTAGTACACATTTCGGGACAATAAATGTCTATGAATTTTGGCTGCAATGAGTTTTATAATTATTTTTAAGTTGTAGTCCAGTTCTTGGCCTAAAACCATGTTATTTTGTTTAGGGTCTTCTTCTTTGGTCTTCTTCTTGGCCTGCGTCTTTCGGTCTTCTTCTGGTTGTTGCCTGTAGCGAGTTCCTGTTACTGTGGAGCTGTTGGCGAGTACCAGAGTAGAGCGACCAAGGTTGGGTAGCGGTGGAATACTCCAGTGCCTATGGATTGCCATTTCAGCATTGGCTTAATAGTGTCACGCTTAACGGCCTTCGAAGCCTTCAGGGCGCTAATTCCCCGTCGCCTTCCAAGACCGTACAAGCTTGTTTTTTCTTCCTGGCCACTTTTAACGCCCGGATTGTGTCAACAGGGTTGGCACAAGACGCGACGGTTTCCGGGTCCTTCGGGATCGTTCCCTTAAGAGCGAAAGATCCAGTGACCACAAACGCTGTCCAGAGAAAACACGATATTGGTAGTACAAATTATAATGCTTGCTTTGGGAATAAATACAATAATAATAAGGGTTATTACTTACATTATGGTTGTACCGGCACTGCACTTTTTGGAACTTCTATTCACGCCCCTTGACTCCGCTATTTTTTCGGAACCCTTCTCGCCCTATCGATTTTTCTGCCCTCGGCCACTTGACGTGGTTCCCTTCTGGCACCCAAAAACTGAATGCCACGACCCCCCAAAAAGCCACCGTCACCTTCTCCGTTCTGCTTCCACGTCCGTCCTTTTGCGTGACAGCTCACATCCACGTCTCGCAAAAGTCCAGTATGTCAACGTTCTATTGGTCAATTCACGCAAAACCCGAAATGTTTTCGATATCTGCAGGGTCAGCGTAACCTGTATAATTTCTTCGCCTAGGAACCCAGAGCAACGAACCCATTACGATATTTGCGTAATTGTTTAGAATAACTGCATCACCCAAAAATTCCACATGCAATTTATAACTTTGAAGGAATATTAAATGCCTTTTTGGGATAATCGTCACATCCCCCCCGGTCTACCTAGAAACGGCCCCCGTTTCTAATTTTTCCAGGTCGTGCAGAGCCTGTTAAATCACTTAACTACTAACGCAAACAAAATTCAATATAAAAAGAAATAATTTAAAAAAAAAATTTGTTCATGTACTCCACTAAAGAAAAAGTCATTTTTATGTCTTCTAGAACGACACTACTACTCTTTTCTGTAGCAAACCTTACACACTGCGCATACTGTATACTTAAGAAACACGCACACATAATACGGGAGTTTAACCATATTGTCTTTTAGCATACCGCGCTACAGTATTGTTCGTTTTTCATAGCCAACTGGAAAAAAAGTTTGCAAATAATTTCAATATCCCAAACATGTTCCTTTTATGTTCGAATCATATAGGATTTGCTTCCAATGGCCAGAGCTATAGCACGTTTCAAATATTATGTTGATTATTTTAAAATTAGTATTGGGGCGAGTGTCTTTTTTTATATTAAATTTTTATTAACCAATACAACACCATGTACTTTAACTGTATCATTTAAACGTTCACTTCAATCGAGAAGTTTATTAATTTATTTATTCAATTTCGCACTGGAATCTGTCCTTTGTATTGTCTTTCGTTTGTTTCTTTTTCCTTTAAAAGTCTGTTTAACTAATTTATAAGTTCTAAATAATAATCAACACATACACATATCTGTCCTTACTTTTACATTGTCTTGTTAGTGTACAACTGTGACCTGTTATCCAAATGCCTTGGATGATAGACGCTAGGTTGCTCTTAGATGTTTCCGTTGAGGGTTGGTTTGTGCTCCCCTCAGTCGTGTGTTCCCCTATGGCTGCTGGGACCTTCGTTGCTTGTGTGCGTGTTGCAGGTTTCAGGTTGTCTTCCGCCAGCTAGAAGTAGTAGTAGCCGCTCGTTTTGGAATTTTTAAGTTGTGGGTACATGAAAAATGAAAAAAAAGGGGTGTCAGAATTTGTCTCTTACAACCACCTACACAATACAATACATGATTTAATTGGGACTACATTACAATACATGATTTAATTGGGACTATATTATGTATTACATCTAAATATCGTAGCATTTTATCACCTCACAATTCAGAAAATTGAGTAACCTATTACCTGCTATCTGCTAATTTTTCTTAACTTACGGATAGTTAAAATTATATCGTAGTCTAGTTTTTTTTTATTTTCGTGTTTCGGTCTTATTAATGTAACCCCTACCCTACCCGAACAGCTTAAGAAATAAAAATAACCAATTTCGTGAGAAAGTACAAAGTACTGCAATTCCCATATTAACATTTTTTGTTTTATGGCAAGGTGATGGAAACAGTTTCTTTCCTTAAAAACGTATTTTTTTCATTGAGAAAAACCCAAAACAAAATAAAACAATAATTAATTATTATTCCCACAAATTTACGATTTTTAATTTTCTCTAACACAAATTCATTTTCATTTCGATTACAAGAGAAGCCATGTATTTCATCGTGCTGTAATAAGCAAGTTCTTGGAATATAATACCGATCTCCGGTCAATGTCGTTTAACAAACTTTGCATTTTATTCCATACACAGATTCTCGTATAAGGCCCTGGTAATTTGAGTATTATTTAAGTTAAATAATAACGTTTCGGGGCGATGTTGTCAGTCTTCTCGTGAAACTCGGAATAGGGGGTTGAAAAATATGAAGGGTTGTCACCCCCAATGAACCTTTCCTGACTTTAAAAAATTTTCATACACTCTTGACAGAATTGTCATTATTTCGTATGTGCTTATGACTTTTAGATTGGTTGTAGTGGATGAAAGACTTAGGATATTCTGATTGGCCCAATGTTAAGAATGGTGTATTCCAACACAAAGTGACTTTTTCCACATTTGTGCCAACAGCACATGTCAGAACCACTTTTATGCCTGATTTGACAACTTAGTTAGTAGTGGGTTTAATTCTTGTTATGAATCTAGAACTTGATGACTCAATAGGAGAAATAATTTTTAAACTGTTTTGTTGTAAAGGGGGCGGTTAGATTGCAGACAAAAGTACTCTGACGGTAAAATGGTAACGTGATTGATATGGTTGTTGGTGAAACGAGACTTTTTGGGAGAGCCACCAATAAAGTCTAAATTGCACCATTGATCGCCAACGTTCGAGTAGAACGTGGTGCTTGGAAAAGGCGTGAATTAGGTACCTCTTGTCGAATGATCTAAAAAAAGAAAATGTTTCTTTAGCACTATTTCAACTTTTGTTTTTGTTTTTTTTTGTTTTTGCGATTTTTCTTCGATTTTTGGTGTCGTCGTGTCGAGCAGGTCTCATTATAAAAATTTATCTCCGTGAACTATGTATGATGTGTTTGGCAACCTTGTGTTCCAAAGAACATCTTTTAGCTTATGTGTACCTAGATTTTTATCCAGTTGTAATTTTATTCGTGTCGTACCGACGTGCTTTTTTTTTCCGATGATCTATGTTTAACAATGTGTTAGTTTATTGTGTATTTTCCAACAACGTGGAGAGAAAAACGTCTATGTCTATAGTGAAGTGTGCATAATACAAGAATTGTGTGTGAATTTTCTTAGTGTTCGATTTTTGTGGTTTTTGGATTGCCTTTTTCAGTCATCGAGAATACGTGGATGGTCCAGAAGACTTATGTTGGTTTATACAGGTAAGTGTATTTATTTTTTGTTAAATATTGTTAGAAAACTGTATAACTAACTCATTTATTATGTATTGGTTCCTTGGTGTATAGAATAGCGTGTGGAACAGCGAATACAAGGCTGATGTACCTGTATCCGCGAATTCTGTGTTTCCCCATTGAGTAAATTTTTATTTTTATTTTTTGTTCTTTTTTTTTTCAAGTTATAACTGTGTCAAACTATTCAACCATCTGGCCCATTGCTAACTTGCTTGCTTGTTAAGCAGGGAGTTACTTACAAAAATTATCTGTTAGTTTAGTCCCAACTACTTTCATAAGTTCAATTAATATTAAAACATTAGTTTTCCATTAATTGTATCAGTCCCATTGATTCTGATTAGTTATTTAAAAATAAGTTTCCCAATAATCATATTATTCCCAATTATTTTTATTAGAGATTTCCAATCTCACCCAGTATATATATGTATATATTTATTTTTTACGTAGAAAAAAACTTTTCCTTTTAATTGCATTAGTTCCACTAATTCTTATTATCTTAGTTATTTAAAAATAAGTTTCCCAATGATCGCATTATTCCCAATTATTTATATTAGAGAATTCCAATCTCACCCAGTATACATATATATATTTATTTTTTAAGTAGAGATAAAATTTTCCCTTTAATTTTGATATCTAAAAATGACCAGTAAATATCCAAATTTTCAGAAAAAATCCAATAAGTGTACCTTAAAAACAAAATTGTAGGCGCCTACCTAACCCTATAATTTATTTTGCCTAATTTTTCCCAAGTCAAGTATACAGTGTAAATACTTTTTTCCTATAAACAGAGTCATTTTCAGCCATAATTTTCAGCTTTAAATAAAAAACAATTCCTGTCCTAATTATTTGTTACGGGGGTTTTTTTATTTATCAACAAGAAAAAATTGCCGCCGTATTTTCTTTTCAAGTATCTGACCTGTCTGTCGAAATTTCTTATTCCAACCATTTGCTATCAAGAACTCAAACAAAAAGAAATCAAGTTTTACCTATTTCTTAAGTTTTTATGATAACATTTTTATTCCAACAATTTGATATCATAAACAAAAAGAAACCAAATTTTACATTTTTCTCAGTTTTTATATTAATGTTTTGTTCGTCTTCGGACGTAATTGTCCAGAGGGAGGGGAGGGGAGCTTGGTTTGATACCTAACGCGTATCATACGCCTCCAACGAGGTTTCAAAATCGGGGAGTCCTTTTTTTTTAATTAGGCTGAAGATGCTTCAGCCTAGACACAATCATTAAAAGTCTTCCAAGCTTTCCCTGAAACACAATTCGTGGAATACAATTTGACTTTGGAATCTTGATAGCCCTCGTTTGGTTCGTCCTTTAAGCCTTAGTTTTGGCTTTTAAAAAATAAAATAAAAATATATTTATTTCTATTAAAGATTTGTGTACCCACGTAAATGGACATTATGACTGAAAGGTTTTTAAATGTGGGACATTTCCACTTGTTTTCGGCATCACTATTTTTAAATTTATCTTATACCTACACATCGGTGTGTCCGCGGCCTGCTTTTTCCTGCAGACCCAGAAAAATGTAAGCTGCGTCTATTATCTTATCTAATATTAATTACAATTAAAGTCTAGAAGTCTAGAACACCGGATATTGAATATTTAAAACTCTTTTACGTCCCCATAAAAAATTAAATCAAACTAGCTAAATGTGACTGTTGGTTTGTGTGTCCGTCCGTCTGTTCTCGTATAACTTTTAATGCAGTGAATCGTTTTTGCTGTTATTTCTTTTTTCTTTTATTACCCGCTTTTATGGGATATTTTTCTACCTTTTGTGTTTCGTATTCGCTCTCTCCCTCTCTCTCTCTATACTCGACCATAGGGGGATAGGTATGCTGAGTTTTGTAAAAGTATGAACCCATTATCGCAGTGCAGGTCTATATTATGGAAAAAGCTGATATTCCAATTACGTAACAGTAAATTTAATTTTATTAACAATTTTAATTTAGAACAATTTTAATTTAAAATTTTAATTAATTGAAATGCTCAGATGCTATGTTTTCGCTACCATGTGTAATTAAGTCTGGGTTTTGTAATAAGTAAACAAGTCGGTTTTGGCGCGAATCAGTTACAATTCCTTACACACCACTCGATTATTTTATGTGTGCAAGAAACTAGCCGCTAGGTTTAATAGGCTAAAAGAAAATAAACTATGGTGGCAATCTGACTTGTTTTAGAAATATTTAAAAAACTATTTATGACCGAAACCCTTAAGAACAACAAGAAAAAATTATTAATGCTTAAACTTTCTCTGGATTTCCCTTTTCATAGCCCGTATTTTTATCTAATTGACTAGTTTTATTTTATTCATCTAGTTTTGTAATACCTTTATACCAAAAAAAAATCTATCTGATTAGTAGGTTTTACCGGGGTACTTTTTTTTTAAATGAACTTCTAATTTCTAGTTTCGGATTTACGTCTCTACCAATTTTAGCTCACACTACACTATAGTAGTGTGAGCTATAGTGATCCTAATTTTTTCAAGAAAAAAAAAGTTGCTCCGATTTCAAAAATTTTTATATATCTTTGCGTTTCAGATGATTTTGAAACTTTTTTGTTGCGCCGTCTGTCTGTCTGTCTGTCTGTCTGTCTGTCTGTCTGTCTGTCTGTCTGTCTGTCTGTCTGTCTGTCTGTCTGTCTGTCTGTCTGTCTGTCTGTCTGTCTGTCTGTCTGTCTGTCTGTCTGTCTGTCTGTCTGTCTGTCTGTCTGTCTGTCTGTCTGTCTGTCTGTCTGTCTGTCTGTCTGTCTGTCTGTCTGTCTGTCTGTCTGTCTGTCTGTCTGTCTGTCTGTCTGTCTGTCTGTCTGTCTGTCTGTCTGTCTGTCTGTCTGTCTGTCTGTCTGTCTGTCTGTCTGTCTGTCTGTCTGTCTGTCTGTCTGTCTGTCTGTCTGTCTGTCTGTCTGTCTGTCTGTCTGTCTGTCTGTCTGTCTGTCTGTCTGTCTGTCTGTCTGTCTGTCTGTCTGTCTGTCTGTCTGTCTGTCTGTCTGTCTGTCTGTCTGTCTGTCTGTCTGTCTGTCTGTCTGTCTGTCTGTCTGTCTGTCTGTCTGTCTGTCTGTCTGTCTGTCTGTCTGTCTGTCTGTCTGTCTGTCTGTCTGTCTGTCTGTCTGTCTGTCTGTCTGTCTGTCTGTCTGTCTGTCTGTCTGTCTGTCTGTCTGTCTGTCTGTCTGTCTGTCTGTCTGTCTGTCTGTCTGTCTGTCTGTCTGTCTGTCTGTCTGTCTGTCTGTCTGTCTGTCTGTCTGTCTGTCTGTCTGTCTGTCTGTCTGTCTGTCTGTCTGTCTGTCTGTCTGTCTGTCTGTCTGTCTGTCTGTCTGTCTGTCTGTCTGTCTGTCTGTCTGTCTGTCTGTCTGTCTGTCTGTCTGTCTGTCTGTCTGTCTGTCTGTCTGTCTGTCTGTCTGTCTGTCTGTCTGTCTGTCTGTCTGTCTGTCTGTCTGTCTGTCTGTCTGTCTGTCTGTCTGTCTGTCTGTCTGTCTGTCTGTCTGTCTGTCTGTCTGTCTGTCTGTCTGTCTGTCTGTCTGTCTGTCTGTCTGTCTGTCTGTCTGTCTGTCTGTCTGTCTGTCTGTCTGTCTGTCTGTCTGTCTGTCTGTCTGTCTGTCTGTCTGTCTGTCTGTCTGTCTGTCTGTCTGTCTGTCTGTCTGTCTGTCTGTCTGTCTGTCTGTCTGTCTGTCTGTCTGTCTGTCTGTCTGTCTGTCTGTCTGTCTGTCTGTCTGTCTGTCTGTCTGTCTGTCTGTCTGTCTGTCTGTCTGTCTGTCTGTCTGTCTGTCTGTCTGTCTGTCTGTCTGTCTGTCTGTCTGTCTGTCTGTCTGTCTGTCTGTCTGTCTGTCTGTCTGTCTGTCTGTCTGTCTGTCTGTCTGTCTGTCTGTCTGTCTGTCTGTCTGTCTGTCTGTCTGTCTGTCTGTCTGTCTGTCTGTCTGTCTGTCTGTCTGTCTGTCTGTCTGTCTGTCTGTCTGTCTGTCTGTCTGTCTGTCTGTCTGTCTGTCTGTCTGTCTGTCTGTCTGTCTGTCTGTCTGTCTGTCTGTCTGTCTGTCTGTCTGTCTGTCTGTCTGTCTGTCTGTCTGTCTGTCTGTCTGTCTGTCTGTCTGTCTGTCTGTCTGTCTGTCTGTCTGTCTGTCTGTCTGTCTGTCTGTCTGTCTGTCTGTCTGTCTGTCTGTCTGTCTGTCTGTCTGTCTGTCTGTCTGTCTGTCTGTCTGTCTGACCAACGCGCATAACTCAAAAACCGCTTGCCCGATTTTAATGAAATTTGGTACCTACGCTGGGTTTTGGGTCGAGATGGTCCCATTTAAAAATGAACAAAATCCACCGAACACAAGCCAAATAAAAGGGTGGGGGTATATATCAAAAATTAGAGTTTATGTAAAAATTGGCGTGTGTGATAACAAACGAAAGGTAATTGCGTCTGGAGTTAAATAAAATACATTTTACTTTAAAAAAAAGGGTAAGGGTAAATTTAAAAAATTAGTGTTTATGTGGAAATATGGCGTGTGTGATATCAAACGAAAGGTAATTGAGTCTGGAGTTAAACAAAATACATTTTAGTTAAAAAAAAAGGTGGGGGTAGATTTGAAAAATTAAAGTTTAAGTCAAAACATTGCTTGTGTGGTATCAAACGAAAGGTAATTGAGTATGGAGTTCAATAAAATATATTTCAGTTTTTAGTTATATATTAACTCACACGTACACTATAATTATAGTACCTAGTGTGAGCTTAGGTGCCCATAGATTGGCAGAGTATTTTATTATTTTTTTTTTCTCATTAAGAAAACCAAATACTACTCATGAAAATAGTCATCAACATTGGTTTCTAAAATATCTCAAAAATTTATTCTCTTGGGTTTACGGATTTTATTTGACAATAATGGGCAGACGTGTAGATTTTTATCGAATTCCCTATTATTTCATCGTCATAGTAATTTTATCCTAAATTTGTGACGGCACTGATGCGGGTCAAATACCTAAGGAAAATACTAACTTTGCAAAAAATATAATGGCCGTCGCCTCGTATTTCTATTTATTCTACCAATGTTTTAATTTATCGTCAATGAGTGCATTTTTTATTAAAAAATAATTTACCTCAAAAAAAAATTACTATTTTTTGTAAAAGTTATCAAAACAAAAAGAAAAAGGTTCTTCCTAGTGTCCTTCAGGATTAATTGTTATTTATTTGTTTTTCTTTCAGGGCTCGAGACTCCGCCGAGGGGGCACATAGTGGGTCCATTTATACGGTATAAACTATTTTCTTAGACTGCAAGCTATTTATGTCACTTTTAGCCTGTCAATATAATCAATCAAAATAGCCTACACTCTGTTTATTCTTTTTCACGCAATATGAAAAATTTGGGCGAGGGGGGCTAAATATGTAACATATGATAACAATCGGATCCATACCTAAATAAAATCAAACAATACCCTAGGAATGGTCATTAGTATTATATCTACCAAAAATCACCAATTACAGGGGGTGGGTCAACGTGAGGTAAGCTCCTACAATCAAATACGAATTTTTTTTTCCTCTGGGGTAAACAACCAAGTTTTTCTTGACTGGGTTAAACTACCAATTTTTTCTGGGGTAAATCTACGCCTTTAAAAAAACATAACAAACGAGCCCATTTTTTGTTTGTGCATTATTATTAAATTCTTTATATTACCAATTCTTTTTCAAAAAATTATCTAATTGAAGGTCTACCAATTTTGACCTTAAAATACAAAAACCATATAGTGCCTTCCAAATTTTAAGTGCTACCAAATAAATTTGTACATTAAAATAAACATTTGAGGTTATTCCGGTGCATTTTGGTAAAAAAAATAGGTAATGACCCTTCGCTAGGATGACAAAAATAACAATAATAAATAAATAAATATGCCTATTGTGAACCAAAACCAAGCATTTCTGTAACGTGTTATTTTTACGTTTAAGGCAACGTTACATATTTGTTTATTTAGGTAAATAATCAAGGCTCTTCGACTCGTCTTTCTGTACACAAATTAAGGGTATTTTATAGAGCTAGGTTTGGAGGTTATATAGTGTCTAGGAAATTACCTTAAAAGGAGGCATTCCATCGAATTACTGTGGACACTACGCACATCGCATCATCTGGACATCGTAATTGGAATTTAAGATCACAGGTTTCGGGAAAATCACATAAAAACTTTTGATTGTTTTGTTTATCTGTGGAATTTTGTGATTTTCTTTGACGTTCACGAAATTAAACAGCTGTACTGCTGGAGAATGGCGGCGTTGCCGCATCACAAATGGTTTCGGTAACAGGAAGGAAACATTTAGATGCACATTTCATTCCCTTACGTTTATTCTCGAGGATATTGGGACAATCCGAACCTCATAGCTAGTTGTGATAGCACGGAAACATATTTAGGTCCACGGTTTGACCAGTAACAAACGAGGCTCCGCCCACTTTAATATCTTTATTGATTTGATAAAGAGAAGATAAAATAAATACGAGTTATGCACTTTCGTAAATGGAAGATAAACGAGGAATAAAAACCAGGACTAAAAGAGTAAACAAAATCGTATTTTTATATTATATAAATTTATATATAATCATAGTTATGTAAAGTTAATAACTAGCTCAGTTAGTCGGATTGAAGGGTTTGTAGGGCTGGCTAGTGGTGAGCAAACTTAACATCTGAACACTCTTGTGCCGAGTTTGAGCAGTAGTTCAATGGGTATTTTTAGGTTCAAGTTCAGAAACAACTTTATTAATGTAGAAATGTTTTACAAGAATGGCGTCAAACCATATGAATCTTAGAGAAAACATATATAAAG